>JARKIP010000022.1:22754000-24131000 GCA_029990175.1 Petunia secreta | reverse complement strand
ATTCATGTAATTTCGAACACATATGTATAAATAGTTCTCATATACGGTCTATATTTCGAGCCTAATCGTAGTTTACGGTCTTATCAAATGTCTAATCGTTGATAAGTGTTAACACATAAATGAGTATTCAATTCCAATTCATATATGCAATCTACATGCGAGATGGCTTCGCACAAATAGTCCATTTTCGTAAATAATCTCAGATTTGGCAAGAAAACCAAAAGGGGGTTTGTTTTAAAACAAAATATTGGCCATTTAGGGTCGGTAAGACTCGTCATTAATTGTCGAGCCCTAACCTTAATGGTCTTTTTGTGTAGGGGTTGGATTTTGGAAATATATATAGGTAGAGAGGCTGTTTTTGAAAAATAGATTCACAAAAGTACATAAATGCAAATAAGGGGGCTGTCGCACGTAATAGTATATATATAAGTATTAGGCATGCAAGTATATGGTCCAATCATAGTTTTAACTTTAAGAAAATATGTTTAAGATGTATAAACGACCCCAAAGCTTTATACACCCCTACATTCTACTATATTAGTCTATAGGAGCGTCTTAAGTGGTCAAAACCAGTTTATGCACGTAAAGGGCCCCTTTTTAAAAATACTTTTGGGCCTAGATCATTTACGCAAAAAGGGGCAAATGCAGTTTTACATAAACAGTCCAGAATCAGATACGAATGGCATAAAATCGCCCCTGTTTAAGTTAAGTTCCAGATTTAAATGGGCATGCTTTCAAGTTTCAGTTTCAACATTAATTCAAAACACTTTAACTGAACAAATCTGGAAATTTTAAACAATCTGTTATGATCCCATCTTAATTATAAGCAATGTTATACTGATTTTAAAGAGACGGGATCCTATTATGATGCAGCACATAGGAGTAGGGTTAAGAATTGGCCCCTGACTAGCCATAACACAGTCGAGTGACTGTCAATCCCTGTTTTTAAAGAATACAAATAGGAAATCCTAACAATGTACATAGAGGGGACAGTTTCTAGATGGGAAGATCATAGGAATAGGTGAAGGTTTTAAAAGAGTGTCCTATTTTTAAAGTCAGAGCTGAGGTTAACATGACAATCACACCCCTATAATATCAGAACTTCAGCATTCAGAACAAGCCTAAGGATTGTTCGAACAAGGAACTTTCCAAAGCCCTTAAGATCACCCTGTAGTCAGAGCTTGGTCCATCCAGGACCATGTAAACAGCCTGCAATTGCCAGGTTAGCAAGGAAAGGGGAAATGGGAAATGGGAAAGGTCTAGACTGAGGTATGTGCCCAAAGGAAGGAACCTGGCCAGTAGATCAAGAACTATGTCCCTGTTTTTTTAATAGAATATGGATAGGATCCTAATATATCCTCTTAAATTAACCCAGTAAGCACCGAGCCTAAACATGCAGTATTTCAGAATAGTTTAAGGAAACCAAGCACACTGATTCATCCAAACATAAACAAACAAATGAGACAATATGCACTGAGCATTCAAAGGGAAGGAAGAATACCTTTTTGACAGTGAGGAAACAAAGAAACAAATGCAAGTTGATCAGGATTTGCAGTGCAGGACCAAGTAACCAAACAAAGAGCAATTGCTTTCCAGAAAAAAAGAACCAGAAAAAGAAATTAGGCTTCAGAAGGATGCTCTGCAGCCTTTTTCTCTATGCAGGATGCTATGTAGGTGTGTGGTGTGCTTTAGGTGCTTTAATGCCTAAGCTATGTGTCTGTGCATGAGAGTATAGCCAGTTTAGATAGTAAGGCGTAAGGGCTCAGATTTCAAACGGGTGAGAGGGACCAAAAAGGTAAGGAAATATTGTTCCCATAGTTAGGGAATCACTCAAATAAGTTTACCAAATATAACTCAATCAATTCCTAAGTTTAGGGCAAATCGGAGTCCAAAACAAAATAGTTTCGCTTCCCTTTCATATAATATGGTCCAGGTTCAAAATCAATCTGTTAGGCTTATTTTAGGCTTAAAATCCAATGACAATTCGAGCTAATCTCGGACCAATCAAGCAAACATATTTTCTCTCCTTCAAATATCAATAAAAATCTGTCCGTAATCCCCTAAAATCCTCCTAAGTATGTAAGACAGGCTACCTATTCAAATTACAAACATATAACCAAGAAAATTATACATTCACAGAAGAGGGGTCAAAGATACTACACTAACATAGATGATCATTTCAATTCCCCTAAACTGCCCTAAATTTCAACTTGCACGTTAGCCAAAATGTTTCAGGACATAAATCGGGCTCACAACAAAACTCAGACAATAATCATTATTCAAACTTAATAAAATGGATAATTTTCACAAATTCTACTCAAATCAATTGCTAAAGAACTATTAGTCGTGTTAATATGGGAAGAGATAGGCAAAGTTAGGCGGGCTAATAATCAAACAAAAAGAGTCAGAGACTACTTGTTTAGCATCGGAGTCGGGTCAGATTGACCCGTGTCAAATTTAGGGTTGCGAAGAAAGAAACCTTACCTTTTCATCAGTGGATAAAATCGTTCAACGTGAAAGGAACCCAGCCGGAGGCGTTTCCCGGCGGTGACGATTCGGTTGACATACGGTTAGGCTTACCCTCGTACAAACCCTATCGAAAGTGTGTGGGTTATGTTGCGGATGACGAGGGGAATCAAAAAATACTAGTTCCCCCAATTTTCACTGGCTAAATTGGCCGGAAAGACCATCGACAGTGGTGGCGATTTGTATCGCCGAAAAGAGAGAAGGGGAGAGTCGGTCAAGGGGTGAGAGGGGAGATGAGGTTAAGGGGTAGGGTCTTGGGGTGTAGAGTAGTTAAACAGAGTAATTAATTTTGGCCGTTGGATCGTCTGCGTAGGCGATCAAGATCGATCCACGTAGGCGTGACGTGTAAAAAAATGGCTGATGTATGTATATGAAGCGCAATATATATATATATATATATATATATATATATATATATATATATATATATATATATATATATATATATATATATGTGTGTGTGTGTGTGTGTGTGTGTGTGTGTGTGTGTATTTTATGTATATATGTAGTATATCTAGTGTATCTTACGCATAAAATAGGTATAAAATAGGTATAAAAAATATAGAAAAACTAGAAATTAATTTAAAATATTGAAATTTAAAAAAATTTTGGATAATTTTGTCAAAATAGAAGTAATTGCGAAAATTGTAAAAACATCGATGGTTTGAGACGATGCTTTTGAAAATGGCCTCAATTGCCAGGCTATTATGAGAAGATAATATGGAAAAAATAGATGAGGTAGGAGTGGATCCACAATCGTGTGTAAAATTCAAGAACTATTGATTTTAAAAATAGGAGGGACAAAATTGGATGTCAACATCAAGTAGTCAGTAAGATATCTTTTCACATCCACGCCGCTTTCACTTCCTCACTGCTTGCGTCAGCACTCGGCAAGTAGGGGGACTGACTGTGTGCGCAAAAATATGCCACCTATTTTTACGGGGATATGAGTCCAGCTGGCGAGACTATACTTATCCTACAAGTCACCAGGCACTAAAGATACACGCCCGCTCCTAGAACCAATGACTGTTTAGGCGGTTTGGTCATAGGCGCAGGGCACACATCCTATCGCCTAGGGTTTACAGTCTCCTAGTTAGGGTTTAGTATACCACCACCTTGAGTTGTAGGCCCATGGCCTTATTAGTTTTTGTATTTTATCTTATTTAGGACTGGGTATCCGTACTGTAAATACCCCTCCTTACATTGTATTGTAATACGACACAATACGCCACCAAATTCGGCAACCCTCAAGGAATAAGAATTACTTTACTTTCTCTATTATTTCTTGCTTAATTACTTGTCTTTACTTTCATTGTATTTACTTACTTTTTTAATCATAATTTACCGTATTTCTTGTGACCTCATTCATAATTAATTGTTCAACCTAGACGTACAAATTTAGGCATAAACAAAGCTAGCTCCAAGTTTTACTGCATACCTGAAACTGATCTTCTTGTGTTTATCAGTGCTCCCCAATCTAAGTCATAATAACATTTTAGCTTCATGTTTGACTTTGAAGATAATAGCATTCCCACTACTGTGTTTCCCTTTATGTAACTTACTATTCTCAGTGTTGCCTTAAGATGAGATTGCGTTGGCTCATGTATGAACTAGCTCAATGTTTGTACCCTAAAAGAAAAATCTGGTCTTGTCATTGCTAAGTATAATAACCTGTCAATTAACCTTTGGTAGATTCCTGGATCATCCAATAAGTCATTTTCTTTATTCCTTATGATTTTACCCAAGTCCATTGAAGTCAACATCTAGTTCATTTCAATCGGAGTATTAGTTGGTTTTCCCCCAACTATAACCATGCCAATATTAATTCTTGTGCATACTTTCTCTAGGACAAAAAAAGTCT
This sequence comes from Petunia secreta, assembly GCA_029990175.1. Lineage (NCBI taxonomy): Eukaryota > Viridiplantae > Streptophyta > Magnoliopsida > Solanales > Solanaceae > Petunia > Petunia secreta. Next base: position 24,126,613 of record JARKIP010000022.1, on the reverse strand, counting down.
TTCTCTTGACCTTGCAAGTTCAACCCCCAGAATGTATCTCAGCTCTCCGAGATCTTTAATATTGAAGTTTCTTTATAAGGTCTGTTTTCTTCCTCAATCAATGTTCTGTTGCTTCCTTTGATTAAAAAGTCATCTACATATATCAAGATTATTATTATGTCATGCCTTTTTCTCATTGTGAATAAGGAGTAGTAATATTTCTTTGACAGTAACATGATGCTCTCAGAGACTGAGTAAGCTTCATATTCCATTGTCTTGAACCTTGTTTGAGACCAAACAATTATTTGATCAATCTACATACCTTATTCCCATCATTTCCCTTATAACCTAAAGGAAATTCCATGTAGACATCTTCAATTAGGCCTCTAACACGTTCAAAGTGTACCCTCAAATGAGAGTGACATGGTGGATACAAATATACCATATTATAAATCCGAGTCGAATCCACATAGAGCTAGCTTGATTAATTGAGATATCTCTTTGTTACTTTGGTTCACTTAGTTTAGAACTTCTTTGAATCAAATTTGTCTTAAACTAATACTATAAGTTATAGCTAAGAATGTAAACAACTGAAAGCGATTAAAGATTGAAATGAAATGGATAAAGAGAACTAGAGTTGTATTCCTCACCTAAGCATGTACTCAATTGGATTATCAACAAGATTTAGCCTTGTTGTTTATGTTTTCTTAGCGGTCATACTTTTGATTACTTACTTATATCTCTAGATTACTAGTAAGACTATCCAAAATAAATCTCGATTTCTCTTGGATTTTGTGATAAACAGGTCTAAAGACCCAAGTAAGAAGATTCCTATCTCTAGTTCACTTCTTTTAGATCGGGTTCGTAAATTTCTTTAGGAACCGAAATCCTTACTAACTAGTTGTTACCCAATCTTACTTTTACCTTCTCAAGTGAATAAAAAGTAAAATGGGGATGAGGTTAATGTTTGTAACCACAACCCTAGAATTTTAGTATTCGACATAATTTTTATAGATCTAAAAGAGGAATGATTACCAAAATATTATTGTTGATCATACAAAATGATGGAAGTACCCACCAAGCTCTTGGAATTGTATTTTTACTGAGTAAAATATAAGATAAGGGTAAAAATCCTAATAATATTTTATTTATAGTGCTAGAAAAAATTACACAAAAATATGTTTCACGATAAGAAAAATGATCTACAGGGATGAATATTTTGGGACCAATAAAATATGGTCCTTAAATGTAAGCATTAAGGGCTAGTTCTAATTCTGGTCCTAAATTTTCGATTTTAGATTTTAATATAGGGAAGAAATATATAATTGGTCTCTAAAAAATCTAATATCTGATCCACAAAACTATTCTTTGAGCGCGCAATATATAGAGGCGCCAAAGTGAAGTAAAATAACTTTTTTCAATTAACTTTATTTCTAAAAGAAAAAAGAAAATCCATGTTCTTCCCTAACTCACGATCAACTTTCAAGTCTCGAAAAACCCTAACTAATCTCAAATAATTCGTTCCAAACTAAAAAAAAAAAAAAAAAAAAGGCTGAAATCTCCATTCTTCTGTTTCTCTCACTAAAAATCGAAAATTTCTCACTTGTTCTTCCTCAGTCACGGAACTTCTCGCCTGTTTTTTCCAAACTCAAGTTGGACTGAAATCGGCATTGGGTAAGCTCGACTATTAAGCTCTTTTTTCTGTCTTTCGTCTGCTTCTTCATCTTCCACCCGCGATTTATAGCTCGAGTTTTTTCTTTTGGCTATATTTATTGATTCCTTTTCATCATGTTGAAATTCTCTATGTTTTTTTCTCTTTATTTTGAGGAAAAAACTGAAGCAAATAGTCGGGAATTTCTCTTTTTCTCAGTAGTTGGCTAAGATCCGAGCTTTTTCGTTGAAATCCAAAAATACACCGCTGTCGATTTTTATTTGGAGACTGTAGTTCTACAAGTTGTATACAATATCGTGTAGTGTTGTTAAATGGAAAAAATGTATTGTTTAGTAGATTTGTTGTATAAGAGTATTAAAGCATTGTCATCAAGATTTTGAAATGATGTTTCCTTCTTGTTAAGAATCAGGGCGGAGCCACATGGCAGCAAGGGGGTGCAATTACCCCCTTCGCCGGAAACTTGCTGATATTGCCTCAGTATATTTTTGAAGAAATTGTCGATATACTGATTTTGAACCCCCTTGAAAATAAGAAGAACAGTGGTGCAGATGGAAATGGCTTTCAAGTTAAAGCTGGAGGTTCGTTGTTCGATTCACTGGACAATCAAATGTTCGTTTTTCATTTTTACGGAAAGAGAAAGTAATGATTGCCCAATTCCCACTACTTTTCCCACTCTTCATTACGATCCCACTTGTATTTGACCATTCAGGAGAAGTACTATTCACTAGGGGTGGCTACCAGCCCGGTTCGGGACCGGCATCGGCAATCGGTTTCGATCCAGTCCGGGCCAAAGGGAAGTAAAACACCGGATAAAACCAGCTTTACTGGTCCGGTCTTATCCGGTTAAAAGTTTTGGGGTTAGTTCGGGACCGAACCAGCGACCGTTTTGCCGGTCGGTCCGTTCCGGACCAGTCCGGTTGACGGTTTTATATTTTTTCTTTTTATTTTTTTTCATTAGGCAAATACAATGTAAATTAAAATTAAATTAAAAACTAAAAAAATTATTAATGAAAGTAAACACCATTTGTAATAATTATGTAAATTAAATTTTTTATAAAATAAAATAATTATGTAAATTATATTTTTTAATTTATTAATGTAAAGTAAACACTAAACAAAAACGTTGATTGGAAAAGAAATACATACAATATATTGAAAATTCGGGAAATACATAATTAATGACAAAAACAAACTTGAAATTGAAAATTACAAAGATACTAAATAAACTAAAAATTCGAAAATACATAATTGAAATAACATAGAAAATTCCTTAACCATTTCTTCAATTATTACGCAGATATATGCCCCCCACTCGACGACTCCATTCGAAATTATGTTGTTTTTCTAAGTGCGATATAAGTTTCTTCGTCCCACATAATAAGCTGCACTCTCTTTGACAAAATCAACATTTAACTTTGTTAGCTTCTCTATTATACTCCATAAATTCCCAAACTTCAGAGCGACATCTTCATTTCGGACGTTGTCTAGGACCGGGAGCAGCGGGAGCTTGATTTTCAGCCATTATAATTGTTTGGACTTTAGAAGAAATTTAGAAAATAGCCTTTGAGAGCATTTTGAGAGATAAATTGATAGAAAGTGATGAATTGTCTGATATAATGATATATATATATATATATATATATATATATATATATATATATAGGTTGGGGGTTATGGGGGCATTTAGGGAGGGTAGTAGGCAAAAATAGCCATTTTGACCGTTGGTCAATGGCTATATTTGAAAAAGAGCCGTTGGCCAATTCAAACTGTCCACCTGGTCCGGTCTGGTCCGGCAGTCGGCCCAATGTATTTTTTTTTCTTTTTGTTTTATTTAAAGTGATGGATAATTTGAAGAGTATAACAAAAAAATATTATCAAGTTTGTATGTATATTTGGAATGTTTAGTTTATTTCAATGTTTAAGGTTTAAACTTAGAATTAAAAACTTGTAGTATTTTTTTTAACTTTGAATTAATGAAATTTTTGAAGTGATGATTCTAAGTTCAAACTTTTGAATTAATTTGTTAAGATCAAAGTTCAAACTTTAAATTAATTATATAAAAATCAAATTATAACTAACTTACAAACTAGAAATGAATTGTAGTATTTTTGCGCAAACTATAAATTTAAAACAAAAAATATGAAGACAATAGTTATGAAGGAATTCCAGGGCTTGGAGCAATTTTATTGAATATTTTAAAACATAAATAGTGCAACTGGAATACGTACTACAATAGCTAAACTTTCAAATATGTAATTTCAAAATTCTGATTTAGAAAATTACATTCTTTTAAACATACTAGCTAATTTTTGATGATAGTCGTAGGCTTTTCTTTAGGAACTGGTCGTTGTTGTTCTTGTTCATCATCTCCTTTAGGTTCCTCATCTTCTTCTTCTTCTTCTTCTTCTTCTTCTGCATTGCTGATTTGACTTCCTTCTTCACTTGCTCCGTCTCTCAAAATTTGATCGAGATATGTTTTGTCTTTTGCCATAGTAAGTTCTAGTAGACCAAAGTTTCTTCGCTCTGCTCTGATCCAATCCCTGAATAAAACTCCACTCTCCATTGCCTCCTTCTTGAACGAATATTTGTAATCTCCAATTTGAACTCTTCCTTGACTAAAAGCGCTTTCCGATGCAACTGATGAAGCTTGAATTGTTAATATATCCCGGACCATTTTTGAAAGAATTGAAAATTGTGATTCTTGATTCTTCCAATAACCCAACAAATGATGAGCTCCGAAGTTTGTATGTTTCTTTAGATATTGAATTAAATACACTTGGAACTCGTTGTATTTCTCCCCGTACTCGTCCTGTTCTGAAAGCAACTCTTCATCAAGTCCCCCAAAAGTACTCATCCCCGCATGTCTTTTGCCCATTTGAGAAGAACTTTCACCGGTGGATTGTATTGGTTCAGTTGGTGTAGCAGTGTCTGCCCAAACTCTATACTTTATAAAAATAGCCATGGTATCTGCATAAACTTTAGCAATAGCATCTTCTACACTTGGATACCCGTTAGTAGCAATTTCAGTAGAAGTAATTTCGAAATTTGCATATATTTCTTTAACATGTCGTTCAGCTAACTCAATTTTAAAAGCAGGATGCAACACAGAAGCAATGTAAAAAAGAGGAGGAACTCAAAAAAAATATTTTCTAAATTTTTCAATCATAGTCTCTACAGCCGCTTTGTAAACTTCATATTGCTTATATACTTTCAATAATTCCGATATTCCAGCTATATAATATAACATGGTAGGAGTAGTTGGATAATATTGTCCGAAAAATACTAAAATAGCTTGATAAAATTTTGTGAAAACTGAAGGAGATGTTGAATAAATTGTCAATCGTCCTCTTTAAGATGATAGATTTCCATAAAATATTTATTTAAAATTTTGAAAAATAGGCACTCTATATTCATAAGAGACATTCAATGCTTCATATAAAGTGTTCCATCTACTACAAACTTCCTTTGGGACTCTCCTAATTGGTATTCCTAATTCTATACATTTTCTTTCTCAATCTCTTCTTCTTTTTTTGTTTTTATTTCTAAAAATATAAGTAATAGCTAGTTTCACCTTTTTGATAGTGTCGTTAAACAAGTCAAGACCATCTTTTACTAATAAGTTGTAAATATGACATGCACACCTAACATGAAAAGATTCCTCAATAGGGGGGTTCAAAATAGGTTTCAAGTTCGTAAGTGCATCTGTGTTGTTTGTAGCATTATCTACTATAATACTAAAAACTTTGTTAGGTAAATAGTACGTACGACAAATTGATGAAACTTTATTACAAATATAATTTCTCGTGTGTGGTTCATCAACAACTTTATAAGCAATAATATATTTTTGAAAGAGCCAATCAGGATCTATCCAATAAACAGTGACAGTAATATAATCACATCCATCAGTAGAACGACTCATATTCGTAGTAAGACATACTCTAGTGTCAAAGTTATCAAATAAATATCGCAAATAATCTTGATATTCGTTCTTAAATTTAATAATATCATTTTTAACAGTACTACTTGGAAACCTTTAAAAGAGGGATTATATATGGACTGAACATAACAAACAAAACCAGTAGAAGAAGGAAAACTATAAGGTAAACCCTCGACGACAACTAGTTTAGCAATAGCTTTCCTATCCCTTTGTTTATCATAAGTAAGAAGCCCTCATGTTGACCGATTGACCATTCTTTAGGATGTTTCTTTTATAAGTGGGTCCTAATTTTACTCGTCCCACCATCATTACTCCCAGTTTTAAAAACCCACTCCACAAATCCCACATACGGCCGTCAGCGTTTCAACTTTCTTTAATGCAAATTCTCACACCTCAGATCTATCCTTACGTTTAACCGGTACTCTAGTAGGAGGTACAGAAGGCAAGTCAGACTGAACTTCAGGTGGACTAGCTTGAAATTCAGGTGTTTCTTCTAAATTAACCCCGCTTTGATTGCCATATTGTGCTTCTAACATTTCATGATCAAGTATATTATTATCGCTAACATCATGATAATATTGAGAATTATCTATGTGGGTGAATTGACTAGAACTACTAGCAATTCCTTTACCCCTATTTCCCCCATGACCACGTGCCCGCCCCACATTACTAGTTCAAATTGAACCACCTCTTTGAGACATAATAATAGCAAATAAAATAAATATATGACAAAAAAATTATAAACGAGTAGGAAGTAGGAACGACCAACCAAATATAAGCGTATAATTGAGGTGAAGTTGAAACTTGATCCTTCACTTTAATTAATTAATTGAATACTTGATAATCGAAAAATTGCAAAGTAGTCAAATTGATATTTCAACCAAGTAGCTCCTCCAATTAACCCAATACTTGATATTTGAAAACTTCACCAAATAGCTAAACATAACTTTGATACCAACTCCAATTAAAACTTGATAAAGTAGCCAAATTGTAAACTTTTAAGAAATAGCCAAAGTAGCAAAATAGCAATATTGTAGAAATTTTGAGAGAATTAGAGAGAACTAGAAGATTTGTGTGAAAAATATGATGAAATAATGGGGTATTTATCGGAAAAAAATAGTTAGGGGGTGGTAGAGGGGTGAAAATGGCCGTTTTTGGCAGTTGGACAATGGGTAGGAGGTCAAAAGAGCCGTTGCCAACGGTTAGTCAACGGCTGAAATCTAATTTTCTATTTTTTTTGACCGGTTCCGGTCCAATTTTATTCCAGTTCATCCGTTCGAAAAACAGGAAGCCGTTTCGAAACCAATATTTTGGGGGTCGGTAAGGGGTTTTGGTCCGGTCGCAACCAGTCCGAGCAGGTCCGAGACAGTTTCTGGCCCGGTCTGGTCGCAGCCGGATCGATAGCCACCTTACTGGTCACTAGTAGAAAGCAAACACTATCATTTGAACAAATCTCATAAGATCTCGTATCTATCCCTATTTTTCTCCTTTGTTTTTTTTTCCTTTTACTATTAAAATAATTATAAAAAATATATATGTGTATTAATAATATATAATATATTTTGTACTTAATCATATTTTCTTTAAAGATTTGTACATTAAAATCTCCTATCATAAGCTAATTTTTATAACTAAATCTTTTAATCATATAGTTCGTATTAAATTTAATATTATAATTAATTTTTGCCTTTTTTTTCTTTAAATGTATTGCACATTCTTGTTTAAATTAAAATAAAATATTACAGGAAAAAAAGTTTGTTCTGATCACACGTATTGTTAGCTTGATTATAACAATGGCCGTAAGAAAATTATGAACTCCTTTAACGAAAAAATTTTACTGTTCATTTCTTCAAATTTTGAACCACCTTCCTAAATATCCTAGATCCGCTCCTGTTAAGTGATGTTTTGAAATATTTACCTGTTTTACCTTAATATTTCCTCGCATTTTGATACGTTATTCGCCCATTACACGGAATAATTGTGATTCTTCCGCTCACTTATTTTTTTTGTGATTTTAGGAATAGTTTGGATGAATACGAGTGCAAACGGAGCGAAGATGGATATAATCGAGCAAGAAGTTGATGAACTTAGCTAATTATGGGATATGGCATTAGAAGGTAAGGCTATGGTGCAAGCTATAGATCTGTCACAACTTCAGACTTTGGAATGCTATGAGCCATGCGACGCCTTCAATGCATCGCGTGACATCCAGATGCTATGAGCCATGCGATGCTTGCCCTATAGCTTGAAGTTCAGCAATCCCAAATTTTCCAACTTAGTTTACGCTTTGGTTTAACTTATGGTAGGACTTTGTAAACACTATAAAAACTTATTATTTCGTGAATATTAGAGGGGAGGTCAGATTTTTTAGCATACATTGAGTTCTTAACACATTGAACCAAGGGTTTGATTCCTTGACTTAATCTATTACAATCTTTCATATTTCTTCCATAAGGTTAGAGCAAATACATGAATGTTAATGTTTGAAAGTTGATTTCTACCTATTCATTTACCATTACAGATTGTTTATTCTTTCTTGAGCCTAATTGTTTGGTTATTGAGGCCTGATAATTGAACACTGTGTATGGTTAACAAGTTGAACTCGACAGAGGGAACTTGTGAACCCAAATAAGAAAGAATAGGGCACGATTGTGAACCTGGGTATCAGGGAATCGATTTGCGGGTAGGACAGACATATATCTATTCGCCTTGCTTAGCTTAATACAGAGTTCTTTAATGCATGCATGTGATTTAATTCTGTAGAATAAAGGCGTTAGAGTAGCTTGCATAGACTCGTAAAGAATCGACAGATTTTCACGAATATAATTAACCTGTTAGTTAGGAATCTGGGAAATCAAGAAGTAGAACCAACTGGAAAACTCAACTGGATTGTTTGCAGCTGTAACTCTGGACCGTTTCTCTCTTATCGATAACAACTCACAAATTTCTCTAGAATACTTGATTTCAGTTACTTGCTTTTAATTATTGTTTGCTTAGTTAGTAAATTACAAATCATCATTGAAAAAGATCCCTGAATAGTTTTTAAGGAAATTGTTTGCTAGGATTCAGTCTAAATAATAGTCTTCGTGGGAATGATACTCGACTTATCTCTTTATTACTTGTCGACCACGTATACTTCCGTGTCCGTGTCGGAGCAACAAGTTTTTGGCGCCGCTGCCGGGAACTAAATAATTGACTGTTTTCTTTTTAAACGATTTGTTATTTTCTATTTAGGTTTAATTTTTTGTTTTGAGTTCTTGTGTTGTTTCAGATATTAGGTCTCGCTTAATTCCTTACCTATAGGAATGGCAGAAGAACGAGCTTTAGCTGTGCGAGATGTTGCTCTTCCCAGTCTGGAGGAAGTAGCCTCGAGCATAGTTAAGCCTGAAATTATTGGACACTTTGAGATTAAGTCCAGCATGATACAACTGCTCCATGCGACTGGAAAAAATGCTGGATTACTGCACGAGGATCCACAACAACATATCAAGAATTTCTTGGAGATTAGTGACACATATACACCAGCAGGCGTATCAACTAATTATGTTCGATTGATACTCTTCCCATTTTCATTGATCAGGGCAGCAAAGAAGTGGTTAAAGGCTGAAAAGCCTGGGTCTATCACTGCTTGGGATGCTTTAGCTAAGAAATTTTTGGCTAAATTCTATCCATCTGCAAAAACAGCTAGAATAAGGAGTGCGATTATGTCTTTTAGACAAAGAGATAGAGAATTCTTGTATTCAACCTAGGAAAGATTCAAGTCATTGTTGAAAGAATGCCCGCACCACAACTAGTCCAATGAGGTGTTGGCCCACAATTTAATGGAAGGTTTGAATGCTCATACCAAGATCGTGGTAGATGCTGCTGCTGGAGGCCAAGTCTTGGCCTTGAATTTTAATGAGATTTATGAATTTCAAGATAAATTTTCTCAAAGCAATCCTGACTGGCAGGGTGATGGTAGAGCTCCAAGTCAAAAAGGTGCTGGAGTAATTCAATCAGATGCGGTTTCAGCATTGAATGCAAAGATGGATACGATAGCTAACCAAATTAGCAAGCTAACATTGCCACCAACTCAGCAACAAGTGCAATCAGTTAAACAAATACAGCAGTTCCAAAGTTTTTGTGAGGTATGTGGACAATATCATGCTACCGATGTTTGCCACGCCAACCCAGAGTTAGTCTATTACGTGGGAAACCAAAATAGGTCTCAGGCAAAAAATCAGTTTGGTAACCTTTATAATCCTAATGGGCGTAATTATCCAGATCTCTCTTGGGGTGGTAATCATGCTAATCAAGACAACATGAGAGCTCCAAAAAATTACCAACCACCTCCGGTTCAACTACAATAGGCAAGCAGTTTAGTTTAAGATTTGATAAAGCAGATGTTGGCTTGCCAGCAGAAAATTATAGCTGACAATGCAGCTCATGCACATGCCATAAAAGATCTCGCTAATGCTCAAAAAGATATGGAACGCCAATTGGGGCAGATAGTGAGCGCTCAAAGTTCTAGACCACATGGAGCACTTCCTGGTAATGTTGAATCAAATTCAAATTTAAAGGGAGTTGAGCACTGTCGTGCTATAACTCTAGTTAAGGGTGAAGAGTTGATGGCCAAAACTGAGGAGAAGGAGCAACTTCAAGTAGTGGAAGTAGAAAAAGTGAGGAAAGTAAAGAAGAAAGAAGAGAAAAAGGAGGCACCTCTACCGCCCCCACCATTCCCACAGAGACTTCAACCATCAAAGGATATGGCTCAATTTCAGAAATTTGTGAGTATGATGAAAGAGCTTCTAGTGATGAAATTTGTTAACATTCCTTTAACTGATGTGTTTGAATTAATGCCATAGTTTGTGAAGTTCTTAAAAGAGATTCTAGTTAAGAAGAGAAAGCCATAAGAGATAGATACAATTGAGTTGACGGAGGAGCGTAGTGCAATTCTGAGTAAACTACCTCCAAAACTTCAAGATCCTGGGAGGTTTACTATTCCTAGCACAATTGGTGGTCATAATATTTCTGGTGCACTGTGTGATCTGGGGGCCAACATAAATCTCATGCCTCTGTCTGTCTATAAAAGGTTAGGCCTAGGAGAAATCAAGCCTACTTCAATTACTCTTAAGATGGCGAATAGATCACTCACTTGCCCCGATGGTAAGGCAGAGGATGTGTTGATTAAAGTTTGGAAATTTACGTTCTTTGCTGATTTTATTATTCTAGACTATGAAGAGGATCAAGAAGCTCCAATAATTTTGTGAAGACCATTCCTAATCACCTCGAAGGCAATCATTGATATGGAACTTGGGGAGATGACTGTTAGAGCGTATGGAGAAAAAGTTACTTTCAAAGTTTATAATGAAAAGGATCACATGGGTAAGTTTGAAGAGTGTTCTGTGATAGAATATGTCAGACAAGAACATGAAAGTAAACTGAAAGAGGTGTTTGAGCGGAATGTAGAACAAGGTGACCATGACACAATAACTGACAAGTTGAAGGAAAATTCACCTAAAGGAAAGAGGAAAGCAAAAGTTCGTCGTTAGAAGAGGAGATGTAAATGTTGGAAGTGAGCTTAAAAGTGTTGTCGGCCCACGATGTTAACTAAGGCGCTTCACGGGAGGCAACCCGAGCCTTGTATGTAACGAAAAAAGATAAAATAAAATAAAAGATAGAAAAAAATAAAAAAAGAGCCGTGCCGCGACGTTAAATCAAGCGCTTATTGGGAGGCAACCCAATTTTATTGTTTTAGTCGTTTTTATTTATGTAGTATTACGTAGTTTTTCTTTTCATTTTTGTAGGGCTTGGAAAGTTCGTAAGGCGGATCACGTACTGGAAATAGTGGCGAGGAGTTACGGAATGGTTGAAGCTATGTTGTTAGAAAATGATAAACATATTCAGGTAGGAGTTCTTAAATGTTTCAGGCAAAAAAATCCACAACATCACTTGTTGGACATACTCAAAACAGAACACAGGAAACAGAGGCTGTGATCTGAGCAGCGTCGCTTCATGAAATGCTGTTACAGCTCGAACAGCTTGATCAAAAGTTGCTCCAGATTTGATGAAAGCGATCTCCAAAGTGTCGCTATCCGTATCGCATCATGTAAAACAGTGAGCTCCAAAATTCACAAGCGTTAATTGGGCATCGCTTCTTCAACCGCGTCCACGTAAGAGTTAAATTTTATGGGTCAACTCAGTTTTGACCCTTTGACCCAGAACAATTTTATACGTAAAACACATACTCTTTTCCTCTATTTCAAGATAACGACCGGTAACAACAGAAAAAAACTAGAGTTCAGGCAGGCGTCTACTAAAATTAACTCGTTCCCAATCATTCAAGTACTGGTAAGTCTCCTATCTCTCTTGTTCTCTCTTGCCTATGCTGCTACATTCAACATGTTTCTGCCCTACTATCACAATCCCATATCCCCTCTCCACCATTGCTAGCAAAAAGTTGTGTCTATATGTATGGTGAATTTTGTGAGTTGTCGGATCTGTTATGTGCTTCTGCGATAAACCCTTGTTGGGTTATGCTGGTATCTGCTAAAGTGAACACCCATGATAAATTGAGAGGGTTCAGCCCCTACAAATATGTATGAAGTCTGAACTTGAAACTAATGCATGACAACTGCTCGACAAAATGCTGAAGTGAAAAAAATATTGCAAATCTGTGAAATCTTGAGCAGTAGAAAGTTAGTAAGAATTATAGTTGTGCGTGATCTGTAGGATTAAAATTGATGGCTTTTTCATGAAAATTCCGTTGAACTTGAGTTAAAGCATGTCATAGCCATTGTCGTGCACTAGCTGTTGTCACGTCCTAATTTTTCGTTAATATTCCGGATGCCGTCTTTTGTAGTTAATTTAGATTAGTTAGTTAGTTTTATTTCCATTATAGTATAGCTAGGATTAAAAGCGGGGTCGTTACGACGCCCCATTCTCGGATGTATACTACATATTTTGCAGGCTTAGGTATATCGAGCTCAAGTGTGGACACACCCCAATGCCTTACATGACAACATGTTGGGGAAAGTCTGAGTACCCCGTATTCTACAGACGCTTGGTTGGTTCGTGATGGAGATGGTGCCACTGCTAGCACGAAAGGCTAGGTCGTTTAGCCTTCAGGGAAGTTCCTCTGACTCTTGCACTTTATTTATTTTTATCGCCTTGAGGACATTTCTTAGTTTTAAGTGTGGGGTGGGGAAATTCCCAAATTTTTGAAGTTATGGATGACTCTACTTTGAGAAATTTATGTTTAGCAATTTTTTATTTTTGTCACTTGACTTTATTTTTATTTTTTTCTTGCTTTAATATATAAAAAATGAAAAAAAAATTAGAAAACTAATGAAAAAGTCCAAAAAAAAAAAAATTCTTTTTAGTTTTAGTTAGTGGTACATGTCATCAACCCCGTGGTTTATTTTATGGCCTCGGTTGTTTTCCATGGGTAGGCCTTTGAACCGGATAATTTTTATTTTTAGGAGTAGTATAGTAGATTATTTAGTAGAGTATTTTAGTAAAAAGGATAGAATGCTAGGTGCCTTTGGTTTGTTTGATATCGGTGAATATTTGTGAATCCCTTTTGATCTTAAAATTGTGATGCATGCCTAGAAAAATTTGAATGACCTTCTTGAGACGCTTAGGTTCAACTACTTGACTCTTTTGTGAACCATTGTGCCTTAGTGCTTAAATTTCAAGAGTTGCACCTTATTTGCTTAAACCGAGAGTTGGAATGGAATCGTCTTGAGTGAACTAAGCGCCATGTGTGATGTGAGGTATCCTTTCTTATGTTCCGTGCTTGCATATTGATATCTACAACTTGCCACGTCTGTGTTCAAAGCGAAATCCTAAGTTTTTTGTAGTCGGGAGATGATACAAGTGTTTCGTTGTTAAGCTTTTTTAGCCTTGATTATCCTACCCTTTAATATTATCCTTATTAAGCCCTTTTGAGCCTATTGGCCTTTTTGTTGGCACCCACATTTCAATTTTTATTTCTTTTGTTCTGAATTATCTTCTTTTTGAACCCTTACTCCTTAGAGCATTTTAATTGAAATATTTGATGTTTATGGAGTTTTGGTTGGAGAAACTGGATGGCTTTTGAGTGGAACCAATGAAAGAAAAAATATGGTGCAATTTGAAAAAAAAAAAAAAGAATCATTGGCAAGGTTGAGAAAAAATATTGAAAAGAAAAAAAATGAATGAAAAAGAGAAAAATAAAGAAAACGAAAGAAAGAAAAATCTCTATCCTTGCTAGTGTAGTGCAAAAAGTAAAATTGCAAATTGCTTAAAGTTGAAAGAGATTTTTTGAATGTATGTTTGGGCGGTTGCTTGGTTGGTTTTGAGAAGAACTGTGAAAAAATTGAAAGTGATGTATTAAAGTGCTTAGGGAGGTAGTCACTATTTTATCCATATTTATCCTACCCGTCTTTTAGCCTACATTACAACTCTTAAAATCCTAGTTAATCCCGATTGGAGTGAGCATATATTAGTGGAGTCCTACACAACGGGCAAGCCTATGGTACCTTGTGTGTGGCGCGTGAATTTCTTTTTGAGAGCGAGTGAATTTTTCCTATATTATGTCCCTAATTTATTCTTGAAATATATTCTTCGTGTGATATTTGGGACGCTCTCTTGATTATTTTTGGTGAGGGCACATGGTTTGTGCGAGATAGGGGAAGTTACTGACTTCTTGGTTGAGTGTATGAGTGTGATTTTTTGAAAGCTTTGATTCATTGAGTCGGTTTTTGAAATTGAGATCTCTTGAGTTGGTTGTTCTAGTGTTTTAAAAAATGATGAATTTTTGGCATATTGTGGGTCACATGGTATATATTTATGCTCTTGTTTATTGGTCAGTATCAACCATAACCATAGGTAGACATGTTTTATCAAGTGTTGGTGTTTAGTTGGGTAGTTGTTTTTTGTGATTTCTCGAGGGCGAGCAAAGGTCGAAGTGTGGGGTGGTGATGTTTGGCAATATCTTCCTATTTTACCTTAATATTTCCACGTATTTTGATAAGTTATTCGCCCATTGCACGGAATAATTCTGATTCTTGCGCTCACTTATTGTGTTTGTGATTATAGGAATGGTTTGGATGAATACGAGTGCAAACAGAGCGAAGGTGGATATAATCGAGCAAGAAGTTGATGAACTTAGCTAATTGTGGGATATGTCATTAGAAGGTAAGGCTATGGTGCAAGCTGTAGATCTATCACAGCTTCAAACTTTCGAATGCTATGAGTGGTGCAAGCAAAACCGGGGTTAAGCTAACACGAAGGGAAAACGCGGAAAAATAACAAGAACAAGATAGAAGCAAGACAAATCTCGCTTCGATTCAAAGGAACATTGAGGAACTGTCTCAAGCTCGATTGATCGGAAATAAAAATCACCTATACTAAGCAACAATTCTCAAGAAAGACAATGCTTCTTGCAAATTGAATGACCAAGAAGAAAATGTTAAAACGACTCACACCGACTGACACAAGTTCTTTAAAATCCACAACGGGGTTCGGGCTCCATCGGAGACGCTCAATAGCAACTGCTATATCAAATATTCATCAACAACTAACTCTACAAATTAAATGTAAAGGAGTATATATAGACTATGCTAGGGATAAAAAAGTAAGTGGTCACAGGTGACCAATAGGAGTAAGCCACACAGGGCTGCATAATGAGTGTTCGGTTACTCCTTTAACCAAACTCTTGAATTCGAACACTCGAGCTCGAGCTTCTTCACTTCGGTGCACAGTTGTTCAGCTCAGGTCATTCTTGACATCGATCGCTCTTTCTTCGGTTATTTGCTTTTACTTCGGCGTCGACGTTGAGTGTTCGGTTGGAGTTCAGTCACTCCCTTCTTCGAGCTCAAGCTTATATAAGAAGCCTTCGGTTCTTGAGCTCGGCCACTCAGCTTCGGAGTAGTTGCTTTTCCTCGACCAAGCCAAGTGAATGTGAACATCGAGCAGTAGCTTGGCTTGGCTTCGTATCATTGGCCTCGGTGGATCGAACACTTGATCAGCACGTGTTCGGGCTGCATCATCCTCTCCTTCTTGAGAAGATTTCGTCCTCGAAATCGAGCCTTCCTCATCCTCCGAAGTTTGACCAACAACACAAGGGACTAAGTCAGCAACATTAAAGGTGTTGGACACGTTATACTCACCAGGGAGGTCAATCACATAAGCATTGTTGTTGATCTTGCTCAGCACTTGAAATGGACCATCCCCTCGAGGAGCCAACTTTCCTTTCCTTTGATTCGGGAAGCGTGCCTTTCGGAAGTGAATCCAAACCCAATCTCCCTTATTTAATTCCAACTTTTTACACCCCTTGTTTTTCTTCGATGTAACTTTTGCATAAACTTCCTCAAGTTTCTTCTTCACCTTTGCATGCAACTCGATCAAGGTAGTGGCTCGCAGGTAGTGGCTCGCCGAGTACCTTCAAAATCAATAATAGAATCTCGAGGAAATGGGGTTAAATCAAGTGGAATCAAAGGATTTAAAGCATACACACATTTGAACGGGGTCATATTTATCATTCGATGTACCGTTCGATTGTATGAAAACTCCATCATGGGCAAATGATCAGCCCAGTTTCCAACCTTGCCTTTGGTCATAGCTCGAAGCAGTGCTCCCAAGGTTTGGTTAACTACCTCTGTCTGTCCATCAGTCTGAGGATCGTGAGACGTCTAGAATAGTAGTTTGGTGCCCAGGGCACCCCAGAAACATTTCCAAAAATGACTCAAGAATTTCGAGTCTCGATCACTCACAATAGTAAGAGGCACACCATGCAATTTCAACATATTAGAAATAAACAAAGTAGCTACATGTTGTGCATCACCACACTTCTTGCAAGGAATAAAGTGAGCCATCTTGGAAAAATGGTCGACAACGACAAACATGCTATCATGTCCACCCCCCGACCTCGGTAACCCCATAACAAAATCCATGGATAGATCAACACACGGTCGATTAGGAACAGGCAATGGAGTATACAATCCATGAGGGTTGGACCTCGATTTAGCTTTCTTACAATCTATAAAAGAATTGCAAAGCTTTTGCACATCTCTTTGCATTTTTTTCCAATGGAACTGCTCGGCTAAGATACCAAGAGTTTTGTCGACACCGAAGTGTCCCATCAAGCCTCCAGAGTGAGCTTCTCGAACCAAAAGCTCTATCCACAATGACACTGGCACACGAACCCCTCCATTCTTGAAGAGGTGGCCATCGTGCCACTGATATTTCTCAACCCTTCGGCCACTCAAGATTGCGCCACGAACGCATTTTAGCTTGAAATCATCTTCGTACATCAACTTGATGCTTTCAAATCCCATGAGCGTCTAGGTGAGAGTGGTCGCTAAGGCAAATTTCCTTAATAGCGCATTGGCCACAACATTGTCTTTTCCCTTTTGTAATGAATTACATAGGGAAAACATTCAATGAATTAAACCCATTTGGCATACCTTCGGTTCAATTTCTCCTGACCTTGGAGATATTTTAAAGATTCATGATCACTTTTAATCACAAACTCTTGAGGCCACAAATAATGCTGCCAATGGGCGAGTGCTCGAACGAGGGCATACAACTCCTTGTTATACGTCGAGTAATTCAAGGTTGCACCCTTAAGCTTTTTGCTGAAGTAAGCGATCGGCTTCGATTCTTGCATAAGCACTCCTCCAATCCCAACTCCGGACGGATCACACTCGACTTCGAATGCTTTGCCGAAGTCTGGGAGTTGCAACAATGGAGCAGAGCATAGCCTCCATTTCAACTCTTGGAAAGCCCTTTCTTGGGACTCTCCCCCACACAAATGGATGGTCTTTCTTTACCAGCTCGGTTAAAGGAGCTTCCACGGTGCTAAAGTCACGTACAAACCTTCGGTAGAAGCTAGCCAAGCCATGGAAGCTTCGCACTTGAGATACCGAGGTTGGAGTTGGCCAATCTTTGATGGCTTTGAGTTTTGACTCGTCGACTTCAACACCATTAGCACTCACAACGAATCTTAGAAAGACTACACGCTCGAATGAAAAGGCACATTTCTTGAAGTTAGCATATAACTTCTCTTCTCTAAGCTTATCAAGCACTAGCCTTAGGTGTTCGACATGTTCATCAACAGATTTACTACAAATAAGGATGTCGTCGAAGTAAATAAAAACAAACTTATTTATGAATAGTTTGAGCACATGATTCATCAGCCGAATGAATGTGCTCGGTGCGTCGGATAGGCCAAAAGGCATCACCAACCATTCATAGAGACCGAATTTGGTCTTGAATGCGATTTTCCATTCGTCTCCGGGTTTCATTCGGATTTGGTGGTAACCGGACCTGAGGTCTATCTTCGAAAAGCATGAAGAACCACTTAACTCATCTAGCATGTCATCTAATCGAGGGATAGGATGACAATACTTTACCGTAATTTTGTTGACTGCTCGGCAGTCCACGCACGTTTGCCATGTTCCATCTTTCTTCGGGACAAGGATAAGAGGAAAGGTACAAGGACTCAAGTTCTCTCGAACAAGGCCCTTGTGTAGCTACTCATCAACCTACCTTTGGAGCTCTTTGGTGTCTTCGGGATTACACCGGTATACAGGCTTGTTGGGGATTCGAGACCCCAGTACAAAGTCATTTTAGTGCTCGTTTCTCCTCAACGGAGGCAATCCACCTGGCATTTCTTCAGGAAACATGTCTCCGAAGTCCTGCAAAACACTTTGTACAACACTAGGCAAAAGGTTATCGTTAGAAAAATTATCATTAGAGTTTAAAAAGAAACCCTTGTGCACGAGGCAAATCATCATCTGATCGTTGTCGTTGCCTCGTAGATACTCACCCGGTTGCATGATTTCACGGATGCTTCTTACTTCGGGCGGTGAGTTTTTGTCTTCAGCCACAAATTTTGTTCCCATCGGAAGCTTAGATTTGGCCGCTTCTTTCAACACTTTCATCCGTTTATAGTCCTCGGTGACTTGTTTTGAAGACAAGGGTTTGAGTATGAAACTCTTCCCTTCGAGCTTAGTAGTGTAAGTGTTGGATCTTCCATTGTGAACAACCGACCGATCATACTGCCATGGTCGACCCTATAGCATATGATAAGCTTGCATCGGTACCACATCGAACATCATCTCATCTTGATATTCTCCAACTTTGAACTTGATCCGCACTTGTTTGATAACCTTCAATTCTCCACACTTATTTAACCATTGCAACTTGTAAGGATGGGGATGCTTCAAGGTAGGTAGTCCCATTTGAAAAACCAAAGTTTCGCTCACCACATTCGCGCAACTACCCGAATCAATGATCATCGAACAAACTTTCCCCCTCACTCGACATCGAGCATGGAAAAGGTTTTCTCTTTGCTGGTCCACTTCTTCAAGAGTCATGCAGCTCAAATTCCTTCGAACTACAAGACACATTTCAAGATGATCAGCTTCGGCAGGTTCACGTCCATCATCATCTTTAGCTCGGTCAATCTCCTCGGAATTTTCCTCCTCGGCGTCACTCGCTTGCTCACAAACATCTCCATTGTCGAGCAGAAGCATAACTTTGCGAGTTGGACACTCCTTTGACATGTGACCATAACCTTTGCATTTATAACACTGAATACTTGAAGAACTAGGATAATTAAGTTGAACTTTACCTCCCACTTCTCTTGGTTGGTTAACGATCACACCCCTCTCAAAGGGTTTCTTCGGTTCTCGGACAGTGTTAGCACTTGTCGGATTCGGACTCTTCAATTCTTTAGCTCCGTTAAGAGGAGTGGAAGTAGTGACTCCTCGATACCGGTTTGCTTTATCGTCCTTAGCCCATTTCTCAGCTTTGATGGCAGCATGGAACACATCTTCCAGAGTTTGGTACACATGCAGCCTCAATTGAGATGACACATCTCGAGCCAAACCATTTTTTAATCTAATGATGGCTTGCTCATCATCTTCTTCCATATCAAGAGCCAATCAATAATGCATTCAAATTCATCATGGTATTCTTCAACTGATTTGGACCCTTGTTTCAATTCGAAGAGCATTCAAAGTTGTTCCTGCCGATATTTGGCATTCACATACTTAGCATCCGTTGCTCTCTTCAACTACATCCATGTGGTGACTTTGGGATAAGCATTCCTTTGTCTCAACCTTTTATCAGCCTCCCACCATGTCGATTCATATGCTTCGAACGAAGCAATAGCATGTGCAACTTTTCTCTCTTCGGTCATCTCATTGATTTCAAAGATTCGTTTCAATTTAAGCTTCCCAATCAAGATATTGATCTGGATCACTATGTTCCTCTGAAGGGTGGAATAGTGATCTTGACACTGTTCAAGTTTGAATCTCGAGCACCTTGAACCTGTTCGGGATACTCATCATAGAAATCATCAGCCTCAGGCTCAATATTTCGATCAACATTTCTGCCTCGGCCTCGACCTCAGAAATTTCCACGACCTCGTTGAGATTGCCTTCGTTGAATGAACAGCTGCTCATATTCAGGTTCGACATCAGGGAATTCTTCTTCATCGACCCCTTCATCAATGTCCTCAATTAGTCTTCGGCCCATTGGAAGTGGTACTCTATCACGTCGGGGAATGCCCAAATGTTGATAACCGGCTTGGGGATTGCCCAAGTTTTGTTGTGGTGCTTGGGGATTTCTCAAGACTTCCTTTCGAATAGCCACGCTTTTCAGCTGATGTGGTCGAATAAGCTCAGCAAACAGCTCAGGTTTCATCGGAGTGGAATTGCTAGTTCCAGCGCCGGACCCAGGTAAGGCCACGGACACACTTCCTTGCTCGAGTTGAGCTACTTGAGCACTCACTCCTTTTACTTCGACACTGATGCCTTGTATCGAAGCCATAAGATTAGCTAACGATACTTCGGGCTTCTCAATGCCTTTGCCTTCGCCTCCATTCCCAGCCATTTTACCTGCACAAATCAAAGACCAAACAAATTGTTAAGGTTAGAAATCACCTCACACAGTCCCTCACCTTTGTTGGGTGGCACTCGGGTCCACTCAATTTATGGGTTCGGTTTTGGTCACTCAAGAACTTGTAGCCAATGGCTTTCTCGGTTGATCAACTTCTCTCAGTTCCTTCAAATTTGACAAGTTACACTGTCTCATTCGGGAAGAGTGAATTGATCTGAATCGATGGAACGGACGCTATTTACTCTGCGCTTCAGGAAGTCAAATAAATTTTCTACAAAGTTTGGACTTCGGTCACCCCACGCACGAGTTCCTATAAGCTCAAATGAGTTAGTACGACCTCGAGTAGGAAGAATTGCTCAGAGATCCACTAACTAGACTTGTCGAACACAAGAAAAGTAAAAACCTAGGAAATTCTACCCTTCGATTCCTCTTTCAGAATCTTTTCGAACACACCAACTCTTGTTCATACAAGAGTGGTCCCTCCTTTATACGGATAGGGTTTTACCTAATCCAATTTTCCCTTTTTTAGCCGACAAAATTTCACCCGGGGTTTTGATCTTTACACTTTACCCCTTTCTTCTTCAATGGAATAGTGACGTTATAACTCCGGTGTACGGACAAGCTCACTTCGTTCACTGACCAAGAATTTTAACAAGCTTTGGGTTGTATTTCACTCTGGTAACAACAACAATGGAGGAAATCAGCTCCAAAAATTGAGCTAAGAACTCAGCTGCTCGTGTCCGTACACTGTTACAATTGTAACAATTTTCCGGAATATGGACAGCGGTTTAATCAATAGAACTTCGATATCTTAGCTCAAAAACAACCCAAATCAATAACCACCACCAGTTTCGAACGATAATAACCAAAATCACAACTGGAGTCGTTAACAACAAATCACGCTAGGGTTCGATTTTAGTCACCACTAAGCTCAAAACAGTCCAAACATTCGTCAAGAAACCCTAGTCACAAACGATGTACGTCGGATACTCAAATTGTTCCTGGGACAGTGGTGAATAAAAATCAGTGGTTTTTTAATTCAATCAACCAAAATTTTTGAATTTTTATTTTCTATTTTTTTTATTTTTTGTAAGAACACCACAACAATAACAATCAACAACAAGGAAGAAAGCTGAAACTGGAGACACGAAGCACGAATAATCGAACAGGATTTGAGGTTTTAAGAACAAACTCAAACCTTGCTCTGATACCAAGATGGTGCAAGCAAAACCGGGGTCAAACTAACACGAAGGGAAAACGCAGAAAAATAACAAGAACAAGATAGAAGCAAGAGAAATCGTGCTTCGATTCAAAGGAACATTGAGGAACTTCGCTCAAGCTCGATTGAATCGGAAACAAAAATCACCTATACTAAGCAACAATCCTCAAGAAAGACAACGCTTCTTGCAAATTGAATGACCAAGAAGAAAATGTTAAAACGACTCACACCGACTGACACAAGTTCTTTAAAATCCCACAACGGGGTTCGGGGTCCATCGGAGACACTCAATAGAAACTGCTATATCAAATATTCATCAACAACTAACTCTACAAATGAAATGTAAATAATTATATATAGACTATGCTAGGGATAAAACAGTAAATGGTCACAGATGACCAATAGGATTAAGCCACGCAGGGCTGCATAATGAGTGTTCGGTTACTCCTTCAACCGAATTCTTGAATTCGAACACTCGAGCTCGAGCTTCTTCACTTAGGTGCACAGTTGTTCAGCTCCGCTCATTCTTGACATCGATCGCTCTTCCTTCGGTTATTTGCTTTTACTTCGGCGTCGATGTTGAGTGTTCGGTTGGGTCCATCATTCCCTTCTTCGAGCTCAAGCTTATAGAAGAAGCCTTCGGTTCTTGAGCTCGGCCACTCAACTTCGGAGTAGTTGCTTTCCCTCGACAAAGCCAAGTGAATGTGAACATCGTGCAGCAGCTTGGCTTGGCTTCGTGTCATTGGCCTCGGTGGATCGAACACTTGATCGGCATGTGTTGGGTTGCATCAATGAGCCATGCGACACCTTCAGTATAGCGCATGGTGCAAAGAAACCCGAGGAAAATCTAGACACGATGAAACGCGGAAGAAATAACAAGAATAAAAGATAAAAGCAAGACAAATCTTGCTTCGATTCAAAAGAACAGTGAGGAACCTGTCTCAAAGCTCGATCGAATGAAGCTCAAGACGCACCTATGCTATACAACAATCCTCAAGAAGAACAAGCTTCTTGCAAACTGAATGACCAAGAAGAAAATGTTCAATCGAAGACGCCGAATGACAGAAGTTCTTTAAAATCCCATGTCGGGGTTCGGCTCCATCGGAGACAATTTAATAGCAATTGCTATGTTCAATATTCATCAAAAACTAATTATTACAATGAAATGTAAGGAGTATTTATAGACTAGGCTAAGGACAAAATAGTAAAGGTTCACAGGCGACCAATAGGATTTTGGGTCGTGACAATTGGTATTAGGGCTAAGGTCTAGTGTCCTGATAAGTCATGAACAATGTCCAATAGAGCCTCGTCGATCAGTACGGAGATATCTGTACTTATCTACGAGGGGCTATGGTGGCATTTAGTGAAAATTTCCCTTCTTTCATTCCGTATCTCGTGCATTGAATTTTGAAAGTGAAGGACTAAATTTTTCTGATATTTCACGATGGTGAAGTTTCATTGTTCTAGTAAGACATTGACGAATTCGGGAGCATCATAATAAAGGCAAAAAATATTATAAGTCAAAAGCAACGTTCATAGTTTTAAAATGAGATTCTCGTTTCAGATTGCTTTGACTTCAATAAATTAATAAGGGCATAAGGGAATGGTTTTAGCTCTATCACAGTTTGATAAGTTTTGTCTGAGATTTTTGTGTATTATAGAGATTTCATGATTTTGAGCATTCATCTTCGGAATGAAGATGCAATAAAAATTTCTCTTGATAGCGGTAAAGTTGGGATCTTGCAAGTTAATAAATTGTATAGATGAGCTTCTTAGTGTGGTGGTTCAAAGAGAAGTTTGAAAAATAGAAAATTACACTAGTAGAATTTTTTGATCTAGGCATGGGCTAGTATTTGTTTAACACTTAAAACGAAAATTTTCTGATGTTCTTGTCGTTGAAGATAAGGTCATGCGAAGTTTCAGAAGTAAACGATGTGCTTTGACTGTAGAGGGGCATATTGTTTTATCCTTTTGGAGAGCTTGACGAGACGTTCAAGGTTGTACAAGGTCAAAATCTAGTTTCCTTGCATAAGTTATTGACAGTTTTTGGCTTTAACCGAGGGAGCCTATGGTGGATAACTTAGCTGAACCATACTTGTGAAGATGTGATAGTTATCTTTGGATAAAATTCCATTGGTTGTGATATATCTCCATATTTTTTTTATTGGTGGTAGAGTGAATTGCGTGCACCTTGGTAATCTTTTGAGACTTATTGGGGGTTCTTTGATGTGGAACGAGTTTTCACAAGTGAGGGTAGTCGTAGCTGAGGACTTTGAAGATTTTTTCTTCTCTGTATGGTTGGGCTTTCTATTCTATCAAGCATTACAAGAATTGGTTGAAAATGGGTATCAAGTGTTCGCATATCATGTGTTGGTTTGGGATTCTATCAGTGAGTTTCATTAATTGATTTGGTTCTGGTTGTGTTTCCTTGAGAACTTTGTGAGTATTATACTGTTAGGTATAATGGTTTTCTGAATCATTTCTATGTCAAGAGGGACTAATGCATCTGTTACCACTTTATTGTACTTTTTTTAAAGATCCACTCGAGATTTAGATAGCATTAGTTAGAGAATTGACAGTTGGACAATTTGACTATGGTTTGTAGGACTCCCAGCGGTAATAAGATTTTCTAGTATATCTTTTCAGCTTTCAAATACTCAAGTTATTTCCGTGGATTTGATGTATCAAGTTTTAAAGCATTTATTGGGTTCTTTGCTACTTATAGGCGGTAATGATATCTTATTATATCTCGTAATTTATCAAGGCTCGTTAAATTATATATGAGGTAGTTCGATGTTGGCCATATTCTACTTCTGTGGGGATTCTTAGTTCCTTGGGTTTTGGCTGATATATATTGGCTTGTTAAGGAAGGGGTTAAATTTTGATGGTTTTTGAAACATGGATTGAGCTTTCGGAAGCTCAAGAATGATCTTTCCTTAGATTGAGAACACCTACATAAAGTCCCCATTTATTGATTCTATTCCTATTGTTCATGAGTTTGTTGATGTGTTTGGGTTAGCCTAATGTTCCTCCTAATAAACATATTAGTTTTGGCATAGATGTTGTTCTGGTTACACAACCTAGCTTTATTTCTCTTTGTTGTATGGCTCCTGGTGAGCTTAGATATTTAAAGAAGCAGTTGCGGAATTTACTTAGTAAGAGATTTATTGGATCCAGTGTTTCACCTTTGGGAGCTCCAGTATTATTTGTTAAGAAGAAGAATGGCTGATGCGAATGTGTATTGACTATAGACAGCTGAACAAGGTCACGATTAATAATAAGTATTTGTTGCCTCGTATTGATGGCTTACTTGATAAGTTGCAGAGAGCTAAGTATTTTCTAAGATTGACCTGACATCTGGGTAGCATCACTTGAACAGAGTGTTCAGGCCTTACCTGGATTTATTTGTGATCGCCTTTATGAATGATATCTTGATATTTATTTCTGTATCTGAGAGAAGCATGAGAAGCACATAAGAGCAGTTCTAAAGACACTTCGGGATTAGAAGTTGTATGCCAAGTTCTCCATGCGTGAATTCTTGTTGGATTCTGTGGCATTCTTGGGTCACATTATGTCTAGTTAAGGAATTAAAGTTCATCTGAAGAAATTTGAGGCAGTTCAGAATTTTCCATGACCTACTTCTCTGACAGTGATACGTAGTTTACTTGGCTTGACGGGGTATTACCAGCGATTTTTTTAGGGGTTTTCTTCTTTACAGCTCCGCTGACCCATTTGACTCAGAAGATGGTGCAGTTTCGATGGCCAGAGAAGTGTGAGACGAGCTTTCAGAAGCTCAACTCCTTACTGACTACTGCCTCATTGTTGACTCTTCCTACCCATTCAGGCAGGTTCTTAGGATATTTTGATGCCTCTCATATTGATTTAGGGTGTGTCTTAATGAAAAATGGCAGGGGGACTAAATATGTATTGAGGTAGTTGAAAGCGAGTGATAAGAACTACCCTACTCATGACTTAGAGTTGGCAGCGGTTGTGTTTGCATTGAAAACTCTGGAGGCACTATCTTTATGGTGAGCCTTGTGAAATTTTCACCGATCATAAGAGTTTACAGCAGCTATTTAATCAGAAGGATTTAAATGGTAGACGACGTAGACAACTCGAATTAATCAAGGATTATGATCTTACCATTTGTTATCACCCACGAAAGATCAATGTTGTAGCTGATGCATTGAGCTGGAAGTCTATGGGTAGTCTTGCATATTTAGATGCTGATATGAGGCGCTTGGCAATTGATTTCCAGTCTTTGACTAACCAGAGGGTTAGAGTATTCAGCCAGCACCTGACAGAGTGTTTGCTTGTATGATGACCCAGTCCTCTCTTGCCAATTATATCAATGAGAGGCAGTATGAGGATTCTTATTTGCTAAAGTTGCGAGATAAGGCCCTAAGTAAAGGAGTGTTAGAGTTTACAGTTGGTGATGATGGTGTCCTTCATCTCAATGGTCGTTTCTATGTTCCTAATGTTGATGATTTAAGGCAGTTAGTATTTGATGAGGCGCACAGTTTGCGGAATTCCATTCATCACGGTACCACAATGATGTATCATAACCTTCGTGAGTTATACTGGTGAAAGGGAATAAAGAATGAAGTCATTGAGCATGTATCTCGATGCTCAAACCTTCAGCAGGTCAAATACGAGCATAGAAGACCCACAAGTTTATCCTAGGCATTACTTATTCCTAAGTGGAAGTGGGAGATGATCGCTATGGACTTCGTTGTTGGTTTGCCTAGGACTTTAAGGCAGCATGACTCGATTTGGGTGGTAGTTTATAGACTTACCAAGTCCGATCACTTTCTTACAGTGAAGTCTACCTATACATCGAAGAAGTTGGCTTTGGTTTATCCAGTTGCTTGGTACTCTACTTTCTGTTTAACGATACTGTTTTGGTAGTCATTTGCAAGAGTTAGGTACAAAGGTTCATCTTACCATTATATATTTTTTTTAGATGGATGGCCAGCTTGAGCGGACTATTAAGATATTAAAGGCTATGTTGAGAGCTTCTGCATTGGATTACAGCAGTCATTGGGATGACCATTTGCCCCTAGCAGAATTTGTATATAATAATAGCTATCAGTCTTCGATTCAGATGGTATTGTCTGAGGCTTAATGTGGGCGTATGTATTGCTCTTCAGTTTGATGATTTGAATCTAGTGAAGTGAATGCTTTGGGTTCAGATTATGTGCAGCAAACTTTTGACAAGGCCCGAATTAGTCAGGATCGCTTACGGACTGCTCGGAGCTGGCATATATCTTATGCAAACTAAAGAAGTCGAGAATAGTATTTATAGAGGGTACTCTAGTTTACTTGAAGGCTCGCCGATGCAAGGTGTGATGAGATTCGAAAAGAAGGAGAAGTTGATCCTTCATTTCATTAGCCCGTTTGAGACTTCAGGTATGTATCATGATACATGACTAGTTAAGATTTGTTTATGTCTTTTATCTATTGCCTCTTGTGCAATCATGTGGGGCCTAGATTCTTTAAGTGGGTTGTTGAGAGTTAGTCAGTTATAGATATCAAGGCTGACTTCAAGGATTGTTCGAGGACCAACGAGAGTTTTAGTAAGGAGAATATAGTGACCCTATATTTTATAAATATTATCTTTTAGTTATTCCCTCACATTTATTTTAATTATCATTATAGAAAAATTATTTATGTAAATTATGAGTTGGAAGAAGGGTTAGGGATATAATTAGAAGTTATTTTGGACCAATTAGATATTACCCCTATTAATTGGTATTAAATACAAAAACAACATACTAGTTTATCCCACAAGTGGGGTCTTAGGAGGGTGAGATGTACGCAGACCTTACCCTTCCCAAAGTGGAGAGGCTGTTTCCGATAGACCATCAGCTAGAAAAAATAAAAATATTTTAGACAAATCTAAAAATAAAGACAACAACACAGCGTCAGAAGGAAAGATACAACTAACACATATACAAAATAAACATAAAACATCAGTAAATATAACAGTACAGACTAAGATGGAAATCGGCTATATACATGTAACACTACACCCAAGAAGAGAACAAACACTCGACTACAACCTAACCTTCTACCCTAATCTTCGACCTCCATGCTCCCATATCTAAGGTCATGTCCTCAGTGATCTGGATCTGGGCCATGTCCTGTCGGATCAGCTCAGCCCAGTTATTCTTCGGTCTACCTTTACCTCTACGTAGACCTAGCACTGCCAACCTCTCACACCTCCTTACCGGTGCATCTACACTCCTCCTCCTCACATAGCCAAACCATCGTAGCCTTGCTTCGCGCATCTTCTCAGGCACTGTGGCCACTCCCACCTTGTCGCGAATGACTTCATTCTTAATCTTATCCATCCTTGTGTGACCACACATCCAACTAAGCATCCTCATTTCTGCCACACTCATCTTCTGAATATGTGAGTTCTTGACTGGCCAACACTCTGCCCCATACAACATAGCTGGTCTAACGACCACTCTATAGAACTTTTCTTTAAGCCTAAGTGGCACCCTCTTATCACACAGGATACCAGATGCGAGCCTCCACTTCATCCATCCTGCTCCAATCCAATGAGTGACATTATCATCAATGTCTCCATTACCTTGGAGGATTGAGCCGAGATATCAGAATCTTCCTTTCTTATGAATGACTTGAGAACTAAACCTCACTTCTACATCTACCTCTATAGAACTTTTCTTTAAGCCTAAGTGGCACCCTCTTATCACACAGGATACCAGATGCGAGCCTCCACTTCATCCATCCTGCTCCAATCCAATGAGTGACATTATCATCAATGTCTCCATTACCTTGGAGGATTGAGCCGAGATATCAGAAGCTTCCTTTCTTATGAATGACTTGAGAATCAAACCTCACTTCTACATCTACCTCATCAGAAGTGTAACTAAACTTGCATTCCCTGTATTCTGTGTTCGTCCTGCTAAGCCTGAAGCCTTTAGACTCTAAGATCTGTCTCCGCACCTCCAGCTTCTCATTGGCCCCTATGTGTGTCTCATCCACCAACACGATATTATCTGCAAATAACATACACCACAACACTTCTCCTTGGATACTTCGAGTCAATAACATTCGGCTGAAGATCTCGCAAAAAGTGACTTGAAAAGTTCATAAGAAATATACTGAGAGCTCCTACTAGTTATGTCGGCGCTAAGAGCTCTCCGTGAAAGTCCTTGTCAGGTATTTGATTTAACTACTTTGGTATATAACTTATCAATAAAAGATTGTACTTTGATTTCGGCATCTAATTGGGAGTAGTTGGAAAACTTGAAAACGTCATAATGATTGATGACTTACATATTTCTTTACTTATTATGTTTAGTAGAAAACTAGGTACTGCTTTCGCTTTATTTGTTTTTTTAATAATAATTTAGTTAGTAATTAAGACAAATTTTCAATAATATAAATGTTATATGGAGGGAGGTATTGCAATGATAAGTACACTACATTCGTGGCTTAGTAAAAAGTTTATGGAATTTATCAATATATTAGGTGAATTGGGTGAAGCTTAGGCATGGTATTGTATCTGTGATATAATATCTACTTATTTTCAATATAGTTCCTGAACGGCGCCTACTGTAGCTGGTTTTAGTAGCAAATTATTTCGTAGTGACAATTGAAAATATTATTTTAATGGTACTAATTGTGGATTATATCTTTTTTTACATATTCAATCTACACATATATTAAATTTGTAACTTGTTTAATTCTGTAACACATGTAATTTATTAAATAGAATGGTGTTTATACCTAAGTACTTGAGCGAATAGCTAAAGTTAATTACGTATTTCATTTTTTTACTTAGAGCAATATCGTTTGGAGGAGATTCGGCAGGGAAAAACGGTTGTTGATCAGTGGTCTGCTTCTTTGGACTGAGGTAGGTGGTTCTATCCCTTTCTTTGGTGGAATTTATCCACGCGGGATATTGTACATAACTTCCTTGTATGTGCACTGTTCTAGGTCTAATCGTTTACACTTATTCATTGTGTTTAAATCATTATTTCGAATGTATGTTGTTTTCCTAAATTGTGTTTGCCCCTAGTTGTTGTTTAATGTATTGCAAGTTATGTGCATGTTATTACTTTGTTATGTCGGAGTTGGTCCAATTGATAATTTTTCTGAGTTGGTCCATTTGATAGCCTCGAAGTTGGTCGACTAACCATTTCGGAGTTGGTATATTTGATAGCCTCGGAGTTGGTCCACTATCTATTTTGCAGTTGGTATATTTGATAGCCTCAGAGTTGGTCCACTATCAAATTTTTTTGGAGTTTGCCCATATATTATGCTGGTTTATGAATTGAGTTTAATTGTTGGTTCTTGAATGCGATTTATTGATATTGAATGGTGTGATTGGATGAACTATTTGAATAGCGAATTATAACATGTTGTTTTTTCTCCCTCCTTTATTCTGTTAATTTATTGCTTAGACTAGTTTACCGTCTTTCATAGGAACTAGTCTACCCACCTACTAAGTCCTTTTGAGTTGCGTTGTTTTCTTTATTGTTTTCTTATTATTTGTTCGGACAGATACGGTTCCGAGCACCAGTGACCCCCGTAGCTAGAGTTGAAGATTTTCTTATTGATCAGCGGTGAGCCAACCATCCTCAGTCCGTGGTGGCGCACCTTTCCATTATTTCTTTCTTGTCATTTATTGTTTCAGACATTAAGGATATTTTATTCAGTATTTATCTTATAGATGTTCATGACTTATGGTAGAGAACTAGACTTTTCATTTGCGTTGTGGGATATTCTGCATATTTCAGTATTAAAAATCGCAGCTTGAATTTTATCATATTATTTCTTTAATATTATTGAGATTAATTATTAATATAGCGAGTGGGTTCGCCCGATGGGGTTAGTTCAGGTGCTCTCACGATTATCCAGGATTTTGGGTCGTGACACAAAGACACAATTATATGCATAAACACACCCATATTGTCATTTTTTTCCAAATATATAAGCAATTAAAGGAACTTTTTGCAAATGAAAAAGTAAGGCCGGTTTGGCATCATTTCTTTATAAAACAAACATGATTTTTTACATACTGTATGAAGAAGTAACGTCGGATTGGTTTTATATTTTGTTTTGCTTTGATTTTTGTATATTAGCAAAACAATGACGATTTGGTGTTATTTAATCACAAAATAAATGTGAAATTCAGACGGATTGAATTCCTTGTGTATGAGCGAAAAGATGTCGATTTGACCTTATTTATTCACAAAATGGACGTAAAACACAATCGCATTGACACTGTTTTCTGCTGTGTACGAAGCAGTAGCATTTTTTGTAATTTTGGAGGTAAAAGGGTGCGGTGAAGGTTTTCTAATTACGGCTTGAAAAAATGGTCAGTGGTATTTTTCTAATTACGAGAAGTCCTCTATTAGTAAGGGTATTTTTGTACTTTCAGCTTTATTTAATGGAAAAGTGCTTATGTTTTCAAGACCAACAAAAACCAGCTTACCAAATCAAGACCTGATGCTTTTCTGGTTATTTTTGTAATCCACCCATTTAATTTTAATGCCTCAATCTGGTAAATGTTGTGTGACATTTAGTTTTCTCGCATCTGAAGTGATATGTCACAGATAATTTAAGTAGGAGTTATTGTAATCAAAATAAAAAATGAATATTATAGGTATGCTTAGCACACTTATGAATGATAAGTTTTTGAGATTTAACAAAACATAACTGGATCTTAAAGTGCTTTTGTTATCCTTTTTTTTCTAATTTGAATTTTTGTACCCTTTAAAGTTATGACACCTCGTATCAATAGATGCATTTTGATGAAAGACTTGATTAAGCCTACTTAAATGATGTGCAAAGTTTTTTTAGACAATGCTTTTCAGGAGAACGGTAGAAATTGACGAAATATCATGTCCATGTGCGAGATTTTGTAACAGAAACTTAGAAACCCGAGATACAGTTAAGTCATATTTGAAAGTAGTTGAAATAATTCAAAATTATACTTCCTGGTATCACCATGGGGAAATTTTTGGTGAACCGCAATCGAATTGTGCAGATGAAGATGATAATAAAGTATAAGATTATGACAACGAGGATGAAATAAAAGATATGATGGTTGGTTTATATCCTAATATGGATGGAGGCACTACAAACATTGGTGGTCATGATTTATGTGAAGAGGAACTTAATGTTTAAGCAAAACAAATTTATGAATTTTCAAGAGATTTTGTGCAGCCACTATATGAGAGTTCAAAAGCTTCAAAGTTTTCCTCTGTTATTAAATTACTTCACATTAAAAGTATTGGCCATTGGAGTAATTAGTCCATTACAATATTATTAAAATAGTGAAAGATGAGTTGTTGCTTGATGGAGCCAATTTTCTAGGTTCATATTATGAGGCAAAGAAGACAATTCAAGAGCTTGGGCTTTCTTGTCAGAAGATTGATTTTTTTTTTGTAAATGATTGCTTGTATATTTGAAAGAGGATAAATTTCTTGACTCTTACAAATTTTGTGGTGCTTCCAGATGGAAAATAGATAAACATAGCGGGGAAGCAAGGAATAAAAATTAAAAAAAGATAGCATCCAAGACTTTACGCTACTTTTCATTAAAGTCTAAGCTTCAGAGGTTGTTTATGTCTTCAAAGACATCATCTCTAATAGTATGACATCATGATAAAAGAGTTGATGATGGGATAATGAGGCACCCAGCTTATTCAATGGCATTGAAGTTATTTGATGACCATCATCCCTCATTTGCTGCTGAGCCTCGTAATGTTCGACTAAGACTTGCTAATGATGGATTTTAGCCATTTCGAAATTCAAAAACTTCATATAGTATTTGGTATGTGGTACTTCTTCCTTACAACTTGCCGCCTTGGTTGTGTATGAAATAAAAAATTTTATTATGTCAATGCTAATTCCTAGCCCTGATAGTCTTGGAGATGCGATTAATACATATCTTCAACTGCTGATAGAAGAACTGAATGAGTTATGGGAAATTGGTATTGAGATGTTTGATGCATCAACTAGACAGAACTTTAATTACATGCTTCTTTGCTATGGACAATTAATGATTTTCTAGCATATGGAAATTTATCTCGGCAGAGCACAAAAGGGAAATGGGCATGGCCATGTTGCAACACAAATACTTTCTCAGTCAAATTGGCCAATAGTATGAAACAATGTTTTATGGGTCATCAACGTTACCTTCCGCTTAATCACAAATGGAGGAATGATAAAGAGTCTTTCGATGGCATAAATGAGCAAAAACTTCCTCCTAAATAGCGTTTGCGTATAGAATCTTGAAGGGCTACGGTTAACAAAGGATCCAAAGAAAAGGACTAAGTTATCACATGACAATCAAAAGGATAATTGGAACAAGAAGAGTATCATTTTTGAACTTCTGTAATGGAAATCTCTCTTGTTGCAACATAATTTAGATGTGATGCATATTGAAATAAATATATGTGATAATATATTGGGTGTTAGGATAAGCAATACTAATAGATAATATCTGTGTAGTTATTTAGATAGCTATTGTATTTCAAATATGTATTTCCTGATAGCTTACCCTCTCACTCCCGATCATTCATCTAGGACTCTACTTCTCCTGTACAGATTATATTTAAGCTGCATTATTATATCAGTATGAAGGAATAATTTAGCTGTTGACACCCAATTTTGTCTCGGAATTTTTAATTAACGTCTAATTATGTTTAAAATTAGGTTAATTTTTAGAATAAATTAAGTTCATAATTTTAATGAAAAAATGCCGCAATCATTATTCATTTTAAATCTTAGCTTATTTACGCAATATGCATTTCCCATTTTCTTAGCCCAATTCTAAAAACCCTCACTCTCACCCCCTATAAAATCTAAAACCCTAGCCACCCATCATTATTCATCATTCATCATCTTCCTTACACCTTTTACACCCATTTTTCCCTCGGAATGGAGAACAGATCTCATATACACATATACCATGGGATCCACAAAAACATAGGCACAAAAATACATTATTAAGGTTGAGAAAATGGGGACAGTGCCATCTCAGGCAGTGGCAAAAAGGAGCCTCGTCGTTTGCTCCGGCGACTGAAAAATCCCATGAGCCTAGAAGCGAGAGTGGTCGCTAGAGCAAATTTCCTTGATAGCGCATCGGCCATGACATTGTCATTTCCCTTTTTGTAATGAATTACATAGGGAAAACTCTCAATGAATTCAACCCATTTGCCATGCCTTCGGTTCAGTTTCTCCTGACCTCGGAGATGTTTCAAAGATTCATGATCACTTTTAATCACAAACTCTCGAGGCCACAAATAATGCTGCCAATGGGCGAGTGCTCGATTGAGGGCATACAACTCTTTCTCATATGTTGAGTAATTCAAGATTGCACCCTTAAGCTTTTCGCTAAAGTAAGCGATCGACTTCGATTCTTGCACAAGCACTCCTCCGATCCCAACTCCGGATGCATCACACTCGACTTCGAATGCTTTGCTGAAGTCGGGGAGTTGCAACAATGGGGCAGAGCAAAGCCTCCGCTTCAACTCTTGGAAAGCCCTCTCTTGGGACTCTTCCCACACAAATGGATGGTCTTTCTTTACCAGCTCGGTTAAAGGAGCTGCCACGGTGCTAAAGTCACGAACAAACCTTTGGTAAAAGCTAGCTAAGCCATGGAAGCTACGAACTTGTGATACCGAGGTTGGAGTTTGCCAATCTTTGATGGCTTCGACTTTTGAATCGTCGATTTCGACACCATTAGCACTGACAACAAATCCTAGAAAGACTACACGTTCGACACAAAAGGCACATTTCTTGAAGTTAGCGTATAACTTCTCCTCTCTAAGCTTATCAAGCACTATCCTTAGGTGTTCGACATGTTCATCCACAGATTTACTATAAAAAAATATGTCGTCGAAGTAAACGAAAACAAACTTATTTATGAACGGTTTGAGCACATGGTTCATCAGTCGTATGAATGTGCTCGGTGCATTGGATAAGCCAAAAGTCATTACCAACCATTCATAGAGACCGAACTTGGTCTTGCTTGCGGTTTTCCACTCGTCTCCGGGTTTCATTCGGATTTGGTGGTAACCGGACCTGAGGTCTATCTTCGTAAAGCATGAAGAACCACTTAACTCGTCTAGCATGTCATCTAATCGAGGGATAGGATAACGATACTTTACCGTTATTTTGCTGACTGCTCGGCAATCAACGCACATTTGCCATCTTCCATCTTTCTTTGGGACAAGTATAACAGGAATGGCGCAAGGACTCAAGCTCTCTCGAACAAGGCCCTTGTTCAGCAACTCATCAACCTGCCTTTGGTGTTTTTTGGTGTCTTCCGGATTACACACGTAT
Organism: Petunia secreta; assembly: GCA_029990175.1. Lineage (NCBI taxonomy): Eukaryota > Viridiplantae > Streptophyta > Magnoliopsida > Solanales > Solanaceae > Petunia > Petunia secreta. The sequence goes on along the minus strand of JARKIP010000022.1, from coordinate 24,091,604 downwards.
GCAGGTTTTTTGGGGATTTGAGACCCCGGTATGAAGTCAATTTGGTGCTCGATTCCTCTCAACGGAGGTAATCCACCTGGCATTTCTTTGGGAAACAGGTCTCCGAAGTCCTGCCAAACACTTTGTATGGCACTAGGCAAAGAGTTATCGTTAGAAATATCATCATTAGAGTTTAGAATGATACCCTTTTGCATGAGGCAAATCATCATCTGATCATTGTCGTTGCCTCATAGGAACTCACTGGGTTGCATGATCGCACAGACATTTCTTACTTCGGACGGTGAGTCTTTGTCTTCGGCCATAATTTTTGCTCCCATCGGAAGCTTAGCTTTGGCTGCTTCTTTCAATTCCTTCATCCGTTTATAGTCCTCGGTGACTTGTTTTGGAGACAAGGGTTTGAGTATAAAACTCTTCCCTTCGAGCTTTGCTGTGTAAGTATTGGATCTTCCATTGTGAACAACCGACCGATCATACTGCCATGGTCGACCCAATAGCAAATGACAAGCTTGCATCGGCACCACATCGAACATCATTTCATCTTGATATTCTCCAATGCTAAACTTGATCCACACTTGTTTGACAACCCTCAATTCTCCACACTCGTTCAACCGTTGCAATTTTTAAGGGTAGGGATGTTTCAAAGTAGGTAGTACCATTTGTGAAACCAAGGTTTGGCTCACTACATTTGCACAACTACCTGAGTCAATGATCATCGAGCACACCTTCCCCCACACTCGACATCGGGCATGGAAAAGATTTTTTCTTTGGTTTTCCTCTTCTTCGAGAGTCATGCAGCTAAAATACCTTCGAACCACAAGAAACATTTTCGAATGATCAGCTTCGGCAGCTTCTCGACCATTATCCTATTCAGCTCGGTCAATCTCCTTGATAAATTCCTCCTCGGTGTCACTTGCCTTCTCACAAACTTCTCCATTGTCGAGCACTAGCATAACCTTGCGAGTTTGACATTCTTTAGCCATGTGACCATAAATTTTGCAATTATGACACTGAATATTTGAAGCACTAGGAGAGCTTAGTTGAACTTTGCCTCCCACTTCTCTTGGCTGGTTAACGATCACGCCCCGTTCGAAGGGTTTCTTCGAAACTCGAACTGTGTTGGCACTTGTTGGATTAGGACTCCTCCAATCTTTACCTCAGCTCAAAGGAGTTGAAGTAGTGACTCCTCGATATCGGTTTGCCTTATCGTCCTTCACCAATTTCTCAGCTTCGGTAGCAGCTTCGAACAGATCTTCCAACGTGCGGTACACGTGTAGCCTCAATTGAGATGACACATCCCGAACCAAGCCATTTTTAAACTGAATAGTGGCTTGCTATATATCTTCTACCAGATCAAGATTCAATCGAATTCTCTCAAACTCATCATGATACTCTTGGACTGACTTGGACCCTTGCTTTAACTCATAGAGCTTTTGCAATTGAGTTTGCCTATACTTAGCACTCCAATATTTAGCATCCATTGCTCTCTTCAACTGTGGCCAAGTAATGACTTCGGGATAGGCATTCCTTCGTCTATGCCTTTTGTCAGCTTCCCACCACGTAGACGCATACACTTCGAACGAAGCAATGGCATGGGCAGCTTTTCTCTCATTGGTCATCTCATTGGTTTCGAAGATTCGCTCCATTTTAAGCTTCCACTCAAGATATTCATCCGGATCACTAGTTCCTTTAAAGGGTGGAATAGTGATCTTGACACTGCTCAAGTTTGAGTCTCGAACACCACAAACTTGTTCGGGATACTCATCATAGCGATTATCAAACTCACACTCAATATGTCGATCAACATTTGCATCTTGGCCTCGACTTCGGAAATTTCCACCACCTCCTTCGTTGACCCCTTCATCAACGCTCTCAACTTGTCTCGGGCCATCGGAAGCGGTACTCTTTCACCTCGGGGAATGCCCAAGTTTTGATAATCACCTCGGGAATTGCCAAAGTTTTGTTGTGGGATTTCGGGATTGCCCAAGATTTCTCTTCGAATAGCCTCTCTTGTCAACTGATGTTGTCGAACAAGCTCCGCATACAGCTCAGGTTTCATTGGAATGGAGTTGCTAGTTCCAGCGCCGGACCCAGGTAAGGCCACGGACACACTTCCTTGCTTGAGTTGAGCTACTCGAGCTCTCACTTCTCTTACTTCGGCACTGATGCCTTGTATCGCAGCCACGAGATCGGCTAATGACACTTCAGACTTCTCAATGCCTTTGCTATCGCCTCCAATTCTAGCCATGGTACCTGCACAAATCAAAGACCAAATAAAATGTTAAAGGTTAGAAATCACCTCACACTCTCCCTCACCTTTGTTGGGTGGCACTCGGGTCAACTCAATTTATGGGTTCGGTTTTGGTCACTCAAGAACTTGCAGCCAATGGCTTGCTCGGTTGATCAACTTCTCTCAGTTCCTTCAAATTTGACAAGTTACAATGTCTCCTTCGGGATGAGTGAATTTATGCGACTCGATGGAACGGACGCTATTTACTCTGCGCTTCGGGAGTCAAGGAATTTTCTACGAAATTTGGACTTTGGTCACCCACGCACGAGTTTCTATAAGCTCAAATGAGTTAGTACGACCTCGAGTAGGAAGAATTACTCAAGAGATCCACTAACTAGATTTATCGAACACAAGAAAAGTGAAAACCTAGGAGAATCTACCCTTCGATTCCTCTTCGGAATCTCTTTCGACCACACCAACTCTTGTCCGTACAAGAGTGGTCCCTCCTTGGTACGGATAGGGTTTTACCTTATCCAATTCCTTTTTCACCTGGGGTTTTGATCTTTACACTTTACCCCTTTCTTCTTCAATGGAACAGTGACGTTTTAGCTCCGGTGTACGGATATTTTAACTTCGTTCACTGACCACGATTTCTAACAGAATTTGGGTTGCTTCTTTCAACTCCGGTAATAAAAATTCAGAGGAAATCAGTCCAAAGCTCTTTGAGCTAAGACTCAACTCTTCGTGTCCGTTCACTGTTACAAAACGTAACAATTTTCCGGTGTGCGGACGACGACTCAAACCTTAGAACCTTGAAATTTAAGCACAAAACAAACCCAAATCAATCAAGAACCACCAGCCTTCATCGGAAACAACCAAAGCACACTGGGGTTCGAAATAAATCACCACTAAACTCATTACAGTCCAAATTTTGTCGAGAAACCCTAGTCACAAACGTTGTACGTCGGGTGCTCAAATCAATCCTTGGACAGTGGTGAACATAAATCAATAGTTGTTTGATTCAAACAACCAACAAATCAACTAAAATTTTTGAATTTTTCTTTTTCTACTCTTTTTTTTTTTGTAAACACCACAGCAACAACAATCAACAACAAGGAAGAAAGCTGAAACTGGAGACACAAGCACCAATATAATGAACAGGATTTGAGGTTGTAAGAACAAGCTCAAACCTTGCTCTGATACGAAGATGGTGCAAGCAAACCCGAGGAAAAGCTAGACACGATGAAACGCGGAAGAAATAACAAGAATAAAAGATAGAAGCAAGACAAATCTTGCTTCGATTCAAAGGAACAGTGAGGAAACTGTCTCAAAGCTCAATCGAATGAAGGTCAAGATGCACCTATGCTATGTAACAATCCTCAAGAAGAACAAGCTTCTTGCAAACTGAATGACCAAGAAGAAAATGTTCAATTGAAGACACCAAATGACACAAGTTCTTTAAAATCCCACGTCGGTGTTCGGCTCCATCGAAGACACTTTAATAGCAACTGCTATGTTCAATATTCATCAAAAACTAACTATTACAATGAAATGTAAGGAGTATTTATAAACTAGGCTAAGGACAAAATAGTAAAGGGTCACAGGCGACCAATAGGAGTAAGCCACGTAGGGCTGTTCATTGAGTGTTCGATTACTCCTTCATCCGAACATTTGTCTTCGAACACTTGAGCTCGAGTTCCTTTCACTTCGGTGTTTGATTTCTCAACTCTGCTCACATTTGACATCAATCGCCCTTCCTTCGGTTATTTGCCTCTTATTTCTGCATCGATGTTGAGTGTTCGGGTGGGGTTCGGTCACACCCTCCTTCGAGCTCAAGCTTATAGATGACGCCTTCGGTTCTTGAGCTTGAGTACTCAGCTTCGGAGTGGTTGCTTTCCTTCGGCCAAGCCAAGTAAATGTGAACATCGTGTATAAGTTTGGCTTGGCTTCGTGTCATTGGCCTCGGTGGATCGAACACTTAATCAGCACGTGTTCGGGCTGCATCAGCGCGCGACATCCAGATGCTACTAGCCATGCGATGCTTGCCCTATAGCTTGTAGTTCAGCGACCCCTACTTTTCCAACTTAGTTTAGGCTTTTATTTAACTTATGGTAGGACTTCGTAAACGCTATAAAAGCTAATTATTTCATGAATATTAGAGGAAAGGTCAGAGGTTGGAGCAAATATTGAGTTCTTAACACATTGAACCAAGGGTCTGATTCCTTGACTTAATCTATTACAATCTTTCATATTTCTTTCATGATTTTTGTGTTGTTATTATAAATATGCGTAGCTAAATCTATCGTTTAGAGTTACAACAAATTGATTTCTATCTATTAATTTACCATCACCGATTGTTTATTATTTCTTGAGCCTAATTATTTGGTTATTGAGGCCTGATAATTGAACACTATCTACGGTTTACAAGTTGAACTCGACAGAGGGAACTTAAGAATGCAAATAAGAAAGAATAAGGCTTGCTTGTGAACCTGGTCATCAAGGAATAGATCTGCGAGTAGGATAGACATATAACTATTCACCTTGCTTAGCTAAATACATAATTCTTTAATGCCTGCATGTGATTTAATTCCATAGAAATATAGGCGTTAGAGTAGCTTGTATAGACTCGTGAAGAATCGACAGGTTTTCACGAATATAATTAACCTGTTAGTTAGCAATCTAGGAAATCAAGAAGTAGAACCAACTGGAAAACTCAACTGGATTGTTTGCAGCTCTTACTCTAGACTGTTTCTCTCTTATTGATAACGACTCACAAATTGCTCTAGAATACTTGATCTCAGTTACTTGCTTTTAATTATTGTTTGCTTAGTTAGTCAATTACAAATCATCATTGAAAAAGATCCCTGAATAGTTTTTAAGGAAATTGTTTGCTAGGATTCAGTCTAAACAATAGTACTCGTGGGAACGATACTCGACTTATCACTCTATTACTTGTCGACCACGTATACTTTTGTGTGCGTTTAGAAGCAATATTAAGAATCCTATGGGTTGTGCTCGTTCTGCATTTACAAGTGCGCAATTACCTCATTGTGGTAATAAGTTGGATGCAATATCATGTGCTTGATTCGTTTTAATGCAGCAGAGATTATATTTTATATTACCATCCCGTTATGAACTGAATTGGGAAATACCTTTGTTTGTTCTAATAGATGCACCCTACATGCATACTTAGATCTTAACTTAGCTAATCTCATCAAGTTTTTAGGCTATTTATGTTTCATATTATAGATAGGACTCCTCTTATACATAAACACTCCTTCTATGTACCCATTAGAGGTTTATCACCTGCACTTTTGTCAAAGATCGAACCTTCTCAGTCTTTCCTTACTTGAGGAATGAACAAGTTCAATTGTTACCTTTATATAAGAGGTAATGCAATGAAGTCTACCCTCTTTATAACCTTTTATCATCGCCTATGAAATGTACTACTAAGGTGATCCTATAATTTTTCCTGAAGTACTTAAGATCAGATATGTGGATATATAGTGTCGTCTTCTTCAACTAATAGTTGCTTGATATCGATAACATGAAGTCAAAAATTTAAAGGTCTAAAGGAAACTTACTCTATGTTTGTTGTTGTACGAGTCAATGACCAATGTCTCGAGTTTCATATCTTAATTTCCATGTGCTAAGTAGTATCAATAACTTTTGAGATTTATGAACATACTTAGTAATCAAATAAAAAGTAGTTCAAAGTGGAAGCTCAAATTAGATGGATTTTGCAGAATATGTCTTTTAGATAATTGTCGGTGGTGTCAGTTGCATGGTCCAAGCTTGTAGACCACTAATAAGTTGAATGTATTTGTCAACTTCCATTGAGTTATAAACATTTCTTTTTTATAGAAAGACACTTATATTTTTGGTATAGAAAGACAAATCCAAATTTTTCTGCAAATAGCTCTATATTTGAGCAAAGATAAAAGAAATAGAAACTAATGTTATAGTATTAAGGCATACCTTGGCTAAGAAATTAAGGTGTTATTCTTTAGTAAAACTATTAGAGTTTAGCTAAGTTAAACTTTTCTTTTCTCTGAGTTGCTAATTTGGTCGTCATGACAAATTTTATTTCTTTTCTCTTTTTCTTTTTTTCCTTTTTATAATAGATTCTATTATAAAAGTAATGATAATTTGGAGTCATTGGAAAAGTGATAGACGATTATATTGAAAGTGGTGGCGATTTGTATTCAAAGTTGGTGAAGATGATGATGACTTGTATTGTAAGTGATAATAATTTGTATTCAAAGCTGTATTGAAAGTGATGACGATTCAGCTTTAATATATTTGTAAAATATAAATATTATATGGGTCTCACTATGAAAAAATGATGTCGGATTGGCCTCGTTTTATTTTTACTTTGAATTTTTATGTTTTGACAAAGTGATGACGATTTGGTGCTATTTGTTTGCAAAACATACACAATTTTAGTTCAATATATGCATAAATATAGACGGATTGTCATTATTTCTAAATATAAAGCACTTGAAGGTCTTTTTTGCGGATGTATAAAGTGAGGCTCATCTGACCTCATTTCTTCACGAACACAGTGTAATGACCCTATATTTTTTAAATATTATCTTTTAGTTATTCCCTCACATTTAGTTTAATTATCATTATAGAAAAATATTTATGTAAATTATGAGTTGGAAAAAGGGTTAGGAATATAAGTAGAAGTTATTTTTGGACCAATTAAATATTATCCCTACTAATTGGTATTAAATAATAAAATAAAAATATTAATTGAGAAGCGGGGCTAGTCGTGCTTCTAAACTTCCTAGTTTCATTAGGCCTTGAAGTCCAAACTAGTTGGGAGAAAGTAACATTCGGCTGAAGATATTGCAAAAAGTGACTTGAAAAGTTCATAAAATATATACTGAGAGCTTCCTACTAGTTGTGTCGGCACTAAGAGCTCTTCGTGAAATTTCTTGTCAGGTATTTGATTTAACTACTTTGGTATAAATCTTATCAAAAAAAAGATTGTACTTGATTTCGGCATCTAACTGGGAGTACTTGGAAAACTTGAAAACGTCCTAATGATTGATGACTTAAATATTTCTTTACTTGTTATGTTTAGTAGAAAACTAGGTACCTTTTTTTTTTTTTTGGGGTAAAGCTAGATATCTATACATATAACTTAAGGCAAACAAAGTTCGTAGCATTAGAGCTACTTAGCAGGGTGGCTGAGGCAGCCATATTACCATACATACTGATCATTTTACATGCATTAATAGATACTTTCCTAGAGTAAGTAGTAGTTTTATCGAATATAACAACCATATTTGTTTGTGCAGTTGGATGCCAAAAAAGCTGCAGCTTGACTCTGTGAAGGACCTTGGAGATGGACTGCATATTTAGCCAAAAGATGTGCAATCCTATTTGCTTCACGAAAGACGTGTCGCACCACTGGATTCTGCATAGTTTTAAGGGTGCACCTGCGTTCACAAATTAGATTTTTATAAGGCAAATCATCATGCTCAAACTGTTGGAGGACTTCAATGGAATCTGTTTCAACTTCAAGGTGGTACTTGTGAGTCCTATCTGTAAAGCCATGATTTCAAAGTAAAGAGCTGAGGATCCAAGACAATGCATAGAATACCCTAGAATCCAATCACCAGCATCAGTTCGAAATACCCCTCCTATTCCCCCAGTTTGAGTAGTACTATCGTATGCTCCATCAATATTTAGTTTAACCTTGCCTATAGGAGGTGGTTCCCATTTAAATGTAAGATTGATTTTTGGAATAACTGTTTTATTAGTGGAAGTTAGGTATTTATATTCCATAGCTCTAGAGATAACTTTATGGACATTTAATTGTCCTGTCAATTGATCATAAACATTATTATTGCGGTTTAGCCACAAATGCCGTAGGGCAAAAGGAAACATTTCAGTCCAGGAAAGACGAGTAGTATGAAGTTGTTGATTATACTTGTCTCTAGCATACCAAAATTGTAATAACCAATGAGGGTCAGCAGAGTGAAGGAAAGTAATATTCAGATGTGTCCAAAATGAACTGGCAACAGGACATTCAAGAAAGATATGGAGAATAGACTTAGGTTGTTTACAGATGTGGCATAGTGGATCTATTTGCAGTCCTATCTTAGCCAAATATAGCTTAGAACCTATCCTATTATGAAGTATCTGCCATAGTAGTATTTTGATTTTAGGGAGTGTTTGGAGTTTCCAAATCCAGTCAAAAGGTAATGTATTGGTATCTGGGGGCAAGAGTAATTTATAGAGATATTTTGTATTAAACTCACCATTATAAGTGAGACCCGAGTAAGGGGTATCTTTATTGGTAATAGAGTGAGCATGAGATATACCTGTGATAGAGTCCAAAATACTTTGGGGAAGAATTAGACTTAGAGAACTGAAGTTCCAAGTATTCTGAGTTAGAAGCTGTTTAACCTTAAGATTAATCTCATGATGATGTAGGGGGCCTTGGATCAAAGTCCTAAGTGGAGGTAAGGAGGGAATCCATTTGTCATACCAAAATTTTATAGACTCACCGGATCCTATGTGCCACTCTATACCTTACTTACATAGATTCCACCCTTTTTGAATATTTTTCCATATAAAGGAGGGTGGTGAAGGTCTTATGTTTAGCTGATATTTTTGAAGTAAAACCCTAGTCCATAACTGCTTAGGGTTAGTAAACATTCGCCACGCAAGGCTAGCTAGCATTACAATATTTTTATGGCCAGCTTGCTTAATACCCAGCCCCCCATAATATTTAGGTTTGGTTATGGTATTCCAACTCACATAGTGTCACTTCTGATGTTCAGAGTTGGATCCCCATATGAAATCCCTTTGAATCTTGTCTATTAGATTAGTTGTTTTAACTGGAAGTTGATGATATTGCATGGCATATATAGGAATTGAATTAAAAGTGGAGTTGGCAAGAATTACCCGGCCTACTAAAGTTAGAAACTTCCCTTTCCAGACTGCCAACCTACTGGTCATTTTATCAATAATAAATTGGAAATCCCTATGTGTAGGTTTGTGATTAAGTATAGGAAATCCTAAGTACTTGCCAAAAGAAGTAGCCACTGGTAATTTAGAATTTGAGTAATCATATGATGTTGATGAGAAGAAGAATTAGAAGAAAAGATTAAACGAGTCTTTGAAATATTAACCTTTTGACCAGATAATTGACAAAAAAGTGTAAGGCATTAATGAATTGAAGTGGCTGATTTAGTGTTAGCACTGGCCATAATTGTTAAATCATCAGCATAGAATAAGCGGGTGACTGGAGGTCCATTTGTACAGATTTGAATTGGATCCCACAAAGCATAATCAACATAGTGATTTATGAGATTAGAAAGCATTTCCATAGCCAAAATAAAGATATAGGGTGACATAGGGTCACCTTGTCTGATTCCTCTGGTAGGGAAAAAAAACTGAGTGAGAGTTCCATTAACCATAATGGCAATGGTGCTAGTAGAGGGCATGATAAGATTAAAGTAGAAATATTAGTGGGAAACTTGAAGTATTTTAAAGTACGACACACAAAAGACCATTCCAATTTATCAAAAGCTTTTTCCAGGTCTATTTTTAGCATCATTTTAGACTTCCGACCTTTAATCTTATGAAAATGGTTCATTATCTCCTGTATAATGATAGCATTATCAGTTGTAATGAAAATGGTTCATTATCTCCTGTATAATGATAGCATTATCAGTTGTACGCCTATCTTTTAGAAAACTCGATTGACAAGGACTGGTAAGATTAGTTAGAAAAGGCTTGATTCTATTAACAACTATTTTAGTAATAATTTTGTAGATTATATTACATAGTCCAATAGGTCTGAAGTTCTTTAAATTGTTGGCATTAGGGAATTTGGGTATTAGGCATAAGTAAGTTTGGTTTATATCCTGAGGGATAGTATGAGTTTGAAAAACTTCATAACAAAAGGCCTTAACAGAAGGACCTACTGACTCCCATTAATGTTGATAGAAGAAGGGATGTAAGCCGTCTGGGCCAGGGGCCTTGTATGGTTGGAAGGAGAAAACAGCTTGAAGAATTTCCTAGTCTTATAGAGGCCTATCCATAGTTGATAGGTCAATACTCTGGAAGCTGGATGTAGAAGTGAGGATATTATGAAGGTCAGTGGTGGTATGACTTGTAGTAAAGACTTTTTGGAAATAATCTATAGTATGTTGGAGAAGTGCATCCTGAGTATCAATCCAAATGCCAGAATCTTCTTTAAAAAAATGTATTTTGTTCATTCTGCGCCTATGAATGGTGCTCAGATGATAAAACCTAGTATTGGCATCTCCTTCATTGAGCCAATTAATTCTAGAGCTCATCTTCCAATAATCTTCCTCTTGTACTAGAATACTATTATATTTATGAAGCAATTCTTGCTCCAAATTTTGCAGAAACCTACTAGTAGGGTAATGTATGGAATTTTTGACTCCATGTAGTCTTGCTAGTAATTGTTTTTTATTTTTAAAGATATCTCCAAAAGTGTCAGCACTCCAGGTTTTCACCTTATCTATAAAATTTGGTATGGCTTGTTGTAGATGGGTGTTAGTCCAGGACAAATTTACTGGATTAATAAATCCCACATGAGAATACCAAAACTTTTGTATTCTAAAGGGTTTAAAATTAGGGTTTGGGTAATTCTTATAAATGTTAACAAATAGAGGAGCATGGTCCCAATGTGTTTTAGGTAGATGACTAATAGAAACATTGGGATATAATTGTAACCATGTATCATTTGTAACACATCTATCCAATCTTTTTAATATTAAATTCCTAGAGTGGATCCTATGATTTGACCATGTAAATTTACTCCTTTTAAAACCTAGATCATTTAGATGACAATAGTTCAAACATTGGGCAAATGAGCTTTGTCTTTAAAGACTAATCAACCTACCTCCCCATTTTTCCTCTTGAGCTAAGATTTCATTAAAATCCCCACCCAACAGCCAAGGTCCCTTATTTATGTATTATATTTATGCTTTAGACTTTCCCATAATTATAAACGAGTATTAAATTTGGGACTAGCATAAATTGCAGAAAATAGCCAAGGAGATTGGTTAGGTAGTACCTTAACCATTTCATGGATTTCCTGTTCTTTAGTTTCAATATCATAAAGAGTAAGGTGGCTTGTTTTCCAAAGTATCACCATACCACCAGATCTGACTCTTGCTGGAATCTCAACCATACGATCAAACTGTGAAAAATTCCTTAAAGCTACATGAGTGTACATTTTGGTCTCTAGTAGTGCCACCAAGCAAGGATTATGAGACCTCATAAGTTCAGCGAAATTTCTTCTAAACTCATCACTATTCCCACCCCTTATGTTCCAGATAATGAAACTAGTGTTATTGTTCATGGTTTAAGGGTTTGTATGATGTTTGTGGAGATGAATGCCCTCCTCCCTCGGAAAGATGTGATTTCTGGCAATGGAGGGGTTCAGAACCACTGCATACTTGCCTGCAGCTTTCTTCACTGTTGGACGAATGTCCATTGAGGTTTTGTGAAGTGTTGGTGGTAAGGTGAGTATGTATTTCTTGTCCTCCAACTCTGGGAACAGCATGCAAGTGGCCACGCGAAGGCTTGAAATTTCTGTGAACGATCCCTGGTGTGGTTGCTCCAATTCCACCACTTCTGCTTCTTCCATCTCTTCCTCTTGTTCTTGAACTGGTGGAGGGGCATCCTCCTGGTTCAAGACCTCCTGTGGTGCTTCCTGTTGGGGAGGATCATTGTGGTTCAGATTGTTCTCCATTGGATTGGGATGGTTCATAGGCTGTTGTGGTGGGTTGTGAACTGGTTGTTGTTGTGGTGGGTTGGGATGAACTGGCTGAGGTTGCCAGGGAAATAGTATGGGGTTTGCATTCATGTCCTGTGGTAGGAAAAAAGGTAGATTTTGAAATTGATTCACATTGATTGGGGCATTGAAATTGTGTGGAGCATTCCATTAATTCTGCATATTTGGGAACAGGGCTGCTGCCAGAGCTGGTGCTAGTGGGTCTAATATATTCATCATCCATAAATGGTTGATGTAATTTTCCATAGCTTGTCTCACTGCATCTGTTGCCAGTTGAGCTAGGAACATGGGATTTTGAAGAATGAGAATGATCTCCTGACCCTGCAGATCCATGTGGAAGGACACTGCGTCGCCTGCTAGAGAGTGTTCCAACCAAGAGAGTGGTTGATGATTTAGTGGGGGAGGAGCTGTGGCAAAGATGATCGGTGGTGGTGGGGGATTCTGCTGTGGTTGGAAGTTTGCCATCGTTGGTTGAGGGTGTCGTCTGAGTACAGGGATGAAGGAAACTCTTCTCCTGTAGAGACGATTTTGATAGGGAAACATTGGTAGTGGTAGTTAGATTATTAACAGTTTGAGGGGTGATATCTTAAATATTGTGTAAATCTTTGGAGTGTTGGGAGTTTTGCATGGCATTAAGCCGATTGGGTGGATCAGTTATATAATTATCTAATAGGGAAGTTTCTTCTACCTGCATAGCCACTTGGCCAAAAGGTTGCACCAATTGTAATTTTTCATTTGTTAAATTAGATGAGTTGTCATGCATTACTTTTGCATGAGAAGATGATGTGGCAGTAGTTAATTTAACTGCCTTTTTGTCATTTTTATGTTGGAAAGGTAGTTTTTGGTTATAGGTGTCAAATGATTGGAGAGAGTTGGAAACTTTATTACTAGACACATTAGGAGCACGTGTCTGCTCTTTGGGATTGGGTCCTCAGTGTCTTTTGTAAAAGTAGGACTACCAGTGGTCGAAATGTTATTAACTAAGGGTGCCTCCACAGCTTCTTCTACAGATTCAGTTAATTCAACTAACATATTAAATTTGTTAGTATTCCTATGCTGAGAAACTGAATTAATGGTAGTACCATACTCTAACGCAGCACTAGAGGGTGATAGATTTTCCTTAACTCTATAAGTAAATCGATTAGCAGAACAAGGAAAATAAGTAGAATTTATAATCTTACCAGAAACATCCGGCTTAACAGTAGTAATTGAGTAGTTAGGGCCAATATTACCTGATGATCTTGATTTTTTAGGGCTAGGGTTACCCGTCTTTTTCCTTCGTGGGAAACTAATTGTGTGCCATTAAACCTCGCTTTCAGCTGGACTAGGGGCGTTAGCAATCTGCGCAGCAGTTGACGAAGAGGGTGGATCCACACTATTAATTTGTTGTTGTATCTGACAAAGCTCTGGTTGATGTCCCAAACATCCCCAAATTGTGCACAGTAGCCCATTTCCTTCGTATTGAACTTCCTGGGTATGGCCTGCAATTGTGATAAAAGATTTGAATGGTACATCCAATAGGACTTCTATGCAAAGTCGTGCATAACGACCACATAGAGTAGAACTCGTACAATAACCTATCTTTAGTAATTTACCAAGATGATTACCAATTTTCATAAGTATAGTGGCATCATAGAACTCCGTCGGCAGTTGAGGGAGTCTCACCCATTCTGCAGATGATAGTTGCTTCGCAGTTGAAGGGACAAATTTTGGTTGCCATCGTCTAATAGTTAGATAGAATCCGTTGATATACCATGGCCCCTGCTGAAGTACCTTTTCCATCATTGTTTGTTGATCAAACTTAGCTATATAGAAGTCATGACCGAGATCGATAAGTGGAAAATTCACCGTTGGTTTCCATAGCTCATCTAACTTTGTTTTGAAATATTGGTGAGTAAGCCTTTCTCCAAATAGTTTGATTATCAACGAAAACTTCCATGGCAGGTAAATACGTTGCTTATCATCAGAGGATAATTCAATTTTATTTAGTGATGAGCAAAGATCTTCTTGGCTTGAGTGATCTGATAGAATAGTTGGTTCATCCTCAGAATAAAGCATGTTAATATCATTTACCACCGGGGTGGCAATTTTCTCAAAAGTTTGCAGTTTTTGTTTAAAGGACAGTTTTCCTATCTCATCAGTTTGAGAAAACGAAGGAATATTTGGAGGTTCAGGTGGAATTGTGATCGGTCGAGACGGTTGGTTTTCCATTGGTATCTGCAAGGAATTAATGATATTGGGAGATTAAAAGACTGGGTGTTTAATTGGGTAGATGGAAGGTTAAAGTTGGTCAAAACTTTTAGGGGTGAAGGTTAAAGTTTTTGCTTTCACTTTCTTTGTTTTTTTTTCAATAATAATTTAGTTAGTAATTAAATCTTTGAATAATATAAATGTTATATGGAGGGAGGTATTGCAATGATAAGTACACTACACTTGTGGCTTAGTAAAAAATTTATAGAATTTATCAATATATTAGGTGAATTGGGTGAAGTTTAGGCGTGGTATTGTATCTGTGATATAATGGCTACTTTTTTTCAATATAGTTCCTGAACGGTGCCTACTGCGGCTGGTTTGAGTAGCAAATTATTTAGTAGTGACAGTTGAAAATATTATTTTAATGGTACTAATTGTGGATTATATCTTTTTTTACATATTCAATCTACACGTATATTAAATTAGTAACTTGCTTAATTCTGTAACTCATGTAATTTATTAAAAAGAGTGGTGTTTAGACCTAAGTAGTTGAGCGAATAGCTTAAGTTAATTTATTTCGTTCTTTTACTTAGAGCAAGACCGTTCGGAGGAGATTCGGCAGGGAGAAGCAGTTCTTGAGTAATAGTTTGCTTCTTCAGACTGAGGTAGGTGGTTCTATCCCTTTATTTCGTGGAATTTACTCATGTGCGATACTGTACATACGTTCCTTGTATATGCACTGCCCTAGATGTAATCGTTTATACTTTATCAATTTGGAATGTGTGTTGTTTTCCTGAATTGTATTTGCTCCTGGTTGTTGTTTAATGTATTGCAAGTCAGGTGCATGTTATTACTTTGTATGTCGGAGTTGGTCCAATTGATAATTTTTTGGATTTGGTCCATATGATAGCCTCGGAGTTTGTCCACTATCTATTTTGGAGTTGGTATTTTTGATAGCCTCGGAGTTGGTCCACTATCTTTTTCGCAGTTTGTATATTTGATAGTCTCGGAGTTGGTCCACTATCAAATCTTTTCAGAGTTAGCCTACATATTCTGCTGGTTTATCAATTGAGTTTAATTGTTGATTCTTGAATGCTCTTTATTGATCTTGAATGGTGTGATTGGATGAACTATTTGAATTGCGAATTATAACATGTTTCTTTTTCTCCCTCCTTTATTCTGTTAATTTATTGCTTAGACTAGTTTACTGTCTTTCATAGGAACTAGTCTACCACCTACTAAGTTCTTTTGACTTAGGTTGTTTTCTTAATTGTTTTCTTATTATTTGTTTGGGCAAATGCGGTTCCGAGCATCAGCGAGCCCCGTGGCTAGAGTTGAAGATCTTCCTATTGATCAGTGGTGAGCCAACCATCCTTATTCCGTGGTGGCGCACCTTTTCATTATTTCATTCCTGTCATATTGTTTCAGACATTCGGGATATTTTATTCAGTATTTATCTTATAGATGTTCTTGACTTGTGGTGGAGGACTAGACCTTTTATTTGCGTTGTAGGATATTCCGCATATTTCAGTACTAAAAATCGAAGCTTGAATTCTATTATATTATTTCTTTAATATTATTGAGATTAATTGTTAATATAGCGAGTGGGTTCGCCCCGATGGAGTTAGTTTGGGTGCCCTCACGACTATCTAGGATTTTGGGTCGTGACAATTGGTATTAGGGCTAAGGTCTAGTGTCCTGATAAGTCATGAACAATGTCCAATAGAGCCTCGTAGATCAGTACGGAGATGTCGTACTTATCTACGAGGGGCTATGGTGGCATTTAGTGAAAATTTCCCTTCTTTCATTCCGTATCTCGTGCATTGAATTTTGAAAGTGAAGGACTAAATTTTTCTGATATTTCACGATGGTGAAGTTTCATTGTTCTAGTAAGACATTGACGAATTCGGGAGCATCATAATAAAGGCAAAAAATATTATAAGTCAAAAGCAACGTTCATAGTTTTAAAATGAGATTCTCGTTTTAGATTGCTTTGACTTCAATAAATTAATAAGGGCATAAGGAAATGGTTTTAGCTCTATCACAGTTTGATAAGTTTTGTCTGAGATTTTTGTGTATTATAGAGATTTCATGATTTTGAGCATTCATCTTCGGAATGAAGATGCAATAAAAATTTCTCTTGATAGCGGTAAAGTTGGGATCTTGCAAGTTAATAAATTGTATAGATGAGCTTCTTAGTGTGGTGGTTCAAAGAGAAGTTTGAAAAATAGAAAGTTACACTAGTAGAATTTTTTGATCTAGGCATGGGCTAGTATTTGTTTAACACTTAAAACGAAAATTTTCTGATGTTCTTGTCGTTGAAGATAAGGTCATGCGAAGTTTCAGAAGTAAACGATGTGCTTTGACTGTAGAGGGACATATTGTTTTATCCTTTTGGAGAGCTTGACGAGACGTTCAAGGTTGTACAAGGTCAAAATCTAGTTTCCTTGCATAAGTTATTGACAGTTTTTGGCTTTAACCGAGGGAGCCTATGGTGGATAACTTAGCTGAGCCATACTTGTGAAGATGTGATAGTTATCTTTGGATAAAATTCCATTGGTTTCGATATATCTCCATATTTTTTTTATTAGTGGTAGAGTTAATTGCGTGCACCTTGGTAATCTTTTGAGACTTATTGGGGGTTCTTGATGTGGAACGAGTTTTCACAAGTGAGGGTAGTCGTAGCTGAGGACTTTGAAGATTTTTTCTTCTCTGTATGGTTGGGCTTTCTATTCTATCAAGCATTACAAGAATTGGTTGAAAATGGGTATCAACTGTTCGCATATCTTGTGTTGGTTTGGGATTCTATCAGTGAGTTTCATTAATTGATTTGGTTCTGGTTGTGTTTCCTTGAGAACTTTGTGAGTATTATACTGTTAGGTATAATGGTTTTCTGAATCATTTCTATGTCAAGAGGTACTAATGCATCTGTTACCACTTTATTGTACTTTTTTTTAAGATCCACTCGAGATTTAGATAGCATTAGTTAGAGAATTGACAGTTGGACAATTTGACTATGGTTTGTAGGACTCCCAGCGGTAATAAGATTTTCTAGTATATCTTTTCAGCTTTCAAATACTCAAGTTATTTCCGTGGATTTGATGTATCAAGTTTTAAAGCATTTATTGGGTTCTTTGCTACTTATAGGCGGTAATGATATCTTATTATATCTCGTAATTTATCAAGGCTCGTTAAATTATATTTGAGGTAGTTCGATGTTGGCCATATTCTACTTCTGTGGGGATTCTTAGTTCCTTGGGTTTTGGCTAATATATATTGGCTTGTTAAGGAAGGGGTTAAATTTTGATGGTTTTTGAAACATGGATTGAGCTTTCGGAAGCTCAAGAATGATCTTTCCTTAGATTGAGAACACCTACATAAAGTCCCCATTTATCGATTCTATTCCTATTGTTCATGAGTTTGTTGATGTGTTTGGGTTAGCCTGATGTTCCTCCTAATAAACATATTAGTTTTGGCATAGATGTTGTTCTGGTTACACAACCTAGCTTTATTTCTCTTTGTTGTATGGCTCCTGGTGAGCTTAGATATTTAAAGAAGCAGTTGCGGAATTTACTTAGTAAGAGATTTATTGGATCCAGTGTTTCACCTTTGGGAGCTCCAGTATTATTTGTTAAGAAGAAGAATGGCTGATGCGAATGTGTATTGACTATAGACAGCTGAACAAGGTCACGATTAATAATAAGTATTTGTTGCCTCGTATTGATGGCTTACTTGATAAGTTACAGAGAGCTAAGTATTTTCTAAGATTGACCTGACATCTGGGTAGCATCACTTGAACAGAGTGTTCAGGCCTTACCTGGATTTATTTGTGATCGCCTTTATGAATGATATCTTGATATTTATTTCTGTATCTGAGAGAAGCATGAGAAGCACATAAGAGCAGTTCTAAAGACACTTCGGGATTAGAAGTTGTATGCCAAGTTCTCCATGCGTGAATTCTTGTTGGATTATGCGGCATTCTTGGGTCACATTATGTCTAGTTAAGGAATTAAAGTTCATCCGAAGAAATTTGAGGCAGTTCATAATTTTCCATGACCTACTTCTCTAACAGTGATACGTAGTTTACTTGGCTTGACGGGGTATTACCGGCGATTTGTTTAGGGGTTTTCTTCTTTACAGCTCCGCTGACCCATTTGACTCAGAAGATGGTGCAGTTTCGATAGCCAGAGAAGTGTGAGACGAGCTTTCAGAAGCTCAACTCCTTATTGACTACTGCCTCATTGTTGACTCTTCCTACCCATTCAGGCAGGTTCTTAGGATATTTTGATGCCTCTCATATTGATATAGGGTGTGTCTTAATGAAAAATGGCGGGGGGACTAAATATGTATTGAGGTAGTTGAAAGCGAGTGATAAGAACTACCCTACTCATGACTTAGAGTTAGCAGCGGTTGTGTTTGCATTGAAAACTCTAGAGGCACTATCTTTATGGTGAGCCTTGTGAAATTTTCACCGATCATAAGAGTTTACAGCAGCTATTTAATCAGAAGGATTTAAATGGTAGACAACGTAGACAACTCGAATTAATCAAGAATTATGATCTTACCATTTGTTATCACCCACGAAAGATCAATGTTGTAGCTGATGCATTGAGCTGGAAGTCTATGGGTAGTCTTGCATATTTAGATGCTGATATGAGGCGCTTGGCAATTGATTTCCAGTCTTTGACTAACCAGAGGGTTAGAGTATTCAGCCAGCACCTGACAGAGTGTTTGCTTTTATGATGACCCAGTCCTCTCTTGCCAATTATATCAATGAGAGGCAGTATGAGGATTCTTATTTCCTAAAGTTGCGAGATAAGGCCCTAAGTAAAGGAGTGTCAGAGTTTACAGTTGGTGATGATGGTGTCCTTCATCTCAATGGTCGTTTCTGTGTTCCTAATGTTGATGATTTAAGGCAGTTAGTATTTGATGAGGCGCACAGTTTGCGGAATTCCATTCATCACGGTACCACAAAGATGTATCATAACCTTCGTGAGTTATACTGGTGAAAGGGAATAAAGAATGAAGTCATTGAGCATGTATCTCGATGCTCAAACCTTCAGCAGGTCAAATACGAGCATAGAAGACCCACAAGTTTATCCTAGGCATTACTTATTCCTAAGTGGAAGTGGGAGATGATCGCTATGGACTTCGTTGTTGGTTTGCCTAGGACTTTAAGGCAGCATGACTCGATTTGGGTGGTAGTTTATAGACTTACCAAGTCCGATCACTTTCTTACAGTGAAGTCTACCTATACATCGAAGAAGTTGGCTTTGGTTTATCCAGTTGCTTGGTACTCTACTTTCTGTTTAACGATATTGTTTTGGTAGTCATTTGCAAGAGTTAGGTACAAAGGTTCATCTTACCATTATATATTTTTTTTAGATGGATGGCCAGCTTGAGCGGACTATTAAGATATTAAAGGCTATGTTGAGAGCTTCTGCATTGGATTACAGCAGTCATTGGGATGACCATTTGCCCCTAGCAGAATTTGTATATAATAATAGCTATCAGTCTTCGATTCAGATGGTATTGTCTGAGGCTTAATGTGGGCGTATGTATTGCTCTTCAGTTTGATGATTTGAATCTAGTGAAGTGAATGCTTTGGGTTCAGATTATGTGCAGCAAACTTTTGACAAGGCCCGAATTAGTCAGGATCGCTTACGGACTGCTCGGAGCTGGCATATATCTTATGCAAACTAAAGAAGTCGAGAATAGTATTTATAGAGGGTACTCTAGTTTACTTGAAGGCTCGCCGATGCAAGGTGTGATGAGATTCGAAAAGAAGGAGAAGTTGATCCTTCATTTCATTAGCCCGTTTGAGACTTCAGGTATGTATCATGATACATGACTAGTTAAGATTTGTTTATGTCTTTTATCTATTGCCTCTTGTGCAATCATGTGGGGCCTAGATTCTTTAAGTGGGTTGTTGAGAGTTAGTCAGTTATAGATATTAAGGCTGACTTCAAGGATTGTTCGAGGACCAACGAGAGTTTTAGTAAGGAGAATATAGTGACCCTATATTTTATAAATATTATCTTTTAGTTATTCCCTCACATTTATTTTAATTATCATTATAGAAAAATTATTTATGTAAATTATGAGTTGGAAGAAGGGTTAGGGATATAATTAGAAGTTATTTTGGACCAATTAGATATTACCCCTATTAATTGGTATTAAATACAAAAACAACATACTAGTTTATCCCAGAAGTGGGGTCTGAGGAGGGTGAGATGTACGCAGACCTTACCCTTACCAAAGTGGAGAGGCTGTTTCCGATAGACCATCGGCTAGAAAAAATAAAAATATTTTAGACAAATCTGAAAATAAAGACAACAACACAGCGTCAGAAGGAAAGATACAACTAACACATATACAAAATAAACATAAAAAATCAGTAAATATAACAGTACAGACTAAGATGGAAATCGGCTATATACATGTAACACTACACCCAAGAAGAGAACAAACACTCGACTACAACCTAACCTTCTACCCTAATCTTCGACCTCCATGCTCACCTATCTAAGGTCATGTCCTCGGTGATCTGGATCTGGGCCATGTCCTGTCGGATCAGCTCAGCCCAGTTCTTCTTCGGTCTACCTTTACCTCTACGTAGACCTAGCACTGCCAACCTCTCACACCTCCTTACCGGTGCATCTACACTCCTCCTCCTCACATAGCCAAACCATCGTAGCCTTGCTTCGCGCATCTTCTCAGGCACTGTGGCCACTCCCACCTTGTCGCGAATGACTTCATTCTTAATCTTATCCATCCTTGTGTGACCACACATCCAACTAAGCATCCTCATTTCTGCCACACTCATCTTCTGAATATGTGAGTTCTTGACTGGCCAACACTCTGCCCCATACAACATAGCTGGTCTAACGACCACTCTATAGAACTTTTCTTTAAGCCTAAGTGGCACCCTCTTATCACACAGGATACAAGATGCAAGCCTCCACTTCATCCATCCTGCTCCAATCCGATGAGTGACATTATCATCAATGTCTCCATTACCTTGGAGGATTGAGCCGAGATATCAGAAGCTTCCTTTCTTAGGAATGACTTGAGAATCAAACCTCACTTCTACATCTACCTCATCAGAAGTGTAACTAAACTTGCATTCCCTGTATTCTGTGTTCGTCCTGCTAAGCCTGAAGCCTTTAGACTCTAAGATCTGTCTCCGCACCTCCAGCTTCTCATTGGCCCCTCTGTGTGTCTCATCCACCAACACCATATTATCTGCAAATAACATACACCACGACACTTCTCCTTGGATACTTCGAGTCAATAACATTCGGCTGAAGATCTCGCAAAAAGTGACTTGAAAAGTTCATAAGAAATATACTGAGAGCTCCTACTAGTTATGTCGGCGCTAAGAGCTCTCCGTGAAAGTCCTTGTCAGGTATTTGATTTAACTACTTTGGTATATAACTTATCAATAAAAGATTGTACTTTGATTTCGGCATCTAATTGGGAGTAGTTGGAAAACTTGAAAACGTCATAATGATTGATGACTTACATATTTCTTTACTTATTATGTTTAGTAGAAAACTAGGTACTGCTTTCACTTTCTTTGTTTTTTTAATAATAATTTAGTTAGTAATTAAGACAATTTTTCAATAATATAAATGTTATATGGAGGGAGGTATTGCAATGATATGTACACTACATTCGTGGCTTAGTAAAAAGTTTATGGAATTTATCAATATATTAGGTGAATTGGGTGAAGCTTAGGCATGGTATTGTATCTGTGATATAATATCTACTTATTTTCAATATAGTTCCTGAACGGCGCCTACTGTAGCTGGTTTTAGTAGCAAATTATTTCGTAGTGACAATTGAAAATATTATTTTAATGGTACTAATTGTGGATTATATCTTTTTTTACATATTCAATCTACACATATATTAAATTTGTAACTTGTTTAATTCTGTAACACATGTAATTTATTAAATAGAATGGTGTTTATACCAAGTACTTGAGCGAATAGCTAAAGTTAATTACGTATTTCATTTTTTTACTTAGAGCAAGATCGTTTGGAGGAGATTCGGCAGGGAAAAACGGTTGTTGATCAGTGGTCTGCTTCTTTGGACTGAGGTAGGTGGTTCTATCCCTTTCTTTGGTAGAATTTATCCACGCGGGATATTGTACATACGTTCCTTGTATGTGCACTGTCCTAGGTCTAATCGTTTACACTTATTCATTGTGTTTAAATCATTATTTCGAATGTGTGTTGTTTTCCTAAATTGTGTTTGCCCCTAGTTGTTGTTTAATGTATTGCAAGTTATGTGCATGTTATTACTTTGTTATGTCGGAGTTGGTCCAATTGATAATTTTTCTGAGTTGGTCCATTTGATAGCCTCGAAGTTGGTCGACTATCCATTTCGGAGTTGGTATATTTGATAGCCTCGGAGTTGGTCCACTATCTATTTTGCAGTTGGTATATTTGATAGCCTCAGAGTTGGTCCACTATCAAATTTTTTTGGAGTTTGCCCATATATTATGCTGGTTTATGAATTGAGTTTAATTGTTGGTTCTTGAATGCGATTTATTGATATCGAATGGTGTGATTGGATGAACTATTTGAATAGCGAATTATAACATGTTGTTTTTTCTCCCTCCTTTATTCTGTTAATTTATTGCTTAGACTAGTTTACCGTCTTTCATAGGAACTAGTCTACCCACCTACTAAGTCCTTTTGAGTTGCGTTGTTTTCTTTATTGTTTTCTTATTATTTGTTCGGACAGATACGGTTCCGAGCACCAGTGACCCCCGTAGCTAGAGTTGAAGATTTTCTTATTGATCAGCGGTGAGCCAACCATCCTCAGTCCGTGGTGGCGCACCTTTCCAATATTTCTTTCTTGTCATTTATTGTTTCAGACATTCAGGATATTTTATTCAGTATTTATCTTATAGATGTTCATGACTTATGGTAGAGAACTAGACTTTTCATTTGCGTTGTGGGATATTCTGCATATTTCAGTATTAAAAATCGCAGCTTGAATTTTATCATATTATTTCTTTAATATTATTGAGATTAATTGTTAATATAGCGAGTGGGTTCGTCCGATGGGGTTAGTTCAGGTGCTCTCACGATTATCCAGGATTTTGGGTCGTGACACAAAGACACAATTATATGCATAAACACACCCATATTGTCGTTTTTTCCAAATATATAAGCAATTAAAGGAACTTTTTGCAAATGAAAAAGTAAGGCCGGTTTGGCATCATTTCTTTATAAAACAAACATGATTTTTTACATACTGTATGAAGAAGTAACGTCGGATTGGTTTTATATTTTGTTTTGCTTTGATTTTTGTATATTAGCAAAACAATGACGATTTGGTATTATTTAATCACAAAATAAATGTGAAATTCAGACGGATTGAATTCCTTGTGCATGAGCGAAAAGATGTCGATTTGACCTTATTTATTCACAAAATGGACGTAAAACACAATCGCATTGACACTGTTTTCTGCTGTGTAGGAAGCAGTGGCATTTTTTGTAATTTTGGAGGTAAAAGGGTGCGGTGAAAGTTTTCTAATTACGGCTTGAAAAAATGGTCAGTGGTATTTTTCTAATTACGAGAAGTCCTCTATTAGTAAGGGTATTTTTGTACTTTCAGCTTTATTTAATGGAAAAGTGCTTATGTTTTCAAGACCACCAAAAACCAGCTTACCAAATCAAGACCTGATGCTTTTCTGGTTATTTTTGTAATCCACCCATTTAATTTTAATGCCTCAATCTGGTAAATGTTGTGTGTCATTTAGTTTTCTCGCATCTGAAGTGATATGTCACAGATAATTTAAGTAGGATTATTGTAATCAAAATAAAAAATGAATATTATAGGTATGCTTAGCACACTTATGAATGATAAGTTTTTGAGATTTAACAAAACATAACTGGATCTTAAAGTGCTTTTGTTATCTTTTTTTTCTAATTTGAATTTTTGTACCCTTTAAAGTTATGACACCTCGTATCAATAGATGCATATTGATGAAAGACTTGATTAAGCCTACTTAAATGATGTGCAAAGTTTTTTTAGACAATGCTTTTCAGTAGAACGGTAGAAATAGAAAAAATATCATGTCCATGTGCGAGATTTTGTAACAGAAACTTAGAAACCCGAGATACAGTTAAGTCGTATTTGAAAGTAGTTGAAATAATTCAAAATTATACTTCCTGGTATCACCATGGGGAAATTTTTGGTGAACCGCAATCGAATTGTGCAGATGAAGATGATAATAAAGTATAAGATTATGACAACGAGGATGAAATAAAAGATATGATGGTTGGTTTATATCCTAATATGGATGGAGGCACTACAAACATTGGTGGTCATGATTTACGTGAAGAGGAACTTAATGTTTAAGCAAAAAAAATTTATGAATTTTCAAGAGATTTTGTGCAGCCACTATATGAGAGTTCAAAAGCTTCAAAGTTTTCCTCTTTTATTAAATTACTTCACATTAAAAGTATTGGCCATTGGAGTAATTAGTCCATTACAATATTATTAAAATAGTGAAAGATGAGTTGTTGCTTGATGGAGCCAATTTTCCAGGTTCATATTATGAGGCAAAGAAGACAATTCAAGAGCTTGGGCTTTCTTGTCAGAAGATTGATTTTTTTTGTAAATGATTGCTTGTATATTTGAAAGAGGATAAATTTCTTGACTCTTACAAATTTTGTGGTGATTCCAGATGGAAAATAGATAAACATAGCAGGGAAGCAAGGAATAAATATTGAAAAAAGATAGCATCCAAGACTTTACGCTACTTTTCATTAAAGTCTAAGCTTCAGAGGTTGTTTATGTCTTCAAAGACATCATCTCTAATAGTATGACATCATGATAAAAGAGTTGATGATGGGATAATGAGGCACCCAGCTTATTCAATGGCATTGAAGTCATTTGATGACCATCATCCCTCATTTGCTGCTGAGCCTCGTAATGTTCGACTAAGACTTGCTAATGATGGATTTTAGCCATTTCGAAATTCAAAAACTTCATATAGTATTTGGTATGTGGTACTTCTTCCTTACAACTTGCCGCCTTGGTTGTGTATGAAATAAAAAATTTCATTATGTCAATGCTAATTCCTAGCCCTGATAGTCTTGGAGATGCGATTAATACATATCTTCAACTGCTGATAGAAGAACTGAATGAGTTATGGGAAATTGGTATTGAGATGTTTGATGCATCAACTAGACAGAACTTTAATTACATGCTTCTTTGCTATGGACAATTAATGATTTTCTAGCATATGGAAATTTATCTCGGCAGAGCACAAAAGGGAAATGGGCATGGCCATGTTGCAACACAAATACTTTCTCAGTCAAATTGGCCAATAGTAAGAAATAATGTTTTATGGGTCATCAACGTTACCTTCCGCTTATTCACAAATGGAGGAATGATAAAGAGTCTTTCGATGGCATCAATGAGCAAAAACTTCCTCCTAAATAGCGTTTGGGTATAGAATCTTGAAGGGCTACGGTTAACAAAGGATCCAAAGAAAAGGACTAAGTTATCACATGACAATCAAAAGGATAATTGGAACAAGAAGAGTATCATTTTTGAACTTCTGTAATGGAAATCTCTCTTGTTGCAACATAATTTAGATGTGATGCATATTGAAATAAATATATGTGATAATATATTGGGTGTTAGGATAAGCAATACTAATAGATAATATCTGTGTAGTTATTTAGATAGCTATTGTATTTCAAATATGTATTTCCTGATAGCTTACCCTCTCACTCCCGATCATTCATCTAGGACTCTACTTCTCCTGTACAGATTATATTTAAGCTGCATTATTATATCAGTATGAAGGAATAATTTAGCTGTTGACACCCAATTTTGTCCCGAAATTTTTAATTAACGTCGAATTATGTTTAAAATTAGGTTAATTTTTAGAATAAATTAAGTTCATAATTTTAATGAAAAAATGCCGCAATCATTATTCATTTTAAATCTTAGCTTATTTACGCAATATGCATTTCCCATTTTCCTAGCCCAATTCTAAAAACCCTCACTCTCACCCCCTATAAAATCTAAAACCGTAGCCACCCATCATTATTCATCATTCATCATCTTCCTTACACCTTTTACACCCATTTTTCCCTCGGAATGGAGAACAGATCTCATATACACATATACCATGGGATCCACAAAAACATAGGCACAAAAATACATTATTAAGGTTGAGAAAACGGGGACAGTGCCATCTCAGGCAGTGGCAAAAAGGAGCCTCGTCGTTTGCTCCGGCGACTGAAAAATCCCCATCGCCGGCAGTTTTTCTGAGCGCTCTGTTTGTTGTTTCGTCGCACTAGTTATCGAAGCTTAAAATGTAAAGAAGAAGTTGGAGTGTTAGCGACACCGCTAAGTAGGCTGGTGACGCTCCTCCCTCCATTATGTCATCGTTTCCGTTCACTACGTCACCTTCATCTTACCAGGGACCCAGTTTCTTGCTCCTCCGTCGTTCGTCTCTGATCTGTTATTTGAAATTTAAAGGGGGTAGTGGAGTAATAGTGATGCTGCTACTCGCAGGCATCGCTCCTCCCCTTCGTGCAATCGCTGCTGTGTTCGTGCTACTGCTGCGCGTTTATTGCCTTGAAATTTAATTCTCTCTCGTTCCTTTGCTTTGGCGTATTTGGTCCTTTGTGTGGAGATGAATTTTGGTTGTTTCCATTGTTTCCTGGTTCACTGTTGGTCGGCGGCGTCCAATTGTTCAATTAGTTTATACTGTTGTTTATGTTACAGCTTTGTCCTCTGCTGAGTTACTATAATGCTCAATTCTTGTTCTGTATTTTGTGAGTAGATTACACCTTCCCGTTGGCACTGTTTGGATAATGATACAGTATCTACAGTTAATTTAGCCTATGAAATTATTAGTATTTGAGGGTATGGACTGATTTGAACGGGTACTACACCGTTAGGCCAATGATGTTTGGAGGCCAATGAGTCCCATCCCGTTACGTACAAGACGTCCCTTACGTGCCCCTTTACGAAAATAAAATAGGCGATGATGAATGTATGAATTTAATGCAAAGCAAGTCAAATAGAGTGGTGGGTTTGGTACTTGGCATGGCGACCGGCCCGGGCTCCGTGTCCGCAGCCGTACCAACATCCCGAGCCTCTACTCGACACGCCATACAAACCTGAGCCTAAATTTTACAAAACAAAACCCCATTACTACTATTATTATTATTATTATTATTATTATATATTTTATCATTATTATTATTATTACTTTATTACTTTATTATTATTATTTTATTAGTTATTACATTTTATTATCGTGCTAATCTAATTTCATTTGTTTGTTTTGCGAGGTACATTGGGCATGAATATTTGGGATCGAGTTGGCTAAACTGACCAATCGGGATAGTTTGCATTGTCTTGGAGTCGCGTCAGGATCAAGCTCGGGTTCAAATTTTCAATACCCTTTGGAAATTCTATAAATTCAAGGATCCCGCGAGTTTGTCACATTCCCGGGTTCTATCATTTTAACTCAATTACTTATTTCAATAAATGTATCATTTGTATTTAGACATTTCACGTATATAATATTCAGTTTATATTAATATTATTTGATTACTTGAGCTATTGTATTACTTCATGTTCATTACCTTTATTTTGAAGTCGTTATTTAATTTATTGCAAATTGAGGCCATTTTAGCAAATGTGTACAAGTAAAAAATATTTTTTTTTTACAAATAAGCCTTTATTTAATTGATTATTATTATTAAACTCCAAAAGAGTTAGTCCATTCAGTTGATATTCCTAAATTTAGCCTATCGGGGTTAATTTTTTTGGGGGTTCAACAGCGTGTTGACACCCAATTTTGTCCTGGAATTTTTAATTAACGTCTAATTATTTTTAAAAATAAGGTTAATTTTTAGGATAAATTAAGTTCATAATTTTAACAGAAAAGGGCCATAATTGTTCTTCATTTTAAGTCCCGGTCTGTTTATGCAATACGCATTTCCCATTTTCCCTAGCTAATGCTAAAAGCCCTAATCCTCACCCCTATAAAACCTTAAAGCCCTAGCCTCTCACACACCCCACTCATTTTTTTGACCCCCACCCCTAATTATTCATCATCTTCCTCACAATTTCCCTCTCTTCTCTCAACACATATACACACACACGATTCTATAGAGGAAATTGGGGACTTGTACATACGACATCACCAACACCATACTCATTACACACACCCACTCCCTTCTCTCTCCTGTAAGCCGTCGACATTGAGACCCAGAGCAGTGGTTTAACGCCACCATCATCGGAGCTTAGATCGGAAAAGTTCTGTTGGATCTTGACCAGAAACTTCAATACCGTCGAAGTCCTATTGTTTCTTTTGGTTGATTAGTGATGGAAATGAGGAAACGGTAGCAGCGACGCCACCAAAAATGGTTTAGGTTGTCGCTACCCTGTTTCGTTTGTCGCCGAAACACCATAGTTATGCTAGAAAATGTTTCAAGCAGGGATTAATGGCGATTCTGGATGTTTATGTTTAACCCCTTTATATATCTGATATCTGATACTTTGAATTGGATTTTATCTGCTTGCTTCAAGATTGTTTTACGAGCTGATTATACACCTCGATTCCATGCTTAACGATGTCGTGTTACTTTTTTGACAACATTTGGCTGTTGTCGTCGCTTTCATTACGGGTTTTGGGCTTTTTGAATGATCTGTTGCTTTTGTTATTTTGACCACACCACTGTAAATTCGATCTGCTAATTGTTTCTGTTGCAGGCTATAATTGATAGTTGTTTCTGGAAATACTCATCAAGATTGACTTGTTTGGAAATACCAGAATATTGGTGCACTAATTCTCTGATTTGAACACGATACTACACAGGCGAATGATGTTTGGAGGCCAATGAGTCCCGTTACGTATAAAACGTCCTTACGTGCCCTTTACGAAATTAAAATAGGCGATGATGAATGTATGAATTTAATGCAAAGCAAGTCGAATAGAGTGGTGGGTTTGGTACTTGGCATGGCAACTGGCTTGGGCTCCGTGTTTGCAGTCGTACCAACATCCCAAGCCTCTACTCGACACGCCATACAAACCTGAGCCTAAATTCTACAAAAGAAAACCCCAATACTATTATTATTATTATTATTATTATTATTATTATTATTATTATTATTATTATTATTATTATTATTATTATTATTATTATTATTATTATTATATATTCTATCATTATTATTATTACTTTATTATTATTATTTTATTTTCATCAGTTATTATACTTTATTATCGTACTAATCCAATTTTATTTTCATATTTTCTACGAGGTACATTTTGGCACGAACAATTTGTGGACTAGTTTGGCTAACTTAAAAATGGGAATATGCATTGACTTGGAGTTATTTGGGATCGAGTTCGGGCTCGAGCATTCAAGAAATAAGACTTTAGGAATTTTAGAAAATTCAAGGCTCCCACGAGTTGATCAATTTCCCGGGTTCTATCTTTAATTTGCCTTTCCTTAGAGATATTTATGTAAATAAATGCATAAAATATTTATTTATCAATAATATTTGATTGATTGTATATTGCTTTACTTTATATTCATTGCCTTTTATTTTGAAGTCATTATTTAATTTATTGCAAATTGGGGCCATTTTAGCAAATGCATGCAAGTTAAAAAATATTTTACAAATAAGCTTTTATTCGATTAATTATTATTACTATTATTATTATTATTACTACTATTATTATTTCTTGCTATTTTTAAATAATTCTTTCGCAAGAAAAGCGCACTTGTAATATTTTGAAACCCGTTCGGATTAGCCGTAATTTACAGAATTTCGAAAGTGCCTTACAAACCTTCTTTCAAAATTAGCAAAACCTCTTACCTTTAGAATCTCTGAAAAGACTGTCTTTTTCAAAAAAATGGAGTTTTTGCAAGTATTTGTTAATTTGGTTCCATGTTTTCCTTAAATTGGGTGGCGGCTCCAAAAACTCCAAAAGAGTTAGTCCATCCCGTTGATATTCCTAAATTTAGCCTTTCGGGGTTATTTTTGGGGTTCAACAGCGTGGCGACTCCGCTGGGGAGAAATAAAGGTTTTGACCATAAAGGTTATGTTGATGGTCTCACAAATGCCCACCCAAGTTTGTTCCCAACAGCCCAGCGGAAGCAACCTCGGCAAATGTTGTAGTTAATCTGGATGACTTAACATAGAGAAAACAAGAATAATTATTGTTAAGTTGGTTGCTGTCATTTCTCACAGAGAGTGTTCTTGGACAGGTTGTTGGTTGCACTGCTTCCAAAGATGTTTGGCAGATTCTTGAGACCATGTTTGCATTGCATTCGAAGGCGCGACTAATGCAAGTACCTTTGCAGCTTCAGACTAAAAAGAAAGGGTCATTGTCAAAGACTGAATACTTACAGAAGATGAAGTCCATAGCCGACAACCTTGCTACTGCGTCACAATCTCTCACGAATGAAGACCTCATATTTCATATCCTTAGTGGGTTAGGACCTGACTATGACGACTTGGTTGTTTTAGTCACATCTAGACCTGAGTCAATTTTCCTTGCAGACTTACATGGTCTTCTCCTAAGTTATGAATCAAGGCTTGAATGTTTAAGCATTGTTGAACAAGGTCAGGCTAATTTTACTGCTGGAAATCCTAACTCAAGTAATTCTAGAACTGAAGGTGGGTACAAAAAGAGTTATGAGTGGAATCAAAATCATAGAGGAAGATCAGAAAAGGGTCGTGGTCGTGATGGCAGATAACAATACACACGGCTGATTTCAAAATTCTGCAGGCGTGTCCCAGTGTCAAGTTTGTCATAAATATGGTCATACGGCTATCAATTGTCCTCATAGGTTTGATCATTCATTCAAGCCAGTACTACAACCCAAATGGCAGCCTATGTAGCCCAACCAAATGTCATCTCTGATCCAGCTTGGTATTCCGACAGTGGAGCTACTAATCATCTTACAAATGATCTCAATAATATGAGTCTCAGGGGTGATTATAATGGAACAAATCAAATTTTGGTTGGTAATGGAGCATGTTTGAAAATTATTCAAATTGGTGATTCTAATTACCTTCTTCATCGAGATCTTTGCATTTGAAAAATATTTTATTTGTGCCTTAAATTACTAAGAGTTTACTAAGTGTAGCTCAGTTTACGGAGGACAATAATATTTATTTTGAATTTAATCCTCATTTTTGTGTTGTGAAGGATCGGGCAACGAGGAAGGTACTACTAGAAGGGACACTTGAGCATGGCCTTTACAAGCTTCGCTTAACCAAAGGTCCAATTGGCAATCTTCAAATAAACTAGAAGCTCTTCTTGTATCAAACTCTTCTATTGATATTTGGCATAATCGATTAGGTCATCCTTCAATAAAAGTTGTTCATAGTGTTGCTAGAACACTTAACTTGTCGATTCCTTTGAATAAGTCATCTACTGTGTTCATCTTGTCAACAAAGCAAAAGCCATAAGTTGCCATTTCTTTTATCTTCTTTCGTGGTTTCACATATGACACGACCCGAAATCCGGCTAGGCCGTGCGGGCACCCGACATCCTCCCCTAGACCCGTCGGGCGAACCCTTACCAATTAAATTAGGAAAATAAATATAATTCAATTCATAAGTAAGAATAAGACTTGAAAAAAACACTGACATACTGATACCTCTAAGCTGTGCAAAAAAAAATTACAGCTGACTACCCAACATACTAGGTTTAGGGCTATCCAGACTAGATATCTAAGAGTACAAAAGAAGACAAATACCTCCTGAAGGGAGCAAAATGCAACTGAAATAATAACCAATAAACTGGTGGCCATCCGGGATAAAAGTTGGCTCACCCTGACAGCTGAAGTCATCTTCGCTCCTTCACAACGTGGCGAACTCAATCCTGGAGCTAACCTGCCGAAACGAAATAAATAGACAAGAACAAATAACAAACAAGGGTGAGTCAAAAAGACTTAATAAGTGTGGCAGACTAGCCACCTCAAAGAATAGGATAGCTAGCCAGGGAGGAGAAACAGATAAACAAAATTCCTCTTATTTAAATTATAAAAAGGCAGAGCCAGATAATAACTAGAAACACGAATGGAATGATAAACTCATCAACAACTAGGAACGTAAGATAACCAAAACATATAGGTATCCCGAACATATCAACAATCAGAAATACATCCTGTTGCGGCGTGCAACCCGATCCATATATTCAACAATCAGAAATACATCCTGTTGCGGCGTGCAACCCGATCCATATATTCATACTGTCGCGGTGTGCAACTCGGTCCATATATTTATACCGTTGCGGCGTGCAACTGAATCCATATATTTATACCGTTGCGGCGTGTTACCCTATCCCCGCAACCCAGAATACGAGCATGAAATATATAGACAAACTTTGATATGTCTACGACATAGTATACATACCGCATACATAAAACACAACACAATACACATAATAGTCAGTATGTGGTGCAATGAGATGGGATGAACGCTGTACGATGCAATGCAGTCACATATGCCTGATACCTATCTCCGGCACGGGACTCTCATTGTCTACCAGGAGATATATGCAATAATGATCCTTCACCAGCTCGGGGCTCTCATCGATTACCGGGAAGTATATGCAATAATGACCCTTCACCGGCTCGGGACTCTCATCGATTACCGGAAAGTATATGCAATGATGACCCTTCACCGGCTCGGGACTCACATCAATTACCGGAAAGTGTATGCAATAATGACCTTTCACCGGTGCGGGACTCTCATCGCCTTTTCTCATTTTCTGGCATTTTTTTGCTCTGCTTTCTCGCACTTTCTTGTTTCCGTCTCAGACTCTGTTTTGCTCTCTATACTACTTATATCTATAATTAAGCCCACTGCCTTATATCTTATCCTTTCTTTCTTTTGTCTTTTGTCTTTTTCTTTTCTCTTTTCTTTTATTTTCTTTTCTTTTCGTGACAAAAATTAAAACGGTACCCTATGATATTCGAAATAATTCCAACTTTTGCATACAAATTATACAAAATATATATAGCATACTCGCTAAGGCGGATCTCAAATCGGACTCCCGAAACTCAATATGCAAATTAAATGGAAAAAGTCAATTATTTAACTTTCGGCATTTTAGCGGAAACTAGCCGAACAACATCGAAATTTACTTTCGAAAAATCACAAAAGTCATAAATAATCATACTAACCTAACGGTGCTTTCGGATTTCGAATCGGATCTCATTCGCCAAAACCGAGCTCGAAAATCTCTTTTTAATATTTATTGACAATAAAAACTAAAACCTTCTTCCGATGCCTACCAAACAAGGTCTGATTTAGCTCAAATTTTACAGACAGGTCCTAATGGATAATACGAATATTTTAAAATTATCGGCACACCAATCGGAATACTAACTTCCGAAACGACTAACCGAGGTCGTTTCATTCTCCTCCACTTATACTCTCGTTCGTACTCTAACGAGCCTAAGTCTAAAGCAAGATTCACGCAGATAACAAGAGAACTTGCACGGCCTTCATGAGCCCACAGGCCTTACCTCCTGATTACAGGATCCGAATTATATTACGCACATCGTACTTTTTGATAATATGATAATACCACTGCACAGCTTATTCTGACTAAGCTAATTCTTCCTCGATCACGAGAAGAGAGTTTTACACTTTCGAAGCAAAGATACACGGAACATTGAATGGGTTAACAAGATTCAGCCGATAATCACCTCTTCGATATACCTTTCGACATAGAATAGGTTGATGGAACTAAGAATTAGGTCATGCTTGATGCAATAGGGGAAGCTTTTGAAGTACCTTATCATTACACACTATAGAAGATTTGGTGCAAGCTATATTATTTTTACGAACGCACTATGCAACACCTCAATTAATGTTAGGGTTGGTCCGCAAGCTCCTTGTGGGAATGTAGATACTCATATCCTAATGTATGTCAAAAGTTCATCTGAACAGGGTCTATCATATAAGGATAAGGATCATGCAAATACTACTGGATGGTATGATGCATACCAGGAATGATCTCCAGACTGAACATCTACTTCAGGGTATTTTCTTTGAATTGGAAATATTATGACTTGAAAAAGTGAAAATAAAAGAGACATGTAGTTGGACCATGAGATGAGGCAGAATACCAACAACAAAGCTGATTACATGTGCACTTATAACGCTAAAGTAACTTCTCAAAGAGTTGAGGTGTGAAAGAGATATGCCAATGATGGATGGACGACAAGCTGCACTAGACCTTTATCTCTAAATTTTCATTAAGTAAACAACGTTAGTATGAGGATCCAGTTCTAGTTGAATACAGACAGATAGCCAGAAGAAAACCAGAGTCACCATATAGGGTTACTACTGACGGTGTTCTCATGTATAAAGATAGACTTTATGTTTCTGATGTTGCAGATTTACGTGGACAGATTATGATAGAGGCACATTATTCCAAATACACTGTTCATCCAGGTTCGACTAAGTTATACCATGATCTTAAGCCGATTTATTGGTAGGACGAAATAAAGTGTGACATAGCAGAATTTGTGGCTCAGTGTTCTAATTGCCAGTAAGTTAAGTCGTGTCATCTTTTCAGACTTTATGCTTTCAGCAGATAGGTACGTATATATGATCCTGTAGCCAGCTTATCTCTGTCATTAATAGATTATTAGTGGGTTTAGCAGTGATCGACACTCGTTGTAGGTTTCTGTCGTGGTTCCTAGGTTAGGTCGTGACAAAAGTGGTATCAACACCTTAGAGATTTAGTATTACAATTCAGTATTTGGAGAAAGACTCCTCCACTTAAAGCACAAACTCAGGCGGCTATTTGAATAGGAATACCCATCCCCGCACCGTCTGCTGGACTAAAGAAGATTTAGCTAAAAGTTGAACGTAGGAAGACCTAAGCTACCAACTACCCTTTCGAGTTGCCAAACAACTGCAACTCTCGAGTTCACAACTCACTAATTTCCCTTTAACATCTGTATGCGTCTCAGGAGCACAAACTAAAGCACCAAAGTCACTGTTGTTCATGCAGGGTAAACTAGTGGAAACAATGTTGGAGGGATATCATTTGGTTGGGATATTGATTCGCCATCAAATTCTAGGCCATTTCCAAGTGCCAAAGTTGCCTTTATTTGTCTATCTATCGTGCTAGCACCAACGGTGAAAATGCAATGGGCTTCATTAGATAAAGTACCGCTATATGGACCTTCATTTCAAGTTGAACAACTTACAAAAATTTCCTTTGTCTAACCTTGGCTCTGTAGTAGCCATCGATGGACAACCCAATGAAACAGTTGTTCACTTGTTCGAATCTCCACTCTGTCGAAGTATTAAAGAGGTAATCAATGTCAATCACACTTGGGATTGGAGAAAAAATATTTGTCTTATTTGCAGGCAGGTATTCTACCCGAAGACAAAAAAGCTGCCCGATCGCTGAAAGCTAAAGCGGCCAGATATTGCTTTTTAGACAACCAACTCTATAGGCGAATGTTCAATGGCCCTTTAGCAAAGTGTGTTGGGCCAGATGGTACAAGTTACGTGATGAGGGAAGTTCACGAAGGCGAATGTGGCAATCATTCCGGAATCAAGTCGTTGGTACGAAAGCTAATCAGAGCCGGTTACTACTGG
Organism: Petunia secreta; assembly: GCA_029990175.1. NCBI lineage: Eukaryota > Viridiplantae > Streptophyta > Magnoliopsida > Solanales > Solanaceae > Petunia > Petunia secreta. Next base: position 24,055,746 of record JARKIP010000022.1, on the reverse strand, counting down.
TCAACGATGGGAGATGATGAAAAGGAGTTCATTTGAAAGTGTGACAGGTGTTAGCGGTACGGCAACCTCATACATCAACAAGCAGAGACCCTTCACTCGGTCACGTCACCGTGGCTGTTCATGAAGTGGGGGATGGATTTAGTCGAGCAGCTACAAACAGCACCAGTGGGGTAAAATTATATTAATTTTAACTGACTATTTTTCTAAGTGGGTGGAAGCAGTTGCTTTAGCGAAGACAAGAGAGCAAGAAGTTATCAAATTCATCCATCAAAACATTATGTGCTGTTTTGGGATACCGAAGGAAATCACTTGTGACGATGGGAAACAATTTGTTGGAAAACGAACTACAGCTTTCTTTGAGAAATGGGGAATCAAGAGGATTGCATCGACCAAAGGGACAAGCTTAGTCTTCGAACAATACAATAATGGAATACTTGAGGAAAAGAATGAATGAATCGAAGGGTAATTGGCTAGAAGAACTCCCAGAGGCGATGTGGGCTCATCGGACAACGTGAAAAACAGCACTGGTGAAACCCGTTTTCAAGTCTACAGAGCAGAAGCTTTGATTTCACTCGAAGTGGGTGGACCAAGTCTACAGTTTTCATATTTAACCGATGAGTAAAATAAATAGGCAATGTTAGTTGAGTTGGACCTGCTCGAAGGCAAAAGGGATCTAGCCTTGGTTCGAAGACAGGCACAAAAACAAAGGGCAAAAAACTATCTCAACAAAAAGCTCAAGTGCAGAAATTTCAACGTAGGTGACTATGTGTTAAAGATAAAGAGACCGAAGAAAGATGAGCCTAACGATGGCAAATTGGACTCAAATTAGAAGGGCTTTATCGGGTCAAAGCAGTGGTCGGAAAGGGTTCATATCAGCTCGAAAAAAAAGACTCAAAGCCAGTCGACTTCAATTGGAACATTACACAATTGAAGAAATATTATTTGTGAAAACGCCACGGTATCGTATGATCGAATTTTACTTTCTCTTTTGCGTAAATTTCTTTTTTTCCTCTATCGGGCACATTTGATTATTAATCTTTTGGTACTAACACTTTTAGATGATAGGCATAGTTGGAATCGAATGATGACAAACATCACCCACGAATACTTGAGCTCGAAACGCTCCAATCAGGGTCGATAAGTCTGACGAATACTCTAACGTGGTCTTCATATCTAATGCTTCTCCCTGTTGTTTCTTTCTTTCAACGTGTTCGTTTCAGATATCATAAAACAAAGTCCAGTGTTCGAGTGCTCATACTTCGCACCCAAACACTGGGGGGATGGAGGTAGCAAGATGATCGCGCACTCGAGGACTGGGAACTGCCTAGAAACCGGGGACTTCTTTCGAAGATGAAATCGTGATCTTTTGAAGAAGAAACTAGGGACTCGTTCGAATCCGATGGAAATGTTCAAGCTCCAATTTTTCACTCACACTAGGGACTGTTCATTTAGATCAAACATACGATCCATTAGCGATCAAGGAACCTTTTTAAGTATCAGCGCCTTTAAAACAGCCACATTGTGCAATTGATTGAATTAATTGATTGAATGATGTATCAAGCGCCCGACAACGGCCAATACTTCAATGAAATACAGCGCTTTTGTCATTCTATCTTATCGATCTTTGCACTATTGAATTTTATAATTTCAATAATGAATGTGTTAAATCACGAATTTCCAAACTTGAAATGTTCGAAGAGTGCACTACGTGAAAATGAGACATCATTCTTCGCTATGCGCTAAGTACATTGGGCTCCAATCATTTCATCTTTTTTCAACAACTATTGTTGAAACGTTAGAACTTCGAACGATTGAACCAACTTGTCTTTCGAAAAACCAAGAAAAAATTCTATCTTCAAAAAAGCGATACTTGAAGCGATAGATAAAGGAAAATTCATAAATCGTAATTCGTTCATTCAAACAAAATATTTACAACAATCGGCCAACGGCCTCATTGTTTCTAAACAAAAGCGACCAAACTACTGGTCGAAAAAGCTAAACAAAAGTAAAGTGAACCAAGTTTTGAGGCTCATTCATCCTCTTCATCAGAGCCTTCATCGGAGGATCTTGGGGGGAGGCCGAGGTCTTCACAAGCAAGCCTCACAATTGCTGTGGCTTTGTCCAAATCAATGGGAACATCAACACTGCGATCGAGCATCTCCATTAGCACATCGCGCCTTGATTCAGCAAGGATCAGATTCTTCTTTTCCTCAAATTCCCTTTTGAGGTCGCGCCTTAAAGTGACTGATTCCCGTTGAAGAACCCGAATCCTCTCCGTTAAGCTATTGTCTTGAGCATTTAGATCTTCATTGCTCCCATGAAGAGTTTGGAGTTCTTCAGACACTTTAACAAGCTCTCGATCTTTGCTCTCCAAGACAGAGTCTAGTTCGGCACACTTACTTTCCATACTGGCCTCATGCTGGCTGAGCTGATCGTTCAAGGCTTGAATCTGAGATTCCAATTTAGATCCACGAGGAGCGTGTTCCTTTGTGCTCTTGTCAAAATTAGCTACAAGTTTAGCGTGCTCTGCCTCAAAAGCCTTCAATTTTCTATGCCACTCCTCCCCAGCCGAGGTAAGCTAGGCAAGTTGCTCGTTCAAAACCTTGGCCCCATCTTGGAGTTGGTGAATTCGATCAGCTGTTTCGATAGCCATTATTGTATTCTAAAAGCAAACCATAGTTGAAATTAAAAAGTGGTAGTCATATTCGGGAGAAATGAAGAAGGAAAAGAAGTCAAAAAAGGTTACCCTAAAGCCAGTGAAAGCAATCTGCGAAGAAAGACTCAAGTCACTATGCACATTCAACCAAGCTTGCTCCATCGGGCCCATCACCTCGATGAGATAGTCGGAAAGGCGTTTTGGACACCTAAGCAGATCAACATTGCGAGGTGCGGTCACTGTAACCGACCTGTCACCCAACTCCTCGGAGGCACCTAAAGCGCCAAAGGCTGCAGCATCCTCACCTCGAGGAAGAGGGACTATTGGATCAGCATGATCCGCAAAAAAAATAAAACTATACGATTCGTCAGAAAAGGGCATAATAGTTACTTTTTTCTGTATAACAGAAAAAAAAAATGATGAACCTGTACTTTCATCGTGTTTAGATTTCGTCGTGACCATTGGTCGATCTAGAGCCGACATCTTTCCTTTAATCGTATCCCTCTCCTCGAGGCTTTGGTCTATCGCTTCGATCATTGTTTTCCCGATTCTGGGGACAACGCCTAAAGAAACGATGGCACCATCTCTGCTAGGCAAACCCCCAGATCCCAAAGTGACTTCTAGACCTTTAGCTATTGGAGACAAATGAAGACGACCTTCGCCCCCAAGGTCAGCCGAAGAGTCTTTGAATTGCTCAGCCACTCTAAGTTGAATGGCTATCTCTTGAAGCCTCTCTTTCACCGATTTCTTGGGGCGCCTTACTAACCGGTCGGACCCCAATTCCTCTCCTGCCTCATCATCGAGGACAACACAAACCAGCACCGCTTCATTGGCCGCCCTTGCTGCTGCATCAATTGAAGTCGCCCAGAAATCACCGCCTCGATAGATTAGGGATTAGCTGACGAGCCACCCCCTGCTCCTTTTCTATACTCCTAGTAAGATATTTTCTTTTCAGATCTTTGAAAGATTTCTTTTTCTTCCGAGGAGGAGGAACATCATCGGTTTTTTCTTCTTCCTCGACGTCATCCTCTTTGTCGCTGGGCTCGCCTCTGGCGCTCGTAATGCCTACAAAAATTCGCATTAGCAGAAGAAACAATCCAAATACATTTTTAAAGGAGCAAATCATACCATGATTTTTTGCTTTCAACGTTAACAGAGTCGCGATCGGTTTCTAAGCTCTTTCATCGTTGGTTGTCTTACCAAAACTTTAATCAACTATTTTTCGATGTCGGGAACTAGATCGAACAAAATCTTATCGACTGAGGATAAGAAAATATAAGTATTTTAGAGGGGGATGGACAATCTAAAAAAGCACAAGATAATCGAATATTTACGAGCTCGGTTCCACATGCTAGGAAGTGGCTCTATTTCGGGGGAAATCAACTTATCCGTAGGGATTAAAATAAAGCATTGATCCCATCCTCAGATATCGTCGTCATTATCAGAGATCAAAGCCCTTTGGCCTCGTTTAGCAAGAGTAATCACCCCCTCTTTATAGACTCGAGGGGAATAAATATTGAGAATGTGGCGAAGTGTCAGCTCCACTTCAGCTTTCCTCGCAATAAAATGCATTATCAACACTGTTCTCCATATCGACGGGGAAAGTGGTCCAATACACACGTTGTACATTCGACAAAACTCCTCGATCAAGGGATCAATCGGAAGAGTGAAGCCGATTGTGAATGGATAAGTTAACACCATGGAATGACCTTCATGGTGAGTGGCCAATGTGGACTTCCTCGGAGGACATACCACGACGACCATATCTACTTTCCAACCGCAGTCCTCTCGAACTTTTGGCATTAAATCAGGGGTAATTGCACTATACACAGAGTCGATGGGAATGTTTTTCTTCTTCCTCTTCTTTGCATCATTTTGAATGTTGACATTGCAGTCGTTGTCGAAGGTAAACTTCTTCGGAAGAATCTCCGTATAAAGCTTTTTTGGGCCAAAGTCCTTTTTTTTCTCTATTTTCTCTTTTTGCCCTTTTATCCTTGGAAGGGCCAACGGCGGCGGCGATTTGTTCCACCACCGCGATAGACTACGGCGGTGCTACGATGGCAGGAGTGGTGGAAACAGTAACGTCAGCAATATCTTGAGCAGATGAAGTAGAAGACTTTTTGAGCAGGTTTCAACTTGAGAAAAGGGGTAGTAACAAAGATTAAAGCTTCAGAGTAGAAGATTTGCAGCAAGAATTTGAAGAACATGGCAAGAATTCTTAAGAGAGGTCTGATCAATAAGTTGAGAAGTCTGGAAATTTGCTTTAAGAGTGGTATTTATAAGGCAAAGAGTCATTATTGCCTTGGTAATCGGTGAAAAACCGTCGTCCGCACGATGTCCGACATGTGCAATGATGGGAAGTTGAAATGACTGTTTGGCATTTCAAAATGAAGGGCCACCAGCGCTCCACGTGTTTTCCCGCCTTAAGTTTCAAGCCACTTGCCAAATTTTCTGAACACTCACTTGGCAAGTGGGGGGGACTATCTGTATTAATCGAATTTTGTCTAATCACATATGTGACACACAGTCAGCAACGTAGCAAGATGAGAGCGAATATCGAAGACAACATAAAACGAGATCGGAGGAAGATAGCGGTGATCTATAGAATTTAATCGATTCAACTGAATCGTGATCGAAAGACTTTGAAGACAATTGCCGTATCAGATAAGAATGATTGATCCTATCCCGCTTTTGTCGGACCGTATTCAGTGGAGTTTTTTGAACGTGGACAACTGTGTTGATGAAGAAACGTGTGGAAGTGGAATTCCATTAGGGTTGAGCACTCAGCATCTCTTCCCTATAAATAGTTCCCTATTTCCCCATTTGTAGACTTACGTTCTATTGAACAAAGCAACGCCCTTTTTTAATTCTTCTCTTTCTGATCCTGTTGATTGTTTGCCATTGTTTTGATCGTGATACTGATTGAACAAGATTATTGCTCGATTCCTAAGTCATAATTTCATCGTTTCAAATAAATACATCATTTGATTCGTATTTTTCCTGCTTATTTATCATTATTGTCATCGTAATTCTATCTCAGTATCTTTCATAGAATTCTAGTTTAATTCATCTGCTCGATACAAAGTCAATTGATAATTAAATACGTGTTCGATAAATAAATACATATCTGCCTTGCTCGTAGTTTATTTGTTCGGAATCAGTAAGAATCAATCGTTTGTAGTAATTTAGTTGCACTATCGTAATCGATAAACTTTCCGCTTGTCTTCGTTTATTCGATCACATCTTTGTCTTCGAGTCAAGTTTGTTATCTATGTTTTGTCAAGTCCATTGTAATTTGTGGCATCGAATCTATAATATGTGTATCAACTTTGGCAGAATATTCATTAAATTGATCACCCGTTAACGTAAAGTTACTTATCGATCGATCGAATCAAGATATAAACGGTCGCCTAAGGCTCAACTAAATTTACAACTAAATATAAATTTAATTGTAATAGCTGAAATCAATTTTTAGAATATACAACATCCCTATAAATTAAGATCTTCAGATTCCTATGAGGAATAGAGTTCACATGTTGCTCTTTGTTAATCCATTTTTATATGCTCCTCTTTCTTCTGGTTAGCATATTTTGAAACCATCATTCTGAAGCTACTACAACATCAACAAAGAAATTTCTGAAAAATATCTTCACTGTAAGTTTCCGTAATCATAACGTTTTACTACAAATTTACTGCACAGTTTAATTTCTTATAAAACCTTATTGTTTACTAAAACCACTGCAGGTATGCAAAGATATGTAAGTGATTTCTTTTTAAATTCATAAACTCTTTGCTAACCTGTGCAATTTTTTTTTTTGTGGATGATTTTTTCTTATTTTTTTAAATGATGATGTTTCATTCTGTTGAGTGCACTATAAAGAATGAACTATGACAGATCGTGGAAGTATGTGTTTTATTTGTTATATCTGAATGGGATTAAATGGATGACATCTGTATGTGTTTTGTTCCATGAAAGCTGAATAAATTTGTTAATTCAGCAATCTAATATGAATTGTTTTGATAGTTGCTTGAGTAATTTTTGTGACTTAGAAATAGGGGCAAAAACTAACTTAACAAGGATTTATGCGTTCGATGTAAAATCGATAATGGGTTGCATATATAATCAACAGGATATTTCTCCGATTATATTGGAGCAATTTGACATTTTGCTAGAAGAGGAGGTGGAATTATGTGCTCGGCAGGTTATCTATTTTAACTCAAAACTATTTCATCTAATTCAAATCAAAGAATGGCGTGTCTTTCCTTTGAGCAACGAATTATACATTTTTTAGGCTCCATGACAAATATAAGAATTTAAAAGAAAAATAAGATTTTAAAAGAAAATTGTTAACTTATAATGTTGTCACTTTTTTTCATATCCCCAACAAGTTTTAAATCTCTAATTAAACTGTTTGTCTTTCCAACTTCGTAACTATTAGTTGTTCTTTTGACATTCTCTTATTAAACTGGACATTAATTCATTGGAATTTTTTAAACTGTTTTTTATAAATATTTATGCACTATCAATAACTAGTTTTGGACACGCGCGCGCTTTGCGCGTGAATCATATAAATAAATATACAAAATTAAAAAAATAAATTATATAAATTTCATCAAACAGTGTGGTTGTGTTATAAGAATTTAAAAAAATGTACGTATCTAAAGTAATATAACTGTTATGTTTATGTAGCGCAAATGTAGGATGATGGTTTAAGAATCTTAAAACTTTAAATGTGTTCATTACAATTGGAAACTAATTAAAAAAAATAGGTATAAACTTTTTTCACTGCTAACCTAATCACTAATCAAAATGAACTGTTACTATTTGTATCTCATCCAGGTTGAGAAATGGGGGAAGTTTGATTATCTCCACAAATAGTAAAGAGAAATACACTTGAACTATTCAGGTTATATATAAGTAAATAGCTCAGAATTTAACAAGGGGTTTGATACTACATTAAATGCGTAGCATGGGATAATCTTTCAAAGCATCATACAATTAAAAGCATGGAATTTACTTGTTTATTAATTCCAATTTTGGTAATCCAACTTTAAGAGTTGCTAGCAGGTATAGCTTGGAGATTAAAACAAAAAAGTTAAATAAAATCTATATGCATAAACGAATAGACAAACAACTATGTGGGAAAAGATTTTTTCAATTAATTAGTGAGACGAAAAGATCTCTTTTTTATAATTCGAAAAGGGAGAAACTTAACATAAAGCATGGTTATATAACTTAGGAATAGTGTAAAATAATGCTAATTTCAAAATGCTTATACTTAAAGAACCCAATAAAAACGACTATTGTAAGTCCAAACCTAAAGAAATGTTCTCAAAGGAAAAATATAGAAGAAACTGAAATAGGATATGAATGTAAGGGAAAAGCAAAACCTTGTACGTTGTCATTGTGTCACGCTCAGGCAGATGAAGAGCAAAAGAGCAATGTATTCTTTGATGGAGGATTTAACTAATTAATGGATAAAGCGTTAACTCCAATTAAACAAAGAGCAATGTATTCTTCTATAATTCGTTGTTCATTTTATAGAAGGACACATAATGTGAATAGGCTCTAGTCTCAATGTATTGCTTAATGGTGGAAACTGAACAGATAAATCTTAATGGTACCGAAAGATTATCCCACTAATTTTTATCATGCATCATGTTCAATGTACCTGGCAAGAAGATTACAACAATGACTATTGATTATTATAGCAATTGCTACTCAAATGAGTTATTTTTATCTAATCAATATCTGGTATTTATTTGATCGTATAAGTACAATATTGTGAAAAGATACCTAAAAGAAACTGTTTGCTAAAAGGATAAAATGGTTTTTCACTTTTAACTTAATGGATTCCTATTTTTCTAATAACTAGTCTTTGGGCACGTGCTTTGCACGTGTGTCTTATAATGTGAAATCATTTTATGTTGATGTTTATTGAAAACACACAAAATTTTGGGGGAGGGAGGTGGTCCATATATATCATCCTTTCCAATGGGTGAATTTTATTCTTAAAATTTGAGTAATTTATTTTCGAATTCACATACAAATTTAAGCCATTTGATCCTTATACTTCAAAATAAATCAAATACAACTGACAATGTTTACAAATGAGAGGAGCTCCTAAGATATAAAAGTACTGGTTGCAAAGACCTAACAGTTTTTTTTTAAATGTATAATTTATGTTTAGTAGTAGCTGGTTGAAACTACAATCAATACACTCCAAAAACTTATTACATTTATTCACTGTCTTCTATGAATTAGACAAATAAACCAATAGATATAATATTTTAAACATGCATGATTAAATTTTTCGAGGATACATGAATAAGCAAGTTAACAACAAGTATGTAGAAATAAGTTGAACAAATTAAACTGTCATATAAATAATAGAATGAATATTGGACAAGACAAATGTAGATTTTTTTGTTTTTAAAAAAAGTTTTGACGTACTCAATTATACTCAAGTAAAACAAATCAGTCAATAAAACGTTGGCTCACTTGTTGGTACTTGGTACCCGTACGTGCACAATATGCAATTGCACCATTTGTAAAATGGTCATTTCTTCCTGAAACAAATACAATTCTAGGAACCACCAACAATATTGCCTCCTAAGTGCTCTTGGCAATTGAGAAAATGAAAGATGTAGAGGGCTTTAACATAGATTCATAAATATTAGGGATTGGGTGAGTGCTAAAGGAATGAAACGACTGCTTAAAAATGTGAGCTAGAATGACTTTACGTATGTAATTTGTAATTATGAAGATATACTTGGTTAATGTTTCTACCTAATATGACTTCTCAAATTCTCCAGAGAATGAAAAGTCAAATATCAATTGTGAAACTGTACTAAGTTAGCTAATGCTTCGGACATAAAAATTATTCCGTAAAAACATTTAATTACAACTTTTGAGTTCAAGAACCCATAAATTCTCCAATTTAAGACAAAATCAGTCAAATAATCTATTTGTTTGAGAAATAATACAATTTTGAAGGGTATTTTGGTCTTTCACTTTTTTACTTTAGGATTCTCTTTTATATTAATACTAGTCCTCGACACGCGCTTTGCGCGTGAACCCCATATCAATGAGTACACAACAAAGTAAATACTTAAATCAAGATAATGAAAAATACTACGCATGGAATAAGATATAGGAGTACAAAGATATAAACATTGGAATAAGAAAGAATTTGTCTCCATAAGTGACATTTTTCAAACAGTTATCAAGAACGCAAACATTCACCTAGAATAATCTGAGTATTAATACTCTATAAAAAATTCAAGGAGAAAACAAAAAGAATGTATAGTTAGAAACTCAAACTGTTTAATTTTCTAACAAGTTACAATTAAAATTGAAAATCACATTGTTGCACTTCCCGTTATCTAGCGATAGAACCTCCAAATTTTCTCTTTACTCGAAGCTTCTTACTTACTATGTCTTCAAGTAGTTTTGGAAGAAAATTTTGAAAATTGTGTTGATATTATATTTGATGGAGAAACAAAAAGGCATAATACTGAAGATCTACAAAAGTCCCATATATAGGAGATGTATGTGCTGAGCTTGGCGACTCTTGATGTTCATCACATTGTCTTGGAGTTTCACATTTTTTTTATAATTTTAGTATTTTATACATTATGCCAATTTATGTTAATTTAAAGGAATGAATCTAGTCTATATTGCATTGTCCAATGCAACTGACCTTTAAGTTCTGGTGCAATGCAATTCCCGAAGGGAAGCTTAGCACAAACGCGGAACAAGAACAATTAAAGAAGAAGATAAAAGCAAGACAAAACTTGCTTCTTTCGAAGAACAGAGGGGAACCTGTCCCTAAGCTCGATCAAAAGGGAGACAAGAATCACCCTAACTATGCAACAATCCTCAAGAGAACATTGCCTCTTGCAAACTGAATGATCAAGAGGAATGTTCAATCGGACTAACCGAAAGCCACAAGTCCTTAAAAGCCCTCACCGAGGTTTTGCTCACGACGGAGACAAGAAGAAATGTGCTCGGCACTTTCATTCAATTTCAATATCCAAAAACAACTTTTTTTACAGTGTAAGGGAATAAGGTTTATATAGGGACTACTAAGGGTAAACTAGTAAAAGGGTCACAAGTGACCAATAGAAATAAGCCACGCAGGGCTGAACTAAATGTGTTCGGCAGCTTTGACTTCGGTCAGCCTTGGCTTCGATTCTCGGTTGTCTGCTCGAACACACACTTCATCGGGCGCTGACTTGGCATCGAACACATGTTGTTGTGTTCGGCTCTATGCTGCCCGGGGCCAAGAGCTGCTGTTCGGTAACCTTGTCCTCGGGCTCAATTTTGAAGATGTGGCCCTTGGTTTCAACACCTTGCAATTCCCTCTCCGAACACATGCTACTTCCCATCATGGTCAGCTGTACGTGCATGTCATGGAGCAGCTTAGCTTGGCTTCGAGTGATTCGTCTCCCCGGTAGATCAGTCATTGCCTTCGGTGGAAATCTCCTCGGTTGATTGTCATCGGGTCCTTGATCAGCACTTTGAGCTGCATCATCCTCCCCTTCTTGAGAGGATTTCGTCCTCGAAATCGATTCATCCTCGTTCTCCGAAGGTGGACCTACAACACAAGGAACTAAGTCAGCAACATTAAAGGTGTTGGACACGTTATACTCACCAGGGAGGTCGATCACGTAGGCATTGTTGTTGATCTTGGTCAACACTTGAAATGCACCATCTTGGTATCAGAGCACGGTTTGGGCTTGTTTCTACAACCCCAATCCTGTTCAAGTTATCTTTATTTTCGTGCGTTGAGTCTTTGTTTTCCATTTCGTGTTCCTGTTTGTTTTGTTACTGTGGTGTTATCTTACAAAAAAAAAAAAAAAAAAAAAAAAAGGTGTTTAAAAGAAAATTCAAAATTGTGTTTGATTGTTGGTTGTTTGGGAAAAACAATCTTGGATTCTTGTTCACCATCGAGTTCTGATTCCAACGAATACCCGACGTACTGATTTCGTGACTAGGGTTTCTTGGTGAATTTTGGACTGTTTTGAGCTTTAATGGTGACTGAAACTCGAACCCCACTGTGTTTGGAAGAAACCGATGAAGGTTGGTGGTTCTTGAGTGATTTGGGTTTGTTTATTGCTTAAATTCGAAGTTCTTAAGATTGGAAACGTTGTCCGTACACCGGAAAATTGTTACAAGTTCGTAACAGTGTGCGACGCGTCGAGCTGGATCTTAGCTCAAGGAGCTTCGTTTGATTTCTCCGTTGTTGTTTGGAACCGGAGTTGAAAGAAGCAACTCAGATCTGTTGAATTTCGTGGTCAGTGAACCGAAGTCGTTGTGTCCGTACGCCGGAGCACGGTCACTGTTCCATTGAAGAAGAAAGGGGTTAAAATTTTAAACATCAAAACCCCAGGTGAAATTTGTCGGCTGAAAAAGGAAAGTGGATAAGGTAAAACCCTATCCGTACCAAGGAGGGACCACTTTTGTACGGACAGGAGTGGGTGTGATCGAAAAAGATTCCAAAAGGGAATCAAAAGGGTAGATTCTCCTAGGTTTTCACTTTCTTTCGTGTCAAAAATTCTGGTTGGTGGATCTTTTGAGTAATTGCCCTACTCAAGGTCGTATCAACTCATTTGAGCTGATAGAAACTCGTGCGAAGGGGTGACCGAAGTCCAATTTTCGTAGAAATTCTTTTGACTCCCCGAGCTCAGTTAAAAAGGTCCGTTCCATCGAGTCGAACATCACTTCACTCTTCCCGAAGAGGCAGTGACTATTGTCGAACTTGAAGGATCTTAGAGGACCGATCAATTGGACGAGCCACTGTTAACAAGTCTTTGAGTGATCAAAAAACCGAACCCATAAATTGAGTGGACCCGAGTGCCACCCATCAAAGGTGAGGGAGTGTGTGAGGTGATTTCTAACCCTAACATTTTGTTTGATCTTTGACTTGTGCAGGAACAATGGCTGGAAACGATGGCAAAAGCATTGAAAGGCCTGAATTGTCGTTAGCCGATCTCATGGCTGCGATACAAGGCATCAGTGCCGATGTAAGAGGAGTGAGTGCTCGAGTAACTCAACTCGAACAGGGAAGTGCGTCCGTGGCCATGCATGGGTCCGGCGCTGGAACAAGCGAATCCACTCCGATGAAACCTGATCTGTATGCTGAGCTTCTTCGACAACATCAGTTGACTAGTGAAGCAATTCGAAGAGAGCTTAACTTGGGCAATCCCCAAGCTGGAAATCAAAACTTGGGCATTCCCCGAGGAGAGAGGTTACCACTTCCAAGGACCCGAAGAGATCTTGGAGCTGTAACCGAAGAGGTTGATGAAGAGGAATTTCCCGAGGACGAATATGAGCGTGAGCCGCCATTCGCTCAACGAAGGCAAGCTCACCGAGGACGTGGAAATTTCCGAGGTCGAGGCCGAGGCGCAAATGTTGAAAGAAATATTGGGCGTGAGGCTGATGATCGAGAAGATGAGTTTCCCGAGCAGGCTAGAGCTGTTCGAGACTCAAACTTGAACAGTGTCAAGATCACTATTCCACCCTTTAAAGGAACTAGTGATCCCGATGAGTATCTTGAATGGAGGCTTAAAATGGAGCGCATCTTTGAAACAAATGAGATGACCGATGAGAGAAAAGCTGCCCATGCCATTGCTTCGTTCGAAGCTTATGCATCAACATGGTGGGAATCTGACAAGAGGCATAGAAGAAGAAATGACTATCCAGTAGTCAATACATGGCCACAGCTGATGAGAGCGATGGATGGTAAGTACTTAAATGCCAAATACAGGCAGACTCAAATGCAAAAACTCTATGAGTTAAAGCAAGGGTCTAAGTCCGTCCAAGAGTACCACGATGAGTTTGAAAAGGTTCGATTGAATCTTGATCTGGTCGAAGACGAAGAGCAAGCCATTATCAGATTTAAAAATGGCTTGGCTAGGGATGTGTCATCTCAGTTGAGACTCCACGTGTACCACACGTTGGAAGATCTGTTCGATGCTGCCACCGAAGCTGAAAAATTGGTGAAGGACGATAAGGCAAACCGGTATCGAGGAGTTACTACTTCTGCTCCTTTGAACCGAAGTAAAGAATGGAAAAGTCCAAACCAAACAAATGCTAACACTGTTCGAGATTCGAAGAGACCCTTCGAAAGAGGTATGACCGTTAACCAACAAAGAGAAGTGGGAGGTAAAGTTCAACTCAACTCTCCTAGTGCTTCAAATATTCAGTGTCACAAATGCAAAGGTTATGGTCACATGGCAAAAGAGTGTCCAACTCGCAAGGTTATGCTTCTGCTCGAAGATGGAACCGTCCATGAGCAAGCGAGTGACACCGAGGAGGAAATTATCGAGGAGACTGATCGAGCTGAAGGTGATGATGATCATGAGGCTGCCGAAGCTGATCATCCGGAAATGTTTCTTGTGGTTCGAAGGAATTTGAGCTGCATGACTCTTGAAGAAGAGGACAACCATTTCTACCAAAAGCCATAGCTGATGGTAGAGGCCCAACGCAACTCTTATACCGCCGGATCAACCCCAAATCGAGGTCCGTCCCTGACACCACCATGACCACCTCGAGCAACGCAACTCCTCCAGGGGGTGGACCCCACTACGGGCGGCTCCTTATGATGCGGGCCCAATCCTTGATAGCCCCGGGCCCAATCCTTGATAGCCCAGCTGCATCATCCCCCCTTTCTTTAAAGCAAGTTCGTCCCCGAACTTCGCATGGTGTAGCCAGGAATCGAACCCGGGTTGGCTCTGATACCAAACTTTAAGAGAGGCACTGCAACCATTTCTACCAAAAGCCATAGCTGATGGTAGAGGCGCAACGCAACTCTTATACCGCCGGATCAACCCCAAATCGAGGTCCGTCCCTGACACCACCATGACCACCTCGAGCAACGCAACTCCTCCAGGGGGTGGACCCCACTACGGGCGGCTCCTTATGATGCGGGCCCAATCCTTGATAGCCCAGCTGCATCAAGTTCCCTAATCTGTAACAGCAACAAAATGAAAATTGAACAAATTGAAAACCACAATGACGGTCATTTGGTATTTTATATTAAAATTAAAATCATTAAAATCAGGTATTTTAAGGTGAGGGAAAAATGAGTTTTTAATATTTTAGTAGAGGTATTTTAGTATTATGACTTTACATTTAGGATTCTCACTTTTATATTAATTTTGTGCTACATACTATTTTTATGTTATAGGGGCAAAATGGTCTTTTACATTTTGCTTTTGAGATTGGCTCTTTTAGTATAGTTAGATAGATGAATGAATGATATGATATGATATGATATGATATGATATGATATGATGGCTAATAACCACCATAATAATGTTGTAATAATTATCTCATAAATATTGACTAATTACCTTCATTTGCTATTTTTTTTTTTCAAAAGGTTTTGTGGAATTGATATTGGTATCATGCTAGGGTAAGTCGTAAGATGGTGGCCAAGCACACGACATGGAAAGAGGCAAGATAGCATGTCTGGTATTTATGGGAAGCTAAAGCACCTGTTGAAAATTTAAGGCGTTTGGTAAAAAAAAAAAAAAAAAAGTCTTCCAGGTATTACCCAAAAGTTTCTATTGTTAGAGAGAAATAACATGTTATTAAAAAAAAGAAAAAAAAAGCAACCCTAATGTAATGCATGCACCAGGAACAACTTTACCAGTTGCTCTAGGACTCCTCTTCAGAGAAATAACTTATTCTCTGTTTGCATATGTTGTTAGTGATTTTTCAATAAGATATGTTGAGGAACATAGAAGAATGATGTGGCATGCGTCAACTGCCACCATACCATAACAAAGTAAAGAAAACAATGTTTACCATTTGTCCTATTTCTTGCTTCAGTATCTCATTTTTGGACTAGAAATTTGGTTGAAAACTGATGATACGTTTGCATATTTTGTTTTTTATTATTCTGCTCATCTCTTTCCTCTTTATTACGCCTTTAATTTCCTAATGCTCTCATTATTGTAATAAAAGAAGGAAATTAAAAGTTTTTAGGGCAATGAGTAAATGATAGTATAACGCATAGTCATTTATTGATAATTAATGTGTTCCTTCTGTATTCTTTAAGCTTGTATTGCATGTAACACAGAAACAACAAATCTGGAGGAGATCTCTATAAAATGGATGACCAAAGTAAAATAGAATCCTATAGTCAGAGAAGTCCTTTCCCAAATTCCATAGGAGATGGCGAACACCGAGATTGCATGCACGGGTTATATAGTTAGCCAACAAAAACAGTAACTACGGGGACTTTCATTTTGAGATGAGTGCGGTGTATAACTTTTTATTGATTGTGCCATCATTTTGTTTTTGATTTACAATTTTTTCTCCCACTATATATTCTCTCAATTTTTTTATTCTCCATTAGTGCAGGAAATAATTCCCGGAGTCCCTCATTAGATATAAATACTTCTTAGGTTTGTTCTTATCATTTCTATTTTTTGGTATTTCTCTCCCCATTTTCCACTGAAGGCAATCTACAGGTTCATGTTTCGTGTGCATTTGGTTAATAAATCGGCATTTGCTTAGTAAAACCTAATTCTTTTAAGCCAAATGCAGGATTAATGTCTATTATTTTGTTTTACTTATCTACCATAAGAAGTTATGTATTTTAGCTTCTTCTTTTCCGGTAAGTCTACGATTTTTATGCCTATATGGTAAAGGTTATCAGTTTCATGACTCATGACACAAATGTTTGAAGCTAAATGTGTCGACTTAATTTTGACCACATGTAAAGACCTTCATTAGGAGGAAAGCTCCTGTGATTGACGAAGTTCATGTAAAGACAGCTCATGTTCGGAGAGCTCTTTGTAAATTATGGAAGTATATGGTATTTTACCTAACGTTAACAGGTGTCGTAGCTCATACGTGCTGCACATGTTAACCTCACACAATCGATATGTTGTCGTATGTTTGCTATTTAAGAATCTGTTCAAGTGTATTTTACCATATATTATTCTTTTCACCCAGTAAAAGAAAAAAAAAATTCTTTTCTCTTATGCTAAACAGTGTATTTCTTCTCTTCTGAACTTCTCAGTACCTACGTTGTGTATAAATTAGTCACCCCAGCAATATCAAAATACTTTATACTCTTTAAAAGGAGCTAGGTCCTCCTATACCCAAAACCCCTTTTTCACAGACTTTTGTTTTGGCATCAACGATTATTGTGAATTTAATAGCTTTTACTTCTGCTAATTTTTTGCAAAAGGAAAAGGGTACGTAGAAATAGTTTTGCCATGTTTCCTTCTATCGGCAGAAGAGTTTGTTGTTGTTGGCAGAAGAGTTGTGAAAATGAACGAACAAAGGAAGTGTACTTGAGAGTAGAAGACAACGTCAGAAAATGATAAGTTTTTATTATTCTGAAATAAAATAAAAAATGTCTTAATAATGGAATAGAAAGAGGTTGTAGTTAGCAAAATCACTGATGAATCCAGTAAAATAATAGAAAAACATAACGGATTAGAAGGTGGTGTGATAGCTCTTTTAGATTAGAATATTTTATTTATTGTCATCTTTTTATTTTTTTCCCCTGATTTTTCATTCAATTAGGTAAAATAAACGAGTTTCTTTTCGTTTCTAATTGGTTAAACATTATCTTGATTTAGGTACGTTTATTTTAATCTGTGATCCTATCACATTTAATATATTTAACACTAATTATATTTGCTCAATATAGGTTATAACTATTTGTATGACGCAATGTAAGTTACTAATTGAATTGATCTCTATAAATTGTGAAGCATATAGTCTCCATCCCACTTAACTTCTTCAATTCTTATTCATCATTCATTTGATCGCTATTCATTTAAGATCAGTATCTTTTAGCCTTTTTATATTAGTCAGTATATTTTCCACAACTATTATTTTATACACAATTTTTGTGCATAATTTCCATTGGCTAAGGAGTGGAGTGGGAGAGAAAAAGAGGAGCATATGATGTTCATTGCAGCGGTATGAGATTCAAATCTCAAATTTAAGTTTGCCGAAGATGAGATCGTTAAGTATGCATATATATTAATATTTGTTACTCTCTTTAGTTTGTATTGCAGGTTGTAGTTACAAATCGTGTTCAAATACAATCACTTTGCCTTTTCTATTAATGTAAAAATCATTGTTATGAGTTTTAGGAATTCTTTGTAATACTAAATCTACATTGGATTTGTATTATTTATTCATTGTTCCTAAAAAAGAAATTAAGAAGTGTAATAGAGTTTTCCTTATTTCATAAAAGATGATATGATTCGTGCACATATGCAATAGGAGAAAAAGCTAAAAAGCACTCTACTTCCTCAAATATGGTGTAGGCTTTTTAAGGAGGATGCCTTGTCTTCAAATCAGTTAGGCTTCTCTGTGTGGTTGCGGTTATGGTTTTCTCTAGCTATATTATTTCTTGCTTTTCCATGTCAATTTATAGAGCATTATGGTGTACCAATATGATAAGAATTTATTCCAGAAAGTAATGTGTTAGGATTTTTCCATAAGATTTGTAAGAGGAGGAATTGGAGCTGAAGATTGGTTACGTTATAATCTAAGCACCTCCTAAGGACACTAGAAGGGGGGAGGGGTTGAATAGTGTCTACTGATTTTTTCCAAGGACTCGATTCTTCAATTTGCACTTAAACACCACAACACACACAAACAAAAGACACAAAAAACACGGTGTTTTTACGTGGAAAACTCCTTGGTCAAGGGAGAAAAACCACGACCCACACTCTGGGATTTTAGAACTCAATCCACTAACACAAAGAGCAAGTTTCTGATTTCAAAACTCTGTAACCAATGGGCTACACTCTAGACCCTAATGACTCAACAAAGCTAAACTCTAGCTTTACAAAGTAATCTTCAAAAGTTCACCTAACACAATTGCTTCTACAATAAGCTGATAGGTAATAACAATGATAGCATAAAGCAAGACAACTTACAAACCGTGAACCTAGACAAAATATCTAGACTCCAGTTACATAACTCCACCAGTTGTCTTCCTCAGTTATCTCACGTTGAAAGTTGTTGGATCGCCTTTGTAAGCTTTTCAACTCTCTGTTTTGTGAATAACTAATTTCAGCTGCATCAACTACTTGTATTTATATGGGCATCAAAACTCTAGTTGAGTTCCATAAGGAAACCTTGTAATTATGGTAAGACAAGATTCCTTGTGACTCTTTCCTTGTTCAAGTCCAACTCGTATTCGTACTTCGAAGACACAGCCTGGCCACCACCTCTTTTAGTCTGACTAGGATACATACTCGTTCACGCGCCACTACTCCTAGTTCCGCAGGGATTTGCAACCCTCAATCTTTTCGATCGGACGTGCCCTTCTATCCAAGGACCAGATTCTCCTTCGGAACTACTGAGTCCTTCTCGTTTGTCATTCTTCAAAACATCTTCTAAAAAAATTCCCCCTTTTTGATGATGACAAAAAAATGTTACCAAAGAACCTGAACAGAAAAAATTTCCAAAAACACAAAAACATGAATAACAGTTTGAAATATTTAAAACAGATGAGTTAGGTCACAAACACCCCAACATTTCCATCTTCCCCCTTTTGGCATCATCGAAAAGATTCAAACACCTGCATGAACCAGTTAGTACTATCCAGTCTAGCGCACAAGACAATAAATCAGCTAAGATATAAACACACAGAAATAAAGGCTAAGGGCCCAAACAGATCCAGATATAATAGAACGGATCAAAAATAAGCAAGAGAAATTTAAAACCATTCGTCCAAGGCATGACAAGCCACACAACCCTATTTAAGTACAGAACTGAAAAATAAGATTGTCTTAAAGTCACATATCAAGGGAGGAGACGGAGAGATAAGGGAGGGTATTCAACAAGGACGGAGAGGAAGAAAGGTAGGACTCAGAGCTGTAGGTTGAAGTGCTTGACAAGTGCCTCAAGATTCTTCTTATTCTTGCCACTTTCCATTACCAGCTAGGCCTCATACTTGTGACACTCAATTTTCAAACCATCAATTTCTTGATCCTTCAAATCCAACTTCCTATGCATCTCAGCATTCTCTGTATTCACGTCAAGAACATGACTCTCTAGTTCTTTTACTGCTGCAATTGCTTCATCTGGTCCATAGTCCTCACAATCTTCAGACTGCTCCTGCTTAACCTGCACTGGTTTCTTGGAAGCTCTTTTCTATTTGAAGAAATCACAACTTTTCAGCACATTGTGCCCAAACATTTGATGAATGGTGGGATTTTTCCCTGCTTCCAAAGGAACCCCAAAGTGCTCAAGAACCTGTTGCAGGATGTAGGAATGCACTAATGAATGTGGCTTCTGATCAGTGTCTGCAATCCTTTTGATGTGTCTGATTATCAGACCAGGTAGATTAATTTTCACTCCTCTGTCCAGCAGGTCCATATAGGTTAGGTCAAGAGCACTAGCCTCACTATTCCTCTCTCCCCTTGGCAGTAGGAACCGATGAACAAACTCAAAAAGTTGCTGACGAGCTGGCTCCATCTCCTTCTTGTCATCCTTCCTCTCTTTCCTGAGCTTTGGTTTCCCTGAAAATTTCTTCACAACACTCGGAGGAGTCACTCCATCGGTTCTTTTTGTCCATTTCAACTTAATATACCTGCAATAACCCTCAGCAGGTACATCAAGTATCACTCCCAACTCAGTTCTCCCAAACTCAATCTCAACTCCCTTCACAACAGAATACACCCTCCTGGCAGCAACCCTGCAATTTGTATAGAACTCTCTGACTTTATCGGAATACAACAGCCTGTCTTTATTGGCAAATAGACCTAACCACCCTTGATCCCCTACCATCATGAGTAAAGGCTTCATGTGGTGTTCCTTCACAACACCCAGGATGCGCCCAGCCAATACCTGGTGTTTTGCAAAGAAGGCTGTTCTGTCAACCTCCTCAGAGTCTTTTCTTCTTTTCTTACTTTTCAGTTCACTGTCTGTTTCTGAGTCACTGGGTTCCACATAGCTACCAGCTTCATCACTTCCTTCTTTGGCTTCATCCTCCTTTTTCTCATGCTTCTGTTCTTCCTCCAGTTTTCCAGCCTTAACATTTTTGACTGTTTTTTCCAGCTTATCAATATTTGCTAACTGCTGCTTCAAGACTGACCTTGTTTCCACCCTTCTAGAGGAAGAGGTTGGCTGTGCAGCAGTTTTGTCATCACTCTCAGTCCTCTCCTCCTGAAAGTCCTCACTAGATTCATCCACTAGTCTGCTCTTGGGCACATGCTTTCCCCCTTTCTACAACCTTCTTCTCTTGTCAGGCTCCACCCTAGTCTCACTTACAAACACCACTTCTTCTTCTTCTTCTTCTTCATCTTCATTCAACAGTTTTTCAACTTCCTCTCCAAACCTTCTTTTTACACTCTTTCTTTTGGGACAGCCCCCAAACTAGATCCACTAACATGTTCCTTTTGGGATTCAGCAGAATCCTCTTCTCTTAGTCTTTCTATCACTTTTTCAACTACATCAACTTCCAGCACATTCTTATATACTAACGGCACATGCAAACTAGACTTAGGTTCCTCCTGAACAACCTATTTGTTCTTCTCAACTAACTTCCCCCTATAAGATACTCCACTGGGCTCTACCCTTTCCACTATTTCATCTAGTCCTTTCACCAATGTTTCAGTACTCAATTTTCTAGAACTTTTTACAACTTCTAAAGCAGTAGGATCAGATAGAGTAGAGTCAAGCGTTACCTCAACCGGTTTTTCAGATAAAACTGGTTCTGTCGGCGTAGGAGATGAGAATCTGACCATCGTCTTTTTGACTCCTTTCTTTCCTCCCTTTTTGAGGAATTTTGCCCTGGCTTTGACAATTCTTTCTAAGAGAGTAGATGGAGGAGGTTTTGGAGTAGATTTCTTGGATTTGTGTGTTTCTGAAGCCTTAGTAGGAGATGCTGATGTAGATTGTGCTTGATACATGGTGATTGAGGTTAGGGTTTTTGAAAATAAGAAAAGAGGATTTCTTATTTCGATTTTCTGTGAGAGAAAATAGACAGAGTAGAGAGAGATTGTTTTTGCAAGTGTGTGTGTTTCGTTTTTTTCAAAACTAGAAATGAGAAGGAGTAATGTTGGTAGGAGGGTTTACTAGGGAACTGACACTAATGATAGCTAAAAGGTGAAAAGCAGCTTTTTGAAGTTTTGAATATGGAGAAAAGGGTATTAATTTGACGGTTACAAGACATACCCAAATAGGTCTTTTTAATGAAGTGGAGTCCAGTGAAGTCTAGTAGAAGTCTAATCAAAAAAGAATTTGTTCCTATAATTAAGGGCGATTACAAGAACATGGGAAGACTTCCTTGACACACGTATAATTTGACAATCAATTTCAGTTATGACACTTAGCATAAATAGCTTATGTAGTTGTACCTGGACATGGTTCCTCATGCTTGCCTTAGTTCCTTCTACGTATCTTGTAGGTTCTTTCATGGGAACACATTAGCCCAACCTGGTGCTAATCAGCTAAACAAGTGTAGTTAATAACGTACAAAATTTAGATTGGACAATAATAACAATAGTTATAAACAAGGTGCTGAACACTCAACTAACCAATCATTGGGGAACAAATGTTGAGTCATTCGTGTATTTTGGTAATCCCTAACACCAACCTATTCATCTCAAACTGAACTTTGTTCAGTGCTTTGGTAAATATGTCAGCAATTTGATCTTCAGTCATGCACGAATTCATAGTGATCAGACATTTTTCTATATTATCTCTAAGAAAATTGTGTCTAATATCAATGTGCTTTGTTCTTTTATGTTGGACTGGGTTCTTGGCAATGTTCACTGACTTGTGTTATCACAGAAAATGGGCACAACTCCACATTTAATTCCAAAATCCTCCAACTGCTGTTTGATCCACAACAATTGTGAGAAGCAAGATGCAGCTGCTACATACTCAGCTTCTGCAGTTGATAGGGCTACTGAGTTCTGCTTCTTTGTTGCCCAAGAAACTAAGCATGGACCAAGAAAGTGTGCCATTCCTGAAGTGCTCTTCCTGTCCACCAAGTGACCTGCATAATCTGTATCAGCAAAAACCAATTAGTTCAAAAGTACCTCCCCTTGGGTACCACAGACATAGATCCTGAGTTCCTTTCAAGTATCTCAAGATCCTTTTCACAGTTGTCAAACGTGACTCTTTAGGCTTGATCTGAAACTTGGCACACAGTCCCACACTGTATACAATATCAGGTTGACTGGCTGTCAGATATAGGAGTGAACCTATAATTCCTCTATATTTTGTCTCATTTGTAGAAGGACCTAGTTCATCCATATCTAGCTTGGTTCCAGGAGCAATAGGAGTAGTCATTTCTTTAGCTCATTCCATGTCAAATTTCTTCAGAAGTTCCTTGACATATTTTTGTTGATGAATCATGGTTCCTTCAGGCGTTTGTTTTATCTACAATCCAAGGAAAAAATTGAGTTCTCCCATCATGCTCATTTCAAATTCACTGCTCATTAATTCAGCAAATCCCTTGCATAGCTCCTCATCAGTGGCTCCAAAAATGATATCATCAGCATATACCTGAACCACCAATAGATCTTTTCCTTTCTTCTTCAAGAATAGTGTGTTGTCAATCTTTCCTCTTGTAAAACCATTCTTCAATAGGAATCCTGATAGTCTCTCATACCAGGCTCTTGGAGCTTGCTTAGTCCATACAATGCCTTATCCAGTTTGTAAACATGATCAGGAAATTCACTGTTCACAAAACCTGGTGGCTGAATTACATAGACTTCTTCATTCAAATATCCATTCAAGAAAGCACTCTTCACATCCATCTGATACAGTGTGAATTCCATGTATGTAGCAAAGGCAATCAACATTCTAATAGCTTCTATTCTTGCCATTGGTTCAAAAGTTTCATCATAGTCAATTCCTTCTTCTTGACTGTATCCTTGGACTACCAATCTAGCCTTGTTTCTTGTTACGATACCATGCCCATCCAGTTTATTTCTGAACACCCACTTTGTTCCAATTGTTGATCTGTTCTTTGGCTTAGGAACCAGGTGCCACACTTTGCTTCTTTTAAACTGATGAAGTTCATCCTGCATGGCTAGAACCCAATATGGGTCTTCTAGAGCTTCTTTTACATTCTTTTGTTCAAAGGATGACAGGAAAGCAAAGAATGCACAAAAGTTCTTCAAGGCCGATCTAATCATGATCCCAGTATCCAATTCTGATAATACATTCTCCAAAGGATGAGAAATTTGGTGCTTCCATGGCCTGGTTTGGATATGACAAGAAGAACTATCAGCATCACTTTGGGTGGGTTCTTCCTGACTTGTTGAATCATCGACTTCATCTGATGTTCCCCCTGTTATATTGATTCCTTGTTCTCGTGAAGTTGAATCCTCACATGATTCTTCCTTGTCTTCTGGATCTTCAGAGTCAGATGCACCATTTTCTCGAGTAAGGCCAATCGCTTGATCATCTACTTCAGTTTCATCTACTGCCTTATCGGATTCATCAAATACCACATATATATTTTCCTCCACTGTTTGTGTTTTTTTATTAAACACTTTGTATGCTTTGCTTTGAGTAGAATAACCAAGGAATATTGCCTCATCACTTCTAATTTCCCCTATGATTCCTTTCCATTATTGTGGACAAAACATTTACAACCAAAGGGTCTCAGGTGTGAAATATTTGGTTTCTTTCCTCTGAGCAGCTCATATGGGGTCTTGTCAAGAATAGCTCTTATGGAGCATCTGTTCAGTAGATAGCATGCAGTTTTTATTGCTTCAACCCAGAAGTTTCTTGCAAGACTACTTGACAGCAACATAGTCCTTGCCATATCCTCCAGAGACCTGTTCTTCCTTTCAACTACTCAATTCTGCTGTGGAGTTCTTGGTGCGGAGAAGTTATGATCAATGCTGTACTTTGCACAATATTCAGAAAATTTTGAGTTTTCAAACTCTGTTCCATGATCAGATCTAATGGTGACAAATTCCATGCTCAACCTTTTCTGCACAACACCAGCCCAATCTTTAAAACTATCAAAGGCTTCATTTTTGGACGCCAAGAATAGAGTCCATGTATACCTTGAGTAGTCATCAACAATTACAAACACAAATCTCTTTCCTCCTCTGCTCCTGACTCTCATGGGTCCACATAGATCCATATGGATAAATTCCAGTAGTTTTGATGTACTTGCCACCTTCTTTGATTTAAAGGATGATCTCACATGCTTCCCTCTCACACAAGCATCACACATTTTTATGTTTTCAAATCTCTTACTAAGCAGTCCACAAACCAGTTCCTTTGATACTAGCTTGTTGAGTTGTGAGAGACTTGCATGTCCCATTCTTTTGTGCCACAACTGAGAATCACTTTCTTGCACATTTAAGCATGTCAAGTTGTTTTCAGGCATTGATTTCAGTGATGCTTTATACACATTGTTCACCCTTTTTCCCTCCATAACAATTTCTCCGCTCTGTAAGTTCTTCACAATGAACCCTACAGAGGAGAAGCTCACTTCATTTTCTCTATCACACAGTTGAGAGATACTCAGCAGATTGTGTCTGAGACCATCGACACAGTATACGTTTTCAATTGCATGATCCAGAGTTCTCCCAACTTTTTCAATTCATACGATCTGACCACTTTTTCCTCATCCGAAGGCTACGCTGCCTCCTTGAAATGCTGCAAGTGAGAGAAAATTTCTTCTATCTCCTGTCATGTGCCTTGAACAACCGCTATCAAGAATCCAGCTTGGGTTGTTCTCCCTCACTCCAGCCTACAAAACAGATTAAGGGTTAGCTTTAGGAACCCAGACAAGCTTGGGTCCCTTCTTATGAGAAAATGGATAAATCAAATCCTTTTTTGCCCATTTAGATAGAACACTTCTTTTATTCTTGGTCTATGCCTTGCTTGCATTTAAGCACCTTTGTCTGTAATGCCAGTTTCACCACAGAAGGTACACAACATGTTACAAGGCAAACCCACATACTTGCTTTTAGGATTTTATGGAGGCAGTGGTTTCTTGAATCCTAGCCCTAGTTTTCCCTTGTTCTGATTTTCAAGAACCCAGTTCATTGCCTCAGAAGACTTATTCCATTTTGTTAATCTGGTAAGCTCATATTCAGATTTTTCAACTTTTTGATTTAAGTCCTGTTCTTTTCAGTTTCCTGATACAGAATCTCATTTGTTCTTTTAAGTTCATTTTCAAAAAAGGTTTGAACTTCAATTATTATTTGCTTACCATTGACACTCTCCTTTAACTGATTGAGTTCCAATTCTAGTTCTGTGATCTTAGAGTTTGACACAAGAGTCTGCCCTTTTAAAATGGCATTGATTTCTTCCAGTTCAATGTTTTGTTCTTGGAGATTCTTGTGCTTAGTTCTGAGATCACTTATCTCTTCAGTTAATTTATCTTTCTCAATTTTCTCCTTTTCATAACCCTCAATCAAAGTAGCAGTGATTAAGATCAAATTTTCAGTAGAGTATGTATGTAAATTTTTCTTTGAGATCAGATAGACATACTTCTGCTGAATGTGCAGCTTCTTCTCCATTAGTTGCCATAAGAGCTGAGTTCTTCTTTTGGTCACCTTCTGTGTACATTTCCTTTATCTTTTTCCACACTTCTTTAACGAACTTGTATTCAAGTATCCTTGCTAACACATCAGTAGTCAGCCCTCTCCTCAGGTTCAATTCAGCTTTGGAATTTTCCTGTAACCAGTCTAGATCTTGAGGATCTAGTTCTTCTACCATCTTTAGAACCAGAAGCCCATTGCTGCTCTTTTTACAGGAACATGAGGTCCTCTTTTCACAATCAACCAGAGACTGTAATCCGTTGCTTCAAGAAATTTTTTCATCTATTTCTTCCAGCACTTGTAGTTAGTCCCGTTAAACACAGGTGGCTTTGAGGGATCTCTTCCTCCTCTGAACTCCCGAGGATCTTCCTCATCTGAACTGACATCCGTCAACCCCATCAGTGCCAGTGGAGATTCATCTCCAGATTCCTTTTCATGATCAGATTCACTGTCAGTAGGTCCCCATGTAGCATAGAAAGCTTCCTTTGTTTTTTTCTTTCTGCTCTGAAGTTTGGAGGTCGTCTCACCTTCTTCTTATCTTTGTCATTCTCCTTTGACGCCTCCTTTTCCCTTTCCTTAGTTGCTCTGTTTTAATCCATTCTGCTTCCCACATAGGACAATCCATGACAGCATGATCCCTCTTGAAGCACTTGAAGCATCCTGAATAATCAGGGCTGTTAACTATGTTCTTCCTTCCAGAGTTCTCCTTGTTATTTCTTTTGAAGCCTTTGAACTCTCCGAAGATAAACTTCTGTCTCAAGGCACTAGCCATTGCTGCTTCAACTGATTGAAAATCAACATAGTCCTCAGTTTCATCAGTTGTTTCGAGTGCAAGGGTCTTGTCCTTTTTGAAAACTGGTTTAGTTTTTGAATCTTTCATTATCTCATGTGTTTTCAAGCTTCCAACCAGTTCTTTAAGTTTGATGGATCGTAGAGGTTTAGACTCAATGATAGCAGTCATCTTGGGTTCCCAAGCCTCATGTAACACATTCAGAACCTTATCCACCATCTCTACTTCAGGCAACTCCATATCTAGGGATCTCATCTCATTAGTGATAATTGCCAACCTGGTCATCATATCCTGGATTGATTCCTTCTCTCCCAAAGAGAACAACTCAAATTGTCTCTTCAGCATTCTTCTATTGGAGTCCATCACTTGAGTGGTTCCTTCATGTGCAACTTACAAGGCATCCCAGATTTCCTTTGCAGTCTTATAAGATGATACTCGATTAAAATCCTCAGGGCCAAGACCACAAATTACCAAACATTTGGCTTTGTGGTTCATTGAACTCCTCTTTCGACTTAGGTTCTTCTTTGGCAGTGGCTCATTCACCAACTATTTTAGTAGGGGTCAAATTTCCTTCAGATACTATCTGCCATAGTTGGTAGTCTTCAGCACATATGTAATTTTCCATCATGTTCTTCCACCAAGCATAGTACTGCCCATTGAACTGTGGGGGCCTTAAAACTGACTGTCCTTCAGTGTTGGTAGGTGGTGTACTCATAATTCTGATCCTTCTCAAGGTGTTAACCTAGCACGAGAAGACCCGCTCTGATACCACTTGTTATAATCTAAGCACCTCCTAAGGACTCTAGAAGGGGGGGTTGAATAGTGTCTACTGATTTTTTCCAAGGACTCGGTTCTTATGTGTCAAGAACTTTGTTCTTGACTTAGCAGTTTGCACTTAAACACCACAACACACACAAACAAAAGACACAAAGAACACCGTATTTTTACGTGGAAAACTCCTTGCTCAACGGAGAAAAATCAAAACCCACACTCTGGGATTTTAGAACTCAATCCACTAACACAAAGAGCAAGTTTCTGATTACAAAACTCTGTAACCAAGGGGCTACACTCTAGACCATAATCACTCAACAAAGCTAAACTCTAGCTTTACAAAGTAATCTCTCAAAAGTTTACCTAACATAATTGATACGATAAGCTGATAGGTAATAAAAATGATAGCATAAAAGCAAGACAACTTACAAACCGTGAACCTAGACAAAATATCTAGACTCAAGCTACTTAACTCACCAGTTGTCTTCTTCACTTATCTCACGTTGAAAGTTGCTGGATCGTCTTTGTAAGCTCTTAACTCTCTGTTTTGTGAATAACTAATTTCGGCTGCGTCAACTACTTGTATTTATATGGGCATCGAAACCCTAGTTGAGTTCCACAAGGAAACCTTGTAATTATGGTAAGACAAGATTCCTTGTGACTCTTTCCTTGTTCAAGTCCAACTCGTACTCGTACTTCGAAGATACAGCCTGGGAACCGTCTCTTTTAGTCTGGCTAGGATGCATACTCGTTCACGCGCCACTACTCCTAGTTCTGCTGAGATTTGCAACCCTCAATCTTTTCGATCAGTCGTGCCCTTCTATCCAAGGACCAGGTTCTCCTCCGGAACCACTGAGTCCTTCTCATTTTTCGTTCTTCAAACCCTCTTCTCAACAAGTTACTTAAGGAAGGATAACATTTTTCTGAATTTGTAGAGAGATTGAAGGGTTTATTTGAGAGAGAAAGGGAAACAAGAAAAAAAACTGTGCATCCTATTCTTTTGCTCAAATATTTCTTTCCAAGATGGAGTATTTCTTTTGCTAAAGTATTCTTTAAGTTGTAGATGTCTAATCTCTCTCATGTATATATATAATTGTAATATTCTTCAATATAATAAATTTGGATATATAATACATGCAATTTACAATTTTTCATCTGATTGTAATATTGTGTTGTGGAAGAAGATTATTTCATAAAGTATATAATGACCGTGCAATGTGCGGGCAAATTCCCTAGTCTATATATACTAATTAAGAAACATAGAAGAGTGAGGTGGCATAGCTCTTTGGTAAGGCTTCATCACTTTTTGGCTATTTTCATGCCTTCCTTCTTTTGTCTCTCCACGTCTTCTTTTTCCTTCTTTTGTTTAATAGTAACTGGAAAGTCATCTCTTTAATTTCCAACTAATTAATTATATCTCATTATCGTGTCTAATTGTGGTCTACTGTTATAGTAATTCAAACGCTTCACCATTAAATTTCTAAGTAATTGCACATTAAGTCTGTAGTTACAATCCAAACGTTTCCTCATCAAAATTTTAAGTAATGCACATTCTATGACTTCAGTTTATAAAAGTCACCCTTCCCTTATCTTTCTGCCAAATGAAATATTCCATCTACAAAGTTTTAGTTTAGCATCTTAGCCAATCATTTTCTCCATCTCATCTCATGTTTTGTTAGTAATACATTGATTTTCATTCTTCTTGTTCATTCAATTATCTTCTCCCTTCATGATGCAGTCCAAATTGAGGATGACTCTAAGAGCCGGGCTAAAGAGTTATCGGATCTTCATCAATCTTGTATGATAGCTTGGATAAGATTCTTTGGAGAACATTTGTTCGGGTGTATGTTAGAAGCCTTGGGATTTATTGTTTAGCATTGGAGAAGGGCGTTCTAGAAGAATGTTTGACGCGTGGTACCCGCGTGGCACAGCCGCGTGGAGGGCTCGATTATTGGCCTTAATGCGCTGTATTTTTCATGACTTTTCATGCTTTTGCATAGCTAGACTTATTGTCATACCCGATTTTAGACTCAGTTCGAGGCAAGTCGGGTTTCGGATTTGACTGGGTAAACTCGTTTGAGTTAAGGTTTTGGAGTCGCCACCTAATAAATTTCCTAGGCGTATTAGGTCACCTATTAATTTCTAATTTCATTTAAAGAATTACCTCCGGGTCGGTCTACGAGTCAGAGATTCGGGTAAGTGTTCGAAATAACCTAGAAGAAAGAGGTTAGGCACCTCCTAGGTTCCATTAAACGTGGTTCCCGACGGATTTCTATATTGGGTTTGACATATTGCTTATAAAAGGACGAAAGCTAAATAAAGTAAATAAAAGAGATATGGGATGCAAAATAAACAAATAAGCAATTCAATCAAAAAAAATCACCGTATGCCCTCCTTAAGGAGTGGTTTTACAAAATTACCCGCGCTAAGAAATGTTTTAGCAAAATGCCCTTATTTAGTCCACAAACCAAGACTTCAAGGCAAAAAATTTGTAAGTCTTGGCAATTGGCTATACTTCAAGGGCAAATACTGTTTTGCCAATACTTCAAGTTATACGGCGAGAATGCAGGGAAAACTGGAAGGGGCAAGTCTAGACAAGCCAAGACTTACGACGCAGTGCAGTAAGTGTTGCCTATTGCCAATACTTGTCGTGCAAGTGTTGGAAAATCGAGCAGGGGTCAATGGCAAGTCGGCCTAGTGCGGCAAGTATTGCCTATTTCCAATAGTTGAAGGGATAAGTGTTGAAAAGCGGAAAAATATAACGGAAAGTCTTGGCCCTTGATTTTTTTCATTAAATCTTAACGGGGGCATTTTTGCAAACCATCTCTTAGCGGAAGGAAAAAAGCAAACCATTGCTTCCCGTGTCATATTTTTGCAAATGAACTCAATTCAATACATTTGGATAAGTAATCTAAAATAATAGTTATTTTGCAAAAATAGCCATAAATTAAACAATAAATAACCAGTAAACAACCCTAGGTTTTATTATCCTATTCGGATCAGAACCCGGCTTTCGTAAGGGACGATAGTTTCAGAATCCACTATTAAATATAGCTCAGGCAGTTTCCATAATATCCGTGGGGCTTAATTCCCTTTAACCCCCATACCCTCTTTAAGTATTTTAACTAAAGCGCGTACTAACATGTTAAAACGTCCTAAAGGTTCACTAGCGTCCCACTTAATGTCTCGGAGGTCATTGAGACTACTAATGTAAATATAAAATGTCTAGACTCTCCTAAGTATATTAAGTGCCCCAAATCTAGACATCTAGGCGTCAAATAATGATACGGTCATGTGAATACATAAGCAAATAATATCATGTATGTAAAATAACTTCACTAATCAAGATTTAGAAAGCAAAATAGGCCTCCAATATAACTAATGCCAAGGATGAAGCTAGACCGTTACGAACTTAAAATAGATAATATTCGCGTAGATAGGCTAGTTATCAGTTTTAGCCATTTTCAATAAAACAAAATAGATTGTTAAATCACAGCATATACAATTGCAGAAATAGGCCAGTTTTAAAGCAATTTCACATTTTCAGCCTTCAAGGAAAATAATCTAATTTCAGAGGTTATCAAATTGCATATATAGCCTATTTTATACTCAGATTTCAGCTTTACTCCTGTTAAAATACTGCTATAATTTCCAGAAAATTCTTTTGCACAAATAAACCAATTTTCAGCCTTTATTGCAATTTTAGCCCTATTTCTGATTTTCAACAAAGCAGTCCCTATTGTAATCTGATTTAAACCACCCTGTTCAACTTCATATTTCATTCCCTATATTTTCAGAAACAATCTGGTTTCAATGATAAACTCTTGAAATGCAAATAAGTACAGAAGTTTAAGAAATGGCCCATGTTTAGCCTTGTCACTATTGTAACAATGTATTAGGCTGTTATACTTGTCCTAGATGACTAGATGCACCTTATGGTGCTTATACAAACAAATACTAGCCCTAAGAAATATATGAACAATACTTTAAATACAAAATCAAACAAGAGAAAGGTAAGAGTAGGGCCTTGTCCTATAATCTTAGGCTTCTGTACATCTCATATCGAGTCTAAATTGACTCACTCAGGGTCAGAACAACCTCAAAGAAAACGTCAGAAGGTATAGCCTTTGGCTATCCTAAAATAGCCCAAGGAAGAACTATAACAAGCTGCATCAAGACTGTTAGGGGATGGCTTAAAACATCCCGCACATACACACATAAGTGAGCAGGTGTCAAACATGACTGAAAGTCCACCATCCTAATGGGTTTTAACCAGACAAGCACAAGCATGTTATCAAGACAACATTTGATGCCATTAGTTCAAGAAACTTACCTCAGGGATCAAACTTAACCAAAAAAAATAAAGAAGGGCCAGTAGTAGCCAAGAGTTGACAGAGAAAACCAAGCTTTGCCTTGAATTATAGGAAAAACTAATTCCCAGGAGAAAACTTAAAAGAAGTAAGGAAGAAACCAGCAGAGATTTTCAGCTTGTCAGTTGTGCTTAATGGAAGATAGCAAAGCAGAGTAAGCAATAAGCACAAGTATTCTAAATCTAGCAACAACAGCAGTCAGCACACTTAATTTTAGCTCCGGCCTAAAGCAGACAAAATGAAAGATCAGAATCTTCAGAGAATAAGGTAAAAGAAAGGTTGCTTTTAGAGAGGAGAGGTATTCAGATGTGTATATCAGAGATGTATTTCAGTGTGTATCAGTGTCTATTGATGTGTCTTTGGAGAGCTATTTTCAGTGGCTGGATCCATGTGTGTGTGTAGAGAAGAAGCTGAGTACTTATAGCATTAGCAAGGCCACAGGATCTCCGGTTTCATTCACAAAATAAGGGGGAAATCAATAAGGGCAATCTGTCCCTCTTAATCACTGTCCGGAATCAAGACTTTTCCTAATATTCTGCTTGACAACTTGTCCAAGTGATGAACCTATCCTAGAAACAACGACATATATATCTAAACAAAGATCCTCTTAATTCCCAAAGCAAGTTTATATAGAGGATCAGTCAATCAATGCTCCAAGCAAGGAAAAAAATCCTATGTAATGACCACTCGCTATAAACTTAAGCAAAGATCATGTAAACAGAAATAGAAATAAGTGATGAATGTAGACAGGTTTCAATGTTCAAATTCCGAAAGAGTTAAAGTCGGGCTAATGTAAACGTGGTCGAGAAATTTGGAAATCTCCAGCCTTAAAACAAGCACAATACCAAATTTAACCAGTTAAAAATAGAAATGGGATATGATCTTATAACGTCTGATTGAAGCAAAATAATGTAAAGTCATGGAAATATCTCACCCGATTTTGAGCTTTGACAAATTTAGAGAGATATGCAAATAACTCCCTTGAACGTGCTAAATCAGCATGCATCACGCTTGGGATTTGACGAGATTCGTCCAATTCTTCCTTCTTCCTTTTCGGTTTCCATAGAAATAGGGAGGAGAATGATTTATTCCCTTTTTCCGTGTGAAAGCGACGAAGGAGAGAGAGAAACGAGCAGAGCATGAATGGCGGAGTCTCGCTGGATTTAATGGCGGAGGAGACGCGGTGGAACCTGGACAGGAGTTGGGGAAGGGGAGAGAGGGAAATGAAGGTGTGGCGGCTGTTTTCAGGGAAAGGGAATAGGGATAACTGATCAGGGTTTTCGGGTGTGGAGGTGTGTGTATATAGATGTAAGAGGAAGGTATAATATTGGCGTCAGATTAAAGGGATAAACGTCCACGATTCAGCCAGGTAGGCACGCGCGTATATTTGTGTGTATTATAGTATATGTGTAACGCTGATGTGGATAAGGAAGATGGGGCTTTGAGGGGTTGTACCACACGCATAGTCGAGTTGTACTCCGTGGTAAAAGTGTGTTTTAGTGAGGTGTAGGCTTATGTGAAGCTTAGGTGGTGTACACGTGAAAAAGGGTAATGACGTGGACTGAATGTAATAGAAATGGAATCGTAAAAATAACAAATGGCTAGTACTTAATTAAAATACTTATAAATATAAATAATTAGTATAAAATAGGGAATTTTGTAAATAATTATAAATAAATGTATTTAATTATAAATAAATATAGACGACCATAAATAATAATAATTAGATATAAATAGCCACAAATAATTATTAAATAATATCGTAATACATTAAACCGTACAAATAGCGTACGTATTTTAGAGCATAGCCTAGATGAATGTAATTACGTAATTATAATCATAATTAAATAAATATTATAGAAATAGGGGATTAATAATAGTATTACACACGTAAATGCATGCTAGCTAATGCAGTTTTTGTTTGAAAAAATTACTATAATCAATTTTAATTGAATATAGCCAAATTGCAAAAATGGAGGGACAAAATTGGGTGTCAACAACTGCCCCTCTTTGTCCAGGGATGATGAAAGAGTCTTCGGGCAAAGATAGTTGATGGAATAGCCAATTTTATCACGAATAGTAGGCAAAAAGATTGGACGGGGAAAATGGGAGTTTTGGGGTGTTTTTGGCTGAACCTTGGTCTCTAAGTTGCCTACATATATCGGGTTTCATGAGAATCAGATCGTGTGTAGTTCTAGAATGACATGTTGCCTGTGTGAGATATTTATGACGCACAATTTTGGATGTAAGGACTAAACTTATCCGAGTATGTAAAATTTAGATTCGTGTATGCTTTGTCTTTTGGCAGGATAAATGAAGAGAGAGCAAAGGTATTGTCGAAGATAAAAAAACATTGATAGATCGAGCATGGGAAAAAAGGCATATAATTATCCTAGTTATGAAAATGTAGCGCGCTACACACCCATAAAGAGGAGTTTATATGTACAAAGTTTCCACTTCACCTCGATAAATGGGTAATCTCACCTTCAATATTACCTTTACTGAGCTGGGAAGTATTTTGGGAGCGAGTTTTATGAATGCGCGCGATTCAAATGGATGAGCGCGATTAAGCACGGGAACACGCACGATTGACGTAGATGGGCACGAATTAGGAAGGAACACGAAGCTGATACCCAATTGGAAAGGGGATATTAGGTAGATCACAGGTATGAGTATGAACTTGTAGCTTGGAACTCGGCAAAATAGGTAGCTTGCGGGTGTTGCAAAAGACATTGTCTGTAGGATTAGGCTTTGCTTTGCATGTGTTTTGAGGTTTTGCGGTTGCATAATTGGTAGTGATTTTGGGAGCAGGTGTGAGAGTAATGTACGGGGGGTTTGTCCGGAGATCGGAGAGTACCCTGCAGCAAAATTATGACAAATGCAAATAGATATAAGGATAAAGATAAAGACAAAGTAAACTTCCCTGTTAAGCCGAGTGGTTGTTTCGTCTTGTACTTGTTTGATTGATTTCTCATCCAAATGTCTTTCCAATGCTATGCCCACCGATGCGGACCTTGCTCTGCTGCAAATTGTTGTCATGTTCACCACTGCAAACCTTATATATCTGCCGACGCAGATTCGATGCTCCTTCAAATGGTATTATGTCCACTGCTGCGTACACTATATATCCACCAACATAGATTCTATGCATGTCATGCCCACCTATGCGGACCCTATATATCCACCGACATGGATTCTATGCATGTCATGTCCACCGACGCGGACTCTATATATCCACCGACATGGATTCTATGCTTCTCAAATTAATGTCATGTCCACCGCTGCGGACCCTATATATCTTCTGACATGGATTCTATGCATGTTATGCCCACCTATGCGGACCCTATATATCTACCGACATGGATTCTATGCCTGTCATGTCCACCTATGCGGACCCTATATATCCACCGACATGGATTCTATGCTTCTCAAATTAATGTTATGTCCACCGTTGCGGACCCTATATATCCATCGATATGGATTCTATGCATGTCATGCCCACCTATGCGGACTCTATATATCCACCGACATGGATTCTATATATGTCATGCCCACCTATGCGGACTCTATATATCCACCGATATGGATTCTATGCTTCTCAAATTAATGTCATGTCTACCGCTGCGGACCCTATATATCCACTGACATGGATTCTATATATGTCATGCCCACCGACGCGGACCCTATGTATCCATCGACATGGATTCTATGCTTGTCATGCCCACCGACGCGGACCCTATATATCCGCGACATGGATTCTATATATGTCATGCCCACCGACGTGGACCCTATATATCCACCGACATGGAATATATGCTTGTCATGTGGATGAATATTGCTTTGTAAGTGTTGGTAGGTATACTCGGTACCTGCAATTAAAGAAAATTTGTGAGTTTTGGATGGAGATTGACTTGCGCATTCGTTGTGATGTACTCTGCTGCTGCCTCTTGTATAATTTCTCCTTGTAATGTCTCTCTTTCGAACGTCAAACCTTAGTCGAGCTGTGGGCAAAAAGAGAGAACAAAAAGATATATGCATGTGTTTTGAGAAAACTAATGTTTAAAGAGTAATGTGAATTTATTCCATTGAATCATAGAGTGCGACGTGTTGTTTGGACATAATCTCCTCTATATCCATTTACTGCTCAATGATCCTCCATTTTTGAAATTTTGAGGGAAGTTCAAAATTTCTGCCCCGGTATGCTGCTTGTTTTTTTCTTGGATTTTTGAGGTCCCTCAAAAATTCTGCCCCAGTGTGTTGTGATGTATTCCTTGAATTTTTTGAGGGAAACTCAAAAAATTCTACCCCAGTGTCTAATAAAATTATCTTATGATGTGACCGTACCTTGGGTAGGCTGCCTACATATCCCCTTTTGGGAATCAGGTCGCTACATAGTTCAAATCCAATAAAGATAAATGCTGTTTGATTTGTAGTATCTCTTGATTGTATCTGAGTTTTGTCTCGATTTAGAGAATTCTATTCTAGGATCAACTTTCTTGCTCTAACTTTCTTGGTAAACGCCTTTGTCATTCTATTGCTTGTTGTGCTCATTCTTTGTTATCCATCAGCGTCACTTGCTCGAGTATGCTTTTGGTCCGTTTAGGATTGACTAATTATGCTCCTTATATGTATTTCTACTGTTTTGCCTTGAATTGAAAGTCATCTTCCTAAAATATGCTCTTGTCTCAGTTGTCTGCTATAAGGTCTTCATGAAGTTCCTCAAGTGTCTTTTACTATAGCCTGGTTTGTATTCGTCGTTTTGGATTGCTTTCTCGCATCGTAGTCATAGATTCAATGGAATTAAAATGATTTTGCAGAAAGTGAATGATGCATAAAAAAGGGAAAGCTTTTATTAGTATACTTGAGAAACAGTCTTTGAAAGGAAACGACAATGAAACAAAGTTGAAAAACAAAGAAAGCAAAAGCTAACGACTCGGAGTCGTGTTTTATTTAGGAAAACAACTATTGCCCCAGCTCCACTAAGGTTCTCGGCATCTTCGAAATGTGCTGTAGGTTCAGTTGTTTGGCATAACTCCAGTTTCAGCTTCCAGGATGTTCCGGGCCTTAATATGCTTTTCGGTGACTGCATCATATTCTTCTATGAATAGCTCTTTCAGACCGGTCAACTCATCTTCTACATCATGAACTCCTTTGGCAATTCCTCCTCCCTCGAGAGTTTTCATGTAGATTGAGAGGGTGTATGTCTGTTTCAGAGTTGGAATAATTTGCTCCAGTAAATGATAATCTTTTGTGTCTTTTGTAGTTTTTTTTCCTTTGCAAACCAGGATGTACCTCATGCCAAACTTGTATTCATCGCACACGGTTTTTGTTTTTATGATTGTACCTTCTAGGTTGTATTCTTCGCCGAAGTCAATCATATTTACTTTCTTATTTCCATGATTAGGGAGTGGGTTATTGTGCACATTTGGCGTCTTCAAATGAATGACCTTTTCATCTATTAGGTCTTGAATCTTATCTTTCAATGAAAAACATCTCTCTGTCTCATGCCCTGGTCCACCTGAGTGGTATGCACACCTTTTATTATAATCAAAGTGCGGTGAAGGATTGTCTGGCACCTTTTGAGGTATTGGGACAATAAGCCCAGCAGCTCTCAATCTCTCGAACAATTGGGTGCGGGATTCAGCTAATGCAGTGTAGTTTCTTTTGGGTCTTTGGTTTGCCTCAGGGCGAGGCCTAGGAGAGTATGGTGATGCATTTCAGTAGTTGGTTTGAGAATTTTGCTGGTATGATGGACTGCTTGGTGCTGGGGAGTGGAATATAGGCTGAGTGGGTTGAGTGTTGTAAACGGAATTTTCAGATGATGTATAAGGGTAGGGATGGAATGGTGGTGGTGTTCGATAATAGTGGTTGAGAGCGGGGTCTTGAATGTTTGCAGCAAAAGAGACTTCATCCTTCTTCTTTTTGGAGAGGCTCACATTCCCAGCCTGGATAACCTTATTAACAGCTTGTAGTGCAGCTAAGCTAATAATCTTTCCACTTTTCAACCCTTCTTCTATGTCATCTCCCATCAACACTGCATCCGCAAACTTTTGGTTCTTCATATGCAACAACTTGTCGTAATATAAATCCTCTTGAATGCAAATGAATATGCTGACTATTTCTTTCTCGTTCATGGCGGGTTGCACCTTGGCAGCTTCTGCTCTCCACGTAACAGCATATTCCTTGAACGTCTCTATGGCTTTTTTTTCAACTTTTCTAGAAACGATCCGGTACCATTTCGGTATTGTACCCAAATATTTCTACAAAGTCCGCTGCCATATCTTCCCAACCGAGCCATGTGCCTAGTTTTTGTTTAGAAAACCAACTTAAAGCATCTCCAGTCAGGCTTCGACTGAATAGCTTTACTCGTACTTTCTCGTCTTCCCCTGCTCCAATCAACTTGTCACAATATGTTCTCATATGTGAACTAGGATTGCCAGTGCCATTGAATAAGTTGAACTTTGGTATCTTGTATCTGTCAGGTAATTTCAAAGTAGGATAGATATATAAATCTTCATAAGCTAAACCTTTAGTGGTTTTACCTAACTCGAACTTCTTAAAGGCTGCCTCTAGCTTACAAACTTTCTCTTTTGTCCCAAAATCATTGGTTTCATCTTCCGCCCATTCGTAGTTTTCATGGTCTTTGACGGGTGAAGTGAGTTGTTTGGCTTCAGCAGTGAACATAGGATTGTAAGGTTGCGGATTTGTGACATTAGTGTGAAGTAGGCTTGTGTTTGGGTAAGTAGGGTATGCATAAGGTGGTGCTTGGGTAAGTAGGGTATGCATAAGGTGGTGCTTGATAAGTAGATGGTGGTGCTTGATAGGGAGGTGGTGCTTGATATGTGGCGGTTGATGCGCTTTGGTAGGTAGCAGGTGGTGCTGTTTGGTAAGGAGCTGGTTGTGTTGTTTGGTAAGTAGCAGGTGGCTCTGCTTGGTATGTGGCTGGTGGTATTGTTTGGTAAGTAGCAGGTGGATCAGTTGGGTGTGTAAGGTCTTTTCCATTAGGGCGGGCTGACCCACTTGGATCGACTGATTCCCTTGAATTGGCGGAGTTACCAACAGGTAAACTGGCCATTGTCAGTTTCTCTTCCAGTTCTTTAATTCTTTGCTCTAAAGTAGCAACATGTTCATCATACCCAACCAAGGCAAGTTTGTGGAGTGTTCCATTATTTCTGATGTTATCGTCACTAAGAGCAGCTTTATTCAACTCAGACATGATGTTTCGTTTCCCTCTTCTTCTAGTTTGTGGGGGGGAGGAGTTGTAACGGGTCCCTTGGCTCTCGTCCGGTGCTGATGCTTGGCCAGAATGCACAAGTCAACCTCAGGAGTGGGAGTAATACTTAAACATGAAATCAATAAATTAGTGTCGAGGTAATAATTACCAAATGCAAAACATATCACTCCTTATAATGCAAGGGACCTCTCATGTGCCGGAGGTTAGGCCTAACAAGATCAATACACATAATATGCATGATAGGCGTCATTTGGATGAAGTTGGCTAATGGATTTTTAACATGCCAAGGATATTAAGTCTTCCTAAGTTTGAGTATGATATTTAAAATCGAACGTGTATCATGCGTCATCCCATTTGTTCTCATAACCAAAAATTAGTAGAAAAAATAATTTTATAAAATAATTGATTTTATTGTATAAATGTAGAATAACATCTTTTGGGTAAATAGGAATAATAATTAATCTTGCTACATTAAAAGTAGAAGAAATTAGTGTTAAGTCTATGATTTGGTTTTCATAAAAATAGAAAATTAATTTTGTTCGTAATTCAAAAAAATAATTTTTTGTAGAAATTAAAAAAAATTCCATATGTAAATAGGAATAAATGATTGATTTCTATAACGATTTCTATTTATAGAAATAAATAATTGATTTTGTTACATAAAAGTATAAAAATCAATTTAAAATTGGTTTTCTTTGATTATCCAAATCTTCGTGGCTTGTGACATCCTCCAACAAAAATAAATAATTGAATGATCCACACTTTTGAAAACAAATGGTCTACATTAGACATGTTCAACTTTAAATAGATGCACACGTAACACACTTAAATGTCCCTTAGGGTTGAAAACCTCGTTCGGTTCATTCAAATGTGGTGAACTAGTAGACTTAGACATGAGCCGAAGTCAAAATGGTCCTAGATATGACAAGATGAATGATCTCTAAAAAAGAGTTTTCATTAAGAGTTGGCTAATCTAGACAAGGACATGGTTCCCCCAGGCGGACAACCAAGGGGTGGGAACGTTTAGAATTGTTGGTTGTAGCACAGATCAACTAGATTCTAATCGTTCCTCCTAAAGGATTTTTTGAGAGTGAAACGACCGTGAGATCCACGTAATCGTTTGTGTGTGTGTAAGTGTCAATTTTCCAGGAGTGGAGGAGTATGAACGAAATGCAACAAATAATTCAATAATATACTAAATATCATATTATCAAAAATTGCAAAATATAAAAGGTTACCCACCTGCAGAGAGAAAAAGTTAGTATTGAATACAAAATAATAAAAGCAATAATAAACCCAATATAAAAATCGTGATGGTTAGAACATTTAATTCCCAGTAGAGTCGCCATTCTATCATACCCAATTTTAGACTCAACTCGAGGCGAGTCAGATTTCGGATTAGACTGGGTAAACTCATTTGAGTTATGGTTTTGGAGTCGCCACCTAATAAATTTCCTAGGTGTATTAGGTCACCTATTAATTTCTAATTCCATTTAAAGAATTAAATCCAGGTCGGTCTACGAGTCAGAGATTCGGGTAAGTGTTCGAAATAACCTAGAAGGAAGGATTAGGCACCTCCTAGGTTCCACTAAACATGGTTCCCCGCCAATTTCTATTTTGGGTTTAACATATTGCTTATAAAAGGATGAAAGCTAAATAAAGTAAATAAAAGAGATATGAGATGAAAAATAAACAAATAAACAATTCCATACATTTGGATAAGTAATCTAAAATAATAGTTATGTTGCACAAATAGCCATAAATTAAACAATAACCACTAAACAACCCTAGATTTTATTATCCTATTCGGATCAAAACCCGACTTTCGTAAGGGATGATAGTTTCAGAATCTACTATCAAATATAGCTCGAGTAGTTTCCATCATATCCATGGGGCTTAATTCCCTCTAAACCCCATACCCTCTTTAAGTATTTTAACTAAAGCGCTTACTATCATTTTAAAACGTCCTAAAAGTTCACTAGCGTCCCACTTAATGTCTCGGAGGCCATTGAGACTACTAATGTAAATATAAATTGTCTAGACTCTCCTAAGTATATTAAGTGCCCCAAATCTAGACATGTAGGCGTTAAATAATGATACGGTCATGTGAACACATAAGCAAATAATATCATGTATGTAAAATAACTTCACTAATCAAGATTTAGAAAGCAAAATAGGCCTCCAAGTTAACTAATGCCAAGGATGAAGCTAGGCTGTTACGAACATAGAGTAGATAATATTCGCGTAGATAGGCTAGTTTTCAGTTTTTGCCATTTTAAATAAAACAAAATAGAGTGTTACATTACAGCATATACAATTGTAGAAATAGACCAGTTTTAAAGCAATTTCACATTTCAGCCTTCAAGGAAAATAATCTAATTTCAAAGATTATCAAATTGCATATATAGCCTATTTTATACTCAGATTTCAGCTTTACTCCTGTTAAAATATTGCTATAATTTCCAGAAAATTCTTTTGCACAAATAAACCAATTTTCAGCCTTTATTGCGATTCTAGCCCTATTTCTGATTTTCAACAAAGCAGTCCCTACTGTAATCTGATTTAAACCACCCTGTTCAACTTCAGATTTCATTCCCTATATTTTTAGAAACAATCTGGTTTCAATGATAAACTCTTGAAATGCAAATAAGTTGAGAAGTTTATGAAATGGCCCCTGTTTAGCCTTGTCACTGCTGTAACAATGTATTAGGCTGCTGTACTTGTCCTAGATGACTAGATGCACCGTATGGTGCTTATACAAACCAATACTAGCCCTAACAAATACATGAACAATACTTTAAATACAAAATCAAACAAGAGAAAGGTAAGAGTAGGGCCTTGCCCCATAATCTTAGGCTTTTGTACATCTCATATCGAGTCTAAATTGTCTCACTCAGGGCCAGAACAACCTGCAAGAAAACGCCAGAAGGTATAGCCTTTGGCTATCCTAAAATAGCCCAAGGAAGGGCTATAACAAGCTGCATCAAGACTGTTAGGGGATGGCTTAAAACATCCCGCACATACACACATAAGTGAGCAGGTGTCAAACATGACTGAAAGTCCACCATCCTAATGGGTTTTAACCAGACAAGCACAAGCATGTTATCAAGACAACATTTGATGCCACTAGTTCAAGAAACTTACCTCAGGGATCAAACTTAACCAAGAAAAATAAAGAAGGGCCAGTAGTAGCCAAGAGTTGACAGAGAAAACCAAGCTTTGCCTTGAATTATAGGAAAAACTAATTCCCAGGAGAAAACTTAAAAGAAGTAAGGAAGAAACCAGCAGAGATTTTCAGCTTGTCAGTTGTGCTTAATGGAAGATAGCAAAGCAGAGTAAGCAATAAGCACAAGTATTCTAAATCTAGCAACAACAGCAGTCAGCACACTTAATTTTAGCTCCGGCCTAAAGCAGACAAAATGAAAGATCAGAATCTTCAGAGAATAAGGTAAAAGAAAGGTTGCTTTTAGAGAGGAGAGGTATTCAGATGTGTATATCAGAGATGTATTTCAGTGTGTATCAGTGTCTGTTGATGTGTATTTGGAGAGCTATTTTCAGTAGCTGGAACCGTGTGTGTGTGTAGAGAAGAAGCTGAGTACTTATAGCATTAGCAAGGCCACAGGATCTCCGGTTTTATTCACAAAATAAGGGGGAAATCAATAAGGGCAATCTGTCCCTCTTAATCACTGTCCAAGTGATGAACCTATCCTAGAAACAACGACATATATATCTAAACGAAGATCCCCTTAATTCCCAAAGCAAGTTTATACAAAGGATCAGTCAATCAATGCTCCAAGCAAGGAAAAAAAATCCTATGTAATGACCACTGTCTATAAACTTAAGCAAAGATCATGTAAACAGAAATAGAAATAAGTGATGAATGTAGACAGGTTTCAATGTTCAGATTTCCAAAAAGAGTTAAAGTCGGGCTAATGTAAACGTGGTCGCGAAATCTGGAAATCTCCAGCCTTAAAACAAGCACAGTACCAAATTTCACCAGTTAAAAATAGAAACGGGATATGATCATATAACGTCTAATTGAAGCAAAATAATGTAAAGTCATGGAAATATCTCACCCGATTTTGCGCTTTGACAGATTTGGAGAGATATGCAAATAACTCCCTTGAACGTGCTAAATCAACGGGATTTGATGAGATTTGCCCAATTCTTCCTTCTTCCTTTTCGGTTTCCATAGAAATAGGGAGGAGAATGATTTATTCCCTTTTTCCGTGTGAAAGCGACAAGGGAGAGAGAGAAACGA
Organism: Petunia secreta; assembly: GCA_029990175.1. NCBI lineage: Eukaryota > Viridiplantae > Streptophyta > Magnoliopsida > Solanales > Solanaceae > Petunia > Petunia secreta. The sequence continues at coordinate 24,012,147 of JARKIP010000022.1, read as the reverse complement.
GCAGAGCGTGGATGGCGGAGTCTCATTGGATTTAATTGCGGAGGAGACGCGGTGGAACCTGGACGGGAGTTGGGGAAAGGGAAGAGAGGGAAATGAAGGTGTGGCGGCTGTTTTCCGGGAAAGGGAATAGGGGAAGCTGATTAGGGTTTTCGGCTGGGGAGGTGTGTGTATATAGATGTAAGAGGAAGGTATAATATTGGCCGTCGGATTAAAGGGATAAACGGCCATGATTCAGCCACATAGGCGCGCGCGTATATATATTTGTGTATGATAGTATATGTGTAATGATGATGTGGATAAGGAAGATGGGGCTTTGAGGAATTGTACCACACGCATAGTCGAGTTGTACTATGTGGTAAAAGTGTGTTTTAGTGAGGTGTAGGCTTATGTGAAGCTTAGGTGGTGTACACGTGGACAAAAGGTAATGATGTGGACTGAATGTAATAGAAATTGAATCATAAAAATAACAAAATGGCTAGTATTTAATTAATATACTTATAAATATAATTAATTAGTATAAAATAGGGAATTTTGTAAATAATTATATTTAATTATAAATAAATATAGAGGACCACAAATAATACTAATTAGATATAAATAGCCACAAATAATTATTAAATGATGTCGTAATATATTAAACCGCACAAATAGCGTACGTATTTTAGAGCATAGCCTAGATAAATTTAATTACGTAATTATAATCACAATCAAATAAATATAATATAAATAGGGGATTAATAATAGTATTACACACGTAAATGCATACTAACTAATGCAGTTTTGTTTGAAAAATCACTATTATCAATTTTAATTGAATATAGCCAAATTATGAAAAACCGAGGGACAAAACAGGGTGTCAAAACTTATTTATTTTATGGTGCTTATTTAGCCCTGCGTGGCTATTGACATTTAGCCCACTTGGAGGCTATTCCTTTACCTTTTAGGGGGTGTAACGCTCATCTATATAAGCCTAACATATTATTAAAAACAAACGCAACTTTTTGTCTAAACCTAGTACATGTTGGAAAACTTGTTCTTTTTGGTGAATTCGAAATTGAGCTTGTTCCAATTCTTGATCATTCTACTTTCAATTCCTTGTTGTCTTGAGGGTTGTTGCATAGAATAGGTCCTCCTTCGTTTCATCAAGAAGGTAAGACTAGTTCCTACTTGCAATTCTTGGTAGATCATTGAGTGTCTTTCTTTTTATCCTTTATTTCAATTTTTCGTTGTGAATCTTGCATCAGTTGGTATTCAGAGCTTGGAAAGGGTTTGTTTGTATAACCCCAATCCTGTTCTTCGTGCCCTAGTTTAGGTTCTTAGTTTAGGTTCTTTAATTTATGTTTTTGATTAAAAAAAAGGAAAAACGAGAAAAGAAGAAAAAAAGCAGCGTGTTTATTGTTGTTGATGATCATACACGCCTTGGTTACAAGAAAACTTGACTAAAGAAGTGATTTGTTTGAATCTTGAGGTTTGAAACGATTCTTGAAGAGTTTGTTGAAGATTCTTGGTGTGTTTCTTCATTTTCATTCGTTCTTGCTTTGATTCTTGATTTTTCTTGAAAGAGAATACTGGAAAAGTTTTTTCAGTATTAGTGCTACGCCTCTTGAACCATTTTTGAGCTTAAAAATATGTTCTTGGTTAAAAACATAAGAATTCTTGAATAACAGCTTGTTGTTCTTGAGTTTGGTTGAAAGAATTCGTTTTTGATCTTGAATCCTTAGCTTCTCTACACGTTTTTTATCTTGTTCTTTGCTGAAAATTATGGTGTTAAGGTGGCTTGAAATCAGCTGCATATAGAGGAAAGAAGGAGGAAAACCTAAGCCTAATTCAAGAGGGAAACAAATCCCAATTCAAAGGGGAGAAGTTTACCCACTTTCCAAGTAAGGGAATTACTTTTCCTTAGGCTTTAGGAGGGTGTTTTGCACGTGTTTTGGATGGAAAATCAGCAAGGAAAATGTGTGAAAAGTAGTTGGGAAAAGTGGTAAAATTTCTCCAAATTTTAGTTGGAAAGCAAGGGAAAATAGGGAAAACTTAGCCTACTCAAAAAGGGCTTGTCTTGTGCACCTATTTAAGGGTAGAAGATCAGATTTTTTGTAGGATTTCCTTATTTCTTTGTGAACATCACTTCTAATTAGTAATTCTTAGGTAATTCTTCTACTTAAGTTAATTACTAATCTTTGAGCTTGTAGGACTTCGTGCTAAAACTCAGAATTTCCTACTTTCGTAGTTAATTCTTTGACTTTCCGTGCTCAGTTTAAAAGTTGTCCGCCTAGAGAGTCTCATAAATTCACTCACCCCGAAGAGAACTAGTGAATTTGTGAACTTGAAAGGTTGTTGAAGAACTTGATCAATTCGAGGAAGCCATTTTGGACAAGTTTGTGAGATTCTACTTTAAATTTGATTAAACCCGAGTGTCATTCAAAGAGAGCGGGCGGGTAAGGTATTTTGCTAATCTTAACATATTTTGTAGTCTTTGTTTGTGTGCAGGTACATGGCTGGAGTAGTTGATAAATAAGAGGGTGTTCCCGAGCTTACTTTGGCTGATCTTTGGGCCGAGATAAGAGTAATGAAAGCGAACTTAGGTCAATATATTGACAGAATGGGAGCCCGAGTTAATAATGTTGACAAGGAGCAGCCATCTTTGATTCCAAAATCTTCTTGTAATAAGTAAAAATTGGGCAATCCCCAAGTACTTATGCCAAAACCAAGGTTCCACAAGTTTAAGGTGAATGTTTGTGGTTATAAGGGCTTCAATCTAGAACTTGACGTCTTGAGTGAAGCCATGTTTATTTCACCAGAAGTGGTTAATCTTTTGCACTTAACATGGGTAAGATGAAGATATCCATATCTCTATGATGGATATAAGGTTGAGTGGAAGGTCAACATAATAGTCTCAGGAGGAGAATACCTTGAAACGGTTTGATGTGATGTGTATCCTCTTCAAACATGTGAGTTGTATTTTGGGCAGGCATGGTTCTTACATCGCAATATTCCATATGTGCGAGATTGGATAAGGCATGTGGTGGACAATGAAGGATGGCCTCTAATGCCATTCCCGCTTACAAAGAAAAGTCTCAATAGTGCATATGCCTCTTTTATGCACGTAGAGGAGTGTAATAATCAAAAGGGAAAGTTTGGGGTGAATAATGTAGTTGGGCTGCCACCAAAGAGACAAGAGGATGTAGTTGAAAAGAATATGAGAGAAAAGAAAGAAGAAAAGAAAAGAGGGGAAGTTTTTCACTCTAACACTTATAATTCTTCTTTTTCATCTAGTTGTTTAAATTCTCTTGGAGGTTCTATTGGAAACAAGCTTGGGAGTGAACATCACTTATTGAAAGTGCAGGGAGAAGGCATTTTAGGGGCTGTCCATGGTGATGTAGGGTCTGCCCGTGTTGACTCTAAGCTTGAGGAAGACAATGAAGGTAAACAAGGTCAATCTTGTGACCTTCAAGGTAAGTCTACTACACTCGATGCTCTAGGAGCTAGTGAAGAGCCAGTTAGTGATGAGAGCATGAGTGGTGGTAATTTTTGTTTGGACCCTAAATTGTCGCTGCCTTGTAGTGGACATTTAGATAAGATTTGTGACGATACACTAGTTGATCTTGAATGTGCTCCCAAGATTAAAACTACTTGTGAGTTTGATGTAATGAAAACTAGTGTTGACACTTGTGCTGAGGGTCTAAGTATTAAAAGTAATGCTTCTAGAGATGTCATTGATGAAAGATTGCATGCTGTCCTAGAAGTAGAATTTAAACATTACTTGTTTGATCCTGGAATTGAAGGTGTAGAGTCTTTTTCGAGTTCTTTTGATGTCAAAATGGACCATGGTAATAAGACTGAATTATGTGATGAGTTTGGTACTTTTGAAGTCAATGGTTATGTGAATTTAAGTGAGACCTTTCTTGTGAATCTATTCTTACGTGGAGATACTTGTTGTTTAGATAGTGAATTTGAATTTCTTAACATTCCTTCTTGTGATGGTAGTAACTCCTGGTTTGATAGTAGTTCACTTAGTAGAGGGCATTATCATGAGAAGGGAAGTGTGAATCTTTGCTTAACTCCAGCTTCTTCTTTGTGTTGTCCAAATATTGGCATTGAACTTGGGTGCATACATGTTTATAAAAATATGTCTTTTGTGTTGGAGACCATTGATGAAGTTACGCTAGGAAGCACTTTTCTTCACTATTTGTTTGCCTATGATGAGGGTCATGAGGGTGTTAGTAGTTCTTGTGATTAGGATGAAAATTCTGATTGTTACACATGTCTTGATACTTTTGCTTACTCTAGGATAGAGGATGGAAAATGTTTGTATCTCATGATTCATGCTTCTCTGGTATACTATTGTGGTCATTGGATACATCCTTGTTCCTACAGCTTGTTGTTACAATATGAATTTCTTAAGACACGTGTCATGTTTGATGTGTTGACCCCGTTGGTTTTTTACCAGGGAATTGAGCTTAAAATTGGTCATTTACTTGACTTAATGGCTTTGGAATGAGCTGGTAAGATGTTCCCGAGTTTTGGTTTGATATGTCCTCCTAGTGTTATATGTAACCTTGGAAAACACTCCGTGTGTTTGAAAGTAATGCAAGTGGAGGGCCGTTGGAAAGATACTCCGTAGGAGGTATTGTGGTATGTAACCCGGACTTGTAAACTACTTGAGGACGGTATGTTTTCTTGGCTTTTGCTTATATTTGGGCTCTCTAAAGCCATGGTGATTAGTGTTATCATTTTTGGGCAGTTTGGTGGCGCACTTGCGCCATCTCATGGGTGTGTTGGTGCTATTTGTCTATTGCCTAGTTGAGACTTGGGAGTTTTCTAAACTCATTATTTTACGTATTTTGCAGGAATCAGTTCGAGGACGAATCCTTCCCAAGAGAGGGAGAATGATGTAGATGTAATCCATGGAGGAGAGAAGAAAAATATCGATTGTTGCCATGTTGATGATGGTTTAATTTCGAGGACGAAATCCTTTCAAGAAGGGGAGGATGATGCAGTCTAAATTAAGGATGCCTCTAAGAGCCGGGCTAAAGAGTTATCGGACCTTCATCAATCTTGGATGATAGCTTGGAGAAGATTCTTTGGAGAACATTTGTCCGGGTGCATGTTAGAAGCCTTGGGATTCGTTGATTAGCATTGGAGAAGGGCGTTCTAGAAGAATGCTTGGCGCGTGGCACTCGCGTGGCACGCGGACTATGTTTCCTAGACAATTCAGCCGCTTGGAGGGCTCGATTATTGGCCTTAATGCGCTATATTTTTCATAACTTTTCATGCTTTTGCATAGCTATACTTATTTATTTTATGGTGCTTATTTAGCCCTGCGTGGCTATTGAAATTTAGCCAACTTGGAGGCTATTCCTTTACCTTTTAGGCGTGTGACGCTCATCTATATAAGCCTAAGACTAAGTTTAATTTCAACACCTTACACATTATTAAAAACAAACGCAGCTTTTTGCTAAGTTTGAAAACTTGTTCTTTTTGGTGAATTCGAAATGGAGCTTGTTCCAATTCTTGATAATTCAACTTTCAATTCCTACTTGTCTTGAGGATTGTTGCATAGAATAGGTCCTCCTTTGCTTCATCAAGAATGTAAGTAGACTAGTTCCTACTTGCAATTCTTGGTAGATCATTGAGTGTCTTTCTTTTCATCCTTTATTTTCATTTTTCGTTGTTAATCTTGCATCAGTTGGTATTCAGTGCTTGGAAAGGGTTTTTTTCTACAACCTCAATCCTATTCTTCGTGCCCTAGTTTAGGTTCTTAGTTTATGTTCTTTAATTTTTTTTTTTTGATTAAAAAAAAAAAAGGAAAAACGAGAAAGAAGAAAAAAACAGCGTTTTTATTGTTGTTGATAATCATACACGCCTTAGTTACAAGAAAACTTGACTAAAGAAGTGATTTGTTTGAATCTTGAGGTTTGAAACGATTGTTGAAGAGTTTCTTGAAGATTCTTGGTGTTTCTTGATTTTCATCCATTATTGCTTTGATTCTTGATTTTTCTTGAAGGAGAATACTTGAAAACTTTTTTCAGTAATAGTGCTGCGCCTCTTGAACCATTCTTGAGCTTAAAAATGTGTTCTTGGTTAAAAACATAAGAATTCTTGAATAACAACTTGTTGTTCTTGAGTTTGGTTGAAAGAATTCATTTTTGATCTTGAATCCTTAGCTTCTCTACACGTTTTTGATCTTGTTCTTTGCTGAAAATTGTGGTTTAAAGGAGGCTGCATATAGAGGAAAGAAGGAGGAAAACCTAAGCCTAATTCAAGAGGGAAACAAATCCCAATTCAAAGGGGAGAAGTTTACCCACTTTCCAAGTAAGGGAATTAGTTTTTCTTAGGCTTTAAGAGGGTGTTTTGCACGTTTTTTGGATGGAAAATCAGATAGGAAAACGTGTGAAAAGTAGTTGGGAAAAGTGGTAAAAGTTCTCCAAATTTGAATTAGAAAGCAAGGTAAAAAAGGGAAAACTTATCCTACTAAAAAAGGGCTTGTCTTGTGCACCTATTTAAGGGTAGAAGATCAGATTTTTTGTAGGATTTCCTTATTTCTTTGTGAACATCACTTCTAATTAATAATTCTTAGGTAATTCTTCTACTTAAGTAAATTACTAGTCTTTGAGCTTGTAGGACTTCATAATAAAACTCAGAATTTCCAACTTTCATAGTTAATTCTTTGACTTCCCCTGCTCACTTTAAAAGTTGTCCTCCTATAGAGTCTCATAAATTCACTCACCCCGAAGAGAACTACTGAATTTGTGAACTTGAAAGGTCATTGAGGAACTTGATCAATTCGAGGAACTCATTTTGGACAAGTTTGTGAGATTCTACTTTAAATTTGAGTGAACCCGAGTGTCATTCAAAAAAAGGGTGCGGGTGAGATATTTTGCTAATCTTAACATATTTTGTAGTCTTTGTTTGTGTGCAGGTACATGGCTGGAGTAGTTGATAAATAAGAGGGTGTTCCCGAGCTTACTTTGGCTGATCTTTGGGCCGAGATGAGAGTAATGAAAGCGAACTTAGGGCAATATATTGACAGAATGGGAGCCCGAGTTGATAATCTTGAAAAGGAGCAGCCATCCTTGACTCAAAAATCTTCTTGCAATGAGTCAAACTTGGGCAATGTCCAAGTACTTATACCAAAACCGAGGTTCCACAAGTTGAAAGTGAATGTTTGTAGTTATAAGGGCTTCAATCTAGAACTTGACGACTTGAGTGAAGCCATGCTTATTTCACCAGAAGTGGTTAATCTTTTGCACTTAACATGGGTAAGATGAAGATATCCATATCTCTATGATGGATATAAGGTTGAGTGGAAGGTCAAGGTAATAGTGTCACGAGGAGAATACCTTGAAACGGTTTGGTGTGATGTGTATCCTCTTCAAACATGTGACTGGTATTTTGGGCAGCCATGGTTCTTACATCGCAATGTTCTATATGTGCGAGATTGAATAAGGCATATGGTGGACGATGAAAGATGGCCACTAATGCGATTCCCGCTTACAAAGAAAAGTCTCAATAGTGCCTATGCCTCTTTTATGCACGTAGAGGAGTATAATAATCAAAAGGGAAATTTTGGGGTGAATAATATAGTTGGGCTGCAACCAAAGGGACAAGAGGATGTAGTTGAAAAGAATATAAGAGAAAAGAAAGAAGAAAAGAAAAGAGGGGATGCTTTTCACTCTAACATTTATAATTCTTCTTTTTCCTCTAGTTGTTTAAGTACTCTAGCAGGTACCATTGGAAACAAGCTTGGCAGTGAACACCACTTATTGGAAGTGCGAGAAGAAGGCATTTTAGGGGTTGCCCATGGTGATGTAGGGTCTGCCCGTGTTGACTCTAAGCTTGAGGAAGACAATGAAGATAAACAAGGTCAATCTTGTGACCTTCAAGGTAAGTCTACTACACTCAATACTCTAGGAGCTAGTGAAGAGCCAGTTAATGATGAAAGTATGAGTAATGGTAATTTTTGTTGGACCCTAAATTATCGCTTCCTTGTAATGGACATTTGGATAATATTTGTGACAATACACTAGTTGATCTTGAATATGCTTCCAAAATTAAAACTACTTGTGAGTTTGATGTAATGAATAGTAGTGTTGACACTTGTGCTGAGGGTCTAGGTATTAAAAGTAATGCTTCTAGGGATGTCATTGATGAAAGATTGCATGTTGTCCTAGCAGTAGAATTTAAACATCACTTTTTTGATCCTGGAATTGAAGGTGTAGAGTCCTTTCCGAGTTCTTTTGATGTTAAAATGGACCATGGTAATGAGACTTAATTATGTGATGAGTTTGGTACTTTTGACAACAATAGTGATGTGAATTTAAGTGAGACATTTCTTGTGAATCTATTCTTACATGGAGATACTTGTTGTTTAGATAGTGAATTTGAATTTCTTAACATTCCTTCTTGTAATGGTAGTAACTCCTTGTTTGATAGTAGTTTACTTGGTAAAGGGCATTGTCATGAGAAGGGAAGTGTGAATCTTTGTTTAACTCCAGCTTCTTTTTTGTTTTGTCCTAATATTAGCATTGAACTTGGGTGTATACATGTTTATAAAAATATGTCTTTTGTTGTGGAGACTATTGATGAAGTTACACTAGGAAAACAACTATTCTTCACTATTTATTTGCTTATGATGAGGGTCATGAGGGTGTTAGGAGTTCTTGAGAGAAGGATGAAAATTCTTATTGTTACACGTGTCTTGATGCTTTTGCTTACTCTAGGATAGAGAATGGGAAATATCTGTATCTCATGATACATGCTTCTCTGGTATACAATTGTGGTCATTGGATACATCTTTGTTCCTATAGCTTGTTGTTACAATATGAATTTTTTGAGACACGTGTCATGTTTGATATGTTGACCTCGTTGGTTTTTGGCCCGGGAATTGAGCTTAAAATTGATCACTTACTTGACTTAATGGCTTTGGAATGGGCTGGTAAGATGTTCCCGAGTATTGGTTTGATATGTCCTCCTAGTGTTATGTGTAACCTTTGGAAAAATACTCCGTGTGTTTGAAAGTAATTCAAGTGGAGGGCCGTTGAAAAGATACTCCGTGGGAGTTATTGCGGTGTGCAACCTGAACTTGTAAACTCCATGAGGACTGTATGTTTTCTTAGCTTATGCTTATATTTGGGCTCTCTAAAGCCATGGTGATTAGTGTTATCATTTTTTGGCAGTTTGGTGGCACACTTGTGCCATCTCATGGGTGTGTTATTATGGGGCTATTTGTCTATTGCCTAGTTGAGACTTGGGATTTATCTAAACTCATTGTTGTCCGTATTTTGCAGGAATCAGATTCGAAGACGAATCCTTCCCAAGAGAGGGAGAATGATGTAAATGTAATCCATGGAGGAGAGAAGATAGATATTCATTGTTGCCATGTTGATGATGGTTTGATTTTGAGGAAGAAATCCTTTCAAGAAGGGGAGGATGATGCAATCCAAATTGAGGATGACTCTAAGAGTCGGGCTAAAGAGTTATCGGACCTTCATCAATCTTGGATGATAGCTTGGAGAAGATTCTTTGGAGAAAATTTGTCCGAGTGTATGTTAGAAGCCTTGGGATTCATTGATTAGCATTGGAGAAGGGCGTTCTAGAAGAATGCTTGGCCCCTAGTACTCGCGTGGCACGGAGACTGTGTTTCCTAGACAATTCAGCCGTGTGGATGGCTCGATTATTGGCCTTAATGTGTTGTATTTTTCATGAATTTTCATGCTTTTGCATAGCTAGACTTATTTATTTTATGGTGCTTATTTAGCCCTGTGTGGCTATTGATATTTAGCCCACTTGGAAGCTATTTCTTTACCTTTTAGGCGTGTCACGCTCATCTATATAAGCCTAACACTTAGTTTAATTTCAGCACCTTTACACATTATTAAAAACAAACGCAGCTTTTTGCTAAACCTAGTACATGTTGGAAAACTAGTTCTTTTTGGTGAATTCGAAATTGAGCTTGTTCTTATTCTTGGTCATTCAACTTTCAATTCCTAGTTGTCTCGAGGGTTGTTGCATATAATAGGTCCTCCTTGGCTTCATCAAGAAGGTAAGTAGACTAGTTCCTACTTGGAATTCTTGGTAGATTATTGAGTGTCTTTCTTTTTATCCTTTATTTTCATTTTTCGTTGTTAATCTTGCATCACTTCATTCTCATGTTTTGTTTATTTGATAAATTGATTTTTTACTTTCTTGCTCATTCATGTGTACATAGTCTATATTTGTTGTTCAATATCATCTAAATATTTCTTTTTTCTTGTGCTTTTATTTTCTTTAAAGCATCGTCAGAGACGGCCCCAACAAAGCACAAAAGAGATGGACACCGGAACCGGATGTAGGTGATACTTCTATCGAAAATATGATTTGAATTTTCTAGATTTACCTTTTGTAATATCTAGGTAGATGAATTCAAAGGAAAATCTAGAATAGTTTTTTCAATTTCTAGGTGATAAGTATAATTTACAAATGGTTCTAGAGTTTTCCTTCATATAACTAATTAAATAGCTCATTTGTAATATATAATCTGATGCAAAGTACAAGTTTGAGCTTTATGTATTCCTCCCTATCCCATTCTCTTTGTGCTTTATACTATCAAAGGCACCACCTTATATCGCAACAACTTCCTATTTATGTAGATCAACCAAGTGATAAAGCTTCCACCGACAATACAAAAGTAGTTTGCTTATTCAGTAGCCAAGAACTCACTCATATTTGTGTAACTTTGTCATTTTTGTATGTGGCTTCTCCATTAGCATTTGGAAGAACTCCAGCCATGAGTGTTTATCAAGACTTGAGATGACACTAAGATGACAGCAGTGGTTGAAATACATACAGTAATCAAACGCGGAAGAAGAATTTTCTGCAGAGAACTCTTATTGATTTTCTGCTCCGGTTTCAGTACCAGATTCAATCTTCTGGCCAAGGCTCTGATACCATGATCGTGTGTAAGGTTGAGGGAAGAAGATGAAGTGTAGAGAGAAGTTTAGAGAGAAGTAGAATTATTATTCAAGTTGTTGAATTGAAATGGTACAATGTACAATGCTTAAGTAATGAGCTAAGATTCATTTCAACTAACTTTAGGAGTTAGTTATTTTCCTAACTAACTAACTGATCTTTAACAGATTTCCGGATCTAAGATTAATTACTAAACTGTCCTTGATTAACTAACAACACTTAGTTCAGCTGATCCTTCTCATTCTCAACATGTTCAGTTATAGAATATCAAAAAATGTAATTATTACTTAATTATGAGGTGATTTCAGTGTGTAATTACTACATACTTATGAGGAGATTTCAGGTATGTATATAAGGAAAGAACATTTAACTTGATAACTCATGTTCCAAGCTAACAATACACAGGAATAAGAGACGAAAAAGAGCTGTTTCAATTCTCATATTTGGTTTACGTCTTTGCATTCAATGATGCCATAAAGCAGGAGCAATGAACAATCACAAACTAAAAATAATAATGCATGATTTGTCATTATATAAATTTGTACATCCATAAGTTGTCAAAGAAACCCAAGTTTAACATTGTTCTGTTTCACTATTCATTAGACCTGGGGATCATATCTCGACTCATCTAGATTATTTTGGTGTTCGAAGTATCTAAGTATTTGAAGATTGCTAATATGTGTTGATTTTATTTGTCTTTAATTTGCAGAATTTTCATATGATCCTTTAAAGCATTTTAAATGGAACTATACACAATATGTCCAGCACATATCATGCTCCTGGAGAAGACAGTGAATTAGTAATCGTATGTCAAGTTGTCTATTTTCAATTTTTTTTTTTTTTTGGTTGGGTATGGTTAAAGTAGATTGCTTCTGCATATCATTAGAAGAAATATGTGACTTTAATGCGCAAATTTTTTATTAAATGTGAGAAATACTTTTTGGTTCTTTATTCCTAAGATTTGACGGAATATTTAAAGCAAATTTGTAACTCAAAGTAAAAGACAAAATCAAAACGATTCAAATTAATAAAGGATTAGGCGAGAGGATACATGCAGAGGGCGAAAATACTTACCGGACAATTTTGAGACTTTTCATTTGATGCAATTTTTTCGTGATTAGTATTTCTCTTTTAACTTCTTTGCTTAAAATAAACATGTAGCCTGTAGGTGATGTTTTAGTTTTATATTATGTTAGTTGAATTTTTGAAAATCTATTAATGCTTTTCGAGTTAAATTTTATAAACTTGAGCATTTAATTAAGTTACTTATTGAAATAAAACGTACAAGATATCATTAGTATTTTGCAAAAATCTTCAACTACCTTAGAGAACTTTTTAAGAATATTTTTTTATAAATTAACAGATATTGTATTTTAAGCCTACACGAAACGCGGGCAATTTTACTAGTATTTATCTATACCTATATCAATATGTATAGTAATTCTAATCTACAACTAGTTGATGTGGCTTACTTCTATGGCCACCATTTCATCAAAAAGTAAATAAAATAATATTTTTCTATTTATTTATTTATTTATTTATTTTTTTTGGGTATGGTTAAAGTAGATTGCTTCTGCATATCATTAGAAGAAATATGTGACTTTAATGCGCCAATTTTTTATTAAATGTGAGAAATACTTTTTGGTTCTTTATTCCTAGAATTTGATAGAATATTTAAAGTAAATTTGTAACTCAAAGTGAAAGACAAAATCAAAACAATCTATATCTATATTATATTAAAGAGAGGGTAGTAATAGGAAGCCACTTAAAACTTTAGGTAAATAAGTTATTTTAGTTATTTTTTAAATTTGAATTGAAATTTTAATAGAGTTATTTATTTTTAATTTGAATTTGGATGAGAATTATTTTTTGTAATTTAAATACAGAGATTAAAAAAAAATTGAAAGTTCGAACACTTGATCAATTACTTTGAGGACTTTAATGCCACTTGTGCTTCTATTTTCTCAGGAGTTTTATCTAAAAAAGCTGTCCTATTTAAATTATATAGCTGCTTACATCAGTTAATTTGGACGATGGATCAGCTTATTCACGTTATGCTTCCAATTTTTTTAGGAGACTTTAAATAGTTATATATTGCAGTATTACACGATGGAGGGGTTTCTTTATCCACATTTTAAAACGTTTCTTCAATTATAAAACCTGCTTATGCCCACATTCTTTCATAATAATCATTCAAAAAAACTGTTTCCTTTGTACAATTCTCCTTAAAAATATTGTTTCATGCCGGTCCTTAGATTTATATGATGTTGTTTCCTTTATTGAGGATATGCATCCACTTTTTGATATATGAAAGGAGGAGAACATTTTCCACACCGATGTTACAAAATTGTAACTTAATAATGAATTTTACAAAAGTTTGAATTTGGTTGATTTATAAAAATTTCATATATTCAGTAATTGCATTGCCAGATGGTGGCGTCGTCAAGCAGCAAATATTTCACGAAAGCCATGATTAGCAGTTATTCATCATGATATCTTTCTTACCCAAATTTTTGTAATAAAAGTACTTTTCTGTATGTTATGCAACTGTTGAGATAATGTACATAGAACTTTAAAAAGTATTTGAACTGATCTTGTGAGCTGTTTATGGTTCTCTGTTTGTCTGGATTCTAATTCACCTTACTGCTAATTAGTTTTTCAAACGTGATTTCAAGCTTCTTAGGGTTTTTCATGTTCAAACGTGATTTCAGTCTACAATTCATCTGATTCTTCTTTTCAAATATATATCAAGCACCATTGAGTTTGATTTTCAATATTCATCTGTTTCTGCAGTGCGAGAAGGCCCACAATCCATTTCCATTAGAGATGCGTATGCAGGATAAAAGATAAAAGGTATGCTGTAATCCTCCATTTTACAAATGCGTGTTTATTCCTTAACAATTATGAAAGTTGAAATTTCTGATAGGTGAGTATAATATCATACTATAATTTAGTTGATATGCTCCGAATAAAAGTGGCAATTTTTTTTGAGTTTGTACTTTCATTCATGTTGTTGTTTGCAACTTATCTAAATTTTGATGTTTTGTACTTTATGCACTGTATCCCTAAATTGTGACTAATCAATGATCATAATGAATTATTTGTTTCAGGGAGATCCTATACATGCAGAGAAATAGTATACATGTTGGTGCAGGAATATTCTCCTGTATTAGGTCTATTATATATTTTAAGGGATTTAGTAGTAAGGCAAATTGCTCCATTTCAGACTAATGTTGAAGAACTATCGTAGAAGCCCTCTCCTTTTTTTTCTATAATTAGAAGTTGTCTTTTGATTAGTAAGTACATAACATATTGACTGAGGTAATTAACTACTCACATAAATAAATTAAAGTTAAGATGTGAACATCCTTGAACGTCTTGTGAGTTCACTCTATATGAGCTATGCGATGAAAACAAAATCAGCAATACTTTTCATTATTTTTTTTTCTTTCTACTTTCTCACCTTTCATTTTATTCATCAAAGGCATTTAGTTTTATTAATAAGATGGCAGGTTATATATGTGTAATTATAATGTCTCTAATAAACTTTTCATGCCTGATAAAGGGTAATGATTTGCCCGGAAAGGAAAAAGAGTAGAAGAGCAGGGATATTACTAGAAAAGAAGGGTAACAGAAAGTTAAATCCCAAAACTTATTTTGTGTTATGCATATGACGAGCCAGTTTTTTATTGTTTCCATTAATAAGACTACAGGATTTGTAACAATTTAAATTCATGTTCTTAAATTTTTTTATTTTTTTAGATATTTAGAATGATTCTTGAGTACCTTTATCTCCTTCATGTACATCACTACATGGTTCCATTAATATTTCTAATATAGGCCTAATTTGTATAGTGTTGCCAGTGTCTTGCTTCATGATTTTGTACACAATTAGACTTAAGCAAAGACAATTGATTTCAAGACTTTATTGTTTCTATGCAAAGGTACATTTATACGATCAAGGACCACTAAGAATTAGCGTATTACTTCAGTAAGTCTAAGGAATGAAGACAATATGGATGCATGTGATAAGAGACATCAAAGAAACAAGGAGAAAAATGGAGATTATGTTGTTACTATTTTAGTTTACATCATGTTTTTGTTTTAATTATAAACATGTAATTCATCTTTTGAAATGGTGATAAGGTTTTTAAAATTATTGGGCTAGATGCACATATACTTTGGTAAAAATTGAATGCTTTTGATTTTTTTAATCAAATTTCAAAGTTATTTATGAAATTCTGACACAATCGGTCGTGCAAACTAGCTAGGAAAATATTTCAAGCTAACTGAATAAAAAAATTAATTTTTTAATCATATGAGGGGATGCCCATATGAGCTGATGTTTGTAAGCTTCTCCCCAAAGTAAAAGGTTACTCTTTTACAAGGTACTTTTTGCTGTATTAGCTATTATTTGGGCATTAAGAAGTATTTTCTGTAATTGTTCGGCCAATTTTTAAAATAGTTCTTTAAATGTCAAATTATGAGAACTAACAACATTCTATTATAATGGGAAATATATTGAAATTATGTGAACTGAAACCATTGGAATTGTATGAATCTGATCAAATTTGTCTTTTATATCTTTTGTATTTTGCATGTAAAAGGACAGCTTGTGACTGTGATCTTTGAAAGTTGTTAATAGGGAATGTATAATTTTGCATGAGGTTATTACGTTTTTGTTCCTTTTGGTGCAGTACTTACATGGTAGAAAATTTAGATTCTACTTACTTTAATACGAGTGAAAATGAAATTATGAATTCATTATAATAATGTAGTAGAATTAGCAAAGGGTGATGTGACAGTACAAAAATTCGAACATATTTATTTTATCTTTTTATCTGCAAAAGTTGTTACGAATTTGACTAGAAAAATATAGTAAAAAATATGAAGGTTGATACAACACTACAAGTGCAAATAAATGTAGCATATTTGTATATATGTCGAAGCTGTTTCTCAAAATGAATTTCAGATGGATCTTAACCCTCCCAACTTCGAAACTAAAAACTTTAGAGTATACCGAATAAGTTGAGTGTTATTTTTTTTTTAATCATAAGTTGTGGGATTTACTATCCTCCTTCTTTAAAAATATAATTGTACAAAAAAAAATTGTACAAAACCCACAAGCTTCGAATGAATATATCATTAATTGTTTCTAAAATATCTTTTCGTGGTATCGTTGGGGTGAGTTTCTATCTAAAGAAAGAAAAAATTGGGAACCACAATGTGACATACCAATATCATATCAAAAATTTATATATGCTACTTTGATTAAGAAATTTTGTTATGATTGATTTCCGTTGATATACCGCGCATCGCGCAGGTACTATACTAGTTATATTAAAAGGAAGGTAGTAAGCACATGGAAAGTAGCCAAGTGTCAAAGTAGTAGAAAGCCACTTGGAAATTTTAGGTAAATAAGTTATTTTTTAGTTAGGTGTAGTTATTTTAGTTAATTTTGAAATTTAAATTGATAGAGTAGTTTCAATTAGAATTAAGAATAATTGTGGGAGAAAGAATAGAAATAATTTCAAAAGCAGTATATATAATCGGGATTGGCAGTTATATGTGGAAATAATTTAAAAATTGATAAGTAGCTTAACTTGCATGCAATTATTAAAAATAAAAAAGCATTTTTTAATAACGAAAAGTTATTTCAAATTATAATCAAGTTTTTTAAAAGATAAATACTACAAGGGAAAAAAGTTATTTCGAATTATAGTATAACAATAACATGGCGTTGTGAGATTGAAGTTTTCTTCTTTTTCTTCTTCTTCTTCTTCTTCTTTTTCTTCTTCTTCTTCTTCTTCTTCTTCCTCCTCTTCTTTTTCTTCTTCTTTTAAACTGATTATAGTATAACAATAACATAACATTGTGAGATTGAAGTTTTCTTCTTCTTCTTCTTCTTTTAAACTGATTACTGATGTTCTTAACATGGTTTATGCAATTTTATCCTTTGTGATTCTACTTGAGTTAAAATCTCAAATGGTCACTCAACTTTGGGAAATTAACCACCAAAGTCACTTTGCTTTGGTTGGTCCCAAAAAGGTCACTCAACTTAGGGAAAATATCTCCAAAAGTAATTCTTGCTGGTTTTTGCACCGTCACCCAACGGAAATCTGACGTGGCTTTATAAAATATATTTATATAACCGTAGGTCCCACTTTCCTTTGCCATGTAGGACTTTTTTAAAAAGTTACTTACTAGTTTTCTGACAAGTGTAATGCACGTGTATTCCTAATAACTAGTATAGAAATTATAATTATTTAGTAATAAGCGTGTATAATTACTAGTAAATTAAAGAAAAAAATATAAATTAAAAGTACAGATAGATCGAATCCTTTACAATTGATATTTTTATTTTTGCAATACATAATCATACTAATTAAATATTACTATTATACGAATGCCAGTAATTGAACAATTTTAATCATGCAAGTTTTATAATATCAAGTATTTAGCTTGATATCAATACTTTTTCTTGATTTTTATTTTTTTGTGCTAATGGCAAACTGTTATTATGGACTAGGAATTAGGAGCACGACAAACAATTATTTGGCCTTCGAACTTGATATATTTTAAAATTTGCATGATTATAATCATTCAAATATTAATTACTGGTATTCGTATAATAGTAATGTTTAGTATAATTATATATTACGATCACAAAAAATATCAAACGGAAAGGATTCAATATATCAATAATTTGAATTTATATTTTTTTCTTTAATTTACTAGCAACGATACACACTTATTACATATATTTATAATTTTTGTACTAATTATTAGGAATACACGTGCATTGCACTTGTCAAAAAACTAGTAAGTAACTATTAAAAAAAGTCCTACATGGCAAAAAAAATGGGACCTACGATTATATAAAAATATTTTAAAAAGTCACGTCAGATTTCCGGTGAGTGACGGTGCAAAAACTGGCAAAAATTATTTTTGGAGATATTTTCCCTAAGTTGAGTGACCATTTTGGGACCAACCAAAGCTAAGTGACTTTGGTGGTTAATTTCCCAAAGTTGAGTGACCATTTGAGATTTTAACTCGATTCTACTTTATCGAAAACTTACATTTATAGGTTGGTATGTATCATTTGAAATTTTTACTTACACGTCTGAATTTCCTGTCGTCTTATTTAAATTTATGCAGGTTATGCAACTTGCATTACTTTATTGACCTAATGCGGTTGGCTTTTTAAACGTTCTAGCTCGAAATTGAAAGCATAGTACATCGGCTTCAGGTTTGAGTTAGTTTCTTTGATATGTATTTGATGGATAGAGGAGTTGTTTTTTTTTTCTCTTCGTTTTTTACTATTAAAATTTATTTTTGTTTTTCACGAATTCTGTAATTTCTGCAGCATATCAACAACTTCTCAGTAGAAAAAAAAATACTAAATTAAGTGGCAAGCTAATAAAAGTACTCATGATGAAATAATATTGAGCGGTGGCTCATAAACTAAAAATAATTTACAATAGATTTGGCTTAAACTTTTATTTAAATTGGAAGAATATTTGAAATGACATTGGCATGAAGCTCATATAGAAACTAAATTACAGAATGATTTTATCTTCCTTTAGTGAATGTACTACGCGGCTCTACCATTATGTCGTTGAATGAATTGCTGTTAATTATATCAATAGAGTCTGTTGAAAGTCATTTAAGCTTTAGTTTGATAATTGGAAACATTGGTTGTCTATGTTTTTCGCTTAAAAGCAATTTTTTGAAGTGTCAAATCATTTGAAGAATGTGAATTTTCATGGTCAAATAATAGGTTATATTTTACACATCTGAATCTTCAAGAAGTACAAAACTCATTTATCATTTGCAATTGTATCTTGGTACAATGTTTGTAGAGGTTTTGCATACACTATATAAATTCAGTAATGATATCAATATCTCTTTCTTTGGTGGTTATTAGCTCAAGTAAAAGCACGCATTGTGTTATTATTTCATTCAGTTTGCTTTTATTCTTCTCTTTGGGATACTACTTGTGTGGCTATTACGATTGCATTTCTTTTTGTGACATTTTATTATATTATTTTCATGTAAGTAATTTTTAAAATTGGTATGAATTGTTTGGTAGATATGAAAAGCAATAACAGGTGGATTGGACGCGTGTATGGGCCTAAATCAATTTAGGACTACAAATCGAATTTGGATTCGAATATAAGCAATTCTTCATATCAAAGTTGAATAAACACACGGAGAAGATGTAAATGCAGAAAAATAACTGTATTTCAATATATGATTGTGAGTACAAATTTGGGCAGAGTTTCAGTACAAATTTCTGGATGCCTATAATACAAAATGAAGTACTATTTATAGGCCTAAGAGCTCTTGCCCATGTTCTCCACTATCTGTCACGCTTTGACCCCTGTTCTTGGCATTTAATTGAGGAGTTAGTGGGCTAAAGTAGTAGGCTGCAGAGCCGCTTGAACCGGGGGGATTCACCGAGGCGCGAACAAGTGGCCTCGATGGTGACGCCCTGCTGTTTGACCGAGGTGGCTGTTACCGAAGCTCAGCTTGCGGCTCGCCTTCGGTAGCGACCTCGGTGCAATGGCCTCGGCGATTTGCTCAATTGCTTCGGCGCTTGTCTTGTTGGTACGTGTCCGATCGTGAAGATTTGCATGACCGAGGCGAATCATCGCGGGTCAATTTTTACCCAATACAGATAGTCCTCCCACTCTTCGGTCACCTACCGAGGTGACCGAGGAGTGGAATGAAGTTTAGCGGGAAAGTGACGTGGCCTGATCTTATCCAAGTGTTTCAAAATTTGTCAACGGTTCGCGTCCCGTCAGGTCATTTCTTCTGGACACATGTCACCCATCCGTTGGTTGCCCGAACGGTCACGCCGTAATTTTGGGTTTCCCAACGTTAAAATGATGATGACGTTTCTCCACTTGACTCCTCCAAACCTATAAGTACCCCATTTCCAAGCTTTCTTCTTCACTTCCATTTTGTGCGATCAACAGTGTTAAAGAGAAAAGCAATCTTCAAACTTCCTTCAATCTTAACACTTCCAAGAAATTTCCGATCTGCTCAATTAACTAGTTGACATATAGCTACACTAGCCTCAATGCTTGTCCAGCCTGATAAGGTTCATATTGATCAGTTGGAAATCCAGGTCCAAAGTCAACATGCTTATTGAAATATGGTTGAAGAAGAAATTGATGGTCAAATGTGGTATTTTGATATCAAGAATTTTTTTTCAAGATGGGAAGTATCTGCCAATGGCAGAAAACAATAAGAAGAGAACCCTTCGGTGATTGGTAAGTGGTTTCTTTCTGAGCGGGAGAGTGGTGTACAAAAGAACACCAGATTCATGACTGTTAATATGCGTGGATGCAAATGAAGCCACGAAGATTCTTAACGACATACATTCAGGGATATGTGGACCCCACATGAACGGGTTCGTGTTAACTAAGAAAGTACTTAGAGCAGGATACTTCTGGCTTACCATGGAATATGACTACATCACTTTTCTGCAAAAGTGTCATCAATGCCATTACACGGCGATTTGATAAATTTACCTCGTTAAGAGTTTCACACAATGTTAGCTTCTTAGCATTTTACAACATTGGGCATGGATGTTATCGGGCCTATTGATCCAAAAGCATCAAACGGGCACATATTTATTTTGGTTGCAATAGATTACTTCACCAAATGGGTCGAGGTTATCACTCTCAAGTCTATGACCAAGAAAGTTGTGATGAACTTTGTTCATTCAAACATTGTATGTCGCTTTGGTATCCCAAGTACCATAATCACTGATAATGCGGAAAATCTGAATAGTCATTTGATGAGGGAAATGTGCGAAAGATTCAAGATCACACATAGAAATTCCACACCTTATCGGCAAAAAGAAACTGGTGCAGTCGAAGCAGCAAATAAGAATATCAAGAAGATCCTTACAAAAATTGTGCAAAGATCCCGTGACTGGCAGAAAGTTGTCGTTTTCATTGCTCGGTTATCGCACAACTGTGAGCTTTCCCATAGGTGTAACCATGCACTCATTGGCATATGGAACTGAAGCAGTCATACCAGCTGAGGTTGAAATACCATATCTTAGAATCATTATGGAAGCAGAAATTGAGGATACAGAGTGGGTAAAAACCCAACTAGAACAGTTGTTATTCATTGACGAGAAAAGACTCAATGCAGTTTGTCATGGTCAGTTGTATCAATAAAGAATGGCTCGTGCATTCAATAAGAAAGTTCGCCTCTGTGATTTGAAAGAAGGGCAATTGGTTCTTAAAGGAATCTTTCCTCATCAGGTAGAAGCTAAAGGAAAATTTACTCCAAATTGGCAAGGGTCATACCTGCTAAAGAAAGTATTGCCAAATGGCGCCTTGTACCTTACGGATCCAGAAGGCAGGACAACCAAGATTTCGGTCAATGCAGATGTGGTCAAGAGGTACTACATTTGACTCAAGGCAGCACATTTTTGTAAGGCATTTTCAGAACAAGGTGATAGAAGGCTTTCATTTTTGCTACCCAAAATTGTATCCCTCTCTAGTTTTTTGAGTTTGGTACTTTTGGTGGCATATCCTCAGATAGAGTCAATGTGATTGTATTGAAATGAAATTAAATTGACAAGGATCAAAAGAAAGGCTGGCATTTAGCCCAAAGCTACGTCTGGACCTGATTCCTCTTGAAAGGATATGTAGGCAACAATTCGAGTGCGGTCTTGACAGGAAAAAGTTTTTTTTTCTCTTGTCTCACATTGACGCACATCCTTGCCTCCAAGTTTGCGGCCAATATTAAAGAAAATTCAGGGTCCCAGTTTATACTAAACTGGGGCAGATTTATTTTATTTTTTAAGAAATAATTCAAGGGCCGGGTCATTCGTTCCGGTCATCCCAAAGAGCCCCAGTTTATTTTAAATTGGGGCAGAAGTTTGTTTTTATTTCAAAGGGAGATGTTTCCAAAGATGGTGAATTTAACTTAGTTACCGCATGATGCATTTTGGGTATTCATTTCGAACCTTTTTTACGGGAAGTAAAGGGTGTCATCGAAAAAGTGAAGTTTTGCTTTGTAAAGTGATATTTGACTTTGGGAAAAGAAAAGGAAAAAAAAAAGAGAAAAGAAAAGAGAAAAAGAATAAATGACATTTTGCTGGTGAAAACCCGAAAGGGCACTGCAAGAAAAAAGTGAGGCAAAATATTAAAGAGAGATTAGTTGGCAAAAACCTGTGAGGGCACTGCTAGTCGACCTGAGAGTCACCCTAACTCTATTTGGTTATGGTCTGATACCTTTCATGGAACAACTTTCAATTAACAAGTGGCGCTGGTCGGACGGGAGTCACCCAAGATGCATGTCATGATTATCAGGGCCGCCAGTATATCGCCAGATAAGTTCTTCCTTTCAGAAAGACATTTCTTGTTCAAACGACTTTCGCCCTTAAACATTCTATAACATTTTTTTGTCTTACCTTACAATTAACTCTTTGCCCTTTTGGCACTAATCTTACATGAGCAAAAAAAGATATTAGCAAACACTCTATCTTTCAGGATCGCAGTTGACTTCAGCAATTAGGGCACACCCTTGCCAATGGAAAATTTTCGCAACTGGGGCACACCCCTAAAAATGCAAGAGTTTAATTTTAGAAAATTAGGGTACATCCTTGATAATAAAAAATTTCAGCAATTTGGGCCACACTCCTTACAATGGAAGAGTTTGTTTCAACAATTAGGGCACTCCCTTGATAATGGAAAAAGTTCAGCAATTTTGGTTACACCCCTTACATGGTAGAGTTTGTTTTCAACAAATAGGGCATTCCCTTGATAATGGAAAGATTAAGCAGATAGGGCACTCCCTTGATAATGAAAAAGTTCAGCAAATAAGGGCACTCCCTTGATAATGGAAAATTTCAGCAGTCGGGGCACACCCCTTATAATGAAAGAGTTACTTTTAGCCGTCAGGGCACACCTTTATAATGAAAGCTTTTATTTTCAGAAAAAGGGGGCATTCCCCTTATAATAGAAGTTTTGTTTAGTTTCAGCAATTGGGGCACACCCCTTACAATGAAAGAGTTTTGCTTTCGGAAAATTAGGGCACACCCTTTATAATGGAAGAGTTTATTCTTAGAAATTGGGGCACTCCTCTTACAATGGAAGTTTATTTTTTTAGAAAATGGGGCACCCCCTTACAATGGAAGTTTGTTATTTTCAGCAATTACAACACACCCTTTACATTGGAAGAGTTTGTTCTCAGCTATCGAGGCACTCCCCTTACAATGGAAGTTTGTGTAGTTTCAGCAATTAGGCACCCCTTTTACAATGGTAGAGTTTGTTCTCAGCTATCATGACACTTCCCTTACAGTAGAAGATGTTTAATTTCTGCGATCAGACACACCCTTTACAATGGAAGTTTGTTAATTTTAGCAATCATGGCACACCCTTTACAATGAAAAAATATTCAAGTTTCAAGACAAGCCATGATAATAAAAGAGTCTTCAAGTTTCAAGGCAAGGTCAACTGGAGCACTGATTTTAATTTTTCAATTAGAGCAAGACCAACCACTGGAAGCATGAAGACTTAGTTTAGGAGTTGTAATTTTATACTCCATATTATATTTTAATTTCTGTGTAAAAGCAATGACTACCGGCTAGCAACAAACAGCCAGTAACCAGCAACGACAGTTTCTTGAGTGGTTAGAAGTGTTCAGCCTCTTGGTGTCTAGAAGTGTCGTTTGTCAGTCCTTAGAAGTCTAGAAGAGTCTAGTTTTAGTCTTAGTGTGCCTAGAGTTTGTCTAGTGTCTGTCACGAAGCGGTAGTCCCAGCTGCTGCATGTAAGGACCTACACTGACCTAGTTCCTTTGCAGGAAACTCCAAGTTAGGATTCGGTTACCGTTTTGCTTGTCTGCTATCTCAGGCGGTCCGAGATGCCAAAATTAGTCATGCTTATATCTTTGCCAAAAAACTCTTCGAGTTCCTGACCAAAGAGGGGAAGCTGTAATCGCCTAATTTTAGTACAAAATTACAAAATTGAAAAAAATTCTTGCTTAGAATAGCTATGTTAATTTTCTGAGGAGTTTTGCCTAATTTTTCTAGATTTTTGTCATTGTTATCTAGTTATTTTAATTAGTTAATTGAAAAAATAAAAAATATAATTTAATGTGATTGTTACGTGTTTGATACTGTACGTTAATTGTGATATTTAATTAGTTTTCATTAGAGATTAATTTAATGTAATTGTTTGAGTTGGATTTTGCATCAATTGGCAACTTGGGCCATTAATTTTTTTCAGTAAGTAGAAGAGAAGCCCAATAGACCTCATAACCCGACCCATCTAGCCCAAAAACCAACTCCAAATCCTTAATATATAAGCAAAAAAGACCTCACACTCTCATTTACACCCAAAGTTAAAAAAAACAGGCCAAACCCTTGCAAATTTTTTTAGGCCGCCGAAAAATTCACACACCACTGTTCCATCGTCCCTCCGTCGTGTCCCCACCGTGGGACCACCGCCGCCAGTGTCCAAAAAAAAACCAAATTACATCATTAGACTTCTTTTTTTGTGCTACCTCTCATTCCACAATTGGGTTTTGCAAATTCATAGCCAATTTTCATAGATCGGGGTTGGAAAGTTTTGGTCAAACCCGAAATATATCGATTTTTGGTGTTTTCGGTAAGTTTTTCGTACTGTTTCTTCTCTTTTCACTCCCCTCTTTAACCCCCATACCCCGAACTCCCAAATCTCATTCTTTCTCTTTTTGCTTTCCCTTACCCGTTTCCCTTTTCTTTATTTTTTTTTCTGTGATTGTTTCGTCTTTCCTTTTTTCTTTTTTGGTATGTTGTGGTCGTGTTTGGTGGTGATGTGATACTTGGAGAGATTTTTATGGTGAGTTATGTCTTTGATATGGGGGCTGTTCGAGTGGGACCTTGGCAGTGATGAGGTGCTGTTTCAATGAGGTGGTGGCACTCGAGCGTGGCATTAAAGAGGCTGCAAAGATGGGGAGAGGCAGTCAAAGTGAAAACAAGTGTTAGTGTATCTTTAGTTCGTGAATTAATTTGTGAAATTAAGATACATATGTTTACTTGATGAAGCTCAAGAAAGTAGTCGTGATTCATGTGATCTACTTCCCTGTTAACTAAAAATTAACATGTTTATGTATGTACTTATGGCTATATGCCTTGCTTATGATATATAAATCCAAAAGAACTGAGTCGGGTTACTGTCAAATGGTTTCTTCCTTAAGCTTGTGTATGTATGATTGTTTGTCTCTCACTATTAAGTTTATGTATGTATAAGTTCGTTTTGGAATAAGTTTAAATTCCATTAGCCGTTCACAGTGTTTTGGACGGCGTAAGGCGACAAAAGGCGACGGGGGCAAATTTCACCGAGGCGAGAGGCGAGGCGCTCGCCTTTTTAAAGTGAGGCGCCAAATAATGTCAAAAAATAAAAATATTGTAATACATATAGAAATAACCAAAACTCAATAGAAATAGCATAATAATAGCAAATATTTCAATTTAAAAAACTAAAAATAGATAGTCTAAAACTTGAATGGCTCCATAATTCATTAGGCAAGCAATGCTAAAATCTATTCTTCTACAAAATCTCCAATTTCTAGAATCCCAACACTAGAGAAATTATATTGTCCCTCATCTGCTTCCTCCTCAGACTCTTCATCAACTAGGGACCGACTTGAACTTGTAGTAGGACTAGGCGTAGCTACTCCTTTGCTACGTGACCTAGAACTTGAAGAACTCCTCCTAAGACCATAGTTTCTCTCATTAGCTCCAACTGCCGCAGCAACAGTACCCCAATTTAGATCATCTCCCTCATATACTAGTTCATCATCCTCATCTTCAGGGCATCCATCTAACCATTCATTTGTCGTATCAACATTATCCAAGATAATTGGATCAATGTCATCTCGCTTCTCCCAACGTCGCTTCAATGTTTTATTGTACTTAATGTACACTAAATCATTGAGACGCTTTAGGTCAAGCCTATTCCTCTTTTTGGAATGAATCTGCGCATAAGTTGTAGAGATTAATTTATTGATGATATTAATAGTAATGTAAAATAGAAATTAAAATATAATAAATTTTCTACTCACATGTTCAAACACACTCCAATTTCTCTCACATCCAGATGAACTACATGTTAAACTGAGCACTCTTATAGCAAACTTATGCAAGTTTGGAGTTTGACCACCAAATTGATCCCACCATGCAGCTAAAGAAAAAATAAATTTAAAGGTTAATAAGTATAATCAAGCCAAATCACTTAATTAAACTATAAGGAAAACTAAATCAACTCGTTTACCTGGTGCTATGGTGTCTCTTGTTCTAACAGACTGACCACAACCAAACATCCCGGATGCTTCTTTGTACTTAGGAAACTCACTCACTATTGCATCTTGTACTTTTTCATCAACCAACATCTTCGCAACACATTTATGGTAATCCGACCAAACTTCTGCATCTATGCCATGGGTGGATGTATTGTTTTTGTAAAACAATCCTGGGTTCAAAATATGGGCTGCTGCATGCAAAGGTCGATGAAGTTGTTCATTCCACCTTTTATCAATAATTTCAAAAACTTTCTCATATTGCCTCAAATCGCCTCCAAAGCTCATTTCAATTGTTTCTTTGGCTCTATCCATTGCTTCATAAATGTAGCCCATAGGTGGTCTTTTTTTCCCATCCACCAAACGGAGTACATTGAGCAAAGGACCACCAACTCGAAGTGACCGGACAACTTCATTCCAAAAATATGTAGAAAGAATAGTTGTGGCAACTTCTTTCCCCATAATTTCCTTTCCAAATCTACTTTCTATCCACAGTGGTGAGATCACCATAGTTCTCAAATTTTTCTTTTGCAAGTAAAGAGCTTGTAAAGTCAAGAAAGCCGTTGCAAATCTTGTCTTGCCCGGCTTCACCAAATTTCTATCACCAGTAAATTATCTCATCAGGTTCAACAACAATGGCCTTTGATATATGTAGGAATATACCTTCACGGCCTTCTTAAAAGATGTAAAAGTAATATTTTAGTAGACATAACTATGAACTATAAAGAAATATATATTAAATTTAAATTTACCTGAAGCAACCGGATTTATCTTGAAGATGTCGCCAAACATCAAATTGATACAATGAGCAGCACATGGAGTCCAAAAAATGTGTGGATATGCACCCATCATCAAGTTTCCCGCTTTCACATTCTCACTAGCATTATCAGTCACAACTTGTACAACATTTTCAGGTCCAATTTGCTCAATAGTTGTCTCAAACAATTTGTACATTTTGGCGTGATCTGTAGATTCATGGCTAGCATCATATGTTCCAAGAAACACACTACCTCTAGGAGAATTCACCAAAACATTGATGATCATTTTCCTATTTCGTGCTGTCCATTTGTCCATCATAATGGAACAACCAAACTTTGTCCACTGGACTTTATGTTCTTCAACAATATCATCTACCTTCTTCACCTCTTTTTTCAGCTGAGTCACCCTTACTTCATGATAGGTAGGAGCAACCATTCCAGGGCCATGCTGTCCTACAAGCTCAATGAACCTATCAAAAGTAGGGTAATTGACACAGTTGAAAGGGAGCCCTGCATCATAAATCCATGCAGCAAAAGCACTTACCGCCTGCTCCCTTAAAATCTTCTTGGTTTCATCAGCTTTTCCCTTTCCCGAGGAACTCGAGCCTACCTTTCCCTGTGGTTTTTGTGAGAAATAAAGATTGATAGGACCTTTTGTCACGCTCTTGGATGACCCACTAGATGACGTTTTTTGAGTTTTTGAGGGAGGGGGCATCATTTCATCATATTCATCCATTTCATCATATTCATGTAAATTGACAAAAGATTGCTCTTGCAAAATTTGAGCTTTCAAAAAAATTTTACCATCAACATACGCTTTTATTTCTTCTCTAACTTCAGGCGGACAAGCGTCACATTGCTTAACGTTTTTATTCCCACCAATAAAATGGTGTTTATGGCGACTTATACCACCCCTATATGTATTTTTGCAAAATACACAAAACACAGAATCTTTAGTAGGGCCTGCAATACCATATTGCCAACCCGGATCTTTCTTTTTATCATTTTTTTTTTGGAACCAGAACCACCCTCCTCTGCTGCACTCATTACTGTTTAAAAAAAAAATTTACACTGTTATGCTGTGAATTGTGATTGAATAGGCTATAGGAAGAAGGAAAAAGAAAAAAAGATAGAAAAAATCAGCCGATTCTGGAGAAGAACTGAAGAAGAAAGAAAGAAGAAGAAAGAAAAAATCAGCCCATTCTGGAGAAGAACTGAAGAAGAAAGAAAGAAGAAGAAAGAAAGAAGAAGAAAGAAAAAATCAGCCCATTCTGGAGAAGAAAGAAGAAGAAAGAAGATTAAGAAGAAGATAGAAGAAGAAGAAAGAAGATTAGAAGAAGAAAGAAGAAAGAAGCAGAATAGTACGTACCTGTTCAGCTGGAGAAGAAAGAGAGCAGCGCAGCCTTTTTTGTTGTGTTTTAACACAACCCTAATTTTGGGTTTTAAGTGTATTTTTACAGCATCCCTTAAAAAATTTTAAAAAAATAAAATTCCAGCGCCTTTTTGTCTCGCCTCGCCTCGCCACTGTCGCCTAAGGCAGCGCCTCTGTCGCCTTTTGATACCTTCAGCGCCTCAACCTTAAATGGCGAGAGAGGGTCGCCTTGCCTCGCCTCTCGCCTTAGGCGGCGCCTAGTTTAGTTGAAGTCGTATGGTTATGTTTAGCACGCTTCAGTGACTAACTTTGGTTACTGGTTTGGCTTAAATGAAAAAAGTTTGTAGCTTGATCGATGGCCTTGTGTGAGGGAATTAATAACAGTTAGAGTTCAAGTGTGGTTACCTGCTCTGTAAATTTAAATATTAATTTGTGTGTATAATTCTGGAGTTTGTAAGTAAAACGCGAGGGAACCTGCTTATAGCATAAGTTGGTTCAAGTGTGTTTTACACTTTAGTTTAGTTTAAGTGTTGTTAATGTTGTCTTTAATCCTGCCAAGTACAAGTGTAGTCTATCCATTAGAAATAAGTATGAAGTTGTATTTGGATTTGTTCAAATGTTGGGGCATTTTGTCTAGTTGCATATATTTATTCTAGGAAAACTGACGTCTTGATTTTTTAGTTTAGCCTTGTATTGTGCTTAGAAGATATTTGAATACTGCCAGAAACTTGAAAGTAGGTTAAATTGGTTTTTCTTACTCTTGAATTAAAGCTGGGCCTGTTTTAGCTAGAACTTAGGGGTTGGTAGTAGCTTTTTGAGTTAGTCCATCTTGGTTTGGGGCCAAAAATCAGCCTGGGAACTATTTTTAGCCCAATATACAAATCTGAATTTTTATGGGCTAATTTAGTTGTATATTGAACTACTTTCAGATCTGAATTTCTTTGTAAATTATATTGGGTTGGACTTTAGTTAGTCCAGGCCTAATATCCCATTTTAGTCCAGTCCACAGGTGTCATATCTAGTGGTCAACCTACATTTTCTGCTTTTAAAAAGTGTTAGGAGGTTGTCCATAGTCCAAGACCCCTTGAAAAATGTGACTAGAGACATAATCATATATGGGGTGTAGGGGTATGACTAGAGACATAATCATATATGAGCTGTAAAAACAAGAAAAAAATTGCTATAAAAAACTGAGAGAGAAAAATTAGTGCTAGGATAAAAACTTGAGAGAAAAGTTGGGAGCAACATAGTCAGATTAATGTTAGTGGTTTAGAACCGAAAACATTCTTACACAAGGGCCCATTGGGGGGGTATAAACTTCAACTTTAAGTCAAGTTTTGGAAGGTTTAAGGACTGTAGTGTTGCTGTTTGCCTGCTTATTGTACCTGCATTACTAAGCTAAGGAAGTTACTTCACACAATAGGTATTTTTCCTCTTTAAAAATTGTATCAAGTTCTTGCTATTTTTTCTTAATGAAACCTTAGTGTGTTAAGGCCCATTAAAGTCTTGTTTCACTCTCATGGCTAAGTCATTTTACAATTTTGTTAGCTTCAAGTGTTGAAAATGACAACTCTGAAACTTAACATATAAATTATTTAGGCTGCTTCGTGTGATGCCTTCAATATATGCAAGATATGTAAGTTCATATTTGTTGTTTTTGAGCCAGGTATGGTTAAGCAAGTGTTAAAAGTTTGTTATGTATAAGTCTACTAGTTCGGTTTTCTTTTTCAGAAAAGTTTATATACATTTTGTGAATGTGGACTGCATATTTTTTAAAATACTGGCCATTTGGTGCAAAATTATATAAGTATGTAAGTCATGATTGTCTTTTGTAAAGCTGTCCATTTGATGTAATTTATTAAAAATAGAAATCTTGACAGGTTTGAAACAAAAGCTAAAATGGAGATTATAAGTGCAATTGAACGAAAAATATGAAACTTGAACGCTTAGGCACTTTCTTAGGGCATTTTTTGAAACTGGCCACATTTTTTTACAAGAAATAGCCACTGGTGTGAAAGAGAAATAGAAATGTATTACATATTTGCAAAAAAATTTCTAAGACAACCTATGTGTGCAAAGTATTTTTTTCAAATCCGAAATTGCAAAGTCTGGTCAAACTCTAAAGAGAAATATATTAAGTGGGCTATTTGTGCTAAAATGAGAAATCTGTCATATCATTTTTGAAAGTTAATTGGGCCCAACAATTTTTGCAAGGACCGTCCATTGTTTGGTAGTTCTTGGATAAACAGCCATCAACTTGATAAAATAGTCATCACATCTATATAATAATATTATTCTGACTTCCATCCTTTTATCCATTAAAAATTTAAACGGAAAATTACTATTGAATAGTGGATTATAATATTGTTAGGCAAATTAATAATATGATACGTGATCTGCTTATTAGGAAAACGACAGAATTAACCAAAAGAAAAATCATCCTGTTCTTAAAAAATACGCTTTCATGTTACTTTCGTATAAAGTTGTGTTAAGGCATACCCAGTGGGTGAATTGACACAATCTTTGGTTTAAACGGTAAAAATATAACAACCATTCTTAATAAATTAAAACACAACAATAAAGCAGCTGTGCTTAGCACCTGATTCGAGGGTTCCTAATACCTTCCCGCGAGTCAATCAAGATCCTTATCCGGATTCTCTGATGTAGACCATTGACGAGTCATTGGTACTCTAAAGGTACACTTTTTGGTGACTTGGCACACCTTTGAACTTGTCAAGTGGTGACTCCGAATCTCATAATTTTTGTACCTTTGGAACACCAGTCAGAACCTTTAAAAAAAAAACTACTTCCCGTAAAATTACGGCTACCTTGATAATCACCTCCAGAAGAACCATGGCCTCCAAGGTGTTGACCCCTACCGAATGGTGGCATATCTCTAGCTGAGGCCTAAATGAAATCCCGTGCGACCACGTAGGTGCCTTAGGGCGAGAGGAAGAGTGACAGCCTCCCTGCCGGAGTAAAGCACATCTCCTCCTAAGAAGACTAGACTAATGACAATGATAACACTTTTTAGCTAAAAATGGACGCTGGGCAGACTGTTGGTAATTATAAAGAGAAGGCTGAGTCTAATCTTGACAAACTACTGACGCTCTCTAATGACTTGAGTCTAATCCTGACAAACAATTGGATCTGGAACAGAGATTGGATGAAGAATTGCTTTTTCTTTATTAGCGGCGCTCTCTAAGAAACACGCGCCACAAGCTGAGATAACTTGGCAGGTGACCTCCCACGATAATCAAAACTCCTACCTCCATACGAGGTACCATGGTGCCTACCTGGGCCACGGGATCTCTTGCTCAACCACTCTGGCTCTTTCTGCTCTAACCTATGGTATGTCTCATACCTCCAAGCAATATCAACAACGATATCAAATGGAGTCCCACCCTTAATCTCTCGAGCCATCTGGGACCTCAAGGAAGAAGAAAGGTCTTCAATAAATCTTCGAACCATCTTGGAAGGCACATGGACTAGCTCTAGAGCATGTCTAGCCATCCTAGAGAATTCAATCTCATATTCTGAAACCGACAGGCAACCCTGTCCAATCCGCTCAAACTGGCAACACTTTAAATCTTGCTCGCTGCGCGGAAGGAACTTTTCTATAAATCTATGAGAAAACTTGCACCAAGTCAGCTTAGGCAAGCCCTGCCTAGCTGATAAAAGAGCGGTCCACCAATTCAAGGCTGGACCCGAATCTAAAAAGCAGTATACTCAACTCCATACTGCTTAAGATGCCCACGGGCCTCAAGAATATGATGACATCGATCAAAAAACTCACGGATCTTAAGTTTATCTGATACATGACCAGAAAATGTCAGAGGATTCAACCGAGTGAAATAATGCAACCTTTATAAGCACTCGGACTGAACTGTCACCTGGGCTGGCTGATCAACCGGTACAACTAGAGGAACAATACCTGCTGCCTCGAGATCATGATTTACTGGAACACCATCAGGAACTAGAATATGTGCTTCTTGAGCTCGAACATCTACATCTGCTGCAGCCTGAGGAGCCGCCTGAGGAATAGAAGGTTCCTGGGGTATCTGCGCCGCCAAGAATCTCATAAAGCATCGTAGAGAGCCAGGGGAACCACAAGGCCCTGGTCCCCCTACCCACCGTGAGCTGGCATAGCTGGGATCTCCACAACTGGATTGTCATCACGATCCACAAGCGGGACCTGGGCAGTTCTAGCCCCAAGCTAGGCCGCTGCCTCCTTCGATTCTGCCCTAGGCCGATTTTCCGCACGAGTGTTCACCATTACTAAGAGGGAATTAATGAGAAAGATTTAGCTTTCCACATAAAGACCTATGCACGACTTAGAAAGAAAGAAGGGAAACTTCCTAAATGCCATCATAGCCTATCGTAGATAAGTACGGATGTCACTGTACCTATTAAGGAGACTCTACTAGACACTGTCCTAGTCTGGATAGACGCTAAACCATGCTCTGATACTAATTGACACGACCCAAATTTTCAGCTAGGTCGTGCGGCCATTCAACATCTTCCCCTAGACCCATCGGATGAACCCTTTTGAATTGAATCACAAAAAAAAAATATAAATCAGCTTATAGATTAGAAATAAGATCTAAAGAGACACGAATCTAATTATATATAAGCTGTACAGAAGAAGTTACAGCTGACTACCCAATGTACTAGGTTTAGGGCTATCCAGACCAGATATCTACGAATATAAGGAAAAATGTACATCTCTCGAAGGGAGCAAAATACAACTAATATAATAGCACCAAAACTGGTGGCCATCCTGAACAAAAGTCGGCTCACTCTAGCAGCTGAGGTCATTCTCGCTCCTCAATCACGTTGGCAAACTCAATCTTGGAGCGAACCTCCCAAAATAAAATAAATAGATAAGACACAAATAGAGGGTGAATCAAAAGGACTCACTAAGTAGGGGCTGGCTAGCCAACTAGAAGAGATAGAAAAGTTAGCCAGGGAGAGGAGAAGCAAATAAGACAAATCCATCATATTTCAACTATCAACATAGCAGAGCGAGATAATTGAGACTATGTGTTCTGGATATTATTCTCAACAAACCTACTTAAACAACACACTGTCAAGCTATAGATCAAGTACATATGCCGTACATGGGACTATGTCAAATACAAGCACATACACATACTTTCTCAGTTGACAAACCAATCCAATTAACTATGAGGTTGAATCAAACAACTCGATCCCAGATACTTATAGTACTGTGGCGTGAAGCTCGTTCCCTGTTAACTATGATATTCTGGCGTACAACCCAATCCATATAATCATAGTGTTGCGGCGTGCAGTCCGATCCAAAATTAACTATTACTACTGTAGCGCACAGCCCGATCCCTCAAGTAATAGTGTTGGCATGCGACCTGCCCGTTATATCAAAAAAGTCAATTCATTAACTAGAACGTAAAGCAAAACACAAACATATATAATAAATAGCTCTCTGTATCAATGTTATAGCCAATAAGATCACTAACCATCCTCTAGGATAAACACATATGCACATTAATAGGTAACCCCTTAGTAGATATTTACTAACTCTTTCAGATTCTCTCAATCATAATTACCTCATAGTCAAAGCTCAACACTTGATACCCTCAACTTAGTAAAGAGTTTCTATCCCTCAGAAGGTCGGTACCACACCCAAAGAACTCTTGCGAACAACGACAACAACATACCCAGTATATCCCACAAGTGGGATCTGGAGAGGGCGGGATGTACGCAGACCTTACCCCCACCAAGGTGGAGAGGCTGTAACTGATAGACCCCCGGCTAAGAAAAAGGTTATTTTTGAAAACATACATATAAAATCAAGACAACAATACAATGCTAGAAAGTATGACAACACAAGCATATCCAAACTAAACAGACACGAACAGAGAATATAAAGGTGAAAGCTAAGAAGTACATCGCCTATGTATACATAATGCCACATCTAATAATAGTCCAGACACTCGCCTACTACTTACCCCTCAACTCTAATCTTCGACCTCCATGCACTTCAATCTAAGGTCATGTCCTCGGTGATCTGGATCTGGGCCATGTCCTGACGAATCACCTCTGCCCAGTTCTTCTTCGGTCTACCTCTACCTCTCCATAGACCTAGCACTGCCAACCTCTCACACCTCCTTACTGGAGCATCAACACTCCTTCTTGTCACGTGACCGAACCATCGTAACCTCGCTTCTCACATCTTCTCATCCACTGGGGCCACACCTACCTTCTCGTGAATGACTTTATTCTTAATCTTATCCATCCTGGTGTGACCACACATCAACCAAAGCATCCTCATTTCTGCCACTCTCATCTTCTGAATATGCGAGTTCTTGACTGGCCAGCACTCTGCCCCATACAACATAGCTGATCTAACAACCACTCTATAAAATTTGTCTTTAGGCTTAAGCGGCACTCTCTTATCACACAGAACGCCAGATGCAAACCTCCACTTTGTCCAACCTACTCCTATACGGTGAGTAACATCATCCTCAATTTCTCCATTGGCATTAGAGAATTGAGCCAAGATATCGGAAGCTTCTTTTTTAGGAATGACTTGAGAATCAAGTCCCACTTCCATATCTGACTCATCAGAAGCATCATTAAATTTGCATTCCATGTACTCTGTTTTCGTCCTGCTTAGCCTGAAACCTTTAGACTCTAAAGTCTACCTCCACACCTCCAGCTTCTCATTGACACCTGAGCGTGTCTCATCCACCAACACTATATCATCCGCAAATAGCATACACCACGACACACGACACTTCTCCTTGAATGCTCCGAGTCAATACATCCATCACTAGGGCAAATAAAAATGTGCTAAGCGCTGATCCCTGATGCAGCCCTACCACGACCGGGAAGCGCTCTTAGTCTCCTCCCACTGTCCTCACTTGAGTCTTAGCCCCTTTGTACATATATTTAATCGCTCTCATGTATGCCATCAGAACCCCTTTAGATTCCAGGCATCTCCACATTACCTTCTTCGGGACTTTGTCATAAGCGTTTTCTAGGTCAGTGAATACTATATGCAAGTCCCTTTTCTTGTCCCTATACTGTTCGACCAGTCTTTTCAAAAGGTGAATGACTTCACATAATATTCCCGACTGAAGCCTAGCCATTCATATAACCTTTAAAACATCCTAGTCTTGCCCCACCTCGAGCCTAACCCAATATATAAAAACATAAGGCAAATAAAACTTCAATTGCACATAACAAGTCGAACAACTGTAGGGCGAAGCTCCCATATATACGATATTACCAAATTACAATCTAACAACATAACATGCAAATTATAAGCAAAGTTTTAGTGTATTAACTACGCCTTATCGGCAGTAACACACGTGAAGAATACGTCCATAGGACATCCATGTAGGCCAAAGGCCGTCAAAGAAAGGATATAACCCCTTATCTTTTAGTCTCGAGCTGAATAAACTATCGAACAAATTCCTTTTCTTCTCGAAACCTATCAGAACCACTTCCTAACAATATAAGCTGATTTGGTACCTTTAATTTAACCTTGGATCCGCTTGGAATTAAGAAAGAAACAAAAACAGCCGACATGGGTCTTTTATACCCACAAAACAGCACCGTCGCGCCACTCCTTATTTGCGATCGCATTCTCAGGGACGTGTTTGTTCTATGGGGCTTCAAAACCAAGCGCGCATGCGCCCCCACGCACGGGATCACGCAGGCTGCACCAAAAAGTACAAAATTGTGCATCAGGCTTGGAATGTGACCTTACAAAGTTCGAAATGACCTCAAATTTTGTACACAAGTCATAAAACACTTGTGTGACATGCGCATAAAAAAAGATCTCAAAACGGATCTCCGTACTTCCTGTCAATTTCTTGACTTTCAAGACTTTAGTGAAAACTATCCGAACGACCTCGAATTTAACTTCTGAAAGTTCCCACGTGTCAATGCAACCTTTGAATTTTGAATCAGAACGCATTTACTCAAATCGAGCTCAAAAACCTCTTTTAGACTTTATCGACAACCGAGACGAAAAGCTTCTCAAAAAATCTACCAAACAAGGTCCAAATCAGCTCAAATTTTGAAGACAGGTTCTAATAGACCTTAGGGAGCGGAGTCCTAACTCCCAAAACGACTGATCGAGGTCGTTTCAAAAGTGGGTAGCTGAAAAAGGATCCAACTCCAGGGAGGCCACCCTTATCGATATCATGCGGCAACAATAGATCGTAGCTGTGGAGAAGAATAGAATGTTCGCTGAGCGGGCTACAATTAATAAAGTAGTAAGTTTTGCATTGCAAGCTTTGTCCGGTAACATAAACCAAAGGGCACCTGCACCTACAAGGATTCCCTTTTGAGGCACTTTGACTTTGGTTTCGTTGTTGTCAGTAATTTTTCCTATTTATCATGTATTTATTTGCATTGTTGGTGTCATTCCTATTTATTAGTTCCTAGTATAGTCCCCACCTCAAGTGTGTGTATATTACGCAAACACATCCATCGCCTGTGGCTAACTATGAAATTAATTGTCATATCTATGCATTTAACTAATTATTTGTGGTTATTTATACTCAAATATTATCAGGTGAGCTCCTTTATCTGTATTAAAGTTTTTATATTCATAATATTTGCATTTTTGGTCCTTCTCCTTTTCATACCGTTTTTAAATTATTGTCTTCTATACTTTTTACTTTTTTGAGCCAAGAATTTTTCAAAAACAGTATTTCTACTACACTCGAGATAGGGGTAAGGACTATGTATACCTCACTTTCTATATCCACTTGTGGAATTATACAGGATATGTTGTTATTTTTGTATATTATTTGTATTTTTGGCTTGTTTTATATTACCTTATTGGTTCTCTAGTTATAGCATATTTCTAGCCAACAAATACATGAAAACCAAGTTTGACCACAAACCAAAGAATCCAATCCAGTAATTATCGGCACCTCTTTATTGATTTTTATTTCTTGTTCAGACTCTTTCTTATTCTCTTCTGAACTTTATTCTTCCCTATCGATTATACAAAATTAGCACCATTTCTCCCTTTGATTACTTTTCCTTTATTAATATTAAATAAAAATCTTTCCTGATTCTTCCAAATAAAATAAGTACTTTTATCAATATTTTTATCCTATCATATTTGACAACTCATCGCCTTTTTATTTGAATTTGAATTTGAATTTGAATTTTTGACAAAATCCTTTTAAATATCATAATATTTCATTCCTTCCAAAATATAATTTTTTTGTCAGTTACAAACCCAGGAAGGGCCAAACTTACCGGATGAATTAACCCAAGTTGGGAAAATAATGATCTTTTCCTTATCTTTTGAATAAATTACATATGACCCAGGATAGATTCATTCAGCGGTGCATATGATATTCCCAGAGCATTATCGTTCGAGTTGTCAGCTTGAAAAGAAACAGCCAAGTCTGTTCTCACTCCTACTTGAAATTCCACTATAAAGTCCTACAATATTATCTAAGACACACTTCTCATTTTCAACCACACCGAAATGGACGGTACAAAGTCCTCCAGCTTTTCATAATTTTGGAGAACTTTCAGCTATCAAGATTTTTCTATATTTCACCCTGTGCTAAGCACCGGTTGGCACTTCTAAGGCGATTCATTGATGTTTTAGTAAAAAACTTTTACTACGTGTATCTTCTTATGACTGGTTATGTTTTTTTGTCCCACTTAGAAATATTTTAGCAAAATGGTCTTCTACTTAGTTTTAAACATATGAAAAGACTCTTTTGTCCCTGAGAACAAGAGGAACAATGCATAGACAGATTAGAAGTAGTTCTGTGCAACTCCCTTCTCTTCTCTCTTTTTTCTCTTTCTTTCCCTTGCAATTAGGGTTCTCCGTGTTAGGGTTCTTCATCCGGGTTAGTTTCTCTTTTCTTCTTTTTTAAGTTTTATTTTTTTCCTTTGTTGATTTTTATTAATAATCTAATTTTTGCTTCCGTCAATCCTTAAATTTTATTGCTAATCAGTAATATTTGTTTAATATTATTTAATAACTATTGTTGTTTAATATCTTATATGAAATTATTTTAATTATGTAGTTGCTATAATTTTAGCAAAGTGTTGGTGTTGCACTTTGTTTTTCTTTTGCTGTAGAAACGGTTGCCCACAGAGCAACAGTTGATATAACATTCAAGCATAAGTTTTGTTGGCTATTGCATTTTATTTTCCTTTTGCTGTAGAAACTCTTGCCCACGGGGCAACAATTGACACAACAAGTAAGCATAAGTTCTGTTTTTGGGAAGTTGCCTATCAGTTGTGTTTTGCTTATTGTTTAATAATAGGTATATTTTTTTCTGTGATGTTGACATTGCATTTTTTATTGTACAGAGAAATTTGTTAGTTTGAGTTCATTATGATGTGTCGTAATGTATGTTATCTTTCTTTTATTATTATTTTTATTTTCATACGAATGTTAACTTTGTATGTGGATTAAGTGTATTTTTTATTTTTTTTGTCATAGGTAGGAGATCAATTCTTTAAGTTTGATCATTGGTTTGATGTCAAGGGTTGTTTGGGAGATGATATAAAGTATATTAGTTTGGTTAGTATGTTTATGTTCGATCGTCAGATGATGATATTGAAAAGTGGTGTTTTTGGAGAATTTATGGAGTTGGATGATGTGAATGTTTCTTGGAATCTTGTGGTTACATAATAATTTCACATACGTATTGTGCTAATTTTGTTGTTATTATTATTTTCCTATGGTTTTCAGTATTGTTGTTTGTTTTTTCAGGTTATGTGTAGTGAACCTTATCAATTGCAATCTATAGACAACGTGGAAGACTTTATAAACCAACCAGTTGTTTTTGAGCACGTTATTGCTAGGAAAAAAATGTGGATTGGATGATGATTTTGATATGCCATCGTTACGTTT
The DNA here is from genome assembly GCA_029990175.1 of Petunia secreta. Classification (NCBI taxonomy): domain Eukaryota; kingdom Viridiplantae; phylum Streptophyta; class Magnoliopsida; order Solanales; family Solanaceae; genus Petunia; species Petunia secreta. The sequence goes on along the minus strand of JARKIP010000022.1, from coordinate 23,972,873 downwards.
GTTTTACGAGTCATAAGATGTTGTGTCGGATACACCATCTACTAACATGGAGATCGAAAATTTTTGTACGACAGAAGATTTGGAAAGACCTTTTGTTTTAGATTCTATATAATTTTGTACTTCTACAACAGATTGTGTTACATATTGTTAATTGTACCTAAACTTTAATCTCATTGGGGAGGGGGGACTTGTTATTTATCAAGGATTTAGGTGAAGTATTGCCTACACAATAACTAAAGATTGTTTGTATTTGGAAATTTTGTTAGTTGTAAACATCTATGTGCTGCCTGGGAGGCAACATTCCAAGGCTCTTGAGTGAGATAATTTGGGGTGTGGTGAAGGCAACATGCTGCCTGAGAGGCTACATTTAAAACAAACTGTTTGTGTAGGGGTTTGCTTATATGGTAAGGGTTGGGAACTGTTGCCTATGGAGCAACATTTTCAGGCTATTGCGTTGGAAAATTTGTGACATAGTGTAGGAAATGCTGTCTAGGCAACACTTTATGACTATTGGGTCTAAGATTGGGCATGTTGTAAGGGGTTAGAAGTGCTGGTTGGGAGTCAATACTTTATTGCTATTATGTGGTAGATATTGAGACGCGTTTTGGAAAAGTGCTGCCTATGAAACATTTCAACGATATTGGTGGGGGGAGGGGAGGTAGAGGCCAAGTGCTGCCACAACAACTTAATGGAATTGGCTAGGGGAATTTAGTTTGGGGTGGTGAAGGGGAGGGGAGGCCACGTACTGCCTAGGCAGCAAGTCAAGGCAATTGCCTATGAGGATTTGGTAAGGGTCAGCGAACAACTGTTGCCTATTAACCAATTCTCACATGAAAACACAATGATGGAGGGGTTAAGGGAGAAATGAAGACAAGACATATTGAATAAAAAATAATAAGAGAAAAGCAAATAAATTATTCTTTAAAATGTGCTTCAAAATATCTAATCAAAACACTACATTAAAAACATAATGACATGACAAAATAACGCTAATTTGGTGAAGCCATTGGAGTAGATTCATCGATGATATTTCGTTCGTAAATTGTCGTTCCTATGTCTTTGATGCAAGATTAACAACGAAGAACGAAATTAAAGGATAAAAAGCAAGACACTCGTTGATCTATCAAGAATTGAAAGTAGGAACTAGTCTACTTACCTTCTTGATGAAGCCAAAGAGGACCCATACTACGCAACAACCCTCAAGACAACTAGGAATTGAAAGTTGAATGATCAATGGAAAGGAACAAGTTCAATTGAATTTCACTCAAAAAGAACAAGTTTTCCAACGTGTATTGGGAATAGCAAAAAGTTGCGTTTCTTTTGTTATGATGTAAGGTGCTGAAAATAAACTAATTGTTAGGCTTATATAGGTGAGCCTCACACGCCTAAAAGGTAAAGAAATAGCCTCCAAGTGGGCTAAATGTCAATAGCCACGCAGGGCTAAATAAGCACCATAAAATAAATAAGTCTAGCTATGCAAAAGCATGAAAAAGTGCTGAAAAATACAGCGCATTAAGGCCAATAAACGAGCCCTCCACGCGGCTGAATTGTCTAGAAATATAGGCCGCGTGCCACGCGAGTACCACGAGCCAAGCATTCTTTTAGAACGCCCTTCTCCAATGATAATCGACGAATCCCAAGGCTTCTAACATACACCCGGACAAATGTTCTCAAAAGAATCTTCTCCAAGCTATCATCCAAGATTGATGAAGATCCGATAACTCCTTAGCCCGACTCTAAGATTCATCCTCAATTTGGACTGCATCAGTCTTGTAAGTACCATGTCTCTAATTTGTCAATCAGACTTCCTACGCCGCTCTTCAAAATAATGCTCCATATTCCATTGTAAGCAATATAAATGCAAATTGTTTCCATCTAAAGTCTGCATACAATGAAATGAAAACACGAGTTTATAATTTATTGAATAAATTAACAAGATAGAAACAAACATCAATAGTGCTTTGTTTAGTGTTACATAGGCAATGGAGGTCGAGTTGGAACAATTTATAGAGACTTCTCTGTACCATTACTTAAAGTGTTGGCCTTTAAGCACAACTTGTAGGGAAATTCCCTACCAGTTATCACCATAGCTAAAGTGTTGCCTAATAGGTATCACATGTAAAAATTTCTCTACATGTTGTTTGCACCAGGCCACTAAGTGCTGCCCACAAGACAACACTTACAAGGCACCACTTCATGCGATCAAAAGTGTTGCCTAATAGGCAGCACATGTAGAGTTTTTCTATATGTTGTTTTGCATCAGACCTCTAACTGTTGCTAACAATGCAGCACTAATAGGCAGCATATGTAGAGTTTCACTATAAGTAATTGTTGCACCACAACTTCTAAGTGTCGCCACAAGGCAACACTTACGAGGCACCACTTCATGGGTTAGAGCTTAAAAGTATTGCCTGTTAGTGACAATTTACAGAGATTATCTACAAGTTATTGCAAGTTAATTTAGGCCAAACCAATGCAGTTGCACCTTGATAAGAACAATTGCAATTCTTTCAGTAAATTCTACACAAAATACAGACTGAAACCAATATTAACTTTTTTGCTTCAATAATTGATAACCAATACAACGTTTATCTTTTGATATCCTACAATAGCATTCGATATGTATCAGTAAAATTCATAGCTCAATTTAGCTAATTTATAATAATACAAAATTTAAAAAAAATTATACGAATTTAAAACATAATTATGCAGAATTTAATTCAAAAATTATGTATAAACAATATAATATGGAAGATATTTACCTTTCAATATTCTTTTTGCTGGAAATTTGGAGTTGTTTAGGATTTGAATTTGGTGAACTCTGTTGGGGAAGGGATAAAAGGGGGGAAGGAAACCAGACTTCTTTTTATATTTTATGTAGGAGTATTTGCATCCAAAAAAATTCATTTAAGTTAAGGAAGATCATTCTAGCTAAACCACTCTTAGTGGGGTCAATTAGGCAAACCATTGCCTATGGTGTCATAGTTCTGTAATTTACCTCGTTTTTGTCCTCTAGGCCCAGTTGATGCATGTTCAGGATATATTTAAGTTATTTTAAGGGAGGTTTACGAAAATACCCATCAAAATAAAAATATTTACCTACCTCTACCCATAAGATTCATATTTAAAAGCCCTACCCATAAACTATTTACATGTCCTACCCATCTAGACTTATATACTATTATTTATGCAGTATATCTACACATAAGGTATAACAAAGGTATACAATAATAAATAGATAGGTTGGTTAAATACTTTTAATTTCATGCATAGTATAATTTTTAATGAATAGAGTTTGTAAATACTGTAAATTTCATGGGTGTATAGTATAAAAAATCTTTATTTTAATTTGAGTGTCCAGCTCAATCTCCCACTCTATTGGCACATTTAACCTAGGTGTCCCGCAACTAGACTGGCCTATCATTTCGGTTAGTTTTAGTTGAGTGTTTCCCCAACTTTACCACTCTTGAGCGCTGGGGTACCAAAATATTCTTTTTATTAAATATCGCTTTTTTCTACACTTTTATCACAACTTGATTTCACCATAAATCATTCTTTCACCACATAAATTTTCCACGAGATGAAATACTTTACTTGTTCATTTAGCTTAGAAGTTTCTTCCAAAATCCGTGATAATTGCATCTTGAAACATCTTTACATGATTGATTTACTTGAATTCCCCTGTTCCCGAGCAAATTCTTTATAAAATAAAATACTTTATCCGTTCATTTGTTAAGACTTTACCTTAGAATTGAGAACTCCAAATAGTCATATTCCAAAAGCTCTCAAGTTTTGCCATATCGCAACATCCATGTCATACCTCGATTACAAAGTTTGAAACCACAAAGAATTGTCATAATTTCGAATCCTCCCAACTTGTCCTGAATTGACATAATTTTATATTTCATCATTCAAATCTAGTTGATTCTTACATATTGTTTAACCTAGATCCGATTTTAGACCAATTAACAATTAAATTTGTATTTGCGGGGTCACGATCAATAGTTGAGATTAAAAGTTTATACGGTGAGCTGAGATGACTATAATGTGAGAACGATATGAGAATATTAACCAATAATAATAAAACCTAAATATGAATAAAGAGAAGTAACCGTAGAGCGTCACTCGTCTTCGGAGAGAGTTCTCCGATACCAATCGTACTTCAGACGATCGAAGAACTAGAACAGTAAACGTAAATAGGATTATCTGAGCAAGAGAGAGAGCGAGAGTATTCTTATTGATAGTATAGACAGGAAGTAAAGTTGTTGTACAATCGATTAATGCGAATGCTTTTTATAAGCTTGATAGGCACCCGTTGGGATTTTTGTAACCGCTGGACGTGGATCCGTCTGGATAAGTAACTGCCGGTCACATATCCGTTGGAGTCATAACCGTGGGGTTGTAATGATTGCCTTAATGACCATTAATAGATAGATCGTGGATGATCGTGTTAATAACTGCTCATTTAAACCGTGTTGACCGTTGAAGTGCCTCATAATTCTTTCAGGTCTACTCGTGACGAATGTCTGTCCGTTGGATGTCTGTCCGTTTGAAATGTCTGCCCGTGCCACGTGGAAGATACGTGTCACCTTTTCAAGCCTAGTCAGCTTTTATCCAATACAGATAGTCCCCGCACTACTCGAGCAGAGTATCTGTTCGAGGAGTGGATACGATTTCTGGCGGGAATTTCTTGCGAATTTTTGCCTTCGTGTAATGTATCTTGATGACGTACGATCCTTATCAGCTAAGTGACAAATCCTAATGACGTGTGCATTTAATGCGCCGTAACAAAAAGTAACTGCAGCTGACATGCCTGCGAAACTGCAGGTCATTCCGAAATGACTATTGCGTGCCCCAAGGGTAAAAATAATAATTTTAACCGCTTCAGTCAGGTGCACACGTCGTCTGTAGATCGCGAGGTGACCGATACTTTCCAGAATAATGATGATACTATAAGGTTTTGGCGAACCCTATTCTCCTTCTCAATGGCCAGATCTGATCGAGGTTTCTCTGATGGCCTCCACGTGTCTTGAAGGAAGTTGGTGGGGCTGAATTTTCACTCCTAAAAATAGGGGTTTGCCTGATGAGAAACCTTTTACTTTCCTTTATTTCTTCTCTGTTGTTCTTTGAAAATACTTTGAACTAGCTTTGAATTCATTCCTGATAATTTCATACTTTTCTTGCAACCATGACTTCACGATCTAGGAAAAACCAGGGCACTGATGTTGCTGGTAGTTCCTTGGCGGCCACTCCCAGGTCCCGGGCTACACAAGCTATTGCTGCAGAGATAATCCCCAAGAAGTGGGGTGAACTTGAGGCGGACTGTAACATTAAGTCCTTCCATAATAGAGAGGGAGATACGCGGAACTGGCCGGCGTATACGTATAAGTCTGGGATCACGAAGGAGGCGATCCCACGAGTAAGGGTGGACTGCCACTGGGGTGATGAGGTTCCCCTCTTGCCGGTCTCCGAGGAGGAGAATATTACTTCCCATAGGGCTGGGTGGACAGCCATGTGCACCTACCCTTTCACCGTGGGAAGCAGATTACCCTGCATCCTGTGCTGGATAGGCTCTGCAGGGAGTATCTCCTCTGTCCGGGGCAGCTGAGCCCCAGTATGTATAGAATAGTTACTCTTTTGGATTGGTTCGCGGCAGGAACCGATCAATCTTTTGGTTATGAGCATTGTATTTCTTTGTATAGTATACAAATTTTCAAAGACGGCTATGTAAATGCCAGAATGCGCGGTCGCAAGGGCTTGGTGCGCAGTTCTGAGGATACCGGTGACCGAGGCTGGGCACACCGGTATCTGTTTGTGCGCTCGCGGCCTTGACTTTTGACGACAAGGCCTACTTTCCAGAAGTCTGGAATAAGAAGCGTAAGTCCCCGAGTATTTTTGAAGTTCTTCGTGCTTTTTCTTCTTCTCGTCTTCTAACTCCGTTCAGTTTTTTGCAGCGGCCAAGCAACCCTACGACGGGCTCATCTCTGTCGAAGACTTGACCGCGTGGGTTGAGCCAATTTTGAAGGAGTTTACTCCTGAGAAGAGAGAGTGGATGTATTTTGCCACTCAGAAGAGTTTGGTTGTACAAAATCATAGTGAGAACATTTCTTTTTCATGATCGTTCTCCTTCTTTGAACCTTCTCCATATTTGACCGTTTTACCTTTCTATAGGTTTGGGCACTTCAGGAGATTTCTTTCCGGCTGCTCCTCAAGATGGGCCTCCCGAGCTTGTGGCTGACCCAGAAGCTGAAGCTGAGGCTATACTAACTTCAGTGGGTGCTCTGTGCAGCAGGGAGGGGGCCGAAGAACTCCTGTCCAGTGGACTGGGCTCCTTGAAGAGGAAGAAGAGGAGCCAAGGCGAGGGCGGAGCACGGAAGAAATCTGCTCGTGAGACTTCCGTGGCTGCTGGGCAAACCTCGTCGGTTGGCGGTGATCCTTTTTCTAAGGCCAGTGTACCGGAGCCCGTGGAAGAGAATGCTGGTATTGCTGCTGAAGTCCCCGAGTCTGTACGGGGAGGGGGCGTAGCCACGGAGGTCATCACTCTTTCGGACACTGAGGCAGAAGTTGATGTTCCTCTTAGGCGAAGGCCTCATATCCGTAGTGACAGGAGAAGGGCCGAGGAAGAAGTTGTCCGTACTCTGCATAGGAGTCCCTGAGTTAGTGACGGGGCGGAGGTGGGTCCTTCTCGTGCCGACAAAGGAAAGAGAAAAGTAGGTGAAGAAGAAGAAGAAGTGAAAGAAGAGGTAAGAGAAGAATCTTCCCAAGAAGGTAGCCAGGGTCCTCGTGTTTATCGTTTCGAGGACCTGGAGAATGTTGCTACTGAGGGGGCGGCTCCCGTTGTTCTTCGTGAATGTGAGACCATAGATCCTGGGGTGGAAGGTGACTTTAACCTTTCCTCATCAAGATTCGTTTGGCGGTCAGCTATTGGTGGTCGGACAGAGCTGAGTGACATCAGGGGAGTGCGTTACAAGTTCGGGCCAAATTATCCCTCTGAACAGGCTTGGGAACCTAAGTTCTGCGAGAAGAAGCACACTTTGAAACTTGCCCCTGATGTCAACTTCGTAACCAGACCACACAGCTTGGCTAAGGCAATTTCCTCGCTCATCGATCCCCGTGAAGAATAGGTGCTGAGGGAGCTAACCGATGAGGAGTTGGCCTTCCAGATTGCTTCTGACTCTGCCCGGCTATGTTCTTTCTACTTTGTTTTGGGAATAACTTCCAGCCTCGGTCTTTTAACTCTGACTTACTTTGCTTTTTTCAGTCGAGTGTGCTGGCTGCCGAGCTCATGTTTCGCTCTAGGCTTAAAAACGCCAATCAAGTGGTTGAAGGAAAAAGGGAGTTGCTGGAAGCTCTAAAGGATAACAAGACTCTGATAGAGCAGGGTGGTTTCCTTGGTGGTGAGGTTAACCGGTTGACTGATGTCAACAACGAACGTGTTGAACAAATCAACGTGCTCACCAGGGAGAAGGACATTCTTCTCGAAGAGAAAGAAGGGTTCGCACACTCTGTCCAAGGCTTGGAGGGACTGCTTGAAGATTTTCGAAATTCTTTGAACGGCGCTATCGAAGATCGTACATCTCTTGAGATAGATCTGCAGAGAGCTAATGAAGAATCGGTTAAAGCCAGGGCTGATCTTCAGGCTGCCAAGGATCAGGTCGCTCAGTTAATAAGTGCTCAGACCGCATTAACCAAGGACTTGGGGAACCTGCGTGATCAGTCTGAAATCATAACCAAGCTTGCAGCTCTTGAGGCCAAGCGTACATTGCTCGTGCAGATTCAGGCTGGACATGTTAATGTCGAGGAGATGCTACAGACAACAAAGAACGCTGTTCTAAGAATAAATCAAGCATTGGGTCTCTCCCCTGAAGAGTCCGAAGGTGATGATGATGATGAAGACGAAGACGACGACGAGAATTCAGGGAACGATGGCATGATCGATGGAGCTGGTGCGTCGAGTTCTGGTCGTAGCCCTAAATGCTAATGCCCTCTTCAATCTGTGATTGGTGTAGTTTTTATTATCTAGCGAGAGCCGGACTTGTTTGTTGGTGGACAGAAGTCTAGCGAAGACTTTTTGGTCCTTGGCCGGTTTGTTTGGCCTTTTGAACACTCTGCAAATTTCTGTCAGCCGTATTCGGCATTTTATCAATTTACAGTTGAATGTATATATGCTACTTTTAGACCTTGTTCAGTGACTATATTTAGTTTGAACTGTTGATCTTTTTGTTTGCATGTGTTTATGGCGTTCGTGCCTTGTGATTGGGAGTTTTCTGAAGTTTTAACTTTATTAAGTTCATTTCTCCGAGAGTTTGCCCGAATGTTTTTAACTTAGCCTTTCATTAGGAAGAGGTCGTAAGTTGTAGGCAGTCTGACCGAATTGTTGTCATTTAGAGTTTTAGCCGAATCGTTGCTCTGTGTATATAACTTTGCTTATCGTTTCGATAGTTGAAAGTTGTTGCATGGCTTTGTAGATTGGCTCTGGCCGAGTCGTTGGCCTTATGAACGACTTCTCTTATTTTCGTGGAAGCTTTGTCACATAAAAGTTTGTGTTTTGTGAATGACTCCTCTTATTTGCCGTGGAAGTCTTATCACGTAAAAGTTATTGTATTATGAATGACTCCTCTTATTTTCCGTGGAAGTCACGTAAAAGTTTCTTGAAAAACTTTAAAAATTCGCCTTTTGGTAAAGTCTTTTGCCTTTATGAAGGTCTTACGCCTTTTGGTAAGGTCTTTTGCTTTTTATGAAGGTCTTATCTGGCCTACAGGGGCCTCTCACCACCCTGCTTGTTTTTATGTTGGAGCACGTAAAGTGACAACATGAAAAGAGTTTTCGGTGAGCTGCATGTGGAACACATATAACAAAACGAGGAGTGTGTCCGTTGTGGGATTCGAATCCACAGCCGCGAAGTTGAAGAACTTCGAGCTCTACCAGTTGAGCTAAACGGATCTGACCTTGTTCAGGTCGTTAGCACCATTTAGAGGGAATATATAATAAAAGTAAGAACTTTCATAAAGATAAAAGGTAAGTGTAAGATAACTAACCGATTTACCGCTTAAAAGTGATACCTTTTGAGGTGAACCACATTCCAACTGTTCGGGACAGTAGAGCCGTCTGGTCGTGCCAAACGATAAGACCCTTTACCGACCGAAGCAATTACTTTGTAGGGGCCTTCCCAGTTAGGACCAAGCTTGCCTGAATTTGTTTCTTGTGTGCTCTGGGAGACTTTTCTGAGTACAAAATCCCCGACTTGGAAACTTCGTACGCGTAATCCCCGATTGTAGTACTGCTCGATACGTTCTTTTTGAGCGACTACTCGTACAAGGGCTAGCTCTCTGCGTTCTTCTAGGAGGTCCAGCTCTTCAGATAGATTGACTGAGTTTGATTACTCAGTGGCATGTACGTATCGTAAGCTGGGCTCTCCGATTTCAACTGGGGTTAAAGCATCTGCACCATACACTAATGAGTAAGAAGTTTCTCCAGTACTCATTTTTATAGTTGTGCGGTAAGCCCATAATACTCCAGGTAATTCCTCTATCCAACATCCCTTTTCCTGCTCGAGGCGCTTTTTAAGGGACTCAATGATGATTTTGTTGGAAGATTCCGCCTGTCCATTTGCAACAGGATGATATGGAGAAGAAGTGATCCTTTTGATGTGCAGATCATCGAGGAACCTAGTCACTTTCTGGCCGATGAATTGCGGGCCGTTGTCCATGACTATTTCCTTAGGGGCTCCAAAGCGACACACGACAAAACGCCAGAGGAAGTCAATGACTTCCGTTTGTCGTATCCTTGAGTATGCTGCCGCTTCGACCCACTTTGTGAAGTAGTCAGTGATGATCAGTAAGAATCGCATCCCCCTCGGTGCTGTGGGAAGAGGTCCGACGATGTCCATCCCCCATTTCATGAAGGACCACGGGGAGATTATTGAATAGAGTGGCTCTGCTGGTTGGTGGAGAAGATGAGCGAACCTTTGGCATTTGTCACACTTCTTGACAAACTCGTTCGTATCTTTCTCCATCTTGTCCCAATAATAGCCTGCACGAATCAGGTTCCGGGTTAGTGCCTTACCTCCGGAATGATTTCCGCAACAGCCTTCGTGGACTTCTCTCATTACGTAATTGATCTGATTAGGTCCAAGGCATTTTGCAAGGGGTCCTGCGAACATCCTCCGGTAAAGCTCACCGTTGAGAATTGTATATCGGGCAGCTTTCACTCGGAGTCTGCGTGCAGCTTTTGCATCTGCAGGTAGAGTTCCATGGATAAGATAATTTGTTATCTCATTCCGCCAGTCCCAAGTAGCGTTGATGGTATTGACATCGAACTTTTCTCTATCCATGGTCGTGTAGAGAAGTTGGACAATAGCTGAAGAGCTGGCTGCCCCTATCTCTGCCACTGATCCCATGTTTGCAAGAGCATCGGCTTCACGGTTCTCTTCCCATGGAATCTGGACTGCTTCCCATTCGCCAAACTGTGCTAGGAGCTCTTTCACTCGGGCGTGGTATATTTGCATCCTGGATTCTCGTGCAATGAAACCTCCATTGATTTGATTGACCACAAGCTAAGAGTCACTTTTTAGCTTGACGATGGTTTCTCCATAACTTCGGGCTAGTTCCAATCCTGCAATAACGACCTCATATTCGGCCTCATTATTAGTAATAAATGGGCACTTGATAGCCTGCCTTATCGTTTCGCCGGATGGAGCAACAAGAACCAGTCCAAGGCCGGACCCTTTGACGCTCGAGGAGCCATCTGTGTGAAGGGTCCATCTGCCGGGAGCCTGCCCTGCATAAAGAATAGATTCCCTTTCTGCCTCAGGGTATATGTTAGTGCTGAAGTCGGCTACGAAGTCTGCTAGGACTTGCGATTTTATCGCTACTCTGGGCTGATAGGTTATATCAAATTCAGATAATTCTATAGCCCGTTTCACCAGCCTTCCTGAAAATTCAGGTTTGTGCAGAACATTTCGCAAAGGAAAAGTTGTAACTACAGCTATCGAATGAATTTGAAAATAAAGGCGTAACTTACGAGCAACAGTTACTAATGCCAGTGCTAATTTTTCTAAAGGTTGATAGCATATTTCTATATCAATTAGAGCTTTGCTAATGTAATAGATAGGAAGCTGCTTACCTTTGTCTTCCCGAACTAATACAGCGCTTACCGATGACTCTGAGACTGCCAAATAAATCAGTAGCTGTTCACCTTCCTGAGGCGTGGAGAGCAATGGAGGATTGGATAGATACTTTTTCAAATCCCTCAATGCTTGCTGGCATTCGGGAGTCTATTCGAACTCCTTGTTTTGTTTTAGGACATCGAAGAAACTTTTGCAACGGTCTGATGACCGGGAGATGAACCTGCGTAGAGCTGCCACTCTCCCGGTTAGTTTCATGACGTCTTTCCTGTTGTGAAGTACATCTGGGATAGATTCTATGGCTTTAATCTGAGCGGGATTGACTTCAATGCCACGCTGAGAAACAATGAATCCAAGAAATTTCCCTGACCCAAATCCGAAAGCGCATTTCTCTGGATTCAGCTTCATGTTATACTAATCCAGGATTCGGAAAGCTTCCTTCAGATGTGCCAGATGATCCTCTGCTCGTTTGGATTTTATTAGCATGTCATCGATGTACACTTCCATAGTCTTTTTGATATGGTCGTGGAACATTCGATTGACTAGATCTGATAAGTTGCACCTGCATTTTTCAGTCCAAATGGCATGACTTTATAACAGTACGTACCTCGCCAGGTTATGAACGCCGTCTTCTCCTGGTCGTCAAGATCCATCAATATCTGGTTGTATCCGGAGTATGCGTCGAGGAAGGTTAGCACTTCGTGTCCGGCGGTTACATCGATCAGCTGATCTATCTTGGGGAGAGGATATGAATCCTTCGGGCAGGCTTTGTTTAGATCTATGAAGTCAATGTAGACTCGCCATTTGCCGTTCTTTTTAGGTACGACAACCACGTTGGCTAACCAGTCTGGGTATTTGACTTTACGTACTGAACCGATTTTCAACAGCCAGTCGACCTCGTCGTTACTGATTTGGTTCCGAAAGGCTCCTTGCTGGCGCGTCTTTTGTTTCACCGGGCGGTGATACGGATCAACGTTCAACCTGTGAGTAATAATGTCAGGAGAAATACCTGTCATATCTGCATGAGACCAGGCGAATGTTGTATGCCGCTCCTTGAGAAACTGGAGGATATCTCCTCGTAGGCACTAGTTCAGCTCGGTCCCTAGATATACCTTCCACTCTGGCTTGTCGGCGAACAGTTCTTCGGGTTCCAAAGCCTCCACGGTTGGCATGTGGCTTTCTCTTTCATCCATCTTCGCAATAAATTCCGGGACTTTGTACTCAGCCGCTTCGGGTGGTATGTCTGTTCCCGGTCGCTGTAATTGCTATATGTTTTCTTCGGGCAGTTTGAGAGCCACAGAATAGCAATCTCGGGCAGAGCGTTGCTCTCCTCGAACTTCACGTACTCCCCATTCGGATGGGAATTTCAATACCCTATGGTAAGTAGAAGGAACAGCTTGCATGTCGTGTGTTGAACCCCAAAAATTACCCCCGAAAAGGATAAGTTCCGGAATATCGACAGGATGGGCTAACTCTTTTGGAGTTTTTGGAGTCGCCACCCAATTTAAGGAAAACAGGGAACCAAATTAACAAATGCGTGCAAAACTCCGTTTTATAAAAAAGACTGTCTTTCTTCTAGAGATTCTAAAGGTAAGAGGTTTTGCTAATTTCGAAAGAAGGTTTTTAAGGCACTTTCGAAATTCCGTTAAAAACGGTTAATCCGACAGGTTTCCAAAATATTTGCAAAATATGCTTTTCTAGAAAATTTATCTAAAATAATTAATTGAAATAAAACTTGTTTATGAAAAATATTTTAATTTTTGCACGCATTTTGCTAATTTGCCCCAGTTTGCAATAAATTAAATAACGACTTCAAAAATAAAAAGGATAATGCACATAAAGTAAAGCAATATACCAATCAATCAAATATTATTGATAAATAAAGTATTTTACACATTTATTTGCATAAATATCTAGGGAAAGTAATGCGAAGTTTAAAGATAAAACCCGGGAAATGATCAACTCGCGGGAGCCTTGGATTTTCTAAAATTCCTAAGTCTTATTTCTGAATGCTCGGGTCCGGATTCAATCCCCAAATGCCTTTAATGCAATGGGTTATTCCCGTTCGTGAATTAGTCAAACTCGTCCATAAATTATTCGCGCCAATATGTTCCTTGCAAAACAAACAAGTAAAATAGGATTAGTACGATAATAAGGTATAATAATTAATGAAATAAAATAACAATAATAAAGTAATAATAATAATAATAATAATAATAATAATAATAATAAAATATATATATATATATATATATATATATAATAATATAATAATATAATAATAATAATAATAATAATAATAATAATAATAATAATAATAATAATAATAATAATAATAATAAAGGGGTTTTGTTTTTGCAAAATTAAGGCTCAGGTTTGTATGGCGCGTCGAATAGAGGCTCGGGATTTGGTGCGGTTGCAAACACGGAGCCCGGACCGTATTGCCGTGCCAAAGCACCAAACCCACTACTCTATTCAACTTGCTTAGCATTAAAATGCATTCATCATCGCCTATTTGCTTTAGGGACACGGGGACGGGACTATTCAAGTGTAGTATCCGTTCGAAATCCGTCAATTCATTGGGTAGGCCTCAAATAGGTATATATATATTTTCATTGGCCACGTAGTATCTGTCCAAATCAATCTAATGTTCCGTAACGGACATAATTTACCCAAAATGAATCCCTGCACTCAGAAAATCCAGTCAATGCATAAGCCAGTCCAACAACATAGGTTAATCAATCCAAAGTCATAGAAAATTTCCACAATTGCACCAAAACAATCAGGGCAAGGCAATATGCCAAAACGGGTCAGATGTAACACAATGTAAACGGGTCAAACAGGGTCGAACAGGGCTAAACGGAGTAAGCAACAGCATGACAAACACCCAGAAACAAACGTTGAGCAATAGCACAACAACAATTCAGAAACAATCGTCGAGAAAAGAATCGACAGAACCATGTCACAGAAATGGTTTCCTTTGCTACCCTTTTGGAAACCAACACCATCAAAACCGAAACAGTAGGATTAGTGTGAACCCCGTCGAGTTTCATAATAGAAAAGTCATCGGACAAGCGTGAAGCCTAAACTCACGATGGGAAGCAGTATACATCAGCAAACAAACAAAAAAAAAGATGATTCTCCGGCGAAGCAAACGGCAATAACACACAAATCAAGTAAACGGATGGAGGAGGAGCAACGCCTGGTGGGTCTTCGGTGGAGATTCCGGCGACCTTTGTCGGCGTCGCTTCAACTCCTCCTTCCCCGTTTCTCCTCTTTCCCGATCTCCTCTTTCCCGATAACAGTCAAGAACAACAACGAACAACAAAATCCAGAAACACCTTTTTATCCCGATCTACTCTCCCTTCGATTTTTATATGTTTCTGCGTATGTATATTGATGGGTGTGTGTACGTGTTGCTGTGTGTTAATAAAATGGTGGGTGTATGGTCTACGGCGAAGGGAAAAGGGAGACGAGGAGAAGGTGAGGAGAAGGAGTCCAAAATCGTGGGGGCTGCGGCTGATGGATTTTTTGAAGGAGTAGGTTTTTTTTTTGTGTGTAGTAGGAAAATGAATATATGAGGGAGATAGTGAAATGGGCTTCAAAATAAAAAATGAAATGGATGTATTGTATGTAATATATATTTTGCGGAGATGGGTTACTTTTAGGCTTAGAACGAAATTAGTCTCTTTTTAATATAATTAAGTAAATAAGATAATTGCACACGTCGGTTAAATTTTAAGGTTAAGAACGTAATTATCCTTCAATTAAATTAAACAAATAATTATACAGTACGCTACAAATGAAGGGATGACTTGCGATTTTGGCCATTTCCTTTAAAAATTAGCTATTTATTTGCATTCTTCAAAATTGAACTTAATTTTAAAATTATTATACTTTTAATTAAAATTCGGGACAAAATTGGGTGTCAACAGCTGCCCCTCTTTACCCGGAAAGGATGAAAGAGTTTCCAGGGTAAAGAAGTTGACGTGAAACCCAATTTTGTCATGGTAAAGCCAAGACTTCGATTCCTAGGATCAAAATGTGAGGCTTATGGGCATGGCCGAACTTCGGTTTCCGAGTTGCCTACATATCTCGGACTGAAAGAGAATCAGGCCATATGTAGTTCGACGCGATTTGAAAATCAAAGACGAGATAGTGACGACTACTCAAGCGCGGGAAAAGAGGCTTGTAATCACCCCAGTTATGAAAATGTGGTCGACGACACACCCATAAAGAGGGGTTTACACGGACATAGCTTCCACTACACCTCGATAACCGAGCCATCTTGTCTTCAATCTCAAATCTCAGACTCAGAGTTAACAAGAGACTTACCTCTAGGGTGGATGACTTATGCGGGTGCGATTCTTCAGGTCTTCGTTGACGAGTCCAGCTCATATCAACGATTGCCCCGGTTCATTGCTAAGCAAAGCTCCATTTTATTCTCCAAACGCTGCTGCGGTGCTGCTAAAAATCCTGCAATAATCTCAACAAACGGTAAACGTGCAACTGCTAATAAACTGTAATAATTGGAATAAGAAATAAATAAAGTGATAACAAAATTGTAAATGCGGGTGGTGATATCATCAAAAGTTCTTCCTTCGATCAACTGACAAGATACTCCGCCCGGAGAACCTCTAAGCTGATCCTTATTCATGATACGCCTCTAGTTGTCTATGGTAGGATTCATAACAATAGCGCCTTCGATTGTCTACGATAGGCTTCATAAAAAAGGCTTCCAATTGTTTATGATAGGCTTCAAATGATAATGACGTCTTCGATTGTATACGATAGACTTGATAAAGAACCACGCCTCCGATTGTCTACGGTAGACTTGGTAAATGTGATGTCTCCGATTGTTTACGGTAGACTTGGTAAATGTGATGTCTCCGATTGTTTACGGTAGACTTCATAATAGGGCCTCCAATTGTCTATGGTAGGCTTCAAATGATAAGGCCTTCGATTGTCTACGATAGGCTTCAAAATAAGGCCTCCAATTGCTTATGGTAGGCATGAATGCTAATGAAGTCTTCGCTTGCTCACGATAGACTTGATAATAAGACCCCCCGATTGCTTACGGTAGGATCAATAATAAAAGAGCCTTCAATTGCTTATGATAGGCTTCAAAATAAGGCCTCCAATTGCTTATGGTAGGCTTCAATGCTAATGAAGTCTTCGCTTGCTCACGATAGACTTGATGATAAGACCCTCTGATTGCTTACGGTAGGATCAATAATAAAAGAGCCTTCAATTGCTTATGATAGGCTTTAGAATAAGGCCTCCAATTGCTTATGGTAGGCATGACGTAATTTGTAAGTGAAAGCTGCAATATCTTTGATAAATTGTCTTCCCATCCATTGGCGAAGCAATAAAGCAAATGCGAAGGCATAGTGCAAGGCATTTTCAACAATCTTGACAAATCAACTGGCAAGCCGGTCGGGCATGAAGCAAGGAGGGTCTTGGGGTTGATTGTCTACAAATCAGCTGGGGAGCCGGTCCGGCACGAAGCAAGGAGGGTCTCGGGACTGACCTGTTAATCTGAAAAGTAAAACAAGACGTAATACAAAGAAAATGCAAAGGCATAATTTAAAGCAAGTGCGAAGCAATTTGAACAATCTTGACAAATCAACTGGCAAGCCGGTCGGGCATGAAGCAAGGAGGGTCTTGGGGTTGATTGTCTACAAATCAGCTGGCGAGCCGGTCCGGCACGAAGCAAGGAGGGTCTCGGGACTGACCTGTTAATCTGAAAAGTAAAACAAGACGTAATACAAAGAAAACGCAAAGGCATAATTTAAAGCAAGTGCGAAGCAATTCGAACAATCTTGACAAATCAACTGGCAAGCCGGTCGGGCATGAAGCAAGGAGGGTCTTGGGGTTGATTGTCTACAAATCAGCTGGGGAGCCGGTCCGGCACGAAGCAAGGAGGGTCTCGGGACTGATCTGTTAATCTGAAAAGTAAAACAAGACGTAATACAAAGAAAATGCAAAAGCATAATTTAAAGCAAGTGCGAAGCAATTTGAACAATCTTGACAAATCAACTGGCAAGCCGGTCGGGCATGAAGCAAGGAGGGTCTTGGGGTTGATTGTTACAAATCAGCTGGCGAGCCGGTCCGGCACGAAGCAAGGAGGGTCTCGGGACTGACCTGTTAATCTGAAAAGTAAAACAAGACGTAATACAAAGGCATAATTTAAAGCAAGTGCGAAGCAAAGTAATGTGGGAATGTAGAGCAATGCAAGAGCTATTTGGCGAATCAATAAGCGAGAGAGTCCAACAAAAGGGAATCCTCGTAGCCGATGGTCAACCTGAAAGAGTAAAGCAAGGCGTTAATTTTAAAGCAAGTGTGAAGGCGTAATTCAAGATAAGTGCAAAGCAAAGTAGTGCGGAAATATAGTCAGTGCGATAGCCATTGATAAATCAATTGGCGAGACAATCCGGCAAGGATGGCCTTGTGTGGATTATAGCCTGAAACAAAGCGATGCCCTATTTGGCTTAGTTTTGAAAACACAAAACAAGCCTCGGCTTTGTCGCCTATTAAGAATGAAAGTCATAGGGGTAGAAATGCCGCCTGTTCGGCAATAACTCATGACAAAGCATAATGCTTTGAGTCATGAAAAGGGCAATGCGACGCAATTTGCAAGGCAACTTTCAAAGCGTGTTCCATAAACTGTTCATCCATAGTGCGAATGATCTTTTCAATGCAAGCTTTCATGTTCCTGCTCTCAAAGAAAATTGTTAGTTCTGAGGAGGGAAGGGGAAGCATTTGATTTGTGCAGACTTCATCCTGATCTTGCTGCTCCTGCTGCTTCCTCGTCTTCATTGGACTTGGATTTGCGAATTGCTTTCAGAAACTTGGCTCATGAACTCAAATAGCATAGAATTTGAAAGATAGAGGCAAGATAAAATATTTTAATGCAATATAGCGAGTGAAATAAGCATGCAAATGAAGTCAAAGATGCATTTTGAAAATTTTTGCCTTGACTTGAACTTGTAACATATTTTAAAACAAACTGAACGTCCTTTGCCTTAGACTTCGCACTGTTTGCTTAACCAATTTAAAAATTCCTGCCAACTCATCTTTAACAACCAACGCCGCTTCTTGCAAAATTCTGCCCCAGTTATAATCTTCTGCATCCTTAACTCGTTTTGCAAAAATTGCCCCAGTTGTCCTTCTTGGGGGGAAAATAATAATTTAGATGCTAAAGGGTCGAGCCCGATGAGGGAGCCTACGTATCCCTCCTTGGGAATCAGACCGTGCGTAGTTCTGCACCACTGCCTCAACGCCATATACCAACAAATAAAAGCTGCCCCAGTTGAAGTTCCAACAGTAGTGCGATATCCAAAGAGCACAGACAATAACTTTCAGTGCATCGATTTAAATTGTTCAGTTGTTTTGCCATACGTTACAAGCAAAGTTTTGACAGGTTTATCAATTTTAATTTTGCAATGGAAACAAATGCAAGCGTAAATAACATAATAAGAATGCGATGAATTTTATTTCAACTTTCAGACATTCAAAATGAGTTGATTCAGAATAACACAAGCTTTAAGTACAATGCAATTCAGGGCCTCAATCTGAATTAAAATTGAAAACAATGCTACTAAGTTCAATCGCCGAGTTCTTTCAAGCAATGCCATTAGCTTCTGGTACTGCACCGTTCACGAGCTAAAGCGTCTACCATCAATCATATCTCGAAACCTTTGCATGGTGGATGGTCTGCCACTTCACAAATCCAACATTTGATAGAGAAGTAAACAAAACAAAAGAAACCTCACAAAGGGTAACTAAGATATTTTGCATGTCATTCATAGGATTGCATACAAGCAAGCAACACCTAGTATTTAACGCATTTTGAGCAAACAAAGCAAGGCAGGCAATTAACATTTTAACACAGCTCATGCTCGCCACAGCATCTGCACAAAATTCTAAACCCAAATGACTAAAACCCGAAACAATCCTCCAGCTTTTGCAAACATCTACACTCCTCCAAACACAACTCCCAATTGTTTACAACATCCAGGGGGAAAATTTTCCAACTGCTTCCACAATACCAGACTGCAAATCACGAAAGGCGCCAATTGGCCTTTCAAAACAAAACCTCACTGGTCCTCGGCTTAAGACAAACCTCTCAGCCTCCTAGGTTTTGCAAGGCTCACTGACCTTGTTCATAGGGCTCCTCACTGGTCCTCGGCTTCAATCAAGCCTCTCAGTTTCCTAGGTAGCGAAGACCGCACTGGTCTTCAAGGAGGGACCCCACTGGTCATTCAAAGACACAGGGGCTTCGCTCTCCTAGTATGCGACAAGCATACTTCAATTTTACAAAGTTGCAGCTGGATAATCAACATAGGCCTGCACACACGCAAAGCCATCCACGAGAGGGACCCCACTGATCCTTTTAAAGACACCAGGGGCTTCGCCTCTTAGATCTCACTACACCAAACCATCTCCAAAACACAAACCAACCAAATATGCCGAACTCCCCCCCAAACTAAGGTATATATGCATGCATGACCTAATCTCCTTCTAAGAGTGGGCTGACGGTTGAGGCTGATTCGATCTATGCGGGATAAACCTGGCCCCATAAACCAGTAAAACCGGCCATGACAAAACCAGGCAAACCATATCCCAACTAACTTTGGTGACACGAAAGAAATTCAGAGACCTAGGAAGGACAATGCCCTTCCTGTATTATTGCCCGTCATGCGGGCCCCCCGTGATGAAATCGAGGAGGTGAAAGAGAATTGACAGGCTCCATGAGGGAGGAAATATGAACGGAATGCAGACTATGCACAAATGAATACAATACATACTTTATAAGGCAAACCAAACAAACAGATATAATAAAGCAAATAAATTAAGCATGCTAGTTGCAAACAATTGGAAACCTTTATGGTCAAAACCTTTATTGCTCCCCAGCAGAGTCGCCATGCTGTTGAACCCCAAAAATTACCCCCGAAAAGGATAAGTTCCGGAATATCGACAGGATGGGCTAACTCTTTTGGAGTTTTTGGAGTCGCCACCCAATTTAAGGAAAACAGGGAACCAAATTAACAAATGCGTGCAAAACTCCGTTTTATAAAAAAGACTGTCTTTCTTCCAGAGATTCTAAAGGTAAGAGGTTTTGCTAATTTCGAAAGAAGGTTTTTAAGGCACTTTCGAAATTCCGTTAAAAACGGTTAATCCGACAGGTTTCCAAAATATTTGCAAAATATGCTTTTCTAGAAAATTTATCTAAAATAATTAATTGAAATAAAACTTGTTTATGAAAAATATTTTAATTTTTGCACGCATTTTGCTAATTTGCCCCAGTTTGTAATAAATTAAATAACGACTTCAAAAATAAAAAGGATAATGCACATAAAGTAAAGCAATATACCAATCAATCAAATATTATTGATAAATAAAGTATTTTACACATTTATTTGCATAAATATCTAGGGAAAGTAATGCGAAGTTTAAAGATAAAACCCGGGAAATGATCAACTCGCGGGAGCCTTGGATTTTCTAAAATTCCTAAGTCTTATTTCTGAATGCTCGGGTCCGGATTCAATCCCCAAATGCCTTTAATGCAATGGGTTATTCCCGTTCGTGAATTAGTCAAACTCGTCCATAAATTATTCGCGCCAATATGTTCCTCGCAAAACAAACAAGTAAAATAGGATTAGTACGATAATAAGGTATAATAATTAATGAAATAAAATAACAATAATAAAGTAATAATAATAATAATAATAATAATAATAATAATAATAATAATAAAAATATAATAATAATAATAATAATAATAATAATAATAATATAATAATAATAATAATAATATAATAATAATATAATAATAATAATAATAATAATAATAATAATAATAATAATAATAATAATAATAATAAAGGGGTTTTGTTTTTGCAAAATTAAGGCTCAGGTTTGTATGGCGCGTCGAATAGAGGCTCGGGATTTGGTGCGGTTGCAAACACGGAGCCCGGACCGTATTGCCGTGCCAAAGCACCAAACCCACTACTCTATTCAACTTGCTTAGCATTAAAATGCATTCATCATCGCCTATTTGCTTTAGGGACACGGGGACGGGACTATTCAAGTGTAGTATCCGTTCGAAATCCGTCAATTCATTGGGTAGGCCTCAAATAGGTATATATATATATTTTCATTGGCCACGTAGTATCTGTCCAAATCAATCTAATGTTCCATAACGGACAAAATTTACCCAAAATGAATCCCTGCACTCAGAAAATCCAGTCAATGCATAAGCCAGTCCAACAACATAGGTTAATCAATCCAAAGTCATAGAAAATTTCCACAATTGCACCAAAACAATCAGGGCAAGGCAATATGCCAAAACGGGTCAGATGTAACACAATGTAAACGGGTCGAACAGGGCTAAACGGAGTAAGCAACAGCATGACAAACACCCAGAAACAAACGTTGAGCAATAGCACAACAACAATTCAGAAACAATCGTCGAGAAAAGAATCGACAGAACCATGTCACAGAAATGGTTTCCATTGCTACCCTTTTGGAAACCAACACCATCAAAACCGAAACAGTAGGATTAGTGTGAACCCCGTCGAGTTTCATAATAGAAAAGTCATCGGACAAGCGTGAAGCCTAAACTCACGATGGGAAGCAGTATACATCAGCAAACAAACAAAAAAAAGATGATTCTCCGGCGAAGCAAACGGCAATAACACACAAATCAAGTAAACGAATGGAGGAGGAGTAACGCCTGGTGGGTCTCCGGTGGAGATTCCGGCGACCTTTGACGGCGTCGCTTCAACTCCTCCTTCCCCGTTTCTCCTCTTTCCCGATCTCCTCTTTCCCGATAACAGTCAAGAACAACAACGAACAACAAAATCCAGAAACCCCTTTTTATCCCGATCTACTCTCCCTTCGATTTTTATATGTTTCTGCGTGTGTATATTGATGGGTGTGTGTACGTGTTGCTGTGTGTTAATAAAATGGTGGGTGTATGGTCTACGGCGAAGGGAAAAGGGAGACGAGGAGAAGGTGAGGAGGAGGAGTCCAAAATCGTGGGGG
Organism: Petunia secreta; assembly: GCA_029990175.1. Lineage (NCBI taxonomy): Eukaryota > Viridiplantae > Streptophyta > Magnoliopsida > Solanales > Solanaceae > Petunia > Petunia secreta. Next base: position 23,950,699 of record JARKIP010000022.1, on the reverse strand, counting down.
CTGCGGCTGATGGATTTTTTGGAGTAGGTTTTTTTTTGGTGTGTAGTAGGAAAATGAATATATGAGGGAGATAGTGAAATGGGCTTCAAAATAAAAAATGAAATGGATGTATTGTATGTAATATATATTTTGCGGAGATGGGTTACTTTTAGGCTTAGAACGAAATTAGTCTCTTTTTAATATAATTAAGTAAATAAGATAATTGCACACGTCGGTTAAATTTTAAGGTTAAGAACGTAATTATCCTTCAATTAAATTAAACAAATAATTATACAGTACGCTACAAATGAAGGGATGACTTGCGATTTTGGCCATTTCCTTTAAAAATTAGCTATTTATTTGCAATCTTCAAAATTGAACTTAATTTTAAAATTATTATACTTTTAATTAAAATTCGGGACAAAATTGGGTGTCAACATCGTGAATCCAAGGTCTGCCCAATATGATATTGTAGGCTAGATCCGCATCGACAACATGGAAAGTTGTTTCCTTTGCTACCCCTTCGGCAAGAGTCATGAGGGTAATCTCCCCGAGAGTCTTCTTACTGGAATTGTTGAAACCAGACAGAACTCGAGATATGGGCACGATCTTGTTTGACACCTGCATCTCTCTGACAACCCGTGATTGGATAATGTTTTCAGAGCTGCCCGCATCAATGAGTACTCTCTTGACGTCGAACTCTGCCACGCGTAGCGTTATGACTAACGCATCAGCATGTGGGAATTGCGAACCATTTGCATCAGAGTCCTCAAATGTGATTACTTCTTCTGATCGTGGGCGCTTGTTGTTTGTGATGGAAACCTTTGCATACTTCTTTGCTGTGAAAGTAATAGAGTCCACCTCGATCCCACCTGAAATAACATTAACTGTCCTCCTCGGAGAGGATGCTCGCGGAGGGCCCGGTTTGTTCTGCTGTGCCTTCGCATGAGTCTGCTTTCCCCTCTCGGTCAGGAACTCATTCAAGAATCCCTGTTTCAAGAAATGAGCAATTTCATACCTGAGGGCTTTGCAGTCTTCGGTGGTATGGCCATGGTCACGATGGAAATCGCACCACAGACCTTGGTTTCGCTTGCTTGGGTCGGATTTCATGTCTTTTGGTCATTTGACCTTTTTTCCCATGTCTTTGAGTGCTGCTACTACCTCAGACGTTTCCACGTTGAAACTGGGCAAAATTGGTGCTCCGTGGAGGCTTGATTCCGAATCATCTCTCCGCGATAACCCTTTGTTGTTGTGATTGCGTCCTTTGGAATGGCTGCATGTCTGATCAGGGTACGGTTCATAACGTACGTCTGTTTTCTCTAACTCTGCCTTTCCGCCGGGTCCACCGCTACGTGCCTGAGCTCTTCCTCGAGTACCTGTTCCAATCAATTTATCTTCATCGATACGTACCTTAGAATTATAACGATTGTAGACGTCTGACCAACTGGCTGCTGGGAACTCGCGAAGAGACTCATAGAGTCTACGCGTTGCCTCTGAGCTCCTGATGTCCAGGCTGTTGGTGAATGCAATCGCTTCCCATCTGTCTGGTACTTTGGGGAGTAACATACATTCCCTCTGGAAACGATCCACATATTTGCGGAGAGACTCGTCGGGTCTTTGCTTGATCTCAAAGATGTCCTCAACGCGGGTTTCCGTCTTTTGAGCGCCTGTGTGTGCTTTCACGAACAACTCGGCCATCTCTGCGAAAGATCCAATGGAGTTGGGTGGCAGCATTGAATACCATCGCAGAGCACTATCTGCTAGGGTTTCCACGAACTTCTTCAGTTGAACAGGCTCGATCTCCTCGTCGGTGAGATCGCTGGCTTTGATAAAGTTACTGAACATCATGAGATGGTCGTTGGGGTCAGACGTTCCGCGATACCTAGGGATGTTTGGTATTTTAAATGTCTTAGGTATCGCTTTTGGGGCCGCCTCCATCTTCCAGGGTCGCTGTGAATAACGCTGGACATCAACTTTCTTCAATGTGGGCGGAGCGCCTGGTATCTGATCGATTCTTTCGTGGAGAGACTTCTGAAGTGCTTCCCGGCTTTGCTTGAATTGCTTGGTGAGGGCTTCTACAACAAGGCTCACATCCGTAGGCGCCATAGATCCTCCGTTCTGATTTTGATTGACTTGGGTCATAGGATCTATGGTACCACTGTTGTTCCGCTCTCCGCCTTGCCTTGAGGTATGTGAAGATGGCGCGTCACGATCAGGTGCCGCAGCTTCGACCCTTGCAGCTGAAGGGTTGCTTCTTCGGAGAGAGGTGAGTGCCTCGTTTATTCCTCGGTTTACTTCTGCCTGTTCCTGCATGAAAGCAAGGAGTGTCTCTTGGAGGTTCCCTCTGCCAGGGGAGAGACTCCTATGGCGTCGTCTCCTGGGTGGAGTAGTGCTCTGAGAGTGCATACGCCTATATCGTTGCCTGACAGGTCCTTGGGAAGACTGCTGCTGCCCGTCGGACGAGTAATCGGGAGAATAATCAGGAGAGTAATCAAGATGGAGTGAAGGAGTGTTTACCGGTTCTCCGCCTACGATAGTTCGTTGAGAGTTGCTTTCTGCCATGTTAGTTGTAGAGCAAAAACATAGACGAAAATAGATATAATAGCAAAGATAAACTATTAATCTACGAAGGCTATTGACCGGCTCCCACTGTGGTCGCCAAATTGTTTAACCTAGATCCGGTTTTAGACTAATTAACAATTAAATTTGTATTTGTGGGGTCACGATCAATAGTTGAGATTAAGAGTTTATACGGTGAGCTGAGATGATTATAATGTGAGAACGATATGAGAATATTAACCAATAATAATAATAAAACGTAAATATGAATAAAGAGAAGTAATCGTAGAGCATCACTCGTCTTCGGAGAGAGTTCTCCGATACCAGTCATACTTCAGACGATCGAAGAACTAGAACAGTAAACGTAAATAGGATTATCTGAGCAAGAGAGAGAGAGAGAGAGAGAGAGAGAGAGAGAGAGAGAGAGAGAGTATTCTTATTGATAGTATAGACAGGAAGTAAAGTTGTTGTACAATCGATTAATGCGAATGCTATTTATAAGCTTGATAGGCACCCGTTGGGATTTTTATAACTGCTGGGCGTGGATCCGTCTGGATAAGTAACTGCCGGTCACATATCCATTTGAGTCATAACTGCGGGGTTGTAATGATTGCCTTAATGACCATTAATAGATTGATCGTGGATGATCGTGTTAATAACTGCTCATTTAAACCGTGTTGACCATTGAAGTGCCTCATAACTCTTTCAGGTCTGCTCGTGACGAATGTCTGTCCATTGGATGTCTGTCCGTTTGAAATGTCTGTCCGTGCCACGTGGAAGACATGATGTTTGGCATTTTATGCCTATATTTCCTTAATATTTCCTCACGTTTTAGTACCTTATTCGCTTGTTTTGTAGCTTGTGAATGTGGTTTTACACTGATTTGATGTCGTGTGTATGTAGGTTGTTATGCAGTGTAATTGAAGCTTTTAAGAGCATGATTGAGCAAGAAAAGATTGGATTTTGATTGAGGATTGGATCGAGCACACGAAGGCACGACACGAGCGAGCAAAGGAGCGAGAAAACACGAAAACGGCCTGGCGCCCTAGCCCATGCGCCGCGCCACTCATAGCGCGCAGTGCTAGGCGCGATGGGGCGCGCGCCGCATGGCCAAGGCGTGCAGCCTAGGGCGTCCTCTGTCCAGTGTCGCGCGATTGGGGGCGCGGGGCGCCCGCTATGGCGCCCCTGGAGCGAATTTTGACTTCCTATTTCGTCTAGGATTGGGTCTAACTTATTACTAGGTGTTTGTAAACTCTATAAATACTCTTTTACTTAGTTTTTCATGGGAGTTCAGACTTTGGAGCAAATTTGAGAGCTCATAACATCAAGACAAGGGTTTTTCTTCCTACCATTAATTTACTACATCATTATTTCATTATTACATCAATTCCTTGTGTTGTTATTATGAGTATGCGTAGCTAAATCTATCGTTCTAGGGTTAGAGTATTACATGAAGGTTGATATTTGAAGATTGATTTCCATTAATTGAATCCCATTACGGGTTACTTATTCTTTCTTGATTTTACTTGTGTAATTGTCAGGGCCCGATTATTACGCATTATCTATGGTTTTTAGATTGAACTCGAAAGAGGGAATTTAATTACGTAATAAGAAAGAATAGGACTAGTTTGTGAACCCGGGCATCGGGGAACCAATTTGTGAGTAGGATAGACATATACTTGCTCGCCTAGTTTAACTAATTACAGAATTCGTTAATGCGTGTACGTGATTCAACCCATAGACATATAGGGATTGGAGTAGCCTGCATAGACCGTGAAGAACTGAAAGGTTTTCACGGGTACATTTAATCTGTTAGTTAGTAACCCGGGATTTAAGAAGTGGAATCAATTGGAAAACTCAACTGGATTGTTTGTAACTCTGACCCTGGATTGTCTCCTTATTACTGATAACAACCAAGTCTTGCTCCATTGTTTGAATTCACTTCTACCATTTAATTACTGTTCTTTAGTTAATAAACTCATCATTATTGGAAAAAGATCCCTGAATAGTTTAAATAAATTGTTTGCTAGAACTCAGTCTGCATAGTCCTCGTGGGAACGATACTCATCTTATCACTTTATCACTTGGCGACCACGTATACTTGCGTGTGCGTTTGGGAGCAACAAGTTTTTGGCGCCGTTGCCGAGGACTAATTATTGACTGATTTCTTTTTGAACAGTTTATTACTTACTATTCAGGTTTAATTTTTGTTTTGAGTTTTGTGCTGTTCAGGTATTAGGTCCTGCTTGATCTTTACCTACAGGAATGGCAGAAGACCAAGCTTTAGCTGTGCGAGATGTTGCTCTCCCCAGCCTGGAGGGAGTAGCATCGAGCATAGTTAAGCCCGCTATCACCGGGGGATTTGAGATTAAGTCCGGCATGATTCAGTTGCTGCATGTGACTGGACAATATGGTGGATTACTTCATGAGGATCCGCAGCAACACATTCAGAACTTTCTGGAGATCAGTGATACTTATACACCAGCGGGTGTTCCTACTGATTATGTTCGCTTGACGTTGTTCCCGTTTTCACTGATTGGGGCAGCAAAGAAGTGGTTAAAGGCTGAAAAGTCTGGGTCTATCACTACATGGGAGGATTTGGCTAAGAAGTTCTTGGCTAAATTTTATCCGTCTGCCAAGACAGCCCGGCTGAGGAGCGAAATTATGTCCTTCAGACAGTTAGAAGGAGAATCCTTGTATTCAGCCTGGGAGCGATTCAAAGCTTTATTGCGAGATTGTCCACACCACAACCAATCCAATGAGGTTGTGGCACACACTTTTGTTGAGGGGCTGAACCAACACACTAAGATCGTGGTTGATGCTGCTGCTCGAGGCCAAGTACTGGCCCTAAATTTTGATCAAATTTATGATTTGCTAGATAAGTTTTCGCAGAGCAATCCTGATTGGCAGGGAGATGGTAGAGCTATTACGCAGAAACCTGCAGGGGTACTTCAGTTAGATGCAGTTTCAGAGCTAAGGGCGAGGATGGATGCTATTTCCAATCAAATTAGCAAGTTAGCTCTGCAAAAGGCTCAGCAACCAGTGGCTCCAGTGCAACAACTCCAGAGCTTTTGTGAGATTTGTGGTCAAGACCATGCTACAGAGGTTTGCTCTTCTAATCCAGAGTCAGTTTATTACGTGGGTAATCAAAACAGGCTGCAGGGTCAAAACCAGTTTGGTAATGGGTATTATCAAAGCAATACGAGAGCCCCGAATAATTACCACCCACTTCCAGCACCACCACAGCAGGTTAGCAGTTCAGTTGAAGATATGCTAAAGTAAATAATGGCAGGCCAGCAGAGAATGATAGCTGACACTGCAGCCCATGCACAAGCCATACATGATCTTGCCAATGCTCAAAAGAACTTGGAGCACCAGTTGGGATAGTTGGTGGGAGAAAGAAGCACTGTTAAAAAAGAGCCTGAACAATGTCTTGCAGTGACCCTAATTGAAGGTGGAGAGCTGATGGCCAAGTCCGAGGAGAGAGCTGAAATAGAAAAAGTTGAAAAAGTGGAGAAGGTAAAGAAGAAAGAAGAGAGAAAGGAGGCACCTTTGCCACCTCCACCATTCCCGCAGAGATTATTACCATCGAAGGATCTGGCCCAGTATCAAAAATTTGTGAGTATGTTGAAAGAACTTCAAGTTAATATTCCTTTGACTGATGTGTTTGAATTGATGCCATCCTTTGTGAAGTTCTTAAAAGAAATTTTAGTGAAGAAGAAAAAGCCTCAAGAGATAGATACAGTTGATTTAGTTGAGGAGTGTAGCACAATCTTGAGTAAGCTACCTCCAAAACTTCAAGATCCTGGGAGGTTTACTATTCCTTGTACCATTGGAGGGCATAATATCACTGGAGCCTTGTGTGATTTGGGTGCGAGCATAAATCTCATGCCTCTGTCTGTTTGCAAAAGGTTAGGGCTAGGAGCAATCAAGCCCTCTTCAGTTACTCTTAAGATGGCAGATGGATCTCTCACTCACCCTGATGGTAGGTTGGAGGATGTGTTGCTAAAAGTTGGTAAGTTTACATTCTCTGCTGATTTTGTAGTCCTAGATTATGAAGAGGACCGAGAAGCTCCAATCATTTTGGGGAGGCCATTCTTAGTCACCTCGAAGGAAATTATTGACATGGAGCTGGGTGAGATGACTGTTAGAGCGCATGAGAAAAGGTTACTTTCAAGTTTTATGATGAGAAGGAGCACATAGCTAAGGTTGAAGAGTGCTCTATGATTGAATGTGTCAAACAAGAACATGGAAGTAAACCACATGTGAAGTTGAAGATGGGTTCTCTAAAAGAAGGGAAGAAAGCAAAAGTTCGGCGTAAGAAGAGAAGACATAAAGGCTGGAAGTGAGCTAAAAGGGTCGTCGTGCCACGACGTTAACTAAGGCGCTTCTCGGGAGGCAACCCGAGTTTGTACTTGTATTATTTTATTTATAGTGTCACGTAGTTGTTGTTTTTCCTTGGATTGCAGGTTCATGTAATGTCGAGGCTAAGTGTGGGGTGTCCTCACCCTTGCCTAATGTTGATGATCTGTTGGGGGAAGTCTGAGTACCTCATACTATATGGAAGCTTGGAGGATGCTAGCACCAAGGACTAGAATCTTCAGGGAAGTTTTCCTTACCTTGCGCTTGCTTATTTTTAGCCCTGAGGACAGTGCTTAGTTTAAGTGTGGGGTGGGGAACTACCCTTTATCTATTTTTGAGGTTAGGGATGCATGTACCATAGGATTTTTCTTTTGTCACTTGACTTTATTTTTATTTGTTTCTTGCTTTAATAAATGAAAAAAAAATTAGAAAACCAATGAAAAATTCCAAAAAGATTTTCCTTTTAGTTTAATTTTATTAGTGGTACATGTCATCCACCCCGTGGTTTTTCTTATGACCGCGGTTCTTTTCCACGGGGAGGCCTTTGAACCGGGTAGTTTTTTTTTTTTTTTTTTTAGGATTAGAATAGTTAGTATAGGTGACCCTAGACGAAAGGAAGAGGTAGAATGCTAGGTGCCTTTGATCTGTTTGATACCGGTGGACTTGAAGTGATTGCATGTGCTATTTGTGGTGTCCTTGGGTTTTAATTTGATGCATGCCTAAGAAAAATTGGAACGACCCCCTTGAGATGCTTGAGTCCGCTAGCTTGACTTGATTGTGAACCTTTGTGCATTAGTGCTTAAATTTCCACAAGTTGCATTCTAGAAGCTTAGTTGAGAGTTGTTGATGGAACCTTTTTGTGTGGACCATGTGCAATGTGTGTTGTGAGGCATGTTCTTAATTACTCCATGTGCATGTTAATGTCTAGAACTTGCCCCGTGTGTGTGCAAAGCGAAATCCTAGGTTTGCTCTAGTCGGGAAATGATACAAGGCCTTCTTTTTGTGAGCCTACCCTTACATATATACCTTGGAAAAATTATTGTTGTGATTTCTTTGATCCCTTCTATTGGTACCCACACCCCGAGCCTACCCATTTGTTCTAAATTGTCTCTTTTGGCCCTTTACTCCTTAAGCACTTTAGTGATATTATGTGTTATGTTGGAGTTGTGGTTAGAATTGGGAGGTTTTTGAGTGGAGCTAATGAAGGGAAATAATTGAAAATTTGTGAAGTAGTGAAAGGCATTGGCAAGGTTGGATGAAATTGAAATAAAGAAAAAAAAAAAGAGCAAAGAAAAAAAATTGTGGAAAAAGAAATAAAAAAGAGAAAAGATATCCATGCCTTGCTAGTGTGTGCTTAAATAAAAAAATGCTACTTGTTGAGAAGGTGTATGTGTAGAAGAGTTGATTGGGTGGCTTGATGAGATTTGTGCTTAATTTAATTGTGATGTATTAAAGTGCTTAGGGAGGTAGTCACTATTACCCATATGTATCCTACCAACCCCTTAGCCTACATTACGACCTTTCTAAAGTCCTAGTTAATCCCGATTGGAGTGAGCTTACATTAGTGGAGTCCTACACTACGGGCAAGCCTATGGTACATTGTGTGTGACATGTGAGGTTTTCATGAGAGTGAGTGAATTCATTTGTATTGCCCCCGTTCTAGTCATGATATTGGTTTTGTGTGTGATTTTTGGGGGGCACTCTCTTGCTTCATATTGGTGAGGGCGCATGGTTTGCATGAAATAGGTGAAGTTGATGGCTTCTTGGTTGAGTAGATAGGTGTGATTTTGTGGGAGCATGGTTGCAATAAGTTGAGTTTGTACATTTGAGTTATTTTGGGGTGGTTGTTCTCATATTTTTGGTTTTGGTAAATTGTTGGCATGTTTGTGGATCCATGGTAGTCATGTGCGCATTGGTTCAATGGTCGGTATCAACCATAGTGATAGGCAGACATGTTCTATCTAGGTTGGAAGTTATTTGTGATTGCTCGAGGACGAGCAAAGGTTCAAGTGTGGGGTGGTGATGTTTGGCATTTTATGCCTATATTTCCTTAATATTTCCTCACGTTTTAGTACCTTATTCGCTTGTTTTGTAGCTTGTGAATGTGGTTTTACACTGATTTGATGTCGTGTGTATGTAGGTTGTTATGCAGTGTAATTGAAGCTTTTAAGAGCATGATTGAGCAAGAAAAGATTGGATTTTGATTGAGGATTGGATCGAGCACACGAAGGCACGACACGAGCGAGCAAAGGAGCGAGAAAACACGAAAACGGCCTGGCGCCCTAGCCCATGCGCCGCGCCACTCATAGCGCGCAGTGCTAGGCGCGATGGGGCGCGCGCCGCATGGCCAAGGCGTGCAGCCTAGGGCGTCCTCTGTCCAGTGTCGCGCGATTGGGGGCGCGGGGCGCCCGCTATGGCGCCCCTGGAGCGAATTTTGACTTCCTATTTCGTCTAGGATTGGGTCTAACTTATTACTAGGTGTTTGTAAACTCTATAAATACTCTTTTACTTAGTTTTTCATGGGAGTTCAGACTTTGGAGCAAATTTGAGAGCTCATAACATCAAGACAAGGGTTTTTCTTCCTACCATTAATTTACTACATCATTATTTCATTATTACATCAATTCCTTGTGTTGTTATTATGAGTATGCGTAGCTAAATCTATCGTTCTAGGGTTAGAGTATTACATGAAGGTTGATGTTTGAAGATTGATTTCCATTAATTGAATCCCATTACGGGTTACTTATTCTTTCTTGATTTCACTTGTGTAATTGTCAGGGCCCGATTATTACGCATTATCTATGGTTTTTAGATTGAACTCGAAAGAGGGAATTTAATTACGTAATAAGAAAGAATAGGACTAGTTTGTGAACCCGGGCATCGGGGAACCAATTTGTGAGTAGGATAGACATATACTTGCTCGCCTAGTTTAACTAATTACAGAATTCGTTAATGCGTGTACGTGATTCAACCCATAGACATATAGGGATTGGAGTAGCCTGCATAGACCGTGAAGAACTGAAAGGTTTTCACGGGTACATTTAATCTGTTAGTTAGTAACCCGGGATTTAAGAAGTGGAATCAATTGGAAAACTCAACTGGATTGTTTGTAACTCTGACCCTGGATTGTCTCCTTATTACTGATAACAACCAAGTCTTGCTCCATTGTTTGAATTCACTTGTACCATTTAATTACTGTTCTTTAGTTAATAAACTCATCATTATTGGAAAAAGATCCCTGAATAGTTTAAATAAATTGTTTGCTAGAACTCAGTCTGCATAGTCCTCGTGGGAACGATACTCATCTTATCACTTTATCACTTGGCGACCACGTATACTTGCGTGTGCGTTTGGGAGCAACAAGACACGTGTCACCTTTTCAAGCCTAGTCAGCTTTTATCCAATACACATGTGATATGATGTGTTTGATTGCATCATATCTTATTCAGCTTCCTTGGTTTCTATGGCTAAGTAAGCAGACAACACATTCGTGTGACATGTGTTGTCTACTTCACCATTAAAATCCAACACGTGGTCAAATGATATGCTATTACAGCTCTTGACTTCAAAGACAACAAAAGTTCGTAACTCTTCTGCTGCCCTGGTTTCTATAAAGTGCATTTCAAAGTTTTTCTATCTGTTAAAAGTTTTTCTTCCTGACTCTTCCACTCCCACTTTATGGAAAATTGAATTTTTTTCCAACTTTCTGTCTCACATCGATCAAGGAATCTTTCACAATTCTATATTCAAGCTCATGAGGATGCTTAATTAGAATATGACAATTGTATCGGTTCCAAATTTCCGCCGAATACATCATGCGCTAGGCTTGTATCATTGCAATCGAATAGCAGTATTACTGCTATATTTCCTGGCCTTTTCATCATCAATCTGATGCAGCATGCCTCTCAAGCTACCTAAATCTAATTCTTACATGCCCAAATTATTCTAATTCTGGTCATCCTTTGGAATTAAAACTCTACCTCTTCAATGTCTCAAAAGGGTTGTCATCCTAATTGAGCAATTTGCACTTCATGTACCCTATGACAATCTTGTCAAGCAATAGAAATCCATACATAAACCGAATTGCACATTCTATATTAGTCTTTGAAAATCTTGCAATATTGATTCATCCTTTCGAACTATACTTCTGTTCTTGTCTCGGCAAGACACATGGGCAACTTTGTATAAAGGGTGGGTCTTTCCACTATTTCTAAAAATCGAGTTCTCTCAGGACAAAATTGACAAGGATTTCGAAACAGTCCCATTGGTATCCTAATCAGGCAATCACTATTTTGGTATAGAATTGCAACTCAAAATGGGGCAACTTTTTGAACCAGCCTAACTTTTGAATCTTGGTTTTTTCCGCCGTTTCAACACCGCATCCCCTCACCGGGGCAGCTTTTGAAACAACCCTGCCTTTTAATTTCTGAATTTTCCGCTCATAAAAAAATCCCCAAAATCAACATAGCCTTTGAAATGACCCGATCTTTGAATTACTTGATAAGAAATACTCTTACTTCCAATTATTTAGTATTTTTATCTCAAATCGAAGATTCTCACTGAACTAAAAAGGGTCAGCAACCTAACTGTTCTATCAACCGATCACCTAAATTGTGATCAAATAAAATCCCAATCTTTAATGATCAACCTTCAATCGCTTAAGATCACAATATTTAACCCCATGTATATCACTTGTATCAATATTTCATTTCCATTACATGTTTTATTCTAAGTTTCTTCCGAATCATTTTCGTCACTCGAATTGGACTAAAGAACCTAGGCATGCTCCACTTGAATACTGATATAAACTAGAACGAAATTCTACTTCTTCTACATCTTGGTACGGCATTGATCAAAGAAATACACTTTCTTTCTTTCTTTCTTTTTTTCGGTAGAAACATGAAATAACATTTAAATTAAAATTACAGGGGTTACAATTAGCGTTCATACGACCATTAGGAGGAGCCGTATCGCAATTAATACAAACAATAGTATTGGGGGGAGAATGGCATTAAGCGCATTCAAGTTCCCCAATGTAGACAACATAGAACAAGTATTATCCGATGTCCTAATAACAAAAGAAATGCCTACACTATCTTCCAACAAACAGTGTTGGACAAAATCAGGTGGCACAATATAGTGAATAGTAGAGGTGGCGTTGGACTGGTAAGGAGCTACCCTTGGCAAGATATGAGCTACCCTATTTCCTTGACGAAAGTTATGCCGGATTGTTGGTATTTTCAGCTGGATCATCATTAACCTGCAATTTGAAACAATAGAGGCATAGAAACAATACACTTTCTTTCAATTGCAGCAACATTATACAATATTCATTTACTTGGCTAGCGAGCTCTAGTTTTTGTGAAAATTGTTACAAGAGAAAACCTTCATTATTACCAGATTGCACAAAATACCTCTTCTATATCTACTTGATTTTATCAGTATTATTTTTTAAAAAATCTCAAATATTTCCCCACATGAGGCGAAATTGTTCACATTTCTGAAACAGTCAAATCACGTCTCAAGCTTCCAAATTCATCAATTGTCAATCGAGTGGAGGAGCCTTTCACTTCTAAGCACTCTCTATTCGACCTTTGTTCTGAAGAGGAGGACAAAACCTGAAGATATTAAATCACCGAAAATATATCACTTGTATCAATATTTCATTTCCATTACAAGTTTTATTCTACTCTAACAAGATACTAGTTTCTTCCGAATCATTTTCGTCTCTCGAGTTGGACTAAAGAACCTAGGCATGCTCCACTTGAATACTATATAAACTAGAACAAAATTCTACTTCTTCTACATCTTGGTACGACATTGATCAAAGAAATACACTTTCTTTTTCTTTTTTTTTAGTAGAAACACGAAATAACATTAAATTAAAATTACAGGGGTTACAATTAGCGTTCACACGACCATTAGGAGGAGTCGTATCGTAATTAATACAAACAACAGTATTGGGGGGAGAATGACATTAAGCGCATTCAAGTTCCCCAATGTAGACAATATAGAACATGTTTTATCCGATGTCCTAATAACAAAAGAAATGCCTACACTATCTTCCAACAAACAGTGTTGGACAAAATCAGGTGGCACATCATAGTGAATAGTAGAGGTGGCGTTGGACTGGTAAGGAGCTACCCTTGGCAAGAGATGAGCTACCCTATTTCCTTGATGAAAGTTATGCCGGATAGTTGGTATTTTCAGCTGGATCATCATTATCCTGCAATTTGAAACAATAAAGGCATAGAAACAATACACTTTCTTTCAATTGAAGCAACATTATACAATATTCATTTATTTGGCTAGCGAGCTCTAGTTTTTGCGAAAATTATTACAAGAGAAAATCTTCATCATTACCAGATTGCACAAAATACCTCTTCTATATCTATTTGATTTTATCAGTATTATTTTTAAAAAATTCTCTAATATTTCCCCATATGAGGAGAAATTGTTCACATTTCTGAAATAGTCAAATCACGTCTCAAGCTTCCAAATTCATCAATTGTCAATCGAGTGGATGAGCCTTTCACTTCTAATCACTCTCTATTCGACCTTTGTTCTGAAGAGGGAGACAAAACCTGAAGATATTAAATCACCGAAAATATAAGTTTTGTTTGTATTTTAATTTAAATTTTTAACAAAATCCTTTTAAATCCCATAATATTTCATTCCTTTCAAAATATAAATTGCACCCTCGATTAACTATCTTTTTCTTTTTTAATATTCCTCTTTTTCCTCTCTAATGGAAATAATACTAGCTAGATACATCTCCTTGCTAATATACTATTTTAATTATATATATATATATATATTGATGTTTGGCATTTTATGCCTATATTTTCTTAATATTTCCTCATGTTTGGGTACTTTATTCGCCCGTTTTCTAGTTGATAAATGTGATTTTGCACTGATTTTATGTCGTATGATTGTAGTTTGTTATGAAGTGCAATTGGAGCTTTAAAGAGCATGATCGAGCAAGAAAAGATTGAATTTGGATTGAGGATTGGATCGAGCACGTGAAGGCACGGAACGAAGCAAGCTGCGAACGACGAAAGCAGGAAAATGGCCTGGCGCAATAGGTGGCGCGCCGTGCCAGGGAAAGCGCCCAACTGCCCTGCGCGAAAGAGGCCTGATAATTGATCACTATCTACGGTTCTTAGATTGAACTCGAAAGAGGGAATTTATGAACGCAAATAAGAAAGAATAGGGCTTGATTGTGAACCTGGGCATCGGGGAACCAATTTGTGAGTAGGATAGGCATATACTTGCTCGCCTAGCTTAACTAATCAGAGAATTCGTTAATGCGTGCACGTGATTCAACCCTTAGACATATAGGGATTGGAGTAGCTTGCATAGACCGTGAAGAATCGAAAGGTTTTCACGGGTACATTTAACCTGTAGTTGGCAATCTAGGAAATTAAGAAGTATAATCAACTGAAAAACTCAACTGGATTGTTCGTAGCTCTGACCTTGGACCGTTTCTCCATTATTAATAACGATTATTGACTTCAATTACTTATTTTTAATTATTTTCTTTAGTTAGTAACTTTCACAACCATCATTGAAAGAGATCCCTGAATAATGTTTAAGAAATTGTTTGCTAGGATTCAGTCTGAATAGTCCTCGTGGGAACGATACTCTACTTTTCACTTTATTACTTATCGACCATGTATACTTGCAAGTGCGTTGGGAGCAACAAGTTTTTTGCGCCTTTGCCGGGGACTAAAAATTAACTGTTTTCTGTTTGAACGATTTATTATTTTCTATTCAGGTTTAATTTTTTTTGTCTAGTTTATTTTTGTGTTACTTGTTAGCATGTCATCTTTTAATGAAAACTGGTCGAGCGGTTGTAATTCTAATTTTGATGATTTTTGTCTGCTTTTGCGGAGGAACCCACTTGTGGGAAAATTGTCCAACTCTTTCAACCCTACGAGACTGGTTATGTGAATTTTCTACCACCTTTGATTGGAACTTTTGTATGTTTTGTGGTGGTCAGTGGAATGATTGTCCTAAGTGTCATGCTCCTTCCCCCAATAATTTTTGTGGTGATTCTAATGATGTTTGTGAGTTTGACAGGAGCGATAAACCGCAGGTTCTTAATGAAACTTGGCTAATGGAGCAAGCCAAACTCTTAGAAGCTTATGGGGATTTCAGAAGTAACTAACAAATATGACGAGGCAATTTATGGAAGAATGAGTGGAGCTCGGACAACAGATCGACCGATTTGTCTTGGCTATTCACGACTTGGAGGCGAATTTGAGTGATATGGTTGAGGTGTCTAATGCCCAATTATCAGTTGTCGTGAATAGTAGATTTGAGATAGAAGAGCTTAGAAGCCAATTTGAGGAGCAAAAAGTGGAATTCCTACCATTCGACCCAATATTAGTTGATGATGCCAAGGTTGAAAAAATTACATTAGAGTCAAGTAAGGAAATAGAAAACATCATATTTGAGGACTCTAGTGTTAGTGCAAGTGAGGGTGACAAAAGTAAAGCAATTTTAGAATTGAAGCGCATTGGACCTCATTCCAATCATTTTTCAACATTGTGTTTGGATGGTGACATGAAAATTGAGCCACCCGATCCTGTGAAGAAACCAAAGAAGGAGGAACAAAGTGCTTATATTCTAAAGTTTGTGATGCCGAGAAGACAAAATGACATCCCTCATTTAAAGGCCAAGAAGTACAAAATGCGATAATAGTTACTTGGTCTTTTTGTGTTTTTGCCACCACCCCAATACCGTAGTCATAAGCTTGAAGCAAAGTTGGGGATTCAATTCATTAGTTCAAGGTGCAGACAAAAGTGATGAAGTTGTCTTCGTCGTGCCGCGACGTTAAATCAAGCGCTTCTTGGGAGGCAACCCAATTTGCTTGCTTTAATTTTATTTATTTTTATTATTATTTTTATGGTTGTATATTACTTTGGGTGATTCTTTAGATTGCAGGTTCATGTAATGTCGAGTTTAAGTGTGGGGTGTCCTGACCCCTGTCTAATTTTGATGACCTGTTGGGGGAAGTCTGAGTACCCCTTGCTCTACGGACGCTTGGTGGGTTCGTAATGGAGATGGTGCCAATGCTAGCACCAAGGGCTAAGCCATTTGGCCTTCAGGGAAGTTTTTTTACCCTTGCATTTTTATTATTAGCACTGAGGACATTGCTTGATTTAAGTGTGGGGTGGGGGAACTTCTCTTTATTTTTGAGGTTAGGGATGCATGTACCGTTAGAATTTTTCCTTTGTCACTTTACTTTATTTTTATTTGTTTCTTGCTTTAATATATGAAAAATGAAAAAAAATAGAAAACTAATGAAAAAATTCCAAAAAGATTTTCTTTTTAGTCTTTATTAGTGGTACATGTCATCCACCCCGTGGTTTTTGTTATAACCTCGGTTCATTTCCACAGGGAGGCCTTTGAACCGGGTAATTTTTATTTTTATTAGGATTAGAGTAGTTAGTTATAGGTGGCCCTAGACGAAATAGATGGGTAGAATGCTAGGTGCCTTTGATTTGTTTGATACAGGTGGACTTGAACTTGTTGCATGTGCTATTTGTGGTGTCCTTTGGTTTTAAATTGTGATACATGCCTAGAAAAAAAATGGAATGACCCCCTTGAGTTGCTTGAGTCCACTCACTTGACTTTGTTGTGAACCTTTGTGCATTAGTGCTTAATTTTCCACAAGTTGCACCCTATTTGCTTGATTTGAGAGTTATGATGGAGCGATTTTGTGTGGACTGTGTGCAATGTGTATGGTGAGGCATATTCTATTGTGGTCCATGTTTGCATATTGGTGTCTAGAACTTGCCCCGTGTGTGTGCAAAGCGAAATCATAGGTTTGCTCTAGTCGGGAAATGATACAGGCCTTCTGAGATAAGCATTTGACCTTGATTTGCCTACCCTTATATACACCTTGGACTTGATTGTTGTGATCACTTTGACCTTTTGTTGGCACCCACACCGCAAGCCTACCCACTTGTTCTAAATTGATTTCTTTTGACCCTTTAGTCATTAAGCACTTTAATTGATGATTTTATATTATTGTGGAGTTTGTGGTTGAAGTATTGAGAGGTTTTTGAGTAGAACCAATGAGGGGAATATTTGATAAAATTGTGAAGTAGTTGAGAGAGCATTGGCAAGGTTTGGAAAGAAGTGATTAAAAAAAACGAATGAAAAGAAAAAAAAAGCTGAAAAAATTGGAAAAAAAATAAAGAGAAAAGAAATGAATATCCATCCTTGCTAGTGTTGTGCTTAAAACAAAAACATTGCTACTAGTGAAAAAGGTGTGTGTGAAATTGGTTGGGTGGTGTTGATGAGATATGTGCTTAAATTGAATGTGATGTATTAAAGTGCTTAGGGAGGTAGTCACTATTACCCATATGTATCCTACCAGCTCCTTAGCCTACATTACAATCCTTTAAAGTCCTAGTTAATCCCGATTGGAGTGAGCTTACATTAGTGAAGTCCTACACTATGGGACAGCCTATGGTACATCATGTGTGACATGTGAGCTTTTCATGAGAGTGAGTAAATTCTTTCTATGCTATTGTCCCCGTTTTATCCTTGATATTTATTGTTGTGTGTGATATCCTACAAGCTCCTTAGCCTACATTACAACCCTTGAAAGTCCTAGTTAATCCCGATTGGAGTGAGCTTACATTAGTGGAGTCCTACACTATGGGATAGCCTATGGTACATCATGTGTCACATGTGAGCTTTTCATGAGAGTGAGTAAATTCTTTCTATGCTATTGTCCCCGTTTTATTCTTGATATTCATTGTTGTGTGTGATATTTGGGGGACACTCTCTTGCTTCATTTTGGTGAGGGCACACGGTTTACATGACATAGGTGAAGTCGTGGCTTCTTGGTTGAGTAGGTAGGTGTGACTTTGTGGGAGCATGGTTGCAATGAGTCGAGTTTGTGCATTTGAGTTGTCTTGGGGTGGCTGTTCTCATGTTTTGATGTTTGATATATTATTAGCATGTTTGTTGGGCCCATAGTAGTCATGTGTACACTCGTTCAATGGTCGGTATCAACCATGGTCATAGGTAGATCTGTTCTACCTAGGTTGGGAAGTTATTGGTAATTTCTCGAGGGTGAGCAAAGGTTCAAGTGTGGGGTGGTGATGTTTGGCATTTTATGCCTATATTTCCTTAATATTTCCTCATGTTTGGGTACTTTATTCACCCGTTTTCTAGTTGATGAATGTGATTTTGCACCGATTTTATGTCATATGATTGTAGGTTGTTATGAAGTGCAATTGGAGTTTTAATGATGCGGGGCATATGACCTCAAGGCCGTTCACTAGAAGTCAAGCAAAGTTGATTCAAGACACCCATCTTCACTTGACTTGGAGGGACATGCAAGGAGGCTCCGAGAGTAGCTCGAAGATCATGCTTTTGAGCACCACGGATGGAGGACCACTTGGGCTCCAAGGGGATCCACCCCAAGCTCATTTTGAGCCTCTTGCACATGTTCCAGGATGAGGCGGAGCGCCTCAAAGCTGAGGCAGAGCGCCTTCCAAAATCCAGAGAGCCGAACTTCAGAAGGCGGAGCGCCTCAAAATGGAGGCGGAGCGCCTCAGCATGGAGGCGGAGCTCCCCCTGTTTCAGCATGCGGGATATTTTACTACTTTTTGCATGAACTTCCAACTATAGCCCTACGTGACCTTATTTGTTTTAACCCACTTTGGGGGTACTTTAGACCTTTTAGTATGACTAAGTGAAGCCTATAAATACTTCACTTAGCCTCCTCAAACATTAGCTTACCTTGAATTTTATGAATGATGAAAACAATCTATCTCTTGTTTAGAGAACCCTTTGTCTTGGTTGCTTGAATTCACTAGTGGAACCTAGTTGAGTGTTGAACCGAAAACTCGATCATTCTACTAGCGAGTCCCGGGTGCGACTCGAGGATAGTTGCATAGTGTAGGTCCTTCTTGACACCGATACGAGGGTATCTCGGGACAAGTTCCCCGGGGTTACTTCGTAGGGAGTTTGAGTAGTGTCTCGCTCTCTGTCTTTATTTTCCGCGTTTAGTTTTGATCCTTATCATCTTGGTATCAGAGCAAGGCTCGGGTTTTGTTTCTACAAACCCCCGACCCTTGATTCTTCGTGCCTAGGTTAGTTTCTACGTTAGGTTCTTATTTGTTGTTGAAGAAAAAGAAGAAAACACAAAAAAAAAAATAGAAAAAGTTGAAAAACACAAAAAAATTTTGATCATAGATTCTTGGTTTGTTGGACCTGTTGTGTGATTGTTATTGGGGTTTGTTCCTTATTGGAAACCCGTTCTTTTGGTACCCTAAATACAAGATTTGGAGTTGAAACGAAAGATTTGAAAATTTGAAACCCTTGAAAAATTTGAAAATTTTGAAACCCTAGTTTTGAAGATGATGAACATGGTGGATTGTTTGTTTTTTATTGGGGTTTGATAAAAGTTGTTGGGGTTTGTTCTTTGTGATTGAAACAACATTGGGGTACCTTTGAATTGCTAAAACAACGTGAGAATTGTCGGATTTTTGGGTGCAAAACCAAGAAAACCCGAAGTGAAACTTTGTTGAAGGTTGCAGGAGGCGGAGCGCCTAGAATCTGAGGCGGACCGCCTAAATTTTGTGACCTCTCTAGAATTTGTTGAGGCGGAGCGCCTCCTCCAAAGAGGCGGAGCGCCTACTCTGCTGAGGCGGGGCGCCTACTTGTGGGAGTTGTTGCTTTGGGTAGTCTTTCGTAGGATCTCTTGTTTCTTTGATTGCATTGCATCTAGCTATTACTTCTTTGAGTAATCTTACCTACTTGAATTGGGCTAGCCCTTCTAAGCTATTAGGAAACTCAAGCCTAGACCGGAGACTAGAATTCAAAGAAGACTCGTAGTCTCATTTGGCTCAAGTCCGCACTTAAAGAGCTTATCGTTCCAATAGAGTCATATCAACTCCACTCACCCCGAAGTGCATATGGATGTTGAGTCGAGTGATTAAGTTGAGGTTTGCTATTCAACTTAGTGAAGCTTTGGATTCAAGCAAGAGTGAAATAGCCACCACCACTAAACGAGTGATCCGAGTGAAACACTTGTGAGGGAGTGAGTGAGGTTGTTTTGCTAACGTTTGTTTCTTGTGTAGGTACAATGTCCACCGAAGGAGAAGATTTTACTAAGAGTGCCCTTACTACTATCCTTGCCAAGTTGGATAGTATGAACTTGAGGATTGAAAGCCTTGAGAGGGTGACGTCAAGTGCCCTAATTGAGCAAGGGACTTCCAACGTCCATTCAGAGAAAGGGACCCCGAGTGTCCAAGTTGGGAAAGGGGCCCCGAGTGCCCAAGTTGATGTTGGAGAAGGCACAAGTAGTCCGACCTTTACCCCGGAAGAAGTTGCGGAGTTGCTTCATCACCAACAACGGATAAGAGAGGATCGTGATCGAATTGACCTATTGTTGGGCAATACCCAACGGGTGACTATTCCAAACCTTATGGGCAATCCCCAAAGGAATGCTCGACTTCCCGGACTAATCCGAAATGTTCAACCTCTTGAGCAAGTTGCACAAGCTCAAGAAGGGGAGGTGGATAATTATGGTGATGATGGGTATGATGCTCATTATCAATTTAGGGGTCGGAATGTGGATAGGGGTCGAGGCCGAGGTCGAGGGCCACCCCATGGGCACTATGGAGGGAATGCTAGGAGGGATCTTGGTGGATATGGGGATCACTTTGGAGGCCAACCGGAGCCTTTCCAAGGGGGTCGTGACAACAACAACAACAATCTTAATAGTGTGAAACTCACTATTCCTCCTTTCAAAGGAAGTAGTGACCCGGCGGAATACCTTGATTGGAAGTTGTCCATGGAGCGTATATTTGACACCAATGATATGCCCGAAGTGAAGAAGACCAAGTATGCTATCTCTACCTTTGAGTCCTTTGCTTCTACATCGTGGGAGTCGGTGAAGAGGAATAGAAGAAGGATGGGGATGGTTATTAATCTTACTTGGGAAGAGTTGATCCGTGTGATGGATGAAAAGTACTTGACTAACCAATACCGACTGGAACAACAAAAGCATCTCTATGAGTTGAAGCAAGGTTATAAATTGGTTGGGGAGTACTTCAATGAGTTTGAACAAGTCCGGATGACTCTAGACTTGGATGAGAAAGATAATGAGACGGCCATGATCCGTTTCAAAGGGGGCTTAAACCGAGACATAGCTTCGCTCTTGAAGTTTCACAAGTACAATGATCACTACAAGCTATGTGAAGATGCGGTTGAAGCCGAGAAGTGGCTCAAAGAGGAGAAATCCCTTCGTTACAAGAGTAGTACTACTACTCCCTTGAACAAACCAAAGGATTGGAAAGCTCCTACAACGAAAGCCAAATTCCCAAGTGCAAGTGGTGCAAGTGCTAGCAAGGATGTGAAGAAGCCTTTTGAAAGGTCTACACAACCCGTGAGAGGTAACTCTAGAACTCACTTGAGTAATCCAGTCTCTTCTTCTACTCAATGCTTTAAGTGTAAGGGTTATGGTCATCTCCCCAAAGATTGCCCTACCCGAAAAATTATGGTTCTTAAGGGTGACTTGGTCTATGAGCAAGATAGTGAACCCGAGGAAGAAGAGGGAGTAGAGGGTGATGAGGAGGAAGATGATGGGGGAGATTGCCATGGTGGAAGATGATGATGCCCATGCCTTCCTTGTTGTGAGGAGGAGTCTAGGAGCCATGTGTGTGGAGGATGTTGAGACCTTACAAAGAGAGAACCTTTTTCATTCCAAATGCCGAGTCATGGGTCTCCTTTGCTCTATGATCATTGACTCGGGGAGTTGTGCTAACGTTATTAGCCAAACACTAGTTGACCAATTGAAAATACCCACCCTAAAACACCCAAATCCTTATCGGCTACAATGGCTTAGTGAGTGTGGTGAGTTGAAGGTGGTTAAACAATGTTTGATCAAGTTCAAGATTGGGAACTATGTGGATGAGCACATGTTCGATGTTGTGCTTATGCAAGCGTGCCACCTTCTCTTTGGTAGGCCATGGCAATTTGATCGACGTGTGGTTCATAATGGCCATGCCAACACCTATACGGTGACGCATGGGGGGAAAAAGTTTGTGCTCCAACCCTTGACTCCCAAACAAGTGAGCGATGATTACAAGCAGATGCGGGAGTTGAGAGAAGTGGCAAAGGCTAAGTCGGTTGTTGAGACTAGCCCTTTGTCCAAAAGCTTGGTGGCAATCCCACCAACTTCTACCGGTGGCATATGTGCCATGATGCAACCGGGCGAGGTCCTAAGAGGCAATGATGGCACCAAGTTTGTCCTATGCCTAGTGCACAAAGGTATGATCCTTAATGCTAATTGTGATTTTTCTACTAACCCTTTGCCTAGTGAAGGAGATTGTCTTGGAGTTGGATTGGGAGGTGAGGAAGCCATTCTTAGTGTGTGTAAGAGTGCTTCCAAGAAGGGGAGAGGAGTATATGATGTTAGTTGCCAATTGAACTATTTGATTCACTCCACTCCACATGTTGATCACACCTCGATGATAGATTGGTGTGTTGACCTTGAGCTTAAGGTGCAAGGGGATTTTGATAGCTTGATCTTGCATTTTCCATAACCCCATGACCTCTTTGCTCATTATCTTGTTGAGTGCATGTTGATCTTTAACCAAGTACTTATGGTTCTCTTTGGAGACTTGATATCCATGATTGTTATTGATGCTTGGTTATATCACAAGAGTGTGTTTTCCACACTTCTTGCACTAACCTACTTTCAAAGTAGGATGTTTGCTTGTGTTTGCTTGTCGTTGCTTGTAGGTTCTAAGCTCCATGCTAAGGCGAGGAAGATCTTCGAAAAAGCCTATGACAAAGCGACGATCAAGAGAAACAAAGGAGGAGATTTTTGGCCACCCTGTGGAGATGGGCCTTTTCAAGTGCTTTCCAAGATCAACAACAACGCCTATGTGATTGATCTACCCGGTAAGTACAATGTGTCTAATACTTTTAATGTGACTAACTTGACCCCTTGTGATGTAGGAGATGGTGATGCTGGAGAGGAGGAAGCCATGGTTTCGAGGACGAAACCTTCCCAAGAGGGGGAGGATGATGCGGGGCATATGACCTCAAGGCCGTTCACTAGAAGTCAAGCAAAGTTGATTCAAGACACCCATCTTCACTTGACTTGGAGGGACATGGAAGGAGGCTCCGAGAGTAGCTCGAAGATCATGCTTTTGAGCACCACGGATGGAGGACCACTTGGGCTCCAAGGGGATCCACCCCAAGCTCATTTTGAGCCTCTTGCACATGTTCCAGGATGAGGCGGAGCGCTTTCCAAAATCCAGAGAGCTGAACTTCAGAAGGCGGAGCGCCTCAAAATGGAGGCGGAGCGCCTCAGCCTGAGTAGGCGGAGCGCCTCAGCATGGAGACGGAGCGCCTCCCCCTGTTTCAGCATGCAGGATATTTTACTACTTTTTGCATGAGCTTCCAACTATAGCCCTCTGTGGCCTTATTTGTTTTAACTCACTTTGGGGTACTTTAGACCTTTTAGTATGACTAAGTGAAGCCTATAAATACTTCACTTAGCCTCCTCACACATTAGCTTACCTTGAATTTTATGAATGATGAAAAAAATCTATCTCTTGTTTGGAGAACCCTTTGTCTTGGTTGCTTAAATTCACTAGTGGAACCTAGTTGAGTGTTGAACCGAAAACCCGATCATTCTACTTGCGAGTCCCGGGTGCGACTCGAGGGTGGTTGCATAGTGTAGGTCCTTCTTGACACCGATACGAGGGTATCTCGGGACAAGTTCCCCGGGGTTACTTCGTAGGGAGTTCGAGTAGTGTCTCACTCTCTATCTTTATTTTCCGCATTTAGTTTTGATCCTTATCATTTAAAGAGCATGATCGAGCAAGAAAAGATTGAATTTGGATTGAGGATTGGATCGAGCACGCGAAGGCACAGAACAAAGCAAGCTACGAATGACGAAAGCAGGAAAATGGCCTGGCGCCATAGGTGGCGCGCCGTACCAGGGAAAGCGCCCAACTGCCCTGCTCGTTTTGTGGCGCCGGGCGGGGCCATGGCGTGCGAGATTTGACTGTTCTGCTTTGTGCGCGTGTTTTGAGGCATGGGGCGCCAGCTATAGCGCCCCTGGAGAGTTTTTGGAAGTCCTATTTCGTCCAGGCTTAGGCGTAACTAATTGCTAGGCTTTTGTAAATATTATAAATACTCTTTTACTTAGTTTTTGAAAGGAGGTTCAGACTTTGGAGGAAGTTTTGGAGGAGAGGGGAGGAGCCCTAGATGTCTTCTAAACAAGTTCTTTCTCTCTTTCTCTTATTCTTCTCTTTAATTCTATAGTTTTGTCGTTCTAGGGTTAGAGCAATTATATGAAGGTTGATG
This sequence comes from Petunia secreta, assembly GCA_029990175.1. NCBI lineage: Eukaryota > Viridiplantae > Streptophyta > Magnoliopsida > Solanales > Solanaceae > Petunia > Petunia secreta. The sequence goes on along the minus strand of JARKIP010000022.1, from coordinate 23,926,444 downwards.
TTTGATAGTTGATTTCTATATATTGATTTACCATTATAGATTGTTTATTCTTTCTTGAGCCTAATTGTTTGGTTATTGAGGCCTGATAATTGAACACTATCTACGGTTCTTAGATTGAACTCGAAAGAGGGAATTTATGAACCCAAATAAGAAAGAATAGGGCTTGATTGTGAACCTGGGCATCGGGGAACCAATTTGTGAGTAGGATAGACATATAATTGCTCGCCTAGCTTAACTAATCACAGAATTCGTTGATGCGTGCACGTGATTCAACCCATAGACATATAGGGATTTGAGTAGCCTGCATAGACCGTGAAAAATCGAAAGGTTTTCACGGGTACATTTAACCTGTAGTTAGCAATCTAGGAAATCAAGAAGTAGAATCAACTGGAAAACTCAACTGGATTGTTCGTAGCTCTGACCCTGGACTGTTTCTCCATTATTGATAACGATTATTGACTTCAATTTACTTGTTTTTAATTATTTCCTTTAGTTAGTAACTTTCACCACCATTATTGAAAGAGATCCCTGAATAGTCTTTAAGAAATTGTTTGCTAGGATTCAGTTTGAATAGTCCTCGTGGGAACGATACTCTACTTATCACTTTATTACTTGTCGACTACGTATACTTGCGTGTGCGTTGGGAGAAAATCACGTCTCAAGCTTCTAAATTCATCAATTGTCAATCGAGTGGATGAGCCTTTCACTTCTAATCACTCTCTATTTGACCTTTGTTCTGAAGAGGGAGACAAAACCTGAAGATATTAAATCACCGAAAATATAAGTTTTGTTTGTATTTGAATTTAAATTTTTGACAAAATCCTTTTAAATCCCATAATTCCTTCAAAAAAAAAAAATATATATATATATATAGGGAGAGAGGGGGAGAGATTGATTTTTATGTAGATTGAGCACTGGCTATGTTTCTCAGAAATGGATTGCTTGCCCTTTATAAAATGGCCAAGGATCTGTTGAGGCCATGTCCCTTCGAGGCTATGATGATAGCTTTTCTTCTTTGCAAATTTAGTGAAATAGAGCAACACGACGCAACTTGGCAAGGCAATCTGACTGTCCATCAGAATCTGCAACTATGGCAACCTTTGTCTAAACTGCAATACATTATCTAAGCTTAGCTCTCCAAAACTTATTTTGGTTTTATTGATTGTCATATGTTTTGGTATTTTCTATATTTATTTTTCTCTGTTACCTTACTAACGAATTATTTTGTCTTGCAAGATGTCTTTGGTAAAACTCACTAGAGCATGTTGCGTTGTGGGGGAGAAGACTCATTTACTTTTAATATCTGTACTCAACTCTCTAAATATGTAGTGGAACTTTATTTACTTTTGGGTTCAAGAGGCATGGTTGGCTAGTTATTTAGTTAATCCTCTTTTGGTGGCTACTTGATTAAATTACCCCTTTGTTTAGCCGGATTACAATATCCGGTTAATGGTTCATTTTTTAGGATCTTGTACTTAGTTCAAATTGAATCTTACATGGTTCATTTTACGTGATGACTTTTTGTCTAAACTTATCCGAATACTTAGAATAGTACACCTGAATATCTCTTTTGATTTTTGAATTGAATTACAAGGAGTTAGTATTGTTAGGTCTATTAGAGCCTTCAACCAAACACTAAGTTGGTGGGAAACGTCTCAGCCTTTATGTGCTAATGTCAGATGCTCTTTTGGTTGTCTTAAAACTTTTGTTAATAAAACTTGTGCATGCTTACGATTATGATCACATTTGGACACGGGACTTTATATTAGTATAAATCTAACTTGCTTGGTCACTTTAGTCAATTAAAATCCCAATCTCTTATTCCGGCGAGGAACCATGTTTAGTGGATTTTTCAGGGTGCCTAACACTTTTTTCACAATTAATTTGAACCCTTGCCCAATATTCCTAGTTTGCGGACCAAGTGTGAAGTCAATCAATTAAAACTCAATAGACACAATGTAGGTGCCCTAATAGGTCTAGTTAATTAACTTATTAGGTGGCGATTCAAGCATTCCTTTGTGAGTCCATAGTCGAATTCCATTTTAAATTTTACCGTTTAAAATAAGGGCAACTGACATCCTTAAGCACCGTACTAAGGGGACCTATAGGTTGAACCAGCTGCGAAGGGTCAGGAACAACTATCATTGTAATGTAGTCAGGAGAGTACGGTCCACTAAAAGAGTGGATGGAGAAAAGGTTCAAAGAGTTCGAAGAATCGATGGAGCAAATCCTGGAGCAACAAAAGTGATAGTAACTATAGACATCAAGAAGTACACCAAGCACCGTACAATGCAAGTGCTGCACCTTATGCCTATCCTAAAAAAGTTTAAGATGCCTAACTTAGCAAAATATAACTAAAAAGCTAATCACATCGACCACATTACCGCATAAGTGATGAAGGTCAAAGGAAACAATTTGACAGAAGAGGAGATCGAATCTATGTTGAAAAAATTTGGGGATACACTTACTAAAGGAGCTTTAACTTGGTATCCATTTATACTTGAGAGATCATTCGGTGCATTTGCTGAACTAACCCAGTTGTTCATCAAAGTCTACATGGGCATTTAGAAGCTTGAGAAGAGAGTTAAGGATATCCTTGACATCAAACAGGGCTAGTTTGAGTTACTTAAGGAGTTCATGGATCGCTTTCAACGAGAACGGATGATTTTACCAAGTATAGAAGAAAAAAGTGAAGCCTTAGGCTTGCAAATAACTAAAATTGACTTACGGGAACACCCAAATCTTCAAGAAGGAGGGAGACTGAGCGCTGATATTTATAGAGTTGATTTGAACCATATGAGTTTCCTCGACAGTCAGGTCGCCAGGGCGAGAGAAGAGACTATAAGGTTTCAAGTCAAAGGGAGGCATCAGGGTCTTTGTTTGTAAACAAGAGGCAACGACACCCAAGATCTCAGAGTACTATTTCAATTTGTCAACATCTGAGCTTGTGAATGTTTTAAGAAATTTGGGAGACAAGGCAGTTTGGTTTCCAAGTGACATAAGAACAAATCCAAGTAAGAGAGATGATAAGTTCTGGTGTGGCTTTCATGGAGACCATGGCCACACAACCCAAAAGTGCAAAGCACTACACTTTGAGGTAGCTTCATCTACTTCAAAAGTGTTTGTTGAAAGAGATGTTGATCGATAAGAGTTAGCAAATACTTTCTATGAACACAGGCGGTGACAAGCCCCTGAGGGGCCCCCTCTTCAACGACAATAATTAATGTTATTTATGGTTGCTCAGAGGTCAAGAGAATACTTTTACCTGCACTAAGAAATACGATAAAGTGCCTGTTACTCATCAAAAGAGGAGCCATGATGATTATACCAGAGATTAGATCATTTTTGGAGAAGCAAACATAATTGTTCCCTCATCATGATGTGCTGGTGATTAAGTTGTAAGTTCATTATTTTGAAATCAAGCTTGTACTTATAGATGTGGGAAATTCAGTAAACATCAGCCATTCTCCGATAGCGGAAGAGATGCAGTTGAGGGATCATGTCATCCCGAGGTCAATTTTACCTCTGTATTCAACAATTCAAGTGAGACGACTCTTGGTGAGATCACTCTTACCACTTACATTGAAGGTGTTGCTAAAGAAATGGTATTTCAAGTTCTAACCGGAGACATGGCTTAAAATATCATACTTGGAAGGCCATGAATCCATGCGATAGAGGCGGTGCAATCAACTTTGTATCAAGTGATAATGATTCAAACTCCCTTGGGTGTTCAAGAAATCAAAAGGGCAATAGAGGACTGCGCGTGAATATTATTCGGTGGCATTGGAAAGTAGTGTTGTCCCACCAAGTGCTTCCGTATAGCAATCAATGCATCCAGAATCTTCAATTGATCAAACACCTTGCCCGAAGAGATGCTAGAAGTAGAAGAATGGGAGTTCCCTAAGACTCCCATTTCCCTATAAGCAAAAAGTGAATTTTCAGCGATTGATGAATTGGATGTTGTTTGAAGATCAGTCAGAAAGAAACGTATATGTTGGTTTGGAGTCGGACGCTGAGTTCGGGGGGGAGATTATTGCTTTCCTAACAGAAAATTTGGACTATTTTGCTTGGTCCAACACAAATTTTGCTGGGACAGATCCGAAGATTGCTATGCACAAGCTTAATGTTAATCCTTTTCCTCCTCTTAGGCAGAAGAAAAGGAAGAACGTTGGGTTTAAAAAGAATGATATAGATGAAGAAATGGCTTTATTTCTAGATAATAGGCTTGTTCGAAAGGACAAGTATCCAGAACTAGCTAGCAAATTCAGTCGTGGTGCTTAAAAACAATGGGACATGAAGGATGTATATTGACTATATTAATTTGAACAAGGCTTGCCCAAAAGATTCATTTGCGTTGCCACTCATCGATAAACTTATCGATGCAATGACTGGGCATGAATTGTTGCGCTTCATGGATGCATATTCGGGTTTATAGAACTAGAGGATCAGAAGAACACGTCGTTTACCATGGACCAGGGGACTTCTTTAATAAGGTTATGCCCTTTGGACTCAAGAATGCAGGGGCGACTTATTAGCGGTTGGTCAGTCAAATATTTAAGGATCATATTAGGAATACAATGAAAGTATACATAGATAATATGTTGGTTCAGACTTTACGAACCAAAAATCATCTAAAGAGAAACTTTTGCGACACTTCAACAATATAATATAAAGCTGAACTCGAAAAAGTGCGTGTTTAGAGTTGGATCTGGTAAGTTCATGGGTTTCATCATGTCTGAAAGAGGGGTCGAGGCCAATCTAGAGAAGATAAAATCTATAAAAGAGATACCACAAGTACTAATGGGGAACAAAGAGGTTCAGAGAGTGACAGGCTGAGTTGTAGCATTGAGTAGATTCATATCAAGATCATTCAAGAGATGCCAATAGTTTTTCTGAGTTCTAAAGAAGAACACAGACTTTGAGGGGACATCGAAGTGTCAACAGGACTTGAAAGAATTGAAACATTATCTATCAAACCCTCCGCTCCTCTCAATCCTTGTGGATAGTGAACTATTGCTCATTAGCTTACGCCCTCCAAAATGGCAGTGAGTGTAGTTTTTGCCAGGGAGGACCGAGGTATACTATACCCAATTTATTATGTAAGTGAATCCTTACTTGATGCTGAAACCAAATACCCACATCTAGAGAAATTAGCACTTGGATTAGTGGTAGTAGCAAGTAAGCTTAGTCCATATTTTCAATGCCACACGATATATATTATCACTATCTTCAATCTTCATAGCATTTTACACAGGCTTCAATTGTTCAAAAGATTAGCAGAATGGGCAGTGCAGTTAAGCGAATATGATATCAATTATTAGCCTCGCACTGCCATCAAGTCTTAGCTGACTTCGTAGCCGATTTCGGTGCCTAAAATCTTCCAAAAGTAAAGATAGAGGAGTCACTTATGAAAGGCCCAAACCCAAGAGTTAGGCCCCTTTTACTATGACAGTTCTTCTAACATGAAGAGAGCTGGACTTGGTTTGGTCCTTGTTGCTCTAATAGGTGAGAAACTATGACATGCTATTAAATTACATTTTGCAACTAATAATGAGGCCAAATATGATGTTGTAGTTGTAGCGCTTGAATTACAAAGAGAGTTAGGAGTTGGAAAGATTGAGCTAAAAATGACTCTCGGCTCGTGGTAAGTCAGATATAGGGGGACTTCACAGCCCAGGAGCCACGAATGCAGCATTTTCTAGCCAAGGTAAAGAATCTTCTAGCTCAATTCCAAGAGTGAAAGGCTGTCCAGATTCCATATGATAAAAATAGAGAGGCAGACGCCCTGGCCAACCTTGGTTCTACAGCCAAAATCTCTTACTCTGGGGATAACTTAGTCGTTCACCTGTTCGATTCTGCCATTGACCGAATTTGAAATGAGGTAAACATTATTCATAGTTATTGAGATTGGCACAACAAATTTATTTCCTATCTGCAAAAAGGTATACTGCCCGAAGATAAGAAGAAGGCACGAAAGCTAAGTGTTCAAGCTACCCGCTACTGCCTTAAATGGTGGATTTTACAGACGAATGTGCGGCGATCCATTGGCAAAGTGTTTGGGTCTTAGGCAAGTTAGTAACATAATGAGATAAATTCATGAAGGGGAGTGTGGTAACCACTCCAAAAAAAGTCTTGACATGAAAACTAATCAGAGCTGGTTACTATAAGCCGGAGATAGGGGAGGACGCTAGAGCATTTGTGAAAAAATGTGATAAGTGTCAACAAACGCTCACCTGATCAATAGGCAAGGTGAGCTGTTTCATTTGGTCATGTCTCGATGGCCATTAATGAAGTGAGGGAAGGACATAGTCAGGCTGCTTCTAACAACGCCCAATCATGAATGTTATATGCTTGTGTAAACTGATTATTTTTCTAAGTATGTAGAAGTAGACACATTCTCCAAGATAAGAGAAAATAAAGTCATCGACTTCATCTGGAGGAACACAATTTCTCACTTTGGGTGCTAAGGTCACCAAGTTCTTTTAAAAAGAGGGGGGATCAAGAGGATAGCTTCAATACCTTATCGCACAAATGGATAAGCTAAATCTTCCAAGTAGGTGATAGTTGATTACCTAAAGAAGAGGTTCGACGTAGCTAAGGGAAATGTAGTCAGAAGTCTCGGTGTTCTTTACGCATATCAACAACGATAAAAAATAGCACCGGGAAAACTCTATTTTCCCTTATTTATTGATCGGATGTATTTAATCTGGTGGAGGTAGGCGAACCAAGTCTTCTATACATGTTCTCCACCAAATAATTAGATGTTGAGGGTCTAGCTATTTAGTTAGATTTGCTCAAAGGATGGAACGGAAGCACAAAAATAGAAGGCGAAAAACTACCTCAAAAAGAGAGCCAGTTTCAAAGTTTAATGAAAGGTGATTATGTACTTTGAAGAGTCGTGCAAAGGACTCAAGAGTGCAACACTTGTAAGCTTCGTACCAACTACGGAGGACCCTTCTAACTTGTAGAAGTAGTAGGAATGAGGACTTACCAGCTCAAAAAATTGGATTCAGCTACTTCCACTCAATTGGAATGTAGCCAACTCAATGAGATACTACTTCTGATTGAACAATTTTATCTTCTTCCCTTTTTAATCCGTTCAGCACTTTGATTTGAATATGATTATAGTAATACTTTTAGATAATAGCCCTAGCTAGACTGAATGATGACAAAAATCACCCACACATACTTGAGCCTTAGAAGCTCTAAAGTCTAGGTCGATAAACCACGCATTAGATCTAACATTGTCTTCATCTTTATTTGCATCTCATTTTCCTTACTTCCTCATTACAGGAAAATAGACCGAGGAGAGCTAAACGAAGAGTCGATTTCCAGTGTTTGAATCTTCATGCCTCACACCTAAACACAGGGGGGATGAAGAGGATGATGCCTCAATAAAGTAAATAATGGGGACTGACCAAACACCGGGGACTGCCAACGACTAATTCAAGACAGTCACGCACTAGGGGTTGTTCATTAAAAATAAAAATGGATGCAATCGAAGATACGCTCACACTGGGAATATTCGTGAAAAAGAATCGAATAAGCAAGTCCTTTAATAAGAAGTAAAAAATCATTATAATTATGGTCCAATAGACATCGAGCATAAGCCAAGAAGGCCAAAAAAGTATTAATATCCTAGTACCAACCATGTCTACTAAAGACCCGATTGTGGTTGACAACTCTATGTATTGTGTGCCTGATTGTGGCCAATTCTCTCAATTGTATAATAAAGTCTTTGTTAAGACTCATTATGCCTCAACACTTAAAATATTATATTACAAAGCTAGTTTGTATGGCTGATTTATATACGTTAAGTGCTCGAAAAGATTTACAATACGCACCATATAGTGTGCCTCTACGTAGGAATGAGAGGTCATTCTTCACTCGCATCGAAACAATAGACATGCGTGATTTAATAAAGGTTATACTTTATTCTTATCATCTAGACTCCAAGTATTAATGAGTTCGAATGTATTTCTTACATAGCACATCAAACAGAGTGTCATCTATCCTAAGTGCAGATATAGAAAGTAAGTATGGACGGAAGCAAATTTCATTAGTCAAAGGCATAAAAGCCTGAAAATTTATATAAGACAGCTACTTGACCGCAAAAATTGGAAAAAAAATGAAAGCTAAGTGAATCAAATGGCTCAGAACACAGCGGATCTTGGAGACCCTTGGTTGGTCTAAGTAGGAGCTGCCTGCGAAGTAGAATACAATGTGGAAGTTGGGGCGGCCGAATGAGGAGACGAAGAGGGGTGAGGTATTCCATCCTCCTTCTCTTCTTCTCTGCCCTCCTCGCTGAAGTCCTCTTCTTAGCCATCCTCTTTGAGGCCATTTTTAGAGTCTTCATGGAAGAGCCCTACGTTGAGGCGAGCAAGCTTCACGGCTTTTTTTGCATCTTCTAAGGCATCTCCGACCTCAACAAACCCATCATCCATCTTTGTGAGAAGATCAAAACTTTTCTCACAGAGTAGAAACTCTGTCTTCACTTCTACCTTCCGCTCCAAATCATTATAACAACCGGTCAATGTATCACAGGAAGCCTTGAGTGCAGATTTCTCTAACTCCTTAGCACAGTGGGATACCTCAAGTTCTTGCACATGCTTGACTAAGACCCCCTTTTAGATATCACAGGAAGCCTTGAGTGCAGATTTCTCTAACTCCTTAGCACAGTGGGATACCTCAAGTTCTTGCACATGCTTGACTAAGACCCCCTTTTAGATCTCTACATGTGAATGATCTTCACTGACACCGAGTCTCTAAGTTCAGCCGTTGCCTCAGCTCTTCAGCTATTTTTCTATTCTCCTCCTCCAATCGAGACACTTCTTTTGCATTTGAAAGCCCGAGGTTATGGTGCTTTACGGGTTTAGTACAAGTCCTCTTAGTTTCCTTGAAAGCTCTACTCATACCACTCCCCATGATGACCAATGTTTGATTCCTTCAGTTGAGATCCTCCACCATCTAGTTGAAGTCTTAGATTCTGACAGTCGACATATCGACTCGATCACGGGGTTAATAAGGATCCAAAAGCCAACTGTAAATAAGTAAGTAAGTACATTTGAATAGCCTTCCAGATGATCTGCAAGGTTGGTGCCACGCTCCCAGCAAACAACTTCTATCTCGACAATCTATCCGCAATCCATCCGGATTTTGGACAGATTCTCAAGCTTTACAACACATATTACGTCCAACACGGCACATTCTATTGATCTTTCTTCTGTTATTCTATTTGAAGGATGATATTGCAATCAAATTTTGGATTCAACTTGACAGCCACAATTTTGATAAACACCTTCTCCGGCATAAATGACTTTGGCTTCCTTTTCCTTTTTTCCATTGCCTCTATTTCCCTTGCTATTTCCTCTCTCACTATGCCTTGCTCCGCCCTAGCCTGCGATGGCTTTGCAGCAACGGTACAAGTGGTGGCCCTTAATTAAGCATTGGTGATTTCAAGGTTTCTATGGTTTCAAGAGTTATCTAAAGCCATGAATGAGAAAGATGTGGTGGAAAGTTTCCATAGGTTCTAGAGTTTTCTACCATGGATGAAAAAGAAGCGGTAGAAATCTGATTTGGAAGACAGTTTTAATAGGATTCCAATGAAGAAACATGATGGTGATGGTTTGGATTTGCTGTGACAGTTCTTGTTCTTGAATGATATTTTAGTAAATGAAGCATTGAAAGTATAAAAGAGAAGCAAGTGTGGCTTTTTATAGGTATAGAGGTCATGATGACCTCAGTAACTAACTAGGGAATCCAACCGCTCACATTCGTGCACGTGGACATGATGGAAAGTTGAAGTGGCAGACGCATTTTCAAAATACATGGTGTTAATGCGGTCACGTCTCTTTTCTGCTTAGAGGTTTCCACTTCCAAAATTTCTCCAAACACTCATTCAGAAAGTGGGTGAACTATTTGTATTAGTAAAAATTAGACCGGACACGTCGTTGCCAGGTGTCTAGATACGTGGCACGAATAAAGCCATATACGGAGACGACATACCCTCAGATGACATACAGACAGCTCAATCGACAACCGGAGGGGATCGACACTTTGAATCAGACAACAGATGCTCACGTCTCCGGGTAGACCAAGATGGACACTCGCACGGATAATGACTCGCTCAATAGACTCTGTTATTTGTTGGTTAGCTCTTATCATGCCTTAATAGCGCTTTTGATCTGTTGAGAGACGTGGGGAAGTAGGTAGTTGGCCTAGATTAGGACTCCTAGCCTACAAATACTTTCCTTCCCCCTCATTTGTATCCCTAATCACTCTTCATGCAAAAATGGGATGTTACTTTGCCTCTCTCATGTATGGTTGTTGCTAGCACTGTTGTTCTCGTTGCAACCCTTGTCATACCTCTAAAATACGTACAGAACCGAATTCAATAAAATCTTTCTTACCTTTGCTCCATTTATTGTATTATTTGATTGTTCTTTTTAATTGCTTTATTGTCATTAATACTCAATTTGTTATTGGTTAACCATTTTTTAACGTATAAAAACCACACCAAGATTTATATCTATTAAGCCACAAATCTTGATATAAACAATTGTTTGTGTCCTACAAATAATAAATTATAAATTTAATTCTTTAACCTAAATACCAAATTTAGGGTACACAAACCCTAAACCCTGATTGATGAGATTAGGGATATGCGGAGTCGAGGCCAATTTGATTTTGCTCATGTTTTGCGCGAAGGAAATAAAATGGCAGATCATTTGGCTAACATGGCGTACAAGTTAAATGAGCTAGAACTCCGTAGTTTCAATGAGTTAAATGTTGTGGGGAGGAGAATTTTGAATTGAGATAAGGCGCAACTTCCAATCTATCGTCCCAAACTGGTTAAGAATGGAGCAATTAATCTATAAGGAGGAGATGGTCACTTTTTTTCCTAACGTTGTTTGTTCGTTTTGCAGGTTACACATTAATTTAAAGGAAGCTTGGGATTATTTTTGTTCATGGTTTGCTACTCAGGACTTCAAGATTTCCCAATTTTCCAACGAGGCAAGCTACAGCTTTTGGTGTGGATGATGCAGCACTCTTTATGCTGCGTTCTTGGGCTCCCTGGATCAGCTTGTACGTGTTTTGGAGAAGTTTGGGGCCTGGGAATTTGGAGTTCTAATCAGGCATTTTTGGCGAGGAATAATGCAGTACGCTGTTTCGTTTGTTGTTCGAAACTGCGTGCTTCGTTATGTTCGTGCTGGTACCTGCTTGCTCGTGGCTTATTACAATTTACTCAATGGGATCTGCAGCTTAATTTTTGCATTATGAGGCAGTGTTGTTCGTGGTTCACGATGGCCACTGTTCTCTTCATGTTGAAAGTCGTGACCAATCTATTTTTTGATCGATTGAGCTACAGCGTTGGGCCTCGAGTACTATGCTCGAAAATTCTCTTGCGAGGCTTCTTGAATGGTTTGCTGCAGCAACGTGGTTCTTCATTGTTCTGGTTACGTTGGACTTTCCTAGCAACAATTACTCGTTTTGGCTCCTGTTATGGATTGGTCTACCTTCCCTATGTTTCCAGGTTCAAAGATTGGGTATTTTGTCTGCTCGTTTTTTATGTGGACCTCAGCGTGTGCAATTTTCTTCGTGGGATTTACAAATATGCAGGTGGGGCACCAGTGCTACATGACTTATTTAGTAATTGCCCACATTCTTCGAATTCATTATGCTGCATCTGGAGCTTTTCACTTATAGTTTGGGTACCTCATTTACTTGGTTCATTTGGTACGTAGTAGCTACATTGGTGCAGCTTCACAACAAGAATTGCAATTTGCTTTGGATGAACAAGGATACACGTAGGAATCATTTTGCATTTGGATACATAGTTTTATTACTAGCTAGCACCTTGGTTGTTAAATGCATTATAATTGAAAACCATGACTCTATATTGGTGGTATTAGCATTTTATAATGCTCAACCCAATTGGGGAAGTGTGATTCAATTACATGTGTATAGGAATGTGTTAGTCATACTCTATTTAGTTTCACAAGTTGTTGTCTTTTATTTTATTTTCCTTTCATGTAAAGACTTGGTTTTTATTCCTATTATTAATAAAATGTGTCACCAAGCTAGAAGCTTGGTGATATTCGCTAAAAAAAAAAAAAAACCCCAGCATCTTCTCTCTCTAGGTTAGGCGATTTCAGGAAGAACACTTTTACCAGCAAACCATGGCCACGTTGGCCACTGGACAGCCCCCCACTGGGGCTGTCCATCCTCCTACAACCACTATATAACCTCCCTTACCACTTCCACTATCGGCATCATACGTTTCCAGGTTAAAACCTAATGCAGAACCCTACTCACCACCTTTACCACCACCAACAGTCGACTTTCATCATGGGGAACCTCAGTTTGTATGGGAGGATAAGGATATTGATACAATGGTTACTCGTCAAGAGCTTCAATATGCAGTAGTGGGTAAGTTTTCGTATGGCATGCCAGATTTTCAAGAACTTCGAAAACAATTGCCATTACAATGTGAGATTAAAGGCGAGTGCTCAGTTGGATTTTTAGAATCAAGACACATTTTAATTAGGCTCTTTTTGCTTGGAGATTATGTTCACTTATTATCCAGGCCTGCTTTTTACCTTAAGGTTGGGCATGTATATCATCAGATGAGAGGTTTAAAATATGATGTTTGGTTTGATCCTAAGGAAGAAACATCTACTGTAGTTGCTTGGATCTCTTTTCCAGGGTTACCACCAGTATTTTTTGTTCAAGAGGCAATGTTTGCACTTGCTACTGCAGTTGGGAAGCCTCTCTAGCTTGATGCAGCTACTAGAGCTAAAACTAGGCCTATTTGTGCTAAACTAAAGGTTGAAGTTCATGTTTTGGCACCTCGTCCTCAACGTGTTCGAATTGGGATTAAAAATTTCAATGCGGGTGAAACTAAGTTTAACTGGGTTAAAATAAACTATGAATACATTCCTTCTTATTGTATGGAACGTAGAATGCAAGGTGTGAAGATGAGTGTTTTGTATTGCATCCAGAGCTTGATGATAGGGGAATTGACAAAAACAATAAGGAGGTAGACGTGAAGGAAAATCCTATTAGGGTTTTGCAAAGTGGTAAAGTTGTTGGCGACATCTCTAATGACAAGGTTGAAGATGCTAAGCTGCTTCAAGCAAAGAACAATGAGGTGCAAGTTAGAAAGCAACTAAAAAAATTTGTTCCACCTAATAGGAACCCTAATGCGTGGACTAGGGTTGAAAACAAGAAGAAGCAAATCAAGGAAGCTGAAAAGGGCAATGGAGAAAATGTTGAGGTGACTAATTCTTTTGCATTATTGAATGAAGAAGGTGATGATGCTGTTGAATTGCAAGCAGAGAAGGAGAAAGAATTAGCTCCAGTTAGGGTTAGCAATCCTAGGTCTGACAATGTTGAAAAAGAGTTAATTGATAATTCTGCACAAGGTGAATTAATTGGTAAAAATCCTAATCAAACTGGGAGTCCAATTCCTAAGGGGATTACAATTTGTGAGAAGGTTGACAATGGACAAATTAATACATGACAATGGGTTGATGCAATTTTTAAAAATCATCCGAAAGTGAATGAGGTTGGTACTTCAGTTAGGGTTCAGGCTGAAATTAATGGAGACAAGGATGAGCTGGAAATTATTGGCCAAGCTGTTCATTCTGACAAAGATCGTGCATTAGTTGTTATTCCTCAAACTGCGAATTTAGTTAACGATGTTGATTTGATGAGTAAATTCAGTGTTTTAAATGAGGCAACATTGAATGAGCTGAAGGATTTGAATCCTTAAGCTAGTGCATTAATTAAGAAGGCATTAGAGTTACTTAAGTTCCGATCTGATAAGGAATTGGCTTTTATACCCCAGGCCCCTTTGGTTCCATCAGTTGATGTGGGAGATAAGAGAATAAGCAATACCCCAATTTGTGAACTAAATACAATGGCATCTACTGTCCCTAGTCAATCTCATGGAGAAAAAAATGCTCGTGGCTCATCACTGATCCCTGTGTGTAATTCTAATGAAGCTGATGATGATGATCTCATAGCTAACATGCCTTTGCATCTAGTAATTAAGGAGTTTACAAACTCAAGAGGGCATCAAACTAACAGATAGACCTTTGAGTCTTGGCAGGCTTGCATATGAGGAACTAGAGGAGGATTCAACTGCTCACAACTTTGAAAAGTAGCTCATGAGGCTGATTTGTCTCCTAAAAGTGTGAAGTCCCAGAAGAAATTGCTATCACCAGCTCCTCTTGAGAACCCTGATCAGATAAAGCAACAACAAAAGAGAACCAAGAAGAACTATAGCTAAGATCCTAGCAAACTTCAATCCTTGAGATCAACTTCAACAAAAAGAAACTAGATGGATAAGATGCTTATTTGGAATATTAGGTCAGTGAATACACAAGAAGCCTTTGATAGGCTAATCACATTGGACCAAAGCAAGCATTTTCAAGTTATAGGTTTGATGGAGCCATTACAGGATATCCACACAATAGATAGCTATAGGATCAGACTTAGGATGCAGCACTTCTTTCACAATGAAAATGAGAAGATTTGGGTGTTTGCAACAACTGACAATGAGGTGCATGAATTGATGAATGATAAGCAGCAACTTACACTTTCTTTCTTGAATCAACAGTTTGATGAAGAGGTGGTAATTACCTTTGTTTATGCAAAGACCAATTCTAGGGACAAATTATTTTTTTGGGAGGCCATGCAGTACTTTACTAGTGACAATGAGAGGCCTTGGCTTGTTGCTGGAGACTTCAATGTCATTCTTTCAGAGAATGAGAAGTATGGGGGAAGGCCAGTTTTCATGTCTGAGTATGAAGAATTTAATTCTGCACTTGCAAATGGCTTAGGATGCAGCACTGCTTTCACAATGAAAATGAGAAGATTTGGGTGTTTGCAACAACTGACAATGAGGTGCATGAATTGATGAATGATAAGCAGCAACTTACACTTTCTTTCTTGAATCAACAGTTTGATGAAGAGGTGGTAATTACCTTTGTTTATGCAAAGACCAATTCTAGGGACAAATTCTTTTTGTGGGAGGCCATGCAGTACTTTACTAGTGACAATGAGAGGCCTTGGCTTGTTGCTGGAGACTTCAATGTCATTCTTTCAGAGAATGAGAAGTATGAGGGAAGGCCAATTTTCATGCCTGAGTATGAAGAATTTGCTTCTGCACTTGCAAATTGTCATCTCATGGATTTAGGATTCAGTTCAGGCAGCATCTTTACTTGGTGGAATGGTAGGATTGAAGAGGACTTCATTCTCAAGAGGCTAGATAGATGCTTGGGTAATCAGTAACTCTTAGACATGTGCACAAATATTGAGGTTTATCATCTTGCTAGGGTGGGGTCAGACCATTCGCTTTTGCTGGTCAGCTTTTCACAAGATCCTACTCCTACTATAAAGCCATTTAAGTTCCTCAACTTCTGGACTTCTCATGATGAATTTCTCCACTTAGTTAGAGAGCACTGGGATGTGCAAGTTAATGGAGATCCTTTTGTGGTTTTGAACACAAAATTGAAGACACTAAAGAAGAAATTGTCAGCCTGGAGCAAAGCAACTTATGGCAACATTTTTT
This sequence comes from Petunia secreta, assembly GCA_029990175.1. Taxonomy (NCBI): domain Eukaryota; kingdom Viridiplantae; phylum Streptophyta; class Magnoliopsida; order Solanales; family Solanaceae; genus Petunia; species Petunia secreta. The sequence goes on along the minus strand of JARKIP010000022.1, from coordinate 23,910,867 downwards.
CAGCAGGTTTCTACACTGGAGGACGTCATTTTGGCTCATGAATTTCATATGGAAACTGCACCTACACCTGAAAATAGAGTGGCTCTTAAAGAGCTGAAGCTGAGCTGAAGAGATACCTATCATTAGAAGCTGAATTCTAGAAACAAAAGGCAGGCATGCAATGGCTTGAGAAGGACGAGGATAACTCTAAATTCTTTCACTATCATGTGGATGGTAAAAGGAAGAAGTTACATGTCCGCAGGATACAAAATAGGGATTGAAACTGGATCAACTCTCAAGAAGCCGGCAAATGAGGCTCTATGGTTCTTTCAGAGGAAGTTTGCTACTAAGGAAGTGTCCACCAACTATGATTTGTTGATGAATATTCCAACTATGATCTCTGAAGAGCAGAATGAGGAATTTACTAAGGTTCCTTGGGAAGATGAAGTCAAGCAGGCAGTTTTTGGCTTAATGGTGATAGTGCTAGTGGCCCTGATGGCTACACTGGCAGAATCTTTCATGTTGCTTGGGACATTATCAAAGATGACATTGTGACAGTGGTACAAGCTTTATTCAGTGGTAGGGCAATACCTAGGTATGTCACGCACACTAACTTGGTCCTGATTCCAAAGAAGCAAACTGTGTCAACATTTTCTGACCTTAGGACAATCAGTCTTAGAAATTTCATCAACAAAGCTCTTTCAAGGGTGGTGCATAACAGGTTGTTTGATGTTCTTCCTTCTCTCATCTCTCAGAATCAAGCAGGCTTTGTTAAGGGAAGGAGTATAGTAGAGAATGTATTGCTTGCTCAAAAAATTATTCATGACATAAATGAAAGAGGAGAAGATGCCAATGTAGTTATTAAATTAGACATGATGAAGGCTTATGATAGGGTTTCTTAGCCCTTCTTTACTATGGTGTTAAGAAAAATGAGATTTTGTCATGAATTCATTGATATGATCTTTCAGCTAGTGTCCTCAAACTGGTAATCAATTCTCTTCAATGGTCAGAGCTATGGTTTCATTCATTCAGGCAGAGGGTTGAAACAAGGCGATCCATTATCACCTACCTTATTCATTCTCACAACTGAAGTACTTTCTAGAAGTTTGAATTCATTGAACACTCACAGTTTCTATAGGGGCTATGCAATGCCTAAGTGGAGTCCTTATCTCAACCACTTAGCTTATGCTGATGATACAATTTTGTTTACTTCATCTCATAAAGATTCCTTGCATTTGATCACTGGTGTTTTGCATGCTTATGAAGCTGTTTCTGGATAAAAAATTAACAAAGACAAGAGTGCCATTTACTTACAAGGTTCAGTGAGTGATGAGGTGGTGCACAAGGTTGAATTGATCACTGGTATTTGTAGGAAGGAGTTCCCTTTCACTTACTGGGATGCCCCATCTTTTATAGTAAGAAGAAGAAGATATACTATGAAGATTTTGTAGGGAAGGTGTCTGCAAGGATTCATGGCTGGAGCGCAAAGATGTTATCTTTTGGTGGGAGAGTAATACCGGTGTAAGCTAAACCGGAGTTAAGCTAACAACCAGAGAAACGCGGAAAAATAGGAAGAATAAAAGATAGAAGCAAGAAAAATCTTGCTTCGAATCAAATGAACGTCGAGGAACTAGTTTTGGGTTTGATCAATTCAGATGCAAAGATGTACCTATGCTAAGAAAAAATCGTCAAGAAGTCATGCTTCTTGCAAACTGAATGACCAAAGAAGAAGATTGTTCAAACGATTCAGTACCGAAATACACAAGTTCTTTAAAATCCCACATCGGGGTTTGGCCTCATAGGAGGCACTTTAATAGAAACAACTATGTTTTAATCATTCATTCAAAACTAGTTTCATACAATGAAACGAAATGAGGTTTTCATAGACTATTCTGAGTACAAAATAGTAAATGGTCACAGGCGACCAATAGGAGTAAGCCACACAGGGCTAAATAAACTGAGTGTTCGGTCACTCCTTCAATCGAAAACTTGAGTTTCGAACACTTGAGCTCGAGCTCTTGACTTCGGTGCTCAATTGCCCAACTCGGCTCGTCTTGACATCGAGCGCTCTTCCTTTGGTTGTTTGTTTGCTTCACTTAAGCGTCGATGCTGAGTGTTTGATTGGGGTTCGGTCACTCCCTCCTTCGAGCTCAAGCTTACAGATGAAGCCTTCGGTTCTTGAGCTCGGCCGCTCAGTTTCGGCACGGTTTCTTTTTTCCGACCAAGCCTGTTGAATGTGGACACCGTGCAACAGCTTGGCTTGGCTTCGTGTCATCGGCCTCGGTGGATTGAACACTTGATCAGCACGTGTTCGGGCTGCATTATTCTCCCCTTCTTAAGAAGATTTCATCCTCGAAATCGAGCCCTCTTCAGCCCCCGATGCTTGGCCTACAATACAAAGAGTTAAGTCAGCAACATTAAACGTGTTGGACACGTTATACTCACTAGGGAGGTCGATCACATAAGCATTGTTGTTGATCTTGCTCAGCACTTGAAACGGACCATCCCCTTGAGGAGCCAACTTTCCTTTCCTTTGGATCGGAAATCATTCCTTTTGAAAGTGAACCCACACCCAATCTCCCTTCTTTAATTCTAACTTCTGGCGCCCCTTGTTTTTCTTCGATGCAATTTTTGCATAACCTTCCTAGAGGTTCTTCTTCACCTTTGCATGCAAATCGATCAAGGCAGTGGCTCGCTGAGTACCTTCAAAATCAATAATAGAATCTCGAGGCAATGGGGTTAAATCAAGTGAAATTAAAGGGTTAAAACCATACACACATTCGAACGGAGTCATTCCAATCATTCGATGCACAGTTCGATTGTATGCAAATTCCATCACGGGCAAACGATCAGCCCAGTTTCCGACCTTACCTTTGGTCATAGCTCGAAGTAGAGCTCCCAAGGTTCGGTTAACTACCTCGGTCTGTCCATCAGTCTGAAGATGGCGAGATGTCGAGAATAGTAATTTGGTGCCGAGGGAACCCCACAAATATTTCAAAAAATGACTCAAGAATTTTGAGTTCGATCACTCACAATAGTACGAGGCGCACCATGCAATTTCAACACAATAGAAATAAACAAAGTAGCTACATGTTGTGCATCATCACACTTCTTGCAAGAAATAAAGTGAGCCATTTTGAAAAAACGGTCGACTACGACAAAGATGCTACCATATCCACCCTCCGACCTCGGTAACCCCATAACAAAATCCATGGATATATCAAACCACGGTCGATTAGGAACAGGTAACGGAATATACAAACCATGAGGGTTGGACCTCGATTTAGCTTTCATGCAATCTATATAAGCATTGTAAAGCTTTTCCACATCTCTTCGCATTTTTGGCCAATGGAACTGCTCTGTCAAGATACCAAGAGTTTTGTCGACACCAAAATGTCCCATGGAGCCTACAGTGTGAGCTTCTCGAACCAATAGCTCCCTCCACGATGACACTGGCACACAAACCCTCCCATTCTTGAAGAGGTAGCCCATTGTGCCACTGATATTTCTCAACCCTTCGGCCACTCAAAATTGCGTCAGGAATGCTTTTTAGCTTGGTATCATCATCGTACATATACTTGATGCTTTTGAATCCCATGAGCCTCAAGGCGAGAGTGGTCGCTAAGGCAAATTTTCTTGATAGTGCATCAGCCACAACATTGTCTTTTCTCTTTTAGTAATGAATTACATAGGGAAAGCTCTGAACAAATTCCACCCACTTGGCATGTCTTCGATTTAATTTCTCCTGGCCTCGGAGATGTTTCAAAGACTTAGATCACTTTTAATCACAAACTCTCTCGGCCACAAATAATGCTGCCAATGGGCGAGTGCTCGAACGAGGGCATACAATTCCTTGTCATACGTAGAGTAATTCAAGGTTACACCCTTAAGCTTTTCGTTGAAGTAAGCGATCAGCTTCGATTCTTGCATGAGCACTCCTCCGATCCCAACTCCAGACGCATCACACTCGACCTCGAATGCTTTGCCGAAGTCAGGGAGTATCAACAACGGGGCAGAGCAAAGCCTCCGTTTCAACTCTTGGAACGCCCTCTCTTGGGACTCTCCCCACACAAACGGATGGTCTTTCTTTACCAGCTCAGTCAAAGGAGCTTCCAGGGTGCTAAAGTCACGAACAAACCTTTGGTAAAAGCTAGCTAAGCCATGAAAGCTTCTAACTTGAGATACCGAGGTTGGAGTTGGCCAATTTATGGCTTCGACTTTCGACTCATCGACTTCAATACCGTTAGTACTCACAACAAATCGTAGAAAGACTACCGATACAAAAGGTACATTTCTTGAAGTTAGTATATAAATTCTCTTCTCTAAGCTTATCAAGCACTATCCTTAGGTGTTCGACATGTTCATCCAAAGATTTACTATAAATAAGTATGTCATCGAAATAAATGACAACAAACTTATTTATGAATTGTTTGAGCACATGGTTCATCAACCACATGAATGTGCTCGGTGCGTTAGAGAGGCCAAAAGGCATCACTAACCATTCATAGAGACCAAATTTGGTCTTGAATGCAGTTTTCCACTCATCTCCGGGTTTTATTCGGATTTGGTGGTAACCGGACCTGAGGTCTATCTTCGAAAAGCATGAAGAACCACTTAACTCATCTAGCATGTCATCTAATCGAGGGATAGGATGACGATACTTTACCGTAATTTCGTTGACTGCTCGGCAATCAACGCACATTCGCCAAGTTCCATCTTTCTTCAGGACTAGGATAACAGGAACGACGCAAGGACTGAAGCTCTCTCGAACATAGCCCTTGTTCAGCAATTCATCCACCTGCCTTTGGAGCTCTTTGGTGTCTTCGAGATTACACCGGTATGCAGGTTTGTTGGGCATTTGGGACCCCGCTACGAAGTCAATTTCGTGGTCGATTCCTCTCAACGGAGGTAATCTACCTGGCATTTCTTTAGGAAACATGTCTCCGAATTCCTGCAAAACGCTTTGTACAGCACTAGACAAAGGGTTATCATTAGGAAAATCATCATTAGATTTTAGAAAGATACCCTTATGCACGAGGCAAATCATCATTTGACCATTGGCGTTGCCTCGTAGATTCTCACCCGGTTGCATGATTGCACAAATATTCCTTACCTCGGGCGGTGAGTTGTTGTCATCGGCCACAAATTTTGTCCTAACTAGAGACTTAGCCTTGGCCGCTTCTTTCAATTCCTTCATTCTTTTATAGTCCTCACTGACTTGTTTCAGAGACAGGGGTTTGAGTATGAAACTCTTCCCTTCGAGCTTAGACGTGTAACTGTTGGATCGTCTGTTATGAACAACCGACCGATCATACTGCCATGGTTGACCCAATAGCGAATGACAAGCTTGCATCTGTATCACATCAAACATCATCTCATCTTCATATTCTCCAACTTTGAACTTGATCCATACTTGCTTGACAAGCTTCAATTCTCCACACTCATTCAGCCATTGTAATCTGTAAGGATGAGGATGCTTTGAGGTAGGTAATCCCTTGAAACAAAAGTTTGGCTCACTACGTTTGCACAACTACCTGAATCAATTATCATCGAACAAACTATCCCCCTCACTCGACATCTTGCATGGAAAAGATTTTCTCTTTGGTTGTCCTCTTCTTCAAGAGTCATGCAAAAAAAATTTATTTGAACCACAAGAACTATTTATGGATGATCAGCTTCGGCACCTTCATAACTATCATCATTTTCAGCTCGGTCAATCTCCTCGAAATTTTCTTCTTCGGTGTCACTCGCTTGCTCTTGGACAGTTCCATCTTCGAGCAAAACCATAACTTTGTGAGTTGGACACTCTTTTGCCATGTGACCATAACCCTTGTATTTATGAAACTGAATGCTAGAAGCACTAGGAGTATTGAGTTGAACTTTACCTCCCACTTCTCTTGGTTGGTTAACGGTCATTCCCTTCTCGAAGGGTTTCTTCAGATCTCGAACAGTGTTAGCACTTGCTGGATTCGGACTCTTCCATTCTTTACCTCGGTTCAAAGGAGTCGAAGTAGTGACTCCTCGATACCGGTTTGCTTTACTGTCCTTCACCCATTTCTCAGCTTCGATGGCAGCATGAAACACATCTTCCAAAGTTTGATACACATGCAGCCTCAATTGAGATGATACATCTCGAGCTAGGCGATTTTTTAATCGAATGATGGCTTATTCATCATCTGCTTCCAAATCAAGGGCCAATCGAATTCTTTCAAACTCATCATGGTATTCTTCAACCGATTTGGACCCTTGTTTCAATTCGATAAGCTTTCGAAGGTTTTCCTGCCGATATCTGGCATTCACATACTTAGCATCCGTTGCTCTTTTCAACTACGTCCATGTGGTTACATTGGGATATGCATTCCTTCATCTCAACCTTTTGTCAACCTCTTACCATGTCGATGCATATGCCTCGAACGAAGCAATAGCATGTGCAACTTTTCTCTTTTCGGTAATCTCATTGGTTTCAAAGATTCGCTCCAATTTAAGCTTCCAATCAAGATATTGGTCCGCATCACTGGTTCCTTTTAAGGGTGGTATAGTGATCTTGACATTGTTCAAATTTGAATCTCGGGCACCTCGGATCGGTTCCGGATACTCATCATAAAAGTCATCAGCCTCATGCTCAAAATTTCGATCAGCATTTAACAAGTTACACTGTCTCCTTCGGGAAAAGTGAATTGATGTTGACTCGATGGAACGGACGCTATTTAACTGCGCTCGGGAAGTCAAAGAATTTTCTACAAAATTTGGACTACGGTTACCCCTCGCATTAGTTCCTATATGCTCAAACAAATTAGTACGACCTCGAGTAGCAAGAATTACTCCAAAGATCCACTAACAAGATTTATCGAACACAAGAAAAGTGAAAACCTAGGAGAATCTACCCTTCGATTCCTCCTTCGGAATCTTCGAACACACCAATTCTTGTACGGACAAAAGTGGTTCCTCCTTGGTACGGATAAGGTTTAACCTTATCATCTTTCCCTTTTCTAGCCGACAAACTTTTTACCTGGGGTTTTGGATTTAACAGTTTACCCCTTTCTTCTTCTCAATGGAAAGTGACAATAACTCCGATGTACGGACAAATTTCAACTTTGTTCACACACCACAATTCAACAGTCTTTGGGTTGCTTTTCACTCCAGTGACTTTCAACGTCGGAGGAAATCAGTTCCAGAATTTTGAGCTAAGAACAAGCTTCACTTCGTCTGTATACTGTTACAATGTAACAAGTTTCTGGTGTACAGATGGTGGCTCAATCACAGAACTTCAAATTTTAAACTCAAAATACAACCCAAATCAAACAAGAACCACCAGACTTTGACGTCAAAACACCAAAACACAACTGGGGTTCGATAACTGTTTCACCATATCAAAACCAGTATAAAAACCTTCGAGAAACCCTAGTAATCAATATTGTATGACAGGTGCTCGTTGGAACCATCGGACGATGGTGAACAACAATCAATGGTTGTTTGATTGAGATTTATTCAAACAACAACCAAACCCAAATTTTTGAATTTTATTTCTTTTCTACTTTTTTTTTTTGCAATAACAACACAACAGTAACAACAATCAACAACGAAGTTTAAAGCTGAAACTGAAAGACACAAAAGTACGAGATAAACGAATAGGATTGGGGTTGTAAAAAGAAGCCCAAACCGTGCTCTTATACCAAGATGGTACCAGCTAAACCGGAGTTAAACTAACAACCAGAGAAATGCGGAAAAATAACAAGAATAAAAGATAGAATCAAGACAAATCTTGCTTCGAATCAAATGAACGTCGAGGAACAAACTGAAGATGTACCTATGCTAAGCAACAATCCTCAAGAAGTCCTGCTTCTTACAAACTGAATGACCAAAGTAGAAGATTGTTCAAACGATTCAACACCGAATGACACAAGTTCTTTAAAATCCCACATCGGGGTTCAGCTCCATCGGAGATACTTTAATAGCAACAACTATGTTTTAATCATTCATCCAAAACTAGTTTCTCACAATGAAATGAAATGAGGTTTATATTGACTATTCTAAGGACAAAATAGTAAATGGTCACAGGCGACTAATAGGAGTAAGCCACACACGGCTGAATAAATTGAGTGTTCGGTCACTCCTTCAACCGAACACTTGAGTTTCGAACACTTGAGCTCGAGCTCTTGACTTCGGTGCTAAGTTGCCCAACTCGGTTCATCTTGACGTCGATGTTGAGTGTTCGATTGGGGTTCGGTCACTCCCTCCTTCGAGCTCAAGCATACAGATGAAGCCTTCGGTTCTTGAGCTCGGTCACTCAGTTTCGGCACGGTTGTTTTCTCCCGATCAAGCCAATTGAATGTGGACATTGTGCAACAACTTGGCTTGGCTTCGGGTCATCGACCTCGGTGGATTGAACACTTTATCAGCACGTGTTCGGGCTGCATCAAATACTAATCAAGCATGGCCTACAATGCATGCCAATTCATCTTCTCTCAGTAGTGAACCCTATGGACAGTGTGCTCAATCAACTGCATAGGCTCTTTGCAATGTTTTTTGGGGTATTCACAAGAAGGAACAAGCAGACACTGGTCATCTTGGAAACACTTATACCTGCCAGTTGATAAAGGTAGCATGGGGTTTAGGTCCTTGTTTGATGTTTCAAATGCAATGTTTTCTAAGCTTTGGTGGAACTTCAAAATTGGTGATTCATTGTGGGTAACTTACATGTCCAACAAGTATTGCAAGAAGCTGCACAAAGCCATTGTTCCATGCAAACAGGGATCCTGTGTCTGGAGGAAAATGATACAAGCAAGATAGACTATTGATCATGAGATTTACTGGAAGGTTAGGTAAGGCTCAGCTCATTTGTGGTATGACAACTGGACCGGCCTAAGCCCATTTTACTTTATAGCGCCATATACATTTAAGTATTATTTGTGGTACAACAGTGTGAATGAGCTTATAAAGGAGGGGAAATAGAATGTTGAGCTTTTAAATCAGCTGTTGCCTAATGATATTGTAGATCACATTGTTCAAAATATTTCTTTGCTAGGTGCTGATCAGAGAAGGGACAAAGCTTGGCGGTGTTTTACTTCAAATGGTAAGTTTTCAGTGAGTAGTGCATGAAACTACATGAGGGTGAATCAACATAAGGTGGCAATTGCTAAGTTTATATGGGTTAAAGGGATGCCTATTAAGCTGTCATTTATGATGTGGAGGATGTGGAAGTTTAAGCTTCCTCTTGATGAAGAACTGAAGAGAATGGGATACCATTTCCCTTCTAGATGTTGGTGCTGTGTACTGCTCAAGGTGGAAACTGGATAGAATTTTTTCTGGACAAGTCCTGTAACTACAAGCTTGTGGAAATACTTTGCTCGATCTGCTGAGATTAAGCTGGACAATTGCAACTTGCAGCTGGTTTGTTTTAAGTTCTGGAAATAGTGGCATAAGCCATGTATTCAAAATGTTTTTCACACTGTGCCTTCATTTATAGTTTGGTCTTTATGGAAGAGGAGAAATGCTATTAGGTTGTTGAAAGTTAACACTGGTGGTGCCTCTAAGGGCAATCCAGGCCCTAGTTCTATAGCCGTTTGTGTGTGGAATGGTGTAGGTGATCTTGTATATGCATTTGCTAAACTGATTGGAGATCATAACAATATGGTGGCTCAGGCTATGGCCATTAGAGAGGCTATAAAATACTGTGTAGAGCATGCTTTGGGTCCTATATTTATTGTAACTGATTCCTTAGCGGTTAAACATGTGATTGAGGACCATTGGCCATTGTGGTCCTTAGCATCTATTGTAGATGACATTCAAAGATGGAAATGGTTAGGGAAGTTTCAATTTTCACCATACATTGCATGAGGGTAACAAGCTTGCTAATTGCCCTTCTAACCTTTCCTATGAATTGCCTAATGTTAGCTCATTACATATGCTCAGTTACCTGTTAAAGCTAAGTTGATTATTAATCTTGACAAGCATTAGTTTGTGGAGTATAGAGCTAAGCCATAGAGAGGAGCATGATGCCAAGAAGTAAGGGGGAATAGTGGGGGTACTGGAGAAGAAAGGAATCTAGAGAATGCCCCCTATGGCCAAGACTAGATAGTGGAGATCATAGGGGTTTATTTTACTAACTCTTTTTTCTTTTTTTGCAGGTACAAATTTAAAAGAAATATACATGATATGCTGGACTCTTTTAAAGACCTATGCAGTTATACAAGCTGGGGTTGTTGAATTGGTGTTATCTTGCATTCAGCTTGAAACTGTTTCTGTGGTTATTTCAGTATATATGAAGAGGACTATTCTAATGTTCAGTTTAGGTGCTAATCTTAGCTCACTTTTTTAGCTACTGCTTAAGTTGTTCTCAATGCTTTTAGTGCCAGATTTTCAACATATTTTGAGGCATGTTGGAAATGTTGCTCTTGAATTGCTGACCTTGGCTTCATTATTGAAGACTGGGAGTGTTAGTGTTTCTATGTTTTCAGGAGCTGATTCAACGCTGGCCTTCATGTTTCAAGATCCAGGAAGTAATATCAGCCCTGGGATGCTGCTTGAATCTTCAATGCTTTTAGGCTCAGATGTTGCTTTACCATTGTTACTTGATCAAGTGGCTGCCTGAAGTACTGATCCAAGCTTGAAGATCTTCACGTACAAGCACAAGAATGACATATGCTTAGTTACTGAATGCTTAGTAGCCATATTTTATAATTTGATGTTATTTAGTCGACTAGCATTTGATGTTAAGCATCATTGTTACTTATTATTCTTTCATTACTTGGTGGTATTAGTGCTTAATAGTGCTCAATCCAAGAATGTGAGAGTTATAGTTAATCAAGGTGTTGTTAGTTTCCTTATAGTATTGCACTTGTTTTGTGCACAAGTTGTAAACACAATGCATTTATTCTTGTTAATTATTAATAAAAATGGTCACTAGGTTTAATACCTAGTTGACTCTTTAAAGATAAAAAAAAAATTAGGGTACACAATTGGCATTATGGAGATTATTCAAATAAAGTTCCCTAAAATTTTGTACATAGAGAGTGAAGAATATTTTTTGGGATAAAACACGAAAAAGTACTAAGAGTACAGAGAAATCAGGGTTAAAGGATGCACAATAGTTGAGAAGAGCAGACATCCTATATCAATTTTTCACGGACTAATAAAAACAAGAACAAAATTGCTGTTTTGGAATGAGCTTTAGTTAATTTCCATGTGGTAGCAGGAAAACAGGAAGGCCACGCTTTGGCACAGGAGCACAGGAGAAGCATGGAATACGATCTTCTCATCTGGAATGGCTTTTTCAACGTGTCACCACATTGTGCATGAACATAAGTACTTCTAGTCGATCATACTCTTTTCTAGAGCACATCCTAGGTCCTCCACCAAAGGGTAAAAACGTGAAGGGTACAGGACCACTTCCTTCAAACCTCGAAGGATCAAACTTTTCAAGATTAGAGAAGTATTTGGGATTTTTATGTGTCGAGTGAACTGACCAAAATGTCTATAAAATATAAAGATACGTCAATTTCATACTCCTATATTGATATTTGCCATTATACGCTTATATTTCCTTACATTTTTAGTACTTAACCCATTCTTTTTGTGGTATAATTGAGATTTTTGCACTCACTTATCGTCGTTGAACTTCTAGGTAGTGAATGGATGCAAATAAGGAAAGAACAGATGAAGTTGAAATAACCTCGGTTAGTCGTTTCGGAAGTGATGCAGGGCAAAACACGCGGAAGCTAAACACGATGTGAACTATGCGGAAGCGATAAAACACAAGATAGATGATATCAATGATATCGGGAAACAAGGATTGGGGAGTCAAGAAACGAGAAGAAAGAACGGATAAATTATAATTCAAGACATGAATTTAATTATCCAAAAGGGAGAATGAAACTCGAACCTTACAAGGAATTCATGCTAGTGGTGAATCTCCATAGATTCCAAGTCGATGAGATACATGAAGCCTCGGGCTTCGGACTAGAAAGGCTCGGCCTTCTCTAATTCTCTCTTCTCTCTATTCAATTCAAAACTAAACTAATGAAATGAAGAGCAAATGTGCTATATATACATTTACATTGTTAAATGGACAAAAATGGCCCTTGAAGCTGATTCTGCCTCGCTGCCCAGGTTCTCTTCATCGCGATCGCGCCAAGAGGGTCGCGATCGCGCAGGTCATGGTCCAACCCATCGCCATCGCGCAGGTCAGGTCATGGTCATCTATCTTGTGTTTTATCGCTTCCGCATAGTTTATATCGTGTTTAGCTTCCGCGTGTTTTGCCCTGCATCAGGAAGTTAGGACTCCGATTGGCGTGCCGCTAAAATGCCGAAAGTTAAATAATTTGACCTTTTTCTTTTAAATTCGCATCTTGAGTTTCGGGAGTCCGATTTGAGATCCGTCTTCGCGAGTATATTACATATATTTTGTATAACTTACTTGAAAATTTTGGGATCATTTCGACTTCTCTAGGGTTCCATTTTAATTTTAATCATCGTAGCGAATTTATTATTAAAAAAATTAAAGTGATAAGGTCGGTTGCTAAGAGATGTAATCCCTTAGCATCATTTAGCTACGTATTGACACAGAAACATACTACAAATACAGAGAAGAGAAAAATTAGAAAAAAAAGAGGAAAAAAGGGAAAAAGGAGTGGAACAAATAGTGGAATTTCTACCCCAAATCTCCAGGTAATTATGTTAACTCATTATCCTAGCTTATTACGTGTGTTTGAATATATTTTTACGGTAAAAATAGGGATATTAGACATCGCCCTAATGACTTAGATTGATAGTTGAAAGGGTCAATTGGACCTCGATGATGGAAATGATTATATATTTGTACTCAGTGAGTTATGGGCAACATATAAATGTAATTTATTTAGGGTTTGGTTATGAGACTTTGAACCCTGTATATAGGCCTGGCCTGGGTATTGCGTATGGGAATGGGGTATCAGGTTCCTAACTGAATTGCCCTATGACATAAGAAATGAAGCCTTTAGCTTTATTTGATATAATTTTTCTGCTTATTGAATAGAAAGGGATCGTTTGGCAGTTAATCCAAAGGAAAAAGCAGTGGTTGAGTAACAGGGCTAGCTTTGGAATATGGTAAGTGTTTATATCCATTTCTTTGGAGGCACTTGGCCTCGTGGATTTTCTACCACGTGTTCCTTATGTGTGTAGCTGCCGATAGGCGTACTCATTACGCCTTAGCTTTGGATTTACATTCTATATTATATGTTATGTCCTGTTATTGGTATTGCATTGAGAATCTGAGTATTGTACTTTGGCTTTGAGATGGCATCTACTTCCCGGCTGTCGATGAGAGTCCCGCGGCGGTGAAAGGTTATTATTACATCACATTGCATTCATATGCATTACATTGCATATCATACATAGTGCAGGAGTATTCTGCCTCAGCTTTACATTTTATCGGGTGCAGGAGTATTCCGCCCTAGGAGAGTGCATGAGTATTCTGCCTCTGGTCCATATTATATCGGGTGTAGGAGTATTCCGCCCCAGGAGCAGGAGTATTCCGCTCCAGTTGGTTAGCAGATTGGATTCCCCTCGAATGCAGGAGTATTCCGCTTTGGGATGGGATTACGGGCACATGTGACCCTTTGCATCTCATTTCATTTCATTTTATTTCATCTCATTCCATTTCATTTCATACTATTGTGTAGATATTCTATACATGACTACTGTTCTGCTTATATGTGCATTGCTTATTTGTTGATTGTTGTCTGGTTCCGTTTCCCTGACCAGCGTATCTATTTTTCGAGGTTTCTAGTTTGCTCGCACTTATTGAGTCCTTATGACTCACCCCTATTTGTTCTTCTGTTTTCTTTTCGTTCGGCAGATTCTGCTCCAGGACCCAGCCAGTCGCGTCGTGATTGAGGAGTAGTACGTTTTCAGCTGTCTACGGTGAACCATCCCGTTCATTGCGGTCACCAACTTCAGATATTACAGTTTTCCTTACTTTTGCTCCCTTCAGGAGGTGTGTATATCTTTTGGCCTTCTTAGATGTCTGATCTGGGAACCTTTAAATCTGTGTTTTCTCGGTAGTTAGTTTCATTATTCAGACAGCTTGTATGTTTATCTATCCTGGAGAGTTATCTTATGTTGTTAAAGTTTAGTTCATTTTCATTTCAAGGTAATTTTTTACAATTTCTATCGATTTAGTCAATAGTGTTCGCCCGACAGGTTTAGGGGAGGTGGTCGGGTGCCTGCACGGCCTAATCGAGAATTCAGGTCGTGTCAGTTGGTATCAGAGCGAGGTTTAGAGTCTTTCCAGATCATGACAGTGTCTAATAGAGTCTCGCTGATTGGGCGGAGACGTCCATACCTATCTACGAGAGGCTATGATGGCATTTAGGCAGTTTCTTTTTTTTTTCTTTCCTCGTCGTGCATGAGTCTTCTTATCTAAAATTAAATATTTTTATTCTGCACAGTAAATGGTGAGAACGCGCGCGAATGTTCAGCGAGAGGCGGAGGAGCCAGCCGTCGCCCATATGCCTGCTGCTCCGCGAGGAGGTGGTGTTGGCCGCGGTAGAGTTCGTGGTTGAGGCAGAGGTAGAGTTGCCCAGGGCACAAGGATGGTGGATCATGTTGATCCTGCTGCAGAGGTTCCGGTAGTGCCAGCTTTTGCTGGGCAGGGGGAGTAGGGCTTATTCATTCCCCCCGCACTTCATTACGTTTTTATGAGATTCTTAGCGACGCAGATGCCCCAGGGACCACCTATTCCTCAGACTGCCGTAGACGCTCCTATTCCTCAGGCTGCTGTAGATGCTCCTATCTCCCAGGCTGCTGTAGATGCTCCTATCCCTCAGGCAGCTCCTCAGGCTGCGGTAGATATTGGTTCTTAGGTTCAGGAAGCCCCCATTCCAGTCCACATGTAGCCCCAACAATTCATGTTCTAGGTGGTCATGTTCCAGAGGTAGCGGGTGTTATACCTACGGTTGCTCAGGCTGGTCAGCCAGTCCAGGTAGCAGGTCAGGTTGATGATCCCGTAAGGTTGCATTATTTTACCCGATTTAGTCCTCCGAAGTTCTCAGGTCAGAAATCGGATAAGCTTAAGCCTCGTGAGTTTCTTGATCAATGTCACCGTATCTTAGAGGCCCTTCGATATCTTGAGCAGTATGGAGCTGATTATACTGCCTTCCAGCTTGTGGGTCCGGCTTTAGCCTGGTAGACCGCACTCTGATCAGCTAGGTAGGGCTTACCTAAGCTGATCTGGAGTGAGTTCTCCCATCGATTCATGGAGAATTTTTTCCCTCGCAGTCAGCAGGATGAGAAGAGGAGACAGTTTGAGAGGATTGGACAGGGTAATCTGTCAGTCACGGAGTACAAGCTTTTGTTTTCAGAGATGTCCAGCTATGCTCCAGATCTCGTGCAGGAGCCCTCTGAGTGGGTCAGACGTTTTATTGATGGGCTTTCTCCTTATTTGCGGTCACATATGGCTCGTGAGATTGAGGATGGTACTCTATTTGATGTCGCTGTCGATATTGCCAGGAGGTATGAGGCCTATCATAGATTTGAGATAGAGGAGTTAGAGCGGGAGAGTAAGAGATCTCGTGGTCCAGGACATTCTAGTACCTTGTATGGAGATAGGAGTTATCAGCAGCAGAGTAGGCCTCCTGTCAGACCAGCTCAGTTTCCAGCGCGTGGTTCTCAGAACGCGCCTACTTCTTCTCAGGGTTAATTTTGGTTTCGTCCGCGAGATCAGTCTCAGTTTGATCAGCGTAGATTTTCTCCAGGGTTCTTTATCTGTCAGGATCCAGGGCATCACAAGAAGGATTGCCCTTATCTCCATCAACAGGGTAGTAGCCGCCCTTTCCCTCGCGTTCCAGCGCCTATGCAGCAGCCTCAGGGTGCCCCTCCAGGGTCTCAGCTAGCTAGAGGTGCACCACCACCCGGTAGAGGTCATGGACGCGGTCCTAGTGGTCCCTCTAGAGATGGTCGTCAGGGTAGTGGCTCAGCTCAGCCGCAGAGACAGCTATATGCACTGCCGGCCAGGCAGGATGCCGAGGCATCCCCAGCTGCTGTTACAGGTATTTTATCTGTTTGTGGTCGAGATGCATATTCTTTGGTGGATCCGGGATCTACATATTCATATGTATCTCCTTATTTTGCTTCGGGCTTTTATGTTGATTATATGTGTCTTCGTGATCCATTCTGTGTTTCTACTCCTATTGGAGACATTATCATTGTGGATCGAGTTTATCCAGCTTGTACCATATCTTTTGGGGGTTGTGAGACACTAGTAGATCTTCTAATTCTAGATATGGTTGACTTTGATGGTATTATTGGCATGGATTGGCTGGCGTCGTGTTATGCCACATTAGATTGCCATGCCAAGTCTCTTTAGTTGTCTCTTCCTTGTTCAGCACCGGTGGTGTAGCAGGGCTCTTATTTTCCACCCATAGGGCATGTTATTTCTTTCCCGAAGGCAAAGCGGATGATGGATAAAGGGTGTTCAGCGTATCTTGCCATGGTTCGAGATACAACTGTGGAGATTCCATCTCTTGATTTTATTCCTATCGTTAGGGAGGTCCCTGACGTGTTTCCAGATGATTTGCCAAGACTTCCTCCTGATCGAGAGATCGAGTTTGGCATTGATATTGTGCCGGGGACTTAGCCTATTTCTATCCCTCCTTACCGCATGGCTCCATCAGAGTTAAAGGAGCTGAAGGAGCAGTTGCAAGATTTGCTTGATAAAGGGTTCATTAGGCCGAGTATTTCTCCGTGGGGTGCTCCTGTTCTATTCGTGAAAAAGAAAGATGGGACTATGCAGATGTGTATTGATTATCGTCACCCAAATAAGGTCATCATCAAGAATAAGTATCCCTTGCCTCGTATTGATGATTTGTTTGATTAGTTGTAGGGTGCCAAATTTTTTTCTAAGATCGATCTGCGATCTGGTTATCATCAGCTAAAGATTCGCAAGTCAGATATCTCGAAGTCTGCTTTTAGGACTCGTTACGGCCATTATGAGTTCCTAGTTATGTCTTTTGGGCTGACTAATGCCCCTGCAGCCTTTATGGATCTCATGAACCGGGTGTTTAAGCCATTCCTTGATTCTTTTGTCATTGTCTTCATTGATGATATTCTTATTTATTCTCGTAGCCGCGAGGAGCATGATTATCATCTAAGGGTGGTTCTTCAGACCCTCCGTGATTGTAAATTGTATGCCATGTTCTCGAAATGTGAGTTTTGGCTTGATTCTGTGGCATTTTTGGGTCACGTGGTATCTAGTGAAGGTATCAAGATTGATCCGAAAAAGATTGAAGCAGTGCAAAATGGCCTCGTCCTACCACCCCGATGGAGTTCGCAGCTTCCTTGGATTGGCATGTTATTATCGGAGGTTTGTGGAAAAGTTTTCTACTATTGCAGCTCCCCTGACTCGCCTGACGCAGAAGGCGGTTCAATTTCGATGGTCCGATGAGTGTGAGGCAAGCTTCCAAAAGCTTACGGCCTTATTGACTTCAGCTCTAGTGTTATCCCTTCCTTCGGGCACCTATGGATTTGTAGTCTATTGTGATGTATCTCGTGTGGGCCTTGGTTGTGTTCTTATGCAGCACGGGAAGGTAATTGCTTATGCTTCCAGATAGTTGAAGCCGAATGAGAAGAATTATCCAACTCACGATTTAGAATTGGCAGCTGTGGTCTTTGCTTTGAAGATATGGAAGCATTATCTTTATGGCGAGCCTTCTGAGGTGTATACGGATCATAAGAATCCGCAGTATCTTCTCTCTCAGAAAGATCTTAACGGCCGACAGCAGAGGTGACTTGAATTGATTAAAGATTATGATCTCACTATCCGCTATCATCCTGGGAAGGCGAACGTGGTAGCAGATGCTTTGAGCAGGAAGTCCATGGGCAGCATGGCTTTTCTTTATGCTGATATGAGACCATTGGCCCAAGAATTGCAGTCCCTTGGTGACTCTGGCGTGAGATTTCTTCTCCTAGACTCCAGTCGAGTCTTAGCATGTATTGCAGCTCAGTCTTCCTTAGTCAATCAGATTAAGGGAAGACAGTTCGAGGATCCTCATATGCTGGAGGTGCGTGGTCGTGTCCTAAGTGGAGGAGTTCCCTCCTTCGAGCTTGATTCAAATGGAATTCTTCAGTTTAATGGTCGACTCTGTGTTCCTGATGTTGGGGATTTGAGGCAGTCAGTGCTCGGTGAAGCTCATAGCTCGCGTTATTCCATTCGTCCTGGTATTACCAAAATGTATCAGGACCTCCGAGAGCTATACTGGTGGAAGGAGATGAACAGAGATGTATTTGATTATGTATCTCGTTGTTTTAACTGTCAGCAGGTTAAGTCCGAGCACCGGAGACCAGCAGGGTTAGCCCAGGCATTGCCCATTCCCGAGTGGAAGTGGGAGCACATCACAATGGATTTTGTAGTTGGTCTGCCAAAGACCCTGCGGCGCCACGATTCAGTCTGGGTCATTGTCGAAAGACTGACTAAATCAGCTCACTTTATCCCTGTAAAGACTACTGATTCAGCTCAGAGATTGGCTCGGATTTTCATTGAGCAGGTGGTTAGGCTGCAAGGTACCCCTGTATCCATTATCTCAGATCGTGGTTCCCAGTTTACTTCTCAGTTCTGGCAGTCTTTTTCAGAGAGAGTTGGTGACCCAGGTGCAGCTTAGCACAGCATTCCATCCTCAGACTGATGGTCAGTCCGAGCGGGTTATTCAAATTCTAGAGGACATGTTGAGAGCTTGTGCACTGGACTTCGGGGGTTACTGGGATGATCATTTGGCGTTAGCAGAGTTCTCTTATAATAATAGCTACCAGTCTTCTATTCAGGTGGCTCCATTTGAGGCTTTATATGGTCGTCGATGTCGTTCTCCTATTGGCTGGTTTGAGTCTCGAGATGTCGTGGTGATGAGTTCAGATATAGTTCGTCAGACTCTTGATGTTGTTCGTGTTATTCAGGATCATTTACGGACCGCACAGAGTAGGCAGATTTCATATTCGAACTGGAGGAGCCGAGAGTTAAAGTTCGAGGTCGGGGACATGGTATTTCTGAAAGTGTCACCGATGCGAGGTGTAAAGAGATTTGGTAGGAAAGGAAAGCTTAGTCCCATGTTCATTGGCCCTTTCCATATCGAGAAGCATATTGGTAAGGTAGCTTATCCGATCGACTTGCCAGCTTCTGTGCCAGTTCACCTAGTTTTCCTTGTATCGATGCTCTGGAAGTGTATCTGAGATCCTTCCGAAGTGATCAAATTAGACCCTGCTCAGCTAGATGTGAATCTAGCTTACGAGGAGTTCCCAGTTGCTATAGTTGCGCATGATGTCCGGAAACTTCGTTCGAAGCAGATTCCGATGGTTCGAGTGCGATGGAATAATCGTCCTTGTGAGGAGGACATTTGGGAGCTTGAGTCCAGTATGCATGAGAGCTATCCTTACCTCTTCAATGATTCAGGTTCGAACTTGGTCTTTAAAGCCTAAAAGTTCTTATTATTCTATATGATTTTGGTTTCATGGTAAATGTCATTGAAAAATTGGTGTAAGAATTCTCATTAGAGGTATGAAATCTATTTTACACTCTTGCTCGTTCGAGGACGAACGAGAGTCTAAGTGAAAGAGAATGAAACGATCTCTGTCAGTCGTTTCGGAAGTTAGGACTCCGATTGGCGTGCCGATAATTTTAAAATATTCGTAAGGTCCATTAGGACCTGTTTGTAAAATTTGAACTAAATCAGACCTCGTTGGATAGTCATCGGAAGAAGGTTTCAGTTTTGATCGTCGATAAATATTAAAAAGAGACTTTTGAGCTCGGTTTTGACGAATGAGCTCCGATTCGAAATTCGAAAGCGCCGTTAGGTTCCTATGATTATTTGTGACTTTTGTGATATTTCAACAGTGAATTTCGATGTTGTTCGGCTAGTTTCCGCAAAAATGCCGAAAGTTAAATAATTTGACCTTTTTCCTTTAAATTCGCATCTTGAGTTTCGAGAGTCCGATTTGAGATCCGGCTTCGCGAGTATATTATATATATTTTGTATAACTTACTTGAAAATTTTGGGATCATTTCGACTTCTGTAGGGTTCCATTTTAATTTTAATCATCGTAGCGAATTTATTATAAAAAAATAAAAAATAATTAAAGTGATAAGGTCGGTTGCTAAGGGATTTAATCCCTTAGCATCATTTAGCTACATATTGATGAAGAAACATAGTACAAATACATAGAAGAGAAAAATTAGATAAGAAAGAGGAAAAAAGGGAAAAAGGAGTAGAAAAATAGTGGAATTTCTACCCCAAATCTCCAGGTAATGATGTTAACTCATTATCTTAGCTTATTACGTGTGTTTGAATATATTTTTACGGTAAAAATTGGTATATTAGACATCGCCCTAATGACTTAAATTGATAGTTTAAAGGGGTCAATTGGACCCCGATGATGGAAATGATTATATATTCGTACTCACTGAGTTATGGGCAATACATAAATGTAATTTATTTAGGGTTTGGTTATGGAACTTTGAACCCTGTATATAGGTCTGGCCTGCGCATTGCGTATTCGAATGGGGTATCAGGTTCCTAACTGAATTGCCCTAAGACATAAGAAATAAAGCCTTTAGCTTTATTTGATATAATTTTTCTGTTTATTGAATAGAAAGGAATCGTTTGGAAGTTAATCCCAAGGAAAAAGCAGTGGTTGAGTAGCAAGGCTAGCTTTGAAATACGGTAAGTGTTTATATCCATTTCTTTGGAGGCACTTGGCCTCGTGGATTTTCTACCACGTGTTCCTTATGTGGGTAGCTGCCGATAGACGTACTCAATACGCCTTAGCTTTGGATATACATTCTATATTATATGTTATGTCCTGTTATTGGTATTGCATTGAGAATTTGAGTATTGTACTTTGGCTTTGAGATGGCATCTACTTCCCGGCTGTCGATGAGAGTGCCGCGGCCGTGAAAGGTTATTATTGCATCACATTGCATTCATATACATTACATTGCATATCATACTGAGTGCAAGAGTATTCCGCCCCAGCTTTACATTTTATGGGGTGCAGGAGTATTCCGCCCCAGGAGAGTGTAGGAGTATTCCGCCTCTGGTTCATATTATATCGGGTGCAGGAGTATTCCTCCCCAGGAGCAGGAGTATTCCGCTCCAGTTGGTTAGCAGATTGGATTCCCCTCGAATGCAGGAGTATTCTGCTTCGGGATGGGATTACGGGCACATGTGACCCTTTGCATCTCATTTCATTTCATTTCATTTCATCTCATTCCATTTCATTTCATACTATTGTGTAGATTTTCTATTCATGACTACTATTCTGCTTATATGTGCATTGCTTATTTGTTGATTGTTGTCTGGTTCCGTTTCTCTGACTATTTTTCGAGGTTGCTAGTTTGCTCGCACTTATTGAGTCCTTATGACTCACCCCTATTTGTTCTTCTATTTTCTTTTCGTTCGGCAGATTCTGCTCCAGCTCCCAGCCAGTTGCGTCGTGATTGAGGAGTAGTACGTTTTAAGCAGTCTACGGTGAGCCATCCCGTTCATTGCGGCCACCAACTTCAGATATTACAGTTTTCCTTACTTTTGCTCCCTTCGGGAGGTGTGTATATCTTTTTGCCTTCTTAGAAGTCAGATCTGGGAACCTTTAAATCTGTGTTTTCTGGGTAGTTAGTTTCATTATTCAGACAACTTGTATGTTTGTCTATCCTTGAGAGTTATCTTATGTTGTTAAAGTTTAGTTCATTTTCATTTCAAGGTAATTCTTCACAATTTATATTGATTCAGTCAATAGGGTTCGCCCGACAGGTTTAGGGGAGGTGGTCGGGTGCCCACACGGCCTAATCGAGAACTCGGGTCGTGTCAGAAGTTGGAGCTTAAATTCAAGAATTGATAAGAAGCTAGAAAAGTGTATTGAAGCTCTCTTTGAAGCTGTGATTCTCATATAGCTTTGAGTGAGAGATGTGTCAGCTAGGGGCGAAGCTATTGTTGAAGCCCCGCATGCAGAATAGCTTCCAGCATACCTGAAGCTTTCTTCAAAGCTTTATTTTGTCCATAGATTCGACTTTGCCTAAAGAATTTTTCAAAGCGGCGCCTCAGATACAACTTTGACTAACCGACTTAAAGTTTATCTAATTAGTTTAGGCTTTGGTATAACTTATCCTACCACTTTGTAAACATTATAAATACATTATAACTTAGGTTTTTAGGGGAGGGGGACTTGCAGGAGACCGGAGGAGTCGTAGATGTCTTCTAAATGAGTTTTTTCTCTGTTTCTCTTATTCTTCTCTTTAATTTAATATTTTATTTGTTCTAGAGTTAGGGCAATTACATGAAGATTGATGTTTGAAAGTTGATTTCTACCTATTGGTTTACTACGACAGATTGTTTATTCTTTCTTGAGCCTAATTGTTTGGTTATTAGAGCCCGATAATTGAACACTATTTACGGTTCATAAGTTGAACTCGACAGAGGGAATTTATGAACGTACATAAGAAAGAATAGGGCTTGATTGTGAACCTAGGCATCAGGGAATCGATTTGCGGATATGGATAGACATATACCTATTTGCCTTGCTTAGCTAAATACAAAGTTCATTAATGCATGCATCTAATTTAATTCCATAGAAATATAGACGTTAGAGTAGCTTGCATAGAGTCGTGAAGAATCGACAGGTTTTTACGCATATATTTATCCTGTTAGTTAGCAATCTAGAAAATTAAGAAGTAGAATTGATGAGACCCAAACCCCCACAAGACCATTCACACGGAGTCAAGCTAAGGAGATCCAAGGAGTACATATACACTTGGTGAGGAAGGGCCTTGAAGAAGGAAGCGATTGGAAGCCATTCCGGGTGCTCAAGCTAGGCCTCACTCCTAAGGAAGAAGAGAGCCCAGCAGAGCCAGGCGCCCCGCCTGAGCCAGGCGCCCCGCCTAGCAAGGTCACTGCCTAAGAGCTGAAAAGTGCCCAGGCGCCCCACCTAGCTCCAGGCGCCCCGCCTAGCTGAAGGCCAAGCCAGGCGCCCCGCCTAGCTCCAGGCGCCCCGCCTAGCTTCAGCATGTTCCAGGCGCCCCTCCCAGCCCCAGGCGCCCCACCTAGCTGCTGAACTTATGTTTCTTTTACTATTTTGCCCAACGTGGCTTATTTGATGAACCTTATTAGTAAGGGTATTTAAGTCTTTGTGCAAGCTTGGTAAACACTATAAATAGCCAAGTCTAGCCTATTTACACTTAGTTTTTGATATTGAATGAATGTAAACATTGAACATGAGCATGGCTCTTGGTATTGAATGAAACCCTTTGTTTTGGGACTTGTAGTTCTTCTAGCGGATCTAGATGAATACTTTTCCTCTCCGACCATTCTACTTGCGTGCTCGCGTTAGCTCGAGGGTAGTTGCATAGCGTAGGTGTTCTTGTCCTTCTCTCGGGGTGTAACGGAACAAGTTCTCCGTTGCTACTTGGGATTAGAGATCGAGTTACGTCTCGTTCTTATCTTTTTATTTTTCCGCGTTTGATTCTCATCAGTTTGGTATCAGAGCAAGGCTCGGGTTTTGTTTCTACAAACCCCCGACCCTTGATTCTTCGTGCCTAGTATCTTCTTTTAGTTTTTCTTGTTGTTGAAGTTATTAGAAAGGAGAAAATTACAAAAAAAAAAAAAAAAAAAAATTGAAAAATTGAAAAATACAAAAATTTGGTGTAACTTGTTGATTTGGATGATTTGTGATATGGGTGTTAT
The DNA here is from genome assembly GCA_029990175.1 of Petunia secreta. Taxonomy (NCBI): domain Eukaryota; kingdom Viridiplantae; phylum Streptophyta; class Magnoliopsida; order Solanales; family Solanaceae; genus Petunia; species Petunia secreta. The sequence continues at coordinate 23,887,195 of JARKIP010000022.1, read as the reverse complement.
GGATTCTTGATCGTGATTGATTTCCCGTTACTTGGGTACCAAAATTGTTGGAATTGGTGAAGTTTGAAAAATTGAAACCCCAAAACCCCTTAAACCCTTGAAGAACTTGTTCTTGATGAATTTTGGCTTGATTCTTGGGTTGGATTGATGTTTGATTGGAAACTTGTTATTGGGGATTGATCTTCATTGAAAAACAAACAATTCGGTATCAATTTTGTGGGATTTGAACATGTATAACACCTACTTTGAAGAATCACAATCCTTGTTGAAACCCTTTGTTAAACCCTTGTGTTCTTGAGTTCTTGAGATTGAACCTTGATTTGATTGATTGTTTGATTGAAAATTTGATTGGGTTTTGTTAAGGAAGATCAAAAACAACTTTGGGTATCTTTGGCTTGTGAAAACAAGTTGAAAACATCGGATTTGAGGCTTGAAAATCGACTTGAAACTAGTTTGGAACGAGTTGGAAAAGGCTTCAGGCCAGGCGCCCCGCCTAAGCCAGGCGCCCCGCCTGACTTGGCTACTGCCTAAGTCCCAGGCGCCCTGCCTAGACCCAGGCGCCCCGCCTGGAATACAGCACAGACTAGGCGCCCCACCTGAGTTTCAGGCGCCCCTCCTGGGTGCTGAAGGTATTGTTTCGGGTAGATTTTCGTAGGTATTTCCCTTTGTTTGATAACATAACATCTAGTTAGTGCTAATTTGAGTAACCGATCTACTTGAATAGTGCTAACCCTTTAATTGCTCTTAGGTGAATCGTGCCTAGCAAGGAGAGTAGACTTCTAAGGAAAAGCGTAGAACCTTTTAACTCAAGTCCTTCACTTCAAAGTGCCTAGCGTTCATTGAGTCCCATTAACTCCACTCACCCCGGAGTGTGCGTGACTCGTGAATAGTTTAGTTGAGTTGAGGAGTTGCTAATCATCTACGTGAAGCTTTGGAACTACAAGTTGAGTGAACACAAAGAGAGGGAGCGAGTGAGGTGTTTTAACTAACTCTTGTTTCTTTCTTGTAGGTACAATGGCCAACGAAGGTCAAGATTTCATTAAGGAGGCCTTGGCTAATCTTCTTGCCAAGATGGACCTCATGAACCAAAGGATTGACTCTCTTGAAAAGGGAGCCTCGAGTACTCAAGGTGAACATGGGACCCCGAGTGTCCCAATTGAAAAGGGGACCCCGAGTGTCCAAATTGAGACCGGTGAAGGCTCAAATAGCCCTACCTTTACCCCGGAGCAAGTTGTTGAATTGCTCAATCAACAACGGGTCAAGGAGGATCGAGAGAGAATTGAACGAACGGGCATTCCCCGTATCTTGGATAATCCCCCAAGAAACTTTCCACTACCAAGACCCGTCCGAAATGTGCAACCTCTTGAGCAAGTTGTTGAGGCTCAAGAAGGGGAGGAAGTTGATTATGGTGACGATGTGTATGGGTATGATGATCACTTTCAACCAAGGCGAGCTATGAATTGGGGTCGAAATGTGGATCGGGGTAGAGGCCGAGGTCGAGGGCCACCCTTAGGATATGGAGGGAGGAATGCTAGAAGGGACTATGTTGCTTATGATGATCACCATGGAGGCCAACCGGAGCCATTCCAAGGGGGTCGTGACAACAACAACAACCTCAATAGTGTGAAGCTCACTATTCCTTCTTTCAAAGGAAGTAGTGACCCGGTGGAGTACATTGATTGGAAATTGGCTATGGAGCGTATCTTTGACACCAATGATATGCCCGATGTGAAGAAGACCAAGTATGCAATATCCTCCTTTGAATCTTTTGCTTCTACTTGGTGGGAGTCGGTGAAGAGGAATAGAAGGAGGACGGGTATGGCTATTAATCTTACTTGGGAAGACTTGATCCGTGTGATGGATGAGAAGTATTTGACCAATCAATACCGGGTTGAACAACAAAGGCATCTATATGATTTGAAGCAAGGTTACAAATCGGTTGGTGAATATTTCAATGAATTTGAGCAAATCCGAATGATCCTTGACTTAGATGATGAAGACAATGAGACGGCCATGATCCGTTTCAAAGGGGGCTTGAACCGAGACATAGCTTCACAATTGAAGTTCCACAAATATGATGATCATTACAAGCTATGTGAAGATGCGGTTGAGGCCGAGAAATGGCTCAAGGAGGAGAAATCCCTTCGCTACAAGAGTAGCACTACTACTCCAACAAGCAAACCAAAGGATTGGAAGCCTCCTACTACAAATGCAAGGTTCCCAAGTGCAAGTGGAACAAGTGGTGCAAATGCTACCAAGGATGTGAAAAAGCCGTATGAGAAGAACACACCTAATGTGGGAGGTAACTCTAAAACTCAACTACATGCTCCTACTTCTTCTTCAATACAATGCCACAAGTGCAAGGGCTATGGTCACTTTGCTAGGGAATGTCCTACAAAGAGGACCATGATTGTTGTTGGTAATGATGCATATGAGAAAGAGAGTGAATCGGAAGATGACGGAGTAGAGGGAGTAGAGGGAGATGAGGGAGTAGAGGAGAATGATTTGCTTGATGACACGGTGGAGGAGGAGGATCCTCATACTTTCTTGGTTGTGAGAAGGAGCCTAGGGGCTATGATTGTGGAAGATAGTGAAACCTTGCAAAGGGAAAATCTTTTCCATGCTAGGTGCCGGGTCAAAGATGTTGTTTGCTCTATGATAATTGATTCCGGAAGTTGTGCAAATGTAGTGAGTCAATCACTAGTGGCTCAATTGAAGTTAACTACCATGAAGCATCCTAAACCTTACCGGTTACAATGGCTTAGTGAATGTGGAGAGCTTAAGGTGATGAAACAAGCCATGATCAAGTTTAGAATGGGTAGTTATGTTGATGAGCATTTTTTTGATGTCGTGCCTATGCAAGCATGCCACCTACTCTTAGGGAGGCCATGGCAATTCGATAGGAAAGTGGTGCATGATGGTCGTGTCAACACTTACACGGTCAAACATGAAGGGAAGAGATTTGTGCTTAAACCTCTCACTCCTAAGCAAGTAAGTGATGACTACAAGAAAATGAAGGAGTTGAGGGAGGTGGCAAAGGCTAAGTCACTCATTGAGACTAGCCCTTTGTCCAAAAGCATGGTGGCAATCCCACCTACTTCATCTACCGGTGGCATGTGTGCCATGATGCAACCGGGCGAGCTCTTGAAAGGTAATGATGGCACCAAGTTTCTCCTATGCCTAGTGCACAAAGGTATGATCCTTAACTCTAATTGTGATTTTTCTTCTAACCCTTTGCCTAGTGTGTTTGAGAATGTTTTGAAGGATTTTGGTGACATGTTCCCGGATGAAATGCCGGATGGATTGCCTCCTTTGAGGGGCATTGAGCATCAAATAGACTTTGTCCCGGGATCCCAAATCCCAAACAAACCGGCCTATAGGAGCAACCCGGAGGATACAAGGGAATTGCAAAAGCAAGTTGATGAATTGCTCACTAAAGGTTTGGTAAGGGAAAGCTTGAGTCCTTGTGCCGTGCCCGTGATCCTTGTTCCCAAAAAGGACGGCACTTGGAGAATGTGTGTTGATTGTCGGGCCATGAACAAAATAACGGTAAAGTACCGTCATCCTATTCCCCGACTTGATGATATGTTAGATGAATTGAGCGGTTCATGTGTGTTTAGCAAAATTGACCTTAGGTCCGGTTACTATCAAATCCGGATGAAACCCGGTGATGAATGGAAAACCGTATTCAAGACCAAATTTGGTCTCTATGAATGGTTGGTGATGCCCTTTGGGCTCTCCAATGCACCTAGCACTTTCATGAGGCTAATGAACCATGTTCTAAAGCCATTCATCAACAAGTTTGTGGTCGTCTATTTTGACGATATATTGATCTATAGCAAATCAATAGACGACCATGTTGAACACCTTAGGCTAGTGCTTGAGAAGTTGAGAGCCGAAAAGCTCTATGCTAATTTTAAAAAGTGTGCCTTTGGTGTTGAGAAGGTGGTCTTCCTTGGGTTTGTTGTGAGTGCTCAAGGAGTGGAGGCGGATGAGTCTAAGGTAGAGGCCATACGTGATTGGCCTACTCCTACTACCGTGACTCAAGTGAGGAGCTTTCATGGTCTCGCAAGCTTTTATAGGCGATTTGTGAGGGACTTTAGCTCCATTGCCGCTCCACTCACCGAATTGGTGAAGAAAGACCAACCGTTTGCTTGGGGAGAGCCTCAAGAGAAGGCCTTCCATGAATTGAAAGGTAGGTTGAGTACCGCCCCTCTATTGCAATTGCCCGACTTCGGAAAGGCATTTGAGGTTGAATGTGATGCCTCGGGGGTGGGAATTGGTGGTGTATTAATGCAAGATAGCAAACCCATCGCCTACTTTAGTGAAAAGTTGAAAGGGGCCTCCTTGAACTATTCTACATATGACAAGTAGTTGTATGCCCTTGTGAGAGCCCTTGCCCATTGGCAACACTATCTTTGGCCTCGTGAGTTTGTAATCAAGAGTGACCATGAGTCACTCAAGCATTTGAGAGGCCAAGAGAAGCTCAATAAGAGACATGCCAAGTGGGTTGAATTCATTGAGTCCTTTCCCTATGTGATCCAATATAAGAAAGGGAAGGACAATGTTGTGGCGGATGCTCTTTCGAGAAAGTTTGCTCTAGCCACCACTCTCACCTCTAAGCTCATGGGTTTTGAGAGCATTAAATTGATGTATGCTCATGACCCAAAGCTAAAGAGTGTCCATGACGCTCTAGAGAAGGGGGAGAGAGTTGAAAAATACCAATGGGTTAATGGTTATATCTTCAAAAATGGTAGAGTGTGCATTCCGGAGTCCTCTTGGAGAGAGTTGCTTGTGCATGAAGCACATTGCGGGGGACTCATGGGACATTTTGGCACAAGAAAGACTTTGGCTACTCTTAAAGAACAATTTCATTGGCCAAAGATGGGGGTGCAAGTGGAAAAGTTTTGCAACAATTGCCTTGAGTGCAAGCGTGCTAAATCCAAAGCCCACCCCCATGGGTTGTATACCCCTCTCCCCGTACCTACTAGTCCTTGGTTGGATATCTCAATGGATTTCGTGATGGGATTACCTAGGACTAGGGGGGGCCATGATAGCATTTTTGTTGTTGTGGATAGGTTCTCAAAGATGGCTCATTTCATTCCATGCAAGAAATGCGATGATGCCCAACATGTAGCTTCCTTGTTTGTTGAAAATGTTTTGAAGCTACATGGTGTGCCTCAAACTATAGTGAGTGATAGGGACACTAAGTTCCTAAGCCATTTTTGGCGAAGTTTATGGGGTGCTTTAGGCACCAAGCTCTTGTTCTCCACGTCCCACCATCCACAAACCGATGGGCAAACGGAAGTGGTAAACCGAACCTTGGGTGCTCTTCTTAGAGCCATGACTCGAGGTAAGGCCGGGACTTGGATTGATCGTTTGCCTCTTATGGAGTTTGCCTACAATCGAACCGTGCATAGAATGATTGGCATGACTCCATTCGAGTGTGTTTATGGTTTTAACCCCTTGATTCCCCTTGATCTAACCCCTTTGCCAAGGGAAATGGTTGTTAATTTTGAAGGTAAAGCTAGAGCAAAAGCAATGATGGAACTCCATGCAAAGGCGAAGAAGAATTTGGAGGAAGCCTATGCTAAGGTTGCTTCCAAGAAAAACAAAGGACGCAAGAAGGTGGAACTCAAGAAGGGTGACTATGTGTGGGTGCACTTCCGGAAAGAAAGGTTTCCAAACCTTAGAAAAGGGAAGTTAGCACCCCGTGGCGATGGCCCATTCCAAGTGCTTTCAAAGATAAACAACAACGCCTATGTGGTCGACTTGCCAAGTGAGTATCAAGTTTCTAATACTTTTAATGTTTGTGACTTGGTTCCTTTGGATGTAGGTAATGATGAGGTCGTGGGTGATGATGCCTCAATTTCGAGGATGAAATCTTCTCAAGAAGGGGAGGATGATGAGACCCAAACCCCCACAAGACCATTAACACAGAGTCAAGCTAAGGAGACCCAAGGAGTACATATACACTTGGTGAGGAAGGGCCTTGAAGAAGGAAGCGATTGGAAGCCATTCCGGGTGCTCAAGCTAGGCCTCACGCCTAAGGAAGAAGAGAGCCCAGCAGAGCCAGGCGCCCCGCCTGGCAAGCTCACTGCCTAAGAGCTGAAAAGTGCCCAGGCGCCCCACCTAGCTCCAGGCGCCCCGCCTAGCTGAAGGCCAAGCCAGGCGCCCCGCCTAGCTCCAGGCGCCCCGCCTAGCTTCAGCATGTTCCAGGCGCCCCTCCCAGCCCCAGGCGCCCCGCCTAGCTGCTGAACTTATGTTTCTTTTACTATTTTGCCCAACGTGGCTTATTTGATGAACCTTATTAGTAAGGGTATTTAAGTCTTTGTGCAAGCTTGGTAAACACTATAAATAGCCAAGTCTAGCCTATTTACACTTAGTTTTTGATATTGAATGAATGTAAACATTGAACATGAGCATGGCTCTTGGTATTGAATGAAACCCTTTGTTTTGGGACTTGTAGTTCTTCTAGCGGATCTAGATGAATACTTTTCCTCTCCGACCATTCTACTTGCGTGCTCGCGTTAGCTCGAGGGTAGTTGCATAGCGTAGGTGTTCTTGTCCTTCTCTCGGGGTGTAACGGAACAAGTTCTCCGTTGCTACTTGGGATTAGAGATCGAGTTACGTCTCGTTCTTATCTTTTTATTTTTCCGCGTTTGATTCTCATCAAGAATCAACTGGAAAACTCAACTGAGATAACAACTCAAAACTTGCTCTCGAATATTTGATTTCATTACTTGTTTTCTAATTATTGTTTTCTTTAGTTAGTAAAAAATCGAAACATTGAAAAAGATCCATGGACAATTTTTAGGAAATTGTTTGGTAGTATACAGTTATTAACAACTGTCATCGTGGGAACGATACTCAACTCACTACTATATTACTTGTCGGCCATGTATACTTGTGTGTGCGTTTGGGAGAAATAAGTTTTTGGCGCATTTGCCGGGGACACAATAATTGGCTGTTTTCTTTCTTAATAATTTATTATTTTCTATTTAGATTTATTTTTTGTTTAGTTAGTAGTGTGTTACTTGTTAACATGGCATATTTTAATGAGAATTGTTTGAATTATGGTTGCTCAAATTTTGATGATCTCTCTCTAATTTGTGGAGGACTTCACCTGTGGAAAAATTGTCCATGTCTTTCAGTCTTACGGGATTAGCTATGTGAATTTTCTACAACCTTTGCTGAATCTTTTGCAAAGTGTGTAGTGGTCGGTGGAATTATTGTCCTAAGTGTCATACTCCTTCCTCCAGCAATGTGTGTGATGATTCTAACAATGTGTGTGAGTTTGACAGGAACGGTGAAGTCCCGGTTGTGAGCTAAAAATTACTAACAGAGCAAGCCAACCTGATAGAAGTATATGGGGATTTCAGGAATAAACTTACAAATATGACGACATAGTTTATGGAAGAAAGTGTTGAGCTCAGACATGAGATTGATTAATTTGGCTTAGCTATTCATGACTAGAGGTGAATTTGAGTGATATGATTGAGACGTCTGATGCTCAATTATCAATTGTCAAGGATAGTAGATTTGAGATAGATGAAGAGCTCATGATCTAATTTGAGGAGTAAAAACTGGAATTTCTACCATTCGATCCAATATTAGTTGATGATGCCGAAGTTGAGAAAAATACATTGGAGTTAATGAGGAAACATAAAATGTCGTATTTGAGAACTCTATTGTTTGTACAAGTAAGGATGTCAAAAATAATGGAATTTTAGAGTCGAAGCGCATAGGACCCTATTCTAATCACTTTTCTACATTGTGTTTGGATGGTGACATGAGAATCAAGCCATCTGAGCCTGTTAAGAAGCGTAGGAATGAGGGACAAGGGGCCTATATTTTAAAATTTGCTGTACCGAAAAGACAAAACGACATTCCTCACTTAAGAGCCAAAAAGTGTAAAATGTGACATTGTTTAATTGATTCTTTGATATTTTTACCATCACCCCAATACCATAGCTGTAAGCTTGAGGCGAAGTTGGGGAAACATTCCTCCCAATCAAGCGCTTCTTGGGAGGAAACCCAACTTTTTTGCTTTATTTTTATTATATTTTAATTGTTATATATTGTTTTATGTGATTCTTTGGATTGCAGGTTCATGTTACGTCGAGTTTAACTGTAGGTATCCTCACCCCTACCTAATATTGATGATCTGTTAGGGGAAGTCTGAGTACCCCATGCTATATAGAAGCTTGGAGGATGCTAGCGCCAAGGTCCATGTCAGCTTGGGTTTCGTGGAGTTTTTCTTACCACTTGGAATATTAAATCACTTACTTGTTCGCACTAAGGACATTGCTTAATTTTAAGTGTGGGGTGGGGGAACTTCTGTTCTTTTTGAGGTCATGGATGACTTTACCATAGGAGTTTATGTTAGCATGTTTATATTTTTGTCGCTTGACACTTTTTATTTATTTTTTGCTTTGATATCAAAAGCTTTTTGAAAAAAATAGAAAACAAATGAAATATTCCACAAAAGATTTTTTTTAAGTTTTAGTTAGTGGTATATGTCATCTGCCCCATGGTTTCCCTTATCACCTCGGTTCTTTTCCATGGGTACACCTTTGAACCGGGTAATTTTTATTTTTAAGAATAGTGTAGTATTAGTTAGTAGAATATATTAGGAAAAAAAGATAGAGTGCTAGGTGCTCGTGGTTTGTTTGATACAGGTGGAATTATACTTGAGCATGTGCTATTTATGAATCCCTTTTGGTCTTAGATTTTTGATGCATGCGTAAAAAAAAGTGTAATGACCTTCTTGAGATGCTTAAGGTCAACTACTTGACTCTTGTGTGAACTATTATTCGTTATTGTGTGATTTTAAATTTTCACTTATTTGCTTAATCCAAGAGTGGAATGGAATCGTCTTGAGTGAACTATGTGTCATGTGTGGTGTAAGGTATTTAGTTTTGGTCCGTGCTTGCATATTAATGTCTAGAACTTTCCCCGTGTGTGTTCAAAGCGAAATCCTAGGTTTGCTCTATTCGGGAGATGATACAAGACATTTCTTTGATAAGCCCTTTTAGCCTTGATTAGTCTACCCTTATATATTTATTCTTAGTAGGCCCTTTTGAGCCTATTGACCTTTTTTTTGGCACCCACATTACAAATCTTATCTTTTTTGTTCTTAATTATCGTCCTTTTGAACTCTTACTCCTTAGAGCACTTTAATTTTCTAAAATATATGATGTTTATGGAGTTGCGGTTGAAATAATTGGGTAGCTTTTGAGTGGAAACAATGAAAGAAAAATATGGTGCATTTTAAGAAAAAAGTCATTGGCAAGGTTGAAAAAAAAGTTTGAAATGAAAGGGAAAAAAAGATGAAAACAAACAAAAAGTGAAAAATAAAACAAAAGAAAAAAATGTCAATTTTTGCTAGTGTTGTGCAAAAATTAAAGAATTCTTAAAGTTGAGAGGAAAATTCTTCAGTATATTGTTTGGGTGGTTGCTTGATTTGTTTTGAGAAGAATTGTAAAAAAAAAAAATTTGAAAGTGATGTATTAAAGTGCTTAGGGTTGTAGTCACTATTTTATCGATATATATCCTACAGGTCCTTTAGCCTACATTACAACCTTTAAAGTCCTAGTTAATCATGAATTGGAGTGAGCCTACATTAGTGGAGTCCTACACTACGGGCAAGCCTATGATATGTCGTGTGTGGCACGTGAACTTCTTTATGAGAACGAGTGAATTCCTTCTATATTATGTCCCTAATCTATTCTTGAAATTTATTCTTTGTGTGATTTTTGGACGCTCTCTTGATTATTATTTTTGGATGAAGGCACATGGTTTGCGAGAGGTAGGTGAAGTTATTGACTGCTGGTTGAGTGAATTGGTGTTAGTTTAGTGAAAACTTGGTGTCATTGAGTCAGTTTTTTAAATTGGGATGTCTTGAGTTGGTCGGTCTAGTGTTTTGAAATCTGGTGAATTTTTAGCATGTTGTGGGGTTGTCACGCCCTAAAATTTACTAAAAAAAGGCAAGTGACTTAGGTATTTTAAAGGAACAAATTATTAATAGATTTTCAGAGTCGCCACTTGACAAGTTAAAGGTGTGCCAAGTCACCAAGGTGTACCTTGGAACACCTATGACTAGTAAATGGTCTGCATCAGAGTTCCGGGTAAGGATCTCGGTTGACTCTCGGGAAGGTGTTAGGCACCCTCATGTCCTGTACCAAGTACTGTTGCTTTATTGACGCATTTCGACTCTTGTGAATTATTTTTTTTGTTTATGCCATTTTTATTTTTGTTACACTTTAATTTTTTAATTGAAACATCACTTGTTCATTGATGGAAAACTCTACATAAAATTAACCACGGACACTTTGTCCGGTCGAATTATGATATAAGTGAGTTCCACGTAAAAGTCGGACCTTTGTTACTTTTAAAATTTAAGTTAAAGTCGCCTGTTCATATAAATAAGAACTCAGTCAAATATAATCGTGCAAACACCTTACTCGAGCGAAATCTTCCAACTTAATTGAATTCATTTGAACGTATCGGCATTTTTTTACGTTATTAATTTTAACATCGCCAATTCATTGATGGACACTCTATCAAAAATTAACCCCAAACACGATATCCATTCGAATTTTCAATATAAATGAGTCCCATATAAATATTTGAGCGATTTGTTTTAGTTGCGCCTCTAAACAATTGCCTAAACGCGTGTCGTTATTATTGATTAGATATTTTCTCAACTTCAATAATATATGGTCAGATTCACATCACAAAATTGCCTAGTCATTAGGCCGCTTTTACCAACCCATTTTAGAATTTATATAAGTTACAAGTTACAACTCTATGCCTGAATATGCTGACTTTACTTCACTGTCTAAAAATCAATCTTTATGTGATTTGCATTTGATGTCTTATTCCACCTACATATTTAAATTCGATCCAAACATGAAGTCTACTAGGTACATTGAAATAAATTTGCAAGAATGACATTATTTGAAAGTTTGCATGAAATGGACATCATTTCGAGCCGTCAAAATTAACCAAGAAGCTCAATTTAACACTTTTACATGGACCAATCTGAGTAGTACCGGTTTAATTAGGCTAGTTGAAAACAGTTCATATTGTTCTAACTTCATGCAGCGTCCATTTAACATGTATATGCTCCAACTTAACAACTTCAAAATTTCTTTCCTTGGAATACAATAGAGCAAAATTTGACACAAGTAACGAAACAACAAAACTTTTTGGCCTTAACAGGCTAATATTTCATGTGAACATTCAGACTTTAATCATGAGTGATACACATACAGTCAAGAACGCTTAGGAATATTTACTTAGAGCAAGGTTCTTAACAAGAATAGCCTCACATCCAAGGCCAAATAGCAAAGAAAAATCAGCAACCGCAACAATGAATCCCAGCAACAAAACAGTCTCCTTGGAACCCTCTTTACTACCTTACAAATGACAAGATTTATAACCCCTCTGACTCACTAACCTTTAAATTTTTTTCGTCTCAATCTTTCTCACATCTCCCTCTATTTTACATCTTTTCTCTCTATTTAGATGTGAAGCTCTCAAGTTTAAGAGTTGAAAGGGTGTTGTTTCTTTTCCAAAGAGTGAATTTTTTCAGATCTGTGTGTCTATCTCTTAAGAGAGAGAAGTGTGTTTATTCAGCCCTTATGTGTTTCAGATCTGGTTGGGTAAAAAGAGTGAAGAGGTGTATTTTCCAGATTGTCCCGAGTGAAAAGTGAATGCAAAATGAACCCCTTTATAGGCTGAATAAAGTGAAAAGAAATGGAGTGTGAAGCTGGAGAAAAGGGACAAACACATGTGACCTACTTTCTACTTTATCAGAAGAACTCAAATGTTTTCAACTAGACAACAAAAACATGGTAGTAAAAGCCTACTATCAGGCTGCCAAATTTTACTTTTCATTTTGACTTTTGACCACAACTAGCATGATCAATATTATAAGCACGATCAAACATCAAGAGTTTTGATTCTATTGATTATGCGCCTCAAGAGGAGATGCTATAACAATTGAAAAGCAAGTTAGGACAACAGGCCAACAAGATATGGTTTGAAAAAAGAAAAGTCTTGAACAGTCCATGAAGAACTTGCAAGGTTTGGGAGGGCACCAGAGTATTTCATACCGGAAGCTCTTTTGTTCCCCAATATCGAACCTCCTCTAGGATTCAAAGTACCAAAGTTTGACATGTATAATGAGCATGATTATTTTGTATCTCATTTTACCAAATATCTTAAAGGGATGAGAGGCGCGAGAAGTAAAGAAGAGCTTCTAATGTCCTCTTTCAGTCATAGATTTGTAGGCGTCGCATCCGAGTGGTTTGGAGGACAAGTCATATGAAAATGGCATGTTCTCGATGACATGGCCAACAACTTTGTGAAGCAGCTTGAATACAATGTTAACATTGTCCCAGACCATATGTCTTTGTCTATTCTAAAGAAGAGGCGAACATAAAGTTTCAGGGAATACGCAATTAGGTGGAGAGAACAGGCTACAAGGGTAAAATTGCCAGTTGTAGAAGAAGAAATGGTGAAATATTTTATCCAAGCCCAAGATGATGCTTATTATATGCATTTGCTTCCGATGATCGATAGACATCATGTTGATGTTTTTAAGATGGGAGAAATGATTGAAGAAGGTGTTAAAATGGGGCAATTTGTTAGTTTTTCTGCAATGAGGCGACTACACAAACCGCCCAAACTGTTTCATGTAATTTCAAGAAGAAAGAGAAGAAAGAAGAGGTAACTGCTGTTACGGCTGACACTATCCGTTGACCGGCTAGAAAACTTAACTTTAATAGTCCAATTACCTACCAAATTCACCTCAATCAAATTATCCTAGTCACTACCAAATTCTACCTATTCACTATCTTGTTTACCACACACAACCAAATTACTTCCAACCAAGAGCACCCGCACCCCAACCATACCCTCGTCAGCCAAATTACCAACCAACACCAAATTTCCAAGCAACTCAAAATTACCAGCCTCGTGCTCCAGTCTCTCCCAATGTACAAGGATTTTAATTGGAATTATGAAAGAAGGGCACCCAAAACCTATATTCCTCTAGCTGAGTCATATGGTCAGCTTTTTGAAAGATTGAGAAATGTAGGATTTTTGCAGCCTATCCCTAATAACACTACTAACACTCTTCCAAGATGGTATTATGCAAACAAGAATTGTGATTGTTACTCAGGGGCAGCTGTCCATGACATTGAGAGGTATTTTACTTTCAAGAGTAAAGTCGAGGCTTTTATCAAAGTAGTCACCATTCAACTTACTAGTGCTCAGCCAAATGTGCATGATAATCGTCTTCCTAATCATTGCAACAATACAGTTAATGTGATCTCTCTTGATGAAGAGTCGAATCTGAAAGGCACTCACTCAATGATAATACACAAATTGCTTTATAAAATAGCACGCAAAAATAACTGCAACAAATACAACAGGACCCTACTTATCAACTAATTTACAGATGGTTCTTATAGTCTTAGAATATAAGCAAATCACATTTCAAAGGAAACAAGATTAATCATTCAAAAGCTGCAGCCTATGATCCTAACAGATTGAAACAATCTGACAAAATGAAAATGGACAAATAGACAAGGGCCTAAATATCTACTTAAATAGATCATGCCAGAAATTGAACCTAGATCCTAAGTCATGCAGAGAAGCTGAAATTGAAGAAAAATGCAACATAGATCAACAGATTGCCCAGGAAAATACTAAGAGGAAAATATGACAAGCTAACCTAGGATAGGACATGGACAGAAACTGGATTTTACTTTAAACGACAGCAAGGAACTTGAGCATAGATAAACTAAAGCAAGCAAAAGAATACAAGAGGAGCAGGAAACAAGACCCAAGCTCCGAACAGGATTCCAATGGACTTTCCCAAAGCAACCTGAGCAAACTATAGAAACTCCAACACCTGAACTCCTTTTTTCTGCATATTTCAACTACTTGCTGACTACTACAGTAACAAAACCAACACCTCATAGACCCTCACACTCTTGAACCACCTGTACACATTTAAACAAACTGCAAACAACTTACTAAACATCCCACACCCTACACTAAGCTACCTAAAGCCTCCAGAACCTCTGCTTTCACCTGCAACACATACATGCATCTGAAAAACGACCATCTTACACACTTGAACAAAAGAGGACCCCTGCATAAACCCCAGAAACAGCTCCTTCAAAATTATAATAAATGAAATCAACTACAGAACCGGCCTGAACTACTACCAATCACCCTCAATTTCCTGCTATCTAACCAAACAAACCTAGGGATACCCTATATTTACACACACACAGAGAGACCACACTCAACATTTCAAACTCAAGGAAAACAACCTAGGAAACTCCTAAGACCTATACTACTAGCACCCCGACTCCCTATTACACCTCTGCTTCAACAATAAATTCCTGGACCAGGAAAAAACCCCTGAAACCTTGAACTTAAAAGGGAATAACACCAGCTCCTACAACTCACTACGACATGAACAAACCTCTAGAAATCAACCTGCTAAACTCTCCAAAGAACTAAGCAAACCCTGAAATCCTTTAAGCCTCTTCAGCACACCAGAACACAAGTACACCCCCTGAATTCCTTTCCTGAACTACTACCTGCTGTCTGAATTAGCAAGCCACCTGAACTCTAAAAAATTAACACACCAGACTTTAATAAGCTTCCAGGAACCCCTTTTACACCTTCAAAAGCCCTTCATACCCTCTGCACATAAGCCTAAAATAATGCATAGGCCTCAGCAGCACCCCCAACTCCAAAGACATCATACACACCACTTAAACAACCTTCACACTCCTGCAGCTTACCAATAAACTATCTGGACATTTCTTAAGTCCTAGAACAAGTTGAACCAGTCCAGAACCTCCTCTATACTAACCATAAATCGCCTTCAACTCAGACAAAACACTTACCAAATCTTCTTCATAATCTAGCTAACAACTAAAGAGCTTCAATGCTCTCAAAGTTCACAACTTTAATACATTTTCACATGAAAACCAGCTGCCAAAGGTGTAGAATTCTTGTTTCCAAAACAACGCAATCAAGAAACAATCACGTAATAGTTTGCCACTTAAACAGCTTATCAGTATATATTCATCATAACAAATAGGCTGTAAACTTAGATTCTAGCTCACATCATCCTAACAACATATTTAAGTTTCCAGAACAAAATAACAAAAGGAAATAGAAAATGGGCTGAATATTACCTGTTGCAGGGCAGTGAATGAGGCGAGGAACTGAATCGATAAAACTCAAACAAATGCGATGACTCGAACACCAAAAAGTGATACGAGATGCTGTTAACTGAAACTTTAAATTCTTCTCCAACAAACAAGAACTGTATACTCTGTATACAGGTAAATATATATATATATATATATATATATATATATATATATATATATATATACACTTTTTTATGCTTAAACTGAGAGAGAAAATTCTATGGGTAGCTGCTGCCATTTTTTCCTAATCACCAAAACTTCCCCCCTAAAACAAAATACTGAAATGACAATATATAGTTAAAGAAACTAGGGTTTTAGCTCTGTTATGAAATTCCAAAATTACTCTTCTCTTTTCTTATCCCTTCTCTTGTGAGATAAGGGTGAGAAGGGTAAAACTACAACTCTCTCATCCTTTTCTCCAAGAAAGAGATCAAAGGCTCGAATTCGTGTTGGATTTGAAATGAAGGAACGAGATTAAAGATCAGTTGTTGTACTGATGGGTGAGGGGGACCATCAAGTACATAGTTTTGGCGTATTAGAGGGTTTATGAGAAGAATTTTGGGGTTTTAGGGTCTGAATGCGGGTCGAAATAAAGGGAAACGGGTTGGGGGAATTAGGGAATAAGGCAATAGGGTCGCGGGGAAATTGGGAATGGGTTAGGGAAATGGGGAAGACGGGCTTTGGGCTTTTGACTTTGGAAGAAAAAATGGTGTGTAATGAGTGTATATGTTATATGAATATTTACAGATATAGGCTAGTATTTAAGATTAGGATGATTTTAGCCTCATTTAGGATAATTTAGGAGATAAGGGGATTGCACAGATAGGCTGAAATTGAGCTATGCTTTGCAAAAACTTAGCCTTTTCTTCTAAATTTCATTAATTTACTTTTACAATTTTAAAATTGACTTTTATTTAGATAATTAACTTCAATTAAAATTTTCGGGACAAAATTTAGGTGTCAACAGTTGCCCTCTTTACCCAGAAAAGGATGACAGAGTTTTCAGGGTAAAGAAGTTGACGCGAAACCAATTTTGTCACGATAAAGCCAAGGACTTTGATTCCAAGGACCAAAGCGCGAGGCTTATGGACATGGCCGAACTCCGGTCTATGAGTTGCCTACATATCTTTGGCTAAACAAGAATTAGGCCATATGTAGTTCGACGCGATTCGAAAAATGAAAAACGAGATAACAAAGACTATCTTGTCTTCAATCTCGAACCTCGGACTAGGATACGACCTAAGTTGAAATTATTTTGGGTGACACAAAATAGACGGACACAAAAAGCTGACGGGAAGAGGCTGACACAAGACTGACCTCTAGGGTTGACACAAAATTGACCTCTAGGGTTGACAACTTTTTCGAGTGAGATTCTTCAGATCCTCGTTGACGAGTCTAGCTCATATCAACAATTGTCCCAGTTCACTGCTAAGAAAAAGTTCCACGTTTTGCTCCATATGCTGCTGCGGCACTACTAAAATTCTGTAACAATCTTGACAAACGGTAAGCGTGCAACTGCTAATAAACTTTGATAATTTGGAATGAGAAATAAAATAAAATAAACCGATACCATAGAACTTCAAATGCGGGTTGTGATATCATCGATAAGTGATTCCTTCAATCAACTAACGAAGTGGTCCGCTTGGGGAACCTCTAGGCTGATTATTATCTAAAATAATAAAGCAAGACAATAAGTAAAGCAAGTATAATTATTACAAACACATGACAAGTCGACTAACCAAACACAAGGTCTTAGGTTGAGTTGTCCAATCTATAATCTCTGTAGGTAACATAAAGTTTATTCATAAGGCGAACGAGCCGAAAAGCACTCATTTATTAGGCGAATAAGCCTAATATAAGGGGAATGAGCCAAAAGCGTTCATTTATAAGGAGAACGAGCCTAAAACGTTCATTTATCAGGAGAACGAGCCTAAATCATAAGATAAGGCAAAAGACACAAAATTTATTAATGCGTGTGCTTCTTCAAGCTTAGATATACCTACAAATCACAACACATGAAATTTTAGTAAGTGTTCACGTAAAACGAAATAGAAATGAAATGGATAAGGTTAACAATTTGCAAGGAATATAGGAAATAGAAATGCCTCCTTTCGGCAATAAACCATGACAAAGCACAATGCTTTAGATCATGAAGAGGTAGTCTACACTGCAATCTCGTAATGTGCTCCATTCAATTGGTAAAGAAATGAGGCATCTGGTTACGAAGCCTCCAGCGTCCCAATGCAACTTGAACTAAACCTGCATATCCCATTTACGGGTGGATGAACCTGAATTGTTCATTTATAAGGTGAACAGGCTCAAAACGTTCATTTATAAGGCGAACGAGCCAATAACGTTTGATTATAAGGTAAACGAGCCTAAATCATAAGGTAAAATAAAAGACACAAAATTCATTAATGCGCGTGCTTCTTCAAACTTAGCAATATCTGCAAATCACAATAATAGAATTTGGTAAGTGTTCTCGTAAAACGAAATAGAAATGAAATGGATAGGTTTAACAATTTGCAAGGATTATAGGAAATAGAAATGCCTCCTTTCGGCAATAAACCATGATAAAGCACAATGCTTTAGATCATGAAGAGGTATTCTATACTGCAATCTCGGAATGTGCTCTATTCAATTGGTAAAGCAATGAGGCGTCTGGTTACGAAGCCTCCAGCGTCCCAATGCAACTTAAAATAAACCTGCATATCCCACTTATGGGTGGATGAACCCGAATTGTTCATTTATAAGGTGAACAGGCCCAAAACAGTCATTTATAAGGCGAACGAGCCTATAACGTTCTATTATAAAGTGAATGAGCCTATATCATAAGACACAGAATTCTTTAATGCGCGTGCTTCTTCAAACTTATCAATATCTGCAAATCACAACAATAAAATTTTAATAAGTGTTCTCATATAGAAATGAAACTGATATTTTAGCAATTTGCAAGAATTATTGGATCTAGAAATGCCGCCTTTCGGCAATAAACTATGATAAAGCATAGAGCTTTAATCATCTAGTGGCAGTTTGAAATTTTATCTTGAACTATGCTCCAATCATTTGATAAAGCAAATGAGACATCCAGTCTTGAAGCATCCAATGTTCCAAAGCGTCTTGAAGTAAATCTGCATATCCGATTTACGGGTGACTGAACCCGGATCATTCATTTATAAGGCGAACAGGCCTAAAACATTCGTTTATAAAGCGAACGAGCCTAAATAGTTCCTTTATAAGGCGAACAAGCCTAAAACGTTCATTTATAAGGCGAACGAGCCTAAAACATTCATTTATAAGGCGAACGAGCGTAAAAAATTCATTTATAAGGCGAACGAGCCTATATTTGATAGTAACCTTCAAAATAAAGTTGCAAAATGGATTAATTAAGGTAAGATAATGCAAAAGAAAAAAGCAAAGTTGGGTCATATTGCTTGTATTGATAGTGCTGCAATGCGTTGAATGCTGCCTTCGGTCCATATTGAAACTGATGTTCAATTCCTGTAGAATTTAGAGTAAATGCGTTGGAACACGAGTGAATAATAAAGCAAAGGCTATAATGGAAAAGAAAGAAATAGATTTTCTCTACATATGCGGCAAGGCTAATAATCTTTGAGAAATTGATGGTTGCTAGTTCTCCTCATTCTACTGCTTTTGGAATTCCTGCATCCAAAGAAAAATCGTGAGTTCTGAAAGATAGGCACAAAAGCCTCACCACTTTGCTTTGTTCCTTCTGTCTTTATGCTAAACTTTGCAGTAGCACCAAAACAAATTTGCCCCTGTTTTCAAAGAAAAGCTGTTAGTTTTTGAACAAATAGTGGCTGGCTTGATTGAACACCTAATGCGGCTCAAATCTGCATCTTCTTGTATAGCACTCAGATGCATTGCTGTTGCGAGAGTCTGATGTTCTTGAAATTTATCTTTTTGCACAAAAGATATCATCTAAAATTGTCTTTGGCTTGGCTTATTTGAGAAAATGGATTTTCATTGATTTGGGATTAAAACCCAATAAAGGGTACAAGATAATTTATTACATAAAACCTCAAAAGAGTAGGAAAACATAAGATAGTCGGGCAGTAATGCAATTTCAATAAACAAAGTGTTGTCATCTGATCTTCTTGCTAAGCTTCACGATTCCTTTGCAAATGCCTAGGTGCCAATTTTGATAAACCACCTCTGACGATAATTTCATTTGGTACTGGAGGATCATAATTGCTTGTTTGCCCTTGCTTCACACTTATCTTGCCCTTTTCAATCATATCGGGATTTTGTGCTTAAGTGCCATTCTTCTTTGTCATGGCTTGAATATTTGAATGATATGCACACCTCCTTGATAAATCAAATCCTTGAGGCGGATTCTCTAGGATCCATCAGTTCTTTGCTTGCAATAGCCCTTCTGCTTTCAATCTCTCGAATACGTCTGACAATGGTTCATGTAGAGGACTGAAAGTACGAGGTCTTAACTTCTTCATGCCTTGATGACCAAATGATGCCTTATGAGGCTGATGCTAATGACTTTGATTCTGCATATCATGATTGTAGTGTACTTGGGAAGGCTAGGAGTCCTGAGTATCCTCAGGTGTATCAGGACGATTGAAAGTTGACACTATAGCGTGGTAGTCAATCAATCTTCCAGTTTGAAGCTCCACTTCCAGTATCTTAGCGTACCGGATTAAACTGGAAAAATCCTCTAAATTTTCTACAAGTAGCTTTTCATAAAATATGCCTTCTTGAATGTCAATGAAAGTTGTTAACAACTTATTTTCAGGCAATGGAGGATGCATCTTACAAGCTTCTAGCCTCCATCGCATAGCAAAGTCTGCGACAGACTCATGCGACGACTTCCTGATTTTGCGCAAATAGAAAAAGTGAGGATCTTCTACTATGTTGAACTTGTAATGTTCCACAAAGTCATGGGCCATATCCTCCCACGTGTGCCATTTAGTAAAATCCTTGTTAGCATACCATGCAAGTGCTAATCCTTTAAGACTCTGACTAAATAATCTCATCAGCAAAGCTTCATTTTTTCCTATTCCGATCAAGCTACTGCAATAATCTTTCAAATAAATGTAGGGATTTCCCTTTCCATCGAAAGTGTTGAATTTTGGTATGTTTTACCCACGTGGAAGCTCAATGTTCGGGTCAATGCACAAATTTTCATAACATAAACTCTAAATGTTCCTTGAGTGCAACTCGTCTCTAATGACCTTCTTCAAATTGCGGATTCGTTCATCCATGTTATGCAAATCAGTTGGCTCAACTTCTTCCCTAGGAAATTCTTGTGGACGCACTATCACTTGATTTGATTGACTCCTCACAATGGGCATAGTGACAAAAGGCGGTTGGTATAAGTTGTAGCTGGCCAAGCATTTGGATTGGTAAGATATTCTTGTGGGATTTGTGGATATATGGTATGTATAGGCATTGGGTAATGAGGAATTGTTAAGTAAGGTGGATTGGAAGTAAAGCTTGTATTTGGCAAAGGTTTGCTAGTGTTTACGAAATTGACGATCCTATTCCTTTGGAACACATGCTCTTCAATATCATCCTTCTGCGCTTGCAAGATACCCATACCAGAACTTGTTGCTGAAGCTGCTTTGCCATGTTGTTTTGTCCTTGATGCAGATTCTCAGCCATTTCAGTGTTCAATACTAGCCAACCTTTAACAAATGAATTCTACACATTGAACAAAAGCAAGTTAATACGTAAAATGATAATACATACATAAAATTTCAAGTGCAAAAAAGGCCATTGGGCCGAATGGATGGGACTAAAATTCCAATTCAACAAAGGAGTAAAATATTCGAGAGTTCGAAACTTAGTGATCCAAAAAATTTGATCTTTCAAGACACGAGTTGAGAAAAACAACTTTGAAACTTTTTAGTAAATCAGTATGCGTTCTAGACCATTTTGGCGCAAATTACTAAAATGGTCGGCTTATTTTGAACATCAATGCTTTGCTCGACTATCGATTCTTTCTTGCAAAATAATAATCTGCACTATAATGACCAAACCAACTTAATGTCTTCAACTTGCTTTTTTGCAAAATTCTGCCCCAGTTATGACTTCAACATTTCAACTTGCTTTGCAAAAACTGCCTCAGTTATGACTTTCGATACTTCAAATTGCTTTACAAAAGCTGCCCCAGTTATGACTTTCAAAACTTCAAATTGCTTAACAAAAGCTGCCCCAATTGCAATCTCACACGTCTTCTACTTTCTTTGCAAAATTTGCCCCAGTTTCTTTCTTTGGAAAAATTAAAATGTAAATACTATAGGGTCGAGCCTAATGGAGGAGCCTACGTAACCCTCCTTGGGAATCAGACCGGGCGTTGTTCTGCTCTTTCAAGCTTGCCACAGTTGCTTTGAGCCTTTTAACCTTGTCTTGGTTGAATTCATCATTCTCAGTCAAGTCAATCACATCATTTTGGCGAGCCATAGGTCCTCTTGTGATGTTCAAAATAATTAGTCTTTTAGCAACACATACTCAATTAAATAAAATTTAATTAAAGCAAAAACTGACTGGTCAACTTATTCCTTAATGGAACAATTGAGACCGTACTAGAAAAAGTCCCGAAATTTTAAACAAGACACTCATTTTGTTAAAACAAAGCAGATGCAAAAACGCTTGTTTAGCTCTAAAATTATTTCAAAAGGAAAACACACTTGCGAATAGTTTAAAATATGACGCTAAACAATATTTTACAAAATAACAATACTGGGGTTAAGATTAAAAAAAATAACATTTGAAAGACGTCTTAAAATAATAGTATGCATGCATCATAAATGGCTTCATAAAATGGTTAACTTTTACAAAAAATAGATTGAAGCAACATAATGTTAATCTTACCATACCGTCGAATAAATTCAGTCACAAAGCAATCAGTGCCAACAAATTTCAGGCAAGTAGCACACATTTAACAAGTAACTGCATATTAGGCAGATAATTTGACAAATGGAAAACACAAGTAATTGAGTGAAAATAAAATGCAAACGTGTCCTACCCTGTCAGGTGCCTCTTTTGTGCCAGAGGTAAGCCTAATCGGCAAATAAATCGTAACGAAAAATAGTCCAAGCCAGTTCTGAACAATTCAAATTTAGAGTAAGCAATAAATAATAACAATAATTGATAGTAATAATAATAATAATAATAATAATAATAATGATGATGCAAAACTGTCTTTCATAAATAACATCTTTCTTTCTTCTTTTTTTAATCTTTTTTTCTTTCTTTTTTCCTTTTTGAATACATCACCCTTGAAAATGTAATAAAATAAAAACAAATTAAAATACATTATATGAAATGAAACTGGAAGCTTTGCTGAATACTGCATCTGCTCTTGAATAGATTATCTTCTTTGTTATATTTGCGTCTTCAAAATCAACTCATTCTGGTAAGCTAGAATTAAGCCTCGATATCATCTAATCAATGCAATATATTCCAGTGCACATCTTTGATGTACAACTTTGACATTTCTACCGGTTGCAAGTTTTCCAACCAGTGAGAATCATTTCTCTGTGTTGACACTGCAGCTCTGTTATCCCATCTATTCTCCCAAAAGTTGGTGTTAACTCGAAATTCTAACACAACTCATATTGGACACCCAAATGTGAATAAAAACTGGAACCAAATCACATTTTGCAAAGACTTGAACCAAATCAACCAATCTACCTAACTTTCCACTAGACTGCAATTCTATCTTGTTCACAAAATTCTGCATCACGATATCAACTTCTCTGTGGACTTCTATGATCATGTACATTCTGCAAAATTCTTCTATTTTCTAACCTAAAAGACAAAAGAGAGACAAAATTTTAAATCTGATTATGCTTAAAACTTGGCCGGGACTGAAGATCCGTTATCAAATAGCACATAATATGCAAGTCGTTGGGTTGCCAGAACCCGTCGGCATAAGAGCGATTTCCTAACTATGGATGCGGTACCAAGGAACGGGTCCAGACTAAGGTGTAAATACATGCATGCTCCTAAAGCTCCGTCTAAGAGTGGGTTAATGGTTAAGGCTAAAATGTGAGTGGCAAGCAGCCTCGCAGTCGAATTACTCCCACGACAACCGCCGGTATACCAACTCTTCATAGGGTTCTTTAATGGAAGAAAGTGCGGGTGCGCATGGGCGTACCTCGTGGATATTTGAGTGAGTATTCACGAGGTTCCCAAGAGCGCGGGAAATATGAACAGAATACCAGCTTATATATGTGTACAAATAAAAGTGTAGTGACATGCTTTCGTGACACACAATTACAAATAATCAATTAAACTAACTAAGCATGCTTGCAAATAAACAATAGATGTAATCATACTAATTTCAACATACAAACACATAATTATTTAAGCTACGCATATTAGTTTCGGCATACAATTCAAATAATATAAACAGCTAAATTCGTGAAAGCCTTATGGTTAGAACGATTAAATGCTCCCCAGCAGAGTCGCCACGCTGTTGAACCCCCCAAAATACATACAAGTATGCATTGGGTGTATTTTCAACAAAATAGGACTCCAAAGGGCTTCTTCGGAGTCGCCACCTAATTTAAGATTGTTAGGAACCAATGTTAATTAAAGAGTGCAATTTTATTCCTTATATAAAGGAAATTATTAAAATTAGAGATTCTTAGGTAAGTGGTTTTTTTAAATTCGAAGGAAGGTCCCTATTCTGGAGCACTTTCGAAAATCCGCTAAAAACGGTTAATCCGCTAGTTTTCACGAATTTTAATAGAATAAGTAACTTAGAGATTTTAGGAAAAATATAGGATAAATATATAAAGAAGTAAATAATAAGTAAATAGATTATAAATAAATAACTAAATATTTAATAAAATAAGCAAATTGATAAATAAATAATTTAAATATAAATAATGATAGAGTAAAGATACAAATTTAATTGAACTTTAATTTGCACTCATTAATTGACAATCGGTTCTTAATACCTTAAATTAAATGGTGAATCCCAAAGAAACGGGATAAGTAATTATATAAACAATTCTAAACATGTGATAAGATAACAATTTAAGTAAGCGGCTGCCCTACCAAGCTTCTATCATGCAAAGTCCTAGTCCGGTTTACAGGGATCCTATAACATGGATTCTAATTGGAATAGGAAAAGAGGGGGTTTAGAAGATAGAACCCGGAAGCGCAGCTCATAATTTGAGCCTTCAGTTTTAAAGTTTCATTCATTTCTCGGGAAAACTTGAACCCGGAATGCAAAGACTCCAATGCAAGCAAGCCATCCCGATTTTGAGTTTTCACCAACTCGATCTCAAGAGTGTAATCATGCCAAGAACAACAAAGGAAAATGCAAGCAGCACCCACTCAATGATAATACACAAATTGCTTTATATAATAGCACACAAAAATAATTGCAAAAAATATAACAAGACCCTACTTATCAACTAATTTAAAGATGGTTCTTATAGTGTTAGAATATAAGCAAATCACATTTCAAAGGAAACAAGATTAATCGTTCAAAAGCTGCAGCCTATGATCCTAACAGATTGAACCAATCTAACAAAATGACAATGGACAAATAGAGAAGGGCCTAAATAGCTACTTAAACAGATCATGCCAGAAATTGAACCTAGATCCTAAGTCATGCAGAGAAGCTGAAACTAAAGAAAAATGCAGCATGGATCAACATATAGCCCAGGAAAATACTAAGAGGAAAATATTACAAACTAACCTAGGATAGGACATGGAAAGAAACTGATTTTACTTTACACGACAGGAAGGAACTTGAGCATAGATAAACTAAGGCAAGCAAAAGAATACAAGAGGAGCAGAAAACAAGACCCAAGCTCTTAACAGGATTCCTATAGACTTTCCCAAAGCAACCTGAGCAAACTATAGAAACTCCAAGACCTGAACTCCCTTTTTCTGCACATTTCAACTACTTGTTGACTACTACGACAACAAAACAGCCTCCTCACAGACCCTCACACTCTTGAACCACCTGCACACACTCAATCAAATTGCAAACAACTTACGAAACATCCCACACCCTACACTAAGCTACTTGAAGCTTTCAGAACCTCTGCTTTCACCTGCAACACATACATGCATCTTAAAAACAACCTTCTTACACACCTGAACAAAACAGGACCCCTGCACCTACCCCAGAAACAACTCGTTCAAGATTCTAATACATAAAATCAACTAAAGAACCAGACTGAACTACTACCAATAACCTTCACTTACCTGCTAGCCAACCAAACAAACCTAGGGATACCCTGTATTTACACACACACAGAGACCACACTCAATATTTCAAACTACAGGAAAACAACCTAGGCAACTCCTAAGACCTATCCTACTAGCACCCGGACTCCTTCGTACACCTCAACTTAAAAAATAAATTCATGGACTAGGAAACAACCCCTGAAACCTTGAACTAAAATAGGAATAACACCAGCTCCTACAACTCACTAGGACCTGAACAAACCCCTAGAAATCAACCTGCTAAAATCTCCAAAGAACTAAGCAATCCCTGAACCCTTTTAAGCCTCTTCAGCATACCAGAACACAACTACACCCCCTGAATTCCTTTCCTGAACTACTAATTACTGCCTGAATTACCAAGCCACCTGAACTCCAAAACATTAACAAACTAGACTTTAATAAGCTTCCAGGAACCCCTTTTACACCTGCAATAGCCCTTCCTACCCTCTGCACATCAGCCTAAAATAATACATAGGCCTCATCAGCATCCCCAACTCCAAAGACATCATACACACCACATAAACAGCCTTTACACTCTTGCAGCTTACCAATAAAATATCTGGACATTTCTTAAGTCCTGTAAAGAGTTGAACCAGTCCAGAACCTCCTCTATACTGACCTGAAATTGCCTTTAACTCAGACAAAACCCTTACCAAATCTTCTTCATAATCTAGCTAACAACTAAAGAACTTCAATGCTCACAAAGATCACAACTTTAATACCTTTTCACATGAAAACTAGCTTCAAAAGGTGCAAAATTCATGTTCCCAAAACAAAGCAATCAAGAAACAATCACGTAAACAGCTTATCAGTATACATTCATCATAACAAATAGGTTGTAAACTTAGATTCTAGCTCACATCATCCTAATAACGTAAACTTAGATTCTAGCTCATATCATCCTAACAACATATTTAAGTTTCCAGAAAAAAATAACAAAAGGAAATAGAAAAGTGGCTGAATATTACATGCTCTAGGGCAGTGAATGAGGCGAGGAACTGAAACGATTACACTAAAAAAAATGCGACGACTCGAACACAGCGGTACGAGATACGGTTAACTGAACCTTTAAACTCTTCTCCTCCAAACAAGAACCGTATACTCTGTATATATATATATATATATATATATATATATATATATATATATATTTATGCTTAAACTGAGAGAGAAAATTCTATGTGTAGTTGCTGCCGTTTTTTCCTAATCACCAAAACTTTCCTCCTGAACAAAAAATACTGAAATAACAATATATAGTAAAAAAAACTAGGGCTTTACCTCTGTTATGAAATTCCAAAATTACTCCTCTCCTTTTTTTATCCCTTCTCTTGTGAGATAAGGGTGACAAGGGTAAAACTATACTTCCCCCATCCTTATCTCTTTTACTACACCTCTCTCATCCTTATTTCCAAGAAAGAGATCAAGGGCTCGGATTCGTTTATGATTTGAAATGAAGGAACGAGATGAAAGATCCATTGTTGTACTGATGGGTTAGGGGGGCGATCAAGTAAATAGTTTTAGCGTATTAGAGGGTTTATGAGTAAAATTTTAGGGTTTTAGGGTCTGAATGTGGGTCGAAATAGAGGGAAACAGGTTGGAGGAATTAAAGAATAAGGAAATCGGGTCGCGCGGAAATTGGGAATGGGTTAGAGAAATGGGGAGGGCAAAGTGCACCAAAAGCAACTTTTGGCAGTGGTCTTTGGTTTGAGGCCACTTTTATTATTGGTTTTACATGAGAGGCCATTTTTTGGAACTTCAATCCTTTTGGGTTGAACTTCACACAAGTTCAACCCACAAGGGTTGAAGTTCAACTTCAGCCCACCACAAGGGTTGAAGTTACGCATCTATGCCTAAAAGTTCAGCCCGTACGCTTTAAAGTTGAAACTTCATAATTTAAGCATGAAGTTAAACCCACAAGGTTTGAACTTCAGTTCAAAAAGATTGAAGTTTCAAAAAGTGGTCTCTCATGTAAGACCAATAAAAAAGTGGCTTCAAACTAAATACCAGTGGCAAAAGTGGCCTGTGGAAAAATTTTTACAAATGGGGAAGACGGGCTGCGGGCTTCTGACTTTGGAAGAGAAATGGTGTGTTGTGAGTGTATATGTTATATGTATATTTGCAGATATAGGCTAGTATTTAGCATTAGGACAATTTTAGCCTCATTTAGGATAATTTAGGAGATAAGAGGATTGTACGGATAGGCTGAAATTGAGCTATGCTTTGCAACTCATTTTCTTCAAAATTTCATTAATTTCCTTTTAAAATTTTGAAATTGACTTTTATTTAGATAATTAACATTAATTAAAATTTTCGAGATAAAATTGGGTGTCAATAGAATTAGCGTAGAAATTCCACATTTCCTCTTTTATGTAACTGAACTACTTCTGACCAGATTCCTAGAATGGCAACATGATAAGTAGGCAATCCGCATCGGATTCAGTCAAACATTATAATGCTTTAATTTTGTTTATTTTCTAATGATGTAATTACGAACTACGCATCTAGGAAAATGTGTAGGCATTCTAATTCGAATTCGGCTTCGCACTTAGATTCCCATTTTCCCTTAAATTTTATGTAAGCAGAAATACGCAAGGTCCGACTCTCACAGCAGGATACGTAGGCGCTCATATCGGGCTCGACTCTTTAATATAAAAATTTCTATTTTTCCCTCGAGAAGGGCAACTGGTGTAATTTTTGCAAGGAAAGCTGAGGACATGAAAGATAGCAACTGGACAGATTTTGCAAAGCAAATTGAAGATATGAAAGATAGCAACTGAGAAATTTTGCAAAGGGAGTTGAAGGTATGAAAAATCATAACTGGGGCACATTTTTGCAAGAGGCGGTATTGCCTGACAGAAGATGAATTAGCAAAGAACAAAGAAGTGGTTTTGAAGATAGTGCAAAGTTATGGAAATAAAGGACGTTCAATTTATTTTAAAATATGTCACAAGCTTAAGTTAAGAAAGAAATTCTAAATGCATTCTAGTTGTCATGAATATTTGCATATTTTCCTTACTCGCTCTACTATTTTATTATTAAACTATCTTTGCCTGTATCTTAAAATATTTTATGCTATTGAGTTCATAAGCTAAGTTTCTAAGTATGATTTACAAATCCTAGTCTGAAGAAGAACGATGCAGCAGCGACAATAAGATCAAGATCAAGATCTAGTCAGCACAAATCAAACACCAATCCCCAAAACTAACAAATTTTTTTTGAGAGCAGGAGCATGACGACTTACAGTGGAAGGAGAATCCACATTGTAAATGAGCAATTTTGGTCAAATTGGAAGCGTATCAAAATTTGCCATGAAGACTATGTTGCGCTACCTCTTTCCAGGAATGAAAAAATTATACTTTGCCACGAATTACTGCCGAACAAGTGGCATTTCTATCTGTACAATTTTCAATTCAAATAAGCATCACAATGAGGCCTGTTTATGCTTTAAATTACGACTTGACAATCAGCTAAAGACCCTTCGGGCGGAGCGTCTTGCTAGTTGATTTGTCCAGCAATAGCATTATATTCTGAAAAATAGCACCACATCTGCTTTAAATTATGATTTGACAATGAACTTGAGACCCTCCAGGCGGAGCGCCTCACTAGTTGATTTGTCCTGCAAAGCCTTTACATTCTGCAAGATCGCATTGCAACTGCTTTAAATTATGCTTTGACAATCAACCTGAGATCCTCCGGGTGGAGCATCTCACCAGTTGATTTGTCCTGCAACAGCTTTATATCCTGCAAAATCGCATCGCATCTGCTTTAAATTATACTGACAATCAACCTGAGACCCTACGGGTGGAGCATCTCACCAGTTGATTTGTCCTGCAACAACTTTATATTCTACAAAATTACATCACACCTTCTTTAAATTATGTTTTGACAATCACTCTGAGACCCTCCGGGAGAAATGTCTAGCTAATTGATTTGTCCCACAACAACTTTACATTCTGCAAAATCACATGGGACCTTCTTTACTTTAGGCGTTTGAACCTACTATAATTAATGTCCTGCTTTACATTTTAAAAAAATAACAATCAGCCCCGAGGTCCTTTGGGTGGAGTGTCTCGCAGTTGATTGACACACAACTTATCAGTGACATCGCAACCCGCACCTCCAAGTTTATATTATCGTTATTTATTTGTTTCATAATTCAATTATCACGCCTTATTTTCAGTTGCTTGCTTACCGTTTATCGAGTTTTTAAAGAATTTTAGCAGGACCGCAACATCATTTGAAACATAACGTGGAACTTTTTCTTAGCAGTAAAATAAGTTGTTGCTATGTGCCAGACTCCACAACAAAGATATGAAGACCTACACTCAAACAAGCAAGTCTTACCTAATCTTATGTTTCAGATTAGAGTGTTAGTTTGGATTATTTACTATTTTTTGTCCTTTTCTGTCAATCATGCGTGTGTCTATCAATCGTGTGTATCTTCACATTTAATCTTTGTCGAACTACATATTGGCTGATTCTTGTTAAGCCCAAAATATGTAGGCAACTCGAAGACCGAAGTTCGGCCATATCCATAAGCTTTTGCTTTTGGCCTCTTTTGAATCAAATGTCTTTTGCTTCATCATAACAAAATTGGTTTTCACGCCAACATTCTTTATCCTGAAAAGTCTTTCAACCTTTTCGGGTAAAGAGGGCCAGCTGTAGGCAACCAATTTTGTCTTGGGACCTTCTAAATAATAATTTATTTTAGAAAGTTTATAATTAAGGCTATTTTGAAAATTAAGAAAAAATATAAGCCATTGAATATACACAAAAAGAGGTCAAATAAGCAATGCGCACCCTCAATTCTAGCCTACCCGTGTAATTTTTGCTTAGACAAAACACACCAACAACCCTTTAAAGTTGTCCAGGATTTTCACATTGACACTCCAACATAAGTCACTTCCATTTGAACGCTCTAACCACATCTCAAATGTGCCATTTTGACAGAAAATTAATAGACAGCTAAACATAAGAATATATGTGTAATACACACGCCAAAGTGACGAATGAGGGGGGAACACGTGGAATTAACTCTAAACCTTTGAAAAGTTACTTTTACTAAAAATGAAAAGGATCAAAAGAAATCTCCATCAATTCATTTTGTAGCAGATCCAGCACAAAGATGGTTCACGAGCAGTGTAATTCCTCCATGTTTTGAAAACATATTTTATCTTTTACTTTCACCCAAAATCAAGTTCACAATAATTATTGCATGTCCATCAAGAATCAATTCTCTTTCTAGCTCAAACCTGTCCAATTTTTTGAAACCACAAATATTGAACAAAGCATATGATTTCCCATATAGTATAATAAGACATCACATGAAGATGAAAAGCATTTAGAAACCCATCTTTCCCTTCTTTCTCCTGCTATCAACAAGTTCTATTTTTTAATTTTTGTAAATTTTATACTTGTAGCTATTTTTGGTGAAACTTTAACTCAATTAGCGATAGTTGAGTCCCATCGTACTTCTTCTTCAGAATTATACTGAATATGCTTTGAGTTTCAGGCTTCGGTCCGCTGGTTAACTTTGTCGCCACTGTTCCACATAAAGTGATAATGGTGTTGTGATGAAGGCAAAAATATTGTGACTCAATCGTAAGAGTTACAATTTAAAATGAGAAGAGCTAGAAACTAGAACTTGAAATTTGGAACCCTCAATTTGTTGATGTTTTTCCAACAATCGTAGTCATTCCATTGTTGATGGTGGTTGAATGGTGTAGCGAGAGGGAAGGTGATGAACTGAAGGATGGTGTGGAAAGAATAGGAGGATAAAGAAAAGAGAAATAATAAAAGAAAGAAAAAGAAAAACTGGTCTCTCACACTCTAAAAAATGGTGTAATTCACGCACTATGCTACATCACCAAATTATTTCTAAATAACACATTTGCAATGAAGTTGGAGCATTCAAATGGAACTGCCTTAAATTGGAGTGTCAAAACAAAAGGTATGAACAATTTTAAAAGGCTGCCGATGTGTTTTTCTTTTTACTTAATATCTAAACATACTACACCCAAAAATCCCTAAGCCCTAATTCAACAACAACAACAACAACAACATACCCAGTATATCCGACAGGTGGGGTTTGGGGAGGGTGGGATGTACGTTGACCTTACCCACATCAAGGTGGAGAAGTGGTTTTCAATAGACCATCGGCTAGGAAAGATAACGATATCCTAGAAAAAAAATGCAGAAAATCAAGACAACAATATAATGCTAGAAAGGACGATAACGCTAAAGCATATCCAAAATACACCGACAAGAACAAAAGATATAAAGGTGAAGACTAAGAAGTAAATTGTCTATATACACATAATACTGCATCTAATAAGAGCCCATACACTCGACTACCACTTACCCCTCCACCCTAATTCTTGACCTCCATACGTTCCTATCTAGGGTCATGTCTTCAATAACTCTTGATTTGGGCCATGTCCTGACGAAGACCTCAGCCCAGTTCTTCTTCGGTCTACCTCTACCTCTCTGTAGACCTAGCATTGCCAATCTCTCACACCTCCTAACCGAAGCATCAACACTCCTCCTTCTCACATGACCGAACCATCGTAACCTTGCTTCTCGCATCTTCTCATCCTCTGAGGCCACGCCCACCTTGTCGTGAATGACTTCATTCTTAATCTTATCCATCCTGGTGTGACCACACATCTACCTAAGCATTCTAATTTCTGCCACTCTCATCTTCTGAATATGCGAGTTCTTGACTTGCTAGCATTCTGCCAATACATCATAGTTGGTCTAATGACCACTCTATATAATTTTTCTTTAAGCTTAAGAGGCAATCTCTTATCACACAGAAAACGGATGCAAGCCTCTACTTCAACTAACCTACACCTATACGGTGAGTGACATCATTGTCAATTTCTTCATTATATTGGAGGATTGAGCCAAGATATTGGAAGCTTCCTTTCTTATGAATGACTGGCCAATCAAGCCTCACTTCAACATTTGGTTAATAAGAAGCGTCACTAAACTTGTATTCCATGTACACTGTCTTTGTCCTACTTAGCCTGAAGCTTTTAGACTCTAAAGTCTCCCTCCACACCTCCAGCTTCTTATTGACACCGAGGCATGTCTCATCCACCAAGCCTCTATCATCTGCAAATAACATGCACCGCGGTACTTCTCCTTGAATACTCCACATCAATTCATCCATCACCAGGGCAAATAAAAGTGGGCTAAGCGCTGATCCTTGATGCAGCACTAATTGACCGGGAAGTGCTCTGAGTCTCCTCTCGCTGTCCTCACTCGAGTCTTACCCCTCGGTACATATCTTTAATTTCTCTGATGTATGCCACCGGGACCCCTTTAGATTCCAGGCATCTCCATAACGCCTCCCTAGAGACCTTGTCATAGGCTTTTTCTAGGTCAATGAACACCATATGTAAGTCCCTTTTATTATTCCTATATTGTTCGACCAGCCTTCTCAAAAGGTGGATGTCTTCCGTGGTAGATCTCCCAGGAAGTAATCCAAACTGGTTCTCGAAAATAGACACAACCCTCCTCATCTCCACTACCCTCTCCCAGAATTTCATAGTATGGCTGAGAAGTTTGATGCCACTATAGTTGTTTCAGGCTTGAACATCTCCCTTTTTCTTGTACAATGGGACCAGGATACTCCATCTCCATTCCTCAGGCATCTCTGCCGACCTAAGGATGACATTGAACAATCTCGTAAGCCATTCCACACCTGCTCTGCCCGCACTCTTCCAAAACTCTACTGGGATCTAATCCGGCCCAGTCGCTCTTCATCCTTTCATTTTCCGGATTTCCCCTTGACCTCTTCTACTCTTATACGCCTACAATACCTAAAGTATCGATGACCCTCTGAGTGTGCTAACTCTCACACTCTAAGTTCAAGAGTACATGGAAGTACGACTGCCAACTTCGCCTAATCTGAGCTTCTTCCACCAATACCTTACCGTCCTCATCCTTGATATATCTCACGTGATCCAGATCCCTTGATCTCCTCTCCGTTGCCTTTGCGAGCCTATACAACATCTGCTCTCCCTCTTTTTCAGCTAATTCTTTATACATACGCTCGAACGCTATCGTCTTAGCTGTCGAAACCGCTAGCTTCGCTTCCTTCTTTGTCGTCGTATATCCTAACCTATTCGTCCTCTTTTATTCCTCATCCCTGCTCTCAATTAACTTCATGAATGCGGCCTTTTTGGCATCCACTTACACTTGGACATCCTCACTCCACCACCAATCCCCTTTGTGTCTATATGAATTTCCCTTTGATACCCCTAACACTTCTCTGGCGGCTCCCCGGATGCACTTCGTTGTCCTAGCCCACATGCTACTCGCATCCTTGCAGCTCTCCTAGGAACCCATGGCATCCAACTTCCTACCCAGCTCCCGAATCTTCTCCATGGATAGAGCTCCACATTTAATCCGAGAACGCTGTGACACCGCCCTCTTCTTCCTCGGCCTTACAATATCCAGCTCCAAAACTAATAGTCTTTGTTGGGTAACAATGTTTTCTCTCGCGATAACCGTGCAATCCCTACACACGCCCCTATCGCTCTTCCTTAGGAGAAGGTAATCGATTTAGGTCTTCGCCCCCGAACTACAGAAGGTGACCAAGTGCTCCTCTCTTTTCTAAAAGCATGAGTTAGTTATCACCAACTCAAAGGCGTTAGCAAACTGCAGAAGAGCAACTCCTCATTCATTTCTATCACCAAAGCTGAAACCACCATGCACCCCATCGTAGGCCCCCAAAGATGTCCCGATGTGGCCATTGAAGTCTCCTCCTATGAATAGCTTCTCAGATACAGGGACACTCTGCACCATCTTGTCCAGATCCTCTCAAAAGCGCCTCTTGGTTTCTTCATCCAGCCCTACTTGAGGAGTGTAAGCGCTTATAATGTTGAAGGTGAGCCCTCCCATTATAAGCTTGATAGCTATCAACCTATCATTCAACCGCTTGACCTCCACTACTTGCTCGCGAAGGTTGTTATCGACTAAAATACCTACTCCATTCCTGTTCCTCGAGACTCCTTAGTACCACAATTTATACCCATCTACATCCCGCACCTTAGTTCCCACCTATCTGGCATCCTAAACACAGGCTATACTAATCTTCCTCTTTTTAAGCAACTTAACCAACTCTATAGATTTCCCCGACAATGACCCTATATTCCAAGACCCAATCCTTAACTTAGCGAAGTCCCTACCACCCTTTCTGCTCGACCCTAACCCCGACCGAGAACATGACCTCAATCTACCATCATACACAATCGCCACGCTACTACGAAAGAACTAAATTAAAATAGAAACTTTAAGAAGCAAATATAATGCTATCAATATAAATAATGACAAGCACACTCAACATCAATCAAAGTTTTAAGAATTACAATTAATGACAAAGACTTAAACACGCTGAAAAAATAGAATATATGGAAGATTCAACGGAAACCAGTAACGAACAGTCAACACAAGACAATAAAACTAATGGAGATAATGCAAATACAAGGCAGCAAATTGTGGAAAAAGAATAGAATCAAGAAAGCAAACCCAAGGCGGGATGTATGGTATCCCACACTAATCTGATCCTAGCAAATGACTGCTTCTGTGTGTGTTAATCACTGTGATTGTGCCCCTGCAATTGCCTGTAACGTTTCTGCTGGTTCTGCACTTTCTTGGCTGTCGGATCTGCGCTTTCTTGGCCACTGGTTCGCGCCTGGGAGTTGCTCTTGGTATTTCCAGCGATTGGGTTTTGCCGGAAAACGACAGTATGGTGGTGGGAAGACAGGTATGGGGGTTAGGAGAAAATGTAAAGGAGAAAGAGGGAGGAGGAAGATAGAGAAATAGAGGGAGAAAGAGAGAGAAGAAAGAGAAGAAAGAGGGAGGAGAGAGAGATCGGTACACTTACCTTGGCCCTACCATAAACTGGTGGTGCTGATCGGAGTAGGAAAAGGAAACGTTAGTTTAGATCAGAAGTTGAGAAGCGAGGAGAGAGAAGGAGACAGTTGGCCTTCAGTTATCAGAACACGAGGTTGCTATTCTCCCCAAAGCCCTAATTCATTCACACTAAATCTGAAACCTTAATAGCTAAACACACGCCACCCCACCCTCTTTGTATCCCTCCAACATAAAAACCCTAGCCTTTTTCCTTCATCACCCAGTGGACCCGCCGTAATTACGCACAAAAACGGCGCTGCTACAGTACCCTTCGGCCCCACGCTCTCTCTCTAAATTTTACACAGCAAGAACCTCAAATCTCCAGCTTTCAATCCTCGTTATTTCCCTTTTGAACGACCTAGATTAAGCTAGCACGTTCCTTTTCAAGAACATTCGTGAAGAGAATGAGGTTTTTAACTAAAAAATCAACATTGAAAAAGGATTTTTGGGTAATATACTTGATTTTCTATTTTCTTTGTTGATATTTTCTATTTTCTATTTTCTTCATTGAGGTTACTTTCAAAATTTTTCTTACAGTAAAAAACCCTAAATTTTCTCTATAAATATTAGCATAACTGGTCGTTGTGCTTGTAGGAGAAAAACAGAGGAAAAAACCCTAGTATACTCTTATGTTTTCAGTTTAAAATTTGAAGTTGAAATTAGTTGGTTATCTATTTTTTTTAGCACTGTGTGTCACTGCTCCAATCTTTAAGTTATCGTCTTCTCGTTCGATCTTGTTCCTCTTCGGGTCTTGCCTCATTCCACTGCACCTAAAGATGTTAAATTCAAAGCCTTTAGTGTTTTCCAGTTCGTTTAATGTTTTAAGAGAAACTAGTATTAATGTGATATAGCCTAGTTATATTATTGTTAAAAATGTTTCATATTAGATGTTGCATGTATTCTAGGGTTAGAATCTTGTGTTCATGTGTTTGTTTTGGAGTATTCTGTGTCACTACTCCAAAGATCTTATCTTTAGCTGTAAAATGGTGAACTTTAGAGCTATAGTTAGAAAGATTATCTTTATTAGTTTAAAAATGAATCAGACTAGTTGAAAGCTCATGATTATTTGCTGAATCTTGTAATAAATAACATGAAAACCTGTTGAAGTAACAAACTTCTTTCTTGTTCATGACATGTTCAAATTAATAAAGCCTCGCTCTTTTTTCTAAATAAAGGGTTGGCAGTTTAGGCTTCATGATCAAACCTGTGCCTTTGAGGTTTGGAGTTTTTCTTTAGGCTTGAATTGTTGAAGTTCGTTTCTTTTTTGAAAGCTGGTTCTATTGTGAAGCATAGAAGTAAAGCTGTTCTAGTTTCAGTGATGATCTCAAGAATCTGTGAGTTGCATGGTCTTTTCTTTAAAGGTAAGGTTAATTCCAGTCAAGCCCTTCCATGTCTTGTGTTGGTCATTGTTGTTTGTTGTTATTTGAATCTCTATGAATGTCTCGATATGGCTGAAAATCTTGAGGTAAAGATTATTACCACTTACCTTTCAGCTTGTTTGGAATGTCCATTAAGTTTGCTTCTCACCTTAACATCTTCTCTTTCTTGAATTGAACCCTTTTTTTCCCTATTTTAATTTATAGTTGTGCTCCAGTTCCCATAATCTGCAAGCTCACATCATTCAATTCATGGTTGTTTATGATTAGCCAGTCGCTTCTTGTGTTATAATGACTCTGTTCCTGTTTAAATGGTATGAAGTGATAATACATGCCGCTC
Source organism: Petunia secreta (assembly GCA_029990175.1). Classification (NCBI taxonomy): domain Eukaryota; kingdom Viridiplantae; phylum Streptophyta; class Magnoliopsida; order Solanales; family Solanaceae; genus Petunia; species Petunia secreta. The sequence continues at coordinate 23,850,074 of JARKIP010000022.1, read as the reverse complement.
TTTAAATTTTTGGTTCTTTTTTTTTAAAAAAAATTTGGATTTAGTGTTAATTTCCCCTTTTGTGTTGAATGATCTGTCTCCTTCTCTCATGATTCTTCTTGGTCTGATTTCCCTTTAAATTTCTCTTGTAATCTGCTAGGGCAAATCCCTAGTTTCTTGTTGATATAGTGTAGTTAATCTGTAAGTGAGGCGAGGGCTGGTTCGATGTTAGCTTCTTGTTTGTGATGTGTGGAGATTAGATAGCCTGTTCTTTTGGTAATGTATAGAAGCTTGAAGGTTCTCGTCTGAGTACTATATCAGGTATGGTGGGTCAAACTCCATTCTAAGAGAGTAGCAGTAATAAAGCCCCCAGTTTGGTAAGTACAAGCTTAGTCTAGTGGTGGTTTCAATTCTCTCTTTGTCTTAGAATCTGGATTGGGTATTGGATGTTGACTGATGATAGATTGGGAAGTGTTGTTTTGCCTTGGAGCTGGTATGATTAAGTTCAAACTTAGAAGTCTGATTTCAGTTTTTTTTTCTTATTCACTTCTGGTAACTTGATAGTCCAGGTCTGCATAACTTATTTCCATTCTCTGTTGTTCTGTGATGTGAGGTCTAATTTCTTGTTCTGGTTAGGCGTTTTTCCTTTGATCAAGTAAGAAAAAAGTGATTTTCTGCTTTTTGGTTCTTAATGATCAGGTTGGAAAGGGTAGTTTCTAGTCCGAAAATTATGGAAGCAGGAAAACTAGATACAAGCAACACACAATTTCGACTTGCTCAAGCAATAACTAGGAGGGGAACTAGTTACCTCTTGATTAGAAGCTAAGAAGCACCTATACTAAACAAACAATCCTCAAGAAGACGAGGCTTCTTGCAAGCAGTTTGATCAAGAGGAAAGAAGTTCAATTTGATTAATCAAAAGGGACAAGTTTCCGCTGGTTTGTGTTCTTTGAGAGAAAACTCACGTTCAAAATTCTGTAGATTCTAACTAATGAAATGAAGGGATAATTGGGTTAAATAGGTTTACCACACGCATCTAGATATTTTAAAAGTAGCCACAAGTTGGCTACGTATGCAAGACCACATAGGGCCAATAAAGTATGAAAGTATCAAATAATAGTCTAATTCCCGTCACATAAAGCTATTGGTGGGCGGTCCACATCCGCGGGGGATGGGGGTAGGGGTAGATTGCCAGCCCTTGCAACATCATAGAGCACTTTTCTCATGTGGGCGGACTAGGACCTCTGCCCTGGTCACTTCAGAAAGTTTCCGATTCGACACTTTGCCGTTTTTCGAAAGATTTTGAAATGGACGCCCTGCCTTGACTCATGGGTAGCCCGCCATGGGTGATCCAGAGAGCTGGAAGTTCTGGGAGGCTCTAGGCGCCCCACCCTGTGTCTGGGGCAATCCGCCCTTACTGGTGCTGAAGCAACGCACCTTCAGCTCTTCTCCAGAGGTCTCTCCATACATGCTCTTCTATACAAAGTATAGATGCACATTTTGAATCTCCTTTGCTTGACTCCGTGTGAATGGTCTCGAAGGAACTTGATCAGTCTGGACTTCATCGTCCTTCCATTTTGAGAAGATTTCGTTCTCGAAATGACAACATCATCTAGCGCAGTATCAAAACTTGCAACACAAGGAATCAAGTCAGCAACATTGAATTTATAAGAGACATTATACTCATCTGAAAAATCTATTACTTAGGCATTATGGTTGATTTTTTATGGCACTTGGAATGACCATCTCCCCTCGGGGCTAGCTTCCCCTTTTTATGTCTCGGAACCTCTCCTTTCGGAAGTGTACCTAAAGCTAATCACCCTTCTTCAAATCCAGCTTCTTCCCCCCCTGTTCTTCATGGACACCACTCTAGCATAGGCCTCCTCCAAGATTTTCCTCACCTTAGCATAAAGCTCAAGCAATGAGGCTGCCCTGCTTTTACCTTCAACACTAACAATTGTATCTCTAGGAAAAGGGTAAGATAAAGGGGAATTAAAGGATGAAAGCCATAAACACGCTCAAATGGAGTCATACCTATCATTTTATGCAAAGTACGATAATAAGCAAACTCCACAATTGGTAACCTATCAACCCACATCCCCAACTTACCTTTGGTCATAGCTCGAAGTAGAGCTTCCAATGTTTGATTTACAACCTCAGTTTGACCATCCGTCTGAGGGTGGTGGGACATACAAAACAAAACTTGGTGTCAAGTGCACCCCACAAACACTTCCAGAAATGGCTCAAGAACTTAGAGTCCCTATCACTAACAATCGTACGAGTCACACCATGCAACTTTAACAAATAATGAACAAATAAAGAATCAACATGTTGTGTGTTGTCACACTTCGTACATGGAAAAAAGTGTGCCATCTTGGAAAAACAATCAACGGCAACATAAATGCTGTCATTAACCTTATGAAAGTACTAGGTGTGTTGGAGAGGCCAAAGGGCATCACCAACCATTCGTATAGACTAAACTTGGTCTTGAATACAAAGTTTCTACTCATCGCCCGGTTTCACACGGATTTGGTGGTAACCGGACCTAAGATCTATCTTCGAAGACACACTAGAACCATTTAACTCATCTAGCATGTCATCTAGTCTAGGAATGAGATGATGATACTTTACCGTTATATTGTTGACGGTGCGGCAATCGGCACACATCATCTATGTCATGTCTTTCTTCGGCACAAGAATCTTTGGCATGGCACACAGGCTCAAACTCTCACAAACTAAGTTTTTATTCAGCAGCTTATCCAATTGGCGCTGCAGCTCTTTCGTGTACTTTGCGTTGCTCCTTTAGGATGGTTTTTAGGGGATTTGGGAGCCAAAAAAAATTTATTTGATGTTCAGTTCCCCTCAAAGGAGGCAGTTCATTAGGCATCTCCTCGGAAAACATGCCTCAAAATCCTGCAACGCATGCTCAATAACACTAAGCAAAAGGTTAGCATTAGAAACAATATCATCACTAGAACTCATGAAAATACCATTATGCACTAGAAAAATAAGCACTTTTGTCCAATCATTACCTCTTAAATACTCACCAGGCTGCATCATGACACAGATGTTACCTGACATGAAAGGTGTAATAACATTGGTCATGGCCTCAAACTGAGCCCCATAGGAGACTTAGCTTTAGCCGACTCTTTCAGCTCCTTCATTCTCCTATAGTCGTCGCTCACTTGCTTGGGTGACAAGGGCTCGAGTGTGAAACTCTTGCACTCAAGCTTAGCCGTATAGGAACTGGCTCTACTATCATGTATCACGGCTCTATCATATTACCAAGGCCTGCCCAACAACAAATAGCAAGCCTGCATCGACACAACAGCAAATATGAGCTCATCTGATAAGCTCCAACCTTAAACTTGATCAAGACTTTCTTTTCTACCCTCAACTCACCACACTCATTCAACCACTGCAAACAGTAAGGATGGAGATGTTTTAAGGTGGATAGCTTCAACTAGAACACTAGCTCACTACATTCGCTGATAAGAATCAAACGCGGAAAAGTAAAAGGATAAGAACGAGACGTAACTCGATCTCTAATCCCAAGTAGCAACGGAGAACTTGTTCCATTACACCCCGAGAGAAGGACAAGAACACCTACGCTAAGCAACTACCCTCGAGCTAACGTGAGCACGCAAGTAGAATGGTCGGGGGAAAGGAAGTCATCTAGATCCGCTAGAAGAACAACAAGTCCCATTAAAAGGTTTCATTCAATACCAAAGAGCTATGCTCATGTTCAATATTCATAAATCATAAACTAAGTTCAAAATAGGCTAAGCATGGCTATTTATAGTGTTTCCCAAGCTTGCACAATGAATAAATACCCTTACTATTAAGGTTCACAAAATAGGCCACGTAGGGCAAAACGGTAAAAGAAACATAGGGCTTCACAGCTGGGAGGGGCGCCTGGGGACTGGGAGGGGCGCCTGAAATGGTCTTCAGCTGGGCGCCCAAGCTGGGAGGGGCGCCTGGGTCAGGCGGGGCGGCTGGCTAGGCGGGCGCCTGGGTGGGGCGCCTGGCTGGGCGGCCCGCCCGCCTGTGCATTTTGCACCTCCTATGCAGCGTGTTGGCCAGGCGGGGCGCCCGGGCTAGGCGGGGCGTGGTGAAATGCAAACCCGAAGGAGTTGCTAAGCACAAACGCGGAAGAAAAACAAGATAGATAAAAGGTAGAAGCAAGACAAAACTTGCTTCTTTAGAAAGAACAGTGAGGAACCTGTCTCAAGGCTCGATCAAAAGGGACACAAGAATCACCCTAACTATGCAACAATCCTCAAGAGAACATTGCCTCTTGCAAACTGAATGATCAAAGAGGAATGTTCAATCGGATTAACCGAAAGCCACAAGTCCATAAAATCCCTCACAGGATTTTGCTCACGACGGAGACAAGAGAAAGGTGCTCGGCACTTTCATTAATTTATCATTGTTCAAAACTAGCTGTCTTTACACTGAAAGGAAACAAGGTTTATATAGGAAATACTAAGGGTAAACTAGTAAAAGGGGCACAGGCGACCAATAGAAATAAGCCACGCAGGGCTGAGTTAAAATGTGTTCGGCAGACTTGACTTCGGTAAGCCTTGGCTTCGGTTCTCGTTTGTCTGCTCGAACACACTCGTTGTCTTCGGACTCTCAATTGTCTTCGAGCTCATAGTCCTCGGTCACTTTGCCTTCGGGCTCAAATCTGAAGATAATGCCTTCGATTCTTGAGCCCGGCCACTCAGCTTCGGAGCAATTGTTTTCCTTCGGCCAGGCTAAGTGAACGTGCACATCGTTCAGCAGCTTGGCTTGGCTTCTTGTCATCGGTCTCCTCGGTGGGTCGAACACTTGATCAGCACGTGTTCGGGCTGCATCATCCTCCCCTTCTTGAGAAGATTTCGTCCTCGAAATCAAGCCCTCCTCGTCCTCCGAAGTTGGACCTACAACACAAGGAGCTAAGTCAGCAACATTAAAGGTGTTGGACACATTATACTCACCAGGGAGGTCGATCACATAAGCATTGTTGTTGATCTTGGTCAACACTTGAAATGGACCATCCCCTCGAGGAGCCAACTTTTCTTTTCTTTGGTTCGGGAACCGTTCCTTTCGGAAGTGAACCCAAACCCAATCTCCTTTCTTCAATTCCAGCTTTTTACGCCCCTTGTTTTTCTTTAAGGCAACCTTTACATAGGCCTCCTCGAGGTTCTTCTTCACCTTTGCATGCAATTCGATCAAGGCGGCTGCTCGTCGAGTACCTTCAAAATCAAGAACAGAATCTCGAGGCAATGGGGTTAAATCAAGTGGAATCAAAGGATTAAAGCCATACACACATTCAAACGGGGTCATGTTGATCATTCTATGCACCGTTCGATTGTATGCAAACTCCATTATGGGCAAACGATCAGCCCAGTTTCCAACCTTCCCTTTGGTCATTGCTCGAAGCAAAGATCCCAAGGTTCGGTTAACTACCTCGGTTTGTCCATCAGTCTGAGGATGGTGAGACGTCGAGAATAGTAGCTTGGTGCCGAGGGCACCCCACAAACACTTCCAGAAATGACTCAAGAATTTTGAGTCTCGATCACTCACAATAGTGCGAGGCACACCATGCAATTTTAACACATTAGAGATAAACAATGTAGCTACATGCTGGGCATCATCACACTTTTTGCAAGGTATAAAGTGAGCCATTTTTGAAAAACGGTCAACCACAATGAATATGCTATCATGCCCTCCCCCCGATCTCGGTTACCCCAAGACAAAGTCCATGGATATATCAACCCAAGGTCGATTAGGCACAGGTAACGGGGTGTACAAACCATGAGGGTTGGACTTCGATTTTGCCTTCTTGCAAACGAGACAAGCGTTGCAAAGCTTTTCCACATCTCGTCGCATTTTGGGCCAATGGAACTGCTCGGTCAAGATACCAAGAGTTTTGTCGACACCGAAGTGTCCCATCAGTCCACCGGAGTGAGCTTCTCGAACCAAGAGCTCTCTCCACGATGACACTGGCACACAAACCCTCCCATTCTTGAAGAGGTAGCCATCATTCCATTGATATTTCTCAACCCTTCGGCCACTCAAAATTGCGTCTCGAACGCATTTCAGCTTGGGATCGTCTTCGTACATCGACTTGATGCTTTCGAATCCCATGAGCCTAGAGGCGAGAGTGGTCGCTAAGGCAAATTTCCTTGATAGCGCATCGGCCACAACATTGTCTTTACCCTTTTTGTAATGAATTACATAGGGAAAGCTCTCAATAAATTCAACCCACTTGGCATTTCTTCGATTCAATTTCTCCTGACCTCGGAGATGTTTCAAAGACTCATGATCACTCTTGATCACAAACTCTCGAGGCCAAAAATAATGCTGCCAATGGGCGAGTGCTCGAACGAGGGCATACAATTCTCTATCATACGTAGAGTAATTCAAAGTTGCACCCTTAAGCTTTTCGCTAAAGTAAGCGATTGGCTTCGATTCTTGCATCAGCACTCCTCCGATCCCAACTCCGACGCATCACACTCGACTTCGAATGCTTTGCCGAAGTCAGGGAGTTGCAACAACGGGGCAGAGCAAAGCCTCCGTTTCAACTCTTGGAAATCCCTTTCTTGGGACTCTTCCCACACAAATGGACGGTCTTTCTTCACCAGCTCGGTTAAAGGAGCTGCCACGGTGCTAAAGTCACGAACAAACCTTCGGTAAAAGCTAGCTAAGCCATGGAAGCTACGAACTTGTGTTACCGATGTTGGAGTTGGCCAATCTTTGATGGCTTCGACTTTTGATTCGTCGACTTCGACACCATTAGCACTGACAACAAATCAAAGAAAGACTACACGATCGACACCGAAGGCGCATTTCTTGAAGTTGGCATACAACTTTTCTTCTCGAAGCTTTTCAAGCACTTGCCTTAGGTGTTCGACATGTTCATCCACGGTTCTGCTATAAACAAGTATGTCATCGAAATAAACGACAACGAACTTGTTTATGAACGGTTTGAGCACATGGTTCATCAATCGCATGAATGTGCTCGGTGCATTGGATAAGCCAAAAGGCATTACCAACCATTCATATAGACTGAATTTGGTCTTGAATGCGGTTTTCCACTCGTCTCCGGGTTTCATTCGAATCTGGTGGTAACCGGACCTGAGGTCTATCTTCGCAAAGCAGGAAGAACCACTTAACTCATCTAGCATGTCATCTAATCGAGGGATAGGATGACGATACTTTATCATTATTTTGTTGACTGCTCGACAGTCAACACACATTCGCCATGTTCCATCTTTCATTGGGACAAGTATAACAGGAACGGCACAAGGACTCAAGTTCTCACGAACGAGGCCCTTGTTCATCAACTCATCAACCTGCCGTTGGAGCTCTTTGGTGTCTTCGGGATTACACCGGTATGCAGGTTTGTTGGGGATTTGAGACCCCGGTACGAAGTCAATTTGGTGCTCGATTCCTCTCAACCGAGGTAATCCACCTGGCATTTCCTCGGGAAACATGTCCTCGAAGTCCAGCAAAACTTTACGAACAAACAAAGGCAAAGGGTTATCGTTAGAAAAATCATCATTAGAGTTTAGAAAGATACCCTTGTGCACGAGGCAAATCATCATCTGACCGTTGTCGTTGCCTCGGAATAATTCACCCGGTTGCATGATTGCACAAATTCCTTTTACTTCGGGCAGAGTGTTTGTCTCTTCGGGCCCCAATTTTGCTCCCATCGGAAGTTTAGCTTCGGCCTCTTCTTTCAATTCTTTCATTCGTTTATAGTCCTCGGTGACTTGTTTTGGAGAGAGGGGTTTGAGTATGAAACTCTTCCCTTCGAGCTTTACAGTGTAAGTGTTGGATCTGCCATTGTGAACAGCTGTCCGGTCATATTGCCACGGTCGACCCAATAGCAAATGACAAGCTTGCATCGGAACCACAACGAATATCATTTCATCTTGATACTCTCCGATTCTAAACTTGATCCACACTTGTTTGACAACTCTCAATTCTCCACACTCATTCAGCCATTGTAATTTGTAAGGGTGGGGATGCTTCATCGTAGGTAATCCCATCTGTGAAACCAAAGTTTGGCTTACTACATTGGCACAACTACCGGAATCAATGATCATCGAACACACCTTTCCCCTTACTCGACATCGGGCATGAAAGAGGTTTTCTTTTTGGTTGTCCTCTTCTTCAAGAGTCATGCAGCTCAAATTCCTTCGAACCATAAGAAACATTTCCGGATGATCAGCTTCGGTAGCCTCACGATCATCATCACCATCAGCTCGGTCAGTCTCCTCGATAAATTCTCACTCGCTTGCTCATGGACGGTTCCATCTTCGAGCAGAAGCATAACTTTGCGAGTTGGACACTCTTTTGCCATGTGACCATAACCTTTGCACTTGTGACACTGAATATTTGAAGCACTAGGAGAGTTAAGCTGAACTTTACCTCCCACTTCTCTCGACTGGTTAACGGTCACACCTCTTTCGAAGGGTTTCTTCGAATCTCGAACAGTGTTAGCACTTGTTTGGTTTGGACTCTTCCAATCTTTACCTCGATTCAAGGGAGTAGAAGTAGTGACTCCTCGATACCGGTTTGCCTTATCGTCCTTCACCAACTTTTCAGCTTTGGTAGCAGCATCAAACAAATCTTCCAACGTGTGGTACACGTGGAGTCTCAACTGAGAGGACACATCCCTAGCCAAGCCATTTTTGAACCGGATAATGGCTTGTTCCTCGTCTTCGGTCAGATCAAGATTCAGTCAAACCTTTTCAAATTCATCGTGGTACTCTTGAACTGATTTGGACCCTTGCTTTAGCTCATAGAGTTTTTGCATCTGAGTTTGCCTGTACTTGGCACTCAAATACTTAGCATCCATTGCTCTTCTCAATTGTGGCCAGGTAGTGACTTCGGGATAGTCATTCCTTCGTCTATGCCTCTTGTCAGATTCCCACCATGTTGATGCATAAGCTTCGAACGAAGCAATGGCATGGGCAGCTTTTCTCTCATCGGTCATCTCATTGGTTTCAAAGATGCGCTCCATTTTAAGCTTCCATTCAAGATACCCATCGGGATCACTGGTTCCTTTAAAGGGTGGAATAGTGATCTTTACACTGTTCAAATTTGAGTCTCGAACACCACGAGCCTGTTCGGGATACTCATCACCACGATCATCAGCCTCACGCTCAATATTTCTTTCAACATTTGCGCCTCGGCCTCGACCTCGGAAATTTCCACGACCTCAGTGAGCCTGCCTTCGTTGAGCGAATGGCGGCTCATTCTCATATTCGTCTTCGGGAAATTCCTCTTCGATAACCTCTTCGACAACGGCTCCAAGATCTCTTCGGGCCCTTGGAAGTGGTATCCTTTCTCCTCGGGGAATGCCCATGTTTTGATAACCAGCTTGGGGATTGCCCAAGTTTTGTTGCGCTTGGGGATTGCCCAAGTTAAGCTATCTTCGAATGGCCTCACTTGTCAACTGATGTTGTCGTACAAGCTCAGCGTACAGTTCAGGTTTCATCGGAGTGGATTGGCTAGTTCCAGCGCCGGATCCATGCATGGCCACGGACGCACTTCCTTGTTCGAGTTGAGCTACTCGAACACTCACTCCTCTTACTTCGGCACTGACACCTTGTATCGCAGCCATGAGATCGGCTAACGACACTTCGGGCTTCTCAATGCCTTTGCCATCGTTTCCAGCAATGGTACCTGCACAAGTCAAGATCAAACAAATGTTAGGGTTAGAAATCACCTCTCACACTCCCTCACCTTTGATGGGTGGCACTCGGGTCCACTCAATTTATGGGTTCGGTTTTTGATCACTCAAAGACTTGTTAACAATGGCTCGTCTGATTGATCGGTCCTCTAAGATCCTTCAAGTTCGACAATAGTCACTGTCTCTTCGGGAAGAGTGAAGTGATGTTCGACTCGATGGAACAGACGCTTTTAACTGAGCTCGGGGAGTCAAAAGAAACTTCTACAGAAGTTTGGACTTCGGTCACCCCTTCGCACGAGTTCCTATCAGCTCAACGAGTTAGTACGACCTCGAGTAGGACAATTACTCAAAAGATCCACTAACTAGAAATTTGACACGAAAGAAATTGAGAACCTAGGAGAATCTACCCTTTGATTCCCTTTTGGAATCCTTTTCGATCACAACAACTCTTGTCCGTACAAGAGTGGTCCCTCCTTGGTACAGATAGGGTTTTTACCTTATCCACTTTTCTTTTCTCAGCCGACAACTTTCACCTGGGGTTTGGATGTTTAAACTTTTACCCCTTCTTCTTCAATGGAACAGTGAACTTCGGTTCACTGACCACAAACTCAACAAGATCTGGGTTGCCTTTTCAGCTCCGGTTTCAACAGCATCGGAGGGATTCAGTTCAAGTTCTTCGAGCTAAGAACCAGCTCGTTCGTGTCGTACACTGTTACGATTTTGTAACAATTTTCCGGCGTACGGACAACGAATCCAAACTCAGAACTCCGATTTTCAAGCAACAACAAACCCAAATCACTCAAGAACCACCAATCTTCATCGGTTTCAACCAAACTCAATGGGGTTCAAGTTCCAGCCACAATTTAAAGCTCAAAACAGTCCAAAATTTCACCAAGAAACCCTAGTCACGAAATCAGTACGTCGGGTACTTGTTGGAATCAGGAAACAATGGTGAACAAGAATCAATGGTTGTTTATCCCAAACAACCAACAATCAAACACAATTTTTTTTTTTTTTTTGTAAAGTAAGAACACCAACAGTAACACAACCAAATCAAGAACACGAAATGGAAAACAAAGACACAACGCACGAAAGGTAAAGATAACTTGAACAGGATTTGGGGTTGTAGAAACAAGCCCAAACCGTGCTCTGATACCAAGATGGTGCAATGCAAACCCGAAGGAGTTGCTAAGCACAAACGCGGAAGAAAAACAAGATAGATAAAAGGTAGAAGCAAGACAAAACTTGCTTCTTTCGAAAGAACAGTGAGGAACCTGTCTCAAAGCTCGATCAAAAGGGACATAAGAATCACCCTAACTATGCAACAATCCTCAAGAGAACATTGCCTCTTGCAAACTGAATGATCAAAGAGGAATGTTCAATCGGATTAACCGAAAGCCACAAGTCCATAAAATCCCTCACAGGATTTTGCTCACGACGGAGACAAGAGAAAGGTGCTCGGCACTTTCATTAATTTATCATTGTTCAAAACTAGCTGTCTTTACACTGAAAGGAAACAAGGTTTATATAGGAAATACTAAGGGTAAACTAGTAAAAGGGGCACAGGCGACCAATAGAAATAAGCCACGCAGGGCTGAGTTAAAATGTGTTCGGCAGACTTGACTTCGGTAAGCCTTGGCTTCGGTTCTCGTTTGTCTGCTCGAACACACTCGTTGTCTTCGGACGCTCAATTGTCTTCGAGCTCATTGTCCTCGGTCACTTTGCCTTCGGGCTCAAATCTGAAGATAATGCCTTCGATTCTTGAGCCCGGCCACTCAGCTTCGGAGCAATTGTTTTCCTTCGGCCAGGCTAAGTGAACGTGCACATCGTTCAGCAGCTTGGCTTGGCTTCTTGTCATCGGTCTCCTCGGTGGGTCGAACACTTGATCAGCACGTGTTCGGGCTGCATCAGGGCGCCTGGCTCTGCTGTGCCTCCTTCTTCCTTAGGCGTGAGGCCTAGTGAGATCACCCCGAATGGCTTCCACTCGCTTCCTTCTTCGAGGCCTCTCTTCACCAAGTGTAAATGGACTCCTTGGATCTCCTTAGCTTTGCTCCATGTGAAGGGTCTTGTGGGGGTTTGGTTATTATCATCCTCCCCTTCTTGAGAAGATTTCATCCTCGAAATTGAGGCATCATCATCCAAGACATCGTCATCACCTACATCCAAAGGAACCAAGTCACAAACATTGAAAGTATTAGAAACTTGATACTCACTTGGCAAGTCGACCACATAGGCATTGTTGTTTATCTTCAAAATCACTTGGAATGGGCCATCTCCACGGGGTGCCAACTTCCCTTTCCTAAGGTTTGGAAACTTTTCTTTCCGGAAGTGCACCCACACATAGTCACCCATCTTGAGTTCCACCTTCTTGCGTCCTTTGTTATTCTTTGAGGCAACCTTTGCATAGGCCTCCTCCAAATTCTTCTTTGCCTTTGCATGGAGTTCAACCAAAGCCTTGGCTCTAGCTTTACTTTCAAAATTAACAACCATTTCCCTTGGTAAAGGGGTTAGATCAAGGGGAATCAAGGGGCTAAAACCATACACGCACTCAAAGAGAGTCATGCCAATCATGCTATGCAATGTGCGATTATAGGCAAACTCCATAAGAGGCAAACGATCAATCCAAGTCCCGGCCTTACCTCGGGTCATGGCTCTAAGAAGAGCACCCAAAGTTCGGTTTACCACCTCGGTTTGCCCATCCGTTTGTGGGTGGTGGGACGTGGAGAACAAGAGCTTGGTGCCTAAAGCACCCCATAAACTCCTCCAAAAATGGCTTAGGAACTTAGTGTCCCTATCACTCACTATAGTTTGAGGCACACCATGCAACTTCAAAACATTATCAATAAACAAAGTAGCAACATGTTGTGCATCATCACATTTCTTGCATGGAATGAAGTGAGCCATTTTGGAGAACCTATCCACAACAACATAAATGCTATCATGGCCCCCGTAGTCCTTGGTAATCCCATAACAAAGTCCATGGAGATATCCAACCACAGACTAGTAGGTATGGGGAGAGGGGTATACAACCCATGGGGGTGGGCTTTAGATTTAGCACGCTTGCACTCAAGGCAATTGTTGCATAACTTTTCAACTTACACCCCCATCTTTGGCCAATGAAATTGTTCTTTAAGAATAGCCAAAGTCTTTCTTGTGCCAAAATGACCCATGAGTCCCCCGCAATGTGCCTCGTGCACAAGCAACTCCCTCCAAGAGGACTCGGGTATGCACACCCTACCATTTTTGAAGATATATCCATTAACCTATTGGTATTTCTCGACTCTCTCCCCTTTTTCTAGAACGTCATGGACACTCTTTAGCTTTGGGTCATGAGCATACATCAATTTAATGCTCTCAAAACCCATGAGCTTAGAGGTGAGAGTGGTGGCTAGAGCAAACTTTCTCGAAAGTGCATCCGCCACAACATTGTCTTTCCCTTTCTTGTATTGGATAACATAGGAAAAAGACTCAATGAATTCAATTCACTTGGCATGTCTCTTATTGAGCTTCTCTTGGCCTCTTAGATGCTTGAGTGACTCATGATCACTTTTGATTACAAATTCTCGAGGCCAAAGGTAGTGTTGCCAATGGGCAAGGGCTCGCACAAGGGCATACAACTCCTTCTCATACATAGAGTAATTCAAGGAGGCCCCTTTCAATTTCTCACTAAAGTAGGCGATGGGTTTGCTATCTTGCATTAAAACACCACCAATTCCCACCCCCGAGGCATCACATTCAACCTCAAATTCCTTTCCGAAGTCAGGCAATTGCAATAGAGGGGCGGTACTCAACCTACTTTTCAATTCTTGGAAGGCCTCCTCTTGAGGCTCTCCCCAAACAAAAGGTTGGTCCTTCTTCACCAATTCGGTGAGTGGAGCGGCAATGGAGCTAAAGTCTTTCAGAAATCATCTATGAAAGCTAGCAAGACCATGAAAGCTCCTCACTTGAGTCACAGTAGTAGGAGTAGGTTAATCACGTATGGCCTCTACCTTAGACTCATCCACCTCCACTACCTGGGCACTAATAATAAACCCAAGGAAGACTACCTTCTCAACACCAAAGGCACAATTTTTAAAATTAGCATAGAGCTTTTCGGCTCTAAACATTTCAAGCACTTGCCTAAGGTGATCAACATGGTCGTCTTTTGATTTGCTATAGAACAATATATCGTCAAAGTAGACGACCACAAACTTGTTGATGAATGGCTTTAGAACATGGTTCATTAGCCTCATGAAAGTACTAGGTGCATTGGAGAGCCCAAAGGGCATCACCAACCATTCATAGAGACCAAACTTGGTCTTGAATGCGGTTTTTCATTCATCACCGGGTTTCATCCGGATTTGATGGTAGCCGGACCTAAGGTCAATTTTGGTAAACACACATGAACCACTTAATTCATCTAACATATCATCAAGTTGAGGAATGGGATGACGGTACTTTACCGTTATTTTGTTCACGGCCCGACAATCAACACACATTCTCCAAGTACCGTCCTTTTTGGGAACAAGGATCACGGGCACGGCACAAGGACTCATGCTTTCCCTCACCACGCCTTTAGTGAGCAATTCATCAACTTGCTTTTGTAATTCTCTTGTGTCCTCCGGATTGCTCCTATAAGCCGGTTTGTTTGGGATTTGGGATCCCGGGACAAAGTCGATTTGGTGTTCAATACCCCTCAAAGGAGGTAATCCATCCGGCATCTCATCCGGGAACATGTCCTCAAAATCCTTCAAGACATTCTCAAACACACTAGGCAAAGGATTAGTCGAAAAATCACAATTAGAGTTAAGGATCATACCTTTGTGCACTAGGCATAGGAGAAACTTGGTGCCATCATTTCCTCTTAGGATCTCGCCCGGTTGCATCATGGCACATATGCCACCGGTAGAAGAAGAAGGTAGGATTGCCACCATGCTTTTGGACAAAGGGCTAGTCTCCATGATTGACTTGGCCTTTGCCGCCTCCCTCAACTCCCTCATGCGGTTGTAGTCATCACTCACTTTTTTGGGAGTTAGGGGCTTCAACACAAATTTCCTTCCTTCAAGTTGGAGCATGTAAGTGTTGACACGCCCATCATGAACCGCTTGTCGATCAAATTGCCAAGGCCTTCAAAAGAGAAGGTGGCAAGCTTGCATGGGCACCACGTCGAACAAGTGTTCATCCACATAACTACCCATTTTAAACTTGATCATTGCTTGCTTCACTACCTTTAGATCCCCACATTCACTAAGCCATTGCAATCGATATGGCTTGGGGTGTTTCACGGTAGGCAATTTCAATTGGGCTATAAGAGATTGACTCACAACATTAGCACAACTTCCCGAGTCAATGATCATAGAGCATACAACACCCTTGACACGACACCTAGCATGGAAAAGATTTTCTCTTTGCAAGGTTTCGCTATCCTCCACAATCATAGCTCCTAAGCTCCTCCTCACTACTAGAAAAGTATGAGGCTCCTCATCCTCTACCGTGTCATCTTGACCATCCTCCTCTACTCCCTCATTTCCCTCTACTCCCTCATCTTCCTCCGGTTCACTCTCTTGTTCATAAGCATTTTCACCAACAACAACCATGGTCCTTTTCGTAGGACACTCCTTAGCAAAGTGTCCATACCCCTTGCATTTGAGACATTGAATGGAAGAAGAAGTAGGAGTATTCAATTGGGTTTTAGAATTACCTCCAACATTGTGTGTGTACTTCTCAAATGGCTTCTTCACATCTTTGCTAGCACTTGCTCCACTAGGGCCACTTGCATTTGTGAATCTTGCATTGGGAGTAGGATTTTTCCAATCCTTTGGCTTGTTCATGGAAGTAGAAGTGTTGCTCTTGAAAAGGTTGGACTTTTCTTTATCAAGCCATTGCTCGGCTTGAATAGCGGCATCAAGGACTTCTTGAAGTGAAAGATAACCATGCAATCTCAATTGCGAAGCTATACCATAGCTCAAACCATTCATGAAACGGATCACGGCTTGCTCCTCATCTTCGGTGTCCATATCCAAGGCCATTCGAGTTCTTTCAAACTCATCATAATATTCATGCACCGTCTTGACACCTTGCTTCAACTCATAAAGTTTCTTGAGTTGCTCTTGACGATATCTAGGAGTGATGTACTTGATACTCATAATACCCTTAAAGTCATTCCAACCCACATTCACGGGGATTCCCGCTCTCCTCGTTGATCTCCCGACGGATTCCCACCAAGTAGATGCATAGGATTCAAAGGATGAAATAGCATAAGTGCCTTTCTTCTCATCGGTCATCTCATTTGTGTCAAACAATCTTTCCATGAGTAGCACCAATTCAATGTAAGCCTCCGGATCACAATTCCCTTTAAAGGTTGGGAGATTAAGCTTCACACTATTGAGGTTGGTGTTGTCACGACCCCCACGGAAAGGCTCCGGTTGGCCCCCATTGTGATCTTCATTCACACCATACTCCCTTCTAGAATTCCCACCAACATACCCCATAGGTGGCCCTCGACCTCGGCCCCTACCTCTATCCACATTTCGACCCCAATTCATACCTTGTCTCGGTTGAAAGTGATCATCAAACCCATACATATCATCACCATAATCGGCTTCCTCCCCTTCTTGAGCTTTATCGACTTGCTCAAGAGGTTGCACATTTCGGATGGGTCTTGGTAGTGGAATGTTTCTTGGGGGGTTATCCAAGATACGGGGAATGCCCGTTCGTTGGGTATTGCCCAATACTTGATCAATTCTCTCTCGATCATCCTTTACCCGTTGTTGATTGAGCAATTCAATAACATGGCTAACTTGCTCCGGGGTAAAGTTAGGACTACTTGAGGCTTCAACTTGGACACTCGGGGTCCCTTTCTCCGATTGGACATTGGAAGTCCCTTGCTCCACTAGAGCACTTGAATTCACTTTCTCAAGGCTTTCAATCCTCAAGTTCATACTATCCAATTTGGCAAGGATAGTAGCAAGGGCACTCTTAGCAATCTTCTCCTTCGGTAGACATTGTACCTACACAAGTAACAAACGTTAGTAAAACAACCTCACACACTCCCTCACTTGTGTTCACTCGGATCACTCGTTTAGTGGTGGTGGATATTTCACTCGACTTGTAGTCCAAAAGCTTCACGCAGATGAATATCAATCCCTCAACTCAACCAAACTATTCACGAGTCAAGCACACTCCGGGGTGAGTGGAGTTAATGGGCTAGGCACTTTGAAGTGAGGACTTGAGTTAAAGAATTCTACGCTTATTCTTGGAATTCTACTCTCCTATCTAGGCACGAGTTACCTAAAATCAAATTAAAGGGCTACTACTAATCAAGTAGAACGATTACTCAAAGTAGTACTAACTAGATGTTATGCAATCAAACAAATGGAAAAAACTTACAAAAATCTACCTAAAACAGCTCCTTCAGCACTCAGGTGGGGCGCCTGGATCTCATGGGGAGCACCCAAGGTTGCAATCAAACAGGCGGGGCGCCTGGGACCTAGGTGGGGCGCCTGGGTCCAATGCAGTGAGTTGGCTAG
The DNA here is from genome assembly GCA_029990175.1 of Petunia secreta. Taxonomy (NCBI): domain Eukaryota; kingdom Viridiplantae; phylum Streptophyta; class Magnoliopsida; order Solanales; family Solanaceae; genus Petunia; species Petunia secreta. The sequence continues at coordinate 23,832,899 of JARKIP010000022.1, read as the reverse complement.
GCGGGGCGCCTGGCTTAGGTGGGGCGCCTAGCCTGAAGCTCTTTCCAACTCGTTTCAAACTTGTTCCAAGTCAATTTTCAAGCCCCAAATCCGATGTTTTCAACTTGTTTTCACAATCCAATGATACCCTAAGTTTTTTTTGATCTTCCTTAACAAAACCCAATCAAGTTTATATCCAAACAATCAATCAAATCAAGGTTCAAGTCAAGAACTCAAGAACACAAGGGTTTATCAAAAGGGTTTCAACAAGGATTGTGATTCATCAAACTTGGTGTTAAACATGTTCAAATCCCACAAAATTGGTACCAAATCGTTTGTTTTTCAGTGAAAATCAATCCCCAATATCAAGCTATTAATCAAACATCCAACCAACCCAAGAATCAAGCCAAAATCATCAAAGAACAAGTTCATCAAGGGTTTAAGGAAAATTTGGGGTTTCAATTTTCCAAACTTCACCAATCCAAGTAATTTTTGTACCCAAGCAACGGGAATTCTATCACGATCAAGAATCCATAACACCCATATCATGAATCCAACAAACCAACAAATAACACCAAATTTTTGGATTTTTCAAATTTTTCAATTTTTTTGTGTTTTTCTTCTTTCAATAGCAACAACAAGAAAAACTAAAGTAGAAACGAACCGAGGCACGAAGAATCAAAGGTCGGGGGTTCGTAGAAACGATACCCAAACCTTGCTCTAATACCAAACTGATAAGAATCAAACGCGAAAAAGTAAAAGGATAAGAACGAGCGTAACTCGATCTCTAATCCCAAGTAGCAATGGAGAACTTGTTCCGTTACACCCCGAGAGAAGGACAAGAACACCTACGCTAAGCAACTACCCTCGAGCTAACGTGAGCACGCAAGTAGAATGGTCGGGGGGAAAGGAAGTCATCTAGATCCGCTAGAAGAACAACAAGTCCCATCAAAAGGTTTCATTCAATACCAAAGAGCTATGCTCATGTTCAATATTCATCAATCATAAACTAAGTTCAAAATAGGCTAAGCATGGCTATTTATAGTGTTTCCCAAGCTTGCACAATGACTAAAATACCCTTACTATTAAGGTTTATAAAATAGGCCACGTAGGGCAAAACGGTAAAAGAAACATAGGCCTTCACAGCTGGAAGGGGCCTGGGGACTAGGAGGGGCGCTCTAAATGGTCTGCAGCTGGGCGCCCAAGCTGGAAGGGGCGCCTGGGTCAGGCGGGGCGCCTGGCTAGGCGGGCGCCTGGGTGGGGCGCCTGGCTGGGCGGCCCGCCTGTGCATTTTGCACCTCCTATGCGGCATGTTGGCCAGGCAGGGCGCCCGGGCTAGGCGGGGCGCCTGGCTCTGCTATGCCTCCTTCTTCCTTAGGCGTGAGGCCTAGTGAGATCACCCTGAATGGCTTCCACTCGCTTCCTTCTTCGAGGCCTCTCTTCACCAAGTGTAAATGGACTCCTTAGATCTCCTTAGCTTGGCTCCGTGTGAAGGGTCTTGTGGGGGTTTGGTTCTTATCATTCGCACAACTACCTAAATCTACTAACATTGAACAAACTTGACCCCTAATCCTACACCTCGTGTGGAACAAGTTCTCTCTCTGCACATCTTCCTCCTTCTTTATACTCATGGTGCTCCAATTCCTACGCACCAAAAGGAAGTATGCTAGTCACATCATCCTCTTCCACCTCTTCTTCACACTCAACATGTTCAGCCCCCTTACCTTCCTCTACCTCATTATCACTCTTTTTCTCACGGACTGTGCCATCATCAAGTAAGATCATGGTCCTACGAGTAGGACAATCTTTAGCAAAGTGCGCATAGGCTCTACACTTGTGACAGTGAACAGAAGAAGACCTAGGAACATTAAGTTGAGTTTTAGAAGTACCTCCCGACTCCTTAGAGTCACTCTTAGAGGTACCCTTCTCTAAGGGTTTCTTCACCTCTCAGCTTCCAGTAGCACCACTAGTACTCGCGCTCTTCCAATCTTTGTTTCGGCTCACAGGAGTAGATGTGGTGCTCCCTCTATAGTGAGTAGACTTCTCATCTTTAGCCCACCTTTTTAGCATCAATGGTGGCATGGAAAGAATCTTGGAGTGAATAAAAGATATGCAGCCTCAACTGTGATGATAACTCTCGGTTGAGCCCACCATTGAACCGGATGATGGCTTGCTCCTCATCTTCCCTTTCCATATCAAGGGAAATCTGGTTCTTTTTGAACTCATCAAAGTATTCCTCAACTAATTTGAGGCCTTGCTTTAGCTCATAGAGTTCCTTGAGTTGTTCTTGACGGTGCTTAGCAGTGACATATTTATCACCATCACTTGTTTCAGCTCTTCCCAAGTAATACACTCAGGAAACCAAGGTCTTCTCCTCGATCTCTTCAGTGACTCCCACAAACTTGAAGCATTAGCCTCGAATGAATCAATGTCATACATAGCCTTCTTCTCATCCGACTTGTCATTTGTCTCAAAGATCCGCTCCAAGCGAACCTTCCACTCTAAGATCCTTTTCGGATCATTAGTCCTTTTGAATGATGAGATCGTAATCCTAACACTATTCAAATTATTGTCACGACCAACATAGGATAATTCCGGGTAACCTCTATAAGAATTAGTGTATTATCATACTCCTCCTCTAAATTCATACCCACATAACCCCCTCGAGGTCCACAACCTTGCCCACGACCTCTATAGTTACCTCGGCCTCCTATGCAGATAAGGTGGCTCATAGACATCAAAATCCTCCACACGTCCGGGTAACTTCCCTTATTGAGCTGCAACTTTTTGCTCCATGGGTACTACATTCCTCCAGGGTCTCATGAGCGGTGGAATAACGCCTTAAGTAATTCAAAGTTTTGGGGAATGCCCAACGCTCTATCATTTCGAGCAGCCTCTTCTCTCAACTATTTTTTATGAGCTATTTCATGGAACGGCTCCGATTTCAAGGTGGAAGAGTCACTTGTCCCTTCTTCGGCATCTTTTGGGACCACAATTGCTCTTTCACTTTCAATACTCTCTATTTAGGTACTCATTACCCTTATCGTAGTTAATAGGCCGGCCAAAGTGATCTCAAGCACACGTTCAGTCTGATCTCCTTCTCCAGCCATGCACCTGCAGAATCAAAGACTTAGAAAAATGATTATTGTATTACGTCCTCACGCACTCCTTCACTTTTGGGTGACACTCGGGTTTAGTCATTGAGTAGGGTAGGATCGCTCAAGCTAGTTTCAAGAGGTTTCCTTGAATTGAACAGCTTCATCAACGACCTACAAAGTCCACAAGTTACCCCTTGGGGAGGGTCTTACTCTTCGGTGAATAGGTTTTTTCCTTCTGTAACTGTCGACCGTTACACGAAAATTTAAGAGGAAGGTCATGGGCTGACCATGATTGAACATGGAGTAATGACCATTAAATGTATTTCTTTCCCTTTTTATTCTTGTAGACTATAAATAGTCATTGGAAAACTATGTAAAGGCATACAGAAATGTATAACAAACACTTACTTTTTGTTTCTTTACAATTGTTCAAATTTGTTTGTTGTATTTTCTGTTATCTTACAACTTTGATCCAAACAATTATTAGTTAACCTAAAACAAATTCGATTTATTTTCCTAATCAGATTTAGGCCGATATATATGGTGGAGGATAATATAGAAGTTTTTATAGACGACTTTTCTGTGGTAGGTAAGTCTTTTGTTAAGTGTCTGATTAATTTAGAAAGAGTGTTGAAAATATGTATTGAAACTAAGCTTGTGCTTGATTGGGAGAAGTGTCATTTTATGGTAAAAGAAATGATAGTCTTAGGATACCTAGTGTCGAGTAGGGAGGAATGATGGTGAAAAAGCCAAAGTAGAGGTAATTACTGATGCAGCCCAAATTGAGCCTAGACGCGACCCATCAAGAACCAAGCAAAGACGGAGCAAAGGGTGCAAAAGAAAGAGCTTGGAAGATAGAGGCTTCTGAGATGAGTTGAAGACCATGCACTTGAGCGCATGTGATGCTACAGCAAGAGGCGGCCCGCCTACCCCCATTTCCTCTCCAAATTTGGCTAAATGTCAAACTTCCAAGTTGCAGACACTCAACCAGGCGGACTGCCCGTGTAAAACAGGAAGACCGCCCAAATCTGCTGGCCTCTTTGATGTTCAATAGGCGAAGCATTTCCTTATCTAGGCCCGCCTCTTCTTGTCATGTTTTTGATGGGATTTTAGTTCATTTTGTGAGTATTTCCTATTTTAGCCGAACGTGGCTTTTAATGTTTTGACCCAACTTGTGGGCATTTATGACCTTTCATAATATGTAAAGGGAAACTATAAAAGCCTCCCTTACGCCATTTATTTCATTCACCCCTTACATGACTTGAATATTGAAACTTGAAAGCTTGAGAGCTCTTCAATGAAGAAACCCCTTGTTTGGGCTTGAATTCACTTGGTGATTCAATTTGAACTTCAATCTGAACTTCAATCCTCTTGATCAAACTTGTTCCAATATTCATTGTAATCATGAGGTTAGTTTTGTTAGCATAGTTATTATTTGACGTCTACTAAGGTGTATCGAGACTCGTTCCTAGGTGCTACTTGGATTATTGATCAATCCACATCTGCTCCTATCTCTTTTTCTATCTCTTCTTTCTTGTTCTATCGTATTTGCTTCCACCTATTTTGGATTGCATCAGTTTGGTATCAGAGCACGGCTCGGGTTTGTTCATACAAATTCTCGTCCTGTTCTTCGTATCATTTAGTTTCTTGTTGTTGTTGCTTTGATAAAACAAAAATAACAAAAAAGTAAAAAATTGAAAAATAAAAAAATGTACATAGATCGATTTGAATTTGATTCCCTAATCATTGATTGTTACTTGGGGATACTTATATGATGTATTCTCGTTCTTTTGGTACACTCGTAACATGATTTGGTGTTGTGATTCAAGAATTGAAAGATTCAAAACCCCTTTCTTGAACCCTAGAAAATTTTGCTTTAAATCATAAATCAAGCTTGTTGTTGTTTGTTTGGGTATAAAAACTATTGGGGAATGTTTAGAATCATTGAATACACCTTTGGGTACCTTTGGAATTGAGAAACAAGTGGAAATCCATCAAAAATTTGGTGGAAAAATGGAATATGCAGGATTTAGCTTTAGGCGAACCGCCTCAGCATTTGGCCCTCTTTGAAGATTTTCAGGCGGACCGCCTGGTCAATAGAGGTGGAGCGACTGGCCCTGTTTCAGCTTTAGGGTAGTTTTTCTCCTAGGTTTTTTATGTTCTTTGCTTGTATTACTTCCGGCTAGTACTTCTTGAGTATTCCTTCTGCTTAATTAGTATTAGGTCTTGAGCATTTTAGGATACTTGTGAGTGTTTGGAATTAGGATTCAAAGAAGACTCGTAGAACTTTCTTGACTTTAAGAACTCATTTAAATGGTCGTCCGTTCATCGAGTCGCATTAACTCACTCTACCCGAAGAGTACTTTTCTTCTTGTGAACTTGATAGATCATTGAGGAAGTATTTTAATACGAGGAGCCTTGTTGAATCAAGCTTGAGTGATCCTGCCCCACTAAATTGGTGTACCCGAGTGACATTCAAAAGTGAGGGAGCGCGTGAGGTTGTTGCACTAACCTTTTTCTCTAGTCTTTTATTTTTGTAGGTACATGGCCGGAGATGTTGACAAGACCGATGAGGTACCGGAGTCCACTTTGGCCTACCTATTAGCCGAGGTGAAAGCCATAAGTTTGAGGCTTGAGAAACTTGAAAGAGAAAGGAACCCGAGTGTCCCAAAAGATGCCGGAGAAGAGGTAGCCCATGATGATAGGGCATTGGGCATTCTCCAACAAGTGGGCATTTCCCACAACTTTGGCATTCCCCAAGGTGTTGTTCCATCACTTATGAGACCCCGTATAAATGTGGTACTCGTTGAGCAGGATGTTGTAGATCAAGAAGGGGAGCTACCCGAACATGTTGATGATCAATATGATTATGAGCCAGCTTATCCAAATAGGAGGCCAATGCAAGGAGTTCGTGGTATGCATAGAGATCGTGGGCTAGGTCGAAATCCCAGAGGGGGATATATGGAGAGGAATGTGGAGCGTGAATATGATGGTTATGATGGCTACTATAGGGGTTATCTAGAAGCACCCCATAGGGTTAATGATCACAATTTGAATAGTGTGAAAATCAATATCCGATCATTTAAAGGGACTATTGATCTGGAGTTGTTTTTGGATTGGATGGTGAGTTTGGAGTGGATCTTTGAAACTAATGACATGTCGGATGAGAAGAAGGCCACTTATGGCATTGCCTCATTCGAAGCTTATGCTTCCACTTGATAGGAGTCGGTTAAAAGATCTAGAAGAAGAGTTAGGTTTCCCGAGCACATTAGTTGGGATGATTTGAAAAAATGATGAATGAAAAGTATGTCAGCACAAATGCATAGACAAGACCAAAGCAAGAAGCTCTATGAATTAAAACAAGGCCTCAAATAGGTTGAGGAATACTTTAATGAGTTTGAGAAGATCCGGATGTCCCTTGACATGGAAAGGGAAGATGAAGAGAAAGCTATAATCCGGTCCAAGAATGGCCTAAATCGGGATTTGGCTTCTCAATTATGGTTGCACATGTTTCTTTCACTCCAAGTGCATGCAATGCCGCCATTGAAGCCAAAAATTGGAGTAAAGAAGAGAAAGCCACTCGCTGTAGAGTACTACACCTACTCCCTTGAATAAAACTAGTGATTGGAAGAAGCCCTTTAAGAAGGTACCACCAAGGAGTAACTCTATTGAGTTGGGAGGTAAACTCTAAAACACATTTTCATACGCCTAGTGTTTCTTCTTTTCAATGTAAAAAATGTAAGGGCTATAGGCACTTTGCAAAATATTGTCCCACCCGTAGAGCAATGATGATTATGGATGATGGTAGGGTGTGTGAGCAAGAAAGTAAACCCGATGATGAGGGAGTTGGAGGAGTTGAGCGAGTTGAGGGTTAAAAGAAAGTGGCGGAGGATGATGAGCTTAACATGACACATGTGGTACGTAGGAGTTTGAGTGCCATTAGTCTTGAGGAGGAGGAGAATGTACAAAGAGAGAACTTGTTCCATGCCAAGTGTAGAGTGGAGGGAGAAGTATGTTCTTTAATTGTTGATTCTGGAAGTTGCACTAATGTGGTGAGCCAACATTGGTGTCATAATTGAAGTTGCCCACTCTTAAACATCCACAACCATATCATTTGTAATGGTTGAGTGAATGTGGGAAATTGAGGGTAGCTAAGCAAGTTTTCATTATGTTCAAGATTGGAACTTATCAAGATGAGCTTATGTTTGATATTGTGCCTATGCAAGCATGACTTATTTTGTTGAGTTAGCCTTGGCAATATAATACACATGTGATTCATAATGAGCTACCAAGTTTTCATTATGTTCAAGATTGGAACTTATCAAGATGAGCTTTTGTTTGATATTGTGCCTATGCAAGCATGCCTTATTTTGTTGAGTTAGCCTTGGCAATATAATACACATGTGATTCATAATGGTCAAGCCAATACTTACCCGGCTAAGCATGAGGGCAAGAGTTTCATACTTAAGCCTTTGTCACCCAAGCAAGTGAGTGAAGATTATAGGCTCATGAGAGAGCGTAAAAAGGTGGCTAAAGCAAAGTCTCCCATGGAGAGCGAGCCCGAAGCCACAAAGCTTCTTGTTATGCCCTTGCGGGTTGAAGTAAATAGTCCACCTACTCCGGGTGAAGGCCTTCTTGGGCCTCATCCCAATGCTCTTGAAAATAAAAGACAAAAAATAGAGAGGAGTAAGGAGTGACCAGTGACAATCCTGGAGTGTAAAAAGGAAAGGATGTGTGGAGTGAAGTGAGTGGATTGTCACGCAAATCTACACTTGGCCTTGAAAGGAAAATGAGGGAGAAGAAAGTGGGAAAATAAATCATTGAGAGTAAGGGCACCCCTTATTCTAACACTAACTCTTTATCTTCTTCTTCTACTTGTTTTAGATTTTGTTAGGTACTATTAGAGAGAAGCTATTGGAGCCTCAACCATGTGCTTTGGAAGGAAGGCAATGAGATGAAGATTCTCATCGTGAGCTACATGAAGAGCAAGTTGAACATGACAGTTCAAGTGCTATGAGTGCTCAAGAAAGCAACTCAAGTGTAAGTGTTGCTTCACCTTTTCATGAACATGTTAATTACTTGTCTTGTGAGACTCAATGCTAGTTGGTACTTGTGTTACATTTAATGAACTTGCAACTAGCATATAGTCGATTGGTCAACTTATGTGTGCATGTGAACCACTAGTTGAGATGAATTATAAGCCACATCATGATGTAAGCTCGGTATTCAATGAACCTCTCTTTAGTGAAGAAGTGGTAGTTGACTACGCTTGTGAACCTTGTTATGTTACACCCCTAATTTTTGATAAATAGGAAGATGAGTTATTTGATCATACCCTTGATATAATTGCCTTTGGTGGACCTATGTATTGTAGTGAGGAAGGTAGTGGCCTTGAGGAGTCTCTATTGCATGAGATAGATAGGGTTATCTATGATGACTCCTCAAGTGTGAGTGATGTAGTCTCGATACTTCAACTTTGCTCAAAATGAAGTTGAGATGTCTACTTTTACTATCCTTTGTTTGAGGGCATCTTTATTAGAGGTGGTGATTTCTATCGAACTAGAGTTGAGAATGAGTTAGAACCTCCATGGTGTAAAGGGTTTGACTCTATAGACAACTCTTTGTTTGAAATTTTGAGTGAGGTGGATGATTCTTCTAGTGACCCTACTCTTGATTGTTTGGGTTGTGATGATGAAGAAGTCATTATTAATGCCTTTCTTGAGAGTTTGCCTTGTGAGGAGGGTTGTATTAAGGATCAATTTGGAGGTAAGGAGGTACCTCTTGGCATGAGTATGAGTGCTTATAAGAAGGGGAGTGGAGTAATTGAAACTAGTTGTAGGTTGAGCTATTTTGCTTATTCTATCCCATATGTTGATCACATTTTGAGAGTTGATCATGCAAAAACCAATGTGCAACATTGTGAAAACGTTGCATTGAAGGTTTGGTGTGTTGGTTATGAGCTTAGGGCTCATAGGAAATTTGATAGTTAAATCTTGCATTTTCCATACCCTATTGGTGTCTTTGCTTGTTCTTGTGTTGAGTGCACTTCTTTGTTTAGCCAAGTAGTTGTGTTTCCTTTGGAAACATGAACTTTTTATTGCTATTAATATTTGATTATACCATAAGAGTGTGTTTTCCACACGATTTGCGCTAACCTACTCCCGTGTAGGAAGTTTTGCTTGTGTTTGTCATTACTTATAGGCCTTGATGTAGTGATTTCGAGGATGAAACCTTTTAAGAAGGGGAGGATGATGCAGCCCAAATTGAGCCTAGACGCCATCCATCAATAGCCAAGCAAAGAGGGAGCAAAGGGTGCAAAAGCTAGAGCTTTGAAGATAGAGGCTTCGGGGATAAGTTGAAGACCATGCACTTCAGCGCATTTGACGCTACAGCAAGAGGCAGACCGCCTCAAGGGATAGTCGGACCGCCTACTCCCATTTCCTCTCCAAATTTGGCTATGTGTCAAACTTCCAGGATGCAGAAACTGAACCAGGCAGACCGCCCAAACTTGGTGGCTTCTCTGATGTTCAAGAGGCGGAGCACCTCCTTATCTAAATGGAGCACCTCTTCCTGTAATGTTTTTGACGGGATTTTAGTTCATTTTGTGACTATATCCTACTTTAGCCCTACGTGGCCTTTAATGTTTTGACCCGACGTGTGGGCATTTATGACCTTTCATAATATGCAAAGGGCGACTATAAAAGCCTTCATTAGGCCAGTTATTTCATTCACCACTTACATGACTTTGAATATTGAAACTTGAAAACTTGAGAGCTCTTCAATGAAGAAACCCCTTGTTTGGGCTTGAATTCACTTGGTGATTTCATTTGAACTTCAATTCTCTTGATCAAACTTGTGGAAAAAATCATTGTAATCTTGAGGTTAGTTTTCTTAGCATAGGTGTTCTTTGACGTCTTCTAAGGTGTATCGAGACTAGTGCCACGGTGCTACTTGGATTATTGTTCAATCCATGTCTTGCTCCTGTCTCTTTATCTATCTCTTCTTCCTTGTTTCTATCGTGTTTGCTTCCGCCTATTTTAGCTTGCATCAATTAAGGAGTTGTCTGAGCCTACATCCGTGAGGGCAAATCGTAGCTTTTAGGCCATGCTTGCTTCTATAGGAGTTTCATCAAGGACTTCTCTAAGATCTCTCATCCCTTATGTAAATTGCTTGAAAAGAATCACCCCTTTGTTTTTTCTGATAACCAGGTTAGCCTTCAAGGAGCTAAAGGAGAGGTTGGTATCAGTACCAGTCATTGTAGCACCTAATTGGGAGGAGCCCTTCGGGTTGATATGTGACTCAAGTGACTATGCTGTGGGTGCAGTGCATAGACAAAGGAAGGATAAAATAATGAATCCAGTCTACTATACCAGTCGCATGCTGAATGGAGCGCAATTGAATTACACCACTACTGAGAAGGTGATGCTAGTTGTGGTATTCCCCTTTGACAAGTTTTGTTCCTACGTACTTGGTTCAAATGCGGTGGTGTATACAAACCATGGTGGAATCCGTTATTTAGTTGAGAAAAAATACTCCAAGTCATGTTTGATACAGTGGGTGTTGCTGTTACAAGAGTTTGATTTGGAGATTCGTGGTCGTAAAGGTACTGAGAATCAGGTTGCAGAACATTTGTCTAAACTTGATGGAGCTAAGAAGCGAGTCGAGGAAGGTGAGATTTGGGAAAATTTTCTGGATGAAAAGTTATTGGCTCTACTACACTAAAAGAAATTCCATGGTATGCTGATAATTCAAATTATCTGGTAAGTGAAATAATTCCTCATTATTTTGACTCTGCGTAAAGAAAGGTTATTTTATGAATGCATATCCTATTTTTGGGATGAACCTTATTTGTTTAAGATATGTGTGGATATCATGATCCAGAGATGTGTCCCCGAGATATAGCAATCTTCAATTTTGTAGGCATATCATTCTTTGCCTTTTGGAGGAGATTTTTGGATGGACTCGAACAACTGCTAAGGTGTTGGAAGCGGGTTTTTTTTGGCCTACTTTGTTAAAGGATGCTAAAATTTGGGTTTGGGCTTGTGATGAGTGGCAGAGGACCGACAATATTTCTTTTCGTCATGAGATGCCTATGAAACCAATCTCCGAGGTTAAGGTAGTTAACGTATGAGAGATAGATTTCATGGGTCCATTTGTTAGCTCCTATAGGAACAAATATATACTTGTAGCAGTGGATTACGTCTCTAAGTGGGTCGAGGCTATTGCTCTCCCACTAATGATGCTAAGGAAGTTATTCAATTCCTTAAAAATAACATCTTTTCTAGATTTGGTACTCCAAGGGCTATCATTTGTGATGGGGGAAGTCATTTTGCAATCAAGTGTTCAAGAGGGTGCTGGAAAAGTATGGAGTTCATCACAAAGTTTCCACACCTTATCACCCAAAGACTAGTGGGCAAGTTGAGGTCTCAAAAAGAGATATTAAAAGTGTGCTTCAAAAGACCAGAAATATTGCTAGGACAGATTAGGCGAGGAAGCTAGATGACATTTTATGGGCTTATAGGACTAATAACAAAACACCCATTGCCATGACGCCTTACAAGATGGTTTTTGAGAAGACACTTGCCTGTGGAGTTAGAGCATAGGGCTTTATGGGCTCAAAGGAGAGTGAATTTTGATTATGACTCTGTAGCATCAGGCAGGATCAATGAGATGCATGAACATAAGGAGAGTCTGATATTATACAAGGAGAGAATGTAAATCTTGTATAAGAAGAGAATAATAGATATGAGCTTTGAGCTCGGTTAATAGGTATTGCTTTATAACTCTACACTTCATTTGTTCCCTGGTAAGCTTAAGTCGAGGTTGTCTGGACCGTTTAAATTTGTGCAAGTAGCACCTCATGGTGTTGTAGAAGTGGACACTGAGGATGGCTCAAGAAGATTTAAAGTAAATGGGCAAAGGTTGAAAAGTTACTATGGAATGGAAAAAGAGGTCAAGGTGATCTCAGTCTTATACTTTTACGAGTGATTAGAGCATGTATAATATCGTGCCATAACTATAACTAAGGCTCTTCTCAGGACGCAACATGTGGTTGTAATTATATAAAAAAATAAAAAAAAATGAAAAGCACAAAAAGATGTCGTGCCACGACCTTAAATAAGGCGCTTGTTGGAAGGCAACCCAATTTTTAATTGTTTTAGTTGGTACAATGCTAATTTTTCTTGTCTAGTGTTTTGATTATGTTGGCAGGGCTAGAACTGTATTAGAAAGCATAAAAAAGTTGGTGAATTGCACCCCGAGAACCAAAGATGCGGAATTTGAACGAAATCACGAATTGAAAATTATGAGCAAGAAAAAATAATCTGAATGATGTTTCAAGAGCGTCGCGGATGAAATCGCTTCCGCAGGTCTCAAAACTTAGAATTTTTTCAACAGAGAATCGAGTGAATGTTGTATGAATGGCGTCGCCCTCATAAACGCCCTCCCTAAACAATAGGCTAAAAAAATTGACAGCCTTTTCAAAGGGGTCGACTGCTTGATCGTGCGCCCAGGTAAGTTCACTTTTCTTCCGGGTCAACCCTCTTTAACACCCACTGACCCGTTAATAGTTAAACGATTACACAAACAAAATAAAAAATATACAGATTCTTTCCCACTTCCTTTTGGTTTAAACTAACGCACAAAAACACAAGAATAAAACAATCAATCAACTCGTTCATCTTAACAACTGCTCTGGCAAGTCAAATTCTCTTATTCTCACCCAACTACTGTTACTGCTTCCATTACAGTCCCGTCCCCTCTTCCCCTTAGTTTTAGGTTTTATTGGTTTTTGTGAATTTATTGAGCCCTAGTCGAGTTTATTGTTTAAACTGTGAAATATTATCAAGTTATTCTGGTATCTGAAGAAAGTGATCTCCCATGAAAATTGGGTGGGGTTTTCCCTTCCAAAAGCTTGTGAAACATGAACATAAAAACTGCGTTGCAACATGTTCGATGGAATCCCACAATGAACAAAAGATTAAAACTTTGCGAATTCTTGAGTAGTAGAGTTACATGAAAGCATGAATTGCATAATACAATGATCCGAATGATTGAATTGATAACTTTTGATGCTAAACTTGGATTGATCATGAGTTAAAGTAGAGAATTTTGCGATGTTCCATGCTATATGTGTTGTTGCTTCCCTGTTTCTTTCCTCGCTGCCCCTATTACTTCACTTGATTAGTTTAGGATAATTAGTTTGTTTTCTTGTGTTGTTTTCTTCTTTTGCAGTATAGTTAGAAGTAAGTGTGGAATTATTACTTTGTTCCGAGATTGTCGCTAGCCTATTGGGATTCTAAATCATACTTTTTGTGGTGTAGGTGCAATGACAATAATTAGAAAGAGGGCGTACTCCTTAGGTGTTGCTGCCCCCAAAAGGTAAAAAAGGGGACAACCAAGCATGGTACAAATATGCCAATGTATCATGCTACATCCCAGAACAAGCTATAAATAAAACACAAATGTTAAGAAGTTTCGATCTATAAGAGAGGCTATTCATAAGATGAAGTTGGACTCGGTTTTTGAGAGTCCAGGGGATGCCAATCTTGATCTTATATCAGAATTCTATGCAAATTGAAACCTGAAGGAAGCCTGGCGAGATGACGATATGGTACAGATTCGGGGCCATCAAGTAAGGTTATATGCCACTGCTCTTTGCGACTTTCTAGGGGTAGATGATCATGACACTGATTAACGAAAAGACTTCATTAAATGGCCTGACTACAAGGCTATGCGAGACACTCTATATTGAGAGGATTCTGCATATTTGTGGGAGCGCTCAGAAGAAACAGGAAGGCACAATTCTATGCAGTTTTCAAGGTTTTAGAAGACAGCTTGAGTGTGGATGAGATTAATCAATGCTCGCATTCAACCATCTGGGCACTTCTCTGGTCTAATTCTTCATGGTGGGGGTCCGTTAAATATTGGATATTACATGCTTAAACTAATGAAAAAAGAAGGCCTCGAGAAGAAGTGTAGCCAATGTTTTTTTATAATATTCTGAGCAAATACATAGAGAATAAGGGGGTGCCTATTGATGAGATTTGTGAACATATTTTCCTTGATATGGAGAAGAAGTATGATATCGCTGCGGCGCAACGTCTGGATACTAATGCCCCTGCCAAGTTCACTGTGGATTAGTGACGTGATACAGATGCTAATCTGTGAGCTCGTAAGTACTTAATGATAGAGTTTCTTGTGAGGCAAGAAAGGATGGATATGCAGGCACTTGATCGTACTATTCCTCTATTAAATTTGTCCAACTGACTATTTTGAATGACTTAGACTGTTGTGTTGCCCCCTGAGGACGATGAAAACACAGATTCTGAGATTGTTGATCTAGATAAGAGTAGTCATGAAGACGAAAGCAGCAACGAGGAAGAAGAGGTCAGCGAAGAGGAAGAGGAAGAGGAGGAGGCGCACACTCCACCACATCGGCTTGAAGGCTCCTTGAGGAGTAAGCCAGTTGTTCCTCCTACAGCACCTGTAGTTGCTAATGATGACAGTGATGATGACACTCCCGAGCATGCTGGATAGATGGTTTTGGATGAGGATGTTGCTGCTTAGGCTGTTATGCCTTCAGGGAAGTTCGTTTTACTCTTGCACTTTTTTCTTATCTCACTAAGGACATTTCTCTGTTTAACTGTGGGGTGAGGGAACTCTCAAAGTTTTAAGCTCGTGGATATTTGTAGTATTAGGAGTTTATTTTTGTCACTTGACTTTATTTTATTTGTTTCTTGCTTTAATATATATAAAAAAAATTGAAAAACCAATGAAAAATTCCAAAATGATTTTCTTTTTAGTTTTAGTTAGTGGTACATGTCATCCGCCCCGTGGTTTTTCTTATGGCCTCAGTTCTTTTCAATGGGTAGACCTTTGAACCGGGTAGTTTTTCATTTTTAGGAGTAGCATAGTATTAGTTAGTAGCATATATTAGAAAGAATTGTAGAATGCTAGGTGCCTTTGGTTTGTTAGATACCGGTGAATTTAGACTTGAGCATGCGCTATTTATGAATCCCTTTTGGTCTTGAAAATTTTGATGCATGCCTAGAAAAATTGGAATGGCCTTCTTGAGATGCATAAGTTCAACTACTTAACTATTTGTGAACCATTGTTGATGTAGAGGATAACTATGCGGAAGCAATAATCTAAACGAGCGGAAGCAATAAAACGAGATAACAAGAAATCAAGACTAGGAAGGCAAGAAATGAGAAGAAAGAATGAATCAAACTTACTAACATAGATTGATTCCAAGGGAGAACGAGAAACTTGAACAAAATCGCGGATTCACACTAGGATGAAATCCTCAGGTTTCAAAGTGATAGTGGATACACGAGCTTCAAGCTCTAAACACGAAGGCCAAGCCTCTCAATGTCGTTCTTTCAATTCTATTCTCAAACTAGACTAATGAAATGAAATGACTAAGGGGAGCTTACATAGTGCTCCCTTACACATTTGGGAAATGACTAAAAGCCCCTAAGTAGAGTTCATACAATAGAAATACTTAGGGCTAAATTAGGAATTACACAACAAAAACAAGTCTTGAAACTTTCCTGAACTAGGTGCCCCGCCTAGGGAAACAGTCGCCCCGCCTGATGTTGAGTAGAGGGAAGTAGGAGCCCCACCTGCTGGGAGTAGGCGTCCCACCCAAAAAAGCAGGCGCCCCAAACTCCTGAGAGCTAACTTCAAGCAGGCGGTCCGCCTAGTGGAGTGGGCGGTCCGCCTCTTCCTGGGAGGTATTAAGACGGCTCAAAATGGACTCTAGCTGTTCCTCCTTGGTTCGTAGTCGGTTCTCCTTCCATGGCGCTCCAATGAATGATCTTCAAGTCGCTTCCGGAGGCCTTGACATGTGCTCTTTGTGCTCTCAAGCTTGGCTCTTGATGGTTGGCACTTTGGCTCCAATTTGCCCCGCATCAATTGTGCTTTATGATTAATTTTAAAAGTTGCTCCTTATTTGCTTGTACCAGGAGTTGGATTGGAATCCTCTTGATTGAACTATGTATCATGTGTGATGTGACATTTTCTTGTGTTACATTCATGTCATATTAATGTCTAGAACTTTCCCTATTTGTGTTCAGTGCAAAATCTTAGGTTTGCTCTATTTGGAAGATGATACATGGATTTCTTTGATAAGCCTTTAGCCTTGATTAGTGTACCCTTATATATTTTTCTCTAGTAAGCCCTTTTGAACCTATTGACCTTTTCATTGGCTCCTACATCACAAGCCTTATCCTTTTGGTTCTTAATTTGCCTCTTTTGAATCCTTTTCTCCTTATAGCACTTTAATTGCAAATATTTTGAGTTTGTGGAGTTGTGGTTTGAGAAATTGGGTGGCTTTTGAGTGGAACCAATAATGGAAAGATATGGTGCATTTTGAGAAAATGTTATTGTCAAGGGTTGAAGAATAAAGTGAAAATAAGAAAAAGAATTTAAAAAAAAATCTCAATCCTTGCTAGTGTTGTGCAAATATGAAAAGAATACTTAAACAAGAAAATGAGTTCTTTGGTGTATGTTTTGATGGTTGCTTGGTTGGTTTTGAGAAGAATTGAGTTAAAAAAAAAAAGTGATGTATTAAAGTGCTCAGGGAGGTAGTCACTATTTTACATATATATATCCTACCCATCATTTAGCCTACATTACAACTTTTATAACCCTAGTTGATCCCGAATTAGAGAGATCTTATATTAGTGGAATCCTACAATACGGGCAAGCCTATGGTACGTCATATGTGGAGCATGAACTTCTTTGTGAGAGCGAGTGAATTCTTTCTATATTATGTCCCAAATTTATTCTTGAAAATTATTCCTTGTGCGATTTTTTGGACTGTCTCTTGATTCATTATTTTTGGGTGAGAGCACATGGTTTGCAAGAGATAGGTGAAATTATTAGATTTTTTGGTTGAGTATATGGGTGTGATTTTTCTCACTTGTGGAATTACACTGGGTATGTTGTTGTTGTTGTTGTTGTTGTTATTGTTGTTGTTGTATATGGGTGCGATTTTGTGAAAACTTGGTATTATTGAGTTTGTTTTTGACATTGAGATGTCTTGAGTTGGTCGTTCTAATATTTTGAAATGGTGATTTTTTTGGCATGATGTTGGTCACATGGTTTATGCTCTTGTCTAAATATCGATATCAACCTTAACAATAGGTAAACCTATTCTATCGATGGTTGGCATAGAGTTGGGAAGTTGTTTTTTGTGATTTCTCGAAGGAGAGCAAGGGTCTAAGTGTGGGGTGGTGATATATAGCGATATATGCCTATATTTTCTTAAAATTTCCTTGCATTCTTAGTTCTTTAATTTCTCTTTTTGTGTTATAATTATGATTTTACACTAAAGTTTTTGTATTTATGCTTGTTGGGAGTGAACGAGTATGAACGGAGCAAGAAAGAATAAAATCGAACAAGAATTGAAGATTTGAGAGGATTTGATGGACTTAGCAAAATGAGGAATATGATCTTGGAAGAAAAGGTTATAGTGCAAGTTGACCCCAACTTGTCTTTAAACAGCTTGCACGTGACGACCCCAACTTGTCCAACCTAGTTTAGAAGTTGGTTTAACTTAGCCTAGTAATTTATAAACATTATAAATACATCTTGGAATCCTATTGGAGAGACTTTTGTATAATTATACACCCAAAGGAGACAAAAAGGAGAGAAGATCAAGATTCAAGGCTTTTTCTCATGTACCATCATTTTTTGTATAGATTTACGTACTTATAGTTATTTTATTGACTTTATTAAGACTTTGAGTTGCTAAATCACCCATTCTAGGGTTGATTGAACCACTCTAATACTTATGTGTGATGAATATTTATTTTAATGAATGAAACTTGTTGATTCTTCTTGTCTAAGTGTTTACATTTTGTTTGCTATTAATTGGAAGGGACCCCAATTGATTGTCTCCTTTATTCTTGTGTGTATGTGGATAGATTCATCGGTTAGGGTTAAATACTTAGCAATATTTCAACTTAAAACTAAGGCATTACTTAGGTTTTCAAAAAGGTGATTTGTGATCATTGATCCATATTCTAAACGATATTTGTAGTCCTACATATCTTCATTAAGTAAATGGGAAATTGTTTAGTGAAGGTTGCAATTATTACACGGGAGTGAATAGTTGGGAGTTTGGAGCAAGTGTTCAATAGGAAGAACCAAGTTGTTTTTGTTAAAGCATTATTATAACACATAAGTAGGAGTTGGGTAGATCAATCCTAGGTTTTCCATCCTATGAATTAATCTTTTTCTCTACTACTTGCGAATTATTTACTTGTTAAATTTATTGCTATTTAGTTGACATTACAATCCCAAACTAAGATAAAACCACATAGAAGTTAATCGATAGTTAAATTAGTTAGAATAACAACTAGAATTTGAGTACTCTTTGTGGGATTCAACCTCAGAGCTTTAAATACCGAGCTATATATTGCCACGACTGCTTAGTCTCTTTTATAGAGCGTAGTTCGGCATGATCACTAACTTTTTCTAGTTGTGTCCGAATTTATAAAATATTACAAAAACCTTGAAGAAACTAAAACTAAACTTGAGTAAAAGATGTTCTCTCTTAAAGAACATGTTCTTCAAGGTAAAATAAAAGTCTCAGCTCTCAAACTAGAAAATTTGAAATTAAAGGAAGTAACTGGTAGGAAAATAGTTAGTGAAGTTCAAACTAATCTTGAAGACGAGCTCAAAAAGAAGAATGAGGTTATGTATAAAGCTACCGAGAAGAATTGATTACTTTAAGAAAATTTTAACAAAGCTAACTATGAGCTTACCACACTCCCTAAGTGGAACAGGTACTCAGATTCTATGAATAGGATAATTGATAATAAAAACAAAGGTAAATGAGGATTAGGATATAAGAAACCACTACATGCTTGGAATCCTAAAAGTAAATATGCAGGACTTTCTAAAAACATGCTTTGCATATTCTATAGAAAAACTAGACGTTATAAAGAAACTTATATTGTTTTTAAAAGGAAAATAGTGAAAAATAGAAAGTATGTTTTACCTGATTGGGCTAAAAGAGATTTACTTCAGCCATTTTATCATAAACCTTTATTTTTTTTGAAGACTGGAGTTGGAGTGAACAACCATAGCTAGACACTTGATAGTTGTTGATCAAGGCACGTGACTAGAGATAAAAGAAACTGTCTCTCACTCGCAACATTTCATGGGCTTAGTGTGGCTTTGGGAGGAGGTAAAATTTGTAAAATAGTTGGAATTGGAAAAATTAGGAGATCAGTCAAACATGCAATTGATAATGTGAATTGTATGGATAGTTGAGGCGCAACATGCTCAACATCCCTCAACTCTATTACAGAGGTAATCAAGTAAGTTTGATCTCTATCGCTTGCATTGTGAAGAACATATAGACTAGTGAAGTGGTAATAGAAGGAAAGAGAGAACAATGTTTACAAGGCTTCATTAGGTTCTGTTCCTGGGAATAATCTGATTTGTTTGAATGTACTGGAAATAATATGCTACCATGGCATAAGAGGCTATGTCATGCTAGCTTGACTCAGTTGAATAAGTTGGTGTCTAAGGAACTGGTTCTTAGAATGTCAAATACCAGGTTTGAAAACATTAATATATGTGATGCATGTGTAAGAGGGAAACATGTAAGATCTTCATTCAAGTCAAAGAAAGTGGTAAGTACTTTAAAACCACTAGAACTAATTTATATGGACTTGTGTGGTCCTATAAGGGTAAGGAGCAGGTGTAAAAATGTTCGTGCTAGTAATTGATGATGACTACTCTAGATATACTTGGAACCTATTTCTCAAATCCAATGATGAAACTTTTTAAAATTTTCAAGACTGGGCTAAAGTGGAACAAAAGAAAATAGGATACCAATTAGTGAGTATTGGTCTTACCATGGAACTAAGTTTGAGAATTCAAAGTTCGTTGAGTATTGTAGTAAACGTGGTATGGATCATAACTTCTTTGTATCTAGAACCCCCACAGCAAAATGGAATTGTTGAAAGAAAGAATAGGTCCCTAGAAGATATGGCGAGGAGAAAGCTGCTATCAAGCGAATTGGCAAAATGTTTCCAAGTTAAAGCAGTGAATACTGCATGTTACTTGCTAAATCGTTATCCATTTCTTGATAAGGCTCCCTATGAGATGTTCAGGGGAAGAAAACCAAACATTGCACATCTTAAATCGTTTTGGTGCAAATGTGCATAACAATAGAAAAAAAGCTCTAGGAAAGTTTGACTTACGCAATGCTGAAGGAATCTTCTTGGGATACTCTTCTCAAAGCAAATCCTATGAGATTTATTACAACTGAACCATGACTGTAGAAGAAAGTGTGCATGTGGCGTTTGATGAATCTGATGTAGTAATTGGAAAAAATATGATGATCAGGGAATTAGACTTGCTGTAAAAGAAACTGCTGGAGATTATGAGAATTAACCTCAACCTGTAGTAGAAAATGATCAAACCGGTGAAATATGTCCTTCTCATGCGAAACACAAACATAATGAGACAGGGGGAACAACAGATCAACAAGATGAGAACTCTGAAGAACCAGATCCCTCACAATGTCACTCTAGAGGAACCTCTCAGTAGATACAACTAAAGCCTTAGAAGCATCAAAGTTTATATCCAGTTAAGAATCTCATCTCTAATTTAAATTCTAGAACTGTTACAAGAGGAGCTTTAAAGAACTTCTGTGCATTCTATGAGTTTCTATCTCTGTGGAACCTAAGAATGTTCTTGAAGCCTTGAAAAATGCAGATTAGGTGATAGCTATGCAGGAGTAACCACACCAATTAGAAAGAAGAAAAATTGGCACCTGGTACCGAGACCAAAGGATAGTCCATTATTTGTACCAAGTGGGTTTTCAAAACAAACTGGTTGAGCATGGAATTGTTACAAGAAATAAGGCTAGATTAGAAGTTCAAGGTTATAGTCAAAAAGAAGAAATAGACAATGATGAAACCTTTGCATATGTTGCTGGAATAGAAGCCATCAGAATGTTAATAGCTTTTGCTACATACATGGAGTTTACTTTGTATCAGATGGACGTGAAGAGTGCATTGTTGAATGGTTATCTAAATGAAGAGGTGTGCGTGGTTCAACCACAAGGATATGAAAGTAGTGAGCTTCCTGCTCATGTCTACGAGCTTGACAAGGGACTATATGGTCTAAAGTAAGCACCAAGAGCTTAGTATGAAAGGTTATCAAAATTTTTACTTGGAAACGGGTTTAACAGAGAAAAAATTGACTAACACCCTATTTCTAAGGAAGAAATAAGAGGACCTGCTCGTGGTTCAAGTATATGTGGATGACATTATCATTGGAGCTACAAATGAAAACTTGTATAAAGAATCTCTAAGTTGGTGGGTAGTGAGTTTGAGATGAGTATGATGGATGAGCTCAATTTCTTTTTAGGTCTACAAATCAAGCAATCTAGTGAAGAAACCATGATTCATCAACAGAAATACATCAAGGAAAATTTGAAAAAGCATGAGATGGAAAGTTCAAAGATCATGAGCACTTCAATTGCACGAGGAGCTAAGCCAGATTTAGATGAAACTGGCTCACCAGTTGATTAAAAAAATACAGGGTAATAATTGGTTCTCTCTTGTATTTGAGAGCAAGTCGGCCAGATATTGTATCGAGTGTGGGTCTTTGTGCTACATTTCAGTCAAAACCGAAAGAGTCTCATACGATAGTAGCAAAAAGATTTTGAGATACTTGAAAGAGAGTCTGAGGAAGACATTTTTGTGATGTCTACAAAAATGAGACGGTTAGGTAGAGGTAGCAGAGAGAGAGTTGATAAGGGTGATGAAATTGGTTCTGAGAATGGTGAAGTGGTTTCTGGTGAAGCTGGAAAGAAGGCTGTTCCCTGTACTATTACTAGGTTGCCTGCTACTAGAGAATCTAGTAAGGAACAAAAGGCAAAATATGAAGAGGCTTCTGCAGGTAGTACGAAAGAAAGAAGGAAAGAATGACTAGTTAAGCCAAAGAAAGAATCCAGGAGCGAAGGTGAAGGTTGTGAAAAATAAGAAAGAAAGAGAGAGCAGAGTGGCTTGGTTTAGGGCTTTTCCGCTGGAAAAAAAAAATCCTAAAATGACCTTAGCCAGTTGTTTTAAGAGTCAGGACTCTGATTGTCATACCGACAGTCTTAAAAGCTCTATAAGGTCAATTAGGACATTTCTCTAAAATTTGAGCTGATTCCAACCTCATTTGATATTTTTTAGAAGGTTTCATTTCAGTTGTCGGTAAAGTTGAAAAAGAGGTTTTCGAGCTCTATTTAAGTAAATAAGCTCCAATTAGAATACCAAAAATTGTGTTAAGTTTGTATGCTCATTTTTGAAATATGGGAACTTTTGGAAGTGAATTCAAAAATTTTTTGGATAGTTTTCACTAAAATCCTGAAAGTTAAGAATTTGACCTCTTTCTACGGGACCTAAATCTTGAATTTCTGGGATCAGATTCGAGTTTCATCTTCACGATCATGTCACACCAGTGTTGTATGACTTTTTTGAAAAATTTGGGCATTCCAAGCTTTGTAGGGTCCCATTTGGACGTAAAAACCGGCTGATGCAATTTTTTTCCTTTTTATGTTAGTAAAAGCAGTACGGAGGTATAAAAAAAGAGTTTGGCCGGCTATTTCACTTCTTATTTAATTTCAGTTACTTCCAAGCAGTTCCAAGGGGAAACTTTAATATCAAATCATTCTAATATCATAAGTATTCAATCCTAAGCTAATTAGTTACATTAATTCGTGATTCTTAGCTAGTATCTCTTGAAATTGAATTGAAAAATTGGTTCGAACTCTAAAATTTATAAGATTAGGAAATTTAATGAAAATAAACTCAATTATGGAAAATAATCACATATTTGGACTCAGGCGACTATGAAAATCTTGAAATGTATAATATATGGACTTACGGCTAAGCCCGGTGCAACGGTATTTCGGTAATTATCCTTTTTTTTCCATGCAAAGGTTAGATATTCCTTCTTCTAGCACTTATTAGTGAGAATATGTTTCTTTGGCTTAGATGAGATTATTCTGAGAGGCGTAATAAGGGAAAGGAAGTAGTCTAGTGATTGATTTGTCTAGGACTTGAGGTAGGTGATTCTACTTAATTCTTCGACGGCCTTTGGCCTTTTGGATATTCTATTCACACGTTCTTTATATGAATAGCTTCCGACAGGGTGTACTTATTACGCTACAGGCTTGTTACGTACTTATTTGTTATGTTTGTTAATTTCTAGATTGTTCTGTCATCTGAGGGCTGGAGGATTCCACCCTAGGAGTAGGTGGATTCCACTCCTTGCATCATATTGAAGGTACGAGGATTCCACCCAAGAGTAGGAGGATTCATCTCAATTCGTTGGCCATATGCTACCCCATTGCCTCATGTTTTATTCATTTCTTATCTCTATGTGTTTGCAACCTGTACATGACAGTTATTTCTCGTTTGTAAATTGTTTATCTGTTATATGCCATTACTTTCTATTTTTGTGGCTCATTGAATATTTTTCGAGTTAAATAGCTATTCCTCGCCTATTGAGTCCTTATGACTCACTCTCTACGTGTTTCTTATGTTGCATTTTTGTTTCGTTAGATTCTGAACCCGCACCCAGTCACCCGCAGCGTGATGGAGGAGCATAACCTTTTCTAGCTATCTACAGTCAGCCAACTTGTTCATTGAGGCCACCAATTGTGGATATTCTAGTTTTATCTTGTTTTGCTCATTTCGGGAGATGTATGTCTCTTTTGGACTTCATAGATGTCATATCTGTAAAAAAAAACCTCTAGACTTATGTATTTTGGGTAGTAGTAGTGTTGTTCCGTCAGCCTGTAAACATGTAACATTATATATATAATATTTGTTTCATACACACCTATATGTTATTCTAGCCGTTGTTATGTTATTTAAATTGTTATGATAATGTTCACCTTGAGTTCATGTTTAAGGCTTTGCCCGACAGGTCTAGGGGAGTCAGTGCCCCCACGGCCTAGTCAGAATTCTAGGTCATGTCAGTTGATATCAGAACCCGGTTTAGAATCTTTCCAGATCATGATAGTGCCTAATAGAGTCTCGCTGATTATGTAAAGACGATCTTACCTATCTACGAGAGGCTATGGTGGCATTTAGGCAGTCTTCTTTCTTTCTGTTCTCATCATGCATGAGTCTTCTTATGTACTGTAAAATTTATCTGTTAATTAATTTGCAGTGAATGATTGGGATTGGAATGCGTGCGACTGCTCAGTGAGAGGAGAAGAAGCTAGAGGCAGCCCCCATGCCTGCTGCTCCCCGAGGAGATTGTGTTGGCCATTGTAGATGTTGTGGTAGAGGTCGTGGTCGAAGTAGAGGTAGAGTTGCCCAAGCCGCGAGGGTGGTGGATCATATTTATCAGTTGCAGAGATCCCAGCGGTGCCAGTTCTTGGTAGGCATGGAGAGCATGGCTTATTAGTTCCCTCGACACTTTATGACGCTTTTATGAGATTCTTGGCATCGCAAATGCCCTTGGGACCTCCTATTTCTCTAGCAGCTTCTCAGGCTGCCGTAGATGTTGGTGCTCAGGATCAGAGAGTAGGTGTTATGCCTCCGGTTGTTCAGATTGGTCAGCCAGCGCAAGTAGAAGATCAGGTCGATGATCCGGCGAGGCTATATGATTCTATTAGATAAGCCTCAGGAATTTCTTGATTGATGCCAGTGTATTCTATTGGTTCTTAGGTATCTTGAGCAGTATAGAGTTGAGTATATTGCCATCTATTTTTAGGGTACAGCTTTAGCTTTGTGGACCATAATTTGATCAGGAAGGCAGGGCTTGCCAAGCTTACTTGGATTGAGTTCTCCCACCGGTTCATGGCGAAGTTTCTTCCTCGCTGTTAGAAGGATGAGATGAGGATGCAGTTTAAGAGAATTGAATAGGGTAACCTATCACTCTCGGCTATGAGTTATTGTTTCGTGATATGTCTGCGTATGCCCCAGATATTGTGCGAGGGAGGAGCCCTCTGAGAGGGTCGGGAATTTTATTGATGGGCTTTATCACTATTTGCGGTCCAAGATGCCTTGTGAGATTGAGGCCATGAATCCATTTGATATCGATGTTGATATTGCTAGGAGGTATGAGGCATATCCTAAATTGGAGATGGAGGAGTTAGGGCAAGAGAGTAAGAGATCTTGTGGTCCAGGGCATTCTAATACCTCATCTGGAGGTAGGAGTTATCAGATGCTGAGTAGGCCTCCTGTGAGGCAAGTCCAGCCTTTGGTGCATGGTTTTCAAGGTGTGCCTGTTCTTACTCAAGGTCATTTTCCATCCCAGCCTCGTCCTCGTAATCAGTTGCAGTTTTAGAAGTGGTGGTCTTCTTCTGGGTGTTTTATTTGTCAGATATTGGGCATAACAAAGAGAATTGCCCTTATCTTCATCAGCCGGGTGGTAGCCGTACTTTCACTCGCCCTCTGGAACTTGTGCATGTTGACACACAATTTTGTCCCTCCTTTTTCTAAAATTGGCTATATTTACCCTAAAGATGCTATTTAACTGTTGAAGCAAACTTACATTAGAAGACATGCATTTATTTGTGTTATCCCCTACTTATACATTATATAATTAATTATGGCTATATCATATAATTGCATCATTTAGGGTATATGTCAAATTTGTATCGATTTGTGGCTATTTGTGCAAATTAATAATTACATGTGATTATTTATATTTAATTAATTTTATTTGAGCTCAATTAAAGTTATTTTTGCATTTTATATACTGTATATCTTTATTTTTGTGTACATTTAAGTTGAATATTGGCCAATTAAAAAGAAAATGTCCAAGTCTAAGTTTTATTCATACTTACCATTTTTTTATTATTATTCAAATCCTTTCAAATTCACTTTGAACCTAGACCAAATATCAAACCAAGTACATTTTCCATAATTCTTAATTGTGCCATACATTTCCCTTTTTTTTTTCCTATTTATTTTGAATGAAAATTTCAAAAGCAATCTTTCTTTTCTTACACTTCCCCAAATCAGACCTCAAATCTCTCTACTCATTAGTCTCCAAATTCAACTCTCAAGTCCCTGATTCCTAAAATCGTCTCCAAGATCTCTCCAATCTCCCCAATATTCCCATCCAAAAATTTCAACAATCACCTAACGAATATATCTCATTGCGTAAATAGATGGCATTCATCAGAACGAAAGGGGGGGACACCTAAAAAAAAAAAAAATACAGATTAAGAACACATACAATGTCTCCACCATACACAGTACAGTATATCATGCACACACTCACAGCCATACAACATTACACACCATCAGTGCCATTACACACACCCTCTTTTGGGTTTTCTTCAATACCCACACACGCACACAGATCTGAAATAGAGGACATGGGGGAAGGAGATTGGGGTAGGGTATCGAGAAAAACGAGACAAAACAAATCTAAAAAGAGGACGGAGTTGCAGTGATGCCGATGAGGTTCAACAGGTGTCGCTCCTCCCTTTCGTTTGATTGTTGCTCCTCCATTTTAACCCCTTGGTCCTATCGAGAAATCCAGATCGTTGGCGAGTTTCATCGCCGGATCCATATCGTTCCTGTCTTTTCCATCTAACTGCAATTTTGATCGCTGCTATCACTGGTGTGCTCATCAAAAATTAGTTTGCAAGCCAATTTGTTCATTACCACTGATTTGATCGGTTATTCAGATAATTTGGTTCGGCATTGTCCTGATTTATGGCCTCGCAGATCTGTTGTGAATCTGGAACAGTCCTCAAGCAAAAATCATTTTAGTTATTGTTCTGGAGAATCCGTTTCTCCAGCTGCCTGCTCCGTTGCCTTGTTCTGCCGTTGTCCTTAGTGCTGCGTGTGCTATATACATCTATTAACTAATGTTGCTTGGTACATTTGAATGAAGTCTATTAAAGGACAATGCATTTGAAGTGGACAATACTTTATTACTTTTTATCTCATTTTATTTTATACTTTATTTTAATCACACTAACTATTCATTTTCTTTTCAAGAAACATCTAAGACGAAATTTGCGAAGGATGAAGAAATTAAAGAAGACTAATATTTATTTTTTATGCAAATTAATTGTATTGTAGAATATTTGTGGAAATTCCTTGTTTGTTTTAATTTAATATATTATTCGAATCTAAAATATTCAGTCCGGCCGGGAATCACACTTGGCGGAATCTGAGAGGTGTCTAACACTTTCCTCTTGGGTTAATTCGAACCCTTACTCAGAATTTTTGGTTCGTAGATCAAATTTCGGAGTTAACATTGAAATTGGCTAGAAACAAAGTAGGTGCCCTCATATGCCTAGTTAAACAATATATTAGGTGGCGTCTCCAACTCTTACCCGTGAGTTCCAATAAGTCGAACCCTGTTTTCGAACTCTAACCAGTTCGGAAAAAAATGGGTGTCGACAGAATGGCGACTTCACTGGGGATATCAAGGTTCTAACCACAGCTGATTTTTTATTGGGTTGCTTATTTTCTTTTTCTTCTTATTATTTTTCGAGATTAACTATCTTCTTTTCTTATTTGCCGGTTTGAGGTTCATCTTTAGATTTTCAAGTTATGGCGTTTCTGACACGACCCGGAATTCGGTTAGGCCGTGCGGGTACCCGATATCCTCCCCTAGACACGTCGGGCAAACCCTTACCAATTAAATCACAAAAATAAATATAACAATTCACAAATAAGGACAAGACTTAAAAAAAAATTATAGACATACTGATACCTCTAAGCTGTACAAAAAAAAAAAATTACAGCTGACTACCCAACATACTACGTTTAGGGCTATCCAGACTAGACATCTAAGAGTACAAAAGAAGACAAATACCTCCTGAAGGGAGCAACATGCAACTGAAATAACAACCAATAAACTGGTGGCCATCCGAAATAAAAGCTGGCTCACCCTGACAGCTGAAGTCGTCTTCGCTCATTTACAATGTGGCGAACTCAATTCTGGAGCGAACCTGCCGAAACGAAATAGATAGACAAGAAACAAACAACAAACAAGGGTGAGTCAAAAGGACTCAATAAGTGGGGCAGACTAGCCACTTCAAAGAATAGGATAGCTAGCCAGGGAGAAGAAACAGATAAACCAAATTCCTCTTATTTAAATTATAAAAAGACAGAGCCAGATAACAACCGAAAACACGTATGAAACCATAAACTCAACTGGGGATACGAGCCAGAAACATATCAACAAATAAACAATGCACATATAAGCAGGATAGTAGTCATGTATCGTAAGTCTACCCAATGGTATGAAATTAGATGAAATGAAATGAAATTTGATGCAAAGGGTCACATGTGCCCGTAATCCCATCCCAAAGCGGAATACTCCTGCATTCGAGGGGAATCCAATCTGATAACCAACTGGAGCGGAATACTCCTGCTCCTGGGGCAGAATACTCCTGCACCCGATATAATATAAACCAGAGGCGGAATACTCCTACACTCTCTTGGGGCGGAATACTCCTGCACCCGATATAATGTAAAACTGAGGCGGAATACTCCTGCACTCTCCTAGGACGGAATCCTCCTACTCTCAATATGATACAATGGAGCGGAATACTCCTGCTCCTGGGGCGGAATACTCCTGCACCCAATATGATATGCAATGTAATGCATATGAATGACATATAATGCATATGAATGCAATGTGATGCAATAATAACCCTTCACCGGCGCGGGACTCTCATAGACAGCTGGGAAGTAGATGCCAACTCACAGCCAGAGTATAATGCTCAGTTCCTCAATGCAATACCAACAACATGACATAACATATAATACATAATGTAAATCCAAAGCTAAGGCGTAAGGAGTACGCCTATCGGCAGCTACACACGTAAGGAACACGTGGTAGAAAATCCACGAGCCCAGGTGCCTCCAAAGAAATGGATATAAACACTTACCTCTTCTAAAAGTTAGTACGGCTAATCAACAACCGCTTTATCCTTTGGTTCCTTGCCAAACAATCCAACTCTATTCAATAAGAAAAAAAATATATATCAATTTACGCTAAAGGCTTCATTCCTCACATCTTAGGGCAATCAAATTAGGAACCTGATACTCACGCGACCGGACTGTGTGTCCAATGTCCAGCCTCTATAGGGGACTTCAAATCACACATAACATGATCACATAACTGTGTGTCCAATGTCCGCGGTACAACCGACGGTTCGAAACTTTTTCACTTTCAAACTGTCTAGTTGGGAGAACCTTGTCTAAATCTCACTCTTAGAAAACTCCATTAGGAGTATACATCGCATTCTATATTTTAAAATCTTTTTCACATCATAATTTCAAATTATCTTGCCCGATCATGTAATTTTCTGAACTAACTTGTTTCTTTTGCTATCCCTTTTTCCTTCCCTTTTATTAAATTTATTTTATTTTAAACTTATTTTATTTCAACTTGTGCATTTTGATCATACGCCCGCCACTCCTGCCAACTTCAAAATCGTGCATTGAAAATACAGTGGTTAGGACCGCCTCTTTACTCACAAAATGCCTTTTAGGTTGAACAACTTGGAATCTAGGATGTCTGAGACATTCCCGCTCCCGAATTCTCAGCTTGGGAGGATAATAAAACTCGGTCTAAGTCAACCCAGCTCTTAGTGGTGACTCTAGGGCCATGCATCATGACATATCATTTGTCAACTTGTTCTCAAGTCTGATAGGCCAACATATTCAAAAAATCTGAACGGATTTTCGACCCCCAAAAAGCGATAAACATGATTTATTGGCATATAATTAAAGGATTGAATGTGCAAATGTGGACTGTTTATTGGAATTATCTTGCATTCAATGCCATTCAAAGGCACAAAGGTAACCAAAATGGTAGCAAAGCCTAAATTGAATCAGAAACGACCATTTATTCCTAAGCGGTTAGAATCATTCAGTGTTCAATGTCATTCAAAGGCACAAAAGGTAACTGAAGAGGCATCAAAGCCGAAATTGAATCAGAAAAGACTGTTTAATGCTATTCAAACGCGCAAAAGGTAACCGAAAAGGCATTAAAGGCCCAATTTGAAGTAGAAATGACCGCTTGATAGACAGGATGACACATAATGCGCATTTATTATTTAGGCATTATAACAAGACTGGCCATCCGTAGTTGGTCAAAAGTCCATTAGCAACTTTCATCTAAAGTGTCTAAAGGGTTCTCAACCCACAACGACAAATCTGTTCATATTCTCTGTTGCATTGTGTTCAAAAGCTTGTGCCACACATTGATTATTTGTTTGCAATAAAGGGAATTTTAGGCCTTTTCTTTTCCCTTTTCCTATCGTCCGTCACCTTTTCCAAAATATCATAGCCACTAGAACATTTGATATGGTTGTTGAAATCCCTCAGTTTCTAAGAGATTGGTGGGAAAACCTAAGCATAGATAAACAAAATCAAGTCAAAATGGTGTTTGGGATCTAATTTCACTAATGGAGCACACTGTAGTAAAAGGGATAGTAAAAGCAGCAGTACATTATTGGGATGCGGACCGAGCGGTTTTCCACTTTGGAAGTGTAGAGTTGACACTGTTGCTGGAAGAAATAGGCGGATTGTCTCAACTCCCATTTGATAGTGATGAGGTATTGATGCCTGAAAACATTACACCCGAGGAGTTCTTCGAAATGGTAGGGCTTAAGCCTGAATAATGCACAGACATTGTAAGACAATTAGGAATTTTCTTGACTTCCCTCTACATCAAATTTATGTATGGAAAAGCATTTCAAAAATCCAAAGACTATTTCAGCATTAACAAGGCAGATTGGCAAAAGCGGAGGGTACTTGCTTTTGTCACCAGCTTTTAAAAAACTGTCATGTTTCCCGAACACAAAGGATGAGTTGATGTTTGCATGGTATCCATTGTCGATGCCTTACTCAAGGACTTCAATAAGAAATACACTTTGGTACCAATGATTGTTGCATAAATGTACCGAGCTTTAGAACGATGCAAGAAAGGTGCTAGCTTTTTCGAAGGTTGTAATTTACTCCTACAAAATTGGTTGATGGAACATTTGCAAAGGATGAACACCATAGACCAAGCCTTCTACCCCATACCAAGAGAAAACTACATCTTGACTCATACTGCCCGCATGAACAATGCTCTCAAGAAATGAGACCAGCCAACGACTGCAAAAAGGCTGGCACCACAGGCTTTCTCAGTCGACATCTGAGAACATACAATGGATGTTTGATTACTTTCCCGGCACAACAGTAATCACAAGATCCGAAAGAGCTTATTTTCTTGGGTTAGTAGGCTTTAGAGGAGTTTACCTATACACTCCTTTAAGGGTACTTAGACAAGTAGGGAGAAAGCAGATTGTAGCCCAAATTGCAGACATCAGAAGTTTCAAAGCAGATATCTTTGGAGGAGTGATACCGTTCTAAGACAAGATATTAGAACTTTGGAAAGAAAGGCAACAAATAGGATTTGAGACTATTGGATGAGACAGGTTTGATGCAGGCTATGATGAAGATTATCCAGACTAGCTAAGGAAAGACATAGCAAAGGCAGTTCAACCAAGAGCAACAAGTAAAAGGAAAAGAAATGCTGATGAATTAGAACCTGAGTGCAAGAGGCTACACAAACAACTGGCAAAGGCATGAGAGAAAATAGCGAAAAATCAAAGTTTGGTCGAAGCAAAGAACAAAGAAAAAGACAAGTGTCACAATAAGGCAGAACTCCTGACAAAACGCATAGAGTTCATCGGTGTATGGGCTGGCG
Source organism: Petunia secreta (assembly GCA_029990175.1). Classification (NCBI taxonomy): domain Eukaryota; kingdom Viridiplantae; phylum Streptophyta; class Magnoliopsida; order Solanales; family Solanaceae; genus Petunia; species Petunia secreta. Next base: position 23,801,109 of record JARKIP010000022.1, on the reverse strand, counting down.
AAGGAATGGACTCTGTGGCTAGCAAAGGAATAGAGGAGGAAGGAAGGAACGCTTGGGAAATGTTGAAAAACTTCACATTCGACATATCTCAGCTCTTAACTGACGCAAAAAATATCATCATCCAAGGAGACTCGCCAGGGGCAAGCTTCTCAAACGAATATTCGTCCGAAGAGGAAGAAATTGAATCTTTTCAGTATGGATCAACATGAAGAATGCTCGCTCAGGCCATGATCTGATTTTCTAGCAATGTTTAGTCCTTTCGTTCTCTTACGTTGTTTCAATATCAACCATTATAATAATGACCAATGTTCAATAAATGTAATATTCTCTTTTAGACTCCGCATTTTGTAGCAAATGAAATGATATATGTGGCACAAAACGCTTTCCAAATCATCATGCATAAAGCGGTCATAGGATACATTTTTATTTTCTAGGATTTGCTTGATTGCTCTAGGTCTCTTTCTACCTAAGTCAATCCCTTCCCAAATCCAATCTCCTACCAAGGCACCTCATCTCCCTACATTATGCTCAAATCCTGATAAAAGAAATCTTTCGAAAGTCTTGATAATTCCCTATCCCTTACGAACTCAAAAACCTATTATCCAAAAGGTTGGCTTAAGTTGAATACCAAGGCAGAAGATTTGGTTAAGCAAAGTGCACTTATCAGAGATTTTTCAAAATAAGAAGAGTTTGTAGTAGCACGCACTATACACACAAAGCAAAAAATTGATAGGGCAAGAGATTTGTTGGTCAAACTCAAAGGCAAAAATGACTTACCGAAATACTTCGTTTTGACACAATGTTTGAGGATTATTTTGTCGGTCTAGACCATATTGTAATACATTTAAGGCAATCAAAAATATTTCCAAACTTGCACCTATTCATGGCCAAAAAGACGTTCAAAGGGTAATCCCAAGGCAGTAAGGAAGTGAGAAATTATCGGAACCCGCTTGATGATACAAAGGTTTATGCATAACAACCAAAATTAGCAGGCTGATTCAATTTGGAACAGAATGCAAAGGCGTAGTGACAAAGACTCCACTATATGACGGAGCCAGAAACTCTTGCTGAGTGTTGGAAGCCAATCCCTACCAACTAGCAAGTGCGGGATGAGACGATGAAATCAAGACGAAGCTATTTGAGACACTTACAAGAACATTAAATGATTTGATACAAAAAACAGGGGCACATAGATTTCTTGAAGCGATTTTGGTCGCTTTATTTGAATAAATTTTCATGACAACAACTACATTGAGTAAGGAATACAATCTGGCCAACCTCTAAAATGGTCTTGGCTGAAGCAGCGATCTAAGAATATATGTGATACACCGGGATCGTTCCTTTGGCAACAAAATCTACCTGACAAGCAAAAATCGAGGCAAAAATTGAATTGCAGTAGTTGGTTGACAAGTATGAAAGACATTGAGTATCTTTATCAAAGACACATAGGCATCATGACAGTAAAATTTGCAAGAAAAGATGATAAATACACAAAGTCTTGGTGTTCGATAAAAGCCAACCTCTCTTTTCTGTCACACAGCACAACGTTTTCCTATACCACGTCTTTATCACTTTTCACTGACATTCAACTTCACAAGTATCAGTTATTTGACCAAAATCCTTGCCTTGACTGCTATATAAAGCACTTAGGCAGTCTTTTGTGATATTCATGCGTTCTATCATAATCTCTAAATTCATGTGCTAATTTATCATCTGCGGTCTAGGTATTCTCTTAGGCTCTATGTGTTGTTTTGCATCAAATCTTTGCTAATATGCTAACGTACTTTTTTGTATTTTGCCACTTTATTACGACTGCTTTGCATGTGAACACTGAAATTGGTCAAGAATGCGCATTCAAAAAAGCCAAACTGAAAACTTTTACCTTCTCGAACAAAGTCCTTCAAACCACCAGCATATGACACCGACAGAACCTAGACAATCCTAATTCCACTTCCGTACAACTTGTAGTACGGACGAACAAAAGTAGCTGGCAACATACCCACACATGAGCCACAAGAAAAATTCAATCACTGTACAACTGAAATTGGCAAAACTCACAACCTCACACCTTTACTCCTTTAGCTCTGTCAAGAGATTTTTCAAGCGACAAACAAACTATTCCCTAGATACCCATTCCGAAATTCGATCCAACAAAGATCTACACTCACCACTCAAACATTCAATACCATGACATCACGAAATACCCAATACCGAAACACAATATTCAAAGTCTGATTGACAAAGGCGAGACAATGATCAGAACCAACGAATAAAACTTGCAAATCTCAAACAACAAATGCATTTTCTATACAAAACAATCCATCAAAGTTAGCTCCTTGAATTTGAAAAGAAAAGCACGAAATAGGAAGACACTCCGACACAACCCAAGACAAATACAATTTTGGACAACCTCTAAATTCTGCAAAATCCAAACACCAAACCTCAGTCTAAGTATACAAATACCCACATAATCAGAGTCATCGAGATACCCAATCGTCACACTAAAAGGCGAATGCAGATTCAAGCCAATACATTGGTATTCAATGCAATGCAACCACTTTATTTCGACTAACGAAACTTTAACAGTAGATCTTTCAGCACAAATGTAAGATTCGCAGGCAATCACAACAGGCATGATAGCACTTTAGCCACGTCAGGCTTATAATATGATGACTAGCCATGTCAGGCTTAAAATATGACGACTAGTCACGTCAGGCTTATAATATGACGACTAGCCACGTCAGGCTTATAATATGACGACTAGCCACGTCAGGCTTAAAATATGACGACCAGCCTCGTCAGGTTTTGAATATGACGATCAGCCACGTCAGGCTTAAAATATGACGACTAGCCTTGTCAGGGTTAGAATATGACGATTAGCCTCGTCAGGGTTATAGTATGACGACCAGCCTCGTCAGGCTTAGAATATGACGATCGGCCCTGTCCGGCTTAAATATGACGAAACTCATATATATTATTTTGCAGGAACCACTACAATAGGCTCGTCCGCATTAGCATTGGACATACACACATATTTTTGTTTTGAAGGTACTACTATAATATGATGATCTATCAAAGGCAATAAACTGGGGCAGAATTTTTAGGATCCCCTCAAAAATTCCACAAGAGGCAAGCTGACAGTGGACAGAACTTTGAGGTTAAAACCTCAAAATTCACCAAAGGCCCAAAGACGAAATTAAAAAAAACGACAATCAGCGTGACAGTGTTCCAGGAAATCCTACGGGCATGATAACATCGTTTTATATGTTTTAGCACTTCACTTTACTTTTTATATGCAGGGTATACACCCCGATGCGATAAACAATTATCTCCTTATGAGAGGCACTAGTAGCTCCTGACGAGCAGACAATTATCTCCTAACGAGAGGTACTTAGTAGCTCCTGACAAGCAGATAATTATTTCCTGACGAGAGGCACTTAGTAGCTCCTCACGAGCAGACAATTATCTCATTACGAAAGGAACATAGTAGCTCCTGACGAGCAGACAGTTATCTCTTGACAAGAGGCACTTAGTTACTCTGACGAGCAGACAACTATCTCATGACGACAGCCACTTAGTAGCTCCTGACGAGTAGAAAATTATCTCCTGACGAGGGGCACTAATAGCGCCCGACGAGCAGGCAAATATCTCCTGACGAGAGGCACTTCTTTTCTTCTCTTGCACTATATTTTTGTTCGCAGGGTACACAGCCCGACGCGACAGGCATACATCTCATGACGAGAGGAACTAGCAGTAGGTCCTTTTTACGAGGAGGCAATAGCAGTTTTCTTTTCATGCAGGTAGGTCCTTTTAACAAGAAGGCAGCAGCAGTGTCATAGTGTCCTAGGGTATACAGCCCGACACGACAAGCAATTATCTCCTGACAAGACGCACCCAAATAAATATCCCCAGAGGAGAGGCACATATTCCTTAGCACTGATCGCACTCGAAACAGACAAACAACTACTCGAGTCAACAGGGAAGTTTACTTTATCTCTACCTTTTCCTCTATCTGAACTTATCTTGATTTTACTGCAGGACGCCCCCTGATCTCTCGAAAAACCCTTACACCATTTCTATCCTCGCACACTTTCTCCCGAAAAATCACTAGCCCACAAGAAATTGTGCAACCGCAAAACCTCAAATACATACTAGGCATCATCCCAAAACCCAATTCAAGAAGCCTGACCCTACAAATAATGCTTTTGCTACACCTGCAAACTATCTATTCTGTCGAGTCCCAAAGCGCTCAAATCTATATTTCCCTACTTGCACCGGTGATCTACCTAATTTTTCCTTGCGGATTGGATGTCAGTTTTGTATTCCTTCCTATTCAATCCTATTTGTGTCAATCGTGCATGTTCTCATGCTTAATCGTGTCCATCTGTTTGAATCGTGCGCACTTTTAAAGCTCGTTCTTCAAATGTTTCCCAGCTCAGTCAAGGCAATATTGAAGGCAAAATTACTCATTTATCGAGATGAAGTGGAAACTATATACATATAAATTCCTCTTTATGGGTGTGTAGCGTGCCACATTTTCATAACTAGGACGTTTATAAGCCTCTTTTCACATGCTCGAACTATTGATGTTATCTCATCTTCGATAGTGCCTTTGCTTTATTCTTCATTTATCTCCCCAAGAGGCAAAGCATACACGAATCTAAACTTTACATACTTGAATAAGTTTAGTCTTGACATCCAAAATCGTGTGTCATAAATTTCTCACACAGGCAACATGTCATTCTAGAACTACACACGGCCTGATTCTCATGTAACCCGAGATATGTAGGCAACTCAGAGACCGGGGTTCGGCCAAAATATCCCCACAACTCTCATTTTCCTTTTACTTTGTCTATCCATTGAGACAAAACTGGCTACTCCTTCAACTATCTTTTTCCGGAGACTCTTTCATCATCCCCGGGCAAAGCGGGGCTGCTGTGGACACCCAATTTTGTTCCTCCTTTTTCTAAAATTGGTTGTATTTAACTTAAAGATGCAATTTAACTGTTTGAGAAAACTTGCATTAAAAGACATGCATTTATGTGTGTTATCCCCTGCTTATACATTATATAATTAATTATAGCTATATCGTATAAATGCATCATTAAGGCTACAGGTCAAATTTGTATGGATTTGTGGCCATTTGTGCAAATTAATAATTATATGTGATTACTTATATTTAATTAATTTTATTTGAGCTCAATTAATGTTATTTGTGCATTTTATACAATATGTATATCTTTATTTTTTTGTACCTTTAAGTTGAATATTGGCTAGTTAAAAAGAAAATGTCCAAGTCTAAGTTTTATTCATACTTACCATTTTTTTTTTTTAATTATTCAAATCCTTTCAATTTCACTTTGAACCTAGACCAAATATCTCACCAATACAATATTTCATAATTCTTAATTGTGCTATATATTTCCTTTTTTCCTATTTATTTTGAATGAAAATTTCAAAAGTAATCTTTCCTTTCTTACACTTCCCCAAATCAGACCTCAAATCTCTCTACTCATTAGTCTCCAAAATCAACTCTCAAGTCCCTAATTCCGAAAATCATCCCCAAGATCTCTCCAATCTCCCCAATATTCCCATCCCAAAATTTTTGCAATCTCCTAATAATGACTATATCTCATAGTTTAAATAGATGGCATTCATCAGAACAAAATGGGGGGACACCAAAAAAATATACAGATTACGAACACATACAATGTCTCCACCATACACAGTACAATATATCATTCACACACTCACAGCCATTACACGCCATCAATGCCATTACACACACCCTCATTTGGTTTTCTTCAATACCCACACACGCACACAAATCTGAAATAAGGGACAGGGAGGAAGGACATTGGGGTAGGGGATCGAGAGAAATGGGACAAAACAAATCTAAAAAGAGGCAAAGTTGCAGTGACGCCGGTGAGGTTCACCAGGCGTCGCTCCTCCCTTCGTTTGATTTTTGCTCCTCCATTTTCGCCCCTTGGTCCCGTCGAGAAATCCAGATCGTTGGCAAGTTTCATCGACAGATCCATATCGTTCCTGTCTTTTCCGTGTGACTTCGATTTCGATCACTGCTATCTCTGGTGTGCTCATCAGAAATTGGTCTGCGAGCCAGTTTGTTCATTACTACTGATTTGACTGGTTATTAAGAGAATTTGATTCGGTATTGTTCTGATTTTTGGCCTCGCAGATCTGTTGAGAATCTAGAACTGTCCTCAAGCACAAATCATTTTACCTATTGTTCTGGGGAATCCATTTCTTCGGCTGCCTGCTCCGTTGCTTTGTTCTACCGTTGTCCTTAGTGCTGCGTGTGCTATATATCTCTATTAACTGATGTTGCTTGGCCTTCGTTTATCTGATTTGCGTTAACTCTATTTGTATTGGATTAAAACTGGCAACATCTAAAAAGGTGACACGTGTCTGCCACGTGGAACGGGTAGAGGTTCCACCGGACAGACATCTAGCGGACAGATAACTAGCCAGGCGGTTACCACGAGCGGATCCAAATCAGCAATGTAACGCTTCCCAGGTCAGCACGATCTAAATGAGCAATTATTAACCTGATCATGTGCGATCTCTGAATGAATGGTCATAAAGGAAATAATTACGACCCAGCAGTTACGTATCCGTTAGCGGTTACAAAACTCAACGGACGCCTATCAGATCTATAAATAGCATTCGTCCAAAATCATTGTAACGGACTTTTACTTCCTGTCTACAAGATCAATAAGAATACTCTCTCTTACTCCTGCTCAAACACTGTTCTTTGCTTACATTCATTGAATACTTTGCTCTCCAGTCTTCTAGTGCGATCCGTAACGAGGAACTCTCACCGGGGTCAAGCGATCCAACACGGTTACCTCTACTCATTTTTGTTAACGCTTTAACTTTATTCACTTTGGGTTATATCTTGTTTCCATATTATTATTTATCATCGTTGGAAATTATGAATATATTGCTACTCTAACAACTAACGCCATTCATCATTTAAACTCTTAATCTAAACTATTGATCGTGACTCCACAAATACAAATTTAATTGTTAGTTGGCCTAAAATCGGATCTAGGTTAAACAATTTGGCGACCACAGTGGGAGTCGATCAATAGCCTTTGTAGGTTAATAAGTTTATCTTTTCCAGCACTACCTTCCTTTTTGTCGATCATTTTGTTTCACAACTAACATGGTAGAAAGTGGTTCACAACGAACTATCATCGGCGGAAGTCAGGTACATACCTCTTCATCAAGTCCCAATTATTCTCCCGATTATTCGGCCGACGGGCAGCAACAGTCTTCCCAAGGACAGGTTAGGCAGCGAAATGGGCGTAGGCACTCTCAGAGTGCCACTCCGCCTAGGAGAAGACGCCATAGGAGTCTCTCCCCTGGACAAGGGAACCTCCAGGAGATGTTCTACGCATTCATGCAGGAACAGGCGGAGGTCAACAGAGGGATAAATGAGGCACTCAACTCTCTCCGAGGGCAAAACCCTTCGGTTGCAAAAGCTGACGCTGCAACGCCACATCGTAATGCCCCTTCTTCACACACTTCAAAGGAAGGTGGGGAGCGAAACAATGGAGGATCTATGGCATCCACTGAAATGAGCATCGTCGTGGAGGCTCTTACCAAGCTATTCATGGAGAGCCAGGAAGCACTTCAGAAGTCTCTCCACGAGAGAATCGATCAGATACTAGGTGCTCCACCCACGCTAAAGAAAGTTAATGTCCAATGGTATTCCCAGTGGCCTTGGAAGAAAGAAGCAGCCCCAAAGGCAATACCCAAGACATTCAAGATGCCAAGCATTCCGAGATACCGTGGGACGTCCGATCCCAATGATCATCTCATGATGTTCAACAACTTTATAAAAGCTAGCGATCTCACCGATGAGGAGATCGAATCTATCCAATTGAAGAAGTTCGTGGAGACCCTAGTGGATGGAGCTCTGCGATGGTACTCAATGTTGCCACCAAACTCTATTGGATCCTTTGCAGAAATGGCCGAGCTGTTCGTGGAGGCACACACAGGCGTTCAAAAGACGGAGACTCGCGTAGAAGATATCTTCGAGATCAAGCAGAGGCCCGAGGAGTCTCTCCGTAAATATGTGGATCGCTTCCAACGGGAACGTATGATGCTACCCAAAGCACCGGACAGATGGGCGGCGATCACATTCAACAACATTTTGGATATCAGGAGCTCAGAGGCTATGCGCACGCTATACGAATCTCTTCGCGAGTTCCCAGTAGCCAATTGGTGGGACGTCTACAACTGCTACAACTCAAAGGTACGTATTGATGAAGATAAATTAATTGGAACAGGTACCCGAGGAAGGACTCAGTCGCGCAATGGTGGTTCCGGCGAAAAGGCGGAGACAGAGAGGACAGAGGTACGTTACGAACCGTACCCTGACCAGTCACGCAACAACTCCAAAGGATGCACCCGCAACAACAGAGGGCTGTCCCGAAGAGATGATTCAGAATCAAGCCTCCGTGGAGCCCCAAGCCTGCCGAGATTCAACGTGGAAATGTCTGAAGTAGTGGCAGCACTCAAAGATATGGGAGAGAAGTTCAAATGGCCGAAGGACATGAAGATCGACCCAAGCAAGCGAAACCAGGACCTATGGTGCGAATTTCATCGTGACCACGGTCACACCACCGAGGACTGCAAAGTCCTAAGGTATGAAGTTGCACATTTATTGAAACAGGGATTCTTGAAGGAGTTCCTGACCGAGAAGGGAAAGCAAACTCACACGAAGGTCCAGCTAAACAAATCTGGCCCTCCACGGGCATCTTCCCCAAAGATGACAATCAATGTTATCTCGGGTGGGATCAAAGTGGATTCCGTCACCTTCACAGCAAAGAAGTACGCAAAGGTCTCCATCACAAATACCAAGCGTCCACGACCAGAAAAGACGATAACATTTGAAGACTCCGACATAGATGGTCTGCAGTTCCCACACGCTGATGCGTTAGTGATAACGTTACGCGTGGCGGAATTCGATGTCAATAGAGTGCTCAACGATGCGGGCAGCTCCGCGAACATTATTCAATCACGAGTTGTAAAGGAGATGCAGCTATCGGATAAGATCGTGCCGATATCCTGAGTTCTCTCCGGTTTCAACAACTCGAGTGAGAAGAACTTTGGCGAGATTACTTTCACAACTCTTGCTGAAGGGGTAACGAAGGAAACGATATTCCATGTTGTCGATGCGGACCTAGCTTACAACATCATCCTGGGAAGACCCTGGATCAATGATATACAAGCTGTTCCTTCCACTTACCATCAGGTGTTGAAGTTCCCATCTGAATGGGGAGTACGTGAGGTTCGAGGAGAACAACGCTCTTCTCGAGATTGCTATTTGGTAGCCCTCAAGCTGCCCGAAGAAAGCAAATAGCAATTACTGCAACCGTGATCAGACATGGCACACGAAGAAACAAAGTGCGAGGTCCCGGAATTTATCACAAAGCTGGACGAATGAGAAAGTCACATGCCGACCGTGGAAGCTATGGAACCCGAAGAATTGTTTGCAGACAGATCGGAGCGGAAGGTCTACTTAGGGACCGAGTTGAGCGAACGCTTACGAGGAGATATCCTCCAGTTCCTCAAGGAGCGGCATACAACGTCCGCCTGGTCTCATGCAGAATTGACAGGTATTTCTACGGATATTATCTCTCACAAGTTGAACGTCGACCCGTACCACCGCCCGGTAAAACAAAAAAAGCGCCAGCAAGGAGCCTTTTGGAATCAGGTCATCAACGATGAGGTTGATCGATTGTTGAAGATCGGATCTGTACGTGAAGTCAAATACCTAGACTGGCTAGCCAACGTGGTCGTTATGCCCAAGAAAAATGGCAAATGGCGAGTCTGCATCGACTTTACAGATTTGAACAATGCCTGTCCGAAGGATTCATATCCCCTTCCCAGGATAGACCAACTGATTGATGCAACAGCCGGGCACGAGGTGCTTACTTTCCTCGACGCATACTCTGGGTACAATCGGATATTGATGGACCCCGATGACCAAGAAAAGACAGCGTTCATAACCTGCAGAGGCACGTATTGTTATAAAGTTATGCCATTTGGATTAAAAATGCAGGTGCGACGTATCAACGCCTAGTCAATCGAATGTTCCACAACCATATCGGTAAGACTATGGAAGTGTACATCGATGACATGCTGGTTAAATCCAAACGAGCAGAGGACCATCTAGCGCATCCAAAAGAAGCTTTTCGAATACTCAATCAGTACAACATGAAGCTGAACCCGGAGAAGTGTGCATTCGGAGTCGGGTCGGGAAAATTCCAGGGCTTCATCGTCTCTCAACGTGATATTGAGGTCAATCCCGCTCAGATCAAAGCTATCGAGTCAATCCCAGACGTACTCCACAACTGGAAAGACGTCATGAAATTGACTGGGAGAGTGGCAGCCCTGCGAAGATTCATATCCCGATCGTCAGACCGATGCAAAAGCTTCTTTGATGGTTTAAAGCAAAATAAGGAGTTCGAGTGGACTCTCGAATGCCAACAAGCACTGAAGGATCTCAAAAAGTACCTGTCCAATCCACCACTGCTCTCTACACCTCAACACGGGGAGCAGTTGCTGATTTATCTGGCAGTATCAGAATCCTCGGTAAGCACAGTTCTGGTTCGAGAAGAGAAAGGTAAAGAACTTCCCATCTATTATATTAGCAAAGTTCTAATTGATGCGGAAACACGCTACCAACCTTTGGAGAAATTAGCTCTAGCACTGGTAACTGCTGCTCGTAAGTTACGTCCTTATTTTCAAAGCCATTCAATAGCTATGGTAACAACCTTTCCTTTGCGAAATGTTTTGCACAAACCTGAATTTTCGGGAAGGTTAGTAAAATGGTCTATAGAATTAAGTGAATTTGATATCACCTATCAACCTAGGGTAGTAATAAAATCACAAGCCCTAGCAGACTTCGTGGCAGATTTTAGCGCTAATATATATCCTGAGGCAGAAGAGGATGCCGTTCGATATACTGGGCAGGCTCCTGGCGCATGGACCCTATACACTGATTGCTCCTCGAGCGTCAAAAGGTCCGGTCTTGGACTGGTTCTCATCGCCCGATCCGGAGAGACCGTCAGGCAAGCCATCAAGTGCCCGTTTATTACTAACAATGAGGCCGAATATGAGGCCGTTATTGCAGGATTGGAGTTAGCCCGAAGCTATGGAGCAAACATCATCAAGCTTAAGAGTGATTCTCAACTAGTGATCAACCAGGTGACCGGAGGCTTCATTGCACGAGAGTCCAGAATGCAAGTGTACCTTGCCCGTGTAAAAGAACTCCTGGCCCAGTTTGATGAATGGGAGGCACTTCAAATTCCACGAGAAGAGAACCATGAAGCCGATGCTCTCGCAAATCTAGGGTCAGTGGCAGAAATGGAGACGGCCAGCTCTTCAGCTGTCGTTCAACTTCTCTACACGACCATAGACCCGGAAAAATTCGAAGTCAACATTATCAACGCAACTTGGGACTGGCGGAATGAAATCACGAACTATAGACGCTGCCCGTTGACATAAAAGCCGCTCGCAAGCTCAGAATAAAAGTTGCTCGGTATACAATCGTCAACGGCGACCTCTACTGCAAAATGTTTGCAGGGCCCCTCGCAAAGTGCCTCGGACCGAATCAGATCAACTACGTGACGAGAGAGGTCCATGAAGGCTGCTGTGGCAATCATTCCGAAGGCAAGGCATTCGGCCGGAATTGATTCGTGCAGGATACTATTGGGATAAGATGGAGAAGGATACGAATGAGTTTGTCAAAAAATGCGACAAGTGTCAGAGGTTTGCACATCTTCTTCATCAACCGGCAGAACCGCTCCACTCAATAATCTCCCTGTGGCCCTTCATGAAATGGGGAATGGACATAGTTGGTCCCGTTCCCGCGGCGCCGAGAGAAATGTAATTCTTGTTGATCATCACCGACTACTTCACCAAATAGGTCGAAGCGGCAGCATACGTGAGGATACGACAAACGGAAGTTGTTGACTTCCTTTGGCGTTTTGTCGTATGTCGCTTTGGAGCACCTAAGAAAATAGTCATGGAAAACGGCCCACAATTCATCGGCCAGAAAGTGACTAGGTTCCTAGACGACCTGCACATCAAGAGGATCACTTCCTCCCCATATCATCCGGTTGCCAATGGACAAGCAGAATCTACCAACAAAATAATCATTGAATCCCTCAAGAAGCGCCTCGAGCGGGCTAAGGGATCCATGATCATCAAGAGCTCTGTTCAGCGAAGCCTTGCATTCTTCGAGTAGAATCTCCAGACTCTGGGCAGATCGTGCGAACCCTTCTTTCTCTTCAGAAAGAAGGTCCTTCTCCTTGGTGAGTTCGCTAATCCGCTCAATTCGCTCATTATTAACTTCAGCCAATCGATTAACTTCACCCCCAAGGAGACCACACTGCTCTGCCAGGATCTTGTTCTCCATCAGAGCATCCAGCAACTCTTTCTTTACCTCGAGTACTTGATCGACATTTTTGATCCTGGAGCGGAACATTAGCTCGGCAGACATCATACTTGACTGGAGAAACAAAAGAAGCAAAAGTTAGAAGTCTGAAGTCAAACTACCTCCAACACAAGCAATAAATACTTACCCGGGTAGAATCGGCAGCAATTGTAAAAGCCAACTCCTTATCACTTATTTCCCTCATTGTCCACTCCTCTCGGGGACCAATGAGTGATGAAACCGCCTTGGATAAACTGCCCGGCCTGGATATAAAATTGACACAGGGGCTAGCTTCATGGTATGCTTCCTCAAGCAGTACTTGGGTTCCCAAGCCTGTTCAGAGGGGTAGTTTGGACCAAACTTGTAGCGCACACTCCTAATGTCCTTTAATCCGGTCTGACTAGTGATGATTGACCGCCAGATGAGCCTTGTTGTTGATATGTCAGAATCACCCTCCACTCCAGGATCTATCGTGTCACACTCGTGTACACCAACATGGGTCGCCCCCTCAATGGCGACGTTCTCCAGGTCCTCGAAATGAAAAACACGAGGACCTCGGCCACCCTCTTGAGGAACCACTTCTCTTATCTCTTCTTCTTCTTCACCCACTTTCCCTTTCCTTTTGTCCGCACGAAAAGGAGCTGCCCTCACCACGTCATCAACTCGGGGACTCCTCTCCGGAGTACGGGCAGCCTCTTCCTCAACTTTCCTCTTATCGCTCCGAAAATAAGGTTTTCGCACAAGGGGTTCATTAGTTTCAGTCTTAGTATCTGAAACATCAATCACCACCTTGTGTAAACCCTCTCTCCGCGTAGACTCGGGGACTTCGGCAGTTGTCTTGACACTCTCTTTCGCAGACTCTGGTATGTTAGCTTTGGGCGAGGACTCACCTCCAGCTGTTGAGGTTTGCCCGGCAGCCACGGAAGTCTTACGAGCAGACTTCTTCCGTGCTCTGCCCTCACCTTGGCCCTTCTTCTTCCACTTCAAGGAACCAAGGCCACTTGATAGAAGCTCCTCACCACCTTCCCTGCCACGCAGTGCCTCCACTGAAGCCAATATAGACGCGGCTTCAGCATCGAAATTAGCAGCGGACCCAGAAGGCACGACCTGAGACGTAGGGGCAGGGAAAAAGTCACCCTGAGTACCCGGACCTGCAAAAGGCAGAACGGTCAGACACAACGAAAGTACAAAGGAAAGAAATGGCTATGACAGCAAAGAGTTCTCACCGTGAGTCTTCACGATCAGACTCTTCTGCGCGGCAAAGTACTTTAACTCTCTCTTCTCAGGGGAGAACTCCTTCAAGATCACCTCAACCCACGCCGTTAGCTCATCGACTGATATGAGCCCGTCGTAGGGTCACTTGGCGGCTACAATGAGGAATCAAAGGGATAAGGAAACAAAAAGAGAAGAGGAAGCACGAAAAACTCAAAAGGATACTCGGGGACTTACGCTTCTTGTTCCAAAATTCGGGAAGAAAGGTCTTGGAATTGAAGGTCAGGGCCTGGGTGCGAACGAACACATACCGGTGCAACCAACCCCGGTCACTTATGTCCTCAGAGCTCCCACGCATCCTGGCGTTTACAAAACCATCTTTGAAAATTTGTATATTATACAAAGAAATAAAATATTCGTATTAAAAAATTTGTCAGTTTCTGCCGCAAACCAATCCAAGAGTGTAACTATTCTATACACGCTGGGGCACAGTTGCCCCGGGCAGGGTAAATATTCCCTGCAGAGCCTCTCAAGCATAGGATGCAGGGGTAGTTTACATCCAACAGTAAAAGGGTAGGTGCACATAGCTGTCCACCCAGCCCTATGTGAAGTAATGTTCTCCTCTTTGGAGACCGGCAAGAGGGGAATACTCGCATCCCAATTGCAGTCCGCTCTAACCTGAGGGATCACCTCCGATGCGATCCCGGATTTGAATCTATACGCCGGCCAAATGCGTATATCTCCATGATTGTTGGACCCTTTAATGTTGCAATCCTTTTCCAGCTCACCCCACTTCTTGGGGATGATCTCCGCAGCAGTGGCCTGAGTAGCCCTAGGCCTGGGGGTGGCTGCCGAAGAACTACCAGCTGCGTCAATATTTTGGTTTCTCCTAGCTTTTGAAGACATGATTCCAGAAGAGTTGCGAAGTTCGGAAGAAAAGTTGAATGATATTCAAAGAATTCTCAAGATTTAGCAGGAAGAAAATGAAAGCAAGTAAAAAGGTTTCTTACTCAACAAACCTCTATTTATAGGAGCAAAAATCCAGCCCATCAAGTTCCCGCGAGACACGTGGAGACTATCCGAGAGGTCATGATCAGATCCAACCGTCAAAACAAGAAGTAGGTTTCACCAACTTTCGAGGTGTCATCATTACCCTGAAGTGCAGCGGTCACCTCGCGATCAGCAGTCGACGTGTGCACGTGATTGAGGCGGTTAAAATCATTATTTTTACCCTTGGGACGCGCAGTACTCACTTCGAAGCAGGCTGCAGACGCGCAGATGTGCCAGCTGCAGTTACTTTTTTACTGTGCATTCAATGCGCACATCATGGGGATTTGTCACGTAGCTGATAAGATACGTACGTCACCTAGCTTCGTCATACAAAGATTGGATTTTGTAAAATGAAAATTCCCGCCAAAATTCACATCCACTCCTCGAGCAGATACTCTGCTCGAGCAGTGCGGGGAGTATCTGTATTGGATGAAAACTAGCGACATCTAAAAAGGTGACACGTGTCTGCCATGTGGCACGGGCAGAGGTTCCACCGGACAGACATCTAGCGGACAGATAACTAGCCAGGCGGTTACCACGAGCGGATCCAAAGCACCAATGTAACGCTTCCCAGGTCAGCACGATCTGAATGAGCAATTATTAACCTGATCATGTGCGATCACTCAATGAATGGTTATAAAGGCAGTAATTACGACCCAGCGGTTACAAAACTCAACGGACGCCTATCAGACCTACAAATAGCATTCGTCCTAAACCATTGTAACGGACTTTTACTTCCTGTCTACAAGATGAATAAGAATATTCTCTCTTACTCCTGCTCAAACACTATTCTTTGCTTACATTCGTTGAATACTTTGCTCTCTAGTATTCTAGTGAGATCAGTAACGAGGAACTCTCACCGGGGTCAAGCGATCCAACACGGTTACCTCTACTCATTTTTGTTAATGCTTTAACTTTACTCACTTTGGGTTATATCTTGTTTCCATATTATTATTTATCATTGTTGAAAATTACGAATATATTGCTACTCTAATAACTAACGCCATTCATCATTTAAACTCTTAATCTAAACTATTGATCGTGACTCCGCAAATACAAATTTAATTGTTAATTGGCCTAAAATCGGATCTAGGTTAAACACTATTGAGTCTATAGCTTTGTTTCAGGCTTGTTTGACCGCTGACTGCTTTTCAAAGTTGTTTTGATTATTGCAGCTACGTTGGAACTAATCTGGACATTATTGTGCTAATGTCGCAGCCTATGAAAAAAAAATTTTATTTGAGGCACCTATACTGATTTGAACAGATCTTATATGGCCAATGACGTTTGGAGGCCAATACAAGTTCCGTCCCGTATTCACCGTCCCGTACGTGTCCCGAAAACAAACCAAAAAAAGGCGATGATGATGAGTATACAATTTGTAAAATAAGCATAGAGTGTGTAGGATCGGTACATGGTATGGCAACACGACCGGCCTCCGTTGTTTGCAGCCGTATCGATGCCCTTAAACCTCTACCTGATACGACGAAATCTAAGCCTAAATCTTTTTAAAAAAAATCGATTTTCCCTCTATTATCTTTTATTATTATTATTATTATTATTATTATTATTATTATTATTATTATTATTATTGCTTTTTGTTATTATTATTATTATTATTATTATTATTATTATTATTAGTTTATTTTACTTTTGCTTACCTTTATTTTATTAGTAATAATACTAATTAATTTTTATATTTTTGGCAATGTACATTTGAATGAAGTCTAGTAAAGGACAACGCATTTGGAGTGGACAATACTTGACTACTTTTTATCTCAATTTATTTTATACTTTATTTTATTCACACTAGCTATTCATTTTCTTTTTAAGAAATATCTGAGACGAAATTTGCGAAGGATGAGACACTAAAAAGACGAATATTTATTTTTTATGCAAATTATTTTATTGTAGAATATTAGTGGAAATTTCTTGTTTGTTTTACTTTAATTTATTATTTGAATCCCAAATATTTAGTCCGACCGGGAACCACACTTGGTGGAATTTGAGAGGTGCCTAACACCTTCCTCTTGGGTTAATTTGAACCCTTACTCAGAATTTTCGGTTCGTAGATCAAATTTCAGAGTTAACATTTTAATTAAGTAGAAACAAAGTAGGTGCCCTAATACACCTAGTAAAAAAATATGTTAAGTGGCGACTTCAAGTCTTACCCGTGAGTTCCAATAAGTCGAACCCTGTTTTTGAACTCTAACCGGTATGGGGAACAATGGGTGTCGACAGTGCAGCCCCAGGGTGCTCCTGCATTTCCCCACGTAGCTAGAGGTGCACCAATGCCCAGCAAAGATCGGGGACGTGGTTCTGGTGGTCCCTCTAGAGGTGGTTCTTTGAGTGGCAGCTCATCTTAGCCGCAGAGACAGCTTTATGCATTGTCAGCAAGGCAGGATGCCGTGGTATTTCCAGCTGTTATTACAGGTATTTTATCTGTTTATGGTCAAGATGCATATTCTTTGGTTGATTCAGGATCCACCTATTCAAATATTTTTCCTTATTTTTCTATGGGATTTCATGTTGATTATATGCGTCTTTGTAATCCCTTTTGTGTTTCTAGTCCTGTTGGCGACTCTATCGTAGTGGATCAAGTTTATCCAGACTCTATGAACGACCTGCTATCAAGGAAATTTTATTTTCAGGATTTGGGTACCGTTACACTGACACATACTTGTATTGCAGTTGTGACGCGGCCCGTGGCTCAAAAGTTGTCGGACCCAGGCAGTTTCACCATACCCTGCACCATTGGCAATCACACATTCGGCAGAGCTTTGTTAGATTTGGGTGCCAATATTAATTTGATGCCTCTGGCTATTTACATGAAGTTGGGCACTGGAAGAGCAAGGCCAACATCTATGAGCCTGCAATTAGCTGACAGGAGTTTGAAACGACCTGCAGGGATCATTGATGATGTACTAGTACAGGTTGATCGCTTTGTATTTCCTGCTTATTTTGTGATTCTCGACTGCCAAGTGGATGAAGAGAACCCCACAATTTTGGGGAGGCCATTCTTAGCTACACGGAAGGCTATAATTTATTGTGAGGTAGGAGAGATGAAAATGAGATTAAATGATGAAGAAGTGACCTTCAATGTGCAAAAATCCATAAAAAGACCCAGCGAGTTTGCAAATTATTCAATGGCAGAGCTTGTAGAGTTGACTGATGTTGTAGATGGTAGTTGACTGATGTTGTAGATGGGATGTATTATCCTAATGATCCTTTGGAGGCATCCCACCTAAACATGGATATGATTGATGGAGATGTGTTGGCAGAGTGGGTCCTTGCACTTGAAGGACACAGTTACTGGCATAGGGAGCCCAGGTTTGAACCACTCAACCTGGCTCAACGAGCAACACCACCTGCCAAGCCCTCAATTGAGGAACCACCAAAGCTGGAGCTTAAACCGTTACCTCCACACCTCAGGTATGTCTTCTTGGGACCGAATTCCACTTTACCTATTATTATCTCATCCTCTTTGCTAGATGTGCAGGTAGAACAATTGACACAGGTGTTGAAAGAGTGCAAGCAAGCTATTGGGTGGACCATTGCTGATATAAAAGGGATTAGCCCGACGACATGTATGCATAAGATTCTGTTGGAGGAGGGTCACAAACCATCAATAGAACCTCAGAGAAGGCAAAATCCCAACATACAGGAAGTAGTGAGAAAAGAGGTAATCAAGTGGCTGGACGCGGGCATCATCTTTTCTATATCTGACAGTACCTGGGTGAGCCTCAACTAATGTGTTCCAAAGAAGGGTGGGATGACTGTGGTAAAGAATGAGAATAATGAGCTTATCCCCACCCGAACAGTTACTGGCTAGCATATATGCATGGATTATAGAAAGCTAAACAACGCCACCAGGAAAGATCACTTCCCACTGCCTTTCATTGATCAAATGCTACATAGACTGGTGGGGAAGTCACAATTTTGTTTCCTAGATGGATACTCGGGGTATAATAAGATTTATATTGCCCCTGAGGATCGTGAGAAAACTACTTTCACGTGTCCGTATGGCACCTTCTCTTTCAAGAGGATGCCATTTGGGCTTTGTAATATGCTAGCCACTTTCTAGAGGTGCATGATGGCAATTTTTTCTGATATGGTGGAGCACATACTAGAGGTGTTCATGGACGATTTTTCTGTGGTGGGAAATTCATTTGATGAATGGTTGATTAACTTGAGAAGGGTGCTACATAGATGTGTTGAAACTAACTTTGTCCTGAATTAGGAAAAGTACCACTTCATGGTACAAGAGGGAATCGTGTTGGGACACCATGTGTCAAACAAAGGGATTGAGGTAGTTGTACAGTTGGGAAGAAAGTTGCAAAGCAAAGAAGGTAGAAAAACATGGTATTCTCCTCAAATGAAAGAAATAGTAAAAAGTGAAAAAAAAGAAAAAAAGAATCAAAAAGCAAGGAAAAAGAAAAAAAGAAGAAGAGATGAATAGATTTTTGAATAAATGAGGAGAAAGAAAAGGATACATAAGGGACCTTTGGTTCAAAAAGATAGATATAAACAAGAATGTTGGGAAGTGATACGACTACATGAAAAGGTGAGGAAAATAGTAGTGAGTGATGTTTAAAGTGTTTAGGGGAAGAATTAGTCACTATATACCCAAAAGTATACCACACCTTACCCCAAGCCAAAATTACAAGCTATGAAAAAAGTCCTACTTGACTCTTGACTGAGACTCCTACATTAATGGAGAACACCAAAATGGGCAAGCCTATGGTACCTTTCTATGAGACATGAGAAATTTCTTTGTGTGTGTGAGAGTGTTCGATATTTGATATACCACGAGTTCTTTTGAATTCATATATTGTGTGTTATGTGACATTCTCTTATTGTGAGATACATTGGAACTTGAGTGGTCTATAGGTTTCTACTTTCAATACTTGATTATGACCAAAAGAAAGGGTGTTTGAATTTCATGGGTGAGTTCGGTTAAGTTGTGTGTCACGAGTCCTTATCTAATCTTGATGCCTTGCTTGCTTTTTATGTATTCTTCTTCTTTACTCGAGGACGAGCAAAAGTCCAAGTGAGGGGTGGTGATGTTTGGCTATTTTATATGTATTTTTAGGGTAATTTTTACCATGTTCTGATAGTTATTTGAAGAGTTTATATGCAAAGTTAATATGATTTGATACTAATTGAGTTGTTGGATTTAAGGAAGTGAACGTGGTGAATTGAGGAAAAATTGCATGTTTTGGCTTAAAAATTGAAGTTATTGAAGATTTCAAGTAACTTGTGTGCCACACGAATGACAGGGGATGAAATAAAGTTTTTCTCTAGGAGTGAAGAAAAAAATTCAACACATTTAGGCCAAATACACGAGCAACATGCGAGCTGAATTGTTGAAGAAATTAGGTCCGCATGGCACGCGAGCGTCATGCGGAGCAGAAAAGAAGGGACGAATTTTAGAGGGCATTTTGGACTATTTTCCTATTCTCCTACAGGGTATAAGAGCTTTCTTTGCCTCCTTTATCACCTATTTTGACCTGGGAAGGCTAGACCACCATTTTTGAAGCACTTTGGAGCTTGGAAATGCATCAAAACTATTGGAACTGAAGAATCAAAGAGTTTTTCTCAACTCTTCTTATTTTTTTTTCCTATGTTTGTTGTTTTTGACTATAAATTTATTATTGTTTAATACAATTATGAGTAGCTAAATTTCTACTCTAGGATTTTGATTAACCCATTATTAGGGAAGTTTTGAGTAACTTCAAGATTGAGTAATAAATATTCTATTTATTTGGCTGTGTTTTCATTGAATTCAATTGTTTGGCCTTCAATTGTTTGTGCCCTTTTTACCTGAATAATCTTGGGAAAGAAGTTTGGGTTAGGGTCAGTCAAATAACAGTACTTCAATTTATGATAAGGGATTACTTAAACAGATTTAGAGTTATTATAGGGATATCGTGATTCGGCTGTGGCCTGAAATTGGACAGTTCTTAATGGTTTTGATTATTTTGGGAGAAATAGCTCAAGAACGGTGGTGTTAGTAGTTGGAAAACTCTAGCGAACAATTTTAAGTTCAAGGCCGATAGGATAGTACTTTGTGCAAGTTTGGAGTGAACTCAGGACTAACTCAGTAACTGGGAAATTCATTATCCTAGGCTTTTTAACATCTTAAAGTTCAATTTTTAGCATTCTTAGTTGAACTTAGTTAATTATTAGTTAAATTGATAGTTCATTACTTGAAATATTATTGTTGAACTTTGAATATTTGGCTATTAAAGATAATAGAACTTGACGTTGCTCCCTGTGGGATTTGACACGGACTTGTTAAATCGGGTTATACTTGCAGCAACCGCTTATCTATCTTAGGACGAGTTTTGGGCGTAATTAGTGCATAAAAAGTCATAGATATCAATAGATAGTATTGCTAAATATGGAGGAAACTTGAGAGAGTATCGATGTAGTTTACCTAAAACTTATTGACTTGGAGAAAGTAGAATACTTAAACATGATTTAGACACCACTCGTGAGGTTGAAAGTACGAGGAACCATAATCGAGTAATTAAATGATTAATCTTTAGGCGTCCATTCGCCGACTTTTGAAAGCTTTGACAAATGGACATTATATTTTTATTTCCTACAAAAGAGAAAGAAAACATGTAGATTTGAAAATAAGTGGATTTAAACTTTTCATTTATCTCTAATGATAAATGTTCATAGTCATACTAGATGATATGGAATATTTAAGATCACAAATTTTATAAATTTTATTATGACATTTTTATGATTACAAACTTTATAAGTCTTATTTTTAAAATAATGTGTATTGAGATAGTTAGTATAATGACTTGGGAAAATATCTAAGCTGATGTGGCAATAGTTAGTTAGTGGAGAAGAGAGACTTGGTAATAACTAGCTCTTCTAGTTAGCTTAGTGAGTAAGCTTTCTCTCTTACTAGTCTCAGCTCACCTAGGTATATAAATAGAAGAGTGTGTGTGCAAGCTGTGTAATCAACTCATATATGAAAAAAATTATTGCATTTCTCTCTCATTTTATCACGGTATCAGAGCGGAAGACCGCAATTTAAGAGTTCATCTTTACGATTCCACCATAGCTACAAGCTTCGAAACACAACAACAATGGAAGTGCAATGACTTAGGTCAGAAAACTATGCCCTATGGAGAAGATTGATAAAAATGACGTAGGTAAAGGAAAGCTCGGTTTTGTGGCTGGAACATGTGATAAGAGTAAGTATCAGGGAGCACTGGCTTTGGTGTAGGAGAAGTGCAATGCGATCGTGTTGTCATGGATTGGAAGCACCATGGCAAGTGAGCTGATGCCCAATATTGTGTATGCATCTAGTGCTAAGAAGGTGTGGAATGAGTTCAAAGAGAGGTTTGATCGTTAGAATCTGACCAGGATTTATCAGGTATGGACTAAAATTGCAACTTTAACTCAAGAAACAATATCTATGACTACATATTATTGAAAATGAAGGATCTATGGGATGAATTAGATATTATAGTGCTTTTACCAGAGGAACCTAGGGAATGTCTTGTGCATTTTAGTGCAAGAGTTGAGTCAGCCAGTGTTAGGACTACTTGACACCAGTAGGGATCCACTGACTATGTTGGCAGGAAGGCACAACAAAAAATTTAAGTCAACGAAATCTACATTAGTGTGTGAGGACTGTGGATGTAAGGGAAATCTTAAGGAAGACTGCTACAGAATATAGGCTTTCCTGATGATTTTAAAAGCAAGAGATCATGTGTTGAATCCAAAGGGAAGAAGATATTCACCACTAAAGGTAACACGACCTATGCAAAAAATGTGAATGCAGAAGAAGCTTAGGCTAGGCCAGCAAAAATAGCAGGACACTACCTGACTGATGAAGAGTATAGCAGGTTCATTCGGATGCTGAAGAAATCTCAATCAGAATCAGAAAGCTCACATGGTTTGGCAGGTACAATTAGATTATTGTCAAATGCCTCAATGAATGACTGGATAGTAGACTCAGGAGCATCTCATCACATCATATATAGGGAATATATGTTGAGTGATGTTAAAGGTGTGAAATGGAAAAGGGGAGAATGGAGTACAACTTCCTACTGGAAATGGATGTGAGATTAAGCACACTAGAAAGACATATCTATTGGGAGATCAGTGCATCAAAAATGTGTTACATGCTCCTGACTTCAAGTTTAACTCGTTGTGTGTGTCTAAACTCACCAAAGACCTCAACTTCGAAGTGACATTTTACCCTGGATTCTGTGTATTTCAGGTTTTCACAGTGGCAAGGTGTTGGGAACTGGTAAAGAATGCAATGGGATGTACATGATGAAGAGAAATGATGATACAGTAATATTAGGAAATTTAGTCATAGGAGTAGCAGAAACCACACTATGGCATCTCAGACTTGGACAAGCTTCTTTGAACACTATCAAGCAACTACTAGACCTCCATGACAAGATTCAAATAGAGGAAACAGGAAGTTGTGATATATGCCCTCTAGCAAAGTAATGTAGTTAAAGTTTCCTTATAGTACTACTAAAGCTTCTAATGTGTGCTCATACATTTAGATGTATGGGGACCTTGCAAGATCCCTACATATGACAAAAAATAGTACTTTGTTACTATAGTGGATTATTTTATTAGATATGTTTGGGTATTTTCTAATTCAGTCAAAATGTGAAGCCTGTGCGGTGTTGAAGAATTTCCTGTTCCTAGTAAAGAATCAGTTTGATGCTGTTGTTAAGATCTTGAGATCAGATAATGGGACTGAGTTTTTTAATGCAAAATGCAATGAGTTGTTGTCATCTCTAGGTATTATTCATCAGAGTAGCTTTGCCTACACTCCGCAACAAAATCGTGTTGTCGAGAGAAAGCACAGACATATACTTAAAATGGCTAGGGCAGTGAAATTTCAAAGTAGAATTCCAATTAGGTTTTGGGGTGATTGTGCCAGAACAACTACATATCTAATGAACAGGCTAGCAATTTCTCTGTTGCAAGCTAAATCCCCTTATGAAGTACATTTTGGTAAGCCAGCAAGTCTAAGTCACATCAAGGTGTTTGGTTGCCTAGCTTATGCAACTACCTTGCCAAGAAAGGATAAATTTGCTTGCTCCTCAAGCAAGGAGAACAATTTTATTTCAGTATTCTGAAACACAAAAGGGATATAGGCTCTATGATCTTGAGACAAAATGCATCTTAGTCAGTAGAGATGTGGTTTGTCACGAGCTTGAGTTTCTTTTTCAAGATTCCAAGCTCGATGAATTTGATATGTTCACAAGTTCTTTTTATGCTGGTGAAATCCATTCTGAAGATGCTACTATTTAGTTGCTGCACAATAATATTTTCCCTTCAGCCTTCACAGAAAAATCAGAGGATTCTGCTTCACCTATTCTTTTTCATGACAATCTAGAGACACCGGAAGCAGAAGTCACTAGTTCTTCTACATCTGCTCTTACAGATACATTGCCTCATTCTACTACTGAACAGTTAGATGAGCCTGTCCCAACACATTCTAGACCTAGAAGATCAGTAGGGCCACCTATTTGGTTCAAAGACTATGTCACTCAACAGAAAGGCTCAGAGTCTCATCCATATCCTATTTCTAACTATTTCTCTTATGATCATCCGTTAGCCTCTTATCACTCTTACTTGAGTACTTTTTCAGCTTGTATTGAACAAAAATCATACACAGATGCTGCAAAGGATGCAAGTTGGGTGGAGGCCATTTCAGAAGTAATACAGGCTTTAGAAAACAATCATAGTTGGGAGGTGGTTTCTCTTCCCCATGGTAAACAGGAATTTGGTTCT
Source organism: Petunia secreta (assembly GCA_029990175.1). Lineage (NCBI taxonomy): Eukaryota > Viridiplantae > Streptophyta > Magnoliopsida > Solanales > Solanaceae > Petunia > Petunia secreta. Next base: position 23,776,583 of record JARKIP010000022.1, on the reverse strand, counting down.
AAATGGGTCTATAAGATTAAATACAAGGTAAATGGTGACATAAATAATTTCAAGGCTAGACTGTTAGCCAAAGGGTACACACAACAGGCAGGCTTAGACTATCATGAGACTTTTCACCTGCTGCAAAGATGGTTTCTGTGAGAGTTGTCATTTCTGTTGCTGCTTCTAAAAGATGGATTATTTTCAAGATGGATGTCAACAATGCCTTTTTGCAGGGTGATTTGTCCAAGGAAGTTTACATGGAATTAACTCAGGGATTTCATAGTCAAGGGGAGTATAAGCTCTGCAGACTGCAAAAATCTATGTATGGCTTAAAGCAAGCCTAAAGGCAGTTGAATATTAAGCTCACCTTGGTCCTTAAGGAAGCTGGTTACATTCAAAGTGCTTATAATCATTCTGTATTTACAAAAAAAGATGGAACTGATTTGGTGATTTTGATTTATGTTGATGATTTGCTAATCACTGGAAGTAATGACAAGCTGATAGCAGATGCCAAAGCCACTCTTAACAAGCACTTCAAAATGAAGGATCTGGGAGAGTTAAGATACTTTCTGGGATTGAGGTGATGAGGTCAAATGCAGGCATCCTATTAAATAAAAGAAATACGCCTTGGAGTTGATATCTAGCATAGTGCTCAGTGGAAGTAGACTAGTGACAACACCAATGGAGAAAAATCTTAAAGTGACCACTATAGAAATGACAAATACATGGGAAACAAAGTTGATCCAGAACTTCAGGATGTTGCCTCATATCAAAGTCTGATAGAGAGATTTCTCTATTTGACTATCAGTAAACCTGACATAAGCTTTGTAGTTCAGGTGTTAAGTCAATTCATGCAACAACAAAAACAGTCACATTTGGAAGCAGCACTGAGGGTTGTTAAGTACATAAAAGGGTCACCAAGAATGAGGATTCTCTTAAATTGAGGAGAATATGATCAGGTGATAGCATATTGTGATGCAGTTTTGGCAGCATGTCCAAACACAAGAAGGTCAGTGACAGGCTATGTCTTGAAGTTAGGAGAGTCTCTCTTATCCTGGAAGTCGAAAAAACAATAGACAGTAAGCAAGAGTTCTGGAGAAGCAGAATATAGATGCATGGCAGCTGTGGTAGCAGAGATAGTATGAATGGTTGGCCTATTAGAGGAACTGAGAGTTGAGGTGCAAAGACATGTGCAGTTACACTGTGACAGCAAAGCTGCAATGCCAATTGCAGCAAGTCTTATATTTCATATGAGAACAAAGTATATAGAAATAGACTGTCATTTAGTAACAGAAAAACTCAAGGATGGATTGATCAGTACTCAGTATATCCCTACTATAACTCAGATTGTTTATTTGATGACAAAAGGATTGAGCAGTGTCCATCATAGACCGTTGATGTCCAACCTGGGAGTGTTTGATGTCTTCCACTCTCCAGATTGAAGGGGAGAATTGAGATAATTAGTATAATGACTTGGGAAAATATCTAAGCTGATGTGACAATAGTTAGTTAGTGGAGAATAGATAGTTAGTTATAACTAGCTCTTCTAGTTAGCTTAGTGAGTAAGCTTTCTCTCTTATTAGTCTTAGCTCATCTAGGTGTATAAATAAAAGATTGTGTGTGCAAGCTGTGTAATCAACTCATATATGAAAAATTCAATTATATTTCTCTCTTATTTTTTCAATGTGCATACTTAAATTGTGCCACATATATTGAAATGGGAAGAGATCTACCAATCAAATCTTTAATATCCATAACAGGATGAGGTCGGAGTCACTATCTCAGAACTACAATACGCATAATACATATATGAACGTTATCATGCGAAGTGGAGAAATCATATTTTAAGAAAATGACTTCTAAGTCTTTTACCTCAAGTAGCTCTTCTTCAATGTAGTACGTATCTTAGGGCGTAAAGTATTTATTTTTATTAATTACATAATTTCCTTCAAGATGGTCCTGATATAAAACCCCATCTTGAGTAGACCTGTATATAAAGTCTTAAAAAAAAGAGGACCACAAGGGAGAGAAAAAAAGGAAAAACCTCATCCCTTTGTCACATTTATATAACTACTTTGCTCTAAACATGTACTTCTCTTTTCCATTATATTTATATGTGCTACAACTAGGTAATAGCTACATTCAGAACAAAGATTGTAGTACATAATTAGGGACATCCACCATCCCTCGAACATATCCTAATACTTGGTTTTTTTTAAAAAAAAAAAAAGATGAACATGTTAAATTAATTCAGTTCTAATTTTTTGCGTTATTAGCCATTTATCTAAAAGGTGGTTCTTTAATCTTAATACATTATTCCCTCCATTCAAAAAAAGATTGCATGATCTCCTTATTAGTGGGTTCCTAAAAGAATGACGTGATTTTAAATTCGCAAACAACTTAACTTTAAACATACAATTTTACCTGATGCGGTGCAAACTACCTCAAGAACTTTCACTAGCAGTCAAGCCAAAATGATCCAAGACACTTACCTCCACTTGATATGGAAGGGCATGAAAGATGACTCCAGAAGAGGCTTGAAGATCATGCATTGGAATACTATGGAAGGAGGACCACCTAGACTACAAGGAGGAGCACCCAAGGCACATTTTGAGGCTCCTCAAGAAGCTCAAGGATGAGGCGGACCGCCTTGTTGAAGATTAGTGGAAAATCGGCTAAGTCCCAAAATACATGCTCTCTGGATCTCGAAGAGGTGGACCGCCAACTCTCCTATGGTACTCCATCAGCTTATGCAGAGCCGGGGCACCTAGTCTGATGGACGGACCACCCACTTCTCTCTTGGCTTGACGGGAATTTTACTTATTTTGCTATGTAATTTCTACTTTAGCCCTACGTGGCTTATGTCTTTCTAACCCACTTTGAGGGGTACTTTAGACCTTATATTATGTTTAGAGGTCATCTATAAAAGGAGTCCTTGGGGTTTTATTTAAATTAGCTAACTTTGAACATTGGAGACAAAAACTTGAGAGATGATTTCTCTTATGAATGAATGACTTTCTTTGGCTTGAATCAATTAGTGGATCTAGTTGAATCTCATTCTAAACCCGAACAAGCTATTTGCAAGAGCCGAGTGCCTCTTGAGGACTATTCGAATAGTATAGGCTATTCTTGATACAATTCGAGGGTGTTACGAGACCCGTTCCTCGTAGCTACCACGAAGGGAGTTTTAGACTAGTCTTGCTCCTATCATTTATTTTCGCTTCCGTATCTATCCCGTATCATCTTGGTATCAGAGAAAGACTCAGGATTTATTTATACAAACCCTCGATCCTTGTTCATCGTGCCCACGTTAGTTTCTATTTTGGTTTCTTATTGTTGTTGTTGAAAAAGAAGAAAATACAAAAAAAAAATGAAAAAGTTGAAAAAAACCAAAAAATTTGCTAGTGTTTCTTGGATTGATATTGGGGTTTTTTCCCCATCAAAAACCCGTCGATTTGGTACCAATATCGTGTGATTTGAAGTTTTGAAACAAGATTTGATGATTTGAACCCCATGTTCTTCAAAAACCCTTGCTATGAATTTGATGAGCATTGAATTTTGATTGTTGTTGATTGGGTATTGATATAAAGCATTGGGGTTTGATTGTAGTTGCTGAAAACACATTGGGGTACTTTTGAATTGGGAAAACACCTTGAAAACATTGGAAATTGGGTGCCAAAAGACCAAGAAACACGATTTTGGACTGTGCTGAAGAACACAGTAGGCAGATTGCCCACTCTGGGAGGCGGACCGCCCAATTTTTGCGACACTCTCTGGATATTGGCGGGACGCTTTCTCGTATAGGGTGCCCGTGTAGTTGTTTTTCGTAGGTTTTCGTTTTTTATTTGATTGCATTGCTTCCGGCTAGTACTATTAGAGTAACATTCCTACTCGATTAGTATAAGTTATTTGAGCTTTTAGGTTAATCGTGCTTAGAGGAGAGCAGAGCTCAAAGAAGACTCGTAGAACCATTTGTTTCAAGTCCGCACTTAAAGAGCGTAACGTCCATCGAGTCCCATTAATTCCACTCATCCCTAAGAGTGCTTGTCTTGTTGATTGTTTGTTTTTTGATTAGGAATGTGGTTCAACTACGTGATACCTTTGGTTTAAGCTTGAGTGACAAATCTCCCACAACTAAACGAGTGTACCCGAGAGACATTCAAGTGAGGTGTGTGTGTGAAGTTATTTCACTAACTATTTGCTTGTTTTGTAGGTACCACCGCTGGTGAAGGTGATGATCCCATTAAGGGAGCCTTGTCTACAATAATGGCCAAGTTGGAAGGCATGAGCCTAAGACTTGAAATTCTTGAAACAAGGATTCCGAGTGTCCAACTTGAAGCCGGTGAGGGTACAAGTGGCTCAACGATTACCCCATAATAATTTGCAGAACTAGCCAAGCAACAAAAGCTAAAGGATGATTAGGCTCTTAGGGAGCGTGTGTTGGGAATGGCTCAACAAGTGGGCATTCCCCACAACTTGGCAATCCCCAAGGAGATGTTCCACTCCCTAGACCCCGTAGGAATGTTGCACCTCTTCAGGAAGTTGATGAAGCTCAAGAATGGGAGGAACCCGAACTTGATGATGATGACTTGGAAGCTCCCTATCTAAATAGGAGAGCAATGAATGGAGGCCGGGAATTGAATAGGGCTAGAGCTCAAGTTCGAGGACCTCAAATTGGGTATGGCGGGATGAATTTGAGAAGGGATTATGATGCTTATGGTGACCAATTTAGGGGCCAACCGAAGCCTTACCGAGGGGGTCGTGACAACAATAATCTCAATAGTGTAAAAATCACTATTCCTACATCCAAGGGGGTTAGCGATCCAGTTGAATATCTTAAATGGAAGGTGTCAATGGAAAGAGTGCTTGATACAAATGAAATGGCTGAGGAGAAGAAAGCCAAATATGCTATACCTTCCTTTGAATCTTTTGCGTCCACTTGGTGGGAATCAGTCAAGAGGTCAAGGAGAAGGAATGCTTTGCCCGTGAACCTTACTTGGGATGAATTGAAACATGTGATGGATGAAAAGTATGTGACTCAAAATTATCGTTATGATCAACTCAAACGGCTTTACGAGTTGAAGCAAGGCTACAAAACGGTTGAAGAGTACTACAATGAGTTTGAGCAAATCTGAATGGCCTTAGACAAGGATGCGGAAGAAGATGAACAAGTCGTCATTCGATTCAAGAATGGGTTGAACCGAGAGGTGGCTTCTCAATTGAGGTTTTACTGGTATGATTCTCATCATGAACTATTTGAAGCCGCGGTTGAAGCCGAGAAATGGCTCAAAGAAGAAAAGTCCATCCGCTATAGGAGTATTACTTCTACTCCCGTGAGTAAGCAAACGGAATGGAAAACTCCAAACACAAGTGGTGCAAGTGCAAGTCGAGATGTGAAGAAGACTTATGAGAAGCCAACACAAAAAGTGGGAGGTAATTCTAAAACTCAATTGAACATTCCTACTTCTTTTTCTATTGAATGCCACAAGTGTAAGGGGTATGGTCATTTTACTAGAGATTCTCCTACTCGAAAGACCATTATTGTTATGGATGATGGGATGGTATATGAACAAGATAGTAAACCCAAGGATGAGGGACTGGAGGAGAGTGAGTTAGTTTAGCGAGGAGAGGAAGCGGAAGGAGATGACCCTAACATGTTTCGTGTTGTTAGGAGGAGTTTGAGTGCTATGCTTGTGGAGGAGAGTGAAAATGTGCACCGAAAGAACCTCTTTCATGCTAGATGCTGTGTGATGGGGCAAGTGTGCTCAATGATTATAGATTCGGGTAGTTTTGCTAATGTGGTGAGCCAATCATTGGTTACATAATTGAAACTACCCACTCTCAAACACCCAAACCCTACCATTTGCAATGGTTAAGTGAATGTTGAAAGTTGAAGATGGTGAAGCAAGTCAAGATAAAGTTCATGACTGAGAACTATCAAGATGAGCACATGTTTGATGTGGTTCCTATGCAAGCTTGCCATCTTTAGTTTGGTAGGCCATGGCAATATGATAGAAATGTGGTACATGATGGCCATGTCAACACCTATGCGGTCAAGCATGAAGGAAAAAGTTTGTGCTCAAGCCCTTGACACCCCAGCGAGTACGTGATGACTATAGGCGTATGAGGGAGTTGAAAGAAGCGGCTAAGGCTAAGTCACCCGTGGAGACCAGACCTTTGGCCGAGAGCCTAGTTGTGACTCCACCATCTTCTACCGGTAGCATTTGTGCCATGATGTAACCGGGTGAGCTTTTGAGAGGAAATGATAGCACCCAATTGCTCATTTGCCTAATGCACAAAGGTATGGTTTTATCTTCCGAATTTGATTATTCTTCTAACCTTTTGCCTAGTGCTATTGAGAATGTTTTGAAGGTTTTTAGAAATTTTTCCCGGATGAGAAGCCTAGTGGTCTACCTCCATTGAGAGGGATTGAACATCAAATCGACTTTGTCCCGGTATCCCAAATCCCAAACAAGACGACCTATAGAAGCAATCCCAAAGATACAAAGGAGTTGCAAAAGCAAGTGGATGAATTGCTTATCAAGGGCTTGGTTCGTGAGAGCATAAGTCCGTGTGCCGTGCCCGTTATACTTGTCCCAAAGAAGGATGGCACATGGAGGATGTGTGTGGATTGTCGAGCGGTCAATAAAATCATGGTAAAGTATCGACATCCCATACCTCGTTTAGATGATATGCTTGATGAGCTAGGTGGTTCTAGCATCTTTTTAAAGATAGACCTTAGGTCCGGTTACCACCAAATCCATATGAAATCGTGTGGTGAGTGGAAGACCGCATTCAAGACCAAGTTTGGTCTATATGAATGGTTGGTGATGCCATTCGGCCTCTCTAACGCACCTAGTACGTTTATGAGGTTAATGAACCATGTGTTAAAACAATTCATCAACAAATTTGTGGTCGTCTACTTTGACGAAATTTTAATATATAGCAAGTCAATGGACGACCATGATGTCCATCTAAAGCAAGTGCTTGAAGTGTTGAGAGCCGAGAAGCTCTTTGCTAATTTTAAGAAATGTGCCTTTGGTGTTGACAAGGTAGTCTTTCTAGGCTTTGCTGTGAGTGCCCAATGAGTGGAGGTCGATGAGTCTAAGGTAGAGGCCATTAGAGATTGGCCTACTCCCACTACCGTGTCTCAAGTGAGGAGCTTTCATGGCCTTGTTATCTCCTATAGGATATTTATGAAGGACTTTAGCTCCATTGCTGCAGCACTCACCGAGTTGGTGAACAAAGACAAACCTTTTGTATGGGGGAGCCTCAAGAGAAGGCCTTCCAAGAATTTAAAAGTAGGTTGAGTACCGCTCCTCTATTGCAATTTCCCGACTTTGGAAAGGCATTTTAGGTTGAATGTGTGCCTCGGGGGTGGGAATTGGAGGTGTTCTCATGCAAGATGGGAAACCTATAGCCTACTTTCGTGAAAATTTGAAGGGTGCACTTGAATTACTCTACGTATGACAAGGAGTTGTATGCCCTAGTGAGAGCTCTAGCTCATTGACAGCATTATCTTTGGCCTAGGGAATTTGTGATTAAGAGTGATCATGAGTCACTCAAACATCTTAGAGGCCAAGAGAAGTTGAACAAGAGGCATGCCAAATGGGTAGAGTTCATTGAGAGTTTCCCTTATGTGATTCAATACAAGAGGGGAATCGAAAATGTTGTGGCGGATGCACTTTCTAGGAAGTTTTCTGTAGCCACCACTCTTGCTTCCAAGCTCATGGGTTTTGAGAGTATTAAATTGATGTATGCTCAAGACCCTAAGCTAAAGAGCATTCGTGAAGCTCTTGAGAAGGGAGAAAGAGTTGAGAAGTAACAATGGGTAGATGGCTATATCTTTAAGAATGGTAGAGTTTGTGTTCCCGAGTACTCATAGAGAGAATTGCTTATTCGTGAAGCCCATTCTGGGGGCTTGATGGGAAACTTTGGGACAAATAAGACCTTGTCCATTCTCATGGAACAATTCCATTGGCCTAAGATGGGGATGCAAGTTAAGAGACGTTGCAATACTTGCCTTGAGGGCAAGCATGCTAAGTCCAAATCGAACCCCACATGGTTTGTATACTCCTCTCCCCGTACCTACTAGCCCGTGGATGGATATTTCTATTAATTTTGTTATGGGATTGCCACGTTCTAGGGGGACATGAAAGCATTTGTGTTGTGGTGGATAGGATCTCCAAGATAGCTCATTTCATTCCATGCAAAAAGTGTGATGATGCACAACATGTTGCTTCTTTATTCATTGACCATGTGTTAAAGTTGCATGGTATGCCTCAAGCCATTATAAGTACTAAGGACTCTAAGTTCCTTAGCCATTTTTGGAGAAGTTTATGGGGTGCTCTTTATACCAAGTTGTTGTTCTCTACGTCCCACCACCCTCAAACGGATGGGCAAACCGAGGTGGTGAACCGAACTTTAGGTGCTCTTCTTAGAGCAATGACTCGAGGTAACGCCGGGACTTGGATTGAAAAGTTTCCTCTTATGGAGTTTCCATATAACCGTACTTTGCATAGCATGATTGGTATGACTCCATTTGAGTGTGTTTATGGCTTTAATCCTTTGATTCCACTTGATCTAACCCCTTTGCCCAAGGATGCGATTGTTAGTTTTGAAGGTAAAAGCCGATCTAAGGCTATGCTTGAGATCCATGCCAAAGTAAGAAAGAACCTGGACGAAGCCTATTCAAAGGTAGCATCCAAGAAGAACAAGGGAAAGAAGAAGTTGGATCTCAAAAGAGTAGATTGATTGTGGGTGCACTTCCGCAAAGAAAGTTTTCCAAACCTAAAGAAAGGGAAGTTGGCACCCTTAGTAGATAGACCATTTCAAGTGCTTTCCAAGATCAACAACAACGCCTATGTGATTGATCTACCTGGTAAGTATAATGTCTCAACTACTTTCAACATTTCTGACTTGACTCTTTTTTATGTATGTGATGGTGATGCCAAGGAGGAGGTTGTCGTGATTTCGAGGACGAAATCTTCCCAAGAAAGGGGCGATGATGCGGGGAAAACTACCTCAAGACCTTTCATTAGAAGTCAAGCCAAAATGATCCAAGACACTCACCTCCACTTGATATGGAAGGGCGTGGAAGATGACTCAGGAAGAGGCTTGAAGATCATGCATTGGAGTACCATGGAAGGAGGACCACCTAGGCTACAAGGAGGAGCACCCAAGGCATATTTTGAGGATCCTCAAGAAGCTCCAGAATAAGGCGGACCGCCTACTAGAAGGGGCGGACCGCCTAGTTGAAGATTGGTGGAAAATCGGCTATGTCCGAAAATACATGCTCTCTGGATCTCGAGGAGGCGGACCGCCCACTCTGGGAGGCGGATTGCCCACTCTCCTGTGCTACTCCATTAGCTTATGCAAAGCCGGGGAGCCTAGTGTTATTGATGGACCGCCCACTTCTCTCTTGGCTTGGCGGGAATTTTACTTATTTGCTATGTAATTCCTACTTTAGCTCTACGTGGCTTATGTCTTTCTAACCCACTTTGGGGATACTTTAGACCTTATATTATGCTTAGAGGGCACCTATAAAAGAGCCCCTTAGGCTTTCGTTTCTATTAGCTAACTTTGAACATTGAAGACAAAAACTTGATTGATGATTTCTCTTATGAATGAATGAACCTTCTTTGGCTTGAATCAATTAATAAATCTAGTTGAATCTAATTCCAAACCCGACCGGACTATTTACAAGAGCTGAGTGCCTCTTGAGGACTATCCAAATAGTATAGGCTATTCTTGACACGATTCGAGGGTGTTACGAGACCCGTTCCTCGTAGCTACCTCGAAGGGAGTTCAAAACTTGTCTTGCTCCTATCCTTTTATTTTTGCTGCCATATTTTTCCCGTATCATTACCTGATTTACAGCCACGCAAATATTTATGGCTTATTTTAGACAATAAATTTTAAAAGTTATCATAGTTTTATTAAACTCTAGTACAAGTCTAACCATGTCATCCTTTGTGGAGCGAAAGGAGTACTTCTTATATTTCAGAAGAATATTTCAATTTTCTTATTAATTTGTTCAATTAACAGTGACATATTTATAAATTTGAAAAAGAATTTGGCTTCAAATTTTTTTATTTTAAATTTAATGAGATAATTGACACACAAATCAAACAATGAGAAACAATGTGAAATATAGGGATTAACTAATAAAAGAATTTATTAATACATCAGGCTTATGTTTTTGTTTCCCCTATAAGTATCTTATGAAGTCATTTTTACTTCTTCGCACTTAATGCTTGGATTACATAGGTTCTTGTTTGCTTTTCTACAAACTTTTTGAAATCTATTACAGAAAGGCATTCCAGACACACAAGAATCCGACAAGACCGCCATTTCTCTAAGCTGAAACAAAACCAATTTCAAACCGGCCAAGTGGTCCCCAGACACATACTAAAATTTGTGCATGGTCGTTTTCTATAAATATGCTCCATTTGTTCAACTTTCTGTAATACTCCCTCGCTCCATTTTAAGTGTTTGGATTTGAGTAAGCATAAAGTTAAAGAAAAGAGGAAATACTTTTAAATTATATGGTTTAAAATGAAATGTGTGTGTAATATGGGCCAATGCCTTTAATCTTGTGTTCCAAAACTAAAACGACCTTAGCTGGTTGTTTTGGCAGTTAGGACCTCCATTGGCGTGCCAACAGTCTTTAAAGCTCTGTAAGATCCACTAGGACCTGTCTGCAAAGTTTAAACTGAATCGGACCTCGTTTGGTAGGTCTCGAAAGAAGGTTTCAGTTTCAATTGTTGGTAAAGCTTAATAGAGGTTTTCGAGCTCAATATGAGTAAGTGACCTCCGATTTAAAAATAAATTCTGAGAGATCAGATAGTTTTTGCTAAAATCCCAAAAGTTAAGAATTTGACCTTTTCCCGTGGAACCGCTATCTTAAGTTTTAGAGATCAAACCCTTAACCGCCGGAAGCAGTTTATTTTGCCAAAATCTAGAATATTCAACTTCTATTACTTCATGATTTAGTAGCTCGCTGAAAGGTCAATAGACTTGTCGACCGTGCCAAAAGAAAATGTTTCCTAGTTAAGAATACAAGTTTTAGGATACTATCTCCTAATTAATAAATCCAACCACCTTCCACTAATTAGATAAGAATCCTAGTTCAAGCTTGTAGTCTTACTTTGATCAAATCACGTCCTTGCTTCACCTTAAATATATTACTTATTCAACCTTCACTAATAAAAGCCTAGATATGGTATTCAACCTTCACTAATAAAAGCCTAGATATGGTAAACTAAATCTCTACTAAAACTAGAAGCAAATATTGTTTATGTCTAAAATCGATCGCCTAGGTTAAACAATTAATTTAGAATGATATCACAAGCGATACAGTAAGCAGATGTATTTTCAGGTAAAAAATCACCAAATTTGGAGTCATTTAAGGCAAATTACGATGGAAAAATAAATAAGTAAGAGAGAAAATAATGAGCAAGAAAAGTAAAGTAATCTTATTCCTTGAGAATAGTCGAATTCTGTGGTGAATCGATGTCTTGTACAATACAATGTAAGGATGGGTTTTTATAGTAGTGGATACCCTGTCCTAATTAAGGTAAAATTCAAAGACTAACAGGGTTACGGGCGTATAACTACGGGCATTGGTGTATACAAAATCCTAACTAGGAGACTGTAACCTTAAGGCGGCAGGATGTATTCCCTTCGTCCTACGGATGTACTGCCTGAACAGTCGTAACTCGTAGAACATGCATGTATCTTTTGTGCCCGGTGACTTGTAAGATAAGCCTAGTCTCGCCAAATAGAATCGTATCCCCGTAATAGTAGGTGGCGTATTTTTGCCCACACAGTCAGTCCTCCCGACTTGCTGTATGCTGATGGATGCAGTCAGGAAGTGAACGAAGCGTGATACGAGACGTAAAGGTGTGACTCTACTGATACTCCTCTCCTGCCTCTTCACATGCGTTGTATTAAATGAAAATCACTTAGTACAATGAAGTGTCCCTCTGCGATTGGAGGGGTTTTTCGCATATCTTCCCAACGTTGCCGGTGCTCTGTGCATATCCCGTAATTATGGGGATACAAATCATGTTAACTGCAGTAATCATAATACAATCCCATGTGACCGTGATTATTCAACTTCTCATTGAAGTAATCCTCGCAAATGTGTATATATACGTCGTAAACATAGGGATTTACTCATCAGTCTCCAAAGAATTTTCAGAACATCCTTCAAAAAGACATTCTTTTATTTTTATCATGGCACAAAGACCGAATTTCCTCCCTGCCAACTTCAGAGCCAAAGATTATCTCTCTTCATCCATTAGTTTCGAAGGCGATGGCTGCATGCAGGGCCAGACTCTTAAACAGGAAGGTGAGAATAGCAATCTTTCCATAGAATATTACCCTTCTGCAGTTGTGAGGAATGATCTGATGCACATCAGGTACGAGTGTAAGTGGCATAAATTTGTTGATATTATTGTCCCTGAAGCTGAGAAAAGAATTTCTTCTCATCGGGATGGTTATTCGATGGTCCATCCATAATCTTTCACTCAACACCTCAATAAGCGTGTTCACGCGATTGTTGAGGACATATGTCACCGGTACAACATCTGTTTAGGGCAAATAAGCCCTTCTGCTTGGCGTCTGGTGGCCGTACTAGATAATCTGGCTAATTATGCTCAAGTTGCATTCACCTTCGGACATCTTCTGGCTTTCAATTCTTCCCGTTTGTAGAAGGCTGGTTCGCTAATGTTCATAAAACGGGGGAAGAAAGGTATAGTTCTTAGCAACGAGGATTCGGAAGACCGCGGCTGGGTCTATACATATGTTGCTGTACGAAAGGTCAACATAGTTTTCTCTCTTCCCTTCCTAGAGATTTTCAATAGAAAGTGTAAGTTCTTGTAAACCCTTCCGTATGCCTTGATGCAATCTACTTCTTGGACTTGATTTCTTGTTTTCTTAGAGAATCCTGTGACTGCTATTTCACTGAGCCACGATGAGTGGACGACGTGGGACACGACGATCTTTGCAAGGAACAACCCTGTGACTTTGACCTTTTCGGCCCAGGCTACTACGAACGGCTGGCGGGTAAAAGATCATGGTAATTTACAGCTAGCAAATTTCATCATGAATCTTTCAGTATCTTTATTAAGTCCCTATTTTGCCTCAAGATTCTCTCGCCGTGAAATTCCACCCTTGAAAGAGATCAAAATTGATGCACCCTATATTGCTCCTTTGCCTGACGTGCAAGCTTCTGGAGGGAGAATCTTGAAGAGAGCGAGCAGTTCCCGCTCTTCAAAAAGGAAAAGACCTTCCAGGTCTACTAGTATAGAGGCTTCAAGTGAAACCCTAGTGAATTCTGACGCTGAGGGTGAAGTCCCACTAGTGCCCGTTCCTGAAGCTGTTGAGACCACTCTGATTGCCGCTATAGAATCCAGTCCGTCTACACAAAAATCTAGGCAATTGATAGAAAAGACCCACATGGCTGAAGAAGAGGCTGGCGTAGAAGATGAGGTGATAGCGCCACCTGCCTCATTCGAGCCTCAACTGCCAGGTTAGAATCAGCTTCTTGTTGTACAATTGTGCTTTTCCCATGTACTTCATAAGTTAACATTTTTTGTTTGTGTAGAAATTATTGTGTCAACTCCTGTCCCTGAGGCCACTGACTCTTTTCAATGCTCTCTGGCAAGAAAGTGGTCATGGATGCTGTGGCCAAACCCATGAATGGAGCTCCTGAGTTTATTATCCCTATCACCGTGGGAATTAACTTGTTTAGGACTCCAAGGGCTCCAAGGGTTGTGACAGATCATGCCTACGAGTTCGTCAGTCCCACTGAATAGGGTCACCTTTCTGGTTATTATTCTCGTGAGCTGCTTGAGGTTGCCGCGGGGTGTTCATTTCGGGTAAGCTCTTCCTTCCTCATTTCATAAATCACAACTTTGTCTTCTCTCGCTGAATGCTCATGCTGCCAATCGTCTAAGGGTTGATGATGTATCATGAGATACTTCGCTGAAGGGGCCCAGAAAGAATTTTTCCTGAAGAGATAGAAGTCTTATGCGGGCAAGTTTCCAGCTTACAACCATTCGTAGAGAAGGTTGAAGAGCTGAAAGGAGAACTCCATACTACTCGTGAATCCTATTGGATAGAGGCTTTAAAGAGTAGGAACCTGCAGAAAGCACTGGCCAAAGAGGTTCACAAGCACAAGGAAACTGTGGAGACTCTCAAATCTTCCCTCACGAATACCCAAGTCTCATAGCAACTACGTCGGAGCAATGTGAACTGCCTGGAAGCGATTGTGAAGGAACTGCAGCGAAAGCTGTCTGGTGTGGAAGAGAGAATGAACGTCACTGAGAAAAGTGTCTCAGATGCCGAGAGCCTTTCTGCTTCCCTTCAAGATAAGAACGATAGGCTAAAGAGCAAAGTTGCGTCCTTGGAAAGGACCCGTGATGAACAGGTGAATGCCTTGAATGCCTGTCGTGTAGCTGAAGTGAATCATGCTAACATCACATCTTGTTCATGCCACTTTCTTCCGGGTTCATGACGACACTAACTTGGACCTGGCTACCGAGACTGCCTCGTATCCCGAGCTTGTGGGTCAGGCAGATGCTCAGCCTGTCCGACCTTGAGAAAGGTTCTGAGGAAGCCAGTGGAGAAAGAAGAAAAGAAATATTGGGTGGGGAACCTGCAGTTGGTGAAGCAAGACCTTCGTGGAGTATTGCCGTCGAAGGAAGTCCCCCGAGAGAGGAGTAGAAACCCCTCACCCCCCCCCCCCCCAAAGCTCTTTTTTTTTTTTTTTGCATCATTGTTTTGAACACTTTCCCATCTTTTTCGGGCTTGATGGTATAATTTTGGGCCTGTTTTGAGGCGTTTTGACTTGAATTACTTGTTTGTGACGCTTTTTATTTTCTTTCGTAAACAATAAGTAATGCTAAGTTGTACCTCTGTGGACGTATGCACCTAAAGATTAGATGACTTCCGGTCGTCCTGAATGTTCTAACGTTAAGAACATTTATCACCGAGCCTGCTTGGGCAATTACGTCTGTTGTGCACAAATGCTTGGTGGATTAGATTGCATCTGTAGGAGATAGTTGTTTGCGCCAATAATGAGACGACTTTATCTCGTGTGATAACGGGAACTTTTGTGTCCGACTTAGAACGTCTCTGCTTAGTTACTCGAGTAATTAAGACTTTTTGGCACTATGCGAACAGGCATTTCTGTCGGCATGTAAGTGAGGTTGTTTAATTAACAGTTCAACTTACTAATATTGCCTGGTGGCTGAGCTAGACGTAGTCTAGCTCTAAGCAAGTAGTGTACCCTACTTTTGTCACGAAAACTTAGTGTACTAGTTCAACTTGTAATTGGCATGGGCTATGAATATTTGGATCATAAATGGATCTTAATTTGTAGAAAAACTGAATATATGAATAGTAGTTCATTAATAAGGGCGCGAAGCCTGGAATGTTGTGGGTGAAAACCCGTAACATGACATACGAGCATGTAAATACTGTAATTTAAGAATAAAACTAAGGAACTAAAAAAGTAAATTCTGAAAAGAAAAGTACATCCAAATATCTCTACTCTTTCTCCCCCCCGAAAAACATCAATCAACCATACCATCGGAATCGTGGTCTTGGTTGATTGAGCTTTTGGGGTCTTCGACGACTTCAGAAATATTTATTTTGGGTACCTCTTCGAGGACAGCTGCTCCTAAGATGGATGCTGTGTAGCACTATCTTGCTGCCTCCTGGTCCCCGTTGACTTTTTTTATCCCCCACGTGTTAGGGTATTTAAGCTTATGATTCGAAGTAGATGGTACCGCTTTGACTTGATGGATCTTCCGTCCTACGATCACATTGTTAGGAACACTTCCCTTTATTACCTGAAAAGATGAAACATAATCTGCTCCTGGGAACAACTTTTTCACAACAATTGTTGAAGATAGCCAGTGTATAGACACTTGGGCCCATCTTGTCTTCAACTCCTATTGCCTTCAGCGTGTCCCATCTGATGAGGTTGACGACACTGCCGACGTCAACAAAGAGAAACTTGACGTTCATATCCTCTATCATGAGCGTTATGACTAATGCATCATGGTGAGGAGTATTGTAGCTGGTGCTATCCTCGTCACTAAATAGGATCATCTCGTCCTAGGCGTGACCCTCGTCGTGCGCTACCCCGATGTGGTTTGACTCTTTGAGCAACGTCGGACCGCCGATTATGACATTAATGGACCTCTTCGGATCTAGTAGCTCTGGTGGTCCACCTTGATTTCCACTTTTGGCGTAAGTCTGCTTTCCACTATCATTGAGTAAATCCTTGAGATAACCCTTATTCAGCAAACCCATGACTTCCATTATTAGTGCTCTACATTTGGCTGTCTCGTATCCATAATCCTTATGGAAATCACAATAAAGATTCTTGTTCCTTCAACTCGGCTTGGCCCTCAAATTGCTAGGCCAGCGTACTTGGGCGTCCTTCATGTGATCCCTTACGAACTCTACGGCGTTGACACGCAACCTAACTCTTCAAACCTGTTAGGCACCCAATCTACACTGAGTGACCCCTTGGTTGATGGTGCTGAGGACTTCCCACTATCTTCTCTTTTTGGGAAATCATCTCTGTAATCTCTCCTGCATCGCTTCCCTTTGTCTCCAGCCCAGGGTTCCTCTATGTATCCCCATTTCTGTCCTTGGCAGATGACGTTTTGGAGAATAGGGAAAACTTCCTCAGGGGTGGATGATTCTCCTGGCTCCAGGCAAAGCTTCTTTGTATATCTCTGATGTAAGGAACTCCATATTGTTATAGGATGTTGAGTCAAACTCTACTGCAATTCCCTTGTGGCTAGAAACCCCTTCGAGCTCAAACTTTTTCCAAAGACTACCACGATTATATTATCGGGACTAGATGAAGCTCCACGCTTTCCCGCTGAAACCTGTCAATGTAGTCTTTCAGCAGTTCGTCGTCACGCTGATGGATCTTGAAGATATTATTCATGCACTTCTCGCGCTTGCGGGCACCTGAATGCGCTTTTTTGAATTAGTCATTGAAACGACCTCGGTCAATCGTTTCGGAAGTTAGGACTCCGATTGGCGTGTCGATAATTTTAAAATATTCGTATTGTCCATTAGAACCTGTCTGTAAAATTTGAGCTAAATCAGACCTCGTTTGGTAGGCATCGGAAGAAGGTTTCAGTTTTATTGGCGATAAATATTAAAAAGAGATTTTCGAGCTCAGTTTTTGCCGAATGAGCTCCGATTCGAAATCCGAAAGCGCCGTTAGGTTCGTATGATTATTTGTGATTTTTGTAAACTTTCAAAAGTGAATTTCGATGTTGTTCGGCTAGTTTCCGCTAAAATGCCGAAAGTTAAATAATTTGACTTTTTCTATTTAAATTCGCATCTTGAGTTTCGGGAGTCCAATTTGAGATCCGCCTTCGCGAGTATGTTACATATATTTTTTATAACTTGTATGCAAAAGTTGGAATTATTTCGAATATCGTAGGGTACCGTTTTAATTTTTACCGTAACAGCGAATTAAAAAAAAAGGAAAAGATGACAAAATAGTTAGGCGGTGTCACTTGAGCTTAAAAGCTCAAGTGATTAACGAGATTAAGGAAGAAAGCTTATAAACAATATGAAACAGAGAGAAAACAAAAATGACGGGGAGGAAGAAAAAAATGCCAGAAAATGTGAAAAGGGGCCGGAAAAAAGTAGAATTTTTACCCTGAAACATTCAGGTAATGATCCTAATATATTATTTGAGTTTATTACGTATGTTTGAATATATTTTTACGGTAAAAATAGGGATCTCAGACATCGTTTTAACAAGTTCAATTAATAGTTTGAAGGGTCAAATGGACCCTGATAATGAAATTGATTATATATTCGTACTCAGTGAGCTATGGCAACATATAAATATAATTTATTTGGGGTTTGGTTGTGTGACCTTAAACCCCGTATATAGGCTTGGCCTGCGTATTGCGTATGCGAATAGGGTATCAGGTTCCTACCTGGATTGCCCTAAGAAGTGAGGAATAAAGCCTTTAGTCTAATGTGATATATTTTTCTGCTTATTGAACACAGTGGGATCATTTGGCAATGGAACCAAAGGACAAGCGGTTATTGAGTGGATGTACTAACTTTGTAACAAGGTAAGTGTTTATATCCATTTCTTTGGCGCCTCATGGATTTTCTACCACGTGTTCCTTACGTGTGTAGCTGCCGATAGGCGTACTCCTTACGCCTTAGCTTTGAACTTATATTTTATATTATATGTTATGTCCTGTTATTGGTATTGCATTGAGAATCTGAGTATTGTACTGTGGCTGTGAGTTGGTATATACTTTCCAGCTGTCGATGAGAGTCCCGCGCTGGTGATGGGTTATTATTACATCGTGTTGCATTTGTATGCACATTTCATCATATTGAGGGTAGGAGGATTCCGC
Organism: Petunia secreta; assembly: GCA_029990175.1. Classification (NCBI taxonomy): domain Eukaryota; kingdom Viridiplantae; phylum Streptophyta; class Magnoliopsida; order Solanales; family Solanaceae; genus Petunia; species Petunia secreta. Next base: position 23,758,173 of record JARKIP010000022.1, on the reverse strand, counting down.
CCTCGGAGCAGGAGTATTCCGCTCCATTGCATCATATTGAGGGTAGGAGGATTCCGCCCTGGAGCAGGAGGATTCCGCTCCATTGCATCATATTGAGGGTAGGAGGATTCTGCCCTCGGAGCAGGAGGATTCCGCTCCATTGCATCATATTGAGGGTAGGAGGATTCCGCCCTCGGAGCAGGAGGATTCCGCTCCATTGCATCATATTGAGGGTAGGAGGATTCCGCCCTCGGAGCAGGAGGATTCCGCTCCATTGCATCATATTGAGGGTAAGAGGATTCCGCCGCCGGAGCAGGAGGATTCCGCTCCATCTATTTGGCACATGTGACACCATTGCATCATACTGCATTCATCCCATTTCATTGCACCGCGTGCTGACTATTGTGTGACTATCGTGTTGTGTTTTATATATGCGGTATGTATACCGTATCTCAGTTTGCCTATATATTTCTGGCTCGTATCTCGGGTTGCACGCCGCAAAGGTATGAATATATGGATCGGGTTGCACGCCGCAACGGTATAAATATATGGATCGGGTTGCACGCCTCGGGAATATGAATATATGGATCAGGTTGTATGCCTCGACAATATGAATAATTGGATCGGGTTGCACGCCGCAACATGATGGATATATGGATCGGGTTGCACGCCACAAGAGGATGTATTTCTGATTGTTAATATGTTCGGGATACCTCTATGTTCTGGCTATCTTACGTTCCTGGTTTTAATGAGTTTGTGATTCCATACGTGTTTCTAGTTATTATCTGGCTCTGCCTTTTCATAATTTAAATAAAAGGAATTTTTTTTATCTGTTTCTTTTCTCCCTGGCTAGTTATCCTATTCTTTGAGGTGGCTAGTCTGCCCCACTTATTGAGTCCTTTGTCTCACCCTTGTTTGTTGTTTGTTTCTTGTCTATCTATTTTGTTTCGGCAGGTTCGCTCCAGGATTGAGTTCGCCACGTTGTGAAGGAGCGAAGACGACTTCAGCTGTCAGGGTGAGCCAACTTTTATTCCGGATGGCCACCAGTTTATTGGTTATTATTTCAGTTGCATTTTGCTCCCTTCAGGAGGTATTTGTCTTCTTTTGTACTCTTAGATGTCTAGTCTGGATAACCCTAAACCTAGTATGTTGGGTAGGCAGCTGTAATTTCTTTTGTACAGCTTAAAGATATCAGTATGTCTGTGTTTTTGTTTTAAGTCTTGTCCTTATTTGTGAATTGTTATATTTATTTTCCTGATTTAATTGATAAGGGTTCGCCCGACGGGTCTAGGGGAGGATGTCGGGTGCCCGCACGGCCTAACCAGATTCCGGGGCGTGTCAGTCATGCATATGAGTGAATGATTCTATGGAGCCCATTTGTAGCTGGGTGTACCATGCAAGGGCGGCTTTGGTTGGAGTTGAGTCAAATCTCTTCACTAGAGTAGACTGAATTTCTTCTTCAGTTCTTCCATTACTTTTTACAGCCGTGCAAGAATATGCTCATCCGGATAAGTTGTTCCATCATACTTTAAGTTATCCGACAGATAGAAATGCTTTGGTACGCGGACAACTGCAGCGCTTGCTTTATAAGCATGCTTGTAAAACTTTTTCTCATCTACCGTGGTAACTTCGGGTGGAGCAGCTGGCACATTACTGATCCGGTCGTGGATGTCCTTCATCACTTTTATGAGGTCCTAGATGAAAGGCACTCCCTTAAGGTCTTGATTGTTGATCGTTGATGACCCTCCAGGAGCGGCATCCATGTTGATCCTGCAGCTAGGAACAAATGCTGGCAAATTGTTCATGGATGCTGGCCTCTGAGACGATCCGGAAAACATCCTCCTAATTTCAGTGATATCCCTTCGACCATATTTCTCAAATTCCGTTGCTGTTGTTTTGACATAGTTTTGAGAAGATTAACAAGGAAGCTTCTGAATTCAGGATTACCTTCCAGTCATCGATCGTCTTCTCCATTGCTGGCAACATGGGAAGGGTCTTTCGGTTGCTCAACAAAATCCTTATGCTGCAGGCTGGGATAACTGAGATCTTTTGCGGATTCATCTATTGCATCAGTAGTGTTCTTCGGAATATTCCGCTTCAGGACGGGATAATGGCCACATGTGATTCTATTGCATCATATCTCATTTCATTTCATATCATTGTGTGAGTTGACTTGTTGTACATGACTGTTGCTCTGATTATCTGTGCATTGCTTATTTGTTGGTTGTTGTTTGGTTTTATTTCCTTGGCTAGCTCACTTATCCTTCAGGTTAGCTAGCTATTCCTCACTTATTGATTTTTTATGACTCAGTCCCTATCTGTTTCTTCTCGTGTCTTTTTCTTTCGGTAGATTCGCTCCAACACCCAACACGCAGTGTCAGTGAGGAGCATGACGTATTTAGCTGTCTGTGGTGAGCCAACTTGTTCTTTAAGGCCACCGGTTATAGTTTTTATAGTTCTATCTTATTTTTGCTCCCTTCAGGAGATGTACATATTTTTTGACCTCATAGATGTCTGATCTGGAAATCTCTAGACCTTTGCATGGGCAGTTAGCTGCTTTTCTTTTGGCAGCCTGTATATATATATATATTTAGCTATATATAAGATATGTGTCTTTGAAGCTTTTAGTATGTTGTTTAAGTTAGTTTTACATTTGTCCCAAGTAGAACTCATGTCATTTATATTGATTTAGTCTATATGGTTCGCCCAACAGGTTTAGGAGAGGTAGGTGGGTGCCCGCATTGTCTAGCCGAGTATGGACAAAATAAAAAGAAAAGATAAATACTTAAATTGAGATTTAATGTCAAATCCGTTTTAAAAATAAGACAGCCTTTTAAAAGTAGAAGAATTTTAAACTTCATATTTGACTCTTAACGAAAAAATATTATAATTATAAAAATATTATAAAACATTTTATATGGATGGACAGTAGCAATTTCCTACACGAAAGCAAGGACAGTAGCAAGCAGCAATGTGGATGGGTTGCTTTGCGCCTTTCACCTGATAATTCACAGTCTAACCCATGTCCATATATGGATGGGTTGTTGTGTTTCGATAATCTGAGGATCATTTTGTGGGTCCTCAATAGGTGGGACCTCCTCTGTGGCTGAGTATAACCATTGGATACGCCGAGCTTATTGGTAGCTTCAGATCAGCGGATCACATCTATTTGATTACCTTATATAAGTATTACTAGTGGTGTGAGACCGGGCTCAAGCTTAATATAAAGTGAGATTTTTATCAGGATTTACATTCTGTATGCTTGATCAAAAAATTTCACCGCGTGCCTTTCATAAGGATTGATTTTTTAAAAATGCCGGCGCTAAAAAATATTTTAGCAAAATATTCTTTTTAGCCCGAAACTATGACTTCAAGAAAAAATATTTGTAAGTTTTTGACAATTGCCAATACTTTAAGGGCAAGTACTGTTTTGCTAATACTTCAAGTTATATGGCGAGTATGCAGGGAAAGACTGGAAGGGTCTAGTCTTGGTAATTGCCAAGACTTACGACCAAGTGCGGCAAGTGTTGCCTTTTGCCAACACTTAAGAGGGGTCAAAGGCAAGGCTTTGCCAAGACTTACGACCAAGTGCGACAAGTATTTCCTTTTGCCAACACTTGAAGGGATAAGTGTTGAAAAGCAGAGAGATATAAAGGCAAGTATTGGCCCCGACCAAAAAACTTGACAGGGATGTTTCCATCCGAATTTTTTTCACTAAATCTTCATGGCGGCATTTTTGCAAAACCCCTGTTAGCCCGACAAAAAGAAAAATCATTGCATATGGTGTCATATTTTTGCAAATAGGTCATTCTTGATATTCAACCCATTAAAATTTATAATATCCATGCGGTTTAAAATATTTACACGGTCTACATATTTCACTGTATACTTTTATGATACTATCTTTCTTAAATATACCATAAACATATTTCTTATGGTATACTCAGTCTACCAATTTTCGTTATATACCTTCATGATATACTACATAAATTATGGTACACAATCCGGATATATAGGGCTTGTATATAGTTTCAGTATATTTCGAGTGGGTCGGATAAATATTTTGATTTTGATGAGTATTTTTTTAAATGCGACATTTATATAGGTAGGTTACTTTAGTACCAATGTTTAACTTTTGGCTCCTCTAGAAAAGTTATTTAATTAATTGCCAGAACTTGGACACTTACTGAAGCACGGTCAAGAATTTAGTTCGAAGAAGTTCTTTGCATATCCTAGGGATCATCATAAAGCACTAAAGATTTAACACTATCGATTAAAATTTTCTGCTAATAATCTTAAATTCTTTTGCTGATAGAGAAGGATTAAACTAATTCATAGTTTTCATTTATCATTGTTCGTTTACTTTTACACGATCGGGTAGTATTTATTTTTCTGTTTTGACCATGAATTCAAATACATAATGTTTAAATTCTTTAAATTAAAATTTCTATATTTGGAATCTACATAAAAGGTACCATAAGGCACAAAAATAGTATTTTAAGAAATTCAAAATGCATATAAGAGAGTTGCAGTAAAAGAAGAAATTGTTTGGCACTCAAGTTTCAAAAACCAGTCACATAAATCGGTAAATAATGCGCTTGTGTATTCTCATACTTTGCATGCAAATTAAGTTTAAATCTACCAAGTCCAATCTCCATTTTTGTTTCTTCAAATCTTGTTATGAGAGCATTTTATTCTACTTGTAGTGTATGTTGCATTCTGCTTTTTCTTAAAAAATTTTGGTTCTTAGCTTTCCTTTACCAGGAATCTTGCAAATAACAAGTTGGAGGGGCAATAATCCTAGCAAAATGAGTTCTCAGTTTGACTGCCTCAAAATAGTTTAATCAAAATATGGAGAAATATTAATACAGAAAAGAGTAAATTTTATGTTCATAACTATTTCCTTAGAATATATCTTCAACTTAAATTTTGTTCACAATAGATATGCTCGGTCCGCGAGCTCCCCAAATGGTGCAATAACGTCTTGCAAGTTGCAATCACAAAAAATTATTCTCATATAATCTTATTACGCTTGTAAATCTTTAGGGGTGTTACTTACTTAATATAGCCAATGCTCAACAGGGATAAAGGGCAAGAAGCATCTTAATGTTATTTAGGACTCATTTAAGAAAAATATAAGATGAGCATCAGTATTTTATATAGAATCTTAAGGTTAAGGACCCTTCATATTCATGATATCTATGTATTAGAAAGTACCACGTGTTTAGCAAACAAAAACTAAAAAAGAATTCCAAAGAATGACACAGATGAAGAGCCATAGGTGTGAAAGCAAAATTTCACTCGGCGCCCACCTTTCAGAAAAGATATCCACACGTGTAATATTTATATCAAAGTTGTTGGTTTTTACGACCATTAAGGGAAACGTACACCTTCCAGAAGCATATTGTACAACAACAGTGAAACAAGTGATATACATAAAGCAGCTCAACTCTAAGACCAAATTGACCAGACTGCCCTCAAATGCCAAGCAGGCATGTTGACGGAGAAATATGTGTGTGGCTGTAAATTACCTTATAAAATTAAATTATTATTAAAATATAAAATTGTGTCATTCTTTTTTTAAAGTTATGAAAAGCCTTCACATAAGATGGAATGAAAGGAGCATATAATTTGGGGATTTACACTTGTACAATTTTAAATCCTTAATTACAAAAAAATAGTAATAATATTGATATTATAAAAATGGCATTATTTTATTTATACAAGTTGCTACAAACAACTTGTGCGTCGGACTGCCCTTTAAGTGCTACTGATGCTTGCATTAGGTTAGGATGCGTACATCACACCCCTTAAAGTGGGCCTTCCCCATACTTGCGTGAACGCGAGATGCTTTGTGCATCGGATTGCCCTTTAAGTTGCTACAAGACTGCCGCCGCTGCAACCCAAGTCTGCAAAAATAGTACAAATACAGTCTGAAATAGCGTAGATACCGTCTGAAACAGTGCAGATACCTTATGAAACAATGCTGGTACAATCTGAAATAATGTAGATACAATGCGAAAACTGTTTGAAACAATGTTGATACAATACATGAATAATGCAGAGAAAGATAGAACAATGCAAAAAATAGTGCAGAATTATGCAGAGACTGTGTAAAAATACTAAGAAAGTGCAGAAACAATTGAGAAATAGTTAGATACAATGCAGAAACAGTCCAGCTACAGTGCAGATACAGTGATATACGAGCAGATACAAAAAAAAAAAAAAAAAAAAAAAAAAAAAAAAAAAAAAGGTAAAAACAACAACAGATCTATGCAGAAATATACAGATCTGGTAGAAAAAAATACTAGATCGACATCATATTTGGCCGAAAAATACCAGATTAGGCTGAATAACACCAAATCTTTTTCGAAAAAAAATTACACATAAAATACCAAATATGAATAGAAGCCAACAAATCAACAACAGATTTCTACCAAATTAGAATTTTTGTTCCGAGATCTGATAAAACTTCTTCGATCTCCGCTTCTGCTGGAATCTTCATTGCTGTAGACGGTGGTTTCCAGTGAACACTAGCAGCTGACGATGACTCTTTTTTTTTCAAGAAGAGAAACTGCATACTATTAGCCCAACGTAGAGTACTTTCAAGTTCAAGCAAATGTTTAATTTTATCACCGTAAAGGTATTTAAAGCTACAAAAGAATGGAAGAGATATCTTCTCTTCAGCCTGTGGCAGAAGAATGTGAAATTGGGGGAAATGGGAGCAAGAATGAAGGATTTTACTATGTTAGGCTATTTTTTTTATGTTTTGTAATTAAGTATTCCTTTCCTCTATATTGGCTAATTTTTTCTAAAATATCACTATGTTTTGTAAGTAGCTTCTCAAAAGTGTACAATTTCAATATATTTCTGCTTCGGCTCTTCTTCTAGTATTTAAGACAATCCTTTTTTGTTGTTTTTTCTCCTTTCCCCACATATGTTCACAACTTATGGCAAACATTAGTTTAGCCATAGTATATATAAATCAGTAATAATTAAAATACTATGATCCTCAAATATAATCAAAAGACCAAATGAATAACTTTTAGGAAAATTTTTTGCATTTTCTGATTGTGAAACATCTACTTCTACAAGCTAAAAGAAAACTCAAAGCCTAACTTGTTTACAAATCTAAAATAGCCTAAACCTACAAAGGAAAGGAAAAGTTTTTTACCGTAACTATATTCCCATATTTATCATATTTACATTTATTTATATTTAATACCCTCCTCAAATTTGTGCATGAGGATTTCGAATGCCCGACTTGTAAAAAAAATGTCCATACTATGACTTTTCCAGTATCTTCATAAAGATATTCGCCAACTGCATATGGGAGGGAACACGGGCCTATAGTCTCTTTAGTTATCTCATTATGAACACAACGACAATCCACCTCAATATGCTTGGCCTATTCTTGGACAATTGAGTTCTTTGCTTTATGTAATGTTGTCTGACTGTTGTAGCTAAGTCGAATGAGATAACAATGTTCCACGCCGAACTAGAAAATAATTTCCTTAGGCCATTTTAATTCGCAAACCGCATCAAGGATCAATCAGCTTTTGGCAGCGAGTGGGACACGATATGTTACTTCTTAGTCTTTCAAGATATGGGTGAGCCATCAAGGCAAATATACCATCCAATGTGAGACCAGCCTATCAAAGGAAACAAATTTTTTTACTTAGAGGTTATCTTGTATCGTTCGACAATACTGTGTGAGTTGTATTTGATTGTGTACACCAGATGTGTTAGTATTTTACCTACACATCTAGCTCTGTTATGAGAATTATGTTGACCTTAAGGTATTATTTGCGAAAAAATCTTATGTATTTCTCTCTGTTTTAAGAAATTAGTGTTTGATAAGGAGAAAAAGTTGAAGGTGGCCAAAAGAGCCCGAAGAAATGCAGAAAGGAAACTTTGGACTCAAGTTGAGAAACTAGAGAAAAGCAAAGCAGAATGGCATAGATAGTCGCTGAATTATCAGCTAAAACAAAGTGGACGGCCACCAAAAATTATGCTTCACAATCGAAGGACACAAAACATATTGCAAGGGAATCAGTAGAGGAAAGCAAGTAGGTGATGCAATCCAAATTGAGCTCAAGCACCAACCATCAAGAGTCAAGCTTAGAGGGTGCGAAGGATGCAAAGGCAGGAGCTTCGGAGATGAGTTGAAGGCCGCATGCTACAGTTTCTATAGAGGGTGGAGCACCCCAAGACCAAGGTGGAGTGCCTGAGGAGCACCGCAGGAAGAGGTGGAGCGCCTCCTACCATGGGCAGACCGCCCAAACTTCATAAGACCAAAAATCCCTCGAAATGCAGCTAAGTATAGATGTTTAAACTCTCTGAAGTTGCTAAGGCAGAGCGCCCCTGAGATAGGGTGGACTACCCACCTCTGAGCCAAGCCAGGGCGGCCATCTCCCTTCCTAGGACGGAGCGCTTCCCCCTGGGAGCAGACAAGACGAGATTATTTTGTTGGTTTGAGACTACATACTAGTTTGACCCTGCATGGTCATTATTTCATTAAACCAACTTGTGGGCTATTTTGTCATTAGTTTTAGTAAGGGAAAACCTATAAATACCTTACACTAGGGTTTTATTTCAAAAGCTAGTTTTGAACATTAAACAATATACATAGAAGAGGCAAGGCCTTTCTTGTAGAAGCTTGAAGCTTCGTTTTATCTCTTTTGCTTGGAGCCTATGGAGATTCATCACTAGTATGAAATCCCTGTAAGGTTCAAGTTTCTTTCCTCCTTTTGGAAAATCATTTAGTTATTGAATCGTTTATCCATTCTTTCTTCTATTTATGTTCTTCCCATCCTAGATTTTTTGTTATCTTGTTGATTTCTATTTTATTAGCTTTTACGTAATTTAGATTGCATCAGTAGGGTAGGAAACTATCGGCAGACGCAGAATAAACAGCGAAACCTAATGAAACGATCCAAAATTCTGACTAGGCCGTGTTGCATCTGGCTATATCTCTTAGACCCATCGTGTGAACCCTATAAACTTAAACAAAGACGGACAATATGGAAATAACATAAATATTAAATAATTTACTTGAAATACTAGAACATCAACTTAAATAATGTAAAAAATGACTCGAATTATATAAAAGTGTGTATGAAACACATATAAAATATAAACTGACATATTCACAAGCTTTCTGAGTAATCGCAGCTAACTACCCAAAATATAAAAATCTAGAGATTTTCATATCAGACATCTAAGAAATTCAAAAAATAAATACATCTCCTGACGGAAGAAAAATAAGATAGAACTAGAATATCTACAGCTGGTGGTTTCAATGAACAAGTTTGCTTATCGTAGACAGCTCGAAACATCCTGCTCCTCAAACACACTGCGGCTGACTGACTAGGTTCTTTAGCAGAATCTGCCGAAACAAAAAGAAAATACAAGAAACAAATAGGGAGTAAGTAATAGGGAGTAAGTAATAAGGACTCAGTAAGTGAGTGATAGCTATTTAACTCGATAAATAGTCAAGCTAGTCAGGAAAATAGAAAGTAACAACAATTAATGCACAAGTAAGTAAGCAGTAGTCATATAATTATAGCACAGACTTGTAAGGGTATGAAATGAATGACACATAATGAAATGGGTTACATGTGCCAAATAAATCGAGAGGAATCCTCCTACCCTCAATATTTGTAAGGAGCGGAATCATCCTGTTCCTAATGAGGAATCCTCCTGCCCTTAGATCACGTAACATACCAGATTCAAAGAAATATAATCAGGAATTACATAACAAGGCTGTGGTGTACTAAGTACGCCATGACGGCTGCTATTCCTGTAAAGAATGCATGAATAAAATATCCAAAATTCCAAAGGCCGTCAAAGAAGCGGATAGTATCACCTATGATCTACCTCAAGTCCTGGGCCAACAAAGTTGATGCGCAATCTTCTTTCCTGCTCAACGTCCTTCATAATAAATCTTCTCTGAGCCAAACAAGTTCAAATGCACATATAAGTTAACGTAGAATGACTATTTAACGTTTAGACATATAAAAAAAGAAAATAACTAAAATACCCCCCCAAGGCCGGAGTTAGCCGAAACCCATACAATATGCATTTTTGGACTCCTCACACTCTCACAAGTCTAAATATACTATTAATTTCCAAAATTAAGTCTAATTGAGTTAAATTCCCTAATTTGCAAGTTTGGGTTCCAAAACCCACTTACCCCAAGTCTAATTAAAGAAATTCAAGCTTAGGATTCCAGAATTAATGTAATAGAAGATCATGGAATGTCGCCTGATGATATCTAGAAATTTAGTACTTTAGTTTTGCCTTGGAAATGAGTAAAATTGATAGAATTGAGTAAGAAACGAAATGGGTCGAATAGGACATATATATACTCACTAAACAGGGCCTTCGCACCACAAGCGGTGCTGCACCGCGGTCGCGTCCACAATGGTGTTGTAGTGCAGGCCAGGTGGCAAGAGCCAACGCTGTCGTACAGCCCCTGGCATGATTCCGCACGCCAAGCAGCAGGAGCTAACGCTGTCGTGCAGCCCATGGCGTGATCGCAAGGCTATTCCAAGAAGTGCAAAATTTTGCACCTGCACCCTTTAGTGTTGCAATTCGGGTCCAAACGGGACACTAAATGGCTCGAAATGACTCCAAATTTTGCATACAAATCATATAACACTAATGTTTGTATAACATGCTCAAAAATATGGATATCAAATTGGATCTCTCGAACCCAAGTTAGAGGTCTCACGAGAAGAGGTCGATTTTCTTATCTTCCAGAACTTTAGCAAAAACTATCCGAACGACCTCAGATTTCACTTCCAAAATTTTGCGCATGTCACAAACAAGCATACAAACGTAACGATACTTTTGAATTTTCAATTAGAGTTCATTTACTCAAATCGAGCTCGGAAAACTCTTTTAAGTTTTATCGATTACTTAAACTAAAACCTTCTTCGAAACCTACGAAACGAGGTCCAAATCAGCTCAAATTTTACATATGGGGTCAATGTACCTTACAGAGCTTCAAAGATTGTTGGCATGGCACACCAATGAGTCCTAACTCCCAAAACAACTAGTCAAGATCTTTCACCTAAAAGGGGCGGCTGAAAAAAAGGGTCTAAGAGCTGTTTGTCACAAATATTTCATCTTGTCAAGATAGAATACAAGGATGATTCAGCAAAAGATTGGTGCTCTGCTGATGAAAATTGGTGGAAGCACAACACTAAGCTGAACGATTTCGGTTCCCATCGAAGGCTATCGGCGCCCACCAATATTTAGGTTTTTTCTCAACATCCACGGAAGTTAAATTTTGCAAATACATCTTAACTTACAAATATAGAGTATAAAAGTGGCCCTTGAGGTAGATATATTTTTGAAATAACAACAATTGTTAATGATTGGAGAGAAAGCAAGAGTTTTAACATTCATTGTAAGAATTCTAATGCTAGTTTTCTTCAACATTTTCTATGATTTCTCTTAGTTCAATTCATATATTTGCATTGTTAAAACCTAGTATGAGTGGCTAAACTCATACAACAATGGGTGTTTGCTTTTACTACATTAAATTATTGGGTTTATAATTATCTAATTCATGTTACACTTTATTGCTAATTTGAGTGATTGCGATACTCACATTTATCCCAACTTTACTTGTTTAATGCTTTAACGAGGTTAACCAAATCCATCTAAAAGAAATTGTTAGGAATAGATTCTTTTCCTTAGGGTTAATGAACTAGCGCTTAAAGCACTTTATTTTATCTTTGATGAGTTTAATGAAGTAGACACTCTCTACACTTGACGGTTTTATACTGTTAAACAAGTTACTTCGACCATTCTCATTAAACTCATTAAAATAGTGTGACTAAGTCAATACCTAGGAAATCATCCTAAGTTGTCTAAGCCTCTAGCTCGTTACGTCTTTGTTATTTCAATCATCAATTTATGCTTATGATAGTTAGAAATTAGATACAATCTTTCAAACAACTTATTGGGAATATAGAACTAGCCTCCAATCGAATACTGATTATACATACAAACCTTGAACATCGCTAGTTCCCCGTGGAATTGACCAGGTCTTATCAGATATATATTTGCATTGACTGGTATTCCTTCGGGGTACGCTTGGCCGTGATCAACACCCATCTTCAACAAAGAACTTTCCCCTCCTTAATGTATTCTATATTGCAAAGAAAATGATAATGGAAATATTGAATTCTATAGGTTTATTCTATTATTTTTTAATGCTTCTATCTCCAGTTGTATTACCTCCATTTATCACTCATTGGCTCATGCCTTGCCAAGCTAAGGAAATGATGAATCTCTATCAGAATGGTTGGCCTTGGCTAACTTGAAACTACCTCAATCTTCTAACACGGCATACATTGATCCCATCACTAGATACAATGTGACCAATAATGCTACTGACTCAAACAAAAACTCACACTTTGAGAATTTATCATAAAATTGATACAATCTAATTGTTTGAAGCATAATCCTTAAATGATTTTCGTGCTTAATTAGGATGGTGAAGAGAGTATATCAAGATATCATCCAGATGAAAAAAGAATCCACATAAAATTTGAACACCCAGTTTATAAGGTGCACCAATTTCGTTGAGGCATTGGTAAGGCCAAAGGACACAAGCATAACTCATAATTCTGTCACACGTCTTAAAGAAGTCTTGGGTATATCAGATTCCCAAATCTTCAGCTAATTGGTCAAATAGATCCTCAATACGGGGCAAAAGATACTTTTCTTGAGGATCAATTTATTCAGCTGTCTATAATGAATTCACCTCCTCGTGTGCTATCCTTATTCTTCATTAATAACATCATCGTACCCCAAGTAGGTAAACCTGGCTCTAATGAAACTCTTACTTAGAAGATCATGCAAGTACTTCTTTAATTCTTTCAACTCTGTATGATAGATGTGATAGGTAGGAATAGATATGGGATGAGTGCTCAAAGCATCATCAATCTCAAAATCATTATTTCGATCTTGTGGAATACTCAAAAAGCCCTCAGAAAAGACATCCGCGAACTCACATTAAACAGGTACTAACTTATAGACTAGGACTCAACACTAATGTCCCAAATCAAAGCCAAGTATGCCACACAACCTTTTTAGAACATACACCTAACCTGTAAGAACTAAATGACCGGATTCATAGGTGCAAAATAAGAGCCTCTCTACAACACACTAGGTGAATAAAGAATACATAACCGGACGATCTTGGCAGAAAAATATTATGTTGCTTTACATGGTGCTAACCAATCCGCACACATATTTCTTGAACTTGAATAGAAATGGTATTACCTAGATATGCACATTCCACATTAATAGGCTCTCAAACTAGTATCGAAACACAAAATAAATACGAAGATTAATGTAATCAATGCTAAAACTAGAACAATAATATGGAGACACATATTAGAACTCGCATTAATAATTGAATAAGCATTTTGACTATAGATGGAAAGTACACATAAAACAATGGAAATGGATGCTACTACACCCTCATTGGCTGGCAAAGCATAGAACTGATATGGAGTCTAGGATTGAGGATAAAATCCTCCATTAAGGAATAGATCCTAACGTGTATCAATGAATTCCAGTGGATCCTTAGCATTAGTTTAACCTGAAAATGTAGGTTACCCCAACATCCAAAATTTGTGAAACCTATATGAAGTTTGAGTCTTAAACAACAAGTTTCTAATAGCTGCAACCCACTCGCCTCGCAGTGCAGCAGCAATTGCATGACTAGAACATTGAAATATGAAATACTCTACTACTTAGGTGCAATCGTGCAAGCGTAGCATGTGTCAGATAACCTTGACCAACATGAAATGCCGTTGGAGGCATTGGTGTCCCCTATGGTTCCATAGCTAGAAGAATACCCAATAATATCAGTAATGCATCATGAAGTCTTGTAGTGGTAATATATCCCTTACCTTGAGCCGGCACATCCTGAGCCTCTATTGCCTCAAGTTGAAGCACGTGTGGTGTGGCTGGTTGGGCTCGAGCACCTCTACCATCTCTTATGTGGCCTCTGCCACTAGCTTGGCCACCATGTCCATGTTGACAACCCATTTTGTCCCGAAAATTATAATCATTTTAAAAAAAATAATAAAAATAAATAAATTAGATCAAATTTTGAAATCTAAAGTAATCAATTGATTTTGATGAAAGAAGGCCAAAAATGCACTGCATAACCTAATTCCTATCCTACCCCTACAATTTCTAAATAGCTTGATTTACCTAAAATAGGCTAATCGCGCAAGCCTAACCCTGCACCTAGCTTACCCCAAGCTAGGTGAATAAAGAATACATAACCGGACCATCTTGGCACAAAAATATTATGTTGCTTTATATGGTGCTAACCAATCCGCACACATATTTCTTGACCTTGAATAGAAATGGCATTACCTGGATATGCATATTCCACATTAATAGGCTCTCAAAGTAGCATCGAAACACAAAATAAATACGAAGATTAATGTAATCAATGCTAAAACTAGAACCATAATATGGAGACACATATTAGAACTCGCATTAATAATTGCATAAGCATTTTGACTATAGATGGAAAGTACACATAAAACAATGGAAATGAATGCTACTACACCCTCATTTCCTGGCAAAGCATAGAACTGATATGGATTCGAGGATTGAGGATAAAATCCTCCATTAAGGAATAGATCCTAACGTGTATCAATGAATTCCAGTGGATCCTTAGCATTAGTTTAACCTGAAAATGTAGGTTACCCCAACATCCAAAATTTGTGAAACCTATTTGAAGTTTGAGTCTTAAACAACAAGTTTCTAATAGCTGCAACCCGCTCGCCTCGCAGTGCAGCAGTAATTGCATGCACTAGAACATTGAAATATGAAATACTCTACTGCTTAGGTGCAAGCGTAGCATGTGTCAGATAAATTAGAGCAACATGATATGCCGTTGGAGGCACTGGTGTCCCCTATGGTTACGTAGCTAGAAGAATACCCAATAATATCAGTAATGCATCATGAAGTCTTGTAGTGGTAATATATCCCTTACCTTGAGCCGGCACATCCTGAGCCTCTATTGCCTCAAGTTGATCCTTAAATATCATATCCTTAATTCTAAACTCTTATATCTACTGCACATGTGGTGTAGCTGGTTGGGCTCGAGCACCTCTACCATCTCTTATGTGGCCTCTGCCACTAGCTTGGCCACCATGTTCATGTTGACAACCAATTTTGTCCCGAAAATTATAATCATTTTAATAAATAATAATAAAAATAAATAAACTAGATCAAATTTTGTAATCTAAAGTAATCAATTGATTTTGATGAAAGAAGGCGAAAAGTGAACTGCATAACCTAATTCCTATCCTACCCCTACAATTTCTAAATAGCTTAATTTACATAAAATAGGCTAATCGCGCAAGCCTAACCCTGCACCTAGCTTACCCCGCGCAAAATACATATATACATTTAATATCCCTCACCCATTTCAGAATCCTAAACCCGACCCAAATATTTCCCTAATCCCTAATTCTAGAACCCGGTTCCCATTCTGATTTTTCCCCCCAAACAGTCCAAAAAGAGTATGATCTGGTCCCATTCTTTTTACCCTCTCTCCAGTACAACACTCGCATCTCAATCGTTCATTTCGAACAGCCATGGGATATCCATAACGTCTATATTCTCTTTGAAATCAGAGTTAAACTAGTACGATCTAAAGGATTATACTATTTTAACCCTAGTTTCAAAAGGGAAAAGAAAATGAGCAAGGGTCGAGACGGAATTTCAACGGAATCCGAAAACCCTAAATTCAGATATAAATAGTTTCTTGTTATTGTTGTTTGAAGGGGCCAATTTTTGTGAAGGAGGAGGAGCATAAAAAATATGAGATAAAATATGGCAGCATATGCATATATAAATTTGGCTCAGTTTTAAGTTAAAAAATATAGGTAGTACTATTGTTTTTCTAGTTTGATCTTGGCTTCGGATTTATTTATCGCTTTTGTGCTCGAGTTATCCACCTCACTCGAGTCGTTTTGGTCGAGTCATTTTCTTCAGATCCACGCCCCTCTTCATTGCACCGCAGCAGGTAAAATCTTAATTTTTCTTGTTTTTTCTATATCAGTCCCATTGTGTGTGCGTGATTTTATACCTGTTATGTGTGCGAGCTGTTAAAAGCAGTAAAGTCTTTATCTTTGATATGAAAATGCTAGCTTTGTGTGACAGTTGAATTGTTGTCTATTAATCTTAAGCAGGAAATCAGTGAGTAGAAATTTAGGTGTGAAAATGAATGGAAAACTGAAGTTGTGAGGAATAAATAGAATATTAAAAGGAGTTAAAACCTGCATCTAGATATCTGTCTTGAATCTGCAATTATGTTTTCATGACTTTTCTAAATAAAAGGTTTCAGATCTGGTCTAAGCTTAGATGCAGTTTCCTGTGAGAAGTTAATGGCATGTAGGTGTGTAAGTGGATGTTCTCTAGCCTGTGTTGTTTACAGGTTGAGAAAATTGGTTGTTTGTAGAATTGGTTTAGGAGGAGTTTTCAAAAGCAAAGAATAGGTAATCTGGGTAGTTGTTCAGGTGTTTAAGTAGTATGAGGGCTGTTCTTTTCTAGTTTCTTTGGTTCCGGGAGAGCGTAGAAGCTTCAGGGCCCTGATCTGTTGGTTCTGAAATAGTTCAGGCATGGGTCTGGTGCAGTCTCTGGTTCCTGGAAGTAGTTGTGTGTATGTGCAGAGGCCTATTGCATAGGTAGGTAGTGGGTGTGTGTGTTTGCAGCTGCGAAGTGGGTGTGCAGATGTTGTTCTAGTGTGCATAGGTATATCTGTAGGCTTGCAGGTTTTTCCTCAGGTATGTATGATCTGTGAGGGAGTCTGTTGTAGCTGTATAAGGAGGTTCAGGGTTAGAAATAGTTCAATGCAGTTATGAGAGTGTGTGAGAGAGTAGGAAGGGCTTTTGAAGGTGTACAGGAGGTTTCTGGGAGCTTATTTAAATTCTGGTGTGTCTGGTGTTTGGAGGCAGTGTAAGAGTGATCTTGGTTGCTTGCAGAATTGTTGCAGAGGTAAAGTAGTTTCTGGTTGGTCATGTAGGGTCTATTCTGGTGAGTCCAGGGAGTCTATGGAGGTTGATGTGTATGTTTGAGAAGGATTGTAGGTCTTAAGTGGAGTTTTAGGTTGTGCAGGTGGTCTGGTTTTGTTAGATGGCTGTTTTGTTTGCTGTGTGTGCGCAGATGTTTGAGGTGGTCTGTAAAGTGGAATCTCAGGTGTCTGTAAGGGTGAGAAGGGCGCAGGGATGTCAAGTGATTATTCATTTCCTGGTTGTGTAGGTATTAGGTCCTGGAGAATGAGAAGCAAGGATTCAGGGAAGTCTGGTTCTTGGTTTGTGTAGGTTTTTTCCGGAGGAGTATTGGTGAGTTAGGGGGTCTTAGTTGCTGCATTTTGTTTAAGTTGGTGTAGCTGGAGCCTGTAGGTGTATATGCAGCTTTCGCTTCATTGAAATATTCCTGGATTTGTGTAGAGGCCTGCCTAGTAGTTTATCAGGTTGTTTATGGTGGTTCAAAGAGTGTCAGGTGATTGTTTGATGTGTGTATAGAAGAGTTCTGGGTGCTGAAGTAGTCTGGTGTATTGCTGATAGGTTCAGGGGATGCATATGTTGACGTAGAGGTTGTTTAGATTTCCTGGTGTTTTGGTGAGCTGAGAGGAATGTTCAGGAGTTTGGTTCTTGGTTCAGTTGCTGCCTAGATGCAATAAGATAGTTGTTTGAAGTTTCTGGCTGTTTCAGATATAAAGAGAGAATTCTGGTGAGTTTTGAAGGGGCTGTTTCAGGTTTTTTTTAGTAGCTTGAACTAGTTTCAAGTTGTTTTAGGGAGATGGTATAGTTTTGTTTCTGGTAATGTTTGGCAGTATGAGGAGATTTCAGGGCTCTGGTTGTTAGAGGTTTGGTGTAGGAAGTTCATGAGGGAGTAGAGGTGGTGCAGTTCTTTGTTCAGGTGTAAGAGGTTGTTGATATGGTAGTCTAAATGTCTGTTTCTTTGATGCAGAAGATGAAGGATAGGTTGTATGTTTGAAATGCCATGTTATGTAAATGATTGGAAGCTACAGTTTGTTTAGGGTGATATGTTGCTCAGTTTTTACCTATTTTTCTGTAAAATATTTTTCTGCATCTATTTTATGTTTTTTCCTACCTAGGACTATCTAGTTTGAAGTCTATAATGCCTAGAAATAAAGTGGATGTGGTGTTAAATCCAAGGGAGATCAA
Organism: Petunia secreta; assembly: GCA_029990175.1. Classification (NCBI taxonomy): domain Eukaryota; kingdom Viridiplantae; phylum Streptophyta; class Magnoliopsida; order Solanales; family Solanaceae; genus Petunia; species Petunia secreta. The sequence continues at coordinate 23,739,949 of JARKIP010000022.1, read as the reverse complement.
TATTTTGGTTGGAGCTCTGATAAGTGTCTTTGGTAAATGATATTGACTGGAATTATTGAGAGCATAAGCTGGGGTCATATCTGTAAGCTTAGCTTTTATAATTCCAAAAAATTTGGTTCTTCTCTGATACTAGGAAGGTTGTTTTTCCTTTCTTTTCCATTTCGAATGTTGTCTGGCTAAACTAAAATTAAGCTTGATGTTGTCGGTGTAAGCTGGAATGCACTTGCTTTAACTGAAGTTAGAATTTCTCTGAAGTCACCCTCTAAAATTAGCATTCTTATTCTATGTTAAGAAATAATTGGTTCATAACTTAAAGTGCTAATTCACAATGTGAATGTTGTAGTGTTTCTTCTGGTCTGTTAATGAAAGTCCATGAGTTACTTAACTCATTTGTTAATCTGAAAATGCCGTAAGTTTTAAAGCATATGGACACTTGTGTAACGATGATATACTAGCTAATTTCTCCTTAAAGCAATTTATGCTTTCATCCTTTATTTTCATTACTTGTTATTGCCTTTTTATGTACTAATTTTTATGGAATCTTTTTTTTTTTGCATAATGCATCTCTTTGGGATCGAGTTGGCGAAAACTCACAAACAGAGATGGCTACTTGTATTTGGAGTTATTTGATCCGCTTCATATTTTCGGGACTTGAGATCCCCGAAAAATGAAAAATAAAGAATTAGAAATCCAAGGCTCAATGATTGAGTTTGCTAAATTCGGGTTCTACCTTCTAAACTCCGCCTTTCCAGTCCCCTTTAGAAAAGCATGTTGTAGGAACCCTGAAACCGGACTAGGATTTGCATGTTAGAAGCTTGGTAGAATAGCCGCTCTAGTAAGGATATTATCTTATCGCATATTTAAAATTGTTTAAATAATTGCTCATCCCGTTTCTTTGGGACGCGCCAATTAATTTAAGGCAATAGAAACTTCTCGTCAATTATTGAGTGCAAAAGAATCAAAATTTATTTAAAATTATACAATCTTCATTTATTATTTACATTTAAATTAATTATTTATCTATCATTTATTATTTACTTATTTATTTATTCATTAATTAAATTAATTAATTGGTATTTATTATTAATTTATTTAATTAATCAATTTAGTTATTTAATTTTAACTAATCATTTTATTTAATCAATTATAGTTATGTCGTTAATTAATCAATCAATGATTATCCATTATTCTTTATTTAACTGAATTTATATAAATATTTATTTATTCGATTAAGTTATTATTTTTTTCATTATTTATCCATCCAATTAATCATTTAATCAATTATTATTATATGCCTAATCATTTATTTTATTTATTTACTTAGATTTATTTAGCCCTTCTTTACTTAATTAACTAGTTAATCAACCAACCATTACTTAATTATTTATTTAATTAATCTTAAATTTGGTAATTTATTTATCTAAGTATCGGCATAAATAAAATCTTATCTTATTTCTATTATCCTTATTTAAAATTAATTTTATACTTATTATCCTTAACAAATCTGTGAAAACTGCCGGATTAACCGCATTTAGCAGATTCTCGAAAGTGCTCCCGCAAGGGACTTTCTTTGGAATTTAATAGAACCACTTACTCAGAATCTCTGATTTTAATAAATTCCTTTCAAGTAAAGGGAATAATTGCACTCTTTAATTAACAATTGGTTCCTAATAATCCTTAAATTATGTGGCGACTCCAAAGAAGCCCTTTGGAGTCCCATTTTGTTGAAGTCAAATCCCGATGCATACTTGTGTGCATTTTTGGGAGGGTTCAACAGCGCGGCGACTCCGCTGGGGATAGCATTTGATGGTTCTAACCAAAAGGTTTTCACGAATTTGTTTGTTTGTATTGTTTGAATTGTATGCCGATATTAGTATGCGTAGCATATTTAATTATTGTTGAAACTAGCATGATTATATCTTTGTTTATTTGCAAGCATGTTTAGATTAATCTAATTGATTGTTGTGTGTCACGAAAGCATGTTACTACACCCTTATTTGCGCACATATATAAACTGGTATTCCGTTCATACTCCCCCCACTCCTGGGAACCTCTTGCATTTTCACCCCAAATATCCGGCGGTTGTCGTGGGAGTAATTCAACTGCGAGGCTGCTTGCCACTCACCTGTTAGCCTCAACCGTTAACCCACTCTTAGACGGAGCTTTAGGAGCATGCATGCATGCATTTACACCTTACTCTGGACCCGGTCCTTGGTACCGCCTCCATAATCTGGAATCCGCCCTTACGTCAAGGGGTTTTGAAACCCAAAGACAATGCATATAATGTGCTGTGTGATAACGAATCCTCAGTCCTAGCCATGTTTTGAGCATAATCAGATTTAGAATTTTGTCTCCTATTTTGTCTTTTAGGTTAGAAAATGGAAGAATTTAGCAGAATCTATGTGGTCATAGCAGTCCACAGAGAATTTGAGATCATAGTGCAGAGTTTTGTGAACAAGATAGAATTACAGTCGGGTGAAGGTTAGGCAGATTTGGTTGGTTTGTGTTTTGGAGATGGTATAGTATGGCAAGATCTAAGAGGTGAAGCCCCTGGTGTCTTTAAAAGATCAGTGGGGTCTCTCTTGTAAAAACCTGTGTGTGGGCAGGTTTATGTTTGACTGATCAGCTGCAACTTTATGAAAATTGAAGTATGCTTGTCGCATACTAGGAGAGTGAAGCTCATGTGTCTTTGAATGACCAGTGGGGCCTTCCTTGAAGACCAGTGAGGTCTTGGCTACCTAGAAAACTGAGAGGCTTGATTAAAGCCGAGGACCAGTGAGGAGCCCTATGAACAAGGTCTGTGAGCCTTGTAAAACCTTGGAAGGTGAGAGGCTTGTCCAAACCCAAGGACCAGTGAGGTTTTATTTGTAAAAAGTCAATTGGAGCCTTTTATGATTTGCAGTGTGGTATTGTGAAGGCAGTTGGAAACTTCACCCATGGATGTTGTCAAATAATTGGGAGTTGTGCTTGGAGGAGTGTGGATGTTTGCAAAAGGTATGGAGGATTGTTTCAAGTTTTAGGCAATTGGGTTTAGAATTTTGTGCAGATATCATGGAGAGCATGAGCTGCGTTAGAATTTCGAGATAACACCAACTTTTGCAAGATAGTTGGGATAACGGAATTGCAGTGTCAAGGGGGAGAGATGATTGTTATCAATTATTGTTATTTATCGCTTACTCTAAATCTGAATTGCTCAGAACTGGCATGGACTATTTTTTGTTACCACTTGTTTGCGCGATTAGGCTTACCTCTAGCACAAAGAGGCACCTTACATGTTAGGACGCGTTTGCATTTTATTTACGCTCAATTACTTGTGTCTGCCACATGGCAGACTATCTGTTTAATATGCGATTACCTGCTAAATATGTGCTACTTGCCTGAAATTTGTTGGCGCTAATTGCGCTGTGATTGAATTTGTTCGGCGGCATGGTAAGCTTAACGTTATGTTACTTCAACCTATCTTTTGTGAAAGTTAACCGCTTTATAAACACATTTATTTATTATCTGAATTCATGCATACCATTATTTTAAAATGTCTTTTAAATGTTATTTGGTTTATCTTAACCCCAGTCTTGTCATTTTGCAAAAATTGTTTAGCATCATATTTTAAAGTATTTGCAAGTGTGTTTTCCTTTTGAAAATAACTTCAGAGTTAAATAAGCGTTTTCACATGTGGTTTGCTTTAGCAAAATGAATGCCTTGTTTAAAATTTTGGATCTTTTCAGTACGGTTTCAATTTTTCCATTTTGGAATAAGTTGGCCCGTCGGTTTCATCTTTAATAAATTTTTATTAAGTTCGGTATGCGTTGCTAAAGGGTTAATTATTTTTAACATCAAAAGAGGACCTATGGCTCACCGAACCGCTGTGATCGACTTGACTAAAAGTGATGAATCCAACAAAGACAAGGTTAACAGGGTCCAGGCAACCGTAGCAAGCTCGAAAAGCAGAAATACGCGCGGTCTGATTCCAAAGGAGGGATACGTAGGCTCCTCCATTGGTCTCGACCCTTTAGTGAAATTTTAAATTTCCCAAAGATAGAAACTAGTGCAAATTTTGCAAAGCAAGTAGAAAACGTGAGAGAATGCAACTGGGGCAGCTTTTGTTAGACAATTTGAAGTTTTGAAAGTCGTAACTGGGACAACTATTGCAAAGCAATTTGAAGTAAGTTTTGAAAGTGGTAACTGAGGCAGCTTTTGCAAAGCAATTTGAAGTATCAAAATTCATAACGGGGGTAGTTTTTGCAAAGCAAGTTGAAATATTGAAGTCATAACTGGGGCAAAATTTTGCAATGGCAATTTTTTTTTTTTTTTGATAAAGTACGATATTTATAGATAGAAAATTACGGCGGATTACATAAGGAGTTCATACGACTGTCAGGTAGAGTCGTAGACTGGCTGATATATGGAACAACAGATGCATTAATTACATTAACATTTCCTAATTTAGATAAGCAAAAGAAAGGACTATCCGATATTTCAATAGTAGATGATATGCCCACACGATCTTCTTGCAAAGTTTGTTGAACAAAATTTGGCGGCACAGCATAATAGAAAGAGGAGATAGATTTGGACTGATCAGGAGCTCCTTGCGCTAAGAGGTGCGCAACCTTGTTCCCTGCCTGAAAGTATGCCTAATTACGGGCCAGCGCAAGTGGTTCATCATTGACCTGCATTTCAATATAATAGGAGAAAAACAATGGTTAGTGCTTGGGTTATCAAGGAGTTGGATTACCTCAGAGGAATCTGTTTCAATTTCCAGTTTTAAAAATTTTGATCAATGGCCAAGGTAAGTCCATGCAGAAGTGCTAGAAGTTCCACATGCATAGAGTTAAGGCCTGGCACTTTTTTGTGAAAACCTAGTACCCAATCACCTTTATTGTTGCGAAAAATTCCGCCTGTGCTAGCAACGAGATTTTGTGATTTAAAAGCCCCATCTATATTAAGCTTAATAAAATCTTGATTAGGAGGATGCCAAGATACCTTAATGGATTTTTTCTGGAATAATTTAGGCTCCTTAGATGTAAGAAGAGTGTATTCCATGATCTTGTTGTTAACAGTGGCATAAGAAAGACTTCTAGACATGTTGTTAATATTGTTGAAGTTGCGATTCAACCAAAGATTCCAAAGAGCAAAACCAAGGAATTCTTTCCAATTGTAATGGTTAGAACTAAAACTATAAGTGTGGTCTTTAAGTTCATGTAACCATTTTTTTGAATCTTGAATAGAGGGATTCAAAGAGCAACTGTGCCAAAATTTTTTTGCTATAGGGCAGTCAATAAAAATATGAACAATCGACTCATCCTCAGTTCTACAAATAGCACAACTAGGATCAATATTCATTCCAATTTTAAAAAAATATAGACGAGAAGGTAGTCTATTATGCTGACAAAGCCAAAGGAAGTGTTTTATTTTATTTAGGGTATTAGTTTCCCAAATCCAGTCAAAGTCCTCCCTAGACAAAATATTGTTATCAATTAAAGGGCAGGTTGATTTTAGAGAAAATAAACCATTACAAGTCGCTTTCCAAATAGGATAATCCAACTCATTGCTTAGAGTTAAATGGGACTCTAAGATTAAATTTTTTATGCAATCCGGAAGATGGAAAGAAAGCTTTGTCAAGTCAAATCTATTATTGTTTAAAATGTCAGCAACTCTAATGTCTGATTCATTCAATGTTACAGGGCCAGAGATGAGATTACGAATGGTAGTCCTATTTGGAAGCCAACTATGATTCCAAAATGAAGTAAAGGAGCCATTTCCTATGATCCAGTGAGAGTTCTCTTGACAAATTTTCCATCCCTTTAAAATATTGTTCCAAATGAAAGAATTTGAAAGGGAAGTCATCTTATTCTTATACTTGTTACTAACAATCATGGACCAAAGAGAGTTATGATTAGAAAGAAATCTCCAAGTTAAGCCCGATAGAATAGCAATATTTTTAGTTTTAGCTTTCGTAATGGCTAGGCCTCCTAGATGCTTAGGTTTAGTAACCCAATCCCAAGAGAGAAGATGGAGTTTCTTCTTGGTAATGGTAGTTCCCCACAAAAAAGTTTCTTTGGATTTTATCAATAGTCTTATGAATTTTAGAGGGGAGGAAATGGTATTGCATAATGTGGTTTGGGAGAGTATTGAGAGTGGACTTTATAAGAGTAACCCTACCAGCCATACTAAGGAAGTTTTTTTTCCAACTAGAAAGCCTTGATTGGAAATTATCTATTAGAAACTGGTAATCATTCACTTTAGGTTTATGGTTCAATATAGGAAACCCTAGATACTTCCCAAAGTTCTTACTAACTTTGATACCTAGTACTGAGCTAAGGTGGCCAGTAAGAGCTAAATTGGTATTTTTAGAGAATATAACTCTAGATTTATTAGTATTAATCTTTTCACCTGAAAAGGTACAAAATATATCTAAGGTTTCTTTAATGCTCCTAGAAGATTTTTCATCAGCTTTAGCCATGAAAGTTAAGTCATCTACAAAGAGGAGATGAGATATAGCTGGCCCCCTAGGAGATAACTTAATAGGATTCCATAACTGGTAGTCTACTTTATGATTAATGTAGATTGAAAGGAGGTCTAGACATAGTATGAATATATAAGGAGACATAGGATCTCCTTGTCTGATACCTCTAGTCGGAGAAAAGAAAGGAGTCTTAGAGCCATTAAATAGAATTGACATAGAGGATGAAGTAACACATGAAAGGATTAGACTTGAAATATTGGGGGGAAACTTAAAGAAATGTAACATAGTACGAATGAAGGACCATTCGAGTCTATCAAAGGCTTTTTCTAAATCAATTTTAACTAGCATTTCTCCTTTAGTTCCTTTCATATGCTGGAATTTATTAATGATTTCTTGAATAATGATAGCATTATCAGAGGCGCGTCTATTCTTAAGGAAACTAGATTGACAAGGGCTAATAAGGCTATCTAGAAAAGGTTTAATGCGATTTGCAATAATTTTCGTAACAACTTTATAAATTGTGTTACAAAGGCCTATAGGCCGGAAATTTTTTAAATGAACCGCATTTTTAAATTTAGGAATTAGGCAAAGATATGTAGTATTAGAACAAGCAGGAATCATGCCAGAATCAAATACATTATGACAAAAAATTTTCACCGAATCTCCAATAATTTTCCAGTACTTTTAGAAGAAAAAAGGATGGAGGTCATTCGGACCAGGTGCCTTGAATGGCTTAAACGAAAAAACTGCTTTAGTAATCTCTTCATCAATCAAGGGCCTGTCAAGGCAATCTAGGTCATTACCATTATACCAACTGGTATTATGGCTAGTGGGAGATAGGGTACTATAATCATGGCTTGTAGAAAATAGCATCACAAAGTAATTTAAAACATGATTTTTAGTAGCCTCCTGATCTGTAATAATAGTTCCATTATCATCTTGGAAGTGAGTAATAGAATTGTGTCTTCTCCTATTCAAAGTAGTTACGTGGAAAAATTTTGTGTTGGCGTCTCCATCATTTAACCAGGTAATTCTAGATTTAAGACGCCAAAATCCCTCTTCATTTTTTAGTAATGTATTAAGCTCAAGAAGCAATGTTTGTTCTAGGTTTTGTAAAAAAGAACTAGTAGAGTAGTGAATAGAAGATTGGATTCCATTAAGTCTAGCTAGTAATTTCTTTTTCGTTTTGAAAATATTTCCAAAAACAGTTTTATTCCATAAAGTAACAACATCTTCATAAATTTTAGTAGCTTCATAAAAACTCCTATTTTCCCACGCATTTTTGATGATGAGAGGAAAACCAGGATGAGACATCCACATAGATTCTAACCTAAAGGGTTTGTTAGGAGATGAAAAAGAGTTCTTATTTAAACTAACTAAAATTGGGTGATGGTCAGAGTATGTTTTGGGAAGGTGAATAACGGAAGCTTCCTTAAATAAAGTTACCCATTCTTCATTTGCCAAACATCTATCTAGCCTTTCCCTAATCAGACCACTACTACATTTACTATGGTTTGACCAGGTGTATCTTGGTCCCTTAAACCCTAGGTCAATAAGGTTACAGTAGTTTAAACAATTTCTAAAACAGTTTGCATTTTTAGAATTTAGAGGATGACCACCTGACTTATCCTTTTGGCTCAAAATTTGGTTGAAATCACCACAAACTAACCAAGGACTTTTGTAAGAATCATATATTGCTGTTAAAGATCTCCAAAGAGACTGCCTATTTAGAGAAGATGTGCTAGCATAAATGGTAGAAAATAACCAAGGGAGAGAGAAGGGAGCATGATTTACCTTTAACATAGCATGGACATCATTACCGTTAATGTGAACATCAGAGACATTGATAAAGTCATTTTTCCAAAGAATCACAATACCTCCAGAACGACCCACGCTTGGAACCTCAGCATAATCAGTAAAGTTAAAGAGAGTCCTTAATTCATGGTGATCCTCCATCTTAGTTTCAAGGAGAGCAACCAAGACTGGCCTGTAGACTTCTAGTACAACATCAAAATGCCTACGAAAATCTGGATTATTAGCACCTCTTACATTCCAAACTATGATATTTAGATTTCTATTCATATTAGGGTTAGGGTTTTCATTAACAACTAAATTTAGTTCCGGATAATTCATTATTGTTGGGTTCAACACAACAACATATTTCCCCACAGCTTCGTTGGAAGGGGCTCTCACGTCTAGTGAACATTTGTAGAGTAAGTGGTGACTTGTGAAAATTACTTTCCTGTCCAGCCTTTCTCTGAATAGATGAATTGAAATTTCTTTTAGGCTTAGAAATTCCGTGTGACTCTCCCTCCCTCTTAGGACGACTTGATCTTGATCCACCATCCTGTTTTCTTCTAGTACCGGTGGATTGGGATGGTGTTCCGGAGATGGTGGAGGAGCAGGTGGTTGTGGATTGTCTACTTGCATGGGAAGAGGAACTTGAGGGATCAACTGTTGATTTACCACCAAGGGGACTTGCATGTTCTGATCCTGAGCTAGATCCCAGGGAGTGAAGATTGGAAGTTGAGGTGGTGCCACTCGAGGAGGAAAAAAAGGAAGGTCGATTAAGGGAAATTCCTGTTGGTTCACATGCATTAACTGAGGCCACGTATTGTTCATGTAGTTTTGCATTGCCATGTGCATCCCTTCGCTTACAATCAGTGCTACATAAGAAGGGTCTTGAATTTTCACGTAAGCTTGTTGGCCAAATAATGTTATTGGCACTATGATCGCAAATCCCCATAGTGACGACTCTATCCACGATTGTGGAATCTGATTTTGTAGTGGAGGAATCGTGAATATTAGAGGCGGATTTCATGGGAATTGGTGGTGGAATGGGTGGAACATTGTTGTTGTTGTTCGTGTTGTGAATTTTCTATCGATGGGATTTTAGTAGCTCCCTCACTGATTGACGAGCTTTTCTCTTTGAGGTTGGGAGTTTCATTATTAAGTTGAGTATCTATAGTAGAGGGATGAGTAATAATTATAGAGGAGGGGGTTGCATTTTGCATGCACGATTGCGTGTGAGGGAGGACAATATTTTTCGAAGATATTTGGTGTTTAGTAATAGAGTTGTCAGGCGAATTGATATGGTGCATATTATTGGCCCCGATGGACGGTAAAGGGTTAGGTAAAACCTCAGACATTGGCAGGGTTTGAATTTTGGAAATAGTGTCATCAAGTGTGTAAGTTAGATTTTGTGTCATGGCATTAGTTTTGCCAGTTGACGAGGAAGACACGTTAGTGGGACATTTGGCCAAGTTTGGGCTTATGTGGCAGGGAACAAGACTTGTGCTATTTTTACCAAGCTTTGGTTTCTCCACTTTTTGCATGTCTTTGATTTGTGGGCCCGACAAAATACCCAAGTTAGTGTTAGAGTTTTTTTCCGATATTGAATTTAAAATATTAAACTTATTAACAGCATTATTTGATTCATGAGAAAATTTTTGTTGATATTTAGAGTTAATGCGTGAGTAAGTGGGTGTAGTAGACTTACCTGGATAGCTAGCATTTGAATGCTTTACCTTAGCTGATGAGGATGCAGGATTCACCAAGGGAATGAAATCATGCACAAGCTTAGGAGTTAGGGTTTTCTTTTCTTTTTTATTTTTTTAAGGAAAGGCAACTGTTTGCCACTCTAATTCTCCCTCCTTCGATTTTAGTTTTTGAGGAGTTGAGGATGAAGGGTGAGAGGTTGTGGATTCAGTAGAGGATATCTGATTTTCATAAGGACAATCTGATTGCAGATGGCTTAATCGACCACAAACCTTGCATAAAATGTTTTCTCCTTCGTAAATCACTTTTTGTTTGTGATTTTCTATATAAACATGACTTTTAACAGGGATATCGACTTGTACTTCGATACACAGTCTAGCATAACGAGCTCATAAAGCTGTAGACATTTTGAAGTCAATCTTGAGTAGCTTACCAATGTTATTTCCAATTTTTTTAATACTCCTTCATCAAAGAATTCAGTTGGGAGATTTGGGAGACGAACCCAAATGGCAGTGGTAAGTAGTTTGATTTCTGTAGCCACAAAATTTGGTTCCCAACATCTAATGGACAAGAAAAAACCATTAACAAACCATGGTCCATCCGTTAAGACTTTGTGAAGGCTTTCTCTGAAGTCACCCTCTAAAATTAGCATTCTTATTCTATGTTAAGAAATAATTGGTTCATAACTTAAAGTGCTAATTCACAATGTGAATGTTGTAGTGTTTCTTCTGGTCTGTTAATGAAAGTCCATGAGTTACTTAACTCATTTGTTAATCTGAAAATGCCGTAAGTTTGAAAGCATATGGACACTTGTGTAACAATGATATACTAGCTAATTTCTCCTTAAAGCAATTTGTGCTTTCATCCTTTATTTTCATTACTTGTTATTGCCTTTTTATGTACTAATTTTTATGGAATCTTTTCTTTTGCATAATGCATCTCTTTGGGATCGAGTTGGCGAAAACTCACAAACAAAGATGGCTACTTGCATTTGGAGTTATTTGATCCGCTTCACATTTTCGGGACTTGAGATCCCCAAAAAATGAAAAAATGAAGAATTATAAATCCAAGGCTCAATGATTGAGTTTGCTAAATCCGGGTTCTACCTTCTAAACTCCGTCTTTCCCGTCCCCTTTAGAAAAGCATGTTGTAGGAGCCCTGAAACCGGACTAGGATTTGCATGTTAGAAGCTTGGTAGGATAGCCGCTCTAGTAAGGATATTATCTTATTGCATGTTTAAAATTGTTTAAATAATCGCTCATCCCGTTTCTTTGGGACGCGCCAATTAATTTAAGGCAATAGAAACTTCTCGTCAATTATTGAGTGCAAAAGAATCAAAACTTACTTAAAATTATACAATCTTCATTTATTATTTAAATTTAAATTAATTATTTATCTATCTATCATTTATTATTTACTTATTTATTTATTTATTCATTAATTATATTAATTAAGTGGTATTTATTATTAATTTTTTATTTAATAAATTTAGTTATTTAATTTTAAATAATTATTTTTTTAATTAATTATAATTATGTAGTTAATTAATCAATCAATTATTATCCATTATTCTTTATTTAACTGAATTTATATAAATATTTATTTATTCGATTAAGTTATTATCTTTTCATTATTTATCCATCCAATTAATCGATTAATCAATTTTTATTATTTGCCTAATTAATTATTTTATTTATTTACTTAAATTTTATTTAGTCTTTGTTTACTTAATTAACTAGTTAATCAACCAACTATTACTTAATTATCCATTTAATTAATCTTAAATTTGGTCATTTATTATCTAAGTATCGGCATAACTAAAATCTTATCTTATTTCTATTATCCTTATTTAAAATTAACTTTATACTTGTTATCCTTAACAAATTCGTGAAAACCGCAAGATTAACCGTATTTAGCGGATTTTCGAAAGTGCTCCCGTAAAGGGACCTTCTTTCGAATTTAATAGAACTACTTACTCAGAATCTCTTTGCTTTTAATAAATTCTTTTTAAGTAAAGGGAATAATTGCACTCTTTAATTAACAATTGGTTCCTAATCATCCTTCAATTAGGTGGCGACTCCAAAAAAGCCCTTTGGAGTCCCATTTTGTTGAAGTCAAATTCCAATGCATATTTGTTTGCATCAACAGTCCACCACCTTTAGTTCCTACTTATGTACCTCCTCAGGTGCCGCTTTTTTTCAACGAGTCCTCACCATATACTAAGTAGATAGTGAAACAGGAATGAAAGAAGAGAAATATACTAAGATACCATGTAGCCTCTCTCAGGTAGCTATAAATATAAATATTACTATTAGCAAGACTTTACTAAGTATCAATCATGACTTGCTAGGACACTAAACTCACGACTCAAATCACAAGGTCATGACTGGAATCCAACAAATATTAATTCAGGCAAATGCAACACCCAGTCATCGTAAATTTCAAATCTTCGATAAAGGAATAATAGAAAAAGAAATAGAGATTTCAATTGTAATACTTAGCAAGGTCTAATATATAGATAAAAGTGTGAAAATACAACTTACTGATATATTTATCTCCCCAACCATAGGCCATGATTGTCTAAGAATAACAAGAGTTATTCAGTCCTCCATACAATATTTAGAAAGGAATTCATAAGTAAATAAATAAGAAAACAGGTGCGCCACTAAGGACTAGATGGTTCGCTCACCGCAGAAATGTGGGAGGCAGTTAGGCATAGAATGTGCCGAAAGAAATATTGAGAAAAAACAACCAAAATAAATAAGGTGGGAGAGAGTCAAACGTACAATAGGGAGGTCATAACGTGTCCAAATAAAAAGGAAAGCATTCCTGTTATATATATATATATATATATATATATATATACACACACACACTTTATGGAACAAACCAACTATTAAACTTGTTGGAAATTGGATATAGGGCACCCATGTGGGTCAACCCGCATCCATATCTAATAACCAAATATAAATAATTAGTTATATATATGAAAATAGAAAATAAGAAAAAGAAGGAAAGGACACAACTATTGGGAAAAGTCCTAATAGTTGCATCCCTTCAGGAATATAAAAGAAGGTTTCTCTGCAGAAACCAATGTATCTTTTTTCCTGAAAAAGAATAGTTCTTCCTTCTCTTTTCTCCTTCTCTTCCAACCATAAAAACAACTCGGTGGAAGATTCTTAAAAAGATAGATCTTCTACAATAATGGAACATTTCTGTAATCAGGTACGTCCTTAGACTGTGACTTTTATGGTGTAGTTCGTGTCTAAATACATGTGGTTACACTATCGACCAGTGAAACAAATACGGATAGACTCTGGACAAACTTTGTGTTCTTGGATTGTGTATAATCCTTCATTGGTATCAGAGCCCGTGTTATTTGTTTCCTAGTCTCTATAATTCTTCCGTAAAGTACTGCACTGTGTGGGAAGGGTTTCCTTCACTGTTCGTTTTTACAATTTTTTGGTTGTATCTTGCGTAATAGCCATATGCTCGATAACGAATGATGTTTTGCACCTAATGCTATGTTCCTTTTTTTGTTTGGTTTTCGTCTTGTTTTAAATTGAGATGAAACAAGAGTCTTTTCTCTTTCTTTACGGCTGATGAGTTCGAAAATTTCCCAAACTAGTTGGGCGAACAATAATGAACCATTATAAAGATATGTTTTTTCTTAAAAGGGCCATAGAAAGAAGGGCGAACTGGTACAGAGAACAAATTTTTTATTTCACTGTCCCAATTTTTCTTTCTGAATAGTCATGAAATATTTTTTTTGACAAAATCTTGAAATTTTTTAAAATTTGAAAGGCCACTATATTATAGTGATGTTGGTGGCGTTTAGAAGTTTCCACCACTACTTACTTGACTTCCTTTCAAATATGTGAAGATGCGATAATCTTTACCAGGTTGAATGGGTTTTTTTTGTGAAAACCTATTATTTAACCACTACAGAAGTAAGAAAAGACTTGAAATTTTTTTTCCCCAAGCTTTTACAAGTTGCAGGACTTGTATTTTATCTTATTTTGGTGGTCTTCAAAAGTCAGAATGAGATTGATACAAATAGTGACTTTTGGCTTTTCATATGAGTCTGTTTGTATCTAATTGAGGTGTGGATTATCAATTCGTTGTCCCATGTAAGCACATTGCAGAGGAGTATTTTAAGTTTCCTTTACATCTGAATTTAGATTAAAGAAAAAGGAAGTCGGAAAAAGATCATGTAATATTCCTTAAAGGTGTCATATTTAGTGAAGGGGTGTAAATTTTGCTCTTTCCTCGTTATTCCTTTTCATGGAAAAGTTTCCATACAGTGGAGATAAGTCTCCATGGGCACACATAAATGTGGACTAAAGAGATGGTGTTGAGAGTGGGATTATAAGTTATTCCTTTGTATTCTGTGCTTAAGAATCTTTAAAACATTTACTCAAATCACTTATTGTGAAAGTTTGAGATCCCTAAGTTTAAACAGAACATGTGTTGTTTCTGAAAAAAGTTTCCAGTTCTAGAATTTTTCCTATGTGTTAAGAAAAACTTCGAGGAGCAATTACTTTGTGCGTTTGTTTACGTGACATTCAGATTATTGTTCCATGCTATTAATTTTTTATTGAATAATTCTTTCTCTGTGATAGAATTTCTATTTAGTTAGTCTTGAATAATAGTAATTTAAGACAAATTTTTCCTTACATGATTAATTATGTTAGATTTACGAAGCATTAGATTTTGGATGATGATTGGGAACATAGTGAACTTTCGATTCCAGAACTAATATGAAATAAATATTAACATAGTTAGATTATTTTAAGGATTGATATGTATATGAATTTAGGCTCCCTGTCTCGAATAGTTTATACTAGTTTATATCAATATGTCAACTGCTACAAGAATATTGTCTCAAGGTTAACAAAAGTGTTAAAGGGGACAATAAAATTCAGTATGTCCTAAAAGAGCAAGAGGCTCTTAAGACGTTAGATATGTCTGTGACGTCTCCTGAAAGTGACATTACATTTCATTGTAGCTAGTACACTATGACATTTGTGATCCAAATTATGAAATTGTTCAAAGTCAGTTACTTATGTTTCATATAAGTTATGGATATATAAAAATCCAATTTTTTTTCTATTGGGTTCGTGCTGCTTTTGTACATAAACATTTTTCCCCACATGGAAACTTAGTTCCAAGGGGAAGGACTTGTATCTTTCTCTGATACTATTTAGTTCAAGGTTTATGTGTTCATATGTGAACAAGATAGTGACACTGTAACTAAATTTGAATTGCATGATGTTGCATATTAACTAGCTAATATTTCTCCTAAGTAGGGTGAGATAGGCCAAGACTTGTCTCTTCATGAAACTGTGGACCAAATTACTTCCGCTAATGACAGTCAAATGAATTCGAGTAAGAGTCACTTTGGTGATAATGGATATGTTTCGTGTAGCACCAAGATGACAAAAAGAATTCATTTAATATTGCCGGTCCCAGTGGGAGTAACTATCAATTGATAAATCAATTTTATTAATCTCAACCTCGACGAATGAGTCGTCTACATATTCCCCATCGTCGATTTGAGATCGAAGGGGAAGCATATATAGTTACTCCACAAGATGAATAAGAGCAACGAAAGATAAAATGAAGCTCTTAAATACCCTGCTAAGGATAAGTATCTAGAACAATGGAACATGAAATGGAGTTAGTGAAACCAAACTAAGAAAGTTGGAATTGGTTGATCTATTTATAAGTCATAGCGCAATTGGGAACAAATGGGTTCTCAAAATACGTGAAAGATTTAATGTAGTATCGAAAAAATATGGGTGAATCTTTGAAGTTCAGATTTCAAGAGATCATTCGAAGAGATTGTTGTCTCTCTCAGAAAAAAAATCTTACATTAAGTTTTTTTCTTGAAAAATTTAATATGCAATAGTGCAAACCCATTAATACTCCTATTTCTAGAGGTGAAGTTTCTAGTGGGAGGATGTGTCCTCGTGAATCCACATAAATATGATATGAAAAGGAATACTGAAAAGCAGTTAAAGGATACTGAGGTATCTTAAAGGCACTTGTGATTATCCTTGTATAGGAAAGGAAAGGATCTACAACTCAAAGGCTATACTTACGATTATTGAGAAGGAGATTTAGATGAGAGAAAATCTAAATCTAAGTATGTCCTTCTTTGCTAAACAATAGCGTTGTGTATATTGTTTGTGTAGCAAGAAACAATCATCAGCC
Source organism: Petunia secreta (assembly GCA_029990175.1). Taxonomy (NCBI): domain Eukaryota; kingdom Viridiplantae; phylum Streptophyta; class Magnoliopsida; order Solanales; family Solanaceae; genus Petunia; species Petunia secreta. The sequence continues at coordinate 23,723,772 of JARKIP010000022.1, read as the reverse complement.
TTATTTATAAAGGAAGCTGAATTTCTAGCTTTCAGCAACTGTGCAGGGCTGTTTGGCTTAAATGTCTTTATGATAAATTTGGGTGTGTTGGATAGCGTGCTATTGAATTAGTGACAATCAAGTGTGATAGTCAAGTCTCAATAGCTTACACAAAAGTCCCAGATATCAATTAAAGACAAACCATATTGATATAAAGCATAATTGCGTTAGAGACATAGTTGTACATAGAAAAGTGAACATGAGATACATCTCTACGCGTTATATCATAGTAAATCCGATAATGCAACTCATAAAATTTGGTACTTATGAGTGATATGTAAAGGCATTGAGTTTGCATAGATGTTGATGTATTTATATTTAAATTTTCCCAATCATGTTCACATAAAACTGCATTATTGGAGTTAATGTAGTTGAAGTCTAAATTATTTATGGTCGGTTCATATACATAGAATAATTTTATGTTTAGTACATAAATTTGAAGTATGTCGGACAGACGAAAAGGTTGGCCTATTCACACAGGCAAACGCCTCTATTGTCTAGGTGATCGATAGGGATGAGACAATTATAAACTTATTATTATCTGAGGTGATAATAATAGAGAGCTTGAAGTTGAAGTTTATAATAAGAATGTCGCTTGTTTTTTTGTTAATCATATTTGATTAAATGTGAGTCTGTCGTAATGCCAGATGTGAGTTCTGAAGGATAAATGTATGAGTAGATTTGTGAACTCAAAGTTAGACATAGGTTGTCTGAATTATTATCTGCACAGTATTTAATTTGTGAAAGACATACGCTCCACGGGGAAGGAGTCAATACTGTGATACGTGATTCATACCACGTATGCATAAAGTGACCTATGGGCGGTACAAGTTTAATCTCTACTTGCTTATCGTGTGAAGCCCTGAAAATTAAAAGTAATTTTCTTTTCTTTTGTACCCTCATGACTTTGATCAGTTTCTCGAGATTCAATTTGGTGTTTGCTATCTTAGGGTGTTGCCAAGAGATCATGGATGATTCGGTCTGGCGGGACATTTCTAGAAAAGCAAATTAAATTGAGATTAAGAGATTCTTGAAATGAGGAAGATCATTATTGAGTATTATCACATTAGTTGTGTTCATTGGGCCCCTTTATGTTTGTCTATGAGACAAGAACATAATGATGAACTCAAATTAATACAAAGAGATTTGTGAGAGACATGAATGTGATGAATGATCTAGGGTACTGCATACGATAATCTACTCCAAGGTTCCGTTAATCGAGATGCTATATATTCCTAACAGATGTGTAGCAACTAGGCTCTCGAAGTATGCACTGGTCACACGGTCTAGACGTTATGTATGGAGATTACAGAATGTATAGGAATGAGAGTTGACCCACTATGTGCGAGTGGGAGATGTTGGAAATTGGATATAGGGCACCCATGTGGGTCAACCCGCATCCATATCTAATAACCAAATATATATAATTAGTTATATATATGAAAATAGAAAATAAGAAAAAGAAGGAAAGGACACAACTATTGGGAAAAGTCCTAATAGTTGCATCCCTTCAGGAATATAAAAGAAGGTTTCTCTGCAGAAACCAATGTATCTTTTTTCCTGAAAAAGAATAGCTCTTCCTTCTCTTTTCTCCTTCTCTTCCAACCATAAAAACAACTCGGTGGAAGATTCTTAAAAAGATAGATCTTCTACAATAATGGAACACTTCTGTAATCAGGTACGTCCTTAGACTGTGACTTTTATGGTGTAGTTCGTGTCTAAATACATGTGATTACACTATCGACTGGTGAAACAAATACGGATAGACCCTGGGCAAACTTTGTATTCTTGGATTGTGTATAATCCTTCAAAACTAGTAGTCTCAAATAGTATTACACTTAAGCACTTCCAAAACAGATTAAATCATATAATCATTCATATGCATATACTATTGTCTTAGATATATGAAATGATGATAGGAACCCAGCCATTAAACGTCTCGTCTTTCTCACTTACTAGGTCATAAACTTATGAGAACCCAGTCATTAAATTTATGTCTTTTAATAAAATTCATTTTCAAAACAATAAATGTTCGTAGGAAAACGAATTCATCAATCAAATACTAAGTCAACTATATCAAAGAAAAAGAATTTAAATCAAATAAGAACTCAACTAAATAAGTAGGCTTAAGAAATACACCTTATTGCAGTAATGCAGGTAGGTTTGGGCATCGAGCGAGCGAGCCGAGTCCGAGCCGAGCCTAACCGAGCCCGAGCCTAACCGAGCTTTATACATAGCGAGCCGAGCCGAGCTCAACCGAGCTTTGTTAGAGTTTGACCGAACCCGAGCCGAGCCCGAGCTGACTTTTTTTTCTTGTGTCCCCATATTTAATAATATAAAAAATAATATTTAAATTTTTCTTTTGATCATAATCATAGATATGGATAAAAATAATAGTTTATAAATTGTTAACTATTGCATTAAAATATTAAATAATACATAGACTTCTAATATTTTTTGGTAATTAAGCCTAATGAATGGAAGTCATATTTTAAAGATAAAATTACACAATTAATCAAGCTAATCGTGCCGAGCCGAGCGAGCTCCGAGCCGGCTCAGCTCTATGCCCAGGCCTACATGCAGGTAAGAAACACATACATAATCATGATTATGGAACAATACGTAAAGAACGAGAGTCACCGACGTTGGTCCGAAACATCCCATAAAGCTACTCCACAATAACTTTCCCATATCGAATCTCCCACACTACACCGATCTAGTAAACATAATGAATAGAAATATCAATTCTAGCTATAGGATCATTTTTTCCAATTTCGAAATTAAAAGGGCCGGAAAATACCAAATTGGGACCACAGGCCGAATTCTGACACAAGACCCAATTTTAAGTTATAAATAACCCCCACAATACCAAATCTATCCTTGGATTTCCGTTTAAATATCATTTGAGTATCACATAGCTAATTTATCAAATCTAGGGCGTATATCTTATTTTCAAGAATTTCAATTATAATAGCTAAGTTCAATGGGTAATATTAATTCATAAGCATGTTTAAATAGTTCATTAAATTCATGATATCATCCTATAAAAGGTTATAAGTCTGTATTTAAGAATATCAATCTCATTTGTTAGAGTTTTGATTTGACATTCAATCTTTCAATTTATGGATTAAAACATGCAATCTAATACTCCCTCTGTGAAAAGTAAGTCACCGAAGATCGATGTACAAAAAAGGCTTTAGTCACTGCTTCAGTAGTTTAATCAGCTGAGCGTCTCACTTTATTTGTCATACTTTCTTTATTAGTCTGTCCCAAAAAGATTGTCATATTTCTAAATTTGGAAATAATTCAACTCCAAACTTACTTTTTGGCTCATTTATAGTCACACAAATATCTATAACTCATTTTAGACCACAAGTTTAAAAAATCTTCCTTTCTTTATTAAACTTTGTGTCAAGTCAAACTACAACAAACAAAATGGGACGGAGGGAGTAATAGATTACGCTAATCACCAAAAATATGGATGTTACTTTAATTAGGAAAATTTTGATGCGTAGCCATTTTTGGACGCGCATAAGGAGTATTATCCACCGTTTCAAAATTAATTGAGAAATAGGCAAAAATTCGCGCGCACACTTACTCTCCATCAGCGTTGGAAAACACCTCAGACTAGTCTCATAACAAAATATTGGGCTCTGAACAAGTTTTGTTCAATGCCCCATTATTTTGTTATGGGACTTTATATATAAAGCTTCAGTTCCATAACAAAATACTGAGAATTGTTCAAAGGTGGCTATTTCTCAGTAAATTTATTTCTGACGACTACTAATTAATTAGCGCGTGCCAAACAGATCCCTACGCGAAATTTTTACCAAAAAATTGGTCACCAAAGGTGTATTCTAGTATTTCTGCTTGAATCCAGAGCTCCTCAAGTCTCAAAAGTGTGAAGAAATAGACCCAAGTCCAGAAAAGGCTCCAATTTATAATTGTTAGTGCGCTTAGGCAAAAGACTATGTTGTGCCGCAGTGTTGTGGGAGGCGTGTTGTGGTAGGCCATTTTTATATGTTGCACCAAAGTGTTAAAAAGATACTAATTTTTAAAACTATCCATAAAATGATTATTTGTTTCAGAGTCAACCAAATGGTCTCGATGCAATTAAATTTTGACATAAATAAAAATGACATTGACAGTTCCAACAGTATACTCAGTTTCCAAAATAGAGTCCAATTTGTGAGAACCAAAGCTTGAACCATTACAAACGATTGTATGGTATCCGTCACGACCTGTGAATGTTGAAACTCTTACCTGTCAATTGAATATTGGCAAAAATGAATAAATTTCCATGCTTGTTCCTCGCTTTGCGTGGGTAAAAATACACCACCTATAATTACGGGGACACGAGTCTAACTGGCAAAGACTAAAGTTACTCTATAAGTCATCGGGCGCTGAGGATATATACCTACCCCATAACCACGACCACTCATAAGGCACGGGCTCAGAGCCGTAAGCCATACATCCCGGAGCCTTAAGTTAATAGTCTCCTAGTTAGGGTTTACTTAGTGTCATCACCTTATGTAATCACGCCCACAGCCTATTCTCTTATTCTCAAGGAATAATATCTCTCTTTACTACTTTTATATTATTTTCCTCGTATTTACTTTATTGTCTGTGACCCTCTATTAAATTTATCTATTTAACCTATTCGTCCAATTTTAGGCATAAAAAGTTTGGCACCTACCATGGGGCCAAGAAATTGTCAGTTCTTAGAAAGGAAACGTACGACCATGTTGAATGACAACGATGGTCTCCCACAGAACACAATTCATGCGGTTTATGACGCTTTGAAGGATCCCAGCGATCCTATCACGTAAGAGAATGATATGTCCAAGTGACCAATTCATGTAAGGGATGAAAGGGACCACAATGAGTCGATTCATGGAAACCGTGCTGGGGCGAATGACAAGATTGAGAAATCTTTCGACAGATTTCTCAAAGCTCCAAAGCAGCAGACAGCTCAGAACTCAGTCACCATGGCCGAAAATATAGCGAAGCTTCTCGAGGCACTCTTCGCCAGGTCTATGCCTAGGCCAGGATCCCCACGTGGATCGGAGCCCGGGGGTAACACCCTGACTTTTGCACGCAGACGAAGTATCGACTTGGAAATCAGCCCAAGAAGTTTAACAGCGGCCAACTTTCCAGCATCTGACGAGTCACCTATCATTCATGGGATACTCAAGGGGTTGAAGGTGATCCATGATCAAATAAGAAATGTCTCAGGTGATCGCGGTTGACGAATAAAATTTCTTCAAGCATGTATACAAGGCGAGCTCTGCACCAGTTTGAGAACCTAAGCACTTTTATCTGCCAGAAAGCCTTAAGTACGATGAAACCACTGATCCAGACAAGCATTTAGCCATATATTACACGGTCGTCAAGAACAATGAGATAACAGAGAAGAGACCTAGTCTGCTCTGGTAAAGAGGTTCAGTTTAATTATATAAGGCGGCCTTAACATGGTATACTCAGCAGCCTGTAGGGTTGATCGAATCTTTCATCTAGGTGCAAGATCTATTAAAAGAGGCGCACTCGGGTGCCAATAAACGAGAGAAAAAAATAGAGGACATCTTTGAGATCCGACAATGAGAAGGAAAATTAGTTAAAGGTTACTTGGGAAGGTTCCAGAAGGAACAGATGACCCCATTATTGTGCACGGCAATATAGCTACTGTGGCTTTCGGCAAAAGCCTGAACTACGAGGTTCGATGGCCACATGGGGGTTACAGTGGAGTTTGCAACCGCATTCGGTAACAACTTAGGACGCATTATACCAGCAGTACATTGATAAGTTTCGAATTGAGCCGGATGCATCCCAAGTGTCTAATGACAGTGCCTGAACTCAAAGGCACAGTCCCACTCAAGAGAAAGATGCTAACAGCAGGAGGATGAAAGGCAAAAAGCAATGACTGACGGATCATACAAGATCCTAAAATAAGCAAAGTGACGCCCGAGAAGGGAGTTCTGACGAAAAAAGCTCTACGTGAATGAGGTTGAGCTAGTCACGAATCACTTTGGAAGATTAAGTTCGCGAGTAGACTGGCTTCTTACCGTCAGAAACAATTCTTCGAACAATTCATCAACCTATTGTGAATTCTACCAAGCAAACGGCCATGATACTATCTACTAGAAGGCACTCATGCTTGAAATAGCCCACCTATTGAGTGAGGACACCTTAATGATATGCTCGCTGAAAAAGGAAAACATACCTCAACTTCAAAAGGGGGGAGATAAGCACAACATCAACACAATCTTTGGAGGACCACGGGTCAACACAAAGAAGGCGAAGGGGGTGATGGGTTGCAAACCCCATGAAGAAGGGAAGATGAGGCACCGTGTCAACACGATTGAGTTCAATGCAAATGAAGAAAAGAAACTCCTCTTCCCGCAGCACGATGCTCTGCTCATCACTCTTAGGGTACTCGATGTTCAAGTAAAGTGAGTACTAGTTGACCCGGGAAGCATTGTGAACATAATTTAATGGGAAGTAATTAATAGCATGGAGTTGCTAGGACAGATAGTTTCGCGCCCATATATGATAACCACCTTAAACAGCTTAAGTGATAGGTCAGTAGGGGAGATAGTCCTCGTAGTTCTCATACCAGGAGTAGCGAAGTTAACGGCCTTCCAGGTGATGACATGCGATCTCTCATATAACATCATACTGGGGCGACCTTGGATTCACGAAGTAAGGGTGGTACCCTCAACACTTTACCAGGTCCTCAAGTATCCAACTCTATTGAGGGTAAGAGAGATCTGATGGAAGAGAAAGCAGTCTAAAAGCTACTGCGTGACTGCAGTCATGTGTGTGGTAAAGAAGGAATCAAAGTATCAGTGGACACTATTAAAGAAGTTGCTCGATCCTTGCATAGTGACCGACATATCATTTGAGCTAGAAAAACTAGAAGGGGAGTACCCCTTAGGAACCACTCGATGTCGCCTGCAAAACGCTCGGCTGAAGATAGGCATGAGTTTGCCGGCCTATTGTGCACCTAGGCAACCATGTTTTCCTAAACACATATAGATATGTCGGGGATATTCACTAGGTGATTACACATAAGCTGAATCTGAGTCCAACCTCGAAAGCTATTAAGTAGAAGAAACGGCTGATTAGTCACGAAAAGGGACAAGCAGTCCATGGAGAAGTAGAAAAGATGCTTAACAACATATCTATTCGAGAAGTCCACTACCCAGACTGTCTCTTCAAAGTTGTTTTGTTCCAAAGAAAAATGACAAGTGGAGGATATGCATCGATTTCGTCGACCTAGACAAGGCATGTCCGAAAAACCCATTACCGCTGCCCAACATTGATTAGCTCATCCATTCCACGGCGATGCACGAGACGCTTAGCTTACTAGATGCATACTCCTAGTATAACTAGATCGTCGTGAATCTTGATGATCAAGAGAGAACCTCTTTCATCATGGATAGGGGACATATTGTTACCGGGTGATGCCTTTCGGGTTAAAGAATGCTGGAGCCACTTACCACAAGCTGGTGAACCTGATGTTCAAGGACAAAATTAGAAATATTATGGAGATGTATATCGATGATATGTTGGTAAAGTTAGAGCTCGCGAAGGACCACATCAAGCACTTGGAGATAGTATTCATTATACTAGATAAGTTCGGCATCGGGTTTAATCCAGAAAAGTGCGCTTTGGGCATAACATCAGGCATGTTCCCTGGGTTCATCATTTCAAACCAAGGAATAGAAGCTAATCCTGTCAAAATCAAAGAGCCATACAAAAGTACGGAAGAGCGAGGAAGAGGTGAAGAAGCTCAACGACCATATCGCCGCACTAAGTCGATTCATCTCTAGATCCCCGGAATGGTTGCACTAGTTCTTTAACGAGTTGAATAAAAACAAAGGCTTTTAATGGACAGACTCGTGTCGCCAGGCACTGCAGAATTTGGAGGAAATATTTTAAATCCCCCGTTCCTGACCAAGCCTCGCGAAAGAGAACAACTTTTGTTATATCATGTAGTCCCAAAAATATCTTTGAGTGCCGTCCTAGTACGGGAAGAGAAACGAGTAAAATCTCCCATATACTATGACATCAAATCTCTCCTAGATGTGGAGTCGTAGTACCAACACTTGGAAAAACTCGCACTAGCGCTAGTTGTTGCTGCATGGAAGTTGTGGCTGTATTTTTAGAGCCATATGATCGTTGTGGTCTCGTCTTTCCCACTAAGAACCATATTGCACAAGTCCGATCTCTTAGGGAGCCTTTCAAAATGGGTCGTGGAACTAAGGCAGTACGACATAATCTACCAGTCACGAACGAACATCAAGTCAAAGTTCCTTGCAGACTTCATCTCTAATTTCAACACCGATATGTTACCAAAGGGTGAAGATGAGTTGAGGATGATGGAAGGAATCACCCCAGCGGAATGGACAGTTTAAACATATAGGGAATCAAACATCAAAGGAGCCGGGCTCGTCCTGGTTATAAAAACTCTATCTGAGAAAGCATTTCCTAAGTCTTCCAACTGCCTACTAATCATGAATAACGAGTCAGAATGTAGCTGTAATTCAAGGCCTCAAATTATCCTACATATTAAGGGACATGGAGCTCAGCCTTCATAGTGATTCATAACTGGTGGTCAATCAAGTTATTCGCGGCCAAAGACACTCGCATGCTGTAATACCTAGCTAGAGTGGAGGCTCTTCTGAAAAAATTTCATAAGTGGAAGTTCGTTCAAGTACCAAGAGAAGAGAACACCGAAGCTGATGCATTGGCCAGCCTAGCAGCATCCGTAGACATGAATTTAGTGAGCCTAGAGGTGATGATTGAACTGACTTACTCAGACCTGAAACGTCATGAAATCAATTCAACCAGACTCGTCTAGGACTGGCGCGACAAATTGATCGAATATTTGAATAAAGGAACACTCCTTGACGACAAGAGGAAGAGCCTTGGCTTGAAAGGTAATCAGAGCAGGATAATATTAGCCTCGAGTAGAGAGCGATGCAAGCGAACTCGTCAAAGCATTTGACAGTTGTCAACGATTCTCCTATACACTTCAACAGCAAGTATAGTTGTTACACTCAGTAATCGCACCTTGGCCTTTCATGAAACAAGGGACGGACATTGTATAGTCGATGCCCAAAGCGCCCAGAGATGTCACATTTTTGCTCTGAGAGCAAGAGGTGATATAATTCACTTGGAATAGCATCATGTCTTGCTTAAGAGTTCTCGCCGAGATCACCTATTATAATAGACCTCAGTTCATAGGAGCCAAGATCACAAAGTTCTTGAAGAAGTGGAAAATAAAAAGAATAGCCTCGACACTTTACCACCCTTCAGTGAACCGCCAGGCTGAATCTTCAAAGAAGACCATCATGTATAGCCTGAAAAGAGGGTCGAGGAAGCCAAAGGTAAGTGGCCGGAGGAATTGCAGGAGTCTTGTGGGCCTATCGAACTACCTAGAAAGTGAGTACATGAAAATCTCCTTTCTCCTTGATGTACGGAACAGAGGTGATGATTCTTGTCGAGATAAGTGAATCCGGTCTACGCCTCATTTGCTAAAGAAGGACCCAACAATGAGGCCCTAATAGTCGCACTCTATTTGCTAGATGAGCATCGGGAACTAACAGCACTTTTCCTAGAAGCCCAAAAGCAACGAGTGGAGCAATATTACAATGCGAAGACCAATCTACGTTCCTTCAATGTAGTGGACTTGGTCCTCAGAAAAGTGTCTCAAAGCACCAAGGAAGCAAACGCAGGTAATCTAGCCTCGAATTTGGAAGGGTCATACAAAATCCAGGAGATCGTTGGAAATGAGCATATACCATCGAAGACATGAAAGGAACAACCATCGCAAACAACTGGAATGTTACATGGCTTAAGAACTATTATTCTTGAAAGGCCAGTAGGCCTATATACTCAAAATATTTACTTTCTTTCTTGTTTATTGTATTTCGAAGGGTATCTAGCCTCAAACAATATTATGAAAGTTTATTAAACTTTTGTTCGGCCCTTGAGTTCCTTATTTAATAAGACTACTATTTCATCACTAGTTAGTTTTATTCCAGATTATCTAGATCTTCCTACTGTACTATTTCATCACTAGTTAGTTTTATTACAGATTAGCTAGATCTTCCTACTCTTAGCCCTCGACCATATTTAGAGTTGAAGTTAAACACTCGCTCGAACTAGATCAATTCTAGCCAATCCACGAAGCGTTGCCGTATGTTGAAATCGTAAATTCAACATTTACACCTATGTGGGGTGGGGATGTTCACCTGCACAGTACCGTGAAAAAACTTAAGCACTCGAGTAGACAAGCACAACCATTTTCTATTGACGCAAAAATATTCTGTCACAACAGACAAAAGAACTCCCCTTGTGTGCGTGGGCCATAACCTACTCTAAGACGTCAACTACTGACGCATTCACGCCATCATCTACTAGTGAAATTTAAAATCCATTTCTACGAACCCGTACACATTTTCTACAGATAAAACAAACGCCTAGTTAGGCGTATAACAGTGCTTGACTGCGTTCTAGTAAAAAGCATAAAACACATGCAAATATGTATAAATATGAATAATAGTGAACACCCATTTTCATTAATATCAAAGGCCCGTAGGCTACACTGTACAATTGAACTGTGTATACAATATTGTTTAAAACAACTTTTCCTAGCTATTACAAGGTCCCTGGGACTCTATTTGAAAATCTTCTAATCTTCACACAGCCTGGAAAGCTCCATTTCGAGCCAAAACTTCCGCTTAGACAGCTCCAATTCAAGCTTCTCCTTTTCTCTATTTGAACACTTCCTTGGCACACATCTTTCATCACTTCTAACGCCTCAACAACAACATCAATGTATGGCCACAACACAAATGTTTGGAAAATCAGTCCAACTGAGAGAGCCCTCGGTAAAATGAGAGACACGAGTAGAAACATCCCTGGAAGCTGAAGCCCGTGCTGGACGCTTTGCATGCAAAACGAACCTGCCTCCAGCGTAAAGGATGACCCACTGCCGTAGAGACGTTAGAGTAAGCCCTCCTTGCTTAATGGTCAAGGGTGGAGATTTCCTCCAGAATCCCTACGAGCGTCGAGGTGTAGACCTACCCGTAATCTGTAGTAGCTTCAAAAAGGAAGTACAGAGCGACCACAAGAGGGGAGAAAGAGGAGCCATTAAACCTTATTGCATCAAGATATCCCAAATTTTCCCAAAGAATATGGAGAGTGGGAAGATAAAAAGGTTTGTCGGGCAGAAGTTTTTAAACTGCCGACCTCCTCATGACAGGAGAAATATCATAACAATCACTATGTTAGAAAACAAGAGCACTATAATCAGTGCATGTTCCATAATGAAGACATTACGAAGAATGTCATAATGAACCCGTTCAAATCTCATGACACGGGGGACTGTTCTTTTCAACAAGGATAAAAGAACGAAGAAAGAAGAAGATGATTGACTCCTTGGTTTCAGTTTCCTCACACACCATCCATACTAAAGATGGCAATACTTTGGAGAAATCAAAGAGCCGGGATCGAAGATAAATATTTTTGGAAGATTGAATTGTTTTTCAAAAAAGAAAGCAACTTCTTAGAAGAAACAATGTATTTGGAAGATAAAAAATATGTGAAAATAAACTATAGAGGAATGCCCTTTATATAAGCAAGGAGGGATAAGGAAGAGAACGAAACGATTAAGGAATAATTATGGCGAGAGATACGAAATGATTCAGCAAAGTAAATGGCAAGCATTGGGAAGACGTAAAAGATCAGCAAGGCCAAATCAGGCGAAGACACGTGGAGCTCTAGAAGGCATGAAACTTTAATTTCAGTCAAAATAGTTGAGAATTAAACCTTGCAAAATAAAGCAATTAGTTAGTTTATAATTATAATAAATAAAAATACTAGTAATAAATGATAATAGAATAATAATAAATAATAATAATAATAAAAAAAGGTTTTTTCTTTGAGCTGTTTTCTTCCAAAACGAGTTGTAGTCTATCAACCAATTTATCTCGCAAAATATAAGAAAACGAATTAGTAATAATAGTAATGATAATAATACTAATAATATCAAATAATAATTAAAAATAATAAGGAAAAGTTTTCATTCTCTTTCGAAATAGGTCACCGCTTCTTATCCAATTTGACCTCGCAAAAATACAAGAAAATAGGTTAATGAGTAATAATATTGATAATAATAAAGATGCAATAATATAATAATAAAAATAATGATAATAACAATAATGATAGTAATAGTAATAATAATGATGATAATAATAATAATAATAATAATAATAATAATAATAATAATAATAATAATAATAATAATAGTTTTAAAATAATGGGGAAGGGGGGATTTTAATAAAATTTAGGCTCAGAATATGTATTGCGCCAAGAAGAGGTTAGGGATGTCGGTACGGCTGCAAACATGGAACCGGTCGTGTTGCCATGCCAAGCACTTCCAATCCCACTACTCTGCTATCACTTACTTTGCAAAGTGATATGCATCGTCATCGCCTTTTTTTTTTGTTTGTTTCGGGACATGTAAGGGACGGGACTTGTGTTAGGCCTCCAAACGTCATTGGCCTGTAGTATCTGTTCCAAATCAGTCTGTACTGCCTCAAATAAAATATTTTAATAGGCATTAGGCTGCACAGTTTGAGTCAAGAGCTTCAAGTTGTTCTTCAAGGCCTACTCTATTTCCAATGTCCTCACAAGCATATTCCCCACCAAAAATATCCCAGTGAGGATGATTATCAGTGTAGTTCCAAGGTGCTCGCTCCTTTGGCCAAATTTCTTTTGGGATGCACTTGTTTTGCTGAAACTTCTGGTTCTCTGGGATAATTCATAAAGATCGGGGGCTGTTCTTCTTTAGAAATATGATCTTCTGCATCTGATGTGTCCAGAGTGGATTCATCACTGGATTGGGAGCTTTTTTCCAGAGAATCATCATCTGATGAGTTTTGTGATTCAGACTCCTGACTGTTGGTTTTATTTTTGATATCTTTTGGTTGTGCAACATAGAAGTCTGGAATTGTTTGGTCAGAGAATTACCATTCAACCTTCAAGGAGATTCTTGCTGTAAAAAACCCAACAAAACAGCCTTCTCTTTCCAAATAATCCAACCAATACATGAGCCTTACTTTTTGCACCATAATTCCGGCTGGGATTATGAGTACACCATAGAAGAACAAAATTGGATCCAGTACTTTAACAAAAAATATCAGTATCCCATTACCAAACCAACATAGCACATCAGTCAAAAGAAACAATCAGTAACGAGATAAAGAAAATGGAAACAACGATAAAACAATTGCCAATCAAAACCCGGCAGCGAATGGAACATCAGCGGGGCTGATATAGGAGTGAACAGGGCTACGTCACCAACATAGGGCGGAGGAGCGACTGCCAAGCCGTAGCGACGTCGCTATGACTCCGCCAACATCTTTCAGTTTCAATCGCAAATGAATCAAGACGAGAAACAACAAAACCCGGATAGTGCTGAATTTTCTGGTGACAAGCAGTGAAATCAGCAAACCACGGCGACAGAAGCGGGAAGGGGGAGCGACGTTGATGGCGACATCGCTACCACTCCGACCCCTTCCCATTCCGTTTCAACAGCAGATCGAAAAAACAAGGGAGAGCAGGAGATCGGGCATGGAGCTTTTCCGGCATTTGCCGATAGCTTTCAACCGGCGGTGCTACTGTTCCCTCTCCCTGTCTCACTGTGTGTGCGTGTGTGCCTCCCTTTTGCTTTCCTCTGTTCTGATCTGTTTCTTCCCCCAGATCTGTTGTCGTTTCTCTCTAGTTTTGTTCAAGTAAATTGTGTATGTGGGAAGGAGTTACGATAAAGGAGTTGGGGTGAGGATCTTCCCTGTTTCCCGACTAGTGTGTGTGTCCGGTATTGAAGGAAGATGGTCCCCAGACCCTTGAATCCGGAGAGGATTGTATTGTATGGGTTATATAAGAAGAAGAGATAGAGAGTACCGTTGAGATGAGCTCCAATTTTGGAAGTGAACTTGACTGATTGATCCAGAAATACGAGAGATATAAGGGATTGTAATTTGGTGGGAATTAGGTGCATCAAGACCAAGAATAAAGGAATGCAAAGATTTTCTTTCAAATTTTAAAATGGAGAATGTACTCGGACTATTATTTATCTAGATTCAGAAAGAATTTGAATTTTTAAAAATGATATGATAATTATAAATAAAATTAAGTGGAGTATTTTTAATTAGACTATATAAATAAATAAATAAAATGAATACATAAAAAATATTTTAGGTCAAATTATTAAGTTGAATAAGTATAAATAGTCACAAATAACTAAAAATATTAAATTGCACAAATAGTCATAGTTACTATATGTATTTAACTAATAGCCCAAAATATGTGAATTACATAATATAATCGCAGTTAAGTATATAATATATAATTAATGGATAATCACAGGTAAATGCATGTATCCTAATGCAGATTTGGTTCAAATAGTCGATATTGCACCTTTAAGCTAAATATAGCAAATCATGGAAAAAGGAGGGACAAAATTAGGTGTCAACAGCTGTCCCTCTTTGCCCGGGGATGATGAAAAGAATCTTCGGGCAAAGATAGTTGATGGAGTAGCCAATTTTGTCACGACGGGCGGGCAAAAATACTGGAAAGGAAAATGGAGGTTTTGGGGTATTTTCGGCCGAACCCCGGTCTCTGAGTTGCCTATATATCTCTGGTTTTACGAGAATCAGGCCGTGTGTAGTTCTAGAATGGCATGTTGCCTGTGTGCGATGTTTATGACGCACGATTTTAGATGTCAGGAGTAAACTTGTCGGAGTATGCAAAGTTTACATTTGAATGTAACAGCCTTTTGCCAAGATAAATGAGGAATAAAACAGAGGCACTATCGAAGATGAGATAACATCAATAGATCGAGCGTGGAAAAAGAGGCTTGTAATCATCCTAGTTATGAAAATGTGGTGCACGACACACCCATAAAGAGGAGTTTACACGTACGTAATTTCTACTTCATCTCGATAATCGAGTCATCTCGTCTTTATGTTGCCCTGACCAAACTGCGTAATATTAAGAAGTAAAACATGATATATGCGCATGATTCAAATAGATGGGCACGATTAAAGACGAAAGTAAACACGAATGATACAGACAGGCTTGAATAGGAATGAACACAGACTGGCATCCAATCAGGGATGAAAAGTGTGAGTAGGGAACTTTAGCTCTGAGAGCTTTGGAACTCGACAAAATAGATAGTTTGCGGGTATAGCAAAAGCATTGTCTGTGAGATTAAGCTTCTTGAATGGTGTTCTAGAATGGTGCATAGTATGCATTTGAGGTTTTGCTGATCGCACAATTTCGTGTGAGCTAGTGATTTTCTGGGGGAGTGAGTGTAAGGGTATGTGAAATGGAGCAGGGATTTGTCAAGGGGTCTGTCGAGGTATCAGAGAGTGTCCTGCAACAAAAGTAGGATAAGTACAACCAAAGATAATGATAAAGTAAACTCCCTGTAAAGTTGAGCTCTCCTTTGTCATGTAGTTGTCTAGTCTGTTTCCAGGTGCTTTGAGCGTTAGGAAATATATGCTTCTCTTCTGGGGATATTCATTTATGTGCATCTTGTCAGGAGATAATTGTTTGTCGTGTCGGGTTGTATACCTTGGAACACTATCCCGCTGTTTCCTGCAATAAAGTGTGAGCTTTTGCAGATAATGTTTGTAAATGTAAAATGGACTTTCCTGTCGTTGGATTGTCAACTGTCAATGTGTCGTGGTCTCTCATTATGAGATATTTGTGTATCATAAGTGCCTGCTCGTCAAGAGCTATTTTGCCTGCTCGTCGGGAGCTTATTTTGCCTGCTCGTCAAGAGCTATTTTGCCTTCTTGTCAGGAGCTGTTTGCCTGCTCGTCAAGAGCTATTTTGCCTCCTTGTCAAGAGCTATTTTTCCTGCTCGTCAAGAGCTATTTTTCCATCTTGTCAGGAGCTGTTTGTCTATCGCGTCGGGCTGTGTACCCTGCGAACAAAAGTAAAGTGCCTGTCGCCAGGCTGTGTACCCTGCGAACAAAAGTAAAGTGAATTGCTAAAAAATAAAATGTCATTATCATGTCTGCAACATCGCTAGGAAAGTCGTCATTTTTTTTGCTTTTATAATGCTTTCATGAATGTTGGGCCTTGGTCAAGTTTTCTTCAGGGAACTCCCAGTTTCTGTACTTCGTCTCTCTTGAAATTTTGAGGGTGCCCGTGAAGGCTTGCGTCTTTTGGAATTTTTGAGGGGATCCTCAAAAAGTTTGCCCCAGTTTATTGCCTTTGATGGATCATCATATCATGGTAGTGCCAGCAAAATAAATAAAAATATGTGTGTATGTCCAATTCTAAGGCGGACGAGCCTATTGTAGTGGTGCCTGCAAAACAAGATATGTGAGTTTGTCCTATTTTAAAGCCGGACGGGGCTGATTATAGTAGTGCCTGCAAAACAGAAAGAATGAGTATGTCCAATTCTAAGGCGGACGAGCCTAATTGTCATATTCTAAGCCCGACTGGGCTAGCCATCATATTATAAGACTGACGTGACTGGTCGTCATATTTTAAGCCTGACGTGGCTAGTCGTCATATTATAAGCCTGACGGGGCTAAAGTGCTATCATGCCTGTTGTGATTGTCTGTGAATCTTGTGTTTGTATTGAAAAATCTGCTCTCAAAGAAAGATTCGTTAGTCGAAACAAAGTGGTTGCATTGCACTGAACACCAGTGTATCGGCTTAAAAATGCATTCGTCCTTTAGTTTCATGATTAGGTATCTCGATGACTCTGATTGTGTGGATACTTGTATCCTCACACTGAGGTTAGATTTGTCGGATATGGACGCTGTCCAAAATTGTATTTGTCTTGGGTTATGTTGGGATAGTTTTCATGTTTCGTGCTTTTCTTTTCAAAAATACATGGAGCTAACTTTGATGGATGGGTGCAATATCTTTTGACTGAGCTAAAGGAGTAAAGGTGTGAGGTTTTGTCTTTTCATCTATCCTCAATTGTGTCGGGCCTGATAAGGTTGTTGTTGAAAGTCTTGACAGAGGGAGGTTGTTTATTGTGTAAGTCGGGTGTAGTGTGAGGTTGTGAGTTTTGCCAATTTCAGTTATATAGTGATTGGATTTATTTCTTGCGACTCTTGTGTGGGTATAATGCCAGTTTATTCTGGTTCGTTCATACTACAAGTTGTACGGAAGTGGAATTGGGCTTATCTGAGTTTTCTTGGTGTCCTATGCTGGTGGTTCGAAAGACTTTATTTCAGTAAATGTTATCAGCTTGGCTTGCCGTTTCGGCTTTTCTGAATGCAGATTCTTGACCAATTTCAGTGTTCAGATGCAAAGCGACCGTAATAGAGTGATAAAATACGCAAAACTGTGTTAGGACATTTAGCAAATATTTGATGAAAAACAACACATATAGCTTAACAGAATGCCTAGACCGCGGATGATAAATTAGCACTTGAATTTTAGAGACTGACAAATTGCATAGAGGTTGAAGGATTGCTTGGGTGCTTTATGTAGCAATGAAGACAAGGATTCTTTTGCTAAATGACTGATGCTCGGTTGAGTAGAAGATGGGTCTGGTTAGATCTCAATCAAAAGTTGACAAGGATTTCCGGTAAGGGGTATATATATGACTGAAAAGGAAGTTGGCTTTTGTCGAACACCAAGACCTTAGTGCATTTGTCATCCTTTCTTGCATGTCATGATGCCCCGTGTGTCTTTGAGAGAGATACTAAATGTCTTTCATGCTCGTCAACCAACTGCTGCAATTCAATCTTCGCATCAACTTTTGCTTGTCAAGTAGATTTTGTTGCCAAGAGATTGATCCCAGTATATCATGTATATTCTTAGATTGCTGCTTCGATCAAGACCGTTTTAGAGGTTGACCATATTGTATTCCTTGCTCAATGTATTTATTCAAATAAAACTTTCGACCAAAATCGCTCTAAGAAATTTGTCTACCTGTTTTGTATCAAATTAATTCATAGTCTTGTGAGTGTCTCAAATGGCTTCATCTTGAGTTCATAGTCTCGTCCCACACTTGCTAGTTGGTAGAGATGTGCTTCTAATACTCAGCAAGAGTTTCTGGCTCTGTCATATAGTGGAATCTTTGTCACTGCGCCTTTACATTCTTTTCCAAATCGAACCAGCCTGCTAATTTTGGTCCTTATGCACAAACCTTTGTATCATCAAGCGGATTCCGATCATTTCTCACTTATTGCCTTGTGATAACTCTTTGAGCATATTTTTGGCCATGAATAGGTGCAAGTTTGGATTGCCTTAAATGTATTACAATATGGACTAGACCGGTAAAATGATCCTCAGACATTGTGTCAAGTATTTTGGTAAGCCAGGTGTGCCTTTGAGTTCGACCAACAAATCTCTTGCCCTGTCAATTTTTCTCTTTATATGTATAGTGCATGCTATTACAAACTCTTCTTGTTTTGAAAAATCCCTGATAAGCGCACTTTGCTTAACCAAATCTTCTGCCTTGGTATTCAACTTAAGCCAACCTTTTGGATGATAGGTTTTTGAGTTCATAAGGGATAGGGAATTATCAAGACATGCAAAAGATTTCTGATATCATGATTTGGGCATAGAGTAAGGAGATGTGGTGCCTTGGTAGGAGATTGGACTTTGGGAAGGGATTTACTTAGGTAGAAAGAGACCTAGAGCAACCAAGCAAATTCACGCAATGCAGACATATCAAATAAGAAATGCATTCTATAATATAAAAGACCGTTTTATGCACGATAATTTGAAAAGTGCTTTGTGCCACATGTATCGCTTCATTTGCTAATAATGCAGAGAGCCTAAAAGAGAAATATTGCTTTATTGGACATTAGTCTTTATTACATTGGCTGATATTGGAACAATGTGATAGAAGGAAAGGACTAAACATTGTTGGGAGATTAAATAACGGCCAGCTGAACATCTTTCATGTTGATCCATTCCCAGAAGATTCATCTTCTTCCTCTTCGGACGAATCTTCGCTAGACGAACTTGCCCCTGGCAAGTCTCCTTGGAAGATGATATTGTCTGCGTCAGTTAAGAGCCGGGATATATCGAATGTGAAGTTTTTCAATATTTCCCAAGCCTTCCTTCCTTTCTCTTCCATTCCTTTGTCAGCCACAGAGTTCATTCCTTCGCTAGCCCATACACCGATAGACTCTATGCGTTTTGTCAGGAGTTCTGCCTTATTGCGCCATTTGTCTTTTTCGTTGTTCTTTGCTTCGACCAAACTTTGCTTTTTCGCTATTTTCTCTCGTGCCTTTGCCAGTTGTTTGTGTAGCCTCTTGCACTCAGATTCTAATTCATCAGCATTTCTTTTCCTTTTTCTTGTTGCTTTTGGTTGAACCGACTTTGCTATGTCTTTCCTGAGCCAGTCTGGGTAATCTTCATCATAGCCTGCGTCAAACCTGTCTCGTCCAATAGTCTCGAACCCCATTCGATGCCTTGCCTTCCAAAGTTCTAATATCCTGTCTTTGAATGGTATCATCCATCCGAAAATATTGGCTTTGAAACTTCTGGTGTCTGCAATTTGGGGTACAATCTGCTTTCTCCCTGCTTGTCTAAGTGCCCTTAAAGGAGTGTATGGGTAAACTCCTCTAAAGCCTACTAAAATGAGAAATGAATACCTTTCTGACCGTGTGATCACTGTAGTGCCGGGAAAGTAACCAAACATCCATTGTATGTCTTCAGATGTCAACTTAGAAAGCCTGTGGTGCCAGCCTTCGGTTGTTGTTGGCCGGTCCCACTTTTCAAGAGCAGTGTCCATGCGCGCGGTATGAGTCAAGATGTAGTTTTCTCTTAGTATGGAATGGAAAGATTGCTCTGTGCTATTCATCTTTTACATATGTTCCATCAACCAAATTTGTAGGAGTAAATTACAACCTTCGAAAAAGCCAGCACCTTTCTTGCACCTTTCTAAAGCTCGGTACATTTCTGCAACAATCATCGGTACCAAAGTATATTTCTTGTTGAATTCCTTGAGTAAGGTGTCGGCAATTGATACCATGCAAACATCAACTCGTCCTTTGTGTCCTGGAAACACGACAGTCCCTAAAAAGCTGGTGACAAAAGCAAGTACCCTCCACTCTTGCAACTCTGCCTGGTTAATGCTGAAATAGTCTTCGGCTTCTTGAAATGCTTCTCCATACCCAAATTTGATGTAGAGGGAAGTTAGAGAAATTCCCGACTGCCTTATACTATATGTGCATAACTCGGGCTTAAACCCTACCATTTCAAAGAACTCCTCGGGTGCAATGTTCTCAGGCATCAACATTTCTTCACTTTCAAATGGTAATTGAGTTAATCCACCTATTTCTTCCGGTAATGGTGTCAACTCTACACTCCCAAAGTGAAAAACTGCTCGGTCTGTATCCCAATAGTGTACTGCTACTTCTACTATCCCTTTCATTGCTGTGTGCTCCATTAGTGAAATCAGGTTCCCCAACACCACTTTAACTCGGTCTTGTTGATCTATGCTTAGGTTTCTCCACCAATCTTTGAGTAACTGAGGAATTTCATCAATCATGTCAAACGTTCTAGTGGCCATGATCTTTTGGAAAAGGTGAAGGACGATGGGAAAAAGGAAAAGAAAATTCCTAAAATTTGCTTTATTGTAAGCAAATGATCAACGTGTGACACAAGCTTTTGAAAATAATGCAACAGAGAATATGAAGAGATGTGTCGTTGTGGATTGAGAATCCTTTAGACACTTTAGAAGGAAAATGTTAATGGACTTTTAACAAACCACGGATGGCAAGTCTTTATATAATGCTTAAAGGATAAACGTGCGTTATGTGTCATCCCGTCCATCAAACGGTTATTTCTGCTTCAAATTGGGCCTTTAATGCCTTTTCGGTTACCTTTTGCGCGTTTGAATAGCATTGAATACAGAATAATTCCAACCGCTTAGGAATAAACAGTCGTTTCTGATTCAATTTCAGCTTTGATGGCTCTTCGGTTACCATTTGTGCTTTTGAATAGCATTGAATACAGAATAATTCTTACTATTTATGAATAATCAATCATTTCTGATTCAATTTGGGATTTTGACGCCTCTTGGATAACCTTAGTGCCTTCGAATGGCATTGAATGCAGAATAATTCCCATAAACGGTCTACATTTGCACGTTCAATCCTTTAAGTATATGCCAATAAATCATGTTTAACACTTTTTAAGGCCAAAAACCCGTTCAGATTGTTTGAACAAGTTGGCCTATTGGACTTGAGAACAAGTCGACTAATGATATGTCATGATGCATGATTCCTAGTATTGCTACTAAAGAATAAAGTTGGCTAGACCGAATTTTATTATCCTCCCAAGCGGACAACTCAGGAGCGGGAACGTCTCAGGCCAAATGGGTTCCAAGTTGTTCTCCCTAAAAGGAGATTTTTGTGAGGGAAGAGATGGTCGTAGCCACCGCACGATTTAGAAACTTCCCAAGAGCGGCGGAAGGTATGCATGATATGCACAAGTTTAAAAGAAATGCACAAATTTTGAAAGAAATGCATATGTTTTATAAAACGATGCACACATATTGAAGTATTTCGTCAAATGATTTTACAAGGATAAGAACAAACGCGTTATTTCAAAAGATAGGATTATAGACAAAATTAAAAATTCCGAAAAAGAAAAGATGCACATATTGAAATGTTTTACCAACTTTTAAAAGAGGGAAAGACAAATCAAATAAGTTAATTTTGAAAAGTAGGCTAATGGAGTTAGGCGATATATTTTCAAAATGCGAAAAGAATTATGAAGTGAAACCGGTTTTAAGAAAAAGATTTGGCAAATTTATGAAAATGGTGCACATATCGAAATATTTTAAAAAAAATAAATTTTAAAAGGGAGAAAAAAACAAGTTAATTCTAGAAAATAGGTTGAAATTTTTGAAAAAGACAAAAGAATTATAAAGTAAAACTGTTTTAAAGAAAAAGATTTAGAAGATTCAAAAATAACTGAAGTTTAGGACATGTTGTGTTATCCTAAAAGAACATTCTAAGAGTGGGTTAGTCTAGACAAGGATATGGTTCCCCCAGGCGGACAACCAAGGGGTGAGAACGTTTAAAGTTGTTGGTTGTACCACGGACCAACTATACCCCAACCGTTCCCCCTAAAGTATTTTTGAGAGTGAAACGGCCGTGAGATCCACGTAACCGTTTATGGTGTGTGCAAGTGTAAAAAATTCCAGGAGTGGAGGAAATATAAACAAAATAACAATTACAGATAATAAATAAAACAGAAATGAAATAGAAAACTAAACTTCAAACCTGCAAAAGGAAAAGAAAGGAATATTAGTTTTGAGAAATAACGAAAATAAGAAAATAAATGCAAAGAATCCCAATTAAAGTCCGTTATGGTTTGAACCTTGATGTCCCCAGCGGAGTCGCCATTCTGTCGACACCCATTTTTACCCGAACCCCGGTAAGAGTTCGAAGTATGGCTCGACTTATTGGGACTCGCGGGTAAAGACTTGGAGTCGCCACCTAACATATTTTTAACTAGGCGTATTAGGGCACCTATTTTGTTTCTAGCCATTTTACAATTAACTCTGAAATATAGTCTACAAACCAGAATTTTTAGGTAAGAGGTTCAGGTTAACTCAAGAGGACGAGGTTAGGCACCTCTCGAGCCCCACCAAATGTGGTTACCGGCCGAACTTCATATTGGGATTCATAACAAGCGGTTTAAGCAAATAAACTGACTAAAAGATGATTTAAATACTATGCGTATAATATGTGAAATTAAACAAAAGATACGAATTTGTTAATAGGCTTCTTCCTTATGGAATTAAACCTTGCAAAATAAAGCAAATTAGTTAGTTTATAATTGTAATAAATAAAAATACTAGTAATAAATGATAATAGAATAATAATAATAATAATAATAATAATAATAATAAAAGGTTTTTTCTTTGAGTTGTTTTCTTCCAAAACGAGTTGTTGTCTATCAATCAATTTATCTCGCAAAATATAAGAAAACGAATTAGTAATAATAATAATGATAATAATACTAATAATATCAAATAATAATTAAAAATAATAAGGAAAATATTTTATTTTCTTTCGAAATAGGTCACCGCTTCTTATCCAATTTGACCTCGAAAAAATACAAGAAAATATGTTAATGAGTAATAATATTGATAATAATAAAGATGCAATAATATAATAATAAAAATAATGATAATAACAATAATGATAGTAATAGTAATAATAATGATGATGCTAATAATAATAATAATAATAGTTTTAAAATAATGGGGAAGGGGGTTTTTATAAAAGTTTAGGCTCAGAATATGTATTGCGCCAAGAAGAGGTTAGGGATGTCGGTACGGCTGCAAACACGGAGCCGGTCGTGTTGCCATGCCAAGCACTTCCAATCCCACTACTCCGCTATCGCTTACTTTGCAAAGTGATATGCATTGTCATCGCCTTTTTTTTTGTTTGTTTCGGGACATGTAAGGGACGGGAATTGTGTTAGGCCTATCTCTTTCAAATCAGTCCGTACAGCCTCAAATAAAATATTTTAATAGGCATTAGGCTGCACGGTGTCTACTTGAAGGGCCCATACTTGTGTAATATCGGTCGTATACAGTAAAACAACATTGAGAAACATTCAACGGTCAAACCAACATCAAAAGGGGATCTGCAGGAACCTTCTCAAAGGAAAAAACATCAGTATCCCATTAACAAACCAACATAGTACATCAGTCAAAAGAAACAATCAGTAACGAGATAAAGAAAATGGAAACAACGATGAAACAATTGCCAATCAAAACCCGGCAGCGAATGGAACATCAGCGAGGTGGATCTAGGTGGGGCTGATATAGGAGTGAACAGAGCTACGTTACCAACATAGGGCGGAGGAGCGACTGCCAAGCCGTAGCGACGTCGCTATGACTCCGCCAACCTCTTTCAGTTTCAATCGCAAATGAACCAAGACGAGAAACAACAAAACCCCGATAGTGCTGAATTTTCCGGTGACAAGCAGTGAAATCAGCAAACTACGGCGACAAAAGCGGGAAGGGGGAGCGACGCTGATGGCGACATCGCTACCACTCCGACCCCTTCCCATTCCGTTTCAACAGCAGATCGAAAAAACAGGGGAGAGCAGGAGATCGGGCATGGAGCTTTTCCGGCGTTTGCCGATAGCTTTCCAACGGCGGTGCTACTGTTCCCTCTCCCTGTCTTACTGTGTGTGCGTGTGTGCCTCCCTTTTGCTTTCCTCTGTTCTGATCTGTATCTTCCCCCGGATCTGTTCTCGTTTCTCTCTGGTTTTGTTCAAGTAAATTGTGTATGTGGGAAGGAGTTACGATAAAGGAGTTGGGGTGAGGATCTTCCCTGTTTCCCGACTAGTGTGTGTGTCTGGTATTGAAGGAAGATGGTCCCCAGACCCTTGAATCCGGAGAGGATTGTATTGTATGGGTTGTTGACACCCAATTTTGTCCCGAAATTTCTAATTGATGTCTAATTATTTTTAGAATAAGGTAAATTTTAAAATAAAAGTAAGTTCATAATTTTAAAAGAAAATAGGTCAAAATTGCAAGACATAGCCTAAATCCTAGCCTACCCCGTGCAATCGCCTATATTTCAATTAATTTATCTAAAAGAGGCTAAAATCGCTCCTAACCTAAATGCTGGCTTATTTCTGCAACCAATACATAAAACATATACACACACCCTCACCCCATTACAGTTCCCCCAAATTCCCCAAACCCATTCGAGCCCTAGACACGTTTCCCTTACCCGATTCCCCTTTCTTTCCCCCCAATTCTGATCGAAAACGCCAAATCTTTGTACCCAAATTGATCCCCACACGTTTCCAGCTTGCAAATAGTACAAGGAGAGATCAGAGCCCTTCGATTTTGTCCTTGATCTTCATCAGCGATCCAGATTAAACCAGCGAGCAAGATTCAAAAGCGTATTGAGCATTTTGCTTCAAAAATCAGAATCGAAAAGGAATATTCGGGGTTTTTGGCCTGAATTTTGCTTTTCTTTATTGATTTTTGTTTCAAAATAAAAGGGGAAAATCAAAGTTTTATAAAAGAGATCCGTTAAAAGGGCCTTTTGGGAAATTCGGAGGTAAAGGATAAACCCTAGTTTTCTCTATATATATAGTTTATATGATAAGTTTTAGAGGGAGTTCTGGGCAGCAGCAGCATACACAGGCATAATATTCTTTTTTCAATCTTTTTTTTAAAAGATATACATAGAGCTTAACCATTTCTGTTTTTTTTTTTTTTTTGGAATTCACGCACTATTTTTCGAGTGTGTCGTCGCTTCATTATACTAGTCGTCGACCTTGCTCGCGCCGCTTGGTCGAGTCGCGTATCGCTTCGGATCCTCGCTCCTTGTTCACTGCCACCAAACAGGTGATATGTTGTTCTTGCTTTTAGTCTTAGCTTTATTTTCAGTTCAACTGATGGTATGAAAATGCAGTTCAAGTCTGGTTTATGAATCTAAGTAAAACTTATACTTTGGTGGATAGATGTAAATAAAATCGATATGTGCTTGAAGATTTAAAATAATGAATGTTAAAGTTTGAGTCTTTACCTCTGTTTCCGTACTTGCGTGTGAGTTTCCTGACTGTTTTAAAACAAAATCAAAGTAGTTTAAGATATTTTGCTAAGTTCTGAGCTATGAATAAAGATTAAACTTCTCTTTTGGGTTGAACTTTTAGTATAAGTTTTATTGTACAAAATGATAAATTATGTGCACTATGGCCTAATTCTCTTTCAGGCCGAGATATGTAGGCAACTCAGAAACTGGAGTTCGGCTATATCCGTAAGCCTCACACTTTGATCCTTGGGATCAAAGTCCTTGGCTTTATCATGACAAAATTGATTTTCCGTCAACTTCTTTACCCTAAAAACTCTTTCATCCTTTTCCGGGTAAAGAGGGGCAGCTGTTGACACCCAATTTTGTCCCGAAATTTCTAATTGATGTCTAATTATTTTTAGAATAAGGTAAATTTTAAAATAAAAGTAAGTTCATAATTTTAAAAGAAAATAGGTCAAAATTGAAAGACATAGCCTAAATACTAGCCTACCCCGTGCAATCGCCTATATTTCAATTAATTTATCTAAAAGAGGCTCAAATCGCTCCTAACCAAAATGCTGGCTTATTTCTGCAACCAATACATAAAACATATACACACACCCTCACCCCATTACAGTTCCCCCAAATTCCCCAAACCCATTCGAACCCTAGACCCGTTTCCCTTACCCGATTCCCCTTTCTTTCCCCCCCAATTCTGATCGAAAACGCCAAATCTTTGTACCCAAATTGGTCCCCACACGTTTCCAGCTTGCAAATAGTACAAGGAGAGATCAGAGCCCTTCGATTTTGTCCTTGATCTTCATCAGCGATCCAGATTAAACCAGCGAGCAAGATTCAAAAGCGTAATGAGCATTTTGCTTCAAAAATCAGAATCGAAAAGGAATATTCGGGGTTTTTGGCCTGAATTTTGCTTTTCTTTATTGATTTTTGTTTCAAAATAAAAGGGGAAAATCAAAGTTTTATAAAAGAGATCCGTTAAAAGGGCCTTTTGGGAAATTCGGAGGTAAAGGATAAACCATAGTTTTCTCTATATATATAGTTTATATGATAAGTTTTAGAGGGAGTACTGGGCAGCAGCAGCATACACAGGCATAATATTCTTTTTTCAATCTTTTTTTTAAAAGATATACATAGAGCTTAACCATTTCTGTTTTTTTTTTTTTTTTTGGAATTCACGCACTATTTTTCGAGTGTGTCGTCGCTTCATTATACTAGTCGTCGACCTTGCTCGCACCGCTTGGTCGAGTCGCGTATCGCTTCGGATCCTCGCTCCTTGTTCACTGCCACCAAACAGGTGATATGTTGTTCTTGCTTTTAGTCTTAGCTTTATTTTCAGTTCAACTGATGGTATGAAAATGCAGTTCAAGTCTGGTTTATGAATCTAAGTAAAACTTATACTTTGGTGGATAGAAGTAAATGAAATCGATATGTGCTTGAAGATTTAAAATAATGAATGTTAAAGTTTGAGTCTTTACCTCTGTTTCCGTACTTGCGTGTGAGTTTCCTGACTGTTTTAAAACAAAATCAAAGTAGTTTAAGATGTTTTGCTAAATTCTGAGCTATGAATAAAGATTAAACTTCTCTTTTGGGTTGAACTTTTAGTATAAGTTTTATTGTACAAAATGATAAATTATGTGCACTATGGCTGCTGATGGTCTAGTGAGCATAAAAGCAAAAGAAGTTGGTTTAAGTTATGGTTTGGTTCATTTGTTGGGAAGCTGTTTTCTTCTCCTGTTTATTTTGAAATCTGAAGTCTCCGGACTATAACTGAATCCCTGTTGTTATGTGTATGCTGAAGATATTTAGAGTCCAGTTTATGCTGTTCCCTTTTCGATTAAACTGTTTCCTTTCTATTTCTTGGTTCTTGATTCTTGACTGATGTATGTGAACATAAAATGACTGGAATGTTACTTTTTTTAGGGGAAAGTTGGAGTATAATCAGTTTTCTTAAGCTTTTCTTTAGTGGGATTGTATTTCAATAGTTTTGACCCTTTAAAATGTTCATAAAACTGGTTTACCCATGAATGGAGACTTATTGAAGAAATTGTTGTCCTAATTTTAATCTGGATGATTAGAACTCTCTTAGACTAATTGAAAATGGTCTGGGGTTGCTCTTGGTTTGATTTGAGTTTCTGGAGGAGATGCAGGCAGTGAGGGTGTTGGTGAGGTGAGTTCAGGTGTAGTAAGTTGTGGAAGTTTGTAGGAGTAGATATTAGGGCCTGGGAGTTGTTCAGGTTGAAGGTTTTGGTTCAGGGAGGATCTGTGAAGGAGGAGTCTGCAGGTTCTGTGTGGTGGGTCCAGAGAGGGTGATTGGTAGTAGTGTATCTGGAGTTCAGGGTCTGGGTTGGTTCAGGTTTGTCAGTGTATGTGGGGTGCAGTTCTCAGGTGTGTTTATGAGTGGTGTTCATAGCAGGTAGTTCAGTAGCTGGGGTATGAAAGGTTTGTTCATGGTGAATCCTTTTGCTAAGAGGGAATAGTGGTATAATGTTGTTCTGTTCCTGAATGTCTTCAACTCAGTTTTGTCCTGAGTTTTATTTTCATTCCTTTGGTGTTGCTTAAGATCTAATTTTGAACTCAGAGCTCCTCCTTGTTTTTTTTTTTCTTTACTTAACTAGTTTGTTTGGTCCCTGTTAGTCAAGAAAAAGTAGAAGAGTAGATTCCAATCATTTCTTTTAGGGATTCATTTGATCTGGCATTATCTTCTTGCCTTGTGAGTTGTCCAGTTCCCTGTAAGGAGGAATAGTTTTAAAAATTTAAATCCCATTATGCAATTTATCTGCCATGTTTCTTTTAATTCCATCCTTGCTCCCTTTGAGCTTTGGGTCGACCTTTTGAGACCTACTTAATTCACTAGTTCAGGTTGTTGGAAATTATTTTGCAGTGCTGAAATGTTTTAAATATAGTTCATCAATTTGTGTGTTTGTAGTTAGTTCAATGAAATGGTAATTGATAAATAGGTTATCTGTATTTGTGAGTTTGCAACGGCCTTTCTTTTGTTTATTTCAAGTTTGTAAAATAGCTTGCCGGTTGGTTTGTATAGAGTTCAGGGTGGCTGTTAGATTAAGTTGATTGGAGGCTGGTTGTAGAAGGAGTATTCAGGAAGATTAGTCATGGAGTATTAGCAGGCAGTTGTTGTTTTGTTCTGATTCAGTTTATGTGCAGGTGTAAGGTCAGTAAGGGTGTTCTTGGTTGTTATGAGATCTGTAAGTGTTCAGGGAGGGTGTTTCCTGATTTGCTTAGAGGGAATAGGGGCAGGGCTGCTTGTCCAGGTTTCTGCAGAAGTAATGGGAGGATGTCTCTGATTCCTTGTTTCCTGGTTCTTGCATTTCTGGGGGCTGTTTTGGTATTGGAGAAGGAGTCTAGGTTGTGCAGAAGAGGAAGTTAGCTTGAGTTTATTTCCAGTGTGTGAGGTATTGGTTCTGTTCTATATTTGGTTAGTTTAGGAGGTGAGTGAGAGAGTTTAGGTAGTGTAGGTGTTGTGTCAAGGGGTCATTAGTATATTCCTTGTCATATTCTGTCAAAGCGATTGGTAGTTGTTTGTCTCTGTTTGAATTTGATCTGGTTCATTTTCCATGAACACTTTGCCTTCTCTTTTACTTGAGGTTGTTCTGAAATTGGCTAAGCAAGTTTGAATGCTAAATGAAAGCCCTCTCACGATTTGGTCAGTTAACAATCTTTATCACCTTTGGCCATTAAGGTCATATTTTCTTTTAGTTTCATAGTTGTATTGTTTCCTGCTCATTCTACATTTAGTCTATGTTGAGTAATAATGGATCTCTAATCTTTATCTCCTCTTTCTTTGCATGAAAACACTCTCGAGTTCGAGTTGGTTAAAACTCACAAATTGGGACGGCTATTTGCATTTGAAGTTATTTGCTCCGCTTCGCATTTTCGGGACTTGATATCCCCGAAAATGTAAAAGAAAGGAAAAAATGAAAATCACAAAGTCCAGGGCTCAATGATTGAGTTTGCGCTTCCGGGTTCTATCTTCTAAACTCCATCTTTCCCTGCTCCCTTAGAAAATGCATAGGATTTCCCCATAGACCGGATTAGTAGCCTGGTAGGATAAAAATGAGATTTGAATTGTGAATAACTATTGTAAATCACTTAAATTGTTTTATATGAATGCTTTATATCATTTCTTTTCGAATCGCCAATTAATTTATGGATGTTTAGAATTATTTGTCAATTAATGAGTGCAAAATTAAAATTCGATTAAAATCGTACCGTCGCCATAAGTCGCATTTGAATTGCTTCTTTATTTATTATATTAAATGTTCAATTATTTATTTATCTAATCTAATTTATTTATTTAGTTAATCAATTAAATTTAAATCCTTTATTTATTTATTTACTTAAGCTAATTTACTTAATTTCAATTAATTATTTATTTAATCAATTAAATATTTATTTATTTATTTAATAAATTATTATTTATTTACTCCTTTATTTAATTAAAATTGATAAGTATTCATTTATTTAATTAAGTTATTTATTTGCTTATTTATTTTCTACTTATTCAATCAATCAATTAATCCCTTTATTATCATCTAATTATTTATCTAATGTGTTTTATTTAATTATTTAACTTCATTTAACCTTTGCTTATTTAAATAATTAATTAATTGATTATTATTTCATTATCTATTTTATTAATCTTAAATTGGATCATTTATTTATCTAAGTATCGGCATAATTAAAATCTTATCTTATTTATATTATTATATTATCCTTATATAAAATTAGCTTTATATACTTATTATCCTTAATAAATTCGTGGAAATCGCCGGATTAACCGCATTTAGCGGATTTTCGAAAGTGCTCCCGCAAGGGACCTTCTTTCGAATTTAATAGAACCACTTACCTAGAATCTCTGATTTTAATTTAATTTTCTTTAAATAAATAATAAATTGCACTCTTTAGTTAACTTAGGTTCCTAATAATCCTTAAATTAGGTGGCGACTCCAAAGAAAGCCCTTTGGAGTCCCATTTTGTTGAAATATACCCGAAACATATCTTTTCTTAAAAGAAAGGATAATTTTTGGGAGGGTTCAACATGGGTTATATAAGAAGAAGAGATAGAGAGTACCGTTGAGATGAGCTCCAATTTTGGAAGTGAACTTGACTGATTGATCCATAAATACGAGAGATATAAGGGATTGTTATTTGGTGGGGATTAGGTGCATCAAGACCAAGAATAAAGGAATGCAAAGATTTTCTTTCAGAGTTTAAAATGGAGAATGTACTTGGACTATTATTTATCTAGATTCAGAAAGAATTTGAATTTTTAAAAATGATATGGTAATTATAAATAAAATTAAGTGGAGTATTTTTAATTAGACTATATAAATAAATAAATAAAATGAATACATAAAAAATATTTTAGGTCAAATTATTAAGTTAAATAAGTATAAATAGTCACAAATAATTAAAAATGTTAAATTGCACAAATAGTCATAGTTACTATATGTATTTAACTAATAGCCCAAAATATGTGAATTACATAATATAATCGCAATTAAGTATATAATGTATAATTAGTGGATAATTACAGAATGCATGTTTCCTAATGCAGGTTTTGTTCAAATAGTCGATATTGCACATTTAAGCTAAATATAGCCGATCATGGAAAAATGAGGGACAAAATTGTGTGTCAACAATATCTGTATTCACTGCATTTATACTGTTTTTTTCGTATTTACTTTATTGTCTGTGACTCTCTATTAAATTTATGCATTTAACCCATATATCCAATTTTAAGCATAAGCACGCTCCATCTTAATTCTGATAGTTTCTTTGAATGACTAGAACATAAATTGGAAATGACTAGAACATAAATTGCCTGTGCAAAACTATAACACGAAAGGGCACCTGGATGTATAGACACGTGTTACATTGTTTTGTAATTTCTTAGGGTCATACTCTATGGCCACTAATGAAGAGAATAAATTTTGTTTTGTATTTTTTGTTTGCTCTTCTTTAATATGGCGACATAACAAAGCTATATCATTCTTTATGAAAACTAAATATGTTGAGAAATTGAGTGAAAAAGAAAAGACCTTAAGAATTTGTGAAAAAATTTATTGCGTCCTTACTGTCATCAATAAAAAGAAATAGTGAAATTTTGTACAGATTTAACATGCTTGAAAAAGGTATTTACAAATTATTAAACGTAACCATAAAACGATATAATGAGCTTTTTATTGATTCAAAAGTTATTGCACTTCCTAATGTGTTGCAAATTTTAATATTGTTGCAATAGGTAAATTCGTGTAGAAAAATTGGTTATATTCTAGTTAACAACCCTAAAAGTGTCTGCTTGGTTGAATAGCTTTCCACGTATGACACCGCTTGGGAAAAGATTCAGTCAAGTACCATTAGATCAAGTAATATTTAATAATATTTTGGATTTATTATGTGGCTTAATAAAATAGTTAATAGCAAAAATTAATTTAAAATCTTTAACTTATTAAAAGAATAAAAAAGACAAAAAATACAGTAACACAAAGAAGCCGTTAAAATTCATACTTTTTACTTTTAAATTGCAAAATAAAGCAATTTGGCATCACCTTTATTTCGTATAAAACACATCTTTTCTAGTTAGCAATATACTGAAGAATACACTTTTAGTAAAACATTTTTTCGAAATAACTATTATTGTATAAATGTAATAATATTGAGTACTATTTTTTGATGGGAGCTTTCACTATTTTTTCCCTCTAGATGAGGTAGTATTTATGCTGATCGAAAAAATATTGTAGTTACGAAATTTGAGAATATTTAATATCAAGTACAGAGAAAAAATTATGTATTTTTATGGTTCGTAAAATTCCTTTTAAAAAAGGTTAAGAGTAAGATAGTTCCACGAAAAATCTATTAAAGAGAGTATGAACGATTCTCAAAATGAAATTTGCATCGACATTTTTCTTTATTTTGTAATTTAAAAATAAAAAATGTGAATATTAACGGTTCCTCTCATTACTTTATTTTCGTCATTTTTAGTTATTTTGATAAATATATAAAGTTTTAAATAAATTTAAGCTATGTATTTTTTTATGAGTCACATGACATAAATTCAAGTGGCTATTGGATATAACTTGACTTAGAGCGTGTTTGGCCAAGCTTTTGGAAACTGCTTATTTTCAGAAGTGCTTTTGTTCAAAAGTGCTTTTTTAAAAGTACTTTTGAAGAAAAGCAGTTTGTGTTTGGCCAACTCATTTGAGAAACACTTTTGTCAATAGTTGAGTAGTAATTTGTGTTTGGGCAAGCTTTTAAAAAAGTACTTTTGAATGTTAAATTATGAGTAAGGATATTTAAAGATTCACTTTACAGATATCTAACTAGATAAAGAATTTTAAATATTTATGCTCAAACACTCTATTTAATTTTATTATATATTTAAAATAATTTCAAAATACATCATATAGAATTGAATATTCTAGATCTATACTTTAAAAAAAGATGTTATTTGATGAAAAATTTCTAACAATAGTGATGTAGGTGTACGTAGAAAAAATAAGGAAAAAAAATAACGTACTATTTATATATTATAATTATTACGTTAAAATAAGTAGGGATAATTCGGTATATAAGTAATTCTGGTAAGGATATTTTTGGAATGATGGAAATTAAAAACAGCTTCTGCTTCTCCTCAAAAGCACTTTTGGGGAAAAGCTACTTTTTCCAGCTTCTTCCCTACAGCAGAAAAACAGCTTCTGCTGCCACTCAAAAGCACTTATTTTCTCCTAAAAGCTTGGCCAAACACCTCAATTTTTCAAAATAAGCACTTTTGGCCCCTCCGAAGCTTGGCCAAACAGGCTCTTAATAGTACTTGACTGAATAATTAGATTGGATACTCTTGATACTTAGAAGCCATGACTTAATCAATAAATTTATCACCTTCTTGCTGATTTGATTTCTTTAGTAGTCATGTATCCATTGCTTCCACTTGTATGGCATGGCCTTCGTGAAGTTTATAATCCACACTCTAGGCCTGCCATGTGATTAATAGATTGTTCCTTTAGAAAGTTATTCGACGAGCTTCCTAAGAAAAAAAATACTCCCTCCGTTTCAAAATGGTTGTCATAGTTCGAATTTCGAGAGTCAAACGAGTTTAATTTTGACTGTAATATTTTCATATGTCTTTTAAATATTTTGAATTATTAATTATTGTGACTTATAGTACTTTTTATGTAGTTTCTAAATATATAAATATCGTTGCAAAAAACTTAAAGATTATATGTTTAAATTCACGGTCAAAATAAACTCATTTGACTCTCGAAATTCGAACTATGAAAACCATTTTGGAACGGATGGAGTAATTGACTATTTTGGCTTTTGCTAGTCCATATCAATTTATGACCGACTCGTTTAATGCATCCAGTCCCACAAGGACAAAGCTTGCTTAGTTAACCAGTAATGCCTTGTTTGATGTTCCTCTAGGAACATTAATTACGAGAGGTAACACTGGAAGAATAATTCTCCTTTCACTGCCACTTATATCTTGCTAATGTCTTGATGAGTTAATTTTTAGAACAAGAAGTCTATTCTTTGGAAGTCGAACCAAAATAAAAAGAAATAAAACTAAAAACCTGGACAGTAGTAGTCTTCCTTCGTCAATTTGACAAGTACCTCACTTGCTTCAGTAAAGTGACCAAAGGTACAAAGAACTAAATCAAAAGTTGTGCAGACTTTTAGCTCTGACGCAAGGAGTTTTTCATACTCCATGACAAAAAACTCATGCTTCCACAACACACGAAGACAGAATTCTTTCATAGCGCATGAAGGGAAACAAATTATCTTGTTCCATTTGAGTAGAATGATGACACCAAATGAGGTGACCCACTAGCCAATCGGAAAGTTTTGTTTGGCGCTAGTATTATTGATTCAAAAGTTGAAGCACAATTTTCAGACTCACATGTTGATGCAGTCCGAACCCGTGCTAATCAAGTGTTCAATCCATCGAGACCGATGACACGAAGTCAAGCCAAGCACTAGCATGATGTTC
The DNA here is from genome assembly GCA_029990175.1 of Petunia secreta. Lineage (NCBI taxonomy): Eukaryota > Viridiplantae > Streptophyta > Magnoliopsida > Solanales > Solanaceae > Petunia > Petunia secreta. The sequence goes on along the minus strand of JARKIP010000022.1, from coordinate 23,689,143 downwards.
ACATTCAGTTGGCATGGTCGGGAGAAAGCAACCGTTCGGAAACAGAGTGGCCGAGTCCAAGATTCGAAGGCTTCATCTACAAGCTCGAGCCCGAAGAAGGAAGCAACCAAACACTCAACATCGGCGCCAAACATTAAAGCAAACAAAAGAAGAGAGAGCGTCCGAGTTCAAGAGTTCGAGCTCAAGTGTTCGAAATCAAGTGCAATCGGACACTCAAACATTGACGCCGAACAGTAAAGCAAGAAACCGAAGGGAGGGCGTCCGAGTTCAAGAGTTCGAGCTCAAGTGTTCGAGACCAAAGGAGTGTCCGAACACTTACTCAGCCTTGTGTGGCTTATTCTTATTGGTCGCCTGTGACCGTTTACTATTTTGCCCCTAGTGTTGTCTATATAAATCTTCTTTTATTTCCTTTGTAGGCACCAAGACTTTCATATTGAATATTGAATGAGAGTAGCTAAGAGCACTTTTTTTATTGTCTCAGATGTGAGCAAGCCCGATGTGGGCCTTCGGAACTTATGGCTTTCGGTGAATCTGATTGAACAATTCCTCTTTGATCATTCAGTTTGGAAGAGGCATTGTTCTCTTGAGGATTGTTGCATGGCTTAGGTGGTATTTCCTTCTACTTGAATCGTACCGAGACCAATTCCTCGGTGTCGTTCAAGCAAGAAAGTTGTGTTGAGCTTTTATCTTTATTTTTCCGCTGTTCTTTGACCATGGTTGCTAAGCTACCAAGTTAGCTTGCACCACCTGTCTGGCTGGTTTCAGAGCAAATCTCATTAGGTTTGTGATGTCAAAGCCCCTCCTTAATGATCGATTAGCTTGATGGTATCTCTAATTTCAATAATTTGAGATTGTATACATTCCTCAAAGTGCATATAAGCATTATGCATACTTTTTGGAAGATCATCCAATACTTGATGGTTGGGAGCTAACTGATGAGTTACCTGATGAAGATGCAGTGTTCATTGAGGTTCAATTTCCTTGGAAAGTCTACTTCATTGTGTTGCACATCGCGATTTAGCTGATGCTGGTGTGATTTTTGTAACTCCTAAAGGGGAGGAGTTTCTATATTCCTTTACATTGACTCTTCAGTTCTCTGATAATATTTCAGAATATCAAACGCTCATACTTGGGTTCAAACAATCATCAGCATGAAGCAATTCCAGTTACATATGTATGGAGACTATAAATTGGTAATCAATCAACTTTTGAGTAGTTTTGAGGTAAAGAAGCCTAAGTTGCGTCCTTACCATAACTATGCACAATTCTTGATAGGGTGGCTTAGGGATGTAACAGTTAAGCATATTCCAAGGAAGGAAAATAAGAGAGCCGATGCCTTAGTTTCTCATGCTTCAACACTTACTCTGCCTGATCAGATGTTAGTCAATATCTGCCAAAAATGGGTAATGCTACCTTTAGCTGAGCATGAAGATAAAGAAAGTGAGCATCAATGTCTTGTTGCTTTTTATTAGGCTGAGAACGAAGATTGGCGGAAACTTAAAATTGATTACTTGAGTTATGGGATATTGTCGAAAAATCCAATCAGTGATGTGAAATCTGTCATCGAGTTCCTTGCTACCTCTACTACAAAGTTACTCTGTGTAGAAGATCTTGAAAGAGTACTATTTTGATGTTTAGGACATGATGAAACACTTTAAACTACGCAAGAAGCCACTCTTAGGTATGTGGATCACATCAGTCTAGGCCAAAACTTCACTTTCGCATAATGAGGATGGGATACTACTTACTGGCTGATGATGGTAAATGATTGCTTAGATCATGCTCAAATATGCAAAGCTTTTCAGCTCCATGCAACTTTTATAAATAAAAAACTTGAAGTGTTATAGCCAACCGTCGTATGGTGATGCGTGGGGGTTAGATGTTGTTGGACCACTGCCAAAGTCTTCTACAGGACACTTGGTCATCTTGACTGCAACTAACTACTTCTTAAAATGGGCAAAGCTGTCGGTCTTAAAGAAGTGAAAAAATAGAATGTTGTAAATTTCATCAGAGTAAATATCAACTACCACTTCGGCATTTATATTTTAATGGATAGTGGCAAGCCACTTGATAATAGGCCGATGAATAAAATTTGTGATCTCTTATACTTCAAGAAGCGTATAGTCCTCTATGTATAATGATGCCGTCAACTGTCTAGTTGAAGCATCCAAGAAGACTTTATACATCACATTGAATAAGATTGTCCAAATCCAAGCTAGATTCCCATGAAAGGATAGAAGAATATTTATGGCCCTATTGGATGACTCATCGTACGCAAAAAGAGGAACCTTCTTACTCACTTGTGTATGGATTTGAGGTAGGTTTGCCACCTGAGCGTCAAATACTATCATTGTGACTTGTTATCCAAGAATGGCTCATAGATGAAGAAATGGTCGCTTGCACCATGAAGAGTTAAAGGTCCTTGATGAGAAAAGACTTGAAGGTCGTTTGTGACTTGTTATCCAAGAAATGGTCGTTTGTCCTATATTTTTTCAGTAAAAAGGTATGCCAAAAGTCCTTCCAGGTTGGTGATCAAGTCCTTGCGCTAAGCAGACCTATTATCACTTCACACAAATATGGGGTAAATTTACTTCAAAAAATGGGAGGATCAATATATTGTGCAAGGAGTCTAATCGACTGGTACTTCTAAGCTTATTGATCCTGAAGGCATAAGAATCTGCCCCACCAATGGAAATTCTTGAAGAAGTACTATCCTTGAATAATGTTTCTCTGGTTGCACGAGCATAAAATACAAATCTCTCATGGCCCACAAGAGTTTAAACTTTGCACAATATAAAAAAAAATCCTCTTTGTTGAAAACCTCGGAAGAGGCCGCCTAGATAAAAGTTAAGAGGAAAAAAAAGAGTCTGCTAGGTTAAAAACCTCGAAAGAGGGTTCAACAGCGTGGCGACTCCGCTGGAGATCCGCAAATGGTTCTAACAAAAAGATTTTCACGAATTTGCTTTCTTTATATATGTGTTGATTGTATGTATGCGTAGCTTAACTCTTTGTTTGTTTGCATGCGTAAAATTAATTGTTGGAAATGAATGTATTGAAGCATGTTTTTATTTGTGCATAGTCCGCATTCCGTTCATATTTCCTCCCTCATGGAGCTTGTCAATTCTCTTTCACCTCCTCGATTTCATCACTGCGTACCCGCTTGACGGGTAGTTATGCAGGAAGGGCATTGCCCTTACCTCACTCTTTGAAACTTCTTTCGTGTCACCAAAAGTTAGTTCGGGATATTGAGATTGCCTGGTTTTGTCATGGCCAGTTCTACTGCGTTGTGAGGCCAGGTCTATCCCGCATAGGTCGAGTCAGCCTCAACCGTTATCCCACTCTTAGATGGAGCTTTTAGGAGCATGCATGCATTTACACCTTAGTTTGGACCCAGTCCTTGATACCGTTTCCAGGAATTAAGAAACCGCCCTTTTGTCAACGGGTTCTTGAACCCAACGACAATGCATATTATGTGCTGTGTGATAACGAATCCTCAGTCCTAACCATGTTTTGAGCGAAATCAGATTTAGAATTTTGTCTCCTATGTCGTCTTTTAGGTCAGAAAATGGAAGAATTTAGCAGAATTGAGATCAAAATGCAAACTGTTTGTGAACAAGGTAGAATTGTAGTCGGGGGGAAAGTTAGGCGGATTTGGTTGGCTTGTGTTTTGGAGATGGTATGGTGTAGTGAGATCTAAGAGGCGAAGCCCCTGGTGTCTTTAAAAGATCAGTGGGGTCCCTCTCGTGAATGGCTTTGCGTGTGTGCAGGCCCATGTTGACTAACCAGCTGCAAATTCTTATGGAATGAAGTATGCTTGTCGCATACTCGGAGAGTGAAGCCCCTATGTCTATAAACCACCGATGGGGTCCCTCCTTGAAGACCAGTGCGGTCTTGGCTACCTAGGAAACTGAGAGGCTTGATTAAAGCCGAGGACTAGTGAGGAGCCCTATGAACAAGGTCTGTGAGCCTTGCAAAACCTAGGAAACTGAGTGGCTTGTCTAAAGCCGAGGACCAGTGAGGTTTTATTTTGAAAGGCCAATTGGCGCCTTTCATGATTTGCAGTCTGGTATTGCGAAGGCAGTTGGAAATCTCACCCCAGATATTGTAAAATAATTGGGAGTTGTGCTTGGAGGAGCGTTGATGTTTGCAAAAGGTATAGAGGTTTGTTTCGGGTTTTAGGCATTCGGGTTTTAAATTTTTTCCAGATGTTGTGGAGAGCATGAGTTGTGTTGGAATTTTGAGTTGGCACCAACTTTGGGAAGATAGTTGGGATAACAGAACTGCAGTGTTGAGGCGGAGAGCTGATTGTTATCGATTATTGTTATTATTTATCACTTACTCTAAATCTGAATTGCTCAAAACTGGCATGAACTATTTTTCGTTATCATTTGTTTGCGCGTCTTAGGCCCACCTCTGGCACAAAGAGGCACCTTACAGGGTAGGACGCGTTTGCATTTTATTTACGCTCAATTACTTGTGTTTGCCACATGTCAAATTATCTGTCTAACATGCGATTGCTTGCTAATAGGTGTTGCTTGCTTGAAATTTGTTGGCACTAATTATGTTATGATTGAATTTGTTCGGCGGTATGGTAAGATTAACGTTATGATACTTCAACTTATCTTTTGTAAAGTTAACCGCTTTTTGAAGTCATTCATCTATCATTTGAATTCATGCATACCATTATTTTAAAACATCTTTTAAATGTTATTTTGTTTATCTTAACCCCAATCTTGTCATTTTGCAAAATATTGTTTAGCGTCATATTTCAAAGTATTCGCAAGTATGTTTTCCTTTTGAAAATAATTTCAGATTTAAACAAGTGTTTCTGCGCCTGGTTTGCTTTAACAAAATGAGTGTCTTGCTCTAAATTTTGAGTCTTTTCAGTACGGTCTCAATTTATCCATTTTGGAATAAGTTGACCCGTCAGTTTCATCTTTAATAAATATTTATTAAACTCGGTATGCGTTGCTAAAGGGTTAATTATTTGAACATCAAAATCGGGACCTATGGCTCGTCAAATTGCTGTGGTTGATTTGATTGGAAATGATGGATCCCACCAAGACAAGGTTAACAAGCTTGAAGCAACCGTAACAAGTTTGGAAAAGAGACTTGATAGCCTGACTGAATTGGTTGTCGCGCTCATGGATGCTCGCAACCCAGCGCGAAATGTGTCAAGCCCTGGACCAAGTGTTCCTGTGGCTCCTATCTATACTGTTGCACCTCCTACAATGCAAGCAGCTCCAGCATTTGAGTGTGATGCTCAACAGTTCCCTAGTTTGCATGCATTCCTGTTGGAGAAGGAATTTGGTGGCTTCTCATAAAAAACAAGCAATGAGAAAAGCAACGGGGAAGGGCTTCTCAGTGCTAAAGAGAACAATGGCACAATGGCAGATGGGAAGGTTCTACCATCTCAAGCAGGCTTAGGTGGAGTAGAAAAGGAAAATGTGTTTCTTGACATGGTTTATCCACCAGTGTATGATGGGATAGGAAATCCTCATGATCATTTGAAAGCATTCACTGATTGGGTGGCAATATTTGGGAAAAGCAATGGAATCAAGCTGAGGTTATTTGTTAAGACGCTCGCAGGGCCGGCTTTAACATGGTTTGCAATGCAGGACCTTGGAAAGCGATTCACATGGGATGACTTAGCTCGTAACTTTGTCAAGCAGTACGAACTCCCGAACCTAACCTTTGGAAGGGGCAATCCACTGAAAAGAAAATCTGTAGAGCTTCAAGAAGAGCCGGTTGCAATAATTTCTGAAAAGAGAAAGTGTGAATTGGTTGAGGCACAGTCCAAAGACAAAGGAAAAGCTGTCATGTCAAAACCTTTGCCAGCCATAGTAGGGGAACCTAGTGCACACAGGCAAGTAATTGTCAATCCAAGTTCACAGTCAAACCGCAACAAAAGATCTGCTTTCGCATACACACGGCTCCTAGAATCTTACACAAGATTGTTTGAAAGGCTCAAGGGATTCAATTTGGTACATCCTATAGAATCAAAGCCGTATTGGTCACATAAGCCTGACAATTTGGGAAAATTTTGTGCTTACCATTCAGGGATGCAGGGGCATATTATTAAAGAATGCACTTTATTTAAGCAGAAAGTTGAAACCTTGATTAACTCTGGCCAGGTCAAAATTCTACCTACAAATGGCAGTGGTGAACCTTTTGTCGCAATCTTTCCATATGCAAAGGGAGTTTCCTCGAAGAAGGGCATTTAGGCACCTATCAAGTTCCAGAAAAAGCAGTAGAATTGCAGAAGCAGAAGTTAGTTTATTTGCATTATTAAGAAGTAACTATTGTAATTTTCTTTTGTTGGTTTTGTTGAAAGAAAAGAAAGAATATCAAATTATGAATGTTTGAATCTATTTCTATGTAAGCAAACTACTGTAACCGGTTTCCCAAGGTGGGAAGCGTAGGCACCTCATATCGAGTTTCGGTTACACCAGCATTTGAAAATTCTCTTTTGTGTAAGCAGAACTACGCACGGTCTAATTCCCAAGGAGGGATACGTAGGCTCCTCCATCGGGCTCGACCCTTCAGTATTTAAATTTTAATTTTCCCAAAGATAGAAACTGGGGCAAATTTTGCAAAGCAAGTAGAAGACGTGGGAGATTGCAACTGGGGCAGCTTTTGCAAAACCATTTGAAGTTTTGAAAGTCATAACTGGGGCAGTTTTTTGCAAAAAGTTGAAATGTTGAAGTCATAACTGGGGCAGAGTTTTGCAAAAAGCAAGTTAAAGACATTGTGTTGGTTTGTTCGTTATTAGAAGCAGTTTTCAAGGATTGGTGCAGACTGTCATTTTGCAAGGAAGAATCGATAGTCGAGCAAAGCATTGATGTTCAAAATAAGCCGACCATTTTAGCAATTTGTGTCAAAATGGTCTAGCACGCATACTAATTTAGTAAAAACTTTCAAAGTTGTTTTTCTCAATTCGCGTCTTGAAAAATCAAATTTTGTTGATCATTGAGTTTTGAACTCTTAAATATTTTACTCATGTGTTGAGTTGGGATTTTGGTCCCATCCATTCGGCCTAATGGCCTATTTTACATTTGAAATTTTATGCATGCATTATCATTTTACGTATTAACTAGCTTTTGTTCAATGTGTAGAATTCATTTGTTAAAGGTTGGCTAGCATTGAACACTGAAATGGCTGAGAATATGCATCAAGGACAAAACAACATGGCAAAGCAGCTTCGGCCAACCAGTTCTGGTATGGGTATCTTGCAAGCGCAGAATGATGATGTTGAAGAACATGTGGTCCAAAGGAATAGGATTGTCAACTTTGTCAATACTAGCAAACCTTTGCCAAATACAAGCTTTACCTTCAATCCACCTTACTTAACAATGCCTAATTACCAAATGCCTATACATACTATATATCCACAAATCCCACAAGAATATCTTACCAACCCAAATGCTTGGCCAGCTGCAACTTTATACCAACCACCTTTTATCACTATACCTGTTGTGGAGAGTCAATCAAATCAATTGATAGTGCGTTCACCAGAATTGCCTAAGAAAGAAGTTGAGACAACTTATCCTCACAATGTGGATGAACAGATTTTGAGAAAGATCATAGGAAAAGAATTGCGCTCTAGGAACATTCAGAGTTTATGTTATGAAGACTTGTGCATTCATCCGAATATTGAGCTTCCACGTGGGTACAACATACCAAAACTCAACACTTTCGATGGAAGGGGAAATCCCTACATTCATTTGAAAGATTATTGCGGCAGATTGATCGGAATTGGGAAGAATGAAGCTTTGCTAATGAGACTATAGTCAGAGTTTATCAGGAATGGCACTTGCATGGTATATTAAACAGGATTTTACCAAATGGAACACATGGGAAGACATGGCTCGAGACTTTGTGGAACAATAATAGTTCAACATAGTAAGAGATCCTTATCTAATTGATATGCGCAAAATCAAGAAGATGCCACATGAGTCTATTGCAGAATTTGCTGTGAGATGGAGGCTAGAGGCTTCTAAGATGCATCCTCCATTGCCTGAAGATGAGCTGATAGCAACTTTCATTGACCTTCAAGAAGGCATATTTTACGAAAAGCTACTTTTTGCCAATTTAAAAGATTTTCTCAGTTTAATCTGGTATGCAAAAATTTTGGAAGAAAAGTTTCAAACCGGAAGGTTGATTGACTATGACACTACAATGCCAGTTTTCGATTGTTCTGATGCACCTGAAAATATTCAAGACTCTCAGCCTTCGCAAATGCACTACAATCATGATATGCAAAATTCAAGTCGCCAGCATCGATCTTATCAGGCACCATCTGGTCATCAAAGCACGAAGAAGTTTAGACCTCGTACTTTCACTCCTCTATATGAATCATTGTCAGACATATTCGAGAGATTGAAAGCAGAAGGGTTATTGCAAGCAAAGAGGGGATGGATTCTTGAGAATCCGCCTTAAGGATTTGATTTATCAAAGAGGTGTGCATACCACTCAAATATTCAAGGCCATGATACAGAAGAATGTTCGGCACTTAAGCACAAAATCTAGAATATGATTGAAAAAGGCAAGATAAGTGTGAAGCAAGAGCAAGCAAGCAACTATGGTCATTCGGCAGCAAATGCGATTATCATCAGAGGTGATTCATCAAAATTGGCACCAAGGCATTTGAAAAGGAAGCGTGAAGCTTAGCAAGAAGATCAAATGACAACACTTTGTTTTTTGAAAATGGCATTTCCTTGCCTAACTATCTTATGTTTTCCTACTCTTTTGAATTTTTATGTAATGAACTATCTTGTACCCTTTAATTGGGCTTTTTAATCCCGAAATCAATGAAAATCCATTTTCCCCAAATAAGCCAAGCCAAAAGCAATTATGGATGATATCCTTTTGTGCAAAAGAAGAATTTCAAGAACATCGAACTCTCGCAGCAGCAGTACATCTGAGTGCCATATAAGAAGATGCATATTTGAGGCCGCATTAGGTGTTCGATCAAGCCAGCCACTATTTGTCCAAAAACTAACAACTTTTTCTTTGGAAACAGGGGCAAAATGTGTTTGCATGTTACCGAAGAATTCAACATCAAGACAAGAGGAGAAAAGCAAATCAGTAAGGCTTCATACAGTTTTTAAAACTCACGACCTTTTCTTTGAGCGCAGGAATTCCACAAAATGGAAGAATAAGGAGAACTAGCGACCATCAGTTTCTCGGAGATTATTCGGCTTGTCGCATATGCAGCGCAAATCTATTTCTTTCTTTTTCATTATAGCCTTTGCTTTATTATTCACTCGTCTTTCACGCATTTACTTTAAATTTGCAGGAATTGAACATCAGATTCAATATGAACTGGAGGCAGCATTCAACGCTTTGCAGCACTATCAATACAAGCAACATGACCCAGCTTTGCTTATTGGTTTTGTATTATCCTGCCTTAATTAATCCAATTTGCAACTTTGTTTCGCAGGCTGTTATCAAATTAGGCTCGTTCACCTTATATTCGAACGTTTTGGGTTCGTTCGCCTTATAAATGAATGTTTTGGGCCCGTTCGCCTTAAAAATGAACAATCCGGGTTCATACACCCGTAAATCGGATATGCAGATTTACTTCAAGTCATTTTGGAACATTGGGTGCTTCAAGACTGGACGTCTCATTTGCTTTCTCGAATGATTGGAGCACAGTTCAAGACCACATTGCAGATTACCACTAGATAATTGAAGCATTACGCTTTATCACGGTTTATTGCCGAAAGGCGGCATTTCTCCTTCCTATAATTCTCGCAATTGTTAAAATATCAGTTTCATTTCCATTCCTCTATGAGAAAATTCACTAAAATTCCATTGTTGTGATTTGCAGATATTGCTAAGTTCGAAGAAGCACATGCATTAATGAATTTTGTGTCTTTTGCTTTATTTTATGATTAGGGCTCGTTCATCTTATAATTGAATATTTTGGGCTCGTTCGCCTTATAAATGAACGTTTTGGGCCCGTTCGCCTTATAAATGAACAATTCGGGTTCATCCACCTGTAAATAGGATATGCAGGTTTTTTTTCAAATGGCGCTAGGACGTTGGATGCTTTATGACCCGACGCCTCATTGCTTTATCAATTGAATGGAGCACATTCCGAGATTGCATTATAGACTACCCATTCATGATTTAAAGCATTATGCTTTATCATGGTTTATTGCCGAAAAGGCGGCGCTTTTCTTTTCTCAAAATCTTAACATTGTTATAGAATTTACCTCGCGATATTGATAGACAAGTCGGCTGGAACACCGCTTTCGGAGTGTTTCGCGATGTCGGTTGTCTTGCAATATTGGCATTTATTGATAGTTTAAGACAAGTCGGCTGGAACACCGCTTTCAGAGTGCTTCGCGATGTCGGTTGTCTTGCAATATTGGCATTTATTGATAGTTTAAGACAAGTCGGCTGGAACACCGCTTTCGGAGTGTTTCGCGATGTCGGTTGTCTTGCAATATTGGCATTTATTGATAGTTTAAGACAAGTCGGCGGGAACACCGCTTTCGGAGTGTTTCGCGATGTCGGTTGTCTTGCAATATTGCCATGTTATATTTAAGGTAGATTGATAGCCTAAGACAAGTCGGCTGGAGCACCGCTTTCCGAGTGTTTCGCGATGTCGGTTGTCTTGTAATATTGGCATGTCTATAATTGAAGTAGATGATAAAGATAGGCGGTTCGACTTGAGTCACCATATCTTGTTAGTCAACTTATCTTATGAAAGCCTTGCATTTTACGAATTCGTTCCCACTTTACTTATTGTTTCACTTTACCGTTTCAGAATAATGATTAGCCTAGAGGTTCCCCGGGCGGAGTACCTCGTCAGTTGATCGAGAGAAGAACTTGTTGATAACATCACAACCAGCATTTACAATTTTATATTATCCCTTTATTTATTTCTCATTCCAATTATTACAGTTTATTAGCAGTTGCTCGCTTACCGTTTGTTAAGTCTTTACAGAATTCTGGCAATACCGCAGCAGCATTTGGAGCATAACGTGGAACTTTTTCTTAGCAGTGAAATGTGGAACCCGTTGATATGAGCTAGACTCGTCAACGCGGATCTGAAGAAGCGCACTCGAACAAGCAAATTCTATCCTAATCTTTTGTTTCAGATTAGGACGTCAGTTTGAATTCTGTCCTATTCGTGCGTCCTTTTCTGTCAATCGTGCGAGTTTCTTATCTAAGTGTCGTCGAACTACATATGGCCTGATTCTCTTTCAGCCCGAGATATGTAGGCAACTCAGAAACCGGAGTTCGGCTATATCCGTAAGCCTCACACTTTGATCCTTGGGATCAAAGTCCTTGGCTTTATCGTGACAAAATTGATTTTCCGTCAACTTCTTTACCCTAAAAACTCTTTCATCCTTTTCCGAGTAAAGAGGGGCAGCTGTTGACACCCAATTTTGTCCCGAAATTTCTAATTGATGTCTAATTATTTTTAGAATAAGGTAAATTTTAAAATAAAAGTAAGTTCATAATTTTAAAAGAAAATAGGTCAAAATTGCAAGACATAGCCTAAGTCCTAGCCTACCCCGTGCAATCGCCTATATTTCAATTAATTTATCTAAAAGAGGCTAAAATCGCTCCTAACCTAAATGCTGGCTTATTTCTGCAACCAATACATAAAACATATACACACACCCTCACCCCATTACAGTTCCCCCAAATTCCCCAAACCCATTTGAACCCTAGACCCGTTTCCCTTACCCGATTCCCCTTTCTTTCCCCCCAATTCTGATCGAAAACGCCAAATCTTTGTACCCAAATTGGTCCCCACACGTTTCCAGCTTGCAAATAGTACAAGGAGAGATCAGAGCCCTTCGATTTTGTCCTTGATCTTCATCAGCGATCCAGATTAAACCAGCGAGCAAGATTCAAAAGCGTAATGAGCATTTTTCTTCAAAAATCATAATCGAAAAGGAATATTCGGGGTTTTTGGCCTGAATTTTGCTTTTCTGTATTGATTTTTGTTTCAAAATAAAAGGGGAAAATCAAAGTTTTATAAAAGAGATCCATTAAAAGGGCCTTTTGGGAAATTCGGAGGTAAAGGATAAACCCTAGTTTTCTCTATATATATAGTTTATATGATAAGTTTTAGAGGGAGTACTGGGCAGCAGCAGCATACACAGGCATAATATTCTTTTTTCAATCTTTTTTTTAAAAGATATACATAGAGCTTAACCATTTCTGTTTTTTTTTTTTTGGAATTCACGCACTATTTTTCGAGTGTGTCGTCGCTTCATTATACTAGTCGTCGACCTTGCTCGCGCCGCTTGCTCGAGTCGCGTATCGCTTCGGATCCTCGCTCCTTGTTCACTGCCACCAAACAGGTGATATGTTGTTCTTGCTTTTAGTCTTAGCTTTATTTTCAGTTCAACTGATGGTATGAAAATGCAGTTCAAGTCTGGTTTATGAATCTAAGTAAAACTTATACTTTGGTGGATAGAAGTAAATGAAATCGATATGTGCTTGAAGATTTAAAATAATGAATGTTAAAGTTTGAGTCTTTACCTCTGTTTCCGTACTTGCGTGTGAGTTTCCTGACTGTTTTAAAATAAAATCAAAGTAGTTTAAGATGTTTTGCTAAGTTCTGAGCTATGAATAAAGATTAAACTTCTCTTTTGGGTTGAACTTTTAGTATAAGTTTATTGTACAAAATGATAAATTATGTGCACTATGGCTGCTGATGGTCTAGTGAGCATAAAAGCAAAAGAAGTTGGTTTAAGTTATGGTTTGGTTCATTTGTTGGGAAGCTGTTTTCTTCTCCTGTTTATTTTGAAATCTGAAGTCTCCGGACTATAACTGAATCCCTGTTGTTATGTGTATGCTGAAGATATTTAGAGTCCAGTTTAAGCTGTTCCCTTTTCGATTAAACTATTTCATTTCTATTTCTTGGTTCTTGATTCTTGACTGATGTATGTGAACATAAAAGGACTGGAATGTTACTTTTTTTAGGGGAAAGTTGGAGTATAATTCCTAGTTTTAATGGTAGCATTTCATTTTTCTTAAGCTTTTCTTTAGTGGGATTGTATTTCAATAGTTTTGACCCTTTAAAATGTTCATAAAACTGGTGTACCCATGAATGGAGACTTATTAAAGAAATTGTTGTCCTAATTTTAATCTGGATGATTAGAACTCTGTTAGACTAATTGAAAATGGTCTGGGGTTGCTCTTGGTTTGATTTGAGTTTCTGGAGGAGATGCAGGCAGTGAGGGTGTTGGTGAGGTGAGTTCAGGTGTAGTGAGTTGTGGAAGTTTGTAGGAGTAGATATTAGGGCCTGGGAGTTGTTCAGGTTGAAGGTTTTGGTTCAGGGAGGATCTGTGAAGGAGGAGTCTGCAGGTTCTGTGTGGTGGGTCAAGAGAGGGTGATTGGTAGTAGTGTATCTGGAGTTCAGGGTCTGGGTTGGTTCAGGTTTGTCAGTGTATGTGGGGTGCAGTTCTCAGGTGTGTTTATGATTGGTGTTCATAGCAGGTAGTTCAATAGCTGGGGTATGAAAGGTTTGTTCATGGTGAATCCTATTGCTAAGAGGGAATAGTGGTATAATGTTGTTCTGTTCCTGAATGTCTTCAACTCAGTTTTGTCCTGAGTTTTATTTTCATTCCTTTGGTATTGCTTAAGATCTAATTTTGAACTCAGAGCTCCTCCTTGTTTTTTTTCTTTACTTAACTAGTTTGTTTGGTCCCTGTTAGTCAAGAAGAAGTAGAAGAGTAGATTCCAATCATTTCTTTTAGGGATTCATTTGATCTGGCATTATCTTCTTTCCTTGTGAGTTGTCCAGTTCCCTGTAAGGAGGAATAGTTTTAAAAATGTAAATCCCATTATGCAATTTATCTGCCATGTTTCTTTAAATTCCATCCTTGCTCCTTTTGAGCTTTGAGTCGACCTTTTGAGACCTACTTAATTCACTAGTTCAGGTTGTTGGAAATTATTTTGCAGTGCTGAAATGTTTTAATATAGTTCATCAATTTGTGTGTTTGTAGTTAGTTCAATGAAATGGTAATTGATAAATTAGTTATCTGTATTTGTGAGTTTGCAGCGGCCTTTCTTTTGTTTATTTCAAGTTTGTAAAATAGCTTGCCGGTTGGTTTGTATAGTGTTCAGGGTGGCTGTTAGATTAAGTTGATTGGAGGCTGGTTGTAGAAGGAGTATTCAGGAAGATTAGTCATGGAGTATTAGCAGGCAGTTGTTGTTTTGTTCTGATTCAGTTGATGTGCAGGTGTAAGGTCAGTAAGGGTGTTCTTGGTGGTTATGAGATCTGTAAGTGTTCAGGGAGGGTGTTTCCTGATTTGCTTAGAGGGAATAGGGGCAGGGCTGCTTGTCCAGGTTTCTGCAGAAGTAATGGGAGGATGTCTCTGATTCCTTGTTTCCTGGTTCTTGCATTTCTGGGGGCTGTTTTGGTATTGGAGAAGGAGTCTAGGTTGTGCAGAAGAGGAAGTTAGGTTGAGTTTATTTCCAGTGTGTGAGGTATTGGTTCTGTTCTATATTTGGTTAGTTTAAGAGGTGAGTGAGAGAGTTTAGGTAGTGTAGGTGTTGTGTCAAGGGATCATTAGTATATTCCTTGTCATATTCTGTCAAAGCGATTGGTAGTTGTTTGTCTCTGTTTGAATTTGATCTGGTTCATTTTCCATGAACACTTTGCCTTCTCTTTTATTTGAGGTTGTTCTGAAATTTGCTAAGCAAGTTTGAATGCTAAATGAAAGCCCTCTCATGATTTGGTCAGTTAACAATCTTTATCACCTTCTGCCATTAAGGTCATATTTTCTTTTAGTTTCATAGTTGTATTGTTTCCTGCTCATTCTACATTTAGTCTATGTTGAGTAATAATGGATCTCTAATCTTTATCTCCTCTTTCTTTGCATGAAAACACTCTCGAGTTCGAGTTGGTTAAAACTCACAAATTGGGACGGCTGTTTGCATTTGAAGTTATTTGCTCCGCTTCGCATTTTCGGGACTTGATATCCCCGAAAATGTAAAAGAAAGGAAAAAATGAAAATCACAAAGTCCAGGGCTCAATGATTGAGTTTGCGCTTCCGGGTTCTATCTTCTAAACTCCATCTTTCCCCGCTCCCTTAGAAAATGCATAGGATTTCCCCATAGACCGGATTAGTAGCCCGGTAGGATAGAAATGAGATTTGAATTGTGAATAACTATTGTAAATCACTTAAATTGTTTTATATGAATGCTTTGTATCATTTCTTTTCGAATCGCCAATTAATTTATGGATGTTTAGAATTATTTGTCAATTAATGAGTGCAAAATCAAAATTCGATTAAAATCGTACCCTCGCCATAAGTTGCATTTGAATTGCTTCTTTATTTATTATATTAAATGTTCAATTATTTATTTATCTAATCTAATTTATTTATTTAGTTAATCAATTAAATTTAAATCGTTTATTTATTTATTTATTTATTTACTTAAGCTAATTTACTTAATTTCAATTAATTATTTATTTATTTATTTAATCAATTATTATTTATTTACTCTTTTATTTAATTAAAATTGATAAGTATTCATTTATTTAATTAAGTTATTTATTTGCTTATTTATTTTCTACTTATTCAATCAATTAATTAATCCCTTTATTATCATCTAATTATTTATCTAATGTGTTTCATTTAATTATTTAACTTCATTTAACCTTTACTTATTTAATTAATTAGTTAATTGATTATTATTTCATTATCTATTTTATTAATCTTAAATTGGATCATTTATTTATCAAAGTATCGGCATAATTAAAATCTTATCTTATTTATATTATTCATATTATCCTTATATAAAATTAGCTTTATATACTTATTATCCTTAGTAAATTCATGGAAACCGCCGGATTAACCGCATTTAGCGGATTTTCGAAAGTGCTCCCGCAAGGGACCTTCTTTCGAATTTAATAGAACCACTTACCTAGAATCTCTGATTTTAATTTAATTTTCTTTAAATAAATAATAAATTGCACTCTTTAGTTAACTTAGGTTCCTAATAATCCTTAAATTAGGTGGCGACTCCAAAGAAAGCCCTTTGGAGTCCCATTTTGTTGAAATATACCCGAAAAATATCTTTTCTTAAAAGAAAGGGTAATTTTTGGGAGGGTTCAACATGGGTTATATAAGAAGAAGAGATAGAGAGTACCTTTGAGATGAGCTCCAATTTTGAAAGTGAACTTGACTGATTGATCCATAAATACGAAAGATATAAGGGATTGTTATTTGGTGGGGATTAGGTGCATCAAGACCAAGAATAAAGGAATGCAAAGATTTTCTTTTAGAGTTTAAAATGGAGAATGTACTTGGACTCTTATTTATATCTAGATTCAGAAAGAATTTGAATTTTTAAAAATGATATGGTAATTATAAATAAAATTAAGTGGAGTATTTTTAATTAGACTATATAAATAAATAAATACAATGAATACATAAAAAATATTTTAGGTCAAATTATTAAGTTAAATAAGTATAAATAGTCACAAATAATTAAAAATGTTAAATTGCACAAATAGTCATAGTTACTATATGTATTTAATAATAGCCCAAAATATGTGAATTACATAATATAATCGCAATTAAGTATATAATGTATAATTAGTGGATAATTACAGAATGCATGTTTCCTAATGTAGGTTTCGTTCAAATAGTCGATATTGCACCTTTAAGCTAAATATAGCCGATCATGGAAAAAGGAGGGACAAAATTGTGTGTCAACAATATCTGTATTCACTGCATTTATACTGTTTTTTTTGTATTTACTTTATTTTCTGTGACTCTCTATTAAATTTATCCATTTAACCCATATATCCAATTTTAAGCATAAGCACGCTCCATCTTAATTCTGATAGTTTCTTTGAATGACTAGAACATAAATTGCCTGTGCAAAACTATAACACGAAATGACTAGAACATAAATTGCCTGTGCAAAACTATACACGAAAGGGCACCTGGATGTATAGACACGTGTTACATTGTTTTGTAATTTCTTAGGGTCATACTCTATGGCCACTAATGAAGAGCAAAAATTTTGTTTTGTATTTTTTGTTTGCTCTTCTTTAATATGGCGACATAACAAAGCTATATCATTATTTATGAAAACTAAATATGTTGAGAAATTGAGTGAAAAAGAAAAGACCTTAAGAATTTGTGAAAAAATTTATTGCGTCCTTACTGTCATCAATAAAAAGAAATAGTGAAATTTTGTACAGATTTAACATGCTTGAAAAAGGTATTTACAAATTATTAAACGTAACCATAAAACGATATAATGAGCTTTTTATTGATTCAAAAGTTATTGCACTTCCTAATGTGTTGCAAATTTTAATATTGTTGCAATAGGTAAATTCGCGTAAAAAAATTGGTTATATTCTAGTTAACAACCCTAAAAGTGTCTGCTTGGTTGAATAGTTAATGGCAAAAATTAATTTAAAATCTTTAACTTATTAAAAGAATAAAAAAGACAAAAAATACAGTAACACGAAGAAGCCGTTAAAATTCATACTTTTTACTTTTAAATTGCAAAATAAAGCAATTTGGCATCACCTTTATTTCGTATAAAATACATCTTTTCTTGTTAGCAATATACTGAAGAATACACTTTTAGTAAAACATTTTTTCGAAATAACTATTATTGTATAAATGTAATAATATTGAGTACTATTTTTTTATGGGAGCTTTCACTATTTTTTCCCTCTAGATGAGGTAGTATTTATGCTGATCGAAAAAATATTGTAGTTACGAAATTTGAGAATATTTAATATCAAGTACAGAGAAAAGATTATGTATTTTTATGGTTCGTAAAATTCCTTTTAAAAAAGGTTAAGAGTAAGATCGTTCCACGAAAAATCTATTAAGGAGAGTATGAACGATTCTCAAAATGAAATTTGCATCGACATTTTTCTTTATTTTGTAATTTAAAAATAAAAAATGTGAATATTAACGGTTCCTCTCATTACTTTATTTTCGTCATTTTTAGTTATTTTGATAAATATATAAAGTTTTAAATAAATTTAAGCCATGTATTTTTTTATGAGTCACATGACATAAATTCAAGTGGCTATTGGATATAACTTGACCTAATAGTACTTGACTTAATAATTAGATTGGATACTCTTGATACTTAGAAGCCATGAGTTAATCAATAAATTTATCACCTTTTTGCTGATTTGATTTCTTTAGTAGTCATGTATCCATTGCTTCTACTTGTATGGCATGGCCTTCGTGAAGTTTATAATCCACACTCTAGGCCTGCCATGTGATTGATAGATTGTTCCTTTAGAAAGTTATTTGACGAGCTTCCTAAGAAAAAAAATAATTGACTATTTTGGCTTTTGCTAGTCCATATCAATTTATGACCGACTCGTTTAATGCCTCCAGTCCCACAAGGACAAAGCTTGCTTAGTTAACCAGTAATGCCTTGTTTGATGTTCCTCTAGGAACATTAATTACGAGAGGTAACACTGGAAGAATAATTCTCCTTTCACTGCCACTTATATCTTGCTAATGTCTTGATGAGTTAATTTTTAGAACAAGAAGTCTATTCTTTGGAAGTCGAACCAAAATAAAAAGAAATAAAACTAAAAACCTGGACAGTAGTAGTCTTCCTTCGTCAATTTGACAAGTACCTCACTTGCTTCAGTAAAGTGACCAAAGGTACAAAGAACTAAATCAAAAGTTGTGCAGACTTTTAGCTCTGACGCAAGGAGTTTTTCATACTCCATGACAAAAAACTCATGCTTCCACAACACACGAAGACAGAATTCTTTCATAGCGCGTGAAGGGAAACAAATTATCTTGTTCCATTTGAGTAGAATGATGACACCAAATGAGGTGACCCACTAGCCAATCGGAAAGTTTTGTTTGGCGCTAGTATTATCGATTCAAAAGTTGAAGCACAACTTTCAGACTCACATGTTGATGCAGTCCGAACCCGTGCTAATCAAGTGTTCAATCCATCGAGACCGATGACACGAAGTCAAGCCAAGCACTAGCATGATGTTCACATTCAGTTGGCATGGTCGGGAGAAAGTAACCGTTCGAAAACAGAGTGGCCGAGTCCAAGATTCGAAGGCTTCATCTACAAGCTCGAGCCCGAAAAAGGAAGCAACCAAACACTCATCGGCGCCAAACATTAAAGCAAACAAAAGAAGAGAGAGCGTCTGAGTTCAAGAGTTCGAGCTCAAGTGTTCGAAATCAAGTGCAATCGGACACTCAAACATTGACGCCGAACAGTAAAGCAAGAAACCGAAGGGAGGGCGTCCGAGTTCAAGAAATCGAGCTCAAGTGTTCGAGACCAAAGGAGTGTCCGAACACTTACTCATCCTTGTATGGCTTATTCTTATTGGTCGCCTGTGACCGTTTACTATTTTGCCCCTAGTGTTGTCTATATAAATCTTTTTTTATTTCCTTTGTAGGCACCAAGACTTTCATATTGAATATTGAATGAGAGTAGCTAAGAGCACTTTTTTTATTGTCTCAGATGTGAGCAAGCCCGATGTGGGCCTTCGGAACTTATGGCTTTCGGTGAATCTGATTGAACAATTCCTCTTTGATCATTCAGTTTGGAAGAGGCATTGTTCTCTTGAGGATTGTTGCATGGCTTAGGTGGTATTTCCTTCTACTTGAATCGTACCGAGACCAGTTCCTCGGTGTCGTTCAAGCAAGAAAGTTGTGTTGAGATTTTATCTTTATTTTTCCGCTGTTCTTTGACCATGGTTGCTAAGCTACCAAGTTAGCTTGCACCACCTGTCTGGCTGGTTTCAGAGCAAATATCATTAGGTTTGTGATGTCAAAGCCCCTCCTTAATGATCGATTAGCTTGATGGTATCTCTAATTTCAATAATTTGAGATTGTATACATCCCTCAAAGTGCATATAAGCATTATGCATACTTTTTGGAAGATCATCCAATACTTGATGGTTGGGAGCTAACTGATGAGTTACCTGATGAAGATGCAGTGTTCATTGAGGTTCAATTTCCTTGGAAAGTCTACTTCATTGTGTTGCACATCGCGATTTAGCTGATGCTGGTGTGATTTTTGTAACTCCTAAAGGGGAGGAGTTTCTATATTCCTTTACATTGACTCTTCAGTTCTCTGATAATATTTCAGAATATCAAACGCTCATACTTGGGTTCAAACAATCATCAGCATGAAGCAATTCCAGTTACATATGGATGGAGACTATAAATTGGTAATCAATCAACTTTTGAGTAGTTTCGAGGTAAAGAAGCCTAAGTTGCGTCCTTACCATAACTATGCACAATTCTTGATAGGGTGGCTTAGGGATGTAACAGTTAAGCATATTCCAAGGAAGGAAAATAAGAGAGCTGATGCCTTAGTTTCTCATGCTTCAACACTTACTCTGCCTGATCAGATGTTAGTCAATATCTGCCAAAAATGGGTAATGCTACCTTTAGCTGAGCATGAAGATAAAGAAAGTGAGCATCAATGTCTTGTTGCTTTTTATTAGGCTGAGAACGAAGATTGGCGGAAACTTAAAATTGATTACTTGAGTTATGGGATATTGTCGAAAAATCCAATCAGTGATGTGAAATTTGTCATCGAGTTCCTCGCTACCTCTACTACAAAGTTACTCTGTGTAGAAGATCTTGAAAGAGTACTATTTTGATGTTTAGGACATGATGAAACACTTTAAACTATGCAAGAAGCCACTCTTAGGTATGTGGATCACATCAGTCTAGGCCAAAACATCACTTTCGCATAATGAGGATGGGATACTACTTACTGGCTGATGATGGTAAATGATTGCTTAGATCATGCTCAAATATGCAAAGCTTTTCAGCTCCATGCAACTTTTATAAATAAAAAACTTGAAGTGTTATAGCCAACCGTCGCATGGTGATGCGTGGGGGTTAGATGTTGTTGGACCACTACCAAAGTCTTCTACAGGACACTTGTTCATCTTGACTGCAACTAACTACTTCTTACAATGGGCAAAGCTGTCGGTCTTAAAGAAGTGAAAAAATAGAATGTTGTAAATTTCATCAGAGTAAATATCAACTACCACTTCGGCATTTATATTTTAATGGATAGTGGCAAGCCACTTGATAATAGGCCGATGAATAAAATTTGTGATCTCTTATGCTTCAAGAAGCGTATAGTCCTCTATGTATAATGATGCCGTCAACTGTCTAGTTGAAGCATCCAATAAGACTTTATACATCACGTTGAATAAGATTATCCAAATCCAAGCTAGATTCCCATGAAAGGATAGAAGAATATTTATGGCCCTATTGGATGACTCATCGTACGCAAAAAGAGGAACCTTCTTACTCACTTGTGTATGGATTTGAGGTAGGTTTGCCACCTGAGCGTCAAATACTATCATTGTGACTTGTTATCTAAGAATGGCTCATAGATGAAGAAATGGTCGCTTGCACCATGAAGAGTTAAAGGTCCTTGATGAGAAAAGACTTGAAGGTCGTTTGTGACTTGTTATCCAAGAAATGGTCGTTTGTCCTATATTTTTTCAGTAAAAAGGTATGCCAAAAGTCCTTCCAGGTTGGTGATCAAGTCCTTGCGCTAAGCAGACCTATTATCACTTCACACAAATATCGGGTAAATTTACTTTAAAAAATGGGAGGATCAATATATTGTGCAAGGAGTCTAATCGACGGGTACTTCTAAGCTTATTGATCCTGAAGGCATAAGAATCTGCCCCACCAATGGAAAATTCTAGAAGAAGTACTATCCTTGAATAATGTTTCTCTGGTTGCACGAGCATAAAATACAAATCTCTCATGGTCCACAAGAGTTTAAACTTTGGACAGTATAAAAAAAAATCCTCTTTGTTGAAAACCTCGGAAGAGGCCGCCTAGATAAAAGTTAAGAGGAAAAAAAAGAGTCTGCTAGGTTAAAAACCTCGAAAGAGATGGCCTAGGAAAAAGTTGGAATCCCAGAAATATTTACATGTTTCATTCTACGTGATGACTTGATCCACATCACTGAGGGACGTCGGAAGGTTAGAGTATCATTATAAATCCAGTTGCATAAGTTACAAAAAATGAATTTGGCATGATTTTATTATCAAATTAAAGTTGATAATGGTACGTTAATTCTTTCAAATATATAGGCACACATTGCCAAAAAAAAATAAAAAATAAAAAAAATGAATTATTGTCCTTGATCACTTGGGATTTGGATACATATGCATTAAGTTATAAATATATTTGCAAAATTGTGCAAAGCTGTAAGTCTAAACAATACATTAAAAGATGAATTCAAAGCCGCACCCAGAACGATCCTGAAAGTGCTTCATTTTAAATTTTAGATTTATTCTATATCTTGAAGTCTAGTTTCAGAAAAAGTCAAACGGTTTGCGATTCAGATAAACGTGCATTACATTATGCATATTTTGACTTCAAAAAATTCACCTTGAATGATTGTGAATCCATTTAGTTCTGAAGTTTGGATATGCTTTAGATCTTGAAGTCTAGCTTCTGGAAAATTAAACTTCTAATGATTCAGATGTTCATCAACCACATATGAATTTTCTGCCATAAATGCGTTGTACTGTTAAATTGCAATGTAAAATTTGAAGGCAACGGAACGGAAAACCTATAAGTGAAACGACCCCGGTTAGTCGTTTCGGAAGTTAGGACTCCGATTGGCGTGCCGATAATTTTAAAATATTAATAATATCCATTGGGACTTATATGTAAAATTTGAGCTAAATCAGGCCTCGTTTGGTAGGCATCGGAAGAAGGTTTCAGTTTTTATTGGCAATAAATATTAAAAAGAGATTTTCGAGCTCGGTTTCGCCGAAGGAGCTCCGATTAGAAATCCGAAAGCGCCGTTAGGTTCGTATGATTATTTTTTATTTTTGTAAACTTTCGAAAGTGAATTTCGATGTTGTTCGGCTAGTTTCCGCTAAAATGCCGAAAGTTAAATAATTTGACTTTTTCTATTTAAATTCGCATCTTGAGTTTTGGGAGTCCAATTTGAGATCCGCCTTTGCGAGTATGTTACATATATTTTTTATAACTTGCATGCAAAAATTGGAATTATTTCGAATATCGTAGGGTACCGTTTTAATTTTCGTTAACAAAAGAAAATAAGATAAAAGAAAACAAAAAAAAAGTAATAGAAAAGGACAAAATAAAAAGGTTAGGCGGTTTAGCATATATGCGTAAGTGCATATATGCTAATCATATTGCAGAAGCAGTAACAACGATTTCAGAGCAGAGAAAAATAAAATGGCGCAGAAGTGGAAAAAAATGCCAGAAAATAAGAAAAGAGCCCGGAGAAAAGTAGAATTTTCAGTCTGAAACATTAAGGTAATGATCCTAATATATTATTTGAGTTTATTACGTGTGTTTGAATATATTTTTACGGTAAAAATAGGGATCTTAGACATCGCCCTAATTACGTAAATTGATAGTTTAAAGGGTCAAATGGACCCCGATAATGAAATTGATTATATATTCGTACTCACTAAGTTATGGGCAACATATAAATGTAATTTATTTAGGGTTTGGTCATGTGACCCTAAACCCTGTATATAGGCCTGGCCTGCGTATTGCGTATGCGAATAGGGTATCAGGTTCCTACCTGGATTGCCCTAAGATGTGAGGAATGAAGCCTTTAGCCTAATTTGATATATTTTTCTGGTTATTGAACACAGTGGGATCGTTTGGCAATGAATCTAAAGGACAAAGCGGTTATTGAATGGCTGTACTAACTTTGTAACAAGGTAAGTGTTTGTATCTATTTCTTTGGTGGCACCTGGCCTCGTGGATTTTCTACCACGTGTTTCCTTACGTGTGTAGCTGCCAATAGGCGTACTCATTACGCCTTAGCTTTCAATTTACATTGTATATTATTTGTGATGCCCTGTTGTTGGTACTGCATTGGGCATATGAGCATTGCACTCTGGTTTTGAGCATTGCACATACTTCCCGGTTGGCGATGAGAGTCCCGCACCGGTGAAGGGTCACTATTGCATATACTTCCCGGTTGGCGATGAGAGTCCCGCACCGGTGAAGGGTCATTATTGTATATACTTCCCGGTAATCGATGAGAGTCCCGAGCCGGTGAAGGGTCATTATTGCATATATCTCCTGGTAGACGATGAGAGTCTCGCGCCGGAGATGGGTATCAGGCATATGTGACTGCATTGCATCATACCGCATTCATCCCATCCCATTGCACCGCATACTGACTATTATGTGTACTGTGTTGTGTTTTATGTATGCGGTATGTATACTATGACGTGGACATATCTCAGTTTGCCTATATATTTCTGGCTCGTATCCCGGGTTGCGGGAATCGGATCACACGCCGCAACGGTATAAATATATGGATCGGGTTGCACGCCGCAATGGTATGAATCTATGGATCGGGTTGCACGCCGCAACAGGATGAATATATGGATCGGGTTGCACGCCGCAACAGGATATATTTCTGATTGTTGATGTGTTCGGGATACCTATATGTTTTTGTTATCTTACGTTCCTGGTTGTTAATGAGTTTGTCATCCCATACGTGTTTCTAGTTATTATCTGGCTCTGCGTTTTTATAATTTAAATAAGAGGAATTTTGTTTATCTGTTTCTTCTCCCTGGCTAGCTATCCTATTCTTTGAGGTGGCTAGTCTGCCCCACTTATTGAGTCCTTTTGACTCACCCTTGTTTGTTGTTTGTTTCTTGTCTATCTATTTCGTTTCGGCAGGTTCGCTCCAGGATTGAGTTCACCACGTTGTGTAGGAGCGAAGACGACTTCAGCTGTCAGGGTGAGCCAGTTTTTATTCCGGATGGCCACCAGTATATTGGTTATTATTTCAGTTGCATTTTGCTCCCTTCAGGAGGTATCTGTCTTCTTTTGTACACTTAGATGTCTAGTCTGGATAGCCCTAAACCTAGCATGTTGGGTAGTCAGCTGTAATTTCTTTTGTACAGCTTAGAGGTATCAATATGTCTGTGTTTTTTTTAGTCTTGTCCTTATTTATGAATTATTATATTTATTTTCCTAATTTAATTGGTAAGGGTTCGCCCGACGGGTCTAGGGGAGGATGTCAGGTGCCCGCACGGCCTAACCGGATTCCGAGTCGTGTTAGTTGGTATCAGAGCCCAGTTTAGAGTCTATCCAGACTAAGACGGTCTCTAGTAGAGTCTCGCTGATGGGTACGTAGACGTCCGTACTTATCTACGAGGGGCTATGATGGCATTTAGGAAGTTTCACTTCTTTCATTTCTGATCGTGCATCGGTCTAGGATTCAAAAGTATTTTCGTTAATTCCTTCGTGGTAATTGTGAACCCTCGTGCGACAAATCAGCAAACAGTATGAGTTCAAGACGAAGCAGTCTAGCATTGGGCTAGCATTGACGAAGCCCCGAGAGTTTTGATCGTGCTGACGATGTAGTTACGGAGGTCCCAACCGTATGAGCTCGCGATGGGCCAGGGAGCAGGGCTTTGTGGTTCCCTTTGCTCTCTACGATGCTTTTACGAGAATTTGGCGACGCAGATACCGCAAGAACCTATTATTTGCTAGACACCTTATCAGGTTGCCGCAGATGTAGATGTTCAGTCTCAGGGAGCTCCTATTCCAGTTCTTAATATTACTGCAATAAATTATGTTCCAAAAGCAGCAGGTGTTGTACCACCAAATGTTCTGGCTGGTTAGCCGGCCGAGGTATCAGTTCGATCCGAGTGTCCGAAGAGGTTGCATTATTTTACGCGGTTGAACCTTCTGATATTCTTAAGCAATGCATCAGATAAACCCCGTGAATTTTTTTTAAAAAAATAATGTCAGGGTATTTGTATCCTTCAGGTTCTTGATTATATCGAGCGATATGGTGATGATTATTCTGCTTTCCAGTTTCAGGGGTCCAGCCCTGAATTGGTGGACCGCTATCTTGTTAATTAACTTGGTTCGATTTTCCTTCTATATTCGTGGAAAATTTCCTTTCGAGTAGCGAGCGAGATGAAAAGTGTTGCCAGTTTGAGTGGATTGGACAGGGTAACCTATCGGTTAGCCTGTTGGTGTTTTAAAATATGAGATTGAATTCTATAAAATGGCTGAATATGCATTAGAACTAGTCCATGAGCCTTTCGAGAGATTCAAAGATTTATTGATGACCTTTCTTTTTCCTTGAGATCCCAGGTGACTCGAGAGATTGAGGTCGAGATTTCAGTTGATGTTGTTATTAATATTGCTCAGAGGTATTAGGCATACCATAAGTTAAAGCGGGAAGAGTTAGAGCGGGAGAGCAAGAGATCCCGTGGCCCTAGTGGGCAACCATGGTACCTCATTTGGAGGTAACAGTTCTGATTATTTTGGGAGGTCACCTTCCAGGTTATCTCAGCTTGTGACATGTGATTCTTAAAGTGCTCTAGTAGTTCGTCAAGATCAGACCTAGTTTTTCTCTATGTCCAGCTTCTATTTTCACTGAAAAAGTGTTATCACTGTCATGAGTCTGGTTATCATTTGAGGAGTTTTTCCTTACTCCAGCAAGTAGACAATCGTCCTTCTTCTTGCCCTCAGGCACCTGCACAGTCGCAGGAATTTCATTTAAATTTTAATTAATCATAGAAATGCCACCATCCAATAGAGGTCGAGAGCGCAGTGGCAGTGGTTCTTCAGAAGGTAATTACTAGTATAACGGCTTAGTTCAGCCGCAGAGGTAGTTTTAGGAACTACCAGTCTGGCAGGATGCTGCGGTATCCGATATAGTAAACCCTGCGATTTCTTCTTCTCTTAAATGTGAGTAAGATTTGATTCTTTCGATCGATTTGGAAATGGTGTGTCTTATCATGTTTCGATGGTTTCCTTGGATATTGACTTAATTAAGAATCGGCTGCGGTAGAGGGCGACCTTCTGGTATGATTTATTCCTGGCATTGGTGAGACCCTACTAATTTATCTGGTCTAAACATAAGAAATTTGACAGTGAGTGTCGCTATTGTTTACTTAGCATCCTATTGTGCCACCTTCTATTATAATGTCAAGTCAGTCTACCTCTCTTTTCGGAATTCCGTATTGGTTGGATGATGGGATTCTAGTTCATCACCATAAGAGAGTGTCATGGTTTCTTCCGATGTAAACTGATAAGTAATATTCAATCTACCTGTCTCCTCTTGGTTCGAAACGCTAGTAAAGTCATGTTATTCCATGAGCTTGTCTCGGCATAAAAGGGTTTTCTGGTAAATTGTCGGAGTTTTCTTTTTATGGGAAGGTTAAATTGACATAGATTTTGTTCCATAAAGCTCATTTAGGGTCTATATATTCAATTGCGATTCTTTGGCTAGCCTGACTTAGAAGTAGTTTAGCTCTGGTAGCCAAGCAAATAAGAAGAAGAGCTTCCTAAAGCTCTAATTATTTCTATTCTCAGTCTGTTGCCATCTCTTCTTTGTTCGGCACTGGTGAGCTTACGCGGTCAGTAGCCTCTTGTGATGTTCCCTGTGTTGAGCCAGAGTGCGTGTCAAGGTGGCCGGGTAAGCACATTGTTATTTTTCAAGGCTACTAACGGTAATGAGAGGCGTCATTTGACCTTTGATTTGATTCATCAGGCGGTGGTGCTTATAGAAAATGTATGGAGTTGTGAACTCGAAAGTTGCAGCTGCTTGGCAACTCGAGAGAGTAATTTGGTAGCTCAGGTCTGACCCGCGTTCTCTATTTAGCGAAGTGTTCCTTAATCCAGCAGGTTGTGCGAGGATGACTATTTATATTAAACTTAGCTGTATGAGCTGAAGCTCTAAGTGGATAAGCCTTCCTCCAATAGTGAATATAAATATTAAATCTCTAAGGCGTTGTGAGAGCGTAAGCTAATTCTTAGTTCCATCGACCTATTCTATATCGAAAAGTATATCGAAGAGGTGATTATCGGCTGAATCATGTTAACCCATTCAAAGTTCCGTGTAACTTGCTTCAAAAATATAGAACTCTCTTCTCGTGATCGAGGAAGGATCAGCTTAGTCAGAATAAGCTGTGCAATGGTATTATCATATTATCCAGATATATTTTATTCCAAAAATTCGATATGCATATTATAATTCTGATCCTGTAATGAAGAAATAATGCCTGTGGAGTAGTTTATGAAGGTCATGCAAGTTCTCTTGCTATCTATATGAATTTTTCTTTAGACTTAGGCTCGTTCGAGGACGAACGAGAGTTTAAGTGGAGCAGAATGAAACGACCCCGGTTAGTCGTTTCTGAAGTTAGGACTCCGATTGGCGTGCCGATAATTTTAAAATGTTCATAGTATCCATTGGGACTTATATGTAAAATTTGAGCTAAATCAGGCCTCGTTTGGTAGGCATCGGAAGAAGGTTTCAGTTTTTATTGGCAATAAATATTAAAAAGAAATTTTCGAGCTCGGTTTTGCCGAAGGAGCTCCGATTCGAAATCCGAAAGCGCCGTTAGGTTCGTATGATTATTTGTGATTTTTGTAAACTTTCGAAAGTGAATTTCGATGTTGTTCGGCTAGTTTCCACTAAAATGCCGAAAGTTAAATAGTTTGATTTTTTCTATTTAAATTCGCATCTTCAGTTTTGGGAGTCCAATTTGAGATCCGCCTTCGCGAGTATGTTACATATATTTTTTATAACTTGTATGCAAAATTTGGAATTATTTCAAATATCGTAGGGTACCGTTTTAATTTTCGTTAACAAAAGAAAATAAGATAAAAGAAAACAAAAAAAAAAAAGTAATAGAAAAGGACAAAATAAAAAGGTTAGGCGGTTTAGCATATTTGAGTAAGTGCATATATGCTAATCATATTGCAGAAGCAGTAACAACGATTTCAGAGCAGAGAAAA
Source organism: Petunia secreta (assembly GCA_029990175.1). Taxonomy (NCBI): domain Eukaryota; kingdom Viridiplantae; phylum Streptophyta; class Magnoliopsida; order Solanales; family Solanaceae; genus Petunia; species Petunia secreta. The sequence goes on along the minus strand of JARKIP010000022.1, from coordinate 23,660,386 downwards.
CCAAAATGGCGCAGAAGTGGAAAAAAATACCAGAAAATAAGAAAAGAGCCCGGAGAAAAGTAGAATTTTCAGTCTGAAACATTCAGGTAATGATCCTAATATATTATTTGAGTTTATTACTTGTGTTTGAATATATTTTTACGGTAAAAATAGGGATCTTAGACATCGCCCTAATGACGTAAATTGATAGTTTAAAGGGTCAAATGGACCCCGATAATGAAATTGATTATATATTCGTACTCAGAAAGTTATGGGCAACATATAAATGTAATTTATTTAGGGTTTTGTCATGTGACCCTAAACCCTGTATATAGGCCTGGCCTGCGTATTGCGTATGCAAATAGGGTATCAGGTTCCTACCTAGATTGCCCTAAGATGTGAGGAATGAAGCCTTTAGCCTAATTTGATATATTTTTCTGGTTATTGAACACAGTGGGATCGTTTGGCAATGAATCTAAAGGACAAAGCGGTTATTGAATGGCTGTACTAACTTTGTAACAAGGTAAGTGTTTGTATCTATTTCTTTGGTGGCACCTGGCCTCGTGGATTTTCTACCACGTGTTTCCTTACGTGTGTAGCTGCCAATAGGCGTACTCATTACGCCTTAGCTTTCAATTTACATTGTATATTATTTGTGATGCCCTGTTGTTGGTACTGCATTGGGCATATGAGCATTGCACTCTGGTTTTGAGCATTGCACATACTTCCCGATTGGCGATGAGAGTCCCGCACCGGTGAAGGGTCATTATTGCATATACTTCCCGGTTGGCGATGAGAGTCCCGCACCGGTAAAGGGTCATTATTGCATATACTTCCCGGTTGGCGATGAGAGTCCCGCACCGGTGAAGGGTCATTATTGTATATACTTCGCGGTAATCGATGAGAGTCCCGAGCCGGTGAAGGGTCATTATTGCATATATCTCCTGGTAGACGATGAGAGTCCCGCGCCGGAGATGGGTATCAGGCATATGTGACTGCATTGCATCATACCGCATTCATCCCATCCCATTGCACCGCATACTGACTATTATGTGTACTGTGTTGTGTTTTATGTATGCGGTATGTATACTATGACGTGGACATATCTCAGTTTGCCTATATATTTCTGGCTCGTATCCCGGGTTGCGGGAATCGGATTGCACGCCACAACGGTATAAATATATGCATCGGGTTGCACGCCGCAATGGTATGAATCTATGGATCGGGTTGCACGCCGCAACAGGATGAATATATGGATCAGGTTGCACGCCGCAACAGGATATATTTCTGATTGTTGATGTGTTCGGGATACCTATATGTTTTTGTTATCTTACGTTCCTGGTTGTTAATGAGTTTGTCATCCCATACGTGTTTCTAGTTATTATCTGGCTCTGCGTTTTTATAATTTAAATAAGAGGAATTTTGTTTATCTGTTCTTCTCCCTGGCTAGCTATCCTATTCTTTGAGGTGGCTAGTCTGCCCCACTTATTGAGTCCTTTTGACTCACCCTTGTTTGTTGTTTGTTTCTTGTCTATCTATTTCGTTTCGGCAGGTTCGCTCCAGGATTGAGTTCGCCACGTTGTGTAAGAGCGAAGACGACTTCAGCTGTCAGGGTGAGCCAGCTTTTATTCCGGATGGCCACCAGTATATTGGTTATTATTTCAGTTGCATTTTGCTCCCTTCAGGAGGTATCTGTCTTCTTTTGTACACTTAGATGTCTAGTCTGGATAGCCCTAAACCTAGCATGTTGGGTAGTCAGCTGTAATTTCTTTTGTACAGCTTAGAGGTATCAATATGACTGTGTGTTTTTAGTCTTGTCCTTATTTATGAATTATTATATTTATTTTCCTAATTTAATTGGTAAGGGTTCGTCCGACGGGTCTAGGGGAGGATGTCGGGTGCCCGCACGGCCTAACCGGATTCCGGGTCGTGTTAATAAGCCAAGAAGACAAAGCAAATCTTATTTATGATGGAAATATTCTCTACTCAATCAAATGCAACCAAATACAGCTTGTAATCGATCAAGTTCTGGCGGCTAGCTTTTAAGTTTCCACTTTTTTCTAAATAAGAAGAATCATCAAAAATCAACAAATTCATGCCATCATATGAAAAAATTTAATCCTCAACAGCCGAAACATTTGATCTCCTCAATCTCCCTTTGAGCAGCTTCACAAACGATTTCAAGATCATTCTTCTCTTTTTATAACTTCTTCAACTTATTCTTTGTGTTTGTTATTAACTTTTTACTTGAAGAGACTAGCTCAACTTTCTCTGTTTCTTCTAATTTGAATTATTCAAGATGCTCCTTGGCCTTGAACAGCTTTTCTAAGTTCTTTGCCTCACTCAACCTATCAGGAAAGTTGGAATGTTCTTGATCATATGAAGTTGCAAGCTCAAAAGAAGAATCCATTATGCCCTTCAGGGTAAAAAATCAACATAATTTGATCCTTGCATCTCCTAAAAAGCAGCTTGATTTTCTCATGTTAAATAGTGTCTTATTCAGTTTTGGAAAGCCAATCGCGTATGTCCTTCCAAAGGCCACAAAGATATTTATTTTTCTGATTAAAGGCGACACTTCTTCCCTCAAAAATATATATGCCAGCATTTGGCTTTTATAGTGCACGAGGATGAATTGGAAATTGACCTGGCTAAGCCCTCATCATGGAATGCAGAGGATACCTCTCGCTCCAGTTTACTAGTAGAAATTTTAACACCATTTGGCTGTAGAAAAAGAACAAGATGATTATTTAAGTGGTTTAGTCATAGCTTAAACAATTCACTAAAAAGTGGTGGTGTCCTTGAAGAACTTCCAGTGTAATGAACATCAACCACACGTTTATTAATGTCTTCTTAATTTTCTAAACTTGTTTTCGTATGCTTCCAACAAGAATCTCCATTGTTGATCCCATCCTTATCTTGGAATAATCACTTGTTAGGAGATGGGACATCTTTCACATGGTCATTTAAAGAAGCGATTTGTGGAGCCGTTGGTGGTCTTGAGCATGTATCTCTTCTCTTTGAACCTCTATAGGAACTTGGAGTTCATTGCCTTGGCCTTTGCAATATCTTGATGGTTTTAGGCAACAAAAATCTCTACTGAAGAAAGGAAAATAAGGCTTTCCCTCCCAAGGTGAAACATAATTCAACTTAGGTCATAAATAACGAGGCTAATTGGATGAGCGCCGAAGAGGCATTATTCGCTAAACTCATAGTTAAGGGTCATAAGAGAGACAAGATATACCTGGTTTTCTTTTATCTATTAGTGACGTACTTTTGTGCTACCTAAAAAGGACAACGAATTCATCCAGCTTGAGACTTTTAGGATTACGGGCTACCTAGCAAGTGGACAAAAACTTAGCTCTATGGACCCAGTCTTAGCTAGCATCTACAAAGGTTTAAACACGAGTTTAGAAAGTTCGTAGCTTGATCTTATTGATGCTTCCTTCCAAGCCCATTATTTGTATGGGTGGTTGGCTGATATTTGGCTAAAAAGATATATATTTTGGTGAATTTTACCACGTATCTCTGTGATCTTTATACGCTTAAATAGATAATGAAAGTGAATTTAGCTTAATAATGGTGTTTGAATGTGTAGGAGTTGATTTTAATTAAATTAGCTACAAAATGAATTGAAAAGTTGGAGTTAAGTTGTGTCAATGTCATGCCAGCACAACTTGAGCACAGGAAATTAACTCTCAGTACCTTGTGCGAAAGTTGAGCCAGCAAAACTTCAGCATGAAGAGAATATATTCAGCACCTTGTGCCAGCTTTATGGCAGCATCTATCCAGCACACGAAGCAAAGCTTTTACTTAGCTTGTGCCAACCCGCAGCCAGCACGCAGCCAAGAGATACGAAGTAGCGCTCAATATTAAGAAGTCCTAGCTTGAGCGGGAAAAGCCTATTTTTACCTAGGTTTTTTATAACATTATAAATACACATTAAAACATTAGAGGAAAGAAATTTTGACCTAATTAACATCCAATGGAGGCAAGAAAAAGAGGAGATCAAGATTCAACACTCTACTTCATCCATCTTTCTATCTTATTGTGATTTTTAAATGCTTATAGTTATTGCTTGTCTTAGAACGTGACTATGAGTGGCTAAATCACCCATTCTAGGGTTGATTGACCCACTCTACATACTTGTGTGATGATAATTATTGTGTTATTAATGAATTTTGTTAATTCTTCCTATCTATATTGTTTACAAATTGTTTGCTATTAATTGGTAGGATCCCCAATTAATTGTGCCCTTTATTCTTGTGATGACTAGGAATAGATTCATGAGTTGGGGTTAAACACATAGCAGTATTTCAATCTAAATCAAAGACATTGCTTAGGTTGTCAAAACGGTGAATTAGGAATATTGATCCTTACTGTGAACCATAAGTGTAGTTCTCCCTATCTTCATTAGTTAATTGGAATAGTTAATTAATGAAAGTTATGATTATTTAATTGAAGTGAGTGGTTGTAAACTTGGAGCACTTGCTCAATAGAAATAATTAGGAAAAATTGATATCACAATACTTTAGCACGAGATAGGAGTTGTGGAAATCAAGCCTAGGTTTCACATCTCTTGAATCAAGTCTATCTTTCTATACTTGTTATTTATTTTCTTGTTTAGTAGTATTAGTATAAAACCAAACCAAATATATAAACTTGAAGTTGGTTGAGTAGATAATTTAGCTACATTATCTGCTAGGAGTCCTTTTCTTTGTGGTATTCGACCTCGGGACTTTAAGTACCGAGCTATATTTGTTGTGATCGCTTAGTCTCTTTTTATAGGGCGTAGTTGGGCGTGATCAAATTTGGCACTGTTGCCGGGGAACACAGTGTATTTCTAGCTTTCTAGGATAGCTTAGTTGTTAGTTAAATTAACTTCGTTCCTGTACATATTTATTTAGTTTATAAAAAAAATTATAAAAAAATATAGCATCAGGAAATAACATATGGCTAGGTGATCATTATTATAGTTGTGCTAATACATATTATTCTTCCCCGAGCCCCTACTATGATGGTTCTTCTTTCTCTTATGATAATAGTAGGTGCAATGAAGTGGAAGATGATGAGGAAGAATATGAAGATGAATTGAAGAAGATTTGGGACAGACATAGAGCACAGCTATGCCGCATAGAAGCACAAGTGAATTAGTTGGCTGCATTATTGGGAATTCAACAACCTAGTCAAGAAGACATGGAATTAGAAGAAGAAATTATGGCTATAGTTGAAGATATAAAACTTGAATTTTCATTGGAGGAGACAAGGGATGAAAGCCAACCATCTAGCCTTATGGTGTGTGAAGATGTCGATGATGAAGATGTGGTACTAGAGTCAGACAATAAAATTGAAGCTGAAATTCTAGTTGACTCTAAGTCGTGCCAAAAAGAGGATATGAGTGATGAATCAAAGTGTGAGCGGGTTGCACCACATTCTAGACACTTTTCTACATTTATTTTAGAAGGGGACATGGAAATTGATCCTTCTGAGCCGATTGAAGAGTTGAAGGATGATGTGTATGATGCTTATGCTCTTGAATTTGTGATGTCATCTAGGCATGATGAAAATCCTCGTTTGAAGGCCAATGAATACAACATGGTATATTTTGTGCTTGGCCAAGAGTATAGCCAAAAATTTTGGGATATTCCTAAGTTTTGCGGTAACATGCAAAAAGAGATGGTAAGTTTTTGGCATGCAAAAACTTGTACCACCTCAAGAGCATAGTCGGAGAGTTGAGTTACAATTAGGGAGGCAATACATAAGCTCGAGTTGGAGGAAAAAGTGTTGATGCTAAGTGATGTTGTGCCACGACTATAACTAAGGCGCTTCTCGGGAGGCAACCCGTGATTGTAATTGTATACAATGAAGAAAAACAAAAAAATGAAAAAAATGAAAAAAATAGAATACAAAAAAATAATGTTATCTTTTGAAGGAACTTGGTGAGTTTCTTTGTTTTGCAAGTTCGACTGGTTTGAAGTCTAACTGTGGGGTGCTTGCAACCTCATATGACTAGATGAGGATGTCCTGCTTGGGGGAAGTCTGAGTATCTCGTTCTCTAAGAAAGCTCACATGGATGTTCATCGGGCTTAGAGCCCTAGGGAGTTTCTCTATCACCCTTAGGGTTTATTGAATGCATTGAGGGCAATGCTTGATATTAAGTGTGGGGTAGGATTCTTCCTATTTGTGTTAATAATCCCTCCCCCCTTTTTTTTGCATCAGTTCTTTTCCAAAGGAAGTAGTTTGAATCGGGTATAGGTAGATTTTTTTTTTTTTTAGGATTAAAGTGTAGTAATTGGATGGGTGAGTCTTGGCTCCATCATTTGACTAGTTTTATATAGATACTTAATTTGGGGTATGTGAACTTCATGCATATATTCTATCATAATTTATTTTTCCTTGAGAAACATTGAGTACATTCGTTGAATCCTATGATCATGATATTGACTCTAGATTTGCTTGAGAGTTTACTTATGTTTACTTTGTTTGGGAGCGAGAATTGAGCAATTTTGAGTAGGTTATGTGCCATGTGTGAGTGAGAATTTTATTTTCTCCATGTTTAATAATTGATGTCTAGAACTGGGCCCGTGTGTGCAAAGCAAAATGAGAAGTTTGTTGTGCTGGGAAGTGGTATAGGCTTTTCTTTCATAGCCAATTTATTTGAAGCCTCAGAGTTAGATGTTTACCAGTGAAATTTGACCTTAGCTAACCCTTTTGAGCCTGTAGCCTTTTCTTTGATGGCCATTTGGATTCCTATTTCTTGTCCTAAATATCTGCGAGTTTTACTTGTGGTGTTATGAGCCTAAAAGGCTAGTTAATGAAGTGGAAAAATCATTTTTGTTGGAGGAAGACAAAAGTTGCGTAGGAGGATGCTATTGGAGGGATTTTCTTAAAAAAAAATGAAAGCTTAGAGTATTGTGCAATAATTGAAATATGTATTGAAAAAAAAATTTTGAATGATAGAAGAAAGAAAAAAGCAGTCCTTATTATTAGCTCATACCTTTGCTTAAAGAAAAAGATTAGTGCAAGTTGATTCTGTGATAGTAAAAGAAAGATTGATTGGGAGAAAAAATATTAGATATAATTGTGGTGTATTAAATTGCTTGGGGTGGTTACTCACTACTAACTAAATATATCCTACCCGTCTCATTGCCTACATTACAACAAAAAGCAGTCCTAATTGATCTTATCCAAGTAGATGGACATTAGTCGAGTCCTACACTAAGGGCAGGCGTATGATACGTCTTGTGTTTCATGTGAGTTCTTTTCTGAGAGTGAGTGTTTCATCTATATGTAAACTTTTTGTTCATGATCATTCTCTTAAGTGAATTTCTTCTCTATTTTTTTTGTTTGACTGTGAGGGTACATGATTTACGATAAGCCAGCTCTTTTATTAGTTTCTTGAATAGAGCGAGTACTTGCATGACTTATTGGGTGAGTCTAGAGTTGATGTGAGATTGGGAGGTTGATTTGGTGCACTTGATTGTTTTTAAATATTTTTGGCATGGATTTTATACGAATAAAGTATGATTAGTGCATATGCAACTTGTTAAGTGCCTGTATAAACCCAAGTCATTGTGTGAGTTGTTTTGGTGTATTCTGAGTTCAAGGTATAAGTTGTTCGAGGACGAGCAAAAGATTAAGTGTGGGGTTGTGATATTTGGCTAATAAGATATATATTTTGGTAAATTTTACCCCGTATCTTAGTGATCTTTATGCGCTTAAATGAATTATAAAAGTGAATTTAGCTTAATAATGATGTTTGAATGTGTAGGAGTTGATTTTGATGAAATTAGCCAGAGAATTGACGATTTGGATCGTTTCATGAATGAATAGCAAAGTTGGAGTTAAGTTGTGTCAAAGTCATGCCAGCACAACTTGAGCACATAAATTAACTCTCAGTAGCTTGTGCGAAAGTTGAGTCAGCACAACCTCAGCATGCAAAGAATATATTCAGCATCTACCCGGCACGCGAAGCAAAGTTTGTGCTTAGCTTGTGCCAGCATGCAACCAAGAGATACGAAGTAGCGCTCAACATTAAGAAGTCCTAGCTTGAGCGGGAAAAGGCTATTTTATCCTAGACTTTTTATAACATTATAAATACACATTGAAACATTAGAGGAAAGAACTTTTGACCTAATTAACATCCAAAGGAGGCAAGAAAGAGAGGAGATCAAAATTCAAAGCTCTACTTCATCCATCTTTCTATCTTATTGTGATTTTTAAATGCTTATAGTTATTTCTTGTCTTAGAACATGACTATGAGTGGCTAAATCACCCATTCTAGGGTTGATTAACCCACTCTACATTCTTGTGTGATGATAATTATTGTGTTATTAATGATTTTTTTTTAATTCTTCCTATCTATGTTGTTTACAAATTCTTTGCTATTAATTGGTAGGATCCCTAATTAATTGTGCCCTTTATTCTTGTGATTACTAGAAATAGATTCATGAGTTGGGGTTAAACAGATAGCAGTATTTCAACTTAAAACAAAGGCATTGCTTAGGTCGTCAAAATGGTGGATTAGGAATATTGATCCTTACTGTGAACCATACGTGTAGTCCTCCCTATCTTCATTAGTTAATTGGAATAGTTAATTAATGAAAGTTATGATTTTTAACGTAAGTGAGTAGTTGTAAACTTGGAGCACTTGTTCAATAGGAAGAGTAAGGTAAAATTTATATCACAATAGTTTAGCATGAGTTAGGAGTTGCAGAAATCAATCCTAGGTTTCACATCTCTTGAATCAAGTCTATCTTTCTACACTTGTTATTTATTTTCTTGTTTAGTAGTATTAGTATAAAACCAAACCAAATATATAAACTTAAAGTTGGTTGAGTAGATAATTTAGCTACATTAACTACTAGGAGTCGTGTTCTCTGTGAAATTGACCTCGGGACTTTAAGTACCGAGCTATATTTTTCGCGACCGCTTAGTCTCTTTTTCTAGGGTGTAGTTGGGCGTGATACTACTTAAAACTCATTATGCTTTAATATATGGGCTGACTATTCCTCTTATGAGTGCATACTTTGGCAAAGTTGGTGCCAAGTATTTTAAGAAGGATGAGGCAAGGTAGCATATTAACAAAAGAGAGGCTGATGTATGGCTTTTCACAATTGCCTGAAAAGTATAATCCATTTCATTATCTTAACCATAGAAATGCACAAGAGTTCGAGGCAAATTACTTCATAACCATTCACTTGATATATCATCTGTTTAAGAGGTAAACCTGCCTTCATTATTGAGCCTTATAGTACTCGTTGTTTCAACTAACAATTTTTTTGCTTCAAGATGTCCCAACTACTTTATTCCGGATCTCGGAATTGTACCTTTGGAAGAAGGGAAAAAAATTTCATGACTTTTTGTGCTGAGTATTCTAAGTCAAGGTCGACTTTTCCTCCTGTCACGTCTAGTATGAATAAATCCTATGCATCCATGAATAAATTTTATTAAGATACGTGTAAGCTTTTTTGACAACAACCTGTAATTCTTGGTGGATGTTATTGGACCAGTCATAAGTTCATCATTAGAGGATGTATATCAAGAGCATAGCGATCAGATCCTAGTGGTTGACAAGCCTCTTAATTCGAAGACTAAATCATCGGTACATTGCAAAGAACAAGGCAGGGGACCCCAAGTTACTACAGAGGTTCCAAGTGAAGAGATGATACGTGTTCAAGACAACCAAGGGGATAACTAATCTCTTTCATTAAATTTCCATGAGAAAGATGTATAATCTACGAATAAGCGACTACTCGAAGACAAGGAAGGGAACATCAATGGAAATAATTGTTGGAAGCACAAAAAAGAACGTTTAGAAAAGCTGCAAGACACTAATGGAAGTGTGTTTGAGGTCCATAGCACTGGAAGTTCTTCAAGGAAACTTACAATTTGTAGCGGAAAATTTAAGCTATAACTAAACGAATTAACTAATCATTTTCTTCTTTTTGTGCGGCCAAATAGTGTTGAACATGCTTATGCTAAACTGGAGTGAGAGGTATCCTCTGCTTTCCTTGATAAGGGCTTAACCGAAAGCCAAATGCTGCATATGTATTTTTGAAGGAAGGAGTGTCGACTTTAACCGAAAAAAGAAATATATTTGTGGTTTTTGGGAGGAAATTTAGAACGAGATTTCCATACCAAAATTAGATACTACTTTGCATTTTGAGGAGGAAATCGTAATCTTTTAGCAGATGCACGTATCAAATATTGCTGATTTTTTATCCTTGAAGGGCTTAATAGATTCCCTTTTTAGAGCTTGCTGCTTTATATGTTCAAGAAGGCTCCTACTTGGCTGATAGGACGAGCGAGGCAAAGAATTTAGAGTAGATTTTTAAGGCCAGAGAGCATCTTGAATTATTCAAGTAAGAAGAAATTAAGAAACTTGAAAAAGCTATAAATGGAGAAGAATGATCTTGAAACTGTTATCAAAGCCGCTCAAAAAAGACTGAGAAGATCCAATCCAAAGTTTCAGCTTATGAGGGTGATATTTCTTCCTATGATAGCAAGGATTTGTCGAATGTTGTTGATTCTGCTCATTTGGAAGAAAAGATTGAACTCTTGGAAGCTAGTTGTCAAGACATGATCAATTATAAGTAGTCTTTAGATTAGGCTATGAACATCATCTTATTTTCATTTCTTTTTCTTCCATTTGATTGAGTAGCGAATATTATTTTAATCATAAAAAGATATGTTTTATCTTTTTGGATTATATTATGTTCTTTTCATTGTGCCATGAATTTTCACATTGCATTTTAACAACACGGCGTACTTGTAGAAGAAAATTCATATCTTGTTGTATGAATGTCCGAATCACGAGAAGTTTAATATTCCAAAAGTTAGACTTCAAGATCAACAACATATCCAAAATTTATAAATAAATAACTTCACAATCGTTCATGGTGTATTTTTTTCATGTTAGGTTTATCTTTTGGCATTTTCATTTTCATCTTTGCGCGGTATCACAAAAATAATCACAAGTCGTTTGATTTCATAGAAACTGGACTTCATGATCTATAAAAAATCCAAAATTTTGAATTAAGCACCTCAGAATTGTTCTAGGTGAGTTTTTGAATTGAACGTTTAAATCTAGTCATGTTCAGATTTACAACTTTGCACGATTTTGCCAAAATATTCATAATTTAATGTATGTGCAATCAAATTGCAAGGCACTTGAATTCACAAAAAGTAGAGATTAAGATCAACGAAAATAACATTTCTTTTATATTTTTGTGATGGATGCCTATATTTTTTAAAACGATCAATGAGGCATCGTCAACTTAATTTAATAATCACGTCATGCCAAATCCTTTTTTCATAATAAATGTGAATGGACTTAGAATGATACTCTAAGTTGCTTATATACCTCGATGAAAATGATGAACTAATTATGTAGTACAAATCATCATGTGGGTTATTATAGTCATACGCCACCTCAATTTTCAACCTAGTGGGCTCTTTTTCTATTTTTGTTATTCGTTTTGGTATCCTAACTTTTACCTAGGTCGCCCCTTTCGAGGTTTTCAACGTATAGGATATTTCTTTGGTTAAACACTATTTGAACTCCTTTTGCTAGGTCATACTTTTAGTATATGCTCGTGCCTAAAGGAGAAACTTTCTTTAATGATGATACTTCTCCAAGAATTTCGGTTTGATTAGGCTGATTCATGTTCCTTCAGCATCAACAAACTTATAAGCACCACTTGAATGTGCTTCTTGCACAAATTATGGCCTGTCCCATTTTGAAGTACATTTGCTCCGAGATTTGCTTCCCCAGATCTTGCGTGAACCCAGGATGCTTTGACACCAAGCTGCCCATTTGCTCCTAGATTTGTGTGAAGTGATGAGAGGCCTTCGTACCGTAAGAAATCAGCAACTTAGGAATTTCGGTGTACCTTTTTATTGAAAGCAAAGAGACAAATGACCTTGATAACATTCAAGACTTTGCTGAGCTTCATGTCTTTTCACATCAAGGATGTCTAGCTCTTCAAGGTTCAAGTGAGCATTTTATTCAACATTTAGCCCTTCTTGGATAGCAAGTCACAATGATGGCATTGACGCTCAAGTGGCGGAACTGCCTCGACTCTATAAAATAAGTAAGGATTTTCCTGCGATGGCGTACAATGAGTCGTGCTATATGACTATAAAGCTTCTTTCATCCTTTCATGCCAATCACGATTGGATTTAGACATAATCTTATTCAACAAGTTGGACATATTCTTATTGAACGCTTCAGCTAGACTATTGGTGGAAGCATTTTACATAGAAGACTTATGTTGCTTGAAGCCAAAGAAATCAAAAATTTTATTCATCGGCCTATTATAAAATGGCTTCTCATCATCCATTATAATATAAATGCCGAAGTGGTAGACGATATTTACTCTGATGAAATTTGCAACATTATATTGTTTCACTTCCTTAAGAGTGACAACTTCTGCCCATTTTGAGAAATTGTCAGTTTAAGTTAATATGAACAAGTGTCCTCTTGAAGACTTTGGCAATGGTCAACATTTAACCCGCACACATCATATGGCCAAGATGTGACAGTTGGGTGTAACACTTCAATGGTTGAGTTATATAATTTGCATAGAAAACTGGAAAGCTTTGCATCCACGAACATGGTCCAAGCAATCTTTTTCGAAAATCATCTAGTAGTATCCGATCATCTTTATGTAGAAGTGATGTTTTTGCCTAGAGTGATGTGATCCACATACCATATAATGGGCTTCTTGCATAGCTTGAAGTATATTAATCATCTCCAAAACACTGCAAGAATACTCTTTGAAGAAGGTTTTCCAAGCCGATCAAAGATAGAATGCCTCTTGGTAGAAGTTTCAGACTATTCTTCAGTAGTGATGTAGTTGTTGTTTTCCCTTCTTCTAGAGATATGAACTGGTAGGGTTTCCTGTAAACTAAACCTTCATATGATTTCTTCATGTCACTTTCAGGTAGGAGCTTCCCTAACATAATTGGCTCATTTAGATCATATTTGGCCTTTGCAAGTATCTTTTAAGAATCTAGATCAAAACCCTCCTTTGTATCCTTGGTAGGGAGTACTACATTTGGCTGTAGATTCTGGGCCGTGCAGTTTCAAAGCTACTGTGAAGATAACCTCATTGCATCAATTCGCTTAATAGGAAAGGCTAATACTTTCATCATATTACTTTGTAGACTATGATTGACCTTCTTCACCTTTGTTATGTAGCAGAACACATGACTTATTTGCTTGCTTGAAGTTGCAATGTTTGACTTTTGTACTTTACTTTGATTGGAGCGGATTTGATCTCGATCCAGTACAACTTTTCCTTTACCAACTGCCGCCTCAGATCTTTTAGTTTCAAGCTCAGTATCTTTGGTCATTTAACAACTTTTACGGTATTTTTAAATTAAAATATTTTGTCAGCGAAGTGCACCTCAGCTTCAATAAATGGCTTGTCATCAACAATGGTCGTCTTTTCGACTCTACCCTCATAATATTTCAAGCATTGGGTGTAGGTAGATGTTACTACTTTATTAATGTGTGTCCATGTCCTACCCAACAAGATGTTATATGTTATCTTTGAGGCAGTTACATGTAGCCATATGCTTAAAGTCATCTCTCTAGTGCTGATGTCAATATTTGTGGAACCTATAGCCCTTTACCCCCGTTCTTTGAATCTTTTAAACATCAAGCAACTTTCTGTCAATTCATCAGTCGAGATACCAGGTTCTTTCATTCTTAGAATAAGAAAAATGTTTACATCAGATCCTCTATCAATCAAACTCTATTTACCTTATGGTCATTCACATGACTAACTACGAACAACGGATGATTGTGAGGAATTTTCTCTAAGTAACATATCATCATTTTTTAAGGTGAACTTTATATCACAAGCATTTTCTTATTGAGGTAAAGGTTTTGTGAGCTTATATGATTTTGTAGGCAACGAAGACTCTGGACTTTCACTCTTTTCTTATTTTTTATTATCAATACTACATGACGCCTTGATATCATCTTTAGATGTCTTCATATGGAATTAGCAGGGAAGGATTCTAGCAAAGTCACCGGAAAACATGGCTTTTGGTGATGGTGAACTTCAATATTTGCCTTTAATGGACGTATGATTTCTATTTCTTATTTACATTTTCACTATCTATGGTCTAGTTGGTTGTTTAGGTGATTCAGTTCATGAATTTTCTTTGTATCATCTTCGTCGAGTTATAAGAATCCAACCTTCTTCATACTTGATCAATTTGTGCTTAACCTTCTTCTGATGATACCTTCTCTATGTTCGGCCTACTTGTCTTTGGGAGATATAAGAATCCTTTTGTTGAAACATGATCAAAGTCGCCAAATTAATTAGACGTCATTATCTCTGCATCCATCAGCAAAGTTGCAGGTCACCATATGATCTTGCAAGAAAAAAAATATATAATAGAAGAGCTAGTTCGCATTTTCTATTTCATCTTCAAGTACAGTCTTCCAGTCGTTATTGCATGACTTTTTTCGTTGAAGATGAAATATTTCGCAAGAGAATGACCCAGAAGACGATGACACTTGCAATAGTTCGGATCATTAGTCATTCCAGCTTCATTGGGCCGCTTCATTTTTGGTACCTCAAAGAGCTTTAATTGTAGAAGTTCATCAAAACTTCATGAACATCAGACTCTGGGAACCCTCTCTTTTAAAGTCGACTTTTGATTTGGTTTGTCCTTAAAGGAAGTTGTCTTCATGCTTTATTTCATGTTTACCTTTGTTGTGAAGTTCAATGATGAAGCGTCAACATTCATAGACTCATGGCCTCCAGCATGCATTTTTAAGCTATCAATCATTGCAATGTACGACTTCGTATATAGGAGAGAAGACTTAGAAATCTCGTACTTGTCCTTGATCATTCCCATATTAAGCTTGTTTAGTTGATCAATTTGTATCACCCATCAGCATAGACTTGGATTTTCTTAGCTGGTGCTTCTTGTTTGGTTGAGGACGATATAGCGCTCGAATCATCATCATCTCTCTTCACGACTGAATTCTAAGATTCAGAGCTAAGCCGAGCCAAGTCCCCTTAGCGATTTCAACAATCTGTTGCCTTTACCCAATCCTCTAGTGCAGGATCCTGATCCTTTGGAGATGAAGAACTGAAAGATAGAGTTGATACAGTGGCACTTGGAGTGCTTGTTGTCCTAGAAAGCTCAATTTGCTCACTGTAACTGGTCCAAAGCTTTCCCTAGTAGCATTCGAGATGCTTTCAGGATAAGAGGAAAACTTGGAGCTAGCAAGTTTCGCAACATTAAATTTTAAATTGTTGTGTTTGAAAGGCATCTCAATGTTATTGAACTTTGTGAGTTGAAAATTTGAGATGAGAGCTTGAGATTGTCCCACTGGGCAAGGCAAAACTTGTAACAAGTAAATATACAATAACAAAATAACTAGCAAGATAGAAAACTATTGTAATAAGTATAGTATTTGATTTCAATATATGAGTAGTACAATCGCTAAAATTCCCCCAGATTCATCTTTTCAAATTTATATTTTTACTGTAGAGATCCAAGTGCCTTGATCTTTAAATTTCGTCTTGGTATTTGAATCCTTAGAATTTGTAGAGAAATATATAACTCCTTTCAGCTTTATAGAAACTTGCGCCCTTTGATCCACGAGTTCCTTGTTGCTTCTTGTTAACAATTCCCCCTCCTTCAAGTGAATAATGATGCCCTATTTATAGTTGTGGGATGGAGTGGTTGTGATGAGGTATCCTTTGCTTTGATTTGATCGTTTGACTAGAATTACATGAAAAGTCATATTTACGTAGTGACACGTCCATATTTGAGTGGCTAGAACATGTCACTTGTACATATGACAAATTTTCATTGACCTTCTGGTTTTGACTTGGATCGCCACGTCATTTGTCATGTGGCATGATCCTATTAGTATTTTTATTTGACTTGGCACGCCATATCACTTGCCATGTGGCACAAGTATGGGCCTTTTGTATAAGATGACATCCATTATATGCTAGCCTAATTACAGTAGGCTCATCATTTTGAAGTGAATTAAAATGAACTAGCCCAATGAATTTGAATTTTTTTTAAAATTCATGAATTTTAGACTTACCTATTCATACAGTGAGCCAAAATACCTTGTATATTTTGTAAATAACTGAGGTCAGATCGTTATCACATTGCTCATCCACAAAAGTCCACAAGACAACAGAACATCAAGATAACCAGTCCATAATTATTCATATAGTGAGCTAAAATATTATGTATATTTTGCAAATAAGTGAGGTCAGGTCATCCTCGTTTCACTCATCTACAAAAGCCCACAGAAAAATATAATATTACGGTAATCCGGCCGTGCTTATTCATATAGTGAGTCCAAATGCTTTGTACATATTGCAAATAACTGAGGCCAGATATCCTCAGTTTTTCTTTTTCTCTCTACATCCCGGTCTTTCTGTACAAGTCTCCATCATATCTTCTTAGTTTCCGAATCAGAGAAACTCGAGCTAGAAATAGCAGAAAATATCTATGCTTAAATACCAAATCAAATTTATGACAATCACATATATCTCTCGTAACAAACAGTAATAGATGAAGGATTCAATAATTTTATGTTTGCAAACATACCATAAATATATAAATTAGAGGTTGTCTGTGTTGCAGAAGAGAGATGAAATTAGTTAGCCCAATTAACAAACTTAACCGACATTAGTTAATCATTATCTTTTCGGATTGGATCATTTATTTATGCTCAAATAGGAACAAAACACAATTAACATGGCAAGCTTTTAAGTTTACCAGATTCATCAGAAGGGGGAGGAAGGATGGGGTAACATTCAAGATCAAGGTCGAAGTGAAGTGAAGAATCGATGAGGTTTAAAGAAGAGTGAGAGAGTTTGCAGGGAGGGGAGGGGTGGAGAGAAGGTGGTGTAGGAGGTACTGATGGATAGCTATGTGGATGCTCCGGCGAGAAGTCATTGTAGTTAAAGAAGGAGGAGATGTGGGAGCATCGTAGATGATCGCATCATACTTTAGAGAGAAAAAGCGTGAAAGGAGAAGTTTCCAGGTAATTCTGTAAAAACACTCAAAATTTCAATATACCATAAAAATGTGCTTAAAATTTCAATATCAGGTGTAAACATGATCAATTCGCACAAAAAAGGTAAATAATTAATCCATTATATTAGCTTATATTATTTAGTTTGACTAACATATCTTGAGTTTAATATATAGCTAACCTTTTTGAATTCTAATATTATAAAATTAACTTATCTACTATTGTAATAACAATTTAAAATTTGTTGAAGGAAGATTCAGTGTGTTGCAAATTTACCTTACAAATATAATAAATTTTTTGTACGAATTAAAAATATTAAGTAAGTACAATAACAAAATATGTAAATATTAATCATGATTACTAATTTACCCAATAAGGACTACTTACGAATAATAGAAATCTATCACCATTTCATGTTGAAATTTCAAGGTTTCATTATGATATGAATAAAATAAAATCGGAAGGATGCCAGTATGACTCATTTAGGTAACACATTTTAGATTCTATGTGACCTTATTTTTTTCTGGTTTGACTTATTTAGAAAATAATTACATTTTCTTATATTTAACAAAATAATAAGTTGGAACATCTGGTTTAATAGAAATACAAATATTTGGAATAATACAAAACTATATGTTCCTACTTAACGAGCTAAAAATACAACTTTAGAATTCAAGGATTTAGCTAATAAAGTAATACGTCACACCAAAAGTATCACTGTATCCATTAGGTTTTTATAAACTTAATGCAGATGGGGCTTTTAAATAATCCAGTCAGCATGGTGGCATGGGAGGCCTTATGACAAATCATATGAGTGACATGATTCTAGCCTTTAATGGTAAAGTTCATGCTCACTCTTCCATACACTCAGAACTATTGGTTCTCAGGCAGGGCCTTCTCCAAGCAATCCAGCACAATTTACTTCCTTTGAAAGTGGAAACAGATTCAACAGAACTGATTCGAATCCTATAGGAGGGTTACCCTATACTACTAAAAATATGCCCTTTTCGGACTGCCAAAACGGTTAGACATCGATCGATAATCACGAGTTTCCCACCGATTTTCGACCTGATAAGTGCAGTCAGAAAATTGCTGGTGGGAAAAAATTTTCGACCGAATCGGTCGGGCCATCCGACCGCAGTCTGTGGGAAGTCGACCGTTTCTTTTGCTCGCTAGATCGGAATGTTCTTGATCTAATTTTTTTTTTTCAAATTTTCCCACCGTTTCAGTGTGAAATGTTCTTGATCTAATTTTTTTTTTCAAATTTTCCCACCGTTTCAGTGTGAAATGTTCTTGATCTAATTATTTTTCACATTTCCCACCGATTTGGTGGGAAATATTCTTGATCTATTTTTTTTTCAAATTTCCCACCGATTTAGTCGAAGATGAATAAATTTGAAAAAAAATTTAACCAAATTTTTGATCAATTCGACCAATAAACACTGCAAAATAAAACCTGCAATTAGAGCAGGCACTACCTATCAATTCAAAACAAGAAACATCCAATAATATCCGGCCACAATTCCTTATAAATACTAAACAAATTTCAAAGAGTCGCAAAAAGATTCTACTTCCTCAACATTTATTAATAATATTCCAATAGAACAGTCCAACAAAGTAATGAGAATAAAGTAATCATTATTTTACGTCAAAATTTACAAATAATATTCCAATAGAATATTCTACGCCATAGTAATATCTTAACAGAAGTTGGGAAGATATACATGTAATATTATACTAACGATTTCTTGTAATTCTTCCCTCTCAACAGATTCAACTTCTTCATCCAAATCCGATTCTTACTAATACTACTATGTGTTGCAATGATTTTTCTATTTTTTCCTTCATCAAATGCCATCCATTGCTATAACCAAAGTGTATTAATTTACAAAGTACACTTACTTTTCCAAATATCCTTTTTCTAACTTCATCGTGAGGGTTAGGAAAAAATAAATAAATACTTTTCTAAATATCCTCTTTCTAACTTTATCTAACTTTTCCAAATACCGTCTTTCTAAACACATGTTAACTTTGGAATATCACTTCACAATAATCCCTAAATAATATTATTAAGATTAGGCTAACCAACAACATGGAACAATGATAAAATAAATACGGACCAACCACAAGACCCCCAATTTAGATTAGTAGATACTAAAACCAATTTCTTAAGCAACATCCGGAAAAAACAAGCAACAACATATTTGCATAGAAACTCAAAAGTTATACTTTTATAGAAAAGAAAAAAAAAATCAAAAACTAACCTGAAACAAAAAATGAGTGGACTATTCCGTTGGAGACCTACGCACCACCGCCGATATGGTGGACTTCTTCGCTATTTTGACTGTAAAAAAATTGGGTTATGATTTATTATTATAGGATGAAAGAATTGAGAAAAATGAAAGATTTGAAATAAACTTACTTGATTTAACGGATGATTTGAGAGAAAGAGACTGTTTTTTTCTGTTTTTGAGAGTGGGATTATTTTGAGAGTAGAGAGGAAGAGAGTGGAGAGAAAGAGAAGGAAAGTAAAAGAAAGAGAAAATCAAATTTGTTTGCCCGTGTTTATAACATTCTCCAACCAAGTTTTAAAAAAAATATTTTATTCAAAAAATTTCGGACCGATTCTGATTGAAAGTTTATAATTAAAAAATTATTATTATATTAAAAAAAAAGTCGGTCCTATTTGGTCCGAAACCGGTTGGAAAAGTGTTTTTTAAAAAATTATTATTTTATTCATAAAAATTCGAGCTGATTTGGTAGTGCTACTTACTCATATCTTGTTTCCGAATATAGGTCGTCGCCGTGCAGAATGGAGCTCCAAACAATTAAGTATAAGTTCAGACAAGCAAATGTAGCAGCACACCTTTTAGCAAAGTTGGCTCTTAGTTATGTTAGTTTTAATGTAGTTTTTAAGTATGTTTACCTTCCTCCTACTATAATACAGCAGCTGATAATGAATAAGGAAGAAAGATGTTTTGTTAGAACTATATCTTTTGATGCTTGTATCTAAAGGAATATAAACACAGCGGAAGCAATTCCAGGATCATGAAACTCACATGTAATCTAGACAAACTAGCAGGTAATTTAGTTTTACGTAAATATAAAAAGGAATACCTCTTGAAGCGTGACTTCAACCTTGAAACAATCTTCAATAACGAACAAGATCATCTACGAGATCGTCCTCCAGTTCCATGATCTTCTGCCGTGTGCCCGAACAATACAAGACTAATAATATTTGGGTGGAACGAATATTTCAGAGAGAGAAAACTATTAGGTTTTTCTTGTCTGTTTCCTTTTGGCCAAGAATCCTCCTTATATAGTTTTAGGGTAAAACCCTTTTCCAAAACTATCTAGGATTCTTTTCCACCAAGAAACCTCTCTCCTAGTCCTAATTGAATTCGGTCACAACAGGGACCACAGAATTAATTAATGAGGCTTCCAATTATGGAATTAATTCTTTTTTCTAGAATTAACCTTTCCATAATAAATTACAAATTATTTCCACTAGAAATTCGTAATTGCACTCCTCAGTTGAATTTCGAATTCTTCCATCAAATCTTATTTAACTCCCCACGTTAAGATTACAGACACCAATCAATAATATCAAATTACTGACAATTTAATATATTGACTAAATGAATATCCTTTAGAGTTCCGCTTAACTTATTCCATGTGCCGGAAACAAAATCCACTGACCAGATTTACACATAGAAACTTATAAGCTTACATAAAGCGGTGTCATCAATCTCTATACCGAGACGTGGATTCTATCAACTAGCTATTACTTCGCAAATGCATATTATCATTATCCAACTTATCAGGAATTATTTGACCCAAACCTGGACCTCACCTATTGATAAATCAAGACAATGAATAATATACATCACTAATAATAAATATATCAAGATTAAGAGTATAAGTACATCTGATGAGCTAGAGAGTTTATTTTATATAGTCATTATAAAAATACTTTTCTCTACTTGGTCCGTTCAATGCACACAAAGCGCACTAGCACAAGAAGTTGGAATTATACCATTCCCATAATCAAGATAAATTATACATAATGTTGTACTACAATCATACCGATGGCTTTGTCCAATTTCCATCTTAGATTGTGAACATTACTTTATTATTTATAAGAACCGATGATTTAATCTTCCGTGTATAAGCTTGGCTCTACACACTAAATCAACTACTATATAAATAATAGGACACACATGACACAATTGATCTAAATTAATAATAATTCATTATATTTAATAAATGAATAACCAATTGTTCAACTAGGAATAATCCAACTAAAACCACATTGTTATTAGTATATCCCAACAATCTCCCACTTATACTTATAACCATATCATTGTATAATACATACTATATCTAAACACATGGTTAATAGTATATATCTCATCAAACTCCCACTTAGACTTTAACCATGCACCTACAACTTTCACAAGCATTCCTTTTACATGAATAATAAAAGGATCTAGCCAAGTTATTTTCTGATGCAATCATTGTCCAACAGTGCCTTTAGATTACTAATCGGTCGGTCTTAACCTCTGCAGGATCCAGTCATGAAACTATCCCAAGAGTGCTAACGGAACAATTTTCATTCTTTTCTCCCACTACGATAAAGTACTACTACTAATTCACACTACCATGTTCTTGTGGTGAAACCACACAACAATTAGAGTCTTAAGTCTCAATATTCTTTTCTTACCTTTCGGTATAAGAATACGAACAACTTCATCTTGTAGTGTATATTAATGACTTTTCAAAAAATTCACTCCCGCTACTTTGGAGTAATGGATTTCCAATCATCTTTTGTCTATTGACATTTCTCCCACTATATAAATACAATGGAATGTCAATTCCAACATGTCGATTGGATTTCAATTGAACTTTTGGATTTTCAGGTGAATCACTTGTTATTTCTTTGTACAGTTCTAGTAAATAAAATTTACTTCTATGAGCATTGTTTATTAAATAGTCATATTCTAGAAATCTGGTATTTATGCTAAACAAATACCTTCTTTTCATTATGACAGGTAAATAAACTTCTTTCGTCCCCTTTGGATAGCCAGTAAACATATACACATTCATCCTTGATTCCAACTAACCAGTTTTCCCTTTAATAGGTACTAACATAGAAGGACTATATTTAGAATGTAATTTAAATTTTCTAAGGCATATTCCCAATGCGAAAGTGAATAACAAGTTTGAATAACTTCACATTGATCTAACCATCTCCATAAGAGTCTAATATATCCTTTCTACTATACCATTTTGTTATAACGTCCCAGGTATAGATATAATTCCTTATTCTGATAAGTAGTTAGTGAACATTGCAAAGAGGTATCGCCACCACAATCAAATCGCAGTGATATAATATATTTTTCATGACGCTTTTCCTTTTCAGTCTTACGCTCCTTGAATTTTTCAAAGCATTAAGACTTTCAATGCATCAAATAAATATATTCATATTTTGAGTAATCATTTATGAATGTCATAAAAATACTCAAAAATACCTCTTGCATGTATGTTCATCAGACTATACTAATCAGAACGAATTAATTCTAACTTATCACTAGCTCTATCTCCTTTTAAGAGGAAGTATCACTTAGTCATATTTCCTTTTAATAAGAATCCACAGAGTTGGTAGTGCCTCCACTTTCAATGAACCTTAAAGATCCATCCATAACCAACCAAAAGTATTCTATTAAAATAAATATGACCTTGATACAAGAGCAACAGATAAGTGTTATTCAATTTCAAAGAATATTTTCTCTTATGGGGCAGATCAATATCGTTAAATTCGGAAGACATATCAAATAAAAGGACATTGCAATATGTACCACTAGATATAAACATTTATTAACCTCAATAACACCAAAGTTATTGGTAAAATAAATTGAATATCCATCTCTTATTAAGCTAGAAACTGAAATTAAATTTCTTTCTAACTTAACATACATATAATGCATCCTTTAAATTAATGTCTTCTCATCACCAAAATAAATCCTAGATCATTTAGTTTTGTGAGAGGATAGACTTAGGGAATTGAAATAAAGACATATCTAATTAGTGAGACAAAACAATTTAAATAGATCAACTCAGGTCATGTAACATTGAATAATCAAATTCAAAACACATTACACATATATTTTCATGCAGCTCGAATAGCCAAATTCGTTGGAAAAATAACTATTTATGCACCATATACATGCAATGTCAGATTTCACTCATTAAATTAAATAATATCAAACTCAGTTGGAGAGTCTACTATCAATTTAATTCAAGTAAATATCAATTATTGAATAGCCCTAGTCTCATTGACTCAACATGCTATTCTCAGTTGGAGAGATATATACAAGTCATCAACAACTAGTGATTAAATCTAGTATACCAACAATACATTTATCCGTTAGGGAGGGAGACCTATTGTCAACACGTAAACACATTTTTATACTAGTATTTAATCATGGATATCATAGGGACTTTTAAGCCAAGTATACTTAACAATAAATTTATCCGTTATGGAGGAAGAACTGATGTCAACACGTAAACTTATTGTTTATACTATTATATGATCATGGAGACCATATAGAATAATCCTTATTACCACTGGGTGCCAACCATTAACTTTTCGAAGAAAAATAATTTCCAGAAAATAGAAAAACGCCAAAAACACCATCTTAACAGCGTCAAACTGCCGAAAAACGACATGAACACTGCAAAGCAGTGTGTTTTTCTCATTGGGCCGTTTCCGATGAACCTACCAAATTTCAAGTCAATCGGAGTCTGTCAAATTATCCTGATCTCCAAAACTATGACCAAATTCGGACAAATTTTGTTTTCACGTTTTTAGAATTTAAAATATCTCTATTGCTTGTTCTAATCATATATCAACATATAATCTTTTGATATCCATGAATCAAGATCAAACAACATATTTTAAAAAATTTGTATTTTGTTAAAACAGTGCGACTCTTACGTCAAAATATGAATTACATTCTTATCATACATCAATACATATAAAATTATCATGCATTATCATGTCCCAAATTTAATATAAACTAAAATTGATATAAAGAATGACTTTTCATATTTAATTCACGTTTAAATCCAGCACACTGACTAAAAGTCCATCTAAACGATCTCCAAAAATATCAAAAACCGACACCACTTACTGGAAAGCAGTGAAAATTTCTTATTGGATCGTTTCTGATGTCTCTGTCGAATTTCAAGTCAATGAGAGATCGTGAATTCTTGATCGCAAAGCTATGACCAAATTCGAAGATAACCATTTTAGGTATTGTTATGAATTAAAGTAAACATGATGCCGATTTTCATTCTCTTTATAATTATCCCATGAGTACAAGGTATACATGTGTTACTTCTTTGACTAAGATACACAAAACCTCATCTTACATCAAATTGTCCTTTCAATTAATACACATGAGAACCCAAGATATTATTTTCTCCTATTAGGTAAAAATCTCAATATCTTATCTCATGAATTAATTTAGTGTATCTAGTACCACGAAATTAATTCTCCTTTTCAAGTAGATAAAATTTGACCACTAGTATACCCTTACGACGAGACAATTTTCACATGGTACATTGAGAATGTTCAATGACTCAAATAAATAGATCACTCTAGTGAATTCTATTTATTAATCATAATTCTCAATTCATGTATTAATATAATCACATGTATAATGCTTTAAGAATTTTCAATGATTCCAAATAAATACTCCACTTTGGAGGTTACCATTTATTCATCATAAACTCCCGATCCATATACAATATCATCTAACATGAACAACACAATTAAAAAAAAAATTCAAAGATTCTGAATAAATAAATTACTTTGATTGCAACCATTTATTTATCACAAATTCTTAACACATTTAAAAAGTACTATTAAGAATTTTACCGTGATTACAAATAAATAAATCAATTTGATTGTAATTATTTATTAATCTAAATTCTTAATTCATGTAGTAGATTACCATGTATAAAACTATCAAGAAATTTTAATGATTCCAAATAAATAAACTACTTTAATGGTAACTTTTATTAATCATAAATTCTTAATCACATGCATGATATCATCACACTAGTATAAAGTATAAAGAATTTTACAATGATGTCTAAATAAATAACCACTTTAGCGGTAACCTTTTATTAATCACAAATTCTTAATTCATGTATGATATCTTATTACATGCATAACATGTTAAAATTTTCAATGATATCTAAATAAATAAATCACATAAGTGATAATAATTTATTCATCATAAAATTTTAACACAAGTATAAGGTATTAAGAATTTTCAATTATTTCAAATAAACAACCACTCCTATGAGAACTATTTATTAATAAAAAGTTCTTAATTTATACATGATATTATACTCGGCAAGTAATTCTTTTTCTTTAATTTGCGCTAGTATTCATGTAGAGTACAATCAAATAAAAGAACTGCACTTTGATTAAATATTGGCTTGAAATAATTACCAAGAAATAATTAAGGAAGCAACCCTTTTTTTAAAAAAAAAAAAACATAAAATAGGGTTTTCCACCGCCAAAAGAAACCAGGTAAAGTTAACCTTAACCATTTTCTTTTTCACCCTTATTTTTATAAGTTTCACTTGGCAAAACTTTGTCCAGAAGTCAATATTTTCTAACCAAACAATTAAGAATTGTTTCGTGACTTCCCACAAAACAACAGATATGATTCCTCTTATCTTTCATAGTCAATTAACATCACAAACTTAGTGGATCTTGAAATAAATCCTCACAAAAATTTGTAATTACCACTGACTTAGAAAACAGAATCACCATCTTTTATGGGTCACGGTCCAACACTCAATATAACAAGACTACACTGCCGGTGCAATCTCATCCAGGTTTTCTAAAATTTAAATCTTTGACCACACATTTAAAACGAACAATTCATGTATATAATCACACATATATACAAACACGTTTCATGTTATCTATTTAGATGCAACTATATAGCTCGTTTTTCATGAAACTCTAGTTATCTAGTTAGACGTGAGCAGGCTCTGATACCAATTAAAGGAATGTAAATACAGCGGAAGCAATTCCAGGATCATGAAACTCACATGTAATCTAGACAAACTAGCAGGTAATTTAGTTTTACGTAAATATAAAACGGAATACCTCTTGAAGCGTGACTTCAACCTTGAAACAATCTTCAATCACGAACAAGATCATCTACGAGATCGTCCTCCAGTTCCATGATCTTCTGCCGTGTGCCCGAACAATACAAGACTAATAATATTTGGGTGGAACAAATATTTCAGAGAGAGAAAACTATTAGGTTTTTCTTGTCTGTTTCCTTTTGGCCAAGAATCCTCCTTATATAGTTTTAGGGTAAAACCCTTTTCCAAAACTATCTAGGATTCTTTTCCACCAAGAAACCTCTCTCCTAGTCCTAATTGAATTCGGTCACAACAGGGACCACAGAATTAATTAATGAGGCTTCCAATTATGGAATTAATTCTTTTTTCTAGAATTAACCTTTCCATAATAAATTACAAATTATTTCCACTAGAAATTCGTAACTGCACTCCTCAGTTGAATTTCGAATTTTTCCATCAAATCTTATTTAACTCCCCACGTTAAGATTACAGACACCAATCAATAATATCAAATTACTGAAAATTTAATATATTGACTAAATGAATATCCTTTAGAGTTCCGCTTAACTTATTCCATGTGCCGGAAACAAAATCCACTGGCCAGATTTACACATAGAAACTTATAAGCTTACATAAAGGGGTGTCATCAATCTCTATACCGAGACGTGGATTCTATCAACTAGCTATTACTTCGCAAATGCATATTATCATTATCCAACTTATCAGGAATTATTTGACCCAAACCTGGACCTCACCTATTGATAAATCAAGACAATGAATAATATACATCACTAATAATAACTATATCAAGATTAAGAGTATAAGTACATCTGATGAGCTAGGGAGTTTATTTTATATAGTCAGTATAAAAATACTTTTCTCTACTTGGTCCGTTCAATGCACACAAAGCGCACTAGCACAAGAAGTTGGAATTATACCATTCCCATAATCAAGATAAATTATACATAATCTTGTACTACAATCATACCGATGGCTTTGTCCAATTTCCATCTTAGACTGTGAACATTACTTTATTATTTATAAGAACCGATGATTTAATCTTCCGTGTATAAGCTTGGCTCTACACACTAAATCAACTACTATATAAATAATAGGACACACATGACACAATTGATCTAAATTAATAATAATTCATTATATTTAATAAATGAATAACCAATTGTTCAACTAGGAATAATCCAACTAAAACCACATGATTATTAGTATATCCCAACAGTATCAATTTGGCTAAACTCAATTTGGCTAAACTTGGCAATGACGATACTCTACGGGGCACATTTCTGGGATGTACTAATGCATACTTTTAGTATTAATATATAAGTAGCCATATTATTAACGACATGATCTTATAGGCACATATTATAATATATCAAAATTATTGTCCCAAAACCTTTCATACGTTCTTAAGCTGTACATATAATCGATTAGGCTTACATAAAATAAAACAGATGAAACAATAAATTTTTTGTTAAATGTTGTAGCTGTCAAGTATTGCCATGTGAAATGAAACTGGTAGAGAAAACAAAATGTGAAAATTGCAAAATGTCCAGAATATATTAATAAACAATGTGAAAGTACAAAGCTGACAAAAACATTAATGCTAAAGGTAATTTAGAGATCTGGTTAATTAACTCCATTCCCATACACACAAACCTATAGATACACACAAACAAAAGCCGTGAGTTGCAAGTAACAGAGAGAGAAAACTGGGACCGCACTCAATGCCCTTTAGAATGACGCCATCTGACCAAAAACCAATCAAAGTGTACTCACTACGATTCATTCATCATTTATCAATCATTCAATCACTTCTTCCTAATTCCCTATAAATTCCTCTCCTCTCCCCTCCTTTTTCCTACAAAATTAACCCTTCATTTCCCTCTCTCCAATACCCAAAACCCCTTCAAATACAACTCTAACACTTGTTCTCAATGGCTGAAGAATTTCAAGAATCCGAAGTGGTTTTCCTAGAAAATGGTAGACATGAAGTTGTTCATGAAGCTAATGATGAAGAGTATGACTTCCAAATTCGTCGTAATAACAAGATAGCTAGAATAAAGACACTGAAGCGGAATACTTCCAATTCCATCCCAGTTAATATTCCTGACAAAACTTGTTGGTTCAAGTACATGGATAACACACCAATATTTTTCGAAGACGAGTATAGAGATCACGAAGAAGAAATGGTGCCGCCTCACGTGATAACTGACCGGAGAATTGCTGGAAAAATGACGACATTCTCCGTTTGTACAGGAAATGGCAGGACCCTTAAGGGAAGAGATTTGAGTCAAGTAAGGAATTCAATTCTTCGGATGACTGGTTTTCTAGAAACATGACTTTTGAATTCAGTCATCATTTTCACATTATTAGGAGAAGAAAAGTCAATAAATAAAAAAGAGATAATGGTATTTTTATTTTCCTTCTTTTTTATATTTTCCAGTTAGGGGGATTCCAATTCCGTTTCTCATTATTGTAATAGACACACAATATTTATGTGAATTTGAAACGTAGAATTCATTTCCGTAATAAAAGAAAGGAAATGATATTTAATTTAGTTGAAAATAAGAACGAAAGTTCAAATTTTGATGATTTAATATTTATTTTTCCAATGGAATTTAGATTGTGGAACTGCATGTGTTTGGTATGGAATGATTTTGATGAATTTGAAATCCAGGTTGTTAGTTGTGAGTAGGTTTCTGTTAAGATGCGCTGGTTGGGTATTATGCCAGTGATGGCACACTGTTATGTTTCCTTTGATCTTTCTGTCTGATCCTCAGACAAAGCCCAGCACAAACAGCTGGCTAAATTATGACACAAATTTTGTTTCTTTTCTAAAATGAAATAATTTATAATTGTAAATCAATAAATATATATATTGCTAGACACTCATGATATACTTTTCATAATTTTCGTATTGTAGTATTTAATTATGAGGTTGTATACTTATTCGAAGATATAAAAGAAAAAATAAAAATGAAATACTTCCAATTACTTTCAACTTGTTTGTATAATTTGAGCCATTCTTCATCACTCATTTCCAGATTATGACGTAATTTTTCTTTTTTTTTTTTCTCTGTTTCAAAATGAAAACAACTTACTGCAAACTTTTTAGTTTAGGCGCACTCAGAAGTTTTTATATTCACACTAATATTATTACGTATTCAAGATTATATCTTGAAAGTCTTATAGATACAGAGTATGTATGCAATCACAAGTTCCAAAGGTTTGATCAAAACATTTATAATTACGTACTCTATTTCTACTCTGCAGAAGTTACTCTTATTAGTTAACAAAATTGTTCTCGACATAGAAGATCATCATTCGACATGTGATTGACTGTTTCTATCATTTTTTAATCTTGATGCTGTGTTCCATTTAAATGATTGCTTAATCCATGTTACGGCTGAAGAAGGCCAACATGTTTTCACAATTAAAGTCATAAAAGTTTATCCCGGTGTTAAGCAACAATAGTAGATTAGGTTCATTGCGAGAATATTTCCCTAATTTCTACGTACATGTGAAAGCCTGACATAAAATACTAGAAATTACATAAAGAATACTCCATATTTATTAGGGAAAAGAAAAGGAAAGAAGTGTTTTGCCAGAATTGAACTGTGCGCCACGCTATGAATACGTTACGAGGAAATTGATCAATTATTGGATTAATAATTAAGTTTTCTAATTTATGGCACCAAGTAGATAATATTAGACTACACAATCAAGATTAATATTAATTAATTAATTAACCTATCAAATAAGATAAAGTAAAAAACAGTATGATTTGGAAATCAAAATCTGGTCGGTGTTGGGAATATGCTGAATTTTGGATTGTTCTATTCTTATTTATTAGCACTATTAGGTTTCAATCCCGAAATTCAGCACAGTTACGTAAATCTGTTACACTGCTGCTTTTTCATATTTTTCCTGTTAGGAAATTGGCATAATATACCATTGAAGTTTAAAAGATTCCATTTCAGGTTGCTTTGTGAAATTGTTCCAAATAAAGTCATTTCTGTACACTGTTCGACGGCATCACATTTTATAGTTTGGTAACGAGTTTTAACTTTTAATTTTACAGTTGTATTTGTACTTAATTCAGCCTCGATCAAAACTCAGTGTTGTGACCCGCGAGACAAAATTTGATTGGAACTTTTATAAACTGGTGAATGGTGATTGATCACACCCAAAATTCGTCCTAGAAAGTATAAGCGGTCGCTGCAAATATAACTCGCTTTAACAAATCCGGGGTCGAATCCTACTGGGTGCAAACTGTAGTTCGTAACTCAACTTTTACCAAGTTTTAGTTCAAACAATTTCAAGAACGATTTATAATGATTTTGGTATATAAACTAGAAATTAATGACAATTAACTAAAAGCAAATAATAAGTACTAGAGAAAATCTCAAGAATAAAAAGGCCTAGAACATGACTTCCCCAATTATTGGATTGATGTATCGAATACTACGCATTCAATCTCGCTTGACTATCCCTAATGACCGTGAGCTCCTAGTTTACCGCTTGTATTTTCCAATAACAAGCAATGACTATCTGGAGTTACTTTTCTAAGTTAACACAAGATGTAAGTTGGACTACCCACGTGTCCACGAGTTCCCGAACTCACCCCGCTCTTCTCCCCTAAATAATTCATTATTTGGGTTAAAGTATCACTATTGAACCAACCCTAACTCAAAATTCTCTCCTAAGTGTTTACAAGAATAAATGACACATTCAATTGTGAGCTCTACAACCGAAAGCAATCAAAACATAGCTGAATAATCAGGATTAATAATGTCATGCTTGATTAAATTAATAAAATATTCAGCACATCATCTTATAATGGTTCAGTCAAGCCCTAGATGGGGTAACTTAGCTGATCATGTTCATCACAATCATGTAAGGATAATGCATGAATGAATAAATTATAGGAAGAATGGAAGAATTAAAGAATAACTCTTATGTTCTTGAAGTCTCAAAAGCACTAGCCTCCTTTTGCTCCTTCCCAGGTCAAAAGTTCTGTTTTTAGGCGTGTTTCAGGGCTTTTATATCGTCCCCGTAGTCCCACATAACTCGGAAATCCAAAATAAGAAATAGCAGAAATTCTGGCCCGCCGCGTCGTGCCATGCAATGGACAACGCACCGCGGCAGGGTAATTTCCTGCACCTGCACAATTTTCAAATTCTCTGAAATCGACCCTACCACGGCGCAATGCGACGCCTAGCGCGGCATGGTAGGCTTTTTTTAATGTGTTTCAAAATTTTCTCTCAGTTCACGTCCTTGCTTTGTTTTTTAGTCAGGTCTCGAGCTTCTACTCAAACTTCAAAGCTCCGTTTACTCTCATTTTAGCTCCAAATCAGTCAATTTCCTCCAATGCATTCCTACACAATTAAAAGTACGTAATAAGCTTAAAAGTACTATGATATAAACTCACTCAATGCATAAAGGCTACAAATGTGAGGCAAAAGAAGGCTGTAAACATATTTTTTTCGCCGAATATCAATACCTCACACTTGAATCTTTGCTCGTTTTCGAGCAAAAGTTGAACTTAGCTAGGAATGGCGAAACTACCTATGGTCATGTCTTATAAGATAACTTAGAGCGGCGCATATGCACTTTTCACACTATTCTTCACAAATATATGGCTGCCAAGAATATTTAAAACTACCAAGTTCCCTCTTGTAACTTCCTAACCTCAAGAACCGACTTATTAGCACCGACTGTCATACTCACTCATCTACTCTAATTGAGAAGCCTAATAACTTCACCAATCCCTCATATACCATGTGCCTTCACTGACCATTCTAAAAAAAATTCATTAGCTTCGTTCCTTTTTTTAGTTTGTCTGATAGAAAATAGGCAATATTTTTTAACTTTAAAATAATTCAATTTTAAACTTCTTATATTACCCTTTAAATGAGATAACTTTGAAAGAACATATATGCAACGGAAGCAGTTCAAACAACATACTCACATGTATTCTAGACAAAGTAGTAGCACGCATTCAGTTTTCCAATAATATAAAAATGGAATACCTGTAAAAGCCCTCACAAAGACCTTCAATAACCTTGTTGTCCAGTTGCTCCAGCTTTCTACGGTCTTCTGTTGTGTACCCGATCAATTCCCGGACCAACAATACTTGGGTGGAAGAAGTGCTTCCGAGAAAGAGGGTGAAAAAATCTGTATTTTTCGCGTGTCTACAGTGGAGGCCGAAATCCTCCTTTTATAGGTTAAGTTTTGAGGGTTAAAACCCTTCTCCAAAACCTGCTAGAATTTTCCTTTTCCACCAAACAATTTTCACCCGGTCCAAATTGGATACGGTCACAACAGGGACCACAGAATCAATTAATTCGGCTTTCAATTATGGAATTAATTCTTTTCCTCTAGAATTAACCTTTCCATAATAAATTATAAATTATTTCCACTAGAAATTCGTAATTGCACTACTTAAATAAATTTCGAATTCTTCCATCAAATTTTATTTAACTCCGAACATTAAGATTACAGACACCAATCAACAATATTAAATTAGTGACAACTTAATATATTAATTAAATGAATATCCTTTAGACTTCCGCTTAACTTATTTCATGTGCCGGATACAAAATCTACTAGCCTAGGTTTACACATAGAAGCTTATAAGCTTTCATAAAGGATGTCATCAATTTCTATAGCGAGACGTGGATTCTATCAACTAGCTATCACTCGCAAATGCATATTATCATTATCCAACTTATCAGGAATTATTTGACCCAAATATCCTGGATCTCACCTATTGATAAATCAAGACAATGAATAATATACACCACTCATAAAAGCTATATCAAGATTAAGAGTATAAGTACATCTGATGAGCTAGAGAGTTTGTTTTATATAGTCAGTATAAAAATACTTATCTCTACTTGGTCCGTTCAATACATAGAAAGTGCACTAGCACAAGAAGTTGGAACTATACCGTTCCCATGATCAAGATAAATTATATATAATCTTGTGCTACTATCATACCGATGGTTTTATCCAATTTCCATCTTAGATTGCAAACAATACTTCATTATTTATAAGAACCGATGATTTAATCTTCCATGTATAAGCTTGGCTCCACACACTAAATTAACTACTGTATAAATAGTAGGACACATATGACACAATTGATCTAAATAAATAATACTTTGTTATATTTAATAAATGTATAAAGCAACAATTGTTTAACAAGAAATAATCTAACTAACAACTGCATGGTTTTTAGTATATTTTCCAACAATCTCCCACTTAGACTTATAACCATGCTTCTACAACTCTAAGACCAAAACCCTCTACATGCCTATCAAAAAACTCTTTTGGCAATGTCTTGGTAAAAGGGTCTGCCGACGCAATCTTTAAAACCTTCACCTTCCGCTTCTTCACGAACTTCCTAACCACATGATATTTGCGATCAATGTACTTTTCACCGCTGTTGTTTTGTGGTTCCTTCGAATTTCCGATCGCACCAGTTTTATCACACCATAGTGCAATAGGCGCCTTTGGAGAAGGAACTACTCTCAACTCTCGTAGAAATTTTCTGAGCCAAACAGGCTCTTTGGATGCCTCACAGGCAGCCACATACTCAGCTTCCATGGTGGAATCAGCAATACAACTTTGCTTGACACTCTTCCAACTTATGGTTGCACCTCCCCAAGGTGAACACATATCCAGAGATAGATTTTCTGACATCCCTATCATTCGAGAAGTCTGAATCCGTGTACCCATTAGGCACTAGATCATCCGAATGATAGACCAACATATAGTCTCTAGTCCTTTTCAAATACTTGAATATATGCTTGACCGCAGTCCAATGCTCTCGCCCAGGATTAGACTGATATCTGCTAACCATGCCAACGGCAAAGCAA
Organism: Petunia secreta; assembly: GCA_029990175.1. Taxonomy (NCBI): domain Eukaryota; kingdom Viridiplantae; phylum Streptophyta; class Magnoliopsida; order Solanales; family Solanaceae; genus Petunia; species Petunia secreta. The sequence goes on along the minus strand of JARKIP010000022.1, from coordinate 23,626,300 downwards.
ATGCCAGGTCTAATACACAACATCACATACATAAGACTCCCTACAGCAGATGCATAAGGAACCGCCTTCATGCTCTACTTCTCTTTTTCAGTCTTAGGAGACTGTTTCTTAGAAAGAGCAATTCCATGTCTGAAACGTAGAAAACCTTTCTTGGAATCCTGCATAGCGAATCTGGCAAGAATGGTATCAATATAAAGAGCCTGAGATAAGCCTAACATCCTTTTCTTACAATCTCGCAGAAGCTTGATCCCAAGGACATGAGTCGATTCTCCCAAATCTTTCATATCGAAATGCATGGACAACTACTCCTTAAATTTTATCAACATGCTTAAATTATTTCCAATGAGCAAGATGTCATCCACATATAATATCAACAATGCCACTTTGTTACCCTCCCACTTTCTGTAAACACAAGACTCGTTAAAGCACTCCTTAAAACCAAAGGTCTTAGTTACTTTATCAAAACAAGTGTTCCATGCCCTAGATGCTTGCTTATGTCCGTAAATGGGCCTATTAAGCTTACATAATAGGCGTTCTTTGCCATTTTCTTTGAAACCATCTGGTTGCCTCATGTAGATGCATTCTTCAAGACTTCCATTAAGGAAAGTTGTCTTGACATCCATTTTCCAAATCTCATAATCATAATGAGCAGCAATGGATAAGAGAATCCGAATAGACTTAAGCATGGTTACCACTGAAAAAGTGTCCTCATAATCGATACCTTCTTTTTTAGTAAACCTTTTCGCAACAAGCCTAGCTTTATAAGTTTTCACTTTTCCGTCTACTCCTCTCTTTTTCTTATAGATCCATTTACAGCCAACGGATTTGACTCCCTTAGGTGGTTCTACAAGATCCCAGAGAGTACATGGACTCCATTTCAGATTTCATAGCAACAACCCATTTGTCAGCATCTTGATCACGTAGTGCCTCGGCATAACTTCTCGGCTCGTTATCCAGCCCTTCTTCTGGGAATTCAAGACTTTCGTTATGAAATTCACCCAAGAGTGTTAACTTTGCCGGTACTTTTCTAATTCTCCCACTACGACGTGCCACTACTGTATCAGCATCAACATTTTCAGGTTCTTGTGGCTGACCCACAACCTGATTGGGAAGAACAACATCGATATTTTCTTCATCACCTTGCGGGATGACCATATCAATAGCTTTTTCCTCTACAATGTCTTGCTCAATAGCACTCCCACAACTTTGGGGCAATGGAGCGTCAGGCACTACATGTCTATTAATGTTTCTCCCACTACTCAAATGCAATGGAACGTCAACATCATCTTGTGGGGTAGTATTTTCTTGATTATTTTCGGATGGATTTTCTGTTAATTCTTTGCTCAATTCCTGTAAAACTAGTTTACTTCTAGGAACTCGGTCTACCATAAAGTCCTCCTCAAGAAATCTAGCATTTGTATTAACAATCACCTTTTTCTCTTTAGGACTATAAAATAGACCACCTTTCGTCCCTTTTAGATAGCCAACAAAAATGCACACTTCTGTTCTTGGTTCCAACTTGTCAGTTTTCGCTTTTAGCACATGTGCCGGACATCCCCAAATATGAATATGTTGCAAACTAGGCTTACGCCCAGTCCACAATTCAATAGGTGTCAAAGGTACTGACTTACAAGGAACAAAATTCAGAAGATAACATGCAGTTTCTAAGGCTAGTCCCCAAAATGAAGGAGGAAAATCTGAATAACTCATCATTGATCTCACCATTTCCATAAGAGTCCTATTTCTTCTCTCCGCTACACCATTTTGTTGTGGCGTCCCAGGTGTAGACAATTGAGACACAATCCCTTTTTCTGATAAGTAACTAAGGAACTCCGTAGAGAGGTACTCACCACCACGATCAGATCGCAATGTCTTGATATATTTTCCATGTCACTTCTCCGCTTCTATCTTAAATTCTTTGAATTTCTCACAGCATTCAGACTTACAGCGCAACAAATAAATATATCCATATTTTGAGTAATCAATAGTGAAAGTCACGAAATACTCAAAAGCACCTCTTGCTCGTATGTTCATTGGACCAAACAAATCAGAATGGATTAATTCAAGTTTATCACTGGCTCTATTTACTTTTGAAGGGAACGGTCTCTTGGTCATTTTACCTTCTGAACAAGATTCACAGGTTGGTAGCGCCTCCACTTTCAATGAACTCAAAAGTCCATCCTTGACCAATCTTGAAATCCTGTTCAGATTAATATGACCTAGACACAAGTGCCACAGATATGTCTCATTTAAATCAAAAGAACGCTTTCTCTTATTAGGTAGATTAATATTGTTAAGTTCAAGAGATATATCAATAACGAAAAGGCCATGCAATAATGTACCAGAAGAGATAAAACATTTATTAAATTCAATAACACAAGAGTTATTTGTAAAATAAACTGAATATCCATCTCTTCTTAAGCTAGAAACTGAAATTAAATTTCTTCTAACGGAAGGCACATATAAAACATCCTTTAAGACTAAACCTCTATCACTACTGAATGAAATACTAATATCTCCTATTGCTAAAATTGAACTCTAGTGCCATCCGCGAGATAAATGCAAACTTCATCTTTACTTAGCCTCCGTGTTTCCTGAAACACCTGCAAAGAATTGCAGATATGATTAGTGGCTCCCGAATCTACACACCATTGAATGGTAGATAACGCCGCTAAACATGTTTCAATAATAAGTAAATTTGAATTACCTTGCTTTTTCAGCTTTGCGAGATATTCAGGACACTGTTTCTTATAATGGCCTCGCTGCTTGCAGTTAAAACACTTACCCTTAGGCTTTTTCACGCCACCAGCAGCACTACCAACAGCAGCCTTAGCATGATGCGACTTTTTCTTCTTCTGACCACCTCTCGGCTTAGAAGACGAACTTTTCTCAACAGTAAGCGCAACAGGTGGAGCTTGTTCTTTTATTATAGACTCAGCCGCCTGCAGCTCATTCAACAACTTCGCCAAATTAAAATCCAATTGATTCATATTATAATTCAGGAGAAATTGCTGAAAACTGTCCGGCAGAGACTGTAAGATCATCTCCACTTATGTCTCTTTGTCAATGGCTGCTCCAAGGACCTCTATTTCATTCAGAAGACTTATCATCTTCAAAAAATGGTCCCTCACAGAAGCACCTTCAGCCATTTTGGTATTCATAAGGGTCCTCATGGCCGTCTGTTTCTGTACACGATTTTGAGCCCCAAACATCTCTTTGAGACTCTCCAGAATGTCATAAGCAGACTCCATGTTCTGATACTGATGTTGCAGCACATTCGACATGGAAGCCAGAATGTAACACAACGCCATTCCATCAGTTTTAACCCATTTAGCATAGGCTGTTTTTGCCTCATCAATAGCATCCTCAGCAGGTTGTGGGGGGCACTTAATTTCCAGCATAAACTTATACTCCTCAGCAGTAAGAAGGATATCAAGGTTTCGTTTCTAGTCAACATAGTTAAGACCCTCAAGTTTGTTTTGAGAGAGGATAGCACTTAGGGGGCTGAATGAAGACATATCTAATCTACGGGATATAATAATATGATTAGATCAACTCAGGTCATGTAACATTGAATAATCAAATTCAAATCACATCACACATATATTTTCATGCATCTTGAATAGCCAAATTCGTTGGAAAAAATAACTATCCATGCACCATATACATACAATATCAGATTTTACTTATTAAACTTAATAGATTTAACTCAGTTGGAGAGTCTACTATCAATTTAATTCAAGTGAATATCAATTATCTAACAGCCCTAGTCTCATTGACACAACAGGAAATTCTCAGTTGGAGAGATATATACAAGTCATCAACAACTAGTAATTAAACCTGATGCAGGGCAAATCGAGCCAAGACACTTTCCAACGTGTACCAAGCTTGAAGGATGCAAAGGGCTAGAAGTCAAGAGCTTTGGAAGTGAATTGAAGATGCATCAAGAGGCTCACAGCCCGGGCGCTCCGCCTAGAGGAGCCAGGCGCTCCACCCTGAGACACCACAGCCTAGGCGCTCCGCCTAGAGGAGCCAAGCGCTCCACCCTGAGACACCTGCAGCCAGGCGCTCCGCCCAAATGCCACGTGGACTGCCCAGCCCAGTCTACTGACCAAAATTCAAGGCGCTCCGCCCAAACGCTGAAGGGGCGAGATTTTGGTTGTTCTTTTACCGTTTTGGCCCTATGTGGTCTATTTACTTAAAGCCTAACATGTGGGCATTTTAGACCTTTGTCAAAGCTTGGGAAAATACTATAAATAGCCTAGCTTAATCTATTTTTACATTTAGTCTATTTTGAATGCTGGAGAATTGAGAGAAATTCTCCTTTGCTGAATGAAAACCTTTGTTTGGGACGTGAATCTTCTAGTGGACCTAGTTGACCTTCAACCTCGCCTCGATCATTCTATTTGCGGGTCCCAAGTGTGACTCGAGGGTAGTTGCATAGCGTTAGGCAACTCTTGACCCAAATCAAGGGTTTCACGGAACAAGTTCTTCGTGGATACCTCGTAGGGAGTTTGAGATGAGTCTCGCTCCTATCTTATTTTATTTTCTGCATTTTTCCCTGCATTAGTTTGGTATTAGAGCAAGGTTCGGGATTTGTTTTTAGAAATCCTCAATCCTTGTTCATCGTGCCTCGTTTATTTTCTCTTTAGTTTCTTGTGTTTGAAGTTATTAGAAAGAAGAAAAAACAAAGAAATTGAAAAGGCTGAAAATCCAAAATTTTGGCATATCTTGTTGGTGTGATTGATTCTTGATGGGTGTTATTGGAGATTGATCCTTATTGAAAACCCGTCATTTTGATACCTAAATCTTGTGGTTTGGATTCGTATTACGGATTTTGAAGATTTGAATCCCCAATTTTTCTTAAACACTTGAAAACCCTTATTCTTGATGCTTATGCTTTGGTTCTTGGGTTGATTGATTGTTGGGTTGTGAAATTGACATTGAGATTTGATCTAGATTGAAAAACTAACGATTTGGTACCAATATTAGAGATTTGGAGTTGTATAACACCAAAATTGAAGAATCAAAACCCATTTGAAAACCCCACTTTGAAACTTTGAATGATGATTGTGCTTTGATTATTGGGTGTTTGTGAGTGAAATTCATTAGGGTTTGTTGAAGATAACATTATACAACTTTAGGTACCTCGGATTTTGACAAAACATGGTGAAATCGATCCAAAATTTAGGTTGAAATTGAAGAAAAACGCTGTTGGAAAAGCTGAAGCACGAGTTCCAGGCGCTCCGCCTGAAACCCAGGCGCTTTGCCTCACTTTTGTACTGGTTGATTGAGCAGGCGCTCCGCCTACCTAGGGGGTGCTCCGCCTTAGGCACTCCGCCTACCCCCTGGGCGCTCTACCTAGTTGGTGAAGGGTGTGGTTCGGGTAGTTTTTCCTAGGTTCTCTTGTTTCATTGCTTGCATAACATCTAACAAGTACTACTCTAAGTAACTTTCCTACTTATGTGGTACTAGTTCATTGAGCTTTAAGGCAACTGGTGCCTAGTTTGGAGAGTAGAACTCCAATAAGATTCATAGGTCCTTTTGACTCAAATGCTCACTTTAAAAAGCTTATCGTCCATTGAGCCACATAAACTCCACTCACCTCGGAGTACACTTGACTTGTGGATTGTGTGATTGAGTTGAGGATTGTTGTTCAACTACGTGAAGCTTCTAGATTCAAGTTCGAGTGAAATATCCACCACCACTAAACGAGTGAACCGAGTGATACACAAGTGAGGGTGTGTGAGGTTATTTCACTAACGTTTGTTCATTTTGTAGGTACAATGGCCAACGAAGGAGATAATTCCGTTAAGAATTCCTTGGCCACCATCATGGCCAAGTTGGAGGAAATCACCTTGAGACTTGAGACCGTTGAAAGAAGGACCCCGAGCATCCCTCATGAATTCGGAGAAGGCACAAGTCATAGCACTCCTATGACTCCCGAACACTTTGCGGAGATAGCAAAGAAATATGAGCTAAAGAATGATGTGGCTCCATAAGAGCGTGTGTTGGGAAATCCCCAACAAGTGGGCATTCCCCACAACTTGGGCAATCCCCGAGGAAATGCTCCACTTCCCATACCCGTTCGAAATGTTCCATCTCTTGAGCAAATTGTTGAGGCTCAAGAAGGGGAGGAAACTGAGTATGGTGATGATGCCTATGGGTATGATGCTCACTATCAACCTAGGTGAGGAATGAATCGGGGTCGTAATGTGGATAGAGGTAGAGGCGAGGTCGAGGGCCACCCATGGGATATGTTGGAGGGAATGCTAGAAGGGATTATGAAGCTTATGGTGATCACTATGGAGGCCAACCGGAACCTTACCATTGAGGTCGTGACAACAATAATCTCAATAGTGTAAAGCTTAATCTTCCAACCTTTAAGGGGACTTGTGATCCGGAAGCATACATGGAATGGGTACTACTCATGGATAGAGTGTTTGATACCAATGAAATGACCGAGGAGAAGAAAGGCACCTATTCTATTTCAATCTTTGAGACCTATGCTTCTACTTGGTGGGAGTCCATGAAGAGGTCAAGAAGAAGGATGAGAGTACATGTGAATGTGACTTGGGATGAGTTGAAAGGCCTCATGAATACCAAGTATGTGACTCCAAGGTATCGTCAAGAGCAACTTAAGAAGCTTTATGAGCTAAAGCAAGATGCCAAGACAGTTCATGAGTACTATGGTGAATTTGAAAAGATCCGTATGGCATTGGATATGGATACCGAAGGTGAAGAACAAGTCGTAATCCGTTTCAAAAATGGGTTGAGCTATCGTATAGCCTCTCAATTGAGGTTGCATGCTTATCTCTCACTTCAAGATATCTTTGAAGCCGTAATTGAAGCTGAGAAATGGCTCAAGGAAGAGAAATCCACTAGCTACAAGAGTAGCACTCCTACTCCCATGAGTAAACCAAAGGAGTGGAAGCCTCCAAATACAAAATTTCCAAGTGCAAGTGCTAGCAAAGATGTGAAGAAGCCGTATGAGAAGTATACACCACAAGTGGGAGGTAATTGTTAAACTCACTTGAGCAATCCTACTTCTACTTCTACTCAATGCTATAAGTGTAAGGGGTATGGTCATTTTGCTAAAAATTATCCTACTCGAAAGACCATGGTTGTGGTAGGTGAATTGGTGTATGAACAAGATAGTGAACTCGAGGATGAAGGAGTAGAGGGAGATGAAGAGGTAGGTGTTGAGGAAGATGCGATTGAGGATGATGATCATCATGCCTTCCTTGTTGTGAGGAGGATTTTAGGTGCCATATTTGTGGAGGATAGTGAGAACTTGCAAAGAGAAAACCTCTTCCATGCTAGATGCCGAGTCATGGGTGTTATTTGTTCCATGATTATTGACTCGGGAAGTTGTGCTAACGTTATTAGCCAAACACTAGTTTCCCAATTGAAATTGCCCACTTTGAAACATCCCAATCCTCATCGTTTACAATGGCTTAGTGAGTGTGGCGAATTGAAAGTGGTGAAACAAGTGACGATTAAATTGAAGATGGGGAATTATGTGGATGAACATATGTTTGATGTGGTCCCTATACAAGCTTGCCACCTTCTATTTGGAAGACCATGGCAATTTGATCGTAATGTTGTACATGATGGTCGTGAAAACACCTATACAGCCACTCATGAGGGAAGAAAGTTTGTTCTCAAACCCTTGTCGTCCAAGCAAGTTAGTGAAGACTACAAGCGAATGAGAGAGCTGAAGGAAGCGGCTAAGGCTAAGCCACCCATGTTAATTAAGCTTGAAGCCAACAATCTTATTGTCTTGCCATTGCATGATGAAAGTGAGAGTCACTCTACTCCAAATGATGATAATCTTGAGTCTCACGTACTTGAAAATGAGAGATAAAAGAAAGAGAGAAGTGAGGGAGTGACCGGTGACAATCCTAGAGAGGAAAAAGGAGAGGATTTGAGGAGTGATGTGAGTGGATTGTCACCACAAACTACACTTGACCTTGAGGGAAAAATGAAAGAAAAGAGAGGTGAGGAAAGAAAAATTGAGAGTGAGAGAATCCATTGTTCTAACAATTCTTCATCTTCTACTTTTTCTTATGTTAGCTCTTGTGTAGGTACATTTGAAAACAAGCCATTGGAGCCTCAACCATGTGCTTGGAAGGAAAGACAATAGGAGAAAAATCTTCAATGTAAGCAAGGAGGAGTTTTATGTGACACTTTAAGCCTTGTGAGTTACCAAGGAAGTATTTCAAATATAAGTGTTGCTTCATCTTTTCATGATCCTACACATTATTTGTCTTGTGATGACTCAATGCTAGTTGGTGTTTTTAATGCATCAAGTGAATATGCCACTAGTGAAGAGTCTAGTAGTCAACTTGTGAGTACTTTTGTGTCACTAGTGGAGAGAGATGCTATGCCACATCATGATGTGAGCTCATTGTTCAATGAACCTCTATCTAGTGCAGATGTGAAAGTTGACTTCGATTGTGACCTTTGCTATGACACACCACCAATCTTTGACAAACGGGAAGATGAGATAGTTGATCATGCCCTTATTCATATGCTTCTATTTCGTGGACTATTTTGTTATGGTGAGGATAGTAGTGACCTTGAGGAGTCCAAATTGCATGAATTGGACAAGGTTGTCTATGACGACTCCTCAAGTGAGAGTGATGAACCTAGTCTTGATACTATGCCTTTGCTTGAACATGAAGTTGACATGCATGCTTTTACTAATCCATTGTTTGAAAGTATTTTCATTTGTAGTAATGACTTGTATCAGACTAGGGTTGGTAGTAAAATAGAACCTCCATGGTGTGAAGAGTTTGATTCATTAGGCAGCCCATTATAAGAGAATTTGAGTGAGGTAAATGACTCTTTGAGTGACCCTAGTATTGTTTGTTGGTGTTATGATTAAGAAGAGGCCATTATCAATAACTTCCTTGAGAGCCTGTCTTTTGAGAAGGGTTGCTTAGGTGATGAAATTGGAGGTGAAAAGGAATCCATTTGTGTGAGTAAGTATGCTCTAAAGAAGAGGAATGGAGTAATTGATGTTACTTGTAGGTTGAGTTATTTGACTTACTCCACTCCACATGTTGACCACACTTTGAGGATGGATTGGTGTGTTGACCGTGAGCTTAAGGTTCAAGGGAATTTTGATAGCTTGATCTTGCATTTCCCATGTCCCCATGACCTATTTACTCATTCTTGTGTTGAGTGCATATATTCATTGAACCAAGTATTTATCGTTCTCCTTGGATACTTGATCTTTGTGATTAGTATTGATGCTTGGTTATAACATAAGAGTGTGTTTTCCATACTTCTTGCGCTAACCTACTTTCGTAGTAGGAGGTTTTGTGTTTGCTTGTCGTTGCTTGTAGGTCCTAAGCTCCATGTTAACGCAAGGGAGATCTTGGAAGAAGCCTATGTCAAAGTAACGATCAAGGAGTACAAGGGAGGAGAACATTGGGCACCCCGAGGAGATGATGATGCCATGGACGAGAACGCATTGATTTCGAGGACAAAATCTCTTCAAGAAGGGGAGGATGATGCGGGGCAAATCGAGCTAAGAAATTTTCCAATGTGTACCAAACTTGAAGGATGCAAAGGACTAGAAGTCAAGAGCTCTGGAAGTTAATTGAAGACGCATCAAGAGGCTCACAGCCCAGGCGCTCCGCCTAGAGGAGCCAGGCGCTCCACCCTGAGACACCACAACCCAGGCGCTCCGCCTAGAGGAGCTGAGACACCTGCAGCCAGGCACTCCGCCCAAGGGCCAGGCGGACCGCCTAGCCCAGTCCACTGATCAAAATTCAAGGCGCTCCGCCCAAACGATGAAGGATCGAGATTTTGGTTGTTCTTTTACCGTTTTAGCCCTGTGTGGTCTATTTACTTAAAGCCTAACATGTGGGCATTTTAGAACTTTCTCAAGGCTTGGACAAACACTATAAATACCCTAGCTTAGTCTATTTTTACATTTAGTCTATTTTGAATGTTGAAGAATTGAGAGCAATGCACCTTTGTTGAATGAAAACCTTTTTTTGGGACTTGAATCTTCTAGTGGACCTAGTTGACCTTCAACCCCGCCCCGATCATTCTATTTGCGGGTCCCAAGTGTGACTCGAGGGTAGTTGCATAGCGTTAGGAAACTCTTGACCCAAATCGAGGGTTTCACGGAACAATTTCTTCGTGGATACCTCGTAGGGAGTTCGAGACGAGTCATGCTCCTATCTTATTTTACTTTCCGCGTTTTTCCCTGCATCAAAACCTAGTGTACCAATAGTATATTTATCCTTTGGGGAGGAAGACCATATTGTCAACACGTAAACATATTATTTATACTAAAATTTAATCATGGAGAACTCTGGGATTGATCCCTAACACCATAGGATTATCACAGATACATTTTCTCTTAAAATTAAATTTCAGAAAATAGAAAAACGTCCAAAACACCATCTTACCGACCTCAAACGGCCAAAAACTGACCTTAGTCATAGCAAACCAATGTATATTGCTCAGAAGATCATTTCCGTTGGAACCACCAAATTTCAAGTCAATCAGAGTCTGAAAATTTTCAAACTCCAAATCTGTGACCAAATCGGCTAGGAAAAATTGTTTTTCATGTTTCAGGATTAAAAATATTTTTAGTTTAGAATCTAATCATGCATCAACATATTATAAACTGATATCCATGAATCAAGATCAACCAAATATTTTGAAATTTCCGTTTTCACAAAAATACTGCTTTTTTCAGAAAAACAAACAATACAAGTTCATGTTTTTCAAAAAACTGCATGCATGCAAGTAGTTATTTTTATGAAACCCTAGCCATCTAGTTAGACGTGAATAGGCTCTGATACCAATTGAAAGAACATATATGCAGCGGAAGTAGTTCAAACATCATACTCACATGTATTCTAAACAAACTAGTAGCACGCATTCAGTTTTGCAATAATGTAAAAACGTAATACTTATAAAACCCCTCACAAAGACCTTCAATAACCTTGTTGTCCAGTTGCTCCAGCTTTCCACGGTCATCTGTTGTGTACCCGATCAATTCCCGGACCAACAGTACTTGGGTGGAACAAGTGCTTCAGAGAAAGAGGGTGAAAAAATCTGTATTTTTCGTGTGTCTACAGTGGAGGCCGAAATCCTCCTTTTATAAGTTAAGTTTTGAAGGTCAAAACCCTTCTCCAAAACATATTAGGATTTTCCTTTTTCACCAAACAACTTTCTCCCGGTCCAAATTGGATTCGGTCACAACAAGGACCACATAATCAATTAATAAGACTTCCAACTATGGAATCAATTTTTTTCCTTTAGAATTAACCTTTCCATAATAAATTACAAATTATTTCCACTAGAAATTTGTAATTGCATTCCTTAGATGAATTTTGAATTCTTCCATCAAATCTTATTTAACTCCCTACGTTAAGATTACAGACACCAATCAATAATATTAAATTACTGACAACTTAATATATTGATTAAATGAATTTCCTTTAGACTTCCGCTTAAGTTATTCCATGTGCCGGATACAAAATCCACCAGCTAGGTTTACACATAGAAGCTTATAAGCTTTCATAAAGGGATGTCATCAATCTCTATAGCGAGACATGGATTCTATCAACTAACTATCACTCACAAATGCATATTATCATTATCCAACTTATCAGGAATTATTTGACCCAAATATCCTGGATCTCACCTATTGATAAATCAAGACAATGAATAATATACACCACTCATAAAAGCTATATCAAGATTAAGAGTACAAGTACATCTGATGAGGTAGAGAGTTTGTTTTATATAGTCAGTATAAAAACACTTATCTCTACTTGGTCTGTTCAATACACAGAAAGTGCACTAGCACAAGAAGTTGGAACTATACCATTCCCATAATCAAGATAAATTATATATAATCTTGTGCTACAATCATACCGATGGTTTTGTCCAATTTCCATCTTAGATTGCGAACACTACTTCATTATTTATAAGAACCGATGATTTAATCTTCCGTGTATAAGCTTGGCTCTGCACACTAAATCAACTACTACTCCCTCCGTTCCAATTTATGTGGCAGCATTTCCTTATTCGTCTGTTCCAAAAAGAATGACAGCATTCTAAATTTGGTAATAATTTAACTTCAAAATTACAGTTTTGCCATTACTGAAATGATTTACAACCACACAAACATCTTTGGCTTATTTTACACCACAAGTTTCAAAAGTCTTTCTTTATTTTTTAAATTTTGTGCCGGGTCAAACTATGACACATAAAATAGAACGGAGGGAGTATATAAATAGTAGGACACACATGACACAATTGATCTAAATAAATAATACTTTATTATATTTAATAAATGTATAAGCAACAATTGTTTAACAAGAAATAATCTAACTAACAACTGCATGGTTATTAGTATATTTTCCAACAAACTTATTATCAGACAAACTTCTTATATATAGTTATTGTTTTTTTAATTAAATTTTGTGTCAAATCAAACTATATCTTATAAATTTAAATAGATGAAGTTTCATTTTTACAACGTATAATTATTAAAATGACAAGTATGTTAATTTGAAAAGAATTTGTACAATGACATACAATATATAATCTTACAACAATCTGAACCGCATTTTCTATATTTTATTTCTCCTTCTCTTTTTATGTGTTTGGAGTTACTATGAAAGTAGAAACATAACTGTGTTTATGAAAAGGGGCTAACTAGCTAGCAAAATTGTTAAATTAAAACACCTTCGCAACTGTTACTGTAATCCTTAGTCGCTAATCTGTCACCTAAATACAATAGATCAGTCTATTACCGTTTAGTAGACATAAGAATTTGAACAGGAAAACAAAGAACGATGAGTCTGATTAATGATTCATCAAAACCATTAGTAAAAACAGAAATTGACAGGCCACGTGCACAAAATGTTGAGCAAACGCTGCAAAAATACACACTCATCTATTTCTCATTCTCTATGACGTGGTCTAAATCTTCGCCAGATATTCTGCTCAGACTCATCATTTATTTTTCTTATTTAATTCAAATGATTTGTGTATATTATAGTTTTAATACCTAGACCTACCAATAGAGAGGTCAAAGAATTAAATAAGGAGTTCATTTCTATAAGAAGTAATCGGCCGGAGTCAATTGATCCCTTAGTTCGAACTTTGTATTCCTGAAACTTCCAAATGAAGAAGAACACGAATGTTACCATATATACAGCTTGACAAGCGTCCAGATTTTCCTTTTAAAAGAGTATATAATAGTAATACGTTTTTATTTTATAGTTCTAATGACAAAATCAAATCTAATTAAAGATAAGAATTCATCATAAATAAGTCTAGACTTAACATTGAATAGTTGTTAGGAAGCGAATACATGTTCGGCGACTTGGCAGCTTCCTGTGGATAACTCGACTCTCTCAAGACGTCAGTTCATTTTATATGTCTAATTCGACAGTACAATTATTTATTTTAGATTGAGAGCAACTTATAAGATGTCCTCCTGATTTGCAAGCGCGGATTTATGATTTATAGTACAATAGAAAATTTTAGGGACAATTACATTGAAAGACACCCCACTCATGAAAATTACCAAAAAAGACCCCTATTTTGCTACCTTACATGACATAGCACCCCCTTCCTTTTTTTTATTTTTTCTTTCACTCCATAGCACCCCTTTATAAATAAAAAAAACCCTAGCCCCCATTTTTCCTCTCCTCCTTCCCTCCTTCCCATTTTTCTCTCTTCCCTTCCCCATTACACATAATCCGCCGCCCCTCCCCCCCACTCTTCCACCACTGTCCCACCGTCATCCTCTCTCCTCCAAACCACCAATGTCGCCGTCGCCGAGGTCGTCACCACCACCACCGCCGCCGCTGCTTCTTCTTCTTCTTCTTTTCGTTTTTTTTTTTTTTTTGCTTTTTGAATAGCAATGTTGATTTTCGTGTATATTCCGATCCAAACTCCGGTGAGGAGTTTATTTATCGAGTTTTTTTTTTCTTCACTTTTATCATAAAAATTCATTGAGATCTACTAGTTTTTTATTAAAACTTTTGTTTAATGTTTAGATCTAGTGTTTTTCTTGTATAAAACTGTATAGATCTGGGATGTTTGTTAAGCTTTTGTGTAAAAGCTGCCCGAAGCACCGTTTAAAGTCAGTTTTGTGAGTTTATACACTTTTATACATTTTTATACAAGTTTATACAATTCTGTAAACGTGTATAAAAATGTATAAATCTGTATATGTATGCATTAACAGTGTATAAAACACATTCTATGCATTGTAACTTTTGTATAAAGCTGTATATGCGTGTATGAACAATGAATAAAATAGTATAAGTTTCAGATTCGTGCACTTTTATGGATGTTTTGTATAAAATTTATATTTTTTGTGTATATTTTTGTATTTTCCCTCTTGCATACACAATTTTATATGTATTTACATGTATAATTTATTATTTTGATAGATTTAGGTGTATAAAATTATCAAAAAATAATTATTTAAACAAATCCACAAATAAAATAAACAAATCCGGTGAATTTTTGATTTTCCGGCCACCGCCGGCCGGCGGCGGCAGCGGTGGCAGGTCGGTTTCTGGTGGTGGGGCAGTGGTGGGGGAGGGTGAGAGAGTGGTTCCTAGGGTTTTAGTTTAAATGGGTGCTATGTTGTGTAATTTTGAAAATAAGGGGGTGATATGTTGTGTAATATAAAAATAAAGGGGTGCTATGGATGAAATGTGGCCTCTCATTTGTAATTTTGTGTTGAGGGGTGCCTAATTTTGAAAATTCCCCCAAATTTTATTATTTCAAATGTAGCTTATAATGAACAAATAATACTTCTTTTCAGCGATGGAGATACTGTTGAATTATATTTCTCCCCACATAGATCTGCTATTGATGATATGAAGAAGATGTCTTATTTTAATTTCTTAAATTCAAATAAAATATTTTATTTTTAGCTTGAGCTTGGTTCTTTTGAAATGGTAAAATTTGAAAAAATTGAACATCATTATATAGTTTCTGAGCTAATTATCTACAAAAGATGCACTTATTAATAGGCTGATGATGGGAAAGTTGGAACTATTGATAAAAGATCCTTAGATTGTCCAATGTAAAGAAATAGGATTACCACGCTTTAAACATATGCGATCTATATGGCTTTGAGAATTAGATGTCGACCACAGACTTGATATACATGTCAGCATGGTGAACAGCTTATGAATACTTTTCTTTTATTTTTATGTAATCATAAGAATATTAGATTATATGTACATATCGTCATATTTAGAGAATTGAATATATATTTAGGAATGTTTACAACAGATTATTAGGGATTAAATAACATATCTTTAAAGATACACATAGCAAATCTGTTGGAATGAAAGTCAGAATTCTTTCTATTTAATGGAAGAACTCACAATTTGAGAGGCAATTAGCAAAAACATGACATGATATCAGAGCCACAACCTTTTCTTGTCAACTTTGATTCTCAGAGCTTAGCGTTTGTGTCGTCTTTATATTTTTCTTTAATGTTCCACTTCTCTCCCTAAAGTTATAATTAGTCCTAAACACCTAGGGCTTTTGGGTCGTGGATATTCTTGTCATTTTTTTTTAATTTTATTAATTACTCCTCCCGTTTCAAAATGGATGACACTATTTTCTTTTTAGTCCGTTCCAAAAGGAATGACACAATTCTAAATTTGAAAATATTTTTGAGTTGAATCTACTAATTTACCCTTAATGAAATATTTTATAGCCACATATTTATGTAGGGCTTATTTTGGATCACAAATTTTAAAAGTCTTCTACTATTTCTTAAACTCCAATCAAGTCAAACTAGGACATCTATTCGGGAACGGAGGGAGTATTATAGAACATGACTTCACATAAACTTAAGTCCCTCAATGTCCTTTCACCTAAAGATATAATTCTGCTTGTGAGTTTCAATTTCCACTATTTATTACAAAAAAAAATTAATTATGGGGCCATATAGATTGAAGTGATCTGCTCCTATTGATCTTGCAAAGTTACGTCAATGGAAGGTCAAAAATGCTTGGGTGATGATATGGATTTTAGGGTCTATTAACCCTCTTATTATTTTTAATCTTAGGTCATATAAAATTACGAAGGACAAGTGGGATTATTTACAAAAGATTTACAATCAAGGCAATAGCGCTAAGACATTTTTAGAGATTGAAATCGCTAATTCGTCCCAAGCAAATCTCTATGTCATTTTTTAGATTTCAAAATTTACAGGCAGAATCACATATAATTTTTATGATAAAATACCTTTTGAATCTCTATCTATATTTCAAGAAATTAATGAGCAAAGCAAGCGAGACCAATTTTTATGAAAATATTGACTTTGAGAGTATTCGTCTAATTTGATGCACAGTGACTCTTCTCCCTCCATAGAGTTTTTGTTTTAGGGAATTTCATCGTGAAGATCAGCATCTTCTCCCGCAAAACACCTTCAAACAAGAGAATTATGTCACTGGTATTACATATTTTGTGCAATTAAAAAGAAGGGGCAATGATATGACTAGACGACAATGACATAGGTGCAAGGAATATGAATATATTGCTATCTTGTAATTATTCAAACAACAAGGATAAATTATCAATGAATTTCCCACATGTCCTCAAATTCGTGATAAGAATCAAACGCGGAAAAAAGTAAAAGATAGGAACGAGACGTATCTCGATCACAAATCTCAAGTAGCAACGGAGAACCCGTTCCATTACACCCCGAGAGAAGGTCAAGAACACCTACACTAGGCAACTACCCTCGAGCTAACGTGAGCACGCAAGTAGAATGGTCGGGAGGGGGGGATTGGAATTCATCTAGATCCGCTAGAGGAAGAACAAGTCTCATTCAAGGTTTAATTCAATAAGAGTTCAACTCTTCAACATAAGTGTATTTTAATCATCAAGGTAAGCTAAGGAAATAAACTAACTAGCTAGCTCTATATAGGTGTTTTTAGGTACCATATGAAAGGTCTAAAATGCCCACAATTAGGCTTAGGAATAAAGGACCACGTAGGGTCAAAATAGTCTTAACATAGCTAGGAATCACGTGCTTCAGCACTTTGTGCGGAGCGCCCAAGATTGGGGCGGAGCGCCCGGCATTTTGGACAGTGGGGTGGCCTAGGCGGGGCGCGCATAGTTGGGGCAGAGCGCCCAGGCCTAGGCATCCTCAAGCGGAGCGCCTGGATGACTGGGCTGCTCCCCTTGCACTTTGAGCACTCGGAACGGCTTCCAAACGCTTCCTTCTTCTAGTCCCTTCCTCACCAAGTGTAGGTGTACTCCTTGGATCTCCTTAGCTTGGCTCCGAGTGAAGGGTCTTGTGGGGGTTTGGGTCTTATCAGCCTCCCCTTCTTGAGAGGATTTCATCCTCGAAATTGAAGCATCATTCGCGATCTCTTCATCATCATTCACGACCTCTTCATTACCTACATCCAAAGGAACCAAGTCACAAACATTGAAAGTATTAGAAAGTTGATAATCACTTGGCAAGTCGACCACATAGGCATTGTTGTTTATCTTGGAAAGCACTTAGAATGGGCCATCTCCACGGGGTGCCAACTTCCCTTTTCTAAGGTTTGGAAACCTTTCTTTCCGGAAGTGCACCCACACATAGTTACCCTTCTTGAGTTCCACCTTCTTGCGTCCCTTGTTTTTCTTAGAGGCAACCTTTGCATAGGCCTCCTCCAAATTCTTCTTTGCCTTTGCATGGAGTTCAACCAAAGCCTTGGCTCTAGCTTTGCCTTCAAAATTAACAACCATTTCCCTTGGCAAAGGGGTTAGATCAAGGGGAATCAAGGGGTTAAAACCATAGACGCACTCAAAGGGAGTCATGCCAATCATGCTATGCAATGTACGCTTATAGGCAAACTCTATAAGAGGCAAACGATCAATCCATGTCCCGGCCTTACCTCCAAGTCATGCCAATCATGCTATGCAATTGCTATCTTGCATTAGAACACCACCAATTACCACCCCCGAGGCATCACATTCAACCTCAAATGCCTTTGTGAAGTCGTGCAATTGCAATAGAGGGGCGGTACTCAACCTACCTTTCAACTCTTAGAAGGCCTTCTCTTGAGGCTCTCCCCAAACAAAAGGTCGGTCCTTCTTCACCAATTCGGTGAGTGGAGCGGCAATGAAACTAAAGTCTTTCACAAATCGTCTATAAAAGCTAGCAAGACCATGAAAGCTCCTCACTTGAGTCACGGTAGTAGGAGTAGGCCAATCACGTATGGCCTCTACCTTAGACTCATCCACCTCCACTCCTTGGGCACTCACAACAAACCCAAGGAAGACTACCTTCTCAACACCAAAGGCACACTTTTTAAAATTAGCATAGAGCTTTTCGGCTCTCAAATTTTCAAGCACTTGCCTAAGGTGATCAACATGGTCGTCTATTGATTTGCTATAGATCAATATATCATCAAAGTAGACGACCACAAACTTGTTGATGAATGACTTTAGAACATGGTTCATTAGCCTCATGAAAGCGCTAGGTGCATTGGAGAGCCCAAAGGGCATCACCAACCATTCATAGAGACCAAACTTGGTCTTGAATGTGGTTTTCCATTCATCCCCGAGTTTCATCCGGATTTGATGGTAGCCAGACCTAAGGTCAATTTTGCTAAACACACATGAACCACTTAATTCATCTAACATATCATCAAGTCGGGGAATGGGATGACGGTACTTTACCGTTATATTGTTCACGGCCCGACAATCAACACACATCCTTCAAGTGCCGTCCTTTTTGGGAACAAGGATCACGGGTACGGCACAAGGACTCAAGCTCTCCCTCACCAAGCCCTTAGTGAGCAATTCATCAACTTGCCTTTGCAATTCTCTTGTATCCTCCGGATTGCTCCTATAAGCCGGCTTGTTTGGGATTTGAGATCCCGGGACAAAATCTATTTGATGTTCAATACCCCTCAAAGGAGGTAATCCATCCGGCATCTCATCCGGGAACATGTCCCCAAAATCCTTCAAGACATTCTCAAACACACTAGGCAAAGGGTTAGAAGAAAAATCACAATTAGAGTTAAGGATCATACCTTTGTGCACTAGGCATAGGAGAAATTTGGTGCCATCATTTCCTCTTAGGACCTCGCCCGGTTGCATCATGGCACATATGCCACCGGTAGAAGAAGGTGGGATTGCCACCATGCTTTTGGACAAAGGGCTAGTCTCAATGATAGACTTAGCCTTTGCCGCCTCCTTCAACTCCCTCATCCGCTTGTAGTCATCACTCACTTGTTTGGGACTTAAGGGCTTCAACACAAATTTCCTTCCTTCATGTTTGATCGTGTAAGTGTTGACACGACCATCATGGACCGCTTGTCGATCAAATTTCCAAGGCCTTCCAAAGAGAAGGTGGCATGCTTGCATAGGCACCACGTCGAACAAGTGTTCATCCACATAATTACCCACTTTGAACTTGATCAATGCTTGCTTCACCACCTTTTGCTCCCCACATTCACTAAGCCATTGTAGGTGATAAGGTTTGGGATGTTTCAAGGTAGGCAATTTTTGTTGGGTAATTAGTGATTGACTCACAAAATTAGCACAACTTCCGGAGTCAATGACCATAGTGCATACAACACCCGCGACTCGGCATCTAACATGAAAAAGGTTTTCCCTTTGTAAAGTTTCTCCATCCTCCACTATCATAGCTCCTAAACTCCTCCTCACAACTAGAAAAGTATGAGGCTCGTCATCCTCCACCGCATCATCATGATAATCATCCTCTACTCCCTCATCTCCCTCTACTCCATCATCTTCCTCCGATTCACTCTCTTGTTCATAAGCATCATTACCAATAACAACCATGGTCCTGTTTGTAGGACACTCCTTAGCAAAATCTCCATACCCCTTGCATTTGTGACATTGAATGGAAGAAGAAGTAAGAGTATTCAATTGGGTTTTAGAATTACCTCCCACATTGGGTGTGTACTTCTCAAACGGCTTCTTCATATCTTTGCTAGCACTTGCTCCACTAGGTCCACTTGCATTTGTGAATCTTGCATTGGGAGTAGGATTTTTCCAATCCTTTGGCTTGTTCATGGAAGTAGAAGTGTTGCTCTTGTAACGGTTGGACTTCTCTTTATCAAGCCATTGCTCGGCTTGAATAGCGGCATCAAGGACTTCTTGAAGTGAAAGATAAGCATGCAATCTCAATTGTGAAGCTATACCATAGCTCAAACCATTCATGAAACGGATCACGGCTTGCTCCTCATTTTCAGTGTCTATATCCAAGGCCATTCGAGTTCTTTCAAACTCATCATAATATTCATGCACCGTCTTGACACCTTGCTTCAACTCATAAAGTTTCTTGAGTTGCTCTTGACGATATCTAGGAGTGATGTACTTGATACTCATGATACCCTTCAAGTCATTCCAACCCACATTCACGGGGATTCCCGCTCTTTTCCTTGATCTCTTGATGGATTCCCACCAAGTAGATGCATAGGATTCAAAGGATGAAATAGCATAAGTGCCTTTCTTCTCATCGGTCATCTCATTTTTGTCAAACAATCTTTCCATGTGTAGCACCCATTCAATGTAAGCCTCCGGATCACAATTCCCTTTAAAGGTTGGGAGATTAAGCTTCACACTATTGAGGTTGGTTTTGTCACGACCCCCACGGAAAGGTTTCTGTTGGCCCCCATAGTGATCTTTATTCACACCATACTCCCTTCTAGCATTCCCACCAACATACCCCATAGGTGGCCCTCGACCTCGGCCCCTACCTCTATCCACATTTCGACCCCAATTCATACCTCGCCTCGGTGGAAAGTGATCATCAAATCCATACATGTCATCACCATAATCGGCTTCCTCCCCTTCTTGAGCTTCATCGGCTTGCTCAAGAGGTTGCACATTTCGAATGGGTCTTGGTAGTGGAATGTTTCTTGGAGGGTTGTCCAAGATACGGGGAATGCCCGTTCGTTGGGGATTGCCCAACACTTGATCAATTCTCTCTCAATCATCCTTTACCCGTTGTTGATTGAGCAATTCAATAACACGGCTAACTTGCTCCGGGGTAAAGTTAGGACTACTTGAGACTTCAACTTGGACACTCGGAGTCCCTTTCTCAACTTGGACACTCGGGGTCCCTTTCTCAGATTAGACATTGGAAGTCCCTTGCTCGACTAGAGCACTAGAGTTCACCCTCTTAAGGCTTTCAATCCTCAAGTTCATACTATCCAATTTGGCAAGGATAGTAGCAAGGGCACTCTTAGCAAAATCTTCTCCTTCGGTAGACATTGTACCTACACAAGTAACAAACGTTAGCAAAACAACCTCACACACTCCCTCACTTGAGATCACTCGGCTCTCTCGTTTAGTGGTGGTGGATATTTCACTCGACTTGTAGTTCCAAAGCTTCACGTAGATGAGTAGCAATTCCTCAACTCAACCAAACTATTCACGAGTCAAGCACACTCCGGGGTGAGTGGAGTTAATGGGACTCAATGAAAGCTAGGCACTTTGAAGTGAGGACTTGAATAAAAAAGAATCTACGAATCTTCTTGGAATTCTACTCTCAAACTAATGCACGAATTCACGTAAAAGCAATGAAAGATTAGTGCTAATCAAGTAGAGAGATTACTTAGATAGGCACTAATAAGAGGTTAGGCAACAAAGAACAAGCAAACCTAGAAGAAACTACCCAAATCAACCCTTACGAGATTCAGGCGGAGCGCCCGAAAAATGATCAGTAGGGTTGGGCAGGCGGGACGCCCAGAGGTTAGGCGAAGCACCTGGAGCAAGAGTAGTTCAGGCGGAGCGCCCAAAGGTCTAGGCGGAGCGCCCGGACGAAGAACACCTGGGTTTTTCTACTCCGTGTTCTTCGTTTTCAATCCAATTTCTAGGCCGATTCCAAGGTGTTTTGGCCAAATTCAAGGTACCCAAAATTGTTCCTTGATACAACCTTCAATCCCCAATCAATTTCACACCCAAACAACCAACAAGTAAGGTTCAATCAAGATTTAAAGTTTTCAAGTTTGGGGTTTCAACATGGGTTTCAAGGTTCAAGGGTGGGTTTTGATTCGCCAAAAACTATGTTACCGAACTCCGAATCACAGGATTATTGTTGTAATTTGTTCGATTTTCAATAGAGATCAATCCCCAACAATTAATTCCAAAACCCCACAATCACACAACCCAAAATCAATCAAATTCATCAAGAACAAGGGTTTGGTAGGGTTTATCAACAATTGGGGTTTTCAATTTTCAATTCAATCCAATCCAAACAATTTTGGTACCCAATCGTCAAGTTTTCAACTAGGATCAAGATTCTATAACACCCACTTCAAGAATCTAACATACCCAAAAGTTACACCAAATTTTTGAATTTTTGAGTTTTCAATTTTTTTGTAATTTTTTTTTTTGCAATAACTTCAACAACAAGAAAACTAAACAAACTAACCTAAGCACGAAGAATCAAGGGTCGGGGTTCATAGAAACGATACCCAAACCTTGCTCTGATACAAAACTGATAAGAATCAAACGCGGAAAAAAGTAAAAGATAGGAACGAGACGTATCTCGATCACAAATCTCAAGTAGCAACGGAGAACCCATTCCGTTACACCCCGAGTGAAGGTCAAGAACACCTACGCTAGGCAACTACCCTCGAACTAACGTGAGCACGCAAGTAGAATGGTCGGGGGGGGGGAGGATTGGAATTCATCTAGATCCGCTAGAGGAAGAACAAGTCCCATTCAATAAGAGTTCAACTCTTCAACATAAGTGTATTTTAATCATCAAGGTAAGATAAGGAAATAAACTAACTAGCTAGATATATATATAGGTGTTTTTAGGCACCATATGAAAGGTCTAAAATGCCCACACTTAGACTTAGGAATAAAGGACCACGTAGGGTCAAATTAGTCTTAACAAAGCTAGGAATCACGTGCTTCAGCACTTTGGGCGGAGCGCCCGAGATTGGGGCGGAGCGCCCGGCACTTTGGACAGTGGGGTGGCCTAGGCGGGGCGCCCACAGTTGGGGCGGAGCGCCCAGGCCTAGGCATCCTCAGGCGGGGCGCCTGGATCCTCAGGCGGAGTGCCTGGATGACTGGGCTGCTCCCCTTGCGCTTTGAGCACTCGGAACGGCTTCCAATCGCTTCCTTCTTCTAGTCCCTTCCTCACCAAGTGTAGGTGTACTCCTTGGATCTCCTTAGCTTGGCTCCGAGTGAAGGGTCTTGTGGGGGTTTGGGTCTTATCAATTCGTAGGGTTAATGGTTTCAAGATGGGTAAATAATTCCACTTATGATAAATCATCTTCAGCAGGCGCTGCCAACCAATTTATTGTTCTAGCAATTTATGGTTTCAACATGTTCTAACTCCTGAAATGGTACAAAAATTGATTCTCTCAACTTTTTTAGCTTTGAAACAACAAGGTAGTGATATTACATTTCACTTTTGGCTTGTTTATTATGGCAATTCCAATCATATGACTAACTTCACTAATATGCTAAGATGCTCGTGTGGTCCATCGAAAATTCAAATTTTTAACTGTCGTAATTTACCTATTACCAAAATTTACAATACTATTCCAACTTTAAAGAATGATTTTGAATCACCAAAGCTCTCTACTAGTTTTATTTATGTTGAAATTTGGTAGATAATAATTGTGATATTCAGTTTCTGATAGTGGCTGCCTTGTGCAGGATTAGGTTTCGCGGAGGATAATTCCAAAAGGGCCTAAAATTGAAAGATTATCTATACACTTTCCAATTCCTACCGTCTTATACTTTTCTTGTACTTTTGTAGCTAGTAAAATTTAAATTTGGCATAAGTGTTTAGGACACTCAAATTCTATTGTGTTGTCTCATCTATCGAATTCTGGCTAATTGGGAAAGAAAAATTAATTTCTTGAATGTTCCTTTGATTGATCTACATGTAATTAGGCAAAAGTAAAATTCATCCTTTTCCTAATTTTAGTAATCATGTTGCAAAGTGTTTTGACGTAATTAACAATGATGTTTTGGGAATCTCACCAATTATCTCTAATGTTAATTTCAAGTATTTTGCGACATCCATGAATGATTATAACCAGTTTACGTGGATGTATTTTCTCCATTCAAATCTATGATATTTTCAATATTCAAGAATTTGTTGGCTTACATTGAGACTCAATTTTCTACTTGCTTTAAAGTATTAAAATCGAATTCTAGAGGAGAATTTGTCTCATGAAATCCATGATTTCTTGGTAAGAAATGAATTGTCTCACAACGCTCTTGCACACATACGCCACAAAATATTGGGCTTGATGAGCGTAAAAACCACCGTTTTTTATATGTAATTCGTACTTTACTAATTAAGTCCTCTGATCCATCTAAATACTGGGTAGAAGCTTTGTGTGTTGTTGTTTATTAAAAAATAGATTGTCATCTCAAGTGTTAAATATTGACCCTCAATATCATTGCTTTTATCACAAATATCCTAGCTACAATAATTCACATACCGTAGGTCATGTCTCTTTTGTACATCTTCCTCATTTCAAATGCAATAAAATTTATGTTTAATCTACTAAATGTACGTTACGGGTTAAAGTACTTCACATAAAGGCTTTATTTTCTATTATTCAGGTTGTAAGAAATTTCGTACTTCTAGAATGTTGTTTTCTTTGAGAATCAATATATCTTTTCCACTGTTTCTCCTATTTTTCCTACTTTTGAAGATATTTAATCTTCTACTAATAACTTCGAACCTAGAAGAACTTTGCCTTATCTCAAGACTGATCCACCATCTAAGACTGCTTCTAGACGAGAATGTGAGATCTCTTTTAAGCCATCCTTTTCTTGAGCCTATACGTCAATCTACCAGAGTATCTCATGCTCCTAAATGGTATAGTTTTTCTTCTACTTTATCCACGATCTTTGTTCTAACATGTTACTCTAAGCGTGAATGCTGGAAAAATGTAATGGTATAAGAACTCCAGGAACATCAAGAGAATTTCACATCAGACATTGTTCCTTGTCCCCGCTGGGTGTACATTGGCCTATTTATTTAAACTTCATTATAATGGAACTATAATCAGTACAAAACTCGATTGGTTGCCTTGGTAACAAATAGGAGTATGGTGCAGATTATAAGGAGTCTTTTGCTCATGTAGCAAAAATGATTGTAGTGCAAACTAATATTGCCATTGCTGCTTCATAAGGATGGACTCATTATCAAATGGATGTCAAAAAATGTATTTCTCCATTGTGATATCAAAAAAATATAATTATGTGAAACTTCTACTTCGTTTGTTCCCTCCCCCTTATCAGAAGTATGCAAGTTAAAGTGTTCTTTGTATGGATTAAAACAAGCTTCAAAAGTGTGGTTTGATTAGTTTCAACCTATTTTGCTTCATTTCTCTTTTGAGTGGAGCAAATATGAATCATCTTTATTTCTTTGTAACACATCTATAGGCTGTGTTCTTCTTTTGGTATAAGTAAATGTTATTATTTTTATAAAAACTAATTCTTTCTTGATAATTAGTCTCCAGCAGCAACTTAAGGATTCTTTTAATATGAAAGATCTTGGAATATTTAAATACTTCGTGGGACTAGAATTTAATTATGATTCTTCAGGTCTGTTGTTAAACTTCTGGGTCAGGTCGTGTGGACAGCCGACATCCTTCCCTAGACCTATTGAGCAAACCCTATATACTTTAACTAACATAAAGTGCAAACCGAATAACCAAAATACATAAGTACATATATATGACTAGCTTACCAAGTTTGGTAAGTGTAGACATGCAAAATTTTATGGGATTAAGTCCTTAAAAAATGTAGACTAAGTTTACAATTGTCTACCCAACAGCAAGGTTTAGAAATATCCAGACTAGATATCTATGAGTAGAAAAAAAAATTATATACATCTCCAAAAGGAGAAAAATAGATATAACAAAAGAAATCCAGACTTGGTGGTCATCACGAATAAAAGCTGGTCACGACAGACAGCCGGAATGTTCTCGCTCATACAATCATGTGATGAGCTAGGTTCTAGAATGGAACTCCTCATAAATGATATATTTCTAAACTCCTCATAGTCCCACGACATCAATTATACTATTGGGTTACCATTATGAGGTCAATTTTCCTGAATTCCGTAATTTCACTAATTTAGGGTTCTAACCCAATTAAACCAAGTCAAAATTCATGAAATCCTTACAGCAAAACCTCTAATTAATATCATAGAAGGCTTAGGGAATGTTACCTAATACATTTGGATGAACTGGTACCTTGAAATCACCTGATACCGACCTTATATTGGAGGATTTTGATTAAAAAAAATAAAGTCTGCCGACCTCTAGGGTCTATTTATACCCCGACTCAAAGTTTTCGCGCGCCTGCAGTTGGGAAAATGACTTTATTCAGCATAACAACACCATGCCGCACGCTTTTGTATAGAACTTATTCCTCAACGCTAACATACCCAAGCTGGTATTATCGCGCTGGCTTGGCTCCAAGTGGCCAAGTGGCGTGACAGGAGAGGCTAGTGCTGCATTTTTGGTCCGAATGGAACCAGAACAACCCCAAACTTTTCACATAAGTCCCAAGACACATTCATTACTTTCTTGCGAACTCAGATCTCGAAGACCTCTGATACACAGTATAAGGGTTAAGTAGAAAGAGGAAAAGCTTCTTCTCCCATAAGATATGCAAAAACTGTCGGAACTACCTTGGATTTCACCTCCAAAAGTTTACACAAGTCACAAATGACAACAAAAATCTAGTAACACTTTTGGATTTTGAAATGGAGATTATATACGCGAAACAGGGTCGAAAACCATAATTTAGCTTTACTGAAACCATAAAATAAAAATGTCATCCAAGACATAACAAGCGAGGCCTAATTGAGCTAAAACTTTACAGACATGTCTTAATAGACCTTATGGAGCTTTAAGACTGTTGGCTTGCAAATCGGAATCCAAACGTTCAGAGCAAATAATAAGAGTTGTTTCATTTTCCTCCACATAGTTTCTCATTTATCTTCTAACAAGCCAGAGTCTAGAGGACCATCACTAGAGAATACTTGAATGAACCTTTGACAACCAATTAACAAACACCATTACATGATCACTCAATGAAAATCATAAACAGGCGATAAGAACTCTTAAATTCAGAGACCAAGATTGTACCTGAATCATCAAAGAGGGGAGGATAGCTCTTTCCCATACTTGACTCAAGCTCCCGAGTGTCCTTCTCATGAGGACGGTTGTGCCATCGCTCCTTTACCATCGGAATCTCTTTCAAATTCAGCTTTTGGATATTTCAACCAACGGTAACAGCTGAAGACACGTCATAACCTAGATTTACATTTAGCTAAGCTGGATGTACCTCAATAACCTCAGAAGGATCTCAGATGCACTTCCGAAGCATCGAAACATGAAATACTATACGAACCGGCATAGATTCTAGCAAGTCAAGTCAATAAGCCACCTTACCGATACGCTTCTCAATCCAGAAAGGACCGATGAACCTGGGACATAACTTTCGTTTCTTCCCGAACCGCTTTACACCCTACACCGGTAACACTTTAAGGAATACCATGTCACCAACCTCGAACTATAACTCCCAATTCCTCCCATCTGAATATGATATCTACTTGCTCAATCTTGAATAACACAAACCCGTATCCAGTGTATGACGTACCACATCTGAACCTATTACCTTCACATTATGGGACTCAAACCAGCAAATCTGAGAAAGGCATCGAAGGTAATACAATGCCTTGAATGGAGCAATCTGAATAGAAGACTGATAGCTATTATTATAGGCAAACTCCTCTAAGGCCAAATGATCATCTCAATGGCCTCCGAATTCTAATACATAAGCCCTCAACATATCCTCCAGAAAAGTTCACTCAAACTGACCATCAATCTGTGGATGAAATGTTGTGCTGAGCTGAACTTGAATACCCAATTCTCTATGAAAAGCCTACCAGAACTGAGAAGTGAACTAGGAACCTCGACCAGATCTAATAGATAAAGACGTGCCATGCAACCAAACCGCCTGTTCGATAAAGATCTCAGCCAGTTTCTTAGATGAGTAAGTCATTTTTATTAGAATGAAATGAGCAGATTTTGACAATCTATCAACAATAACCCAGACTAAATCATGATGCCATAAGGTCTTTGGCAAACCAACTACGAAATCCATACTACCCACTTCTACTAGGGAATGGGTAAGGCATGAGCCAACCCATTCTAGCCTCATATGCTCATACTTAACTTGATGACAATTTATGCACCGAGACACATGATCGAAGACATATTTCTTCATTCCCTTCTACTTTCAGTGATACTAGGATGGATTAAATATCGCGAGCTATGGGCCTTACAAAGAAAAAATTGCCTCAGATCATCGATATCATGAACATAGACTCTAGCATTAAGCCAAACAATACCATCGACATCTAGCTCGAAAGGAAGAGCTCCTCCACTTTGAACACGACCACACAACTCTCGAAGATAGGTAACCTCAAATTGCCTTTCCTTAATTAGACTTACTAAGGAAGACTGAGCCACAACATAAGTCAGGACACGACTCGAGTCTAGGCTAACATATCTCACTCTTGAGTCGTCAAGACACTACAATCTCAAGCTAAAGGCCTAATATCAGCATCAAGAAAAACCAAGCTGCCCATGGACTTCCTGCTCAGTGTATCTGCTACAACATTAGCCTTCCCGGATAGTAGCAAATAGTGACATCATAGTTCTTAATCAACTCAAGCCACCTCCACTGCCTGTCATTCAGATCCTTCAAAGAGAGAAAAAATAGCAAACTCTTGTGATCGGTATAAACCTCACAAGGCTCACCATATAAATAATGCAATCAGATCTTCAAAGCGAATAACACAGCTGCCAACTCAAAATCATGAGTTGGATACTTCTTCTTATTTACCTCCAACTGCCTGGAACCATCAAAGATAAGCTTGTTGTGTTCCATCAGAACACATCCCAAGCCAACACGGGAAGCATCACAATAGACCACGAATCCACCAGTACCGAAAGGAAGAGATATCGCTGGAGCTGAGGTCAATAAGGACTTGAGCTTTTGAAAGCTCGCCTCACACTCATCAGACCATCAAAAGTGGACTGCTTTATGAGTCAAACGAGTCAGAGAAGCGGCAATAGTGGAGAACTTCTCCACGAAATGGCGATAATATCCTATTAAATCGAGAAAGCAGCGGATCTCCATCCGAGTGGTAGAACGGGGCCAACTCTGAACTACCTCAATCTTCTTTAGATCAAATTTAATGCCCTTGTTGGACACCATGTGACCTATAAAAGTTATAGAATCAATCCAAAATTATCATTTTGAGAATCTGACATAAAGCTTAAGATCAAAAAGTGTTAGAAAAACCAACCTCAGATCATATGCATGCTCCTCACGACTGCAAGAATAGATTAGAATGTCATTGATAAATACGATGAAAAAATAATCTAGAAATGGCTTGAATATCCAATTTATAAGATACATGAAAGATGTTGGGGCATTGCTAAGCTAAAAAAACATAACTAGGAACTCACTACTAGAAATTCACGTAATTTCGAAGGACTACCTTCGATGGCAAACCGCCTGTGAATGATTTTGATGGGCGGCCATCGGAGAAAATACAAAAAAATTATTATTTTATTTTCGATGGGCAGCCACTAGTAATTAAAAAAAATAGTATAAATTCCGAGAGGGTGCCGTCGGAAGCCCATTAATAACAAATCAAAACAGATTTGGCCCTTAGTTGCAATAGCAGCAGCAGCAACAATAGGAGCAATAATAGTAGTAGCAGCAATAGCAGCAACATCAGCAGCAGCAACAATAGTAGTAGTAGTAGCAGCAGCAGCAATAGCATCAACATCAGCAGCAGCAACAGTTGCTACATGCAGCAGCAGCAGCAGCAGCAGTAGTAGTAGTAGGAGCAGCAGGAGTAGCAGTAGATGTTTTTATATTTTGATGAAAAGCTAAAGACTTGAACTTTGTTAAAATCAAATTAGTTGCTTGAACACTCGTAATACACTATATTACTAATGAACAATTTGTAGCTATTGAATACTTAATATATTGTTAAAGTTGTATTGATAAAAAATTAAGATTAGTAATTTGAGAAAATTTAGAACATTAGTGATGAAGGAAATGTGTATTCTATCGAATTTGGCTAATTGGATTAGTTAAGTCACCTTAACATTATTTGATAAATTAGAAGATAAACGTTAGCTGCACAAAATAGTAGTAGTAGCAGCAGCAGCAGCAGCAGCAGCAGCAGCAGCAGCAGCAGCAGCAGCAGCAGCAGCAGCAGCAGTAGGAGTAGTAGCAGTAGTAGATGTTTTTATATTTTGAGGGAAAGCTAAAGACTTGAACTTTGTTATTATTTCAAACTCGGATTAGTTTCTTCAACATGTAAGCTAAAAAAGATTATCTAGATGTGTGTTATACTTATTCATCTATTTTTACATTTGGCTAATTAAATCAGTTAAGTCGCCTTAATGTTATGTGATGAGCTGATGAACTTGGATTTAGTATCGTTGATGAACTTGGAATTAGTATGATTGATGAACTTAGAATTGTTGTGTTGGAATCATTTTTAAGTGACTTTAGTATCTTTTCCATCAAGATCAAATATTTCATGGATATCAACGTCGAAGACTCAATTGAAATTGTTCTAGATACGATCGAAGACTCAATTGAAATGGTACAATATACAATCAACACTCAATTAAAATGGTACTAGAATCGAACTTGGATGAAGAAGTTGAATTTTATGCCGAACTACAAGAAGTTGTTGATGTAATGTTACATACATATCTTCCCAACTTCTATTTAGATGTTACCATGGAAAGAAAGACTTTGTTTGTACTAGACATGGATTTGACAGAAGTCTTATGCGGTTATAATTGCTGAATAATTTCTTTATGTAGTACATAAACTTGTATTTAAAACAAGTATTATTTAATTATGGATATTGAGTACATTGTTTGTTAATTGGATGTGTAGTAGACTTTTTATTAAAGTATTTAGTTGTTATAGTTTGTTGAAAGCCCATTTTCTGGCTATATATTGATTTTGGCAGGTAGTGTATTAAATTTTTAACAATTTGTATTGCATAATCTGGCTTATTACAATGGCATTCCATCTGAAATGAGCCAAAATATTTTCCAAAAATACATACATAATGGCAGGCTCCTGTCCCAAAAACTAAAAAAAAAAAAATTATTAATTAAATCCCGATGGCTAGCCGTTGGAAGATGATTAAAAAAATAATATTATTTTAATATTTTGCCACTGAAATCCGTCAGAATTTTTTTATTTTCATCGTCTTGTATGCAAATCAAATGCCGACAGAAGTCCATCAGAATGGCATCGGAATGTCCGATTGTGGCCCGTCGAAACCCGAATTCTGATGGGTGTATTCCTACGGACTTTTCCATCGGAATTAGCGTTATTCTGACGGTATTCCCACAGATTTTTCCGTTGGAATCCAGCGCATTTCTAACAGTGACTCGTAATGCCCTTAACGAGTCTAGAAAGAAGTCTTTACGATATCTGACTCCAGAACCTTCAGTTGATGATATCTAGATTGCAAATCAATTATAGAAAAGAATTTAGCTCCCTTTAACTAATGAAATTAATCATCGCTACGAGACAAGAGATATTTATACTTGATGGTGACTTTATTCAGTTGCCAATAGTCGATACACATCCGCATAGTCCTATGTTTCTTCTTCACGAATAATACAGTAGCTCCCCAAGAGAAAACAACCGGCTTGATAAATCCCTTATCCAATAAAGCATGCAACTTCTCATTCAATTCCTTCTAATCTGACGGAGCCATGTAATGAGGAGGGATTGATATTGGTTGAATCTTTGGAACAACATCGATACCGAACTTGATCTTCCAATAAGGAGGAAGACTCGACAGATCATCTGGAAACACGATGAGGAAGTCCCTCACCACAGGAATAGAGTCAAGGGATGGAATCCATATTGATATCTCGAACCAAAGCACAATATGCTAAACATCCTTTATCCATCAATTGCTTTGCCTTTAGAAAGGAATAGTACGCCCTGTGGGTGGCAAATGATAACCTTACCACACCACCGGCGCTGAACCAGGAAGAGAAAGGTAAACTGACTTGGCAGGACAATCCAGGTGGCATAACGCAGCCACCAGTTTATACCAATAATAACATTGAAATCTACCACATTTAAAACAAAAAGGTCTACCAAGATCTTACGACCCCTAAAGGATACGGTACACACAAGATAAACTCGATCCACTACTAAAGAATCTCCTAGAGGAGTTGTAACACTGAAGGGATAGCAGAGACACATATAACCAACATGGAAATCCACAACAAACTAGGGAGACACATATCAGAGAATATGCATCACATCCACATATGGATAAGATACCTTTAACAACTATGATGACCACCTCTAGAAGGACTACTAGCACCACAGCCACGATCTATGGTGCATCATGCGCTATATAAGATCAAGATGAAGTACCCTGAGGCAGCATAAGTGCCTGAGGGTGAGGTAAAGGAAGGCTGCCTCCCTGCTAAAATAGGGGACAATCCATTTTTATAATGACCAACATCTCGATAAATAAAACCTTTACCTGTAGATGAGGTATTGGGATGCCCACCTGGACCACAGAATCTCTTGCTCTCCCCCTTTAGCTCTTCCTGCTCTAATTTATAATAAGCTTCATATATACGAGCAATATCCACAATATCAAATGATGTACCATCCCCAATCTCATGAGCCATGCTAGACCTCAAGGAAAGACAAATTCCATCAATTAATCCCGCGACTCACTCTGAAGGCTCACGAACAAAGTCTAGCGCATAGTGAGACATATTCGAGAATCAGATCTCATAATCAGAAACAAACAGTCTACCCTGCCATATTCTCTCGTGCTGATGACGCTTCTCGTCCAGCTGGCTGCAAAGGAGAATTTTTTACATAAACTTGTGTGAAAACTCGCACCAGGTCAGCTCAGCCAAGCCCTGCCTAGCAGAAAGAAGGGTAGTCCACTATGCCAAGGCTGGACCCTCAAGCTAAAAAGAAGTATAGTCTCCACTATACTCCTCCAAAGAACCCAAAACCTCCAATATATGCTGACAGCGGTCTAGAAACTTCCGATTATTATCTAACGATCGACTTGCAAAAGTCGACAGCTGCAAAATGAGCAATAGTACTCACTGCCACTAGAACACGAACTGATGTAGCGATATTCTGACCTATGATAGGAGCTCCATAAGCCTGAACACTGGCCACAACGGTAACCTTAGGAGCTGTCTGAGGCATAAGAGGTCCCTGAGGCAACTGAGTTACCAAAAATCTCATGAAGGCTTCTTGGAGGGTTGGAGTAACAATGAATCCCAGGTCACCCTACCTCTGAGGAACTAGTACTGCTTGGCCTTAATAAATGGATCATTAGCACAATCCACAACTCTCGCGACCTGGGCAGCGTTACCACTACCTTAACCATGACCTCTACCTCGGATCATACCAAGGTCGACACCTCCACCACCTGGAGCAGCTGGCATAGGGATTGTCGCCTCTACCTTTTCTGCCTCACGTTAAAAGATTGCACAAGTACTAACCATTTACTGTAGGTGAGTTAACAAAGAGCCTTTAACTTCGAAGAAGACCCACACACGATCAGGAAAGAAAGAAAGGGAACTGCTTGAATGCCACCATAGCTTCTCGTAGATAGGTATAGACGTATTTGTCCGATCAGTGAGACTCTATTAGAATTTTCTATGATATAGAAAGATTCTAAAATTGCCTCTGATACCGACTAACATGACCCGTATTTACGCCTAGATCGTGTGGGCATCCAACATCCTCCGCTCGACCCATCGGGCGATTCTTATGGCCTTTAACTAGCATAAAGTGCAAACCGAAACCTTGAAAAGACATAAGCACATATATATATGTGTGTGTGTGTATAACGTCCTCGCTCCTCAATCATGCGATGAGCTAGGTCCTAGAGTGGAATCCGTCGAAACGAAAGACAAAATAGAAAATAGATAAGGAGAGAGTCAAAAAGACACAGTAAGTGAGGTCTAGCTAACTACCTCAAAGAATAGATAAGCTAGCTAAGGAGTTAGCAATCAGCAATAAAAAGCTGATAGTCACTGCACAGAATAGTCGATGCATACGATCGCATATAGCCAGCAAAATCATGTAATGAAATGGAATGAATGAAATATGATGCAATAGAGTCACATGTGCCCAAATTAATAGAGCGGAATCCTCCTACATCTAGGGCAGAATCCTCCTACTCAATATGGTATAAAATGGATGGAGCGAAATCCTACTGCTCCTGGGGCGGAATCCTCCTACCCCTAACATGACATCACAACCCACAATGAGAGAATATAGAAAGAAGATATATTTCCAGGGTACGCTGTAGTGAGTACGCCATGTCGGCAGCTAATCCCGTGAAGCAGAGGTAAGTAGGATATTCATAGGGCTAAAAGTCGTCAAAGAAATGGAGACTATCACTTACCTCAAGTCTAGAGCCCAATCGACTACTTAACAATCTCTTTTCCTTTTTAAAGCCTCTTGAAACAATTTTTCTCTAAGCCACAGAAGAATAACCATTAGTATAAGTGCCCTCATAAGGAATATTTTATAATAGAATGAAAATAGAAGGAAATTACTAAATTTCCCTTGGGCTTGGCTTAGCCGAACACCCATAAATGATATGTTTCCGGCTCCCACATAGTCCCACGACACTAATTTTTTTATTAGATTACAATTCCGAGGTCAATTTCCCATATTCTCCAATTTCACAAGTTTTCGGTTCCAACCCAATTGAACTAAGTAAAAATTCATGAAATCCTTACCCCCTAAACCACTAGTTAACATCATAGAAGGCTTGGGACCGTTAACTGATCTATTTTGATGAAGTGGTACCTTGAAATCACCTTACACCGACCTTATATTGGAGGATTTTGATGAAAACTTAACTCCCCTAAGCTCTAGGGTGTATTTATACCCCGACTCAGCGCTTTCGCGCTCATGCAGTTGCGATAGAAACTTGGTCCGCGTGACCCCATTTAGACGCGCGCTTTGGTGTAGAACAGATTATTCCTTTAATGCTAACACACCCAAGCTGGTGCTATCGCACTAGCTTGGCTCCGAGTTGCCTGATAGGACAAGTTGGTGATGCATTTTCGGTTTACCACCACAAATTTTTCACGCAAGTCACAAAATGCATTAATGACTTTCTCGAAAACTCAGATCTTGAAACGGATCTCCGATACGTAATACAAGGGTTAACTAGAAAAAAGGAAAAACTTCATCTTTCGAAATATATTCAAAAATAATTCGAACGACCTCGAATTTCATTTCTAAAAGTTCAGATATGTCATAAATGACCACAGAACCTAGCAATACTTTTGGATTTTGAATGGAGCTCATTTACACGAAATGAGGTCGAAAACCATAATTCGGCTTTACGGACACCTTAAAACAAAAACATCTTCCAAGACTTACCAAACGAGGTCAATTGAGCTCAAACTTTATAGACATGTCCTTATAGACCTTACAATGATTTTAAGGCTGTTGACTCGCAAATCGGATCCCAAACTCTTAAAACGACAAGTCAGGGTCTTTTCACTAGCATAAATATACTTATGATTTTAAAGCTTTGGCTAGTCTTCAAGAATTTCCCTCTATAGATACTCCATTAGAATTGAATGCAAAGTATTGCCGTAAGGATGGAGATACTCTTCTCAAGCTAAATTTATTTCAGCAATTAGTTAGGACCCTAAATTATCTGAGAATTACCCGGCCTAATATCTCTTTCGTAGTTCACCAAGTTAGTCAATTTATGCAAGCTCCTTATCATCTACATTTGGTGGTTGTTCGTCGCATCATTCGATATCTCTTAGAAATATCTACCCATGGTTTGTTCTTTCCTAGTGGTTCTTCTATTCATCTTAATGCATTTAGTTATTTAGATTTGGCTGGATGTCCAGATACTTATTGCTATGTCAGAGGTTGATAGCTTTTTCTCGAAGATTCCTTTATATCCTGGAAGAGGAACATGCAAAATCATGTTTCAAAAGCATCAACTGAGTCTAAATGTCGAGCCATGTCTACTGCTTGTTCTCAGATTGGTGTCGACTTTATGGGACCATTTGTGAGTTCGTTTGGCAACAAATACATCTTGGTAGTGGTGGATTAGGACTCAAAATAGATGGAAGCGGTTGCGCTCCCAAACAATGATGCAAAAAGTGTTGTTTCTTTCTTGAAGAAGAGCATTTAATTTCGATATTGGACTCCCTCTACCAAAATAAGTGATGGAGGTTCACTTTGGCAATTGAGCATTTGTAGTCTCCTCCAAAAGTATTGAGTGAAACACAAAGTTGCGACTCCCTACCATCTACAATTAAGTGGTCAAGTAAAGGTTTTCAATCGATAGATTATAAACATTCTTGCTGAGACGGTCAATGCGCACCAAACTGATTAGGCAAGGAAACTTGATGAAGCCTTGTGGGCCTACCAGATTGCGTACAAAACTCCAATTGAAATGTCTCTGTTTAAGTTGGTATTAAGTAAGGCATGTCACTTGCTAGTGGAACTGGAGCACAAGGCATGGTGGTTATTAAATAAGTTGAACATGGGTTGGGATAAAGCAGGTAATGCACGAATCTCTCATCTGAATGCAATTAAGGAATTTCGGTATTGGGAATATGAAAATGCAATTCTTTCCTTGGAGAAAATGAATTTGTTGCATGATTCAAAAATTTGAAACCGAAACTTCAAGATTTTGGTCGTTTCTTAGAAAGCTTAAATCAAAATGGACGGGTCGATTCGAGGTAGCGGGTGTTGCATCTTTATGGATCGGTGAATATTGAGACAAAGAAGGGTGATAGAGTTTTTCAGGTGAATGGTCAAAGAGTGAAATATTACTTAGGATGTGATTTTGCATCTATCTTGTGGATTGTTGAAGGATATTGTCATGCCGCAACATTAAATCAGACACTTCTTGGGAGGCAATCCATATTTTTAGGCTAATTAGTTGTTACTTGTGCAGGTATCTTGATTGAAGTGAAGGATGAAGGAATAGAGAAATTTGAAAATTTTTACAGGGGGTAGATCAACCTGGCAAAGAGGTGGACTACCTCCACCTAAGCAGAGTGCCCAAAGCTGTAGGTTGTTGCCTAATGAATAAATATAATGTCTTAAAAATTTGGGACTTGAATATTTTATAAGTATGGGAAAAGAGGTGGACCACAACAATGCAAGATGGACCACCTCACTAAATGAGTGGTCGCCTAATGAAGGAATCAGAATCTCCAAAAATGTGAGACGTGAAAAATTTTCTAACTATTAATGAAAGAGCACTTGCCCTACATTGTAGACGGACCGCCCTTATGTATGTTTTCTAACTATTTTGTGTTAAGTGAAATAGCGAGCCACCTAAACCTTAGGGGTGATCACCCCGTCGGGCAGACCTGACCTAGATCGGGGGTTTAATTAGGTTGTTCGCGCCTATTTCTCTCCTGATTTCCACCACTACACTACCACTGGAAAATCACAGAACCGCCACCTATATCCACAAATTCTATAGCAAGCATTAACTAGTCACATAATACCACAACTACATTCTCATCCTCCAATTCCTCACTTTGATTCGGGTATTTTACTTTTCATGTCTTTATTTTAGATTTTTCTTAGATTTCCCTTAGTTTGATATAAGTAGAAGTTAATAGTTAGATTGCTTGCTAGATATTACAGGTTTTGTACTTAATTACTTGAATTATTATTATTGGGAATCATGCTTGGTTGGGGGAAGGAGTATGTTAAAGTAATACTTTGTGCCTTGAATATTTGAATCCATGAAAAATTGCATGCTTGATCTTGAATGTTGCTTCCTTAATGTGCGTACGTAGAGAGAAAAAATAAGTGTTGGGAGAAAAACATGTGAGGAAGTGATGGCAAAAAACAAGTGAGTGTAAAATGAAAAAGTAAAGTAACTCTATGTGGGGCTTGCTAAGGTCATTTAGGTGGCCGCCCCTCTAAAAGGGTACCAACCTGTTCTTGAGTCGAGTTGTATAGTTCTTAAACTTTATGAACAAACAACTGCCTAATCTTGCGGCAGGCCACCCCTTTATGATGTATGAAAAGAATTTCTAAGTGTGGAAGTAAACCCTCTTTGTTTTTAAGAAAGGTTGACCGCATCATCTTCAGGCAAACCATCTTTTCTAAAGGGTGGTGACCCACCCTTTTTTATAAAACTAAAAAAATATTCTAAGTGTCGAATTTTAGGACACTATTTTGATGAAAAAGCGACTGCCCTCAAAGTAGGCGTCCCGACCTAGGATGATTGCACCTTGGCTCAGCTTTCCACTGCCCACCAGTTGAGAGATGTGCCATCCGATGAAGAGGTTGATGAAATTAGGGAGGCATCCCCTGCTCAATCACTAGAACAAACACCTCTTCCCACCCTGCCAAATCAAGAAGAGGAAGCTGAGACCCAGAAACCAAAGGAGGTGAACCAGAAATACTGATGAAAATGGGACTACTAACTTATTGGGAGAAGCCCTACATCTCTAAAGTTGCATTTCATGACTACTGGAGAGGAACATCAAACCAGAGCATCACAAGCTAAAGAGTGATAGGCACGAAAAATGTGTAAAAGCATAACCCTCAATTCGTAGAAATGTTAAATCTGTGGACAAAATTATTTGCCAAGCCATTAGAGACTGCAATGAGATAGCTATCCAGGAGTTTTATGCAAATCTTTGGAGGATAGCGAGGAATGAATTCAAAGTGTACTATCTAGAGAAATATGTGAGTTACTCTTCAAAGACATTTAATCAATTTATGGGGCTGTGAAACTTCACTCCAAAGGAATTGAAAAGCTTGAGATGTCAAAAATAGATCAACGCAAGTGGTTAGCTCCATTCATTGGGAGGGAACCAATTCCTCCATTGCTTAAAGAATGAGCCCTGATCTGTAGGCCATATTTGAACTTTGAGGCTAAAGGGTGGCAATCAA
This sequence comes from Petunia secreta, assembly GCA_029990175.1. NCBI lineage: Eukaryota > Viridiplantae > Streptophyta > Magnoliopsida > Solanales > Solanaceae > Petunia > Petunia secreta. Next base: position 23,587,276 of record JARKIP010000022.1, on the reverse strand, counting down.
TAGTGATCTCCCAAGTGTTACCTTTAAGAACTTGACCACAAGTGCATCCCAGAAAGGGTAGTGATTATAACGATGCATCATGTCAGGTATTAAGCAGAATTTGGGTATGATCATAGCTAAGAACATGTTTAAAGAAGCAAAGGATGAGAGCACAAACTATCCATATCCGAGTACCTTGACAGCACTTCTGAACTGTAATAGTGTGGAGATGTTTATGGATAACAAGTATTTTAAGCCAATGGGTCGGTTCAGCTTGTACGAGATTGAAGATGTTGGTAACCCGGTTAACCCAGCTCTCGTAGTTGCTCCGCTAACCACCACTTCAGGTAATCCCACTGCATCCAACATTCCATCTTCATTGAGCTCACCCCTTTTCTATATTGAGGTTGGTTCTAGCTCTGTCCTTGAGGATCTGACTCAAGTGGTGAAAGACATAGACACTAATTTAGCAGGCCATTTGACACGACCCGGAATACGACTAGGCCGTGCGGGCACCCGACATCCTTCCCTAGACCCGTCGGGCGAACCTTTACCGATTAAATTAAGAAAATAAATATAATTCAATTCATAAATAAGAACAAGACCTTAAAAAAACACATACATACTGATACCTCTGCGCTGTACAAAAGAAATTACAGCTGACTACCCAACATACTAGGTTTATACTATCCAGACTAGACATCTAAGAGTAAGAAAAAAGACAGATACCTTCTGAAGGGAGCAAAATGCAACTGAAATAATAACCAATAAACGTGTGGCCATCCGGAATAAAAGCTGGCTCACCCTGACAGCTGAAGTCGTCTTCGCTCCTTCACAACGTGGCCAACTCAATCCTGGAGCGACCCTGCCGAAACGATATAGATAGACAAGAAACAAACCACAAACAAGGGTGAGTCAAAAGGACTCAATAAATGGGGCAGACTAGCCACCTCAAAGAATAGGATAGCTAGCCAGGGAGAAAAGAAACAGATAGACCAAATTCTTCTTATTTAAATTATGAAAAGGCAGAGCAAGATAATAACCGGAAACACATATGAAACCATAAACTCAACCAGGAATATGAGCCAGAAACATGTTAACAAATAAGCAATGCACATATAAGCAGAACAGTAGTCATGTACCGCAAGTCTACACAATGGTATAAATTGAGATGCAATAAAATGAAGTGAGATGAAATGAAATATGATGCAAAGGGTCACATGTGCCCGTAATCCCATCCCGAAGCGGAATACTCCAGCATTCGAGGGGAACTCAATTTGATAACCAACTGGGGCGGAATACTCCTGCTCATGGGGCGGAATACTCCTGCACCCGATATAATATAAAACAGAGGCGGAATACTCCTGCACTCTACTGGGGCGGAATACTCCTGCACCCGATAAAATGTAAAGCTGAGGCAGAATACTCCTGCACTCTCCTGGGGCGGAATACTCCTACCCTCAATATGATACAATGGAGCGGAATACTCCTGCTCCTGGGGCGGAATACTCCTGCACCCAATATGATATGCAATGTAATGCATAAGAATGACATATAATGCATATGAATACAATGTGATGCAATAATAATCCTTCACCAGCGCGGGACTCTCATCGACAGCCGGGAAGTAGATTCTAACTCACAGCTAGAGCACAATGCTAAAATCCTCAATGCTACACCAACAACAGGACATAACATCTAATATATAATGTAAATCCAAAGCTAAGGCATAATGAGTACGCCTATCGGCAGCTACACACGTAAGGAACACGTGGTAGAAAATGCACGAGGCCAGGTGCCTCCAAAGAAATGGATATAAACACTTACCTCTTCCAAAAGTTAGTACGGCTAATCAACAACCGCTTTATCCTTTTGTTTCCTTGCCAAAAGATCCCACTCTATTCAATAAGCAGAAAAATATATCAAATTAGGCTAAAGACTTTATTCCTTACATCTTAGGGCAATCCGGTTAGGAACCTAATACCCTATTCGCATACACAATACGCAGGCCAGGCCTATGTATAGGGTTTAAGGTCACATAACCAAACCCTAAATAAATTACATTTATAAGTTGCCCATAACTCACTGAGTACGAATATATAATTAATTCCATTATCGGGGTCCATTTGACCCTTTAAACTATTAATTAAACTTATTAAAACGATGGCTAATATTCCAAGTTTTACCGTTAAAACATATTCAAACATACGTAATAAACTCAAATAATATATTAGGATCATTACCTGAATGTTTCGGGGTGAAAATTATACTTTTCTCCTGCCCCTTTTCTTATTTTCTGGCATTTTTTTCTTCTCCGCATTTTCTGCTTCATTTCACTGTTCTCGTTGTTATGTTTTTGGTTTTGCTAAGAACTTAGCATATTATATGCTAAGCCCACCGCCTCATCTGGTCACTTTCAATTTCATTCCTTATTTTGTCTGTTTCTTTTTTGTCTTTTGTCTTTTTTTTTTTTCTTTTTTCTTTAAATTCACTGCTACGGTAAAAATTAAAACGGTACCCTACGATATTCGAAATAATTCCAACTTTTGCATACAAGTTATACAAAATATATATAGCATACTCGCTAAGACAGATCTCAAATCGGATTCCCGAAACTCAAGATGCGAATTTAAATAGAAAAAAGTCAAATTATTTAACTTTCGGCATTTCAGCGGAAATTAGTCGAACAACATCGAAATTCACTTTCGAAAGATCACAAAAGTCACAAATAATCATACGAACCTAACGGCGCTTTTGGATTTCGAATCGAAGCTCATTCGCCAAAATCGAACTCGAAAATCTCTTTTAATATTTATCGACAATAAAAACTGAAACCTTCTTCCGATGCCTACCAAATGAGGTCTGATTTAGCTCAAATTTTACAGACAGGTCCTAATGGACATTACGAATATTACAGACAGGTCCTCCACTTAAACTCTCGTTCGTCCTTGAACGAGCCTACGTCTAAAGCAAGATTCACGCTGATAACAAAAGAACTTGCACGACCTTCATAAACTATCATACGGAATTTTTCTAATGATTACAGAATTAAAATTATAACACGAACACCGAACTCTTGGAATAAAATATATCTGGATAATATGATAATACCATTGCCTGGATTATTCTGACTAAGATGATCCTTCCTCGATCACGAGAGGAGAGTTCTACATTTTCGAAACAAAGGTACACGAAACTTTGAATGGGTTAACATGATTCAGCCGATACTCACCTCTCCGATATACCTTTCGATATAGAACGGGTCGATGGAACTAAGAATTAGCTCACGCTTGATGCAATAGGGGAGCCTTTGATGCGGGGCATATGACCTCAAGGCCGCTCACTAGAAGTCAACCAAAGTTGATTCAAGACACCCATCTTCACTTGACATGGAGGGACGTGGAAGGAGGCTCCGAGAGTAACTCGAAGATCATGCTTTTGAGCACCATGGATGGAGGACTACTTGGGCTCCAAGGGGATCCACCTCAAGCTCATTTTGAGCCTCTTGCACAAGTTCCAGAAGGAGGCGGAGCGCCTCAAAGCTGAGGCGGAGCGCCTACCAAAAAGCAGAGGGCTGAACAGAAGAAGGCGGAGCGCCTCAACCTGGAGGCGGAGTGCCTCACCATCCTGAGGCGGAGCGCCTCAACCTGGAGGCGGAGCGCCTCCCCCTGTGTTGGCCTGCGGGATATTTTTATTACTTTTTGCTTGAACTTCCAACTATAGCCCTGCGTGGCCTTATTTGTTTTAACCCACTTTGGGGTACTTTAGACCTTTTAGTATGACTAAGTGAAGCCTATAAATACTTCACTTAGCCTCCTCAACCATCAGCTTACCTTGAATCTTGTGAATGATGAATAGAGTTTATCTCTTTATTGAAGAAACCCTTTCTTTGGTTGCTTGAATTCACTAGTGGAACCTAGTTGAGTCTTGAACCGAAAACCCGATCATTCTACTTGCGAGTCCCGGGTGCGACTCGAGGGTGGTTGCATAGTGTAGGTCCTTCTAGACGCCGATTCGGGGGTATCTCGGGACAAGTTCCCCGGGGTTACTTCGAAGGGAGTTCGAGAAGTGTCTCGCTCTCCTATCTTTATTGTTTTGTCGTATTGATCCTTATCATCTTGGTATCAGAGCAAGGCTCGGGTTTTGTTTCTACAAACCCCTGACCCTTGATTCTTCGTGCCTAGGTTAGTTTCTACGTTAGGTTCTTATTTGTTGTTGAAGAAAAAGAAGAAAATACAAAAAAAATAGAAAAAGTTGAAAAAACAAAAAAATTTGATCATAGATTCTTGGTTTGTTGGACCCATTGTGTGATTGTTATTGGGGTTTGTTCCTTATTGGAAACCCGTTCTTTTGGTACCCTAAATACAAGAGTTGGAGTTGAAACGAAAGATTTGAAAATTTGAAACCCTTTGAAAATTTGAAAATTTTGAAACCCTAGTTTTGAAGATGATGAACATGGTGGATTGTTTGTTTTATTGGGGTTTGGTAAAAGTTGTTGGGGTTTGTTCTTTGTGATTGAAACAACATTGGGGTACGTTTGAATTGCTAAAACAACGTAAGAATTGTCGGATTTTTGGGTGCAAAACCAAGAAAACCTGAAGTGAAACTGTGTTGAAGGTTGCAGGAGGCGGAGCGCCTAGGTTCTGAGGCGGAGCGCCTCAAGTCTGTGACCTCTCTGGAATTTGCTGAGGCGGAGCGCCTCCCCACAGAGGCGGAGCGCCTCCAACAGAGGCGGAGCGCCTACTCTTTTGAGGCGGGGAACCTACTTCTGGGAGTTATTGCTTTGGGTAGTTTTTCGTAGGATTTCTTGTTTCTTTGATCGCATTACTTCTAGCTAGTACTTCCTTGAGTAATCTTACCTACTTGAGTTGTGCTAGCCCTTCTAAGCTATTAGGAAAACTCAAGCCTAGACCGGAGACTAGAATTCAAAGAAGACTCGTAGTCTCTTTTGACTCAAGTCCGCACTTAAAGAGCTTAGCGTTCCAATAGAGTCGTATAAACTCCACTCACCCCGGAGTGCAATTGGCTTTTGAGTCGAGTGATTAAGTTGAGGTTTACTATTCAACTTAGTGAAGCTTTGAATTCAAGCAAGAGTGAAATAGCCACCACCACTAAACGAGTGATCCGAGTGAAACACTTGTGAGAGAGTGAGTGAGGTTGTTTGCTAATGTTTGTTTCTTGTGTAGGTACAATGTCAACCAAAGGCGAAGACTTTGCTAAGAGTGCCCTTGCTACTATCCTTGCCAAATTGGATAGTATGCACTTGAGGATTGAAAGCCTTGAGCGGGTGAACTCTTGTGCTCTAGTTGAGCAAGGGACTTCCAATGTCCAATCCGAGAAAGGGACCCCGAGCGTCCAAGTTGAGAAAGGGACCCCGAGTGTCCAAGTGGAAGTCTCAAGTACTCCTAACTTTACCCCGGAACAAGTTAGCCATGTCATTGAATTGCTCAATCAACAACGGGTAAGGGAGGATTGAGAGAGAATTGAACGAACAGGCATTCCCCGTATCTTGGATAATCCCCACAGAAACATTCCACTACCAAGACCCATCCGAAATGTGCAACCTCTTGAGCAAGTCGATGAAGCTCAAGAAGGGGAGGAAGCCGACTATGGTGATGATTTGTATGGGTTTGATGATCACTTTCAACCAAGGCGAGGTATGAATTGGGGTCAAAATGTGGATCGAGGTAGGGGCCGAGGTCGAGGGCCACCTATGGGATATGTTGGAGGGAATGCGAGGAGGGAGTATGGTGTGAATGAAGATCACTATGGGGGCCAACCGGAGCCTTTCCGTGGGGGTCGTGACAACACCAACCTCAATAGTGTGAAGCTTAATCTCCCAACCTTCAAAGAGAATTGTGATCCGAGTGCTTACATTGAATGGGTGCTACAAATGTAAAGATTGTTTGACACAAATGAGATGACCGATGAGAAGAAAGGCACTTATGCTATTTCATCCTTTGAATCCTACGCATCTACTTGGTGGGAATCCGTCAAGAGATCAAGGAGAAGAGCGGGAATCCCCGTGAATGTGGGTTGGAATGACTTGAAGGGTATCATGAGTATCAAGTACATCACTCCTAGATATCGTCAAAAACAACTCAAGAAACTTTATGAGTTGAAGCAAGGTGTCAAGACGGTGCATGAATATTATGATGAGTTTGAAAGAACTCGAATGGCCTTGGATATGGACACCGAAGATGAGGAGCAAGCCGTGATCCGTTTCATGAATGGGTTGAGCTATGGTATAGCTTCACAATTGATATTGCATGCTTATCTTTCACTTCAAGAAGTCCTTGATGCCGCTATTCAAGCCGAGCAATGGCTTGACAAAGAGAAGTCCAACCGTTACAAGAGCAACACTTCTACTTCCATAAACAAGCCAAAGGATTGGAAAAATCCTACTCCCAACGCAAGATTCCCAAATGCGAGTGGTCCTAGCGGAGCAAGTGCTAGCAAAGATGTGAAGAAGCCGTTTGAGAGGTATACACCCAATGTTGGAGGTAATTCTAAAACCCAATTGAATACTCCTACTTCTTCTTCCATTCAATGTCACAAATGCAAGGGGTATGGACACTTTGCGAAGGAATGTCCTACGAAGAGGACCATGGTTGTTGTTGGTGATAGTGCTTATGAACAAGAGAGTGAATCGGAGGGAGATGAGGGAGTAGAGGAGGATGATCAAGATGACACGGTGGAGGATGAGGAACCTCATACTTTCCTAGTTGTGAGGAGGAGCTTAGGAGCTATGATTGTGGAGGATGGTGAAGCCTTGCAAAGAGAAAACCTATTCCATGCTAGGTGTCGTGTTAAGGATGTTGTGTGCTCTATGATCATTGACTCCGGGAGTTGTACAAATGTGGTGAGTCAATCTCTTATCACCCAATTGAAGTTGCCCACCGTGAAGCATCCCAAGCCATATCGATTGCAATGGCTTAGTGAATGTGGGGAGCTCAAGGTAGTGAAGCAAGAAATGATCAAGTTCAAAATGGGTAGTTATGTGGATGAACACTTGTTCGACGTGGTGCCCATGCAAGCTTGCCACCTTCTCTTCGGAAGGCCTTGGCAATTTGATCGACAAGCGGTTCATGACGGGCGTGTCAACACTTACACGCTCCAACATGAAGGAAGGAAATTTGTGTTGAAGCCCCTAACTCCCAAACAAGTGAGTGATGACTACAATCGAATGCGGGAGTTGAGGGAAGCGGCAAAGGCCAAGTCAATCATTGAGACTAGCCCTTTGTCCAAGAGCATGGTGGCAATCCCACATTCTTCATCTACCGGTGGCATATGTGCCATGATGCAACCGGGCGAGATCTTAAAAGGGAATGATGGCACCAAGTTTCTCCTATGCCTAGTGCACAAAGGTATGATCCTAAACTCTAAGGAGTGTCCTACAAACAGGACCATGGTTGTTATTGGTAATGATGCTTATGAACAAGAGAGTGAATCGGAGGAAGATGATGGAGTAGAGGGAGATGAGGGAGTAGAGGATGATTATCATGATGATGCGGTGGAGGATGACGAGCCTCATACTTTTCTAGTTGTGAGGAGGAGTTTAGGAGCTATGATAGTGGAGGATGGAGAAACTTTACAAAGGGAAAACCTTTTTCATGTTAGATGCCGAGTCGCGGGTGTTGTATGCACTATGGTCATTGACTCCGGAAGTTGTGCTAATTTTGTGAGTCAATCACTAATTACCCAACAAAAATTGCCTACCTTGAAACATCCCAAACCTTATCACCTACAATGGCTTAGTGAATGTGGGGAGCAAAAGGTGGTGAAGCAAGCATTGATCAAGTTCAAAGTGGGTAATTATGTGGATGAACACTTGTTCGACGTGGTGCCTATGCAAGCATGCCACCTTCTCTTTGGAAGGCCTTGGAAATTTGATCGACAAGCGGTCCATGATGGTCGTGTCAACACTTACACGATCAAACATGAAGGAAGGAAATTTGTGTTGAAGCCCTTAAGTCCCAAACAAGTGAGTGATGACTACAAGCGGATGAGGGAGTTGAAGGAGGCGGCAAAGGCTAAGTCTATCATTGAGACTAGCCCTTTGTCCAAAAGCATGGTGGCAATCCCACCTTCTTCTACCGGTGGCATATGTGCCATGATGCAACCGGGCGAGGTCCTAAGAGGAAATGATGGCACCAAATTTCTCCTATGCCTAGTGCACAAAGGTATGATCCTTAACTCTAATTGTGATTTTTCTTCTAACCCTTTGCCTAGTGTGTTTGAGAATGTCTTGAAGGATTTTGGGGACATGTTCCCGGATGAGATTCCGGATGGATTGCCTCCTTTGAGGGGCATTGAACATCAAATAGACTTTGTCCCGGGATCCCAAATCCCAAACAAACCGGCTTATAGGAGCAACCCGGAGGATACAAGGGAATTGCAAAAGCAAGTTGATGAATTGCTCACTAAAGACTTGGTGAGGGAAAGCTTGAGTCCTTGTGCCGTACCCGTGATCCTTGTTCCCAAAAAGGATGGCACTTGGAGGACGTGCGTCGATTGTCGGGCCGTGAACAAAATAACGGTAAAGTACCGTCATCCTATTCCCCGACTTGATGATATGTTAGATGAATTGAGTGGTTCATGTGTGTTTAGCAAAATTGACCTTAGGTCCGGCTACCATCAAATCCGGATGAAACCCGGTGATGAATGGAAAACCGCATTCAAGACCAAGTTTGGTCTCTATGAATGGTTGGTGATGCCCTTTGGGCTCTCCAATGCACCTAGCACTTTCATGAGGCTAATGAACCATGTTCTAAAGCTCTTCATCAACAAGTTTGTGGTAGTCTATTTTGACGATATATTGATCTATAGCAAATCAATAGACGACCATGTTGATCACCTTAGGCAAGTGCTTGAAAAGTTGAGAGCCGAAAAGCTCTATGCTAATTATAAAAAGTGTGCCTTTGGTGTTGAGAAAGTAGTCTTCCTTGGGTTTTTTGTGAGTGCCCAAGGAGTGGAGGTGGATGAGTCTAAGGTAGAAGCCATACGTGATTGGCCTACTCCTACTACCGTGACTCAAGTGAGGAGCTTTCATGGTCTTGCTAGCTTTTATAGACGATTTGTGAAAGACTTTAGCTCCATTGCCGCTCCACTCACCGAATTGGTGAAGAAAGACCAACCTTTTGTTTGGGGAGAGCCTCAAGAGAAGGCCTTCCATGAGTTGAAAAGTAGGTTGAGTACCGCACCTCTATTGCAATTGCCCGACTTCGGAAAGGCATTTGAGGTTGAATGTGACGCCTCGGGGGTGGGAATTGGTGGTGTTTTAATGCAAGATAGCAAACCCATCGCCTACTTTAGTGAGAAATTGAAAGGGGCCTCCTTGAACTATTCTACATATGACAAGGAGTTGTATGCCCTTGTGAGAGCCCTTGCCCATTGGCAACACTATCTTTGGCCTCGAGAATTTGTGATCAAGAGTGACCATGAGTCACTTAAGCATCTAAGAGACCAAGAGAAGCTCAATAAGAGACATGCCAAGTGGGTTGAATTCATTGAGTCTTTTCCCTATGTAATCCAATACAAGAAAGGGAAAGACAATGTTGTGGCGGATGCGCTTTCGAGAAAGTTTGCTGTAGCCACCACCCTAGCCTCCAAGCTCATGGGTTTTGAGAGCATTAAATTGATGTATGCTTATGACCCTAAGCTAAAGAGCATTCATGAAGCTCTTGAAAAGGGGGAAAGGGTAGAGAAATACCAATGGGTTAATGGATATATCTTTAAAAATGGTAAAGTGTGTGTTCCCGAGTCCTCTTGGAGGGAATTGTTGATTCGTGAAGCTCATTGTGGGGGCTTGATGGGACACTTTGGGAGAAACAAGACCTTGGCCATTCTCATGGAACAATTCCATTGGCCAAAGATGGGGGTCCAAGTTGAAAAGCTTTGCAAAAATTGCCTTGAGTGCAAGCATGCGAAATCTAAAGCTAACCCTCATGGTTTGTATACTCCTCTCCCCGTGCCTACTAGTCCATGGGTTGATATATCAATGGATTTTGTGATGGGGTTGCCACGGTCTAGGGGGGGGGGGCCATGATAGCATTTATGTTGTCGTGGATAGGTTCTCCAAAATGGCGCACTTCATTCCGTGCAAGAAGTGTGATGATGCACAACATGTTGCATCCTTGTTCATTGACAATGTCTTGAAATTGCATGGTGTGCCTCAAACCATTGTAAGTGATAGGGACTCCAAGTTCCTAAGCCACTTTTGGAGAAGTTTGTGGGGTGCCCTTGGCACCAAGCTCTTGTTTTCTACGTCCCACCACCCACAAACGGATGGGCAAACCGAGGTGGTAAACCGGACTTTGGGTGCTCTTTTAAGGGCCATGACCCGAGTTAAGGCCGGGACGTGGGTTGATAAACTTCCTCTCATGGAGTTTGCCTACAATCGTACTTTGCATAGCTTGATTGGCATGACTCCATTTGAATGTATGTGTGGTTTTAATCCCTTGATTCCCCTTGATCTAACCCCTTTGCCAAGGGAAATGGTTGCTAATTTTGAAGGGAAAAGCCGAGCAAAGGCTATGATTGAGCTCCATGCTAAAGCCAAGAAGAACTTGGAGGAAGCCTATGCCAAGGTTGCTTCCAAGAAGAACAAGGGAAGGAAGAAGCTTGAGCTTAAAAAGGGAGATTGGGTGTGGGTGCACTTCCGCAAAGAAAGGTTTCCAAACCTTAGGAAAGGGAAGTTGTCACCCCATGGAGATGGTCCTTTTCAAGTGCTTTCCAAGATCAACAACAACGCCTATGTGATTGATCTACCCGGTAAGTACAATGTGTCTAATACTTTTAATGTGACTGACTTGATCCCTTGTGATGTAGGAGATGGTGATGCCGGAGAGGAGGAAGCCATGGTTTCGAGGACGAAACCTTCCCAAGAAGGGGAGGATGATGCGGGGCATATGACCTCAAGGCCGCTCACTAGAAGTCAAGCAAAGTTGATTCAAGACACCCATCTTCACTTGACATGGAGGGACGTGGAAGGAGGCTCCGAGAGTAACTCGAAGATCATGCTTTTGAGCACCATGGATGGAGGACTACTTGGGCTCCAAGGGGATCCACCTCAAGCTCATTTTGAGCCTCTTGCACAAGTTCCAGAAGGAGGTGGAGCGCCTCAAAGCTGAGGCGGAGCGCCTACCAAAAAGCAGAGGGCTGAACAGAAGAAGGCGGAGCGCCTCACCATCCTGAGGCGGAGCGCCTCAACCTGGAGGCGGAGCGCCTCCCCCTGTGTTGGCCTGCTGGATATTTTATTACTTTTTGCTTGAACTTCCAACTATAGCCCTGCGTGGCCTTATTTGTTTTAACCTACTTTGGGGGTACTTTAGACCTTTTAGTATGACTAAGTGAAGCCTATAAATAGTTCACTTAGCCTCCTCAAACATCAGCTTACCTTGAATCTTATGAATGATGAATAGAGTTTATCTCTTTATTTAAGAAACCCTTTCTTTGGTTGCTTGAATTCACTAGTGGAACCTAGTTGAGTCTTGAACCGAAAACCCGATCATTCTACTTGCGAGTCCCGGGTGCGACTCGAGGGTGGTTGCATAGTGTAGGTCCTTCTAGACGCCGATTCGGGGGTATCTCGGGACAAGTTCCCCGGGGTTACTTCGAAGGGAGTTCGAGAAGTGTCTCGCTCTCCTATCTTTATTGTTTTGTCGTATTGATCCTTATCAGCCTTTGAAGTACCTTGTCACTACACACTATAGAAGATTTGATGCAAGCTATATTATTTTTACGAACGTACTATGCAACATCTCTGTTGATGATAGGGTTGTTCTGCAAGTTCCTTGTGGGAATATAGTTACTCATATCCTTATGTATGTCAAAGGTTCATCTGAACAGAGTCTATCATATCGGGATAAGGATCATGCAAATTCTACTGGATAGCATGTTGTAGACCAGGAATGATCTTCAGACTGAACATCTATTTCAGGGTATTGTCTTTGAATTGAAAATATTATGACTCGAAATAAAAGTGAAAATAAAAGAGACATGTAGTTGGACCATGAGCTGAGGCAGAATACCAGCAACAAAGTTGTTTACATGTGCACTTATAACGCTAAAGTGACTTCTCAAAGAGTTCAGATGTGAAAGAGATATACATACCAATAATGGATTGTCAACAAGCTGCACTAGACCTTTAACTCTAAATTTTCATGAAGTAAAACAGCGTCAACATGAGGATCCAGTTCTAGTTGAATACAGACAGATAGCAAGAAGAAAATTGGAGTAGCCATACAGGGTTACTACTGACGGTGTTCTCATATATAAAGATAGACTTTATGTTCCTGATGTTACAAATTTATATGGACAGATTATGATAGAGGCACATTATTCCAAATACACTGTTCATCCAGGTTCAACTAAGATGTACGATGATCTTAAGCAGATTTATTGGTGGGATGGAATGAAGTGTGACATAGCAGAATTTATGGCTCAGTGTTCTAATTGCCAGCAAGTTAAAATCGTGTCATCTTTCCAGACTTTATGCTTTCAGTAGATAGGTACGTATATATATGATCAGGTTGCCAGCTTATCTCTGGCATTAATAGATTATTAGTAGGTTTAGCAGTGATCGGCACTCATTGTAGGTTTCTGTCGTGGCCCTAGGTTGGGTCATGACAAAAGTGGTATCAACGCCTTAGAGATTTAGTATTACCATTCAGTATTTGGAGGAAGACTCCTCCACTTACAGCTTCAGCTCATACAGCTAAGTTGAATAAAAAATAGTCATCCTCGCACAACCTGCTGGATTAAGGAAGACTTAGCTAAATAGAGAATGCAGCTCAGACCTGAGCTACCAAATTACTCTCTCGAGTTTCCAAACAGCTGCAACCTTCGAGTTCATAACTCCATACTTTTACCATAAGCACCACCGCCTTATGGATCAAATCAGGGGTCAAATGATGCCTCTCATAACCCTTGGTAGCCTTGAAAAACAACAATGTACTTACCCGGCCGCCTTGACACGCACTCTAGCTCAGCACAGGGAACATCATATGAGGCTACTGACCGCCTAGGCTCACCAGTGCCGAACAAAAAAGAGATGGCAACGGACTGATGATAGAAATAATTAGAGCTTTAGGAAGCTCATCTTCTTATTTGCTTGGCTACCAAAGCTAGACTATTTCCGAGTCAGGCTAACCAAAGAATCACAATTGAAGAAATATACATTAAATTAGCTCTATGGAACAACATCCGTATCAATTTAACCTTCCAATAAGAAGGAAACTCTGACAATTCACCAGAAACCCTGTTATAACCCAGACAAGCTCATAGGATAACATGACTCTACCAGCGTCTTGAACCAAGAGGAAGACACATAGATCGAATATTACTTACTAACCATTTTACACCGGAAGAAACAGATGACACTTTCTGATGGTGATGAATAAGAATCCTATCATCCTACCAACACGGAATTCTGAGAAGAGAGGTATACTAATTTGACTTAATAATAAAAGCTGGCACGATAAGATGCCAAGCAGACAATACTGATACTCGCTGTAAAATCTCTCATATTTAGACCAGATAAAATAGTAGGGTCGCACAAATGCCCTGGATAAATCATACAAGATGCTCAACCCTCTATCGCAATCGATTCTTGATAGAAACAATTTCCAATGAAACCATCGAAAACATGATAAGACATACCATTTCCAGACCGATCGAAAGAATCAAATCTTACTCACATTTAAGAGGAGAAGAAATATCAGGGTCGACTATATCGGATACATCAGCATCCTGCAAGACAAGCAGTTCTTGCCTCTACAGCTGAGCTAAGCAACTACTCTAATAATCACCTTCTGAAGAAACACTGCCACCATGCTCTCGACCCCTACCGGACGGTGGAATTTTTTTGGCTGATTAAGATCTAAATGAAATACCTTACAACTGAGCAGGTGCCTGATGACGAGAGAAAGGACGACTGCCTATTTGTCGAAGTAAAGGAAAACTCCTCAAAGATGACAGGCTCGTTACAATGATAATACCTTTTCAGTGAAAATGGAAGCTGGACAGATTGTTGATAGCTATAAAGAAAAAACTGGGCCTGTTCTTGATGAACTACTGGCGCACTCTGAGAATCACGTGACACAAGCTGAGATAACTGGAAGGTGACCTCCCAAAATAATCAGAACTCTTACCTCCAAATGAGGTACCATAATTACCCACTAGGGCCACGGGATCTCTTGCTATCTCGCTCTAACTCGTCCTACTCTAACTTTAAGTATGCCTCATACCTTCGAGCAATATCAACCACGACATCAAAGGAAGTCCCAACCTCAATTTTCGAGCCATCTGGGATCTCAAGAAAAAGAAAGGTCATCAATAATTCTTTGAATCTCTCGAAAGGCTCATAGACTAGTTCTAATGCATATCCTGCCATTCTATAGAACTCAATCTCATATTCTGAATCACCAACAGGTTAACCGACAGGCTACCCTGTCCAATCCACTCAAACTGGCAACACTTTTCATCTCGCTCGCTACTCGAAAGGAAATTTTTTTTTTCCATGAAACTAGAAGAAAAACTGAACCAAGTTAGCGAATAAAAGAGCGGCCCACCAATTCAAGGGTAGACCCTGAAACTGGAAAGAAGAATAATCAACACTATACCGCTCGATATAATCAAGAGCCAGTAGGATACGCTCACATCATTTTATTTTAAAATTTTACACAGGGATTATCAAATGCATGGCTAAAGAATATCGGAAGGTTTAATTGGGTAAAATAATGGAGTCTTTTAAGATACTCGGACTGAGCCCTTACTCGGGCTAGCTAACCAGCCAGAATAACTAGAGACACAACACATGCTGCCTCCGGAACATACTTTACCGCAACAATATTAAGAACTGAAATAGAAGCTCCCTAAGACCGAACATCTGCACATGCGGCAATCTAATAGGCTGCCCAGCGAATAATAGGTGCTTGCGGTATCTGCGTAGCCAAGATTCTCGTAAAAGCATCGCAGAGAGCCAAGGAACCACAAGGCCCTACTCCCTTGCCCATCGCGAGCTCGTACAGCTGGGACCTGCACGACTGGATCATCAACACGACAACTCTCGGGGCTTCGTCAGTGCTAGCCCCAAGCCAGACTACTTCGTCTTGAACTCATACCGTTTGCTAATTCGTCGCGCGAAGGTTCACAATTACCACGAAGGAATTAACGAAAATACTTTTGCATCCTAGACCGACGCACGATCAGAAAAAAAAAAAGAAGTGAAACGTCCTAAATGCCATCATAGCCTCTCGTAGATAAGTACGGACGTCTACGTACCCATCAGCGAGACTCTACTAGACACTGTCTTAGTCTGGATAGACTCTAAACCGGGCTCTGATACCAACTGACATGACCTGGAATTTGACTAGGCCGTGCGGGCACCCGGCATCCTCCCCTAGACCCGTCGGGCGAACTCTTACCAATTAAATTAAGAAAATAAATATAATTCAATTCATAAATAAGAACAAGAGCTTAAAAAAAATACAGACATACTGATACCTCTACGCTGTACAAAAGAAATTACAGCTGACTACCCAACATACTGGGTTTAGGGCTATCCAGACTAGACATCTAAGAGTAAGAAAGAAGACAGATACCTCCTGAAGGGAGCACAATGCAATTGAAATAATAACCAATAAACTGGTGGCCATCCGGAATAAAAGCTGGCTCACCCTGATAGCTGAAGTCGTCTTCACTCCTTCACAACGTGGCCAACTCAATCTTGGAGCGAACCTGCCAAAACGATATAGATAGACAAGAAACAAACCATAAATAAGGGTGAGTCAAAAGGACTCAATAAGTGGGGCAGACTAGTCACCTCAAAGAATAGGATAGCTAGCCAGGGAGAAAAGAAACTGATAGACCAAATTCTTCTTATTTAAATTATAAAAAGGCAGAGCCAGATAATAACCGGAAACACGTATGAAACCATAAACTCAACCAGGAATATGAGCCAGAAACATGTTAACAAATAAGCAATGCATATATAAGCAGAACAGTAGTTATGTACCGCAAGTCTACATAATGGTCTGAATTGAGATGCAATAAAATCAAGTGAGATGAAATGAAATGAAATGAAATGAAATGAAATATGATGCAAAGGGTCACATGTTCCCGTAATCCCATCCCGAAGCGGAATACTCCTGCATTCGAGGGGAACCCAATCTGATAACCAACTGGAGCGGAATACACCGGAAGAAACAGATGACACTTTTTGATGGTGATGAATAAGAATCCTATCATCCTACCAACACGGAATTCCGAGAAGAGAGGTATATTAATTTGACTTAATAATAAAAGCTGGCACGATAAGATGCCAAGCAGACAATACTGATACTCGCTGTAAAATCTCTCATATTTAGACCAGATAAAATAGTAGGGTCGCACAAATGCCCTGGATAAATCATACAAGATGCTCACCCCTCTATCGCAATCGATTCTTAATAGAAACAATTTCCAATGAAACCATCGAAAACATGATAAGACACACCATTTCCAGACCGATCGAAAGAATTAAATTTTACTCACATTTATGAGAAGAAGAAATCTCAGGGTTACTATATCGGATACATCAGCATCCTGCAAGACAAGCAGTTCTTGCCTCTACAGCTGAGCTAAGCAACTACTCTAATAATCACCTTCTGAAGAAACACTGCCACTATGCTGACTCAACCAGGAATATGAGCCAGAAACATGTTAACAAATAAACAATGCACATATAAGCAGAACAGTAGTCATGTACCGCAAGTCTACACAATGGTATGAATTGAGATGCAATAAAACGAAGTGAGATGAAATGAAATGAAATGAAATATGATGCAAAGGGTCACATGTTCCCGTAATCCCATCTCGAAGCGGAATACTCCTGCATTTGAGGGGAACCCAATCTGATAACCAACTGGAGCGGAATACTCCTACTCCTGGGGCGGAATACTCCTGCACCCGATATAATATAAAACAGAGGCGGAATACTCCTGCACTCTACTGGGGCGGAATACTCTTGCACCCGATAAAATGTAAAGCTGAAGCGGAATGCTCCTGCACTCTCCTAGGGCAGAATCCTCCTACCCTCAATATGATACAATGGACTGGAATACTCCTGCTCCTGGGGCGGAATACTCCTACCCTCAATATGATACAATGGAGCGGAATACTCCTGCACCCAATATGATATGCAATGTAATGCATATGAATGATATATAATGCATATGAATGCAATGTGATGCAATAATAACCCTTCACCGGCGCGGAACTCTCATCGACAGCCGGGAAGTAGATTTCAACTCACAGCCAGAGTACAATGCTCAAATCCTCAATGCAACACCAACAACAGGACATAACATATAATATATAATGTAAATCCAAAGCTAAGGCATAATGAGTACGCCTATCGGCAGCTACACGCGTAAGAAACACGTGGTAGAAAATCCACGAGGCCAGGTGCCTCCAAAGAAATGGATATAAATACTTACCTCTTCCAAAAGTTAGTATGGCTAATCAACAACCGCTTTATTTTTTTGTTTCCTTGCCAAAAGATCCCACTCTATTCAATAAGCAGAAAAATATATCAAATTAGGCTAAAGGCTTTATTCCTTACATCTTAGGGCAATCCGGTTAGGAACCTGATACCCTATTCGCATACGCAATACGCAGGCCAGGCCTATGTATAGGGTTTAAGGTCACATAACCAAACCCTAAATATATTACATTTATAAGTTGCCCATTACTCACTGAGTACGAATATATAATCAATTCCATTATCTGGGTCCATTTGACCCTTTAAACTATTAATTAAACTTATTAAAACGATGGCTAATATTTCAAGTTTTACCGTTAAAACATATTCAAACATACGTAATAAACTCAAATAATATATTAGGATCATTACCTGAATGTTTCAGGGTGAAAATTCTACTTTTCTCCGGCCCCTTTTCTCATTTTCTGGCATTTTTTTCCTTCTCCGCATTTTCTGTTTCATTTCACTGTTCTCGTTGTTATGTATCTGGTTTTGCTAAGAACTTAGCATATTATATGCTAAGCCCACCGCCTCATCTGGTCACTTTCAATTTCTTTCCTTATTTTATCTTTTTCTCTTTTGTCTATTTTCTTTTTTTTTTTCTTTTTTCTTTAAAATTCGCTGCTACGGTAAAAAATAAAACGGTACCCTACGATATTTGAAATAATTCTGACTTTTGCATACAAGTTATACAAAATATATATATATAGCATACTCGCTAAGGCGGATCTCAAATCAGATTCCTGAAATTAAGATGTGAATTTAAATAGAAAAAAGTCAAATTATTTAACTTTCGGCATTTTAGCGAAAATTAGCCGAACAACATCGAAATTCACTTTCGAAAAATCACAAAAGTCACAAATAATCATACGAACCTAACGGCGCTTTCGGATTTCGAATCGGAGCTCATTCGCCAAAACCGAGCTCGAAAATCTCTTTTAATATTTATCGACAATAAAAACTGAAACCTTCTTCCGATGCATACCAAATGAGGTCTGATTTAGCTCATATTTTACAGACAGGTCCTAATGGACATTACAAATATTTTAAAATTATCGGCACGCCAATCGGAGTCCTAACTTCTGAAACGACTAACCGAGGTCGTTTCACCATTACTCTATGTTGGCCAACTTGCCAGCTTTTCAACTAGCTCCACCACCTCCACCACCTCCACCTTTCATTCCACCTGAGAAATTTGTAACAATGGTGATAATAATTGAAGATTCGACAAAAGCTGTTAATGAGCATTACAAAGAGATTCCCACCGTCAAGAATAAAATAATTAAATTGGCGTTGGAACAAAAGAGTGCTCATGACAAGCTTAAGAAGGTGTTGAAGAAGAGAGAAGAAAGGGAAAAAACTTCAGTCCAAGAAAATGCATCACAAGGACAAGGTCCAACTAGTGGCCCAATACAAGTGAGAGCAAGAAAAATTCCAAGGTCCCAGGTGTTTTCTGAGACCTCAAAGTAAGAATATATCCCATATTCTCCCTTCGAGCTTAATAGTGACTAAAACTCCTCTAGTTTGACCTTGAAACCTTCAACCAAGGGAGTGGAGGAAGCAGATAAGGAAGACAGAACGATAGATGCTGAAGACTTCAGAGAATTTGAGTTTGATGATCATGAGTCATTTCCGGTGCATACTACTGATCCCATGGGTAATGTTCATGCTTAGCAAGTCCTATGCAATTTTTGGACGTGCATGGCGTGCCGCGCATTGTGATACTTGTCGTGCCTTTCTAAATTCTCTGAGATTTTGGATAACCAAGCTGTAGTATTTTTCCACGATGTTGCACGACGTGCAGTCGTACGGCGTGCTTTCACTCTTTTCTGCACTTCTTGTTCCTTTTTCGTCTAGCCTTCGTTCGCTTGACCCTCGGACATCTACTCTGACTTCCAAGTCCTTGATTTCTATCAATTATGCTCCAAAAATATCTTACATCATAAATGTAATCCCTACACATAATACACAAAATGAGAGAAATTTTGTTTAAAGTACTAACACATAACGAAAGTAGAAGCTTAAATACGAGGAAAAAGTAGGTGAAATATAGCAACATCTAATCTCGTATCTATCCATTCTAATTGAAGAATCAAAGAGTTTCTCTTAACTTCTTATTCCTTTTCCTATGGACGTTGTTTTAACTTATGAGTAGAGATACTCCATCTAAGAGATGGTACCAATTGTTGGGTAAATGATTTGATAAAAGTTTATTACTAATCGAGGTTTTATCTCTTTTCTATTTTTTGAACAACCTTTTGATTATTATTAATTGAGGACCCTCATTTAATATCATCATTATACTGTGTGCTACCTGAGAAAGATTACATAGCTAAAAAAATTTGAGCAACAAAACTTTCAATCAATTAATCAGAAGATACTTGCGAGGATATAAAAGAGTGAATAGAAATAACGAGGGTTTGTTGCTATGGTGAGTTGTTTAGTTTAAAAACTAGGGTTAAGTTAGAAGAATTATCGTAGCAATTTAATGTTCTTAATAATCATGTGATATTTTGCGGTAACGTGAGTTTTCAAAATCCATAGAAAATAAAATAAAAAGATTGTAGGAAAGTTGTTAGTAGTTGACACGACCCGAATTCTCAGTTAGGCCGTGCGGGCACCCGACCACCTCCCCTAAACCTGTCGGGCGAACCCTATTGACTGAGTCGATATAAATTGTGAAGAATTACCTTGAAATAAAAATAAACCAAACGTTAACAACATAAGATAACTCCCAAGGATAGACAAATATACAAGTTGTCTGAACGATACAAATAACTACCCAGAAAATACAGTTTTAAAGGTTTCCAGATCAGACATCTAAGAAGGCCAAAAGATATACACATTTCCCGAAGGGAGCAAAAGTAAGGAAAACTGTAATATCTGAAGTTGGTGACTGCAATGAATAGGATGGCTCACCGTAGGCAGCTGAGAACGTACTACTCCTCAAATCACGGCGCGACTGGCTGGGTCCTGGTGCAGAATCTGCCGAACAAAAAGAAAACACAAGGACAAATAGGGGGTGAGTCATGAGGACTCAATAAGTGTGAACAAACTAGCAACCTCGAAAAATAGATACGCTAGTAAGGGAAACGGAACCAGACAACAATCAACAAATAAGCAATGCACATATAAGCAGAACAATATTCATGTACAAAAAAATCTACACAATAGTATGAAATGAAATGGAATGAGATGAAATGAAATGAGATGTAAAGGGTCACATGTGCCCGTAATCCATCCCGAAACGGAATACTCCTGCATTCGAGGGGAACCCAATCTGCTAACCAACTGGAGCGGAATACTCCTGCTCCTGGGGCGGAATACTCCTGCACCCGATATAATATAAACCAGAGGCGGAATACTCCTGCACTCTCCTGGGGCAGAATACTCCTGCACCCGATAAAATGTAAAGCTGAGGCGGAATACTCCTGCACTCAGTATGATATGCAATGTAATGCATATGAATGTAATGTAATGCAATAATCATGCTCCTCGCGGCTACGAAAATAAATAAGAATATCATCAATGAAGATAATGACAAAGGAATCAAGGAATGGCTTAAACACCCGGTTCATGAGATCCATAAAGGCTGCAGGGGCATTAGTCAGCCCAAAAGACATAACTAGGAACTCATAATGGCCTTAACGAGTCCTAAAAGCAGACTTCGAGATATCTGACTCACGAATCTTTAGTTGATGATAACCAGATCGCAGATCGATCTTAGAAAAGAATTTGGCACCTGGCAACTGATCAAACAAATCATCAATGCGAGGCAAGGGATACTTATTCTTGATGGTGACCTTATTTAGATGACGATAATCAATACACATCCGCATAGTCCCGTCTTTCTTTTTCACAAATAGAACAGGAGCACCCCACAGAGAAATACTCGGCCTGATGAACCCCTTATCAAGCAAATCTTGCAACTGCTCCTTCAACTCCTTCAACTCTGATGGGGCCATACGATAAGCAGGGATAGAAATAGGCTGAGTCCCTGGCACTGTATCAATGCCAAACTCGATCTCTCGATCAGGAGGAAGTCCTGGCAAATCATCTGGAAACACATCAGGGAACTCCCTAACGACAGGAATAGAATCAAGAGATGGAATCTCCACAGTGGTATCTCGAACCATGGCAAGATACGCTAAACACCCTTTATCCATCATCCGTTTTGCCTTCAGGAAAGAAATAACATGTCCCCTGGGTGGCAAATAAGAACCCTGCCACACTACCGGTGCTGAACAAGGAAGAGACAACTGAAGACACTTGGCATGACAATCTAATGTGGCATGACACGATGCCAGCCAATCCATGCCAATAATAACATCAAAATCAACCATATCTAGGATTAGAAGATCTACCAGTGTCTTACGACCCCCAAAAGATATGGTACAAGTTGGATAAACTCGATCCACGATGATAATGTCTCCAATAGGAGTAGAAACACAGAATGGATCACGAAGACACATATAATCAACATGAAAACCAGAAGCAAAATAAGGAGATACATATGAATATGTAGATCCTGGATCCACCAAAGAATATGCATCTCGACCACAAACAGATAAAATACCTGTCACAACAGCTGGTGATGCCTCGGCATCCTGCCTAGCTGGCAGTGCATATAGCTGTCTCTGCGGCTGAGCTGAGCTGCTACCCTGACGACCACCTCTAGAGGGACCACTAGGACCACGTCCACGACCTCTACCGGGTGGTGGTGCACCTCTAGCTGGCTGAGACTCTGGAGGGGCACCCTGAGGCTGCTGCTGCATAGGTGCTGGAAGGCGAGGGAAAGGGCGGCTACTACCCTGCTGAAGGAGATAAGGGAAATCCTTCTTATGATGCCCTGGATCCTGACAGATAAGGCACCCTGGAGCAAATCTACGCTGATCAAACTGAGACTGATCTCGCGGGCGAAACCAAAACTGACCCTGAGAAGAAGTAGGCGCGTTCTGAGAACCACGCGCTGGAAACTGAGCTGGTCTGACAGGAGGCCTACTCTGCTGCTGATAACTCCTACCTCCATACGAGGTACTAGAATGCCCTGGACCACGAGATCTCTTACTCTCCCGCTCTAACTCCCCCATCTCCAATCTATGATAGGCCTCATACCTCTTGGCAATATCAACAGCGACATCAAATAGAGTACCAGCCTCAATCTCACGAGCCATCTAGGACCGCAAATGAGGAGAAAGTCCATCAATAAAACGTCTGACCCTCTCAGAGGGCTCCTGCACAAGATCTGGAGCATAGCTGGACATCTCTGAAAATAAAAGCTTGTACTCCGTGACTGACAGGTTACCCTGTCCAATCCTCACAAATTGTCTCCTCTTCTCATCCTGCTGACTGCGAGGGAAAAACTTCTCCATGAATCGATGAGAGAACTCACTCCAGGTCAGCTTAGGTAAGCCCTGCCTAGCTGATCGGAGTGCGGTCCACCAAGCTAAAGCTGGACCCTCAAACTGGAAAGCAGTATACTCAGCTCCATACTGCTCAAGATATCCAAGGGCCTCTAAGATAAGCTGACATTGATCAAGAAACTCACGAGGCTTAAGCTTATCTGATTTCTGACCAGAAAACTTCGGAGGACTAAGTCGGGTAAATAATGCAACCTTGCCGGATCATCAACCTGACCTGCTACCTGGACTGGCTGACTAGCCTGAACAACCGGAGGTACAACACCCGCCACCTCTTGAACATGACCATCTGGAACATGAACTGCTGGGGCTACCTGTGGAGCTGGAATGGAGGCTTCCTGAACCTGAGAACCAATATCTACCGCAGCTCCAGGAATAGGAGCATCCACAGCAGCCTGAGGAATATGAGCATCTGCGGCAGCCTGAAGAATAGGAGGTCCTTGGGGCATCTGCGTCGCTAAGAATCTCATAAAAGCGTCATGAAGTGCGGGGGGAACGAATAAGCCCTGCTCCCCTTGCCCGGCAAAAAGCTGGCACTACCAGAACCTCTGCAGCAGGATCAACATGAACCACCATCCTCACAGCCTGGGTAACTCTACCTCTGCTTCGACCACGACCTCTACCGCGGCCAACACCACGACCTTGCGGAGCAGCAGGCATAGGGGTGACCGCTGGCTCCTCCACCTCTCGCCGAACATTCGCGCGCGTTCTCACCATACTGCGAAAAATTAAAAATATTTAACTTCAGATAAGAAGACTCACGCACGACAGGAAAAAAAAGAAGGGAAACTGCCTAAATGCTATCATAGCCTCTCGTAGATAGGTACGGACGTCTCCGCCCGATCAGTGAGACTCTATTAGACACTGTCATGATCTGGAAAGACTCTAAACCTCGCTCTAATACCAACTGACACGAACCGAATTCTCGATTAGGCCGTGCGGGCACCCGACCACCTCCCCTAAACCTGTCGGGCGAAACCTATTGACTGAGTCGATATAAATTGTGAAGAATTACCTTGAAATAAAAATGAACCAAACGTTAACAACATAAGATAACTCCCAAGGAAAGACAAATATACAAGTTGTCTGAACAATACAAATAACTACCCAGAAAATACAGTTTTAAAGGTTTCCAGATCAGACATCTAAGAAGGCCAAAAGATATACACATTTCCCGAAGGGAGCAAAAGTAAGGAAAACTGTAATATCTGAAGTTGGTGGCTGCAATGAACAGGATGGCTCACCGTAGACAGCTGAGAACGTACTACTCCTCAATCACGGCACGACTGGCTGGGTCCTGGTGCAGAATCTGCCGAACGAAAAGAAAATACAAGGACAAATAGGGGGTGAGTCATGAGGACTCAATAAGTGTGAACAAACTAGCAACCTCGAAAAATAGATACGCTAGTAAGGGAAACGGAACCAGACAACAATCAACAAATAAGCAATGCACATATAAGCAGAATAATATTCATGTACAAAAAAATCTACACAATAGTATGAAATGAAATGGAATAAGATGAAATGAAATGAGATGTAAAGGGTCACATGTACCCGTAATCCCATCCCGAAGCGGAATACTCCTGCATTCGAGGAGAACCCAATCTGCTAACCAACTGGAGCAGAATACTCCTGCTCCTGGGGCGGAATACTCCTGCACCCGATATAATATAAACCAGAGGCGGAATACTCCTGCACTCTCCTGGGGCGGAATACTCCTGCACCCGATAAAATGTAAAGATGAGGCGGAATACTCCTGCACTCAGTATGATATGCAATGTAATGCATATGAATGTAATGTGATGCAATAATAACCCTTCACCGGCACAGGACTCTCATCGACAGCCGGGAAGCAGATGCCAACTCCAAGCCAAAGTACAATACTCAGATTCCCACTGCAATATCAATAACAGGACATAATATATATTATAGAATGTAAATCCAAAGCTAAGGCGTAATGAGTACGCCTATCGGCAGCTACACACGTAAGGAACACGTGGTAGAAAATCCACGAGGCCAAGTGCCTCCAAAGAAATGGATATAAACACTTACCGTATTCCAAAGCTAGCCCTGTTACTCAACCACTCCTTTTTCCTTTGGATTAACCGCCAAACGATCCCGCTCTATTCAATAAGCAGAAAAATTATATCAAATAAAGCTAAAGGCTTCATTCCTTATGTTTTAGGGCAATCCAGTTAGGAACCTGATACCCTATTCGTATACGCAATACGCAGGCCAGGCCTATATACAGGGTTCAAAGTTTCATAACCAAACCTTGAATAAATTATATTTATATGTTGCCCATAACTCAATGAGTATGAATATATAATCATTTCCAACATCGGGGTCCAATTGACCCGTTAAACTATCAATTTATGTCGTTAGGACGATGTCTAATATCCCTATTTTTACCGCAAAAATATATTCAAACACACGTAATAAGCAAAGATAATGAGTTAACATCATTACCTGAAGATTTGGGGTAGAAATTCCACTATTTTTCCACTCTTTTTCCTTTTTTCCTCCCTATTTTCTAATTTTTCTCTTTTTTTTTATAAGTTGTATGTTTCTGATTATGTATCAAAGCTACTGCTGATAAGGGAATAAATCCCTTAACCGACTTTCAATTTTCAATTTCTTCTTCTTTTTTTTTTAATAATAAAATCGCTACGACGATTAAAATTAAAATAGAACCCTAGAGAAGTCGAAATGATCCCAAAATTTTCAAGTAAAATATACAAAATATATGTAACATACTCGCGAAGACGGATCTCAAATCGGACTACCAAAATTCAAGATGCAAATTTAAAGGAAAAAGGTCAAATTATTTAACTTTCGGCATTTTTGCGGAAACTAGCCGAACAACATCGAAATTCACTTTCGAAAAATCACAAAAGTCACAAATAATCATACGAACCTAACAGTGCTTTCGGATTTCGAATCGGAGCTCATTCGCCCAAACCGAGCTCAAAAATATCTTTTTAATATTTATTGACAATAAAAACTGAACCCTTCTTCCGATGCCTACCAAACGAGGTCTGATTTAGCTCAAATTTTACAGACAGGTCCTAATGGACCTTACGAATATTTTTCAAATTATTAGCACGCCAATCGGAGTCCTAACTTCCGAAACGACTGACCGAGGTCGTTTCAGTAGTGCTTTTTTTTAGTTATAATTTGCTATTGATTAGTCTTTAAACAAAAAATTATAAACACGTTACTTTAGAATTATTTGAATTCTATTTATTTAGCAATATACCTTGGTTATTACTGGATGTTTCTCCGGTTGGCCTTCAACTCCGAACACTTGAACCGGATTATATTTGTAGCAATTGCTTATTTTTTCGAGGACGAATTTTGAGTGGGATCAGTGTTCGTGCGGATTTTGACATGTCTGTTTGTATCTGTCACTTGTGCATCTTTTCATGCTCTCTCTTGTGCATATATTCTTATTATAAGCCGAGACTAGGCATTACTTATATGGATACTGTGAAACTGTGGATATTGGCCGACACTGTTTAAAGATGCTTATACCTTTGTGAAGAGCTGTGATCACTGCCAACGGACTGGAAATATTTCTAGAAGACAAGAGATGCCTCTCAATAATATCTTAGAAGTTGAGATTTTTGACGTTTGGGGCATCAACTTCATAGGACCTTTTCCACCGTCCTATGGTAACAAATATATTCTCTTGGTGGTCGACTATGTGTCAAAGTGGGTGGAGGCCATCCCTCTTCCAACTAATGACACCAAGGTAGTAGTCAAGCTCGTGAACAAGCATATATTCACTCGTTTGGGGACCCCGAGGGCCATGATAAGCGATGAAGGTACTCGCTTCAGTAATAAGTTGATGAAGACTCTTTTGGTGAAGTATGGGGTGAAACACAAAATTGCAACTGCATATCACCCTCAAACAAGTGGACAGGATGAAGTTTCGAATAGAGAAATCAAAGAAATTTTAGAGAAACTGTGAGCATGAATAGAAAGGATTGGATTACCAAGGTAGATGACGTGCTATGGGTTTATCGGACTGCATATAAAACTCCTATTGGAACCTCTCCGTATAGGTTGGTTTTTGGTAAAGCGTGTCACTTACCGGTTGAACTTGAACATAAAGCGTATTAGGTGATTAAGATGCTTAATTTGGATTTAGAACTAGTAGGGGAAAAGCAGATATTGCAGCTTCACGAGCTAGACGAGTTTCGCCTTCAAGCCTATGAGAATACCAAGCTATATAAAGAGAAGACCAAGAGATGGCACGACAAGCATATTCAACGTCGAGAGTTTGAGCCGGGCCAACTTGTTCTTTTGTTTAACTCTTAATACTATTTCATGGAAAGTTAAAATCCAGATGGTCGGGTCCATTTGAAGTTGTCAAAGTTATGCCATATAAAGCAATTGAGTTGCGCGCACTTGATACGAAAAGGAGATTGGTAAATGGCCAAAGGATAAAGCATTATTCAGAAGGTGATGTGGAGCGCACAAAACCTCCGTAATTTTGGCGGATGCTTGAAAAAGGGTATCGTCATGCCGTGACATTAAATCAAGCGTTTCTTGGAAGGCAACCCAAGTTTTATCGCTTTCGTTTTCGTAGTTGTTAAATTTTTCTTAGTTATTAAATTTTTCTAATTTCTCTTAGTTCTTAAATTTTTACTAGTATAGTTAGTTTAGGTGTATTATGGTTAGTTGGCAGTCATAACTACTGGTAATCAAGGTCATAGAAGCAATGGAAGAGAGTAGAAAAAGGAGGAGCAAAGTATCTAATATTTTGGGAACTTAATGATACTGAGAGACCGGTATGAAATTGCAGAAAATTAAGGTAAAACAGGTCTGAAGCGTCGCTTGCTAGTCGCATCCCTTCAGCCTGTGAATTAAATTTTTTTTTTTTACAAATCTAGGCAATGAACTCTTGGTGAAGGTGCACAACTCAGCATCCAATATAAGTTATGAAATATTTCTGGACAGGTCGCTTCCAAGCTAGCGCGCACAGGTAAGTTCGAAAATCTGGAGTTTTAACATCAAGTCCTGCAAACACTTCAAATATTTTTTATGTCTTAAAATACACTATCTCTTTCAAACTCTTACTCACGATCACACAAACACACACTTCTGCTGCTGTGGTCCACCGAAAATCATTACCCATTGCTAGATAAAGCTACCAGGTATGATCCTTCTTCTCTATCTCGCTCAATATACTCTCTATCGCAGACCCGTTTCCCCTTCCCCACGGACTGATTTTGGTGCAAAATTGAGGCAAAATTCTGCCCGTTCTGAATTTGTTTAATACGACTGTGGGTTCATGTTGGGTATTGTCTGCTATTATGGCTGCTACTATCATTCCCCGCATCTATTTTTGGGAGGGTTCTACTCTTTATATTTTAAAGAAACCTCTGAAGTAAAGCTCTGCACACTAGGTGTTTGATAGAATGTCTAAGTGAAAAATTTCTGCATTCGGACTGCTGCAAAATTCTTTAAACAAGTATATGTAAAAGAATTAAGTGTGGAGTTCTTTGCGAGCTGTTACAAGCTAGAATTGTGCGTTTATAGAGGCACGATGGTTATGTAGACTAATTCCAATACAAAGTGTTAATTAATTTCAAATAGTGTGTGACTTCAGATTGTTTGGCTCGCTAAACAAGTAGTAAAAGCCTATAAATAGTCTGCATATGTTCTTGATAAGCTGCTAGAAGCCTGAAGAGAGCTTCTTTGATGGTCGCTCATAACTACAACTTTTATATGAACTCTGATTTTTTAGCTTGCGACTTATTTTTTTTTTTTAGCTTGTGATTAATATTACTAGTTACTTCTTGTGATTGCAGGTTCCAGGGACCTTCTTTATTGAGAAAGTAAGATGGCCAGAACCTTGCGAAGTGGCGCCAGCAGCCAACCTTCCAACGACCATCGGATAATAATGATAACATGGAACAAAGGAAGAAGCAGAAACAAGATAAGCCGGCTGCGGACAAGGACAAAGTGAAAGCAAAGCAGGGTGAATATTCAAAGAAGAGCTCTCAACCTGGGATATTAAGCAGAGAGAATCAGGGAGCACACCCTAGCAAGCAAAAGAAATGAAACGACCTCGGTCAGTCGTTTCAGAAATTAGGACTCCAATTGGCGTGCCGATAATTTTAAAATATTCGTAATGTCCATTAGGACCTGTCTGTAAAGTTTGAGCTAAATCAGACCTCGTTTGGTAGGCATCGGAAGAAGGTTTCAGTTTTTATTGGCGATAAATATTAAAAAGAGATTATCGAGCTCGATTTTGCCGAATGAGCTCCGTTTCGAAATTCGAAAGCGCCGTTAGGTTCGTATGATTATTTGTGATTTTTGTAAACTTTCGAAAGTGAATTTCGATGTTGTTCGGTTAGTTTCCGCTAAAATGCTGAAAGTTAAATAATTTGACTTCTTTTCATTTAAATTCGCATCTTGAGTTTCGAGAGTCTGATTTGAGATCCGCCTTCGCGAGTATGTTACATATATTTTATACAACTTGTATGCAAAAGTTGGAATTATTTCGAATATCGTAGGGCACTGTTTTAATTTTTGTTAAGAAAAGAAAATAAAATAAAAGAAAACCAAAAAAAAAAAAAAGGAAAAAGACAAAAAATTTAAATGAATGGCGGTGGTGAAGATGAGCTTTAAGATCATCTTCATTAAGTGAAGCAGCAAAAACAACGGAACATTAACAGAGAAAAAGGGAAAAACACAGTGAGGAAAAAATACCAGAAAATGAGAAAAGGGACCGGAGAAAAATAGTATTTTCACCCCAGAACATTCAGGTAATGATCCTACTATATTATTTGAGTTTATTACGTGTGTTTGAATATGTTTTAACGGTAAAACTTGGAATATTAGACATCATTTTAATAAGTTCAATTAATAGTTTAAAGGGTCAAATGGACCCATATAATGAAATTGATTATATATTCGTACTCAGTGAGTTATGGACAACATATAGATATAATTTATTTGGGGTTTGGTTATGTGGCTTTGAACCCTGTATATAGGCCTGGCCTGCGTATTGCGTATGCGAATAGGGTATCAGGTTCCTACCTGGATTGCCCTAAGATGTGAGGAATGAAGCCTTTAGCCTAATGTGATATATTTTTGTGCTTATTGAACACAGTGGGATCGTTTGGCCATGGAACCAAAGGATAAAAGCGGTTATTGATTAGCAATGCTAACTTTTGGAAGAGGTAAGTGTTTATATCCATTTCTTTGGAGGCACCTGGCCTTGTGGATTTTCTACCACGTATTCCTTACGTGTGTAGCTGCCAATAGGTGAACTCATTACGCCTTAGCTTTGAATTTATATTGTATATTATATTTTATGTCCTATTGTTGGTATTACATTGAGAATCTGAGCATTGTACCCTGGTTGTAAGTTGGCATCTACTTCCCGGCTGTCGATGAGAGTCTCGCGCCGGTGATGGGTTATTATTGCATCACATTGCATTCATACGCATTATAGGTCATTCATATGCATTACATTGCATATCATATTGGGAGCAGGAGGATTCCGCCCCAGGAGCAGGAGGATTCCGCTCCATTGTATCATATTGAGGGTAGGAGGATTCCGCCCCAAGAGCAGGAGTATTCCGCTCTTATGTCAGATATTGTGTGCAGGAGTATTCCGCCTCAGCTTTACATTATATCAGGTGCAGGAGTATTCCGCCCCAGGAGAGTGCAGGAGTATTCCGCCTCTGGTTTATATTATATCGGGTGCAGGAGTATTCCGCCCCAGGAGCAGGAGTATTCCGCTCCAGTTGGTTATCAGATTGGATTCTCCTCGAATGCAGGAGTATTCCGCTTCGGGATGGGATTACGGGCACATGTGACCCTTTGCATCATATTTCATTTCATTTCATCTCAATTCATACCATTGTGTAGTTTGCGGTACATGACTACTGTTCTGCTTATATGTGCATTGCTTATTTGTTGATATATTTCTGGCACGCATCCTTGGTTGTTAGAAGTCCTTACGTGCTTTCGGTTGTTATCTGGCTCTGTCTTTTTATAATTTAAATAAAAGAAATTTGGTCTATCTGTTTCTTCTCCCTGGCTAGCTATCCTATTCTTTGAGGTGGCTAGTCTGCCCCACTTATTGAGTCCTTTTGACTCACCCTAGTTTGTTGTTTGTTTTTTTGTCTGTCTATTTCGTTTCGGCAGGTTCGCTCCAGGATTGAGTTCGCCACATTGTTCAGGAGCGAAGACGACTTCAGCTGTCAGGGTGAGCCAGCTTTTATTCCGGATGGCCACCAGTTTATCGGTTATCATTCAGTTGCATTTTGTTCCCTTCAGGAGGTATCTGTTTTCTTTGTACTCTTAGATGTCTAGTCTGGATAGCCCTAAACCTAGTATGTTGGGTAGCCAGCTGTAACTTCTTTTGTACAGCTTAGAGGTATCAGTATGTCTGTATTTTTGTTTTAAGTGTTGTCCTTATTTATGAATTATTATATTTATTTTCCTAATTTAGTTGGTAAGCGTTTGCCCGACGGGTCTAGGGGAGGATGTCGGGTGCCCGCACGGCCTAACCGGATTCCGGGTCGTGTCAAGAAAAGTTTACACCAAGGGAAAGAAACTGAAAAACACAAAGGGAAACAACTTGTGGTGCATAAATCAGGTACCAACTCTGAATCAAATCATGAAGAAGAAGAAGAAGAAGAAGAAGAAGAAGAAGAAGAAGAAGAAGAAGAAGAAGAAGAAGAAGAGCAAGTTGACATGAGTGATGAAGAAGAGGGCGAACCAATTGAGGAGAAGGAATTGGTGATAGCATCCATGGAAGGAAAACTCCATTGAAATACTTGAATGAAGCTTTGGAAGCTTTTGGAAGGCATATGACAAGATCTCACATAAAGAAAGCTCAAAACAAGCCGATTGCACTTGAATTGTGAAGAGAAAGAGCTCAAGCCAAGGATGACCTTTTGTCTAAGTGATATAAATATTATATGGTCCAAATTGAGGTATAAGTAATGAATATTGAAGTCAAAATTACTGCAATTTAAAGTGGAAGAATTGGGTTCCAAATCAGTCTATTTTTGGACTAATTAAGTAGCCTAAAGTGTGCCAAACTTGAAGCCCAAGAAGAGCCATATAGGCTCACGTTTTTAGCCCATAAAATGTGCTTAGTTTCACCCCAAAAACGTGCAAAGGATGGCCAAAAGATTTCCATGAAGTGTACTCCAAGTTGCTATCAAGGATTCCTAGTTCAAGTGGGATTCGTTTCCTAAATTAATTGGGATATATTTTCCTATATTAATTAGGTTTTGATTCCAATATTAATTAGGATTAGTTTACCAAGTTTATTTAGGATATTATTTACTTTTCCTAGTTTAGTTTTAATTTACTTCCTTTTCCTATTTTATTAGGATTTTCTTTCCTAGTTGGTTTCTTTTCCTATTTCATTATTACTTAGAAACTATATTTGAGTAGGATTTTGTAAGGCCTATGGCCAGCCCCTACTCCTATATAAAGGGGTTATTTTCTTTACTTTATATACAACGACAATACAGATTTATGATGAATAAAAATTGAGAGGTTTTCTCTTGCACTTTTGTATGTGTGGCTACTCTTGGATTTATCTTTCAACCTTCAAGTCTACACTTTTAGGTGATGAGGTATTTCTTCTTCAAATCTTTAGATTACGTTTAGGTATTCAAGAAAGGCGGTAAATTCTATTTTACTGTTGTTCTTTGTTACTCTAACGGGGGTCGGGATTCCATAATCTTCTTCTTGAGTTATTCTCTACCAAAGGCGGTTAGCTTAGTCTAATTGTTGTTGTTAGGAGTTTCTTTTCAAGGCGGTTAGCTTAGTCTAATTTTTGTTGTTAGGAGTTCCGCTCCAGTTAGTTATCAGATTGGATTCCCCTCGAATGCAGGAGTATTCCGCTTCGGGATGGGATTACGGGCACATGTGACCCTTTGCATCATATTTCATTTCATTTCATCTCACTTCATTTCATTTCATCTCAATTCATACCATTGTGTAGTTTGCGGTACATGACTACTGTTCTGCTTATATGTGCATCGCTTATTTGTTGATATGTTTCTGGCACGCATCCTTGGTTGTTAGAAGTCCTTACGTGTTTTCGGTTGTTATCTGGCTCTGTCTTTTTATAATTTAAATAAAATAAATTTGGTCTATCTGTTTCTTCTCCCTGGCTAACTATCCTATTCTTTGAGGTGGCTAGTCTGCCCCACTTATTGAGTCCTTTTGACTCACCCTTGTTTGTTGTTTGTTTTTTTGTCTATCTATTTCGTTTCGGCAGGTTCGCTCCAGGATTGAGTTCGCCACATTGTTCAGGAGCGAAGACGACTTCAGCTGTCAGGGTGAGCCAGCTTTTATTCCGGATGGC
The DNA here is from genome assembly GCA_029990175.1 of Petunia secreta. Taxonomy (NCBI): domain Eukaryota; kingdom Viridiplantae; phylum Streptophyta; class Magnoliopsida; order Solanales; family Solanaceae; genus Petunia; species Petunia secreta. Next base: position 23,553,999 of record JARKIP010000022.1, on the reverse strand, counting down.
CACCATTTTATCGGTTATCATTCAGTTGCATTTTGTTCCCTTCAGGAGGTATCTGTTTTCTTTGTATTGTTAGATGTCTAGTCTGGATAGCCCTAAACCTAGTATGTTGGGTAGCCAGCTGTAACTTCTTTTGTACAGCTTAGAGGTATCAGTATGTCTGTGTTTTTGTTTTAAGTGTTGTCCTTATTTATGAATTATTATATTTATTTTCCTAATTTAGTTGGTAAGGGTTCGCCCGACGGGTCTAGGGGAGGATGCCGGGTTCCCGCACGGCCTAACCGGATTCCGGGTCGTGTCAGTTTGTATCAGAGCCCAGTTTAGAGTCTATTCAGACTAAGACAGTGTCTAGTAGAGTCTCGCTGATGGGTACGTAGACGTCCGTACTTATCTACGAGGGGCTATGATGGCATTTAGGAAGTTTCACTTCCTTCATTTCTGATCGTGCGTCGGTCTAGGATTCAAAAGTATTTTCGTTAATTCGTTAATTCCTTTGTGGTAATTGTGAACCCTCGTGTGACAAATCAGCAAACGGTATGAGTTCAAGACGAAGCAGTCTAGCCTGGGGCTAACACTGACGAAGCTCCAAGAGTATTGATCGTGCTGACGAACTAGTTACGGAGGTCCCAGCCGTACGAGCTCGCGATGGGCAAGGGAGCAGGGCCTGGTGGTTCCCTTGGCTCTCTACGATACTTTTACAAGAATCTTGGCGACAGATACCACAATAACCTATTATTCGCTAGGCAGCATATCAGGTTGCCGCAGATGCAGATGTTTGGTCTTAGGGAGCTCCGTTGCAATCGTTGATGTTGTTCCAATATATTGTTCCCAATGCAGCATGTATTGTACCTCTAATTGTTCCGGCTGGTTAGCCAACCGAGGTAACAGTTCGGTTCGAGCGCCCAAAGAGGTTGCATTATTTTACGCGGTTGAACCTTCCGATATTCTTAAGCAATGCATCAAATAAACCTCGTGATTTTTTTAAAATAAAAGAATGACAGCGTATCCTTCAGGCTTTTGATTATATCAAGCGGTATGGTGTTGATTAGTCTTCTTTTCAGTTTTAAGGTCCAGCCCTGGATTGGTGGACTGCTCTCTTATTAGCTAACTTGGTTCGATTTTTCTTCTAGATTCGTGGAAAGTTCCTTCCGAGTAGCGAGCGAGATGAAAACTGTTGCCAGTTTGAGTGAATTGGACAGGGTAGCCTGTCGGTTAGCCTGTTGGTGTTTCAGAATATGAGATTGAATTCTTTAGGATGGCTGGATATGCACGGAAACTAGTCCATGAGCCTTTCGAGAGATTCAAAGATTTATTGATAATCTTTCTTTTTTCCTTGAAATCCTAGATAGCTCAAGAGATTGAGGTTGGGACTTTATTTGATGTCGTTGTTGATATTGCTTAAAGGTATTAGGCATACCATAAGTTAGAGTGGGAGAGCATGAGATCTCGTGGCCCTAGTGGGTAACCATGGTACCTCATTTGGAGGTAAAAGTTCTGATTATTTTGAGAGGTCACCTTCCAGGTTATTTCAGCTTGTGTCACTTGATTCTTAGAGTGCGCCAGTAGCTCATCAAGATCAGATTCAGTCTTCTCTTTACAGCTATCAACAATCTTTGCAGCTTCTTTTTCAGCGAAAAGGTGTTATCACTATTGTGAGTCTGATTATCCTTTGAGAAATTTTCTCTTAATCTGGCAAGTAGGCAGTCGTCCTCTCTCTTGTCATCAGGCACCTGCACAGTCGCAGGGGATTTCATTTAGATCTTAATCAGCCAGAGAAATGCCACCATTCAGTAGCGGTTGAGAGCGTGGTGGTAGTAGTTCTTCAGAAGGTAATTATCAGTATAGCGGCTTAGTTCAGTTGCAGAGGCAGTTCTATGAACTGCTAGTCTGGCAGGATGCTGAGGCATCCGATGTAGTACACCCATGTAATTCTTCTTCCAGTATATGTGAGTAAGATTTGATTCTTCTGATCGGTCTAAACTTCGTTTATCTTACCATGTTTCCATGGCTTCCTTGGATATTGTTTCTATTAAGAATTGATTGTGGTAGAGGGGCGAGCTTCTAGTATGATTTATTCTTGGCATTTGTGAGACCCTACTAGTTGATCTGGTTTAAATGTGAGAAATATGGGAGAGGGTGTCGGTATGGTCTGCTCGGCATCTTTTTGTGCCACCCTGTATTATTATGTTAAATCAGTTTATCTCTCTCCTCGAAATTCAATGTTGGTAGGATAATGGGATCCTAATTTGTCACCGTCAGAAAGTGTTGTCGTTTCTTCCTGTGCAAAGTGATTAGTAAGTAATATTTGATCTACGTATATCCTCTTGGTTCAAAACGCTATTAAAGTTTGTTACCCTATGAGCTTATCTGGGTTATAAAAGGGTTTTCTAGTAAATTGTTAGAGTTTCCTTATTATTGGGAGATTAAATTAGCATGGATGTTGTTCCATAAAGCTTATTTAATATTTATTTCTTCGATTGTGATTCTTTGGCTAGCTTGACTCGGAAGTAGTCTAGATCTGGTAGCCAAGCAATAAGAAGATGAGCTTCCTGAAGTTCTAATTATTTCTATCCTCGATCCATTTCCATTTCTTATTCGTCCAGCACTAGTGAGCTTGGGCGATTGGTAGCCGCTTGTGACGTTCCCTGTGTTGAGCGAGAGTACGTGTTATTGTAGCCGGGTAAGCATATTATTGTTTTGGATATCAGTTTATCTGGGTATCCATTCCCATGTATAGTATAGTGCTGGTTCTGTTTTTGCGGATCATCCAGTTTCAGGGGAAACTCTGCCGAAATTTTTATATAGAAGTACCATCCATCAGGCGGTGGTTTTTGCGACAAAGGTATGGAGTTGTGAACTTGAGAGTTGCAGCTATTTGGCAACTCGAAAGGGTAGTTGGTAGCTTAGGCCTGCCTACGTTCAGCTTTTAGCTAAATCCTCTTTAGTCCAGCAGGCTGTGCGAGGATGATTATTCCTATTCAAATGGCTGCATGAGTTAGTGCTTTAAGTGGAAGAGTCTTCCTCCAAATACTGAATGGTAATGTTAAATCTCTGAGGTGTTGGTACCACTTTTCTCACGACCCAAAGTAAGGCCACGACAGAAATCTACAATGAGTGTCGATCATTGCTAAACCCACTAATAATCTATTAGCAACAGAGATAAGGTGGCAACTTGATCATATATACGTACCTATTTGCTGAAAGCATAAATTCTGGAAAGATGACACCACTTTAACTTTCTGGCAATTAGAACATTGAGCCACAAATTTTGCTTTGTCACATTTCATTCCGTCCCACCAATAAATTTGCTTAAGATTATGGTACATCTTAGTCGAACCTGGATGAACAGTGTATTTGGAATAATGTGCCTTTATCGTAAACTAAATCTGCAACATCAGGAACACAAAGTCTATCTTTATACATGAGAACACTGTCAGTAGTGACCCTATATGGTGACTTCGGTTTTCTTTGGGCTATCTATCTGAATTCAACTAGAACTAGATCCTCATACTGACGCTGTTTTACTTCATGAAAATTTAGAGTTAAAGGTCTAGTCCAGCTTGTCGATAATCCATCATTGGTATATATATCTCTTTCACACCTCAACTCTTTGAGAAGTTACTTTAGCGTTGTAAGTGCTCATGTAATCAACTTTGTTGCTGGTATTCTGCCTTAGCTGAAAGTCCAACTACATGTATCTTTTATATTTACTTTTTCAAGTCATAATAATTCCAATTCAAAGACAATACCCTGAGGGATATGTTCAGTCTGAAGATCATTCTTGGTCTACATCATACTATCCAGTAGTAGTTGCATGATCCTTATCCTTATACGATAGACCCTGTTCAGATGAACCTTTGACATACATTAGGATATGAGTATCTACATTCCCACAAGGAGCTTGCGGAACAACACTAACATCAATTGAGATGTTGTATAGTGCATTCATAAAAATAATATAGCTTGCATCAAATCTTCTATAGTGAGTGGTGACAAGGTACTTCAAAAGCTTCCCCTATTGCATCAAGTGTGAGCTAATTCCTAGTTCCATCAATTTGTTCTATATCGAAGAGGTAATTATCGGCTGAATCATGTTAACCCATTCAAAGTTTCGTGTATTTTTATTTCGAAAATATAGAACTCTTTTCTCATGATCGAGGAAGGGTCAGCTTAATCGGAATAAGTTGGGCAATGATGTGATAATATTATCCAGATATGTTTTATTCGAAAAGTACAATGCGCGTAAGATAATTCTGATCCTATAATCAGGAAATAATGCCCGTGGAGTAGCTCATGAAGGACGTGCAAGTTCTTTTGCTATCTGTGCGAATTCTTCTTTAGATTTAGGCTCGTTCGAGGACGAACGAGAGTTTAAGTGGAGGAGAATGAAACGACCTCGGTCAGTCGTTTCAGAAGTTAGGACTCCAATTGGCGTGCCGATAATTTTAAAATATTCGTAATGTCCATTAGGACCTGTTTGTAAAGTTTGAGCTAAATCAGACCTCGTTTGGTAGGCATCGGAAGAAGGTTTCAGTTTTTATTGGCGATAAATATTAAAAAGAGATTTTCGAGCTCGATTTTGCCGAATGAGCTCCGTTTCGAAATCCGAAAGCGCCATTAGGTTCGTATGATTATTTGTGATTTTTGTAAACTTTCGAAAGTGAATTTCGATGTTGTTCGGTTAGTTTCCGCTAAAATGCTGAAAGTTAAATAATTTGACTTCTTTTCATTTAAATTCGCATCTTGAGTTTCGGGAGTCTGATTTGAGATCCGCCTTCGCGAGTATGTTACATGTATTTTGTACAACTTGTATGCAAAAGTTGGAATTATTTCGAATATCGTAGGGCACTGTTTTAATTTTTGTTAAGAAAATAAAATAAAATAAAAGAAAACCAAAAAAAAAAGGAAAAAGACAAAAAATTTAAATGAATGGCGGTGGTGAAGATGAGCTTCATTAAGTGAAGCAGCAAAACAATGGAACATTAACAGAGAAAAAGAGAAAAACACAGTGAGGAAAAAATGCCAAAAAATGAGAAAAGGGACCGGAGAAAAATAGTATTTTCACCCCAGAACATTCAGGTAATGATCCTACTATATTATTTGAGTTTATTACGTGTGTTTGAATATGTTTTAACGGTAAAACTTGGAATATTAGACATCGTTTTAATAAGTTCAATTAATAGTTTAAAGGGTCAAATGGACCCCGATAATGAAATTGATTATATATTCGAACTCAGTGAGTTATGGACAACATATAGATATAATTTATTTGGGGTTTGGTTATGTGGCTTTGAACCCTGTATATAGGCCTTGCCTGCGTATTGCGTATGCGAATAGGGTATCAGGTTCCTACCTGGATTGCCCTAAGATGTGAGGAATGAAGCCTTTAGCCTAATGTGATATATTTTTCTGCTTATTGAACACAGTGGGATCGTTTGGCCATGGAACCAAAGGATAAAAGCGGTTATTGATTATCAATGCTAACATTTGGAAGAGGTAAGTGTTTATATCCATTTCTTTGGAGGCACCTGGCCTCGTGGATTTTCAACCACGTATTCCTTACGTGTGTAGCTGCCGATAGGCGTACTCATTACGCCTTAACTTTAAATTTATATTGTATATTATATTTTATGTCCTATTGTTGGTATTACATTGAGAATCTGAGCATTGTACCCTGGCTGTAAGTTGGCATCTACTTCCCGGCTGTCGATGAGAGTCTCGCGCCGGTGAAAGGTTATTATTGCATCACATTGCATTCATACGCATTATATGTCATTCATATGCATTACATTGCATATCATATTGGGTGCAGGAGTATTCCGCCCCAGGAGCAGGAGGATTCCGCTCAATTGTATCATATTGAGGGTAGGAGGATTCCGCCCCAAGAGCAGGAGTATTCCGCTCTTATGTCAGATATTGTGTGCAGGAGTATTCCGCCTCAGCTTTACATTATATATGGTGCAGGAGTATTCCGCCCCAGGAGAGTGCAAGAGTATTCCGCCTCTAGTTTATATTATATCGGGTGCAGGAGTATTCCGCCCCAGGAGCAGGAGTATTCCGCTCCAGTTGGTTATCAGATTGGATTCCCCTCGAATGCAGGAGTATTCCGATTCGGGATGGGATTACGGGCACATGTGACCCTTTGCATCATATTTCATTTCATTTCATCTCACTTCATTTAATTTCATCTCAATTCATACCATTGTGTAGTTTGCGGTACATGACTACTGTTCTGCTTATATGTGCATCGCTTATTTGTTGATATGTTTCTGGCACGCATCCTTGGTTGTTAGAAGTCCTTACGTGTTTTCGGTTGTTATCTGGCTCTGTCTTTTTATAATTTAAATAAAATAAATTTGGTCTATCTGTTTCTTCTCCCTGGCTAACTATCCTATTCTTTGAGGTGGCTAGTCTGCCCCACTTATTGAGTCCTTTTGACTCACCCTTGTTTGTTGTTTGTTTTTTTGTCTATCTATTTCGTTTCGGCAGGTTCGCTCCAGGATTGAGTTCGCCACATTGTTCAGGAGCGAAGACGACTTCAGCTGTCAGGGTGAGCCAGCTTTTATTCCGGATGGCCACCAGTTTATCGGTTATCATTCAGTTTCATTTTGTTCCCTTCAGGAGGTATCTGTTTTCTTTGTACTCTTAGATATCTAGTCTGGATAGCCCTAAACCTAGTATGTTGGGTAGCCAGCTGTAACTTCTTTTGTACAGCTTAGAGGTATCAGTATGTCTGTATTTTTGTTTTAAGTGTTGTCCTTATTTATGAATTATTATATTTATTTTCCTAATTTAGTTGGTAAGGGTTTGCCCGACGGGTCTAGGGGAGGATATCGGGTGCCCGCACGGCCTAACCGGATTCCGGGTCGTGTCAAGAAAAGTTTACACCAAGGGAAAGAAACTGAAAAACACAAAGGGAAACAACTTGTGGTGCATAAATCAGGTACCAACTCTTAATCAAATCATGAAGAAGAAGAAGAAGAGCAAGTTGACATGACTGATGAAGAAGAGGGCGAACCAATTGAGGAGCAGGAATTGGTGATAGCATCCATGGAAGGAAAACTCCATTGAAATACTTGAATGAAGCTTTGGAAGCTCTTGGAAGGCATATGACAAGATGTCACATAAAGAAAGCTCAAAACAAGCCGATTGCACTTGAATTGTGAAGAGAAAGAGCTCGAGCCAAGGATGACCTTTTGTCTAAGTGATATAAATATTATATGGTCTAAATTGAGGTACAAGTAATGAATATTGAAGTCAAAATTACTGCAATTTAAAGTGGAAGAATTGGGTTCCAAATCAGTCTATTTTTGGACTAATTAAGGAGCCTAAAGTGTGCCAAACTTGAAGCCCAAGAAGAGCCATATAGGCTCACGTTTTTAGCCCATAAAATGTGCTTAGTTTCACCCAAAAACGTGCAAAGGATGGCCAAAGGATTTCCATGAAGTGTACTCCATGTTGCTATCAAGGATTCCTAGTTCAAGTGGGATTCGTTTTCTAAATTAATTGGGATATATTTTTCTATATTAATTAGGTTTTGATTCCAATATTAATTAGGATTAGTTTACCAAGTTTATTTAGGATATTATTTACTTTTCCTAGTTTAGTTTTAATTTACTTTCTTTTCCTATTTTATTAGGATTTTCTTTCCTAGTTGGTTTCTTTTCCTATTTCATTATTACTTAGAAACTATATTTGAGTAGGATTTTGTAAGGCCTATGGCCAGCCCCTACTCCTATATAAAGGGGTTATTTTCTTTACTTTTATATACAACGACAATACAGATTTATGATGAATAAAAATTGAGAGGTTTTCTCTTGCACTTTTGTATGTGTGGCTACTCTTGATTTATCTTTCTAACCTTCAAGTCTACACTTTTAGGTGATGAGGTATTTCTTCTTCAAATCTTTAGATTACATTTAGGTATTCAAGAAAGGCGGTAAATTCTATTTTACTGTTGTTCTTTGTTACTCTAGCGGGGGTCCAGATTCCATAATCTTCTTCTTGAGTTATTCTCTACCAAAGGCGGTTAGCTTAGTCTAATTGTTGTTGTTAGGAGTTTCTTTTCAAGATTTAGACTTGTCTTGAATTTCTTGATTCTTTCTTGAGATTCTTGATCCGTTCTTGAATTCAAGAAACTCTTTCTTGAATTCATTCTATCCTTATTTTCAATTCTTGTTCGTTTTTAAGTATATTTTATTAGCTTCTGCGCGTTTCTTTAAATTTCTTTATCAAGTTCTTGGATCCATAACGTGAGCGTTATCGAGAGGTATCGTGATTGTTATCAAGTGGTATCAGAGCGGGTTCAATCAAGATTCCGTTCTTGATTATCTTGAGGGATTTTTGAGCTAGAAAAGCAAAAAAAAAAATTTAAAAAAAAGAGTTATTGTAGCAGTGAACAGTAACACGAAAAAAAAAGAGGAAAAAAAAACGAAAATTCAAAAGAAAAAAAAATTGGAGGAAATTTTTTTTGGTTGCTTATGCTCATTATTTTTAGAAATCTAGTAATATTGAGTTTCCTATTCAATAAAGGAAACAAAAAGAGGGGATTCTAGTCCTTGGAAGAAAAGTAATATCTTTCCTTTTTTCCTTTGGGTTGGGTTTTTTATATTCTTTTCCTTGTTTGTTTCTACATTCCAAATCCTATTATTTCTAGGTTTTGGTTTTCTTTAAAGAAGATCCTAATTCTATTTGGTTTTATTCCTACTTACCAAATCCTATTCTTTCTAGATTTTGGACTTTCACTTTCCTTCTTATTTTATAACTCCTAACCTTATCACCTAGGGTTGTGACTACTAAGGTTTATTTATAAATCCAAAGAGATCCAACCAAAAGTTGCTTTGAGTGGAAAAAGGCAAGAGAGGTGGGATTATTAGAGGGTAAAAGCCAATTTATTGAGAGAAATACGAGTGTGAGTGATTTTTTGTGAAGATTCTTTTTTCACACTAACTTGTTGTTCATTCTTTTGAAGATGTTTGCAAGTGAAGAACAAGGTTCCATGGTTAAACCACTTTTTATATTTCGTTATAAAGAACTTAAATGTTCTAAGTGTCATAAAGTGGGTCATGTTAAATCTTCATGTGCAAAACAAAAGCGTATGAGAAGAGAAGCTAGAGATGCAAGTGAAGTTAGTAAAGATCATACTCATATGATAGTGATTGGATTGTGCCTACAATTTACAATCGTATAATTGGGAATGGAATTGATCTTATTGATCTTGCTTGTGAGAAAAACAGTGAGGAGGAGAGAGAAAAGATCGAGAGGAGTAAGGGAAAGAAAAGTGGCAACTTAAGAGTGGAAAAAGGAGAGATTGAGTTGAAAGAAGTGAGAGAGTTGCCACAAAAAAAGAGAGGAGAGAAAGATAAAAATAAGAGTGAAAAAGAAGAAGTTGAGAGCTATGAAAAACAAGAGAGTTTGGGTGAGGATATTTCTTATTCTAACTCTAATATTCCTACTTCTTTTTCTTCTAGTTGTTTTGATTCTTATCTAGGTGATTTTGGAGAAGCTTGCATGAAAATTCCAACATTGCAAGAACTTCAATGCTTGAAAAAGCATGTAGAGGCCGAGTCATCCAAGTCTTATAGCCAAGTGAACCTCAATGAGAAAAAAAAAAGCTAAGGAAGATGGTTTAGGTATGGTTCAAGGTAAAATCGTCAACCATAACACTCTACCTTATTTAGATGAGTTTGATAATGATATTTCTCTTTTGAGTGTAGGTAATGATAGGAACAATAAATATGATACTTGTGTTAATAATTCACTAGTTGGGGAAGATTTTGATTTGCTATCTTATTTGTGTTGGCCTCGATCTAGTTTTGATTTTGATAAAGACTCTTATTATGACACTCCACCCTTATTTGACGAAGAAGAACATGAACAAGAATTTTATTTTTCACCTACTATTTATAATGATGAAATTCATGATTTTGGTGAAGAGTTGGCTCAAGTGGAGAATGATTGTGATTTGTCTACTTTTAAATCTCCACTACTTGTTGATAGTATAAATGTTGGTTATGAGGAAAACTCTTGTTCGCTTCTTAATCCATTAATTATTTCTTGCACTAGCTCTTGTGTTTTCGTGCATAAAAGTGATGAAAAACCTTTTGAAAGGGGAGGTGAGTTCAAGAGGTGGTGGAAAGGAACACAATTGAATTCCTTGATGAATATGGAGAAATCAATTCTTGTTGGATATTGGAAGACGAAAGCTTAGTGGCTAATTTTTGTGTCGTTAAACCTGTTGATTATATTGATCCTTATTTAATGGTTTATGATATGAAGTTTCACAAAGCCATTGCTATGATGGAGGCTTTCTATACAGGAATACAAGGTGATGTTTTTCCATTAAGGAAAGTCCAAGTATGGTATGTATAATTCGTTAATTAGAATTCTTGGACTCTTTAGAACACCTAAGGTATTTTTGGAGGTAATGAACATTGTTTTTTTTTCTTATGTTGGTGACTTTATTATTTTGGAAGATGATGATATTTTGATGTATACCAAGTCATTAACTATAATATCAAAATTTAAGAGTAAAAGTAAAGTTTATGGATACTACTTAATATTGTTCAAACCAAGAAAATTTGGTGTCGAATTGGTTATTATTTCTTTTGTACTTTTATTACTTTCTCTTTTGTGCAAGTTTGAATTCGAGGACGAATTCCTTCAAGAAGAGGGGAATGATAGAATCCATGGAAGGAAAACTCCATTGAAATACTTGAATGAAGCTCTGGAAGCTCTTGGAAGGCATATGACAAGATCTCACATAAAGAAAGCTCAAAACAAGCCGATTGCACTTGAACTGTGAAGAGAAAGAGCTCAAGCCAAGGATGACCTTTTGTCTAAGTGATATAAATATTATACGGTCCAAATTGAGGTACAAGTAATGAATATTGAAGTCAAAATTACTGCAATTTGAAGTGGAAGAATTGGGTTCCAAATCAGTCTATTTTTGGACTAATTAAGGAGTCTAAAGTGTGCCAAACTTGAAGCCCAAGAAGAGCCATATAGGCTCACGTTTTTAGACCATAAAATGTGCTTAGTTTCACCCCAAAAACGTGCAAAGGATGGCCAAAGGATTTCCATGAAGTGTACTCCAAGTTGCTATCAAGGATTCCTAGTTCAAGTGGGATTCGTTTCCTAAATTAATTGGGATATATTTTCCTATATTAATTAGGTTTTGATTCCAATATTAATTAGGATTAGTTTACCAAGTTTATTTAGGATATTATTTACTTTTCCTAGTTTAGTTTTAATTTACTTCCTTTTCCTATTTTATTAGGATTTTCTTTCCTAGTTGGTTTCTTTTCCTATTTCATTATTACTTAGAAACTATATTTGAGTAGGATTTTGTAAGGCCTATGGCCAGCCCCTACTCCTATATAAAGGGGTTGTTTTCTTTACTTTATATACAACGACAATACAGATTTATGATGAATAAAAATTGAGAGGTTTTCTCTTGCACTTTTGTATGTGTGGCTACTCTTGGATTTATCTTTCAACCTTCAAGTCTACACTTTTAGGTGATGAGGTATTTCTTCTTCAAATCTTTAGATTACTTTTAGGTATTCAAGAAAGGCGGTAAATTCTATTTTACTGTTGTTCTTTGTTACTCTAACAGGGGGTCGGGATTCCATAATCTTCTTCTTGAGTTATTCTCTACCAAAGGCGGTTAGCTTAGTCTAATTGTTGTTGTTAGGAGTTTCTTTTCAAGATTTAGACTTGTCTTGAATTTCTTGATTCTTTCTTGAGATTCTTGATCCGTTCTTGAATTCAAGAAACTCTTTCTTGAATTCATTCTATCCTTATTTTCAATTCTTGTTCGTTTTTAAGTATATTTTATTAGCTTCCGCGCGTTTCTTTAAATTTCTTTATCAAGTTCTTGGATCCATAACGTGAGCGTTATCGAGAGGTATCGTGATTGTTATCAATTGGTAGGCCCATTCGTGAGTGCAAAGGCTCTCCGAGCTTACGACAAAATTGTCACATCTAAGGCTTACATTCCAAAAAGCCACTACACATTTCAGCTCTTAGTAGGAGGCATCCTTCATTCCTGTTGATACTTCATAACAAGTAGAAATGGTGTCCAATCTTGAAAGGCTTCGGTTATGCAAATCTTACATGGGTGCAAGAGTTGTACGCAACCTGGAGACACACTGATGGCAATGTAATTCGAGTTTGTGGGGGTGGATGTTGACATAAATACACAAGCTTTGAACAACTTCTTACAAGTGCCACAAGTTTCTAAGCAAAGGTACAATGAGTTTTTTGAACATTTTGATTTCTCACACCTCAACTCTATAGTGTGTCCAAATAAAGATGATTCCCAGTGGAAGAGTGGAACCACAGAATATCATTCATTAGCAAATGAGTTCATGTGCACTCTATCTCGTGTGGTACTTAATTTGGTCTACAACCGGTTTATGCCTTGCCTACTTAAGACGAATGTTCCAAGAGAGAGTCTTCTTGATCTATGCACTGATGGTTGAAATGGAGCTAAAATTGGAAAGATTATGCTTGAGCAAATGCAGAGAACAAGGAAAAATTTTAAATGGCGTGTGTTCTATGCTAATACATTGAGTGAATACATTAGACACTTAGGTGTTCCAGAGAAACTGGATGATGATAAAGAGCATGCACCGAAGTCGTATGATATTACCGCTGTGCAAGATTCAACCAAGGTTAGGACGTCTCAACTTACTACATCACAATGGTTCCAGCAGATTCATACAGAGCACCAGGTGATCAAAGCCGAGCTGGCAAGACAAACGGAAAAACTTAACAACATTCAAGCTGCACAAGCTCAAAATGCAGTCCTTATGCAATTATTGTGCCAGCACTTTAGCATTGACACTGTTGTTGCTTTCTCTCCACCATCTACTGCTGGTCCCTCTTCTTCTGCACCTGTCATTACTGCTCCAGAGTCCACTTCTGCTGCTGCTACGACCTGTGCATTACTTACTGAGATTACTGCTCCATCTGGAATTGAAAGGCCTGGACTTGAGCATGCTCACATTGTTTTTACTACTGTGTCGGAGGGTTGTTTGATTGATGCATTAGAAGCTTCAACCACTCACTCGGTTGTTGCGACTACTTCTACTTCGGCTACTACTTCAGGGAGTTCGGATCCACTTGCACCCTTAGTAATGTTGCATCTCTACTGGTTACTGATAATGTTACTGATGGACAGCGTGCTAACGCAATTGCCTTGGCTTCTACCACCACGGTTGCTAAGCTATAGACACCCGATTGAGGGGAGTTTTCCTATACCCACCTTACTTGTTTTATTTTTGTTATACATTGGGGACAATGACTAATTCTAAGTGTGGGGAGCGGTGTCTATGCGCCTTAGTTGTCTTTATTTTTAGTATAATTAGTTGTCTTTATTTCTAGGATATTTTTTTTTAGATTAGTATTAGGGTCCTTGATTTTTCTTCAAGCCACGGTTCTTTTCCAGGGACATTTTTTATTTTGAACTGGGTGTTTTAGGAATAGTTGTAGTTAGTTAGAATTTTATAGCTTAAAAAAAAGAGAAAAATTGCTTAGCTTAGTTCATTTTAACTGGAGCCTAATGACACATTATATGATGGAAAAATGAACCATTAGGAGAGTAGGGAAGGGCTTGATTCTTAGCTTTAACTCAAGTGCATGTGCCTAAGTCCTATGGTATCCACTACACTTTGAGCACTTTGTTCTTCCCTATGTACTGAAATAATTGTGAACAAGGCCTTTGATTAGCAGATGAATAGAATGAACATAAGAAAAATGAAAGAAAAGAAATAAAAAAGGAATGAAAGATATGATTGAAACAACCATTTGATAGCTTATGAAAGGGAATGAAGCAAGAAGGGTAACTGGAAAAAGAAAGAAAAATGTACAAAGCATAAGAAAAAAAAAAAGAGAAAACGGATGGGGGCAATGTTCCTATGCTCGGTTAAGTGTGATAAAAGCCTCGAGAATGAACACGCCAAAGGCACCCTAGTGAGGTTGATATGTCTTATTGAACTCCGTGGTCCCCAATCATCCAAGTGTGGTGAAAATCATAGAAAATACACAATTGTTGACCCTTTAGGCTTGAAAAAAGAAGTTGAAGTTAATTGTGATATCTATTATTTTATTATTTGAAATTAAGTGAATTCTCTGAAGTCTTGCTGCTTTGGTCCATTATTTCATTATTGAAGTCGTAGGTGGAAACAATCACACACACACATTGTGGACCCTTGAATTTATGGTACTTCCATGAGAGTTAAGTTAATACATCAATATTATTTCCCGAATGTACTTAATGGGTTGTGATCTTAATACTGTGGAAGTCTTTGGTATTTTAAGTTAGGTGAAGTGGTGAGCTTAAATGAGAACTATGTGGGACAGAAATAGTTTTAAAGTCCCTTGAGTTTAATGGTTGAGTTTGGATAGTCCGAGGACATACAAAAGGTTAAGTATGGGGTAGTGATGTTGGGCATATTTTCCGATATTTTGAGGTAAAATTCCTATGGATTCTAATATATTTGAAGTCGTTTTAGTGATTAACTATGTCCAACACTATATGATTATTTAATATTTCACTACTTGATTTCTTTTTGATGAAACAGGTGATTTGTAGCAATTTTTAGAGTGAAAGGGAGCTTGTGGCGCAAAAGTTGAAGGAAGCTAAGTTGAACCTAAGCATTCGAGGTGGCATCCAAGCAAGAATGTGATTTTGATTCAAGCTGAATGGCTCCAAAGTAACATGTAAAGTTGTGTTCTTCTTGGACAACTCTTTTCTTGCGATTTAAACAAAGCCGAAGCATACTGGGGCTAGAAATTCAACCTCACAAGCCAAAAACGTGGAAAATACAAGTCCACAAGAACTGGGAAAAGAAGATCCTACAACAAGATGAGCTGGAACAACAATTTAGAATAGGATTTTCTAATTCCAAGTTAAGTATGAAAATTGTAATGATTATATAAGATCATAGTCTATCAGATTTTTAGATCATCAATTCATACAATTCAAGGCTAGGAGTTAGGAGCAATTCATAGGATTCTACACAGGGTTCTTATTCTTCTTCTCTCTTACAACTTATGTTATTTCAATTTAATTACTGGATTTCTATCATGGCTATGTGTAGCTAAATTGTTTATTCTGGGGTTATGGGTTTGACGTGAATATTGATATTTAAAAGTTAGTTTTGTTAAATTAATTTATCACTTTGGATTATTTAATCATACCCTATGCTCAATTATTTGATTGTTTGACCAGCAGTTAAATACTATTTACGAATCTTGAATTGAACTTGGGAAAGGGAATTTTTTATTACAATAGGATTGAATAAGGCAAGTTCTTGAGCCTAGGCATCAGAGAACGGGTTCGCAACTAGGATAGGAATATACCTTTTTGTTTTGCTCAATCACTTTACAGGAATTCTTAATGTATTTTTGTTAATTCTAATTCCATAGGATTATACGTATTATATTAACTTAAATAGACGAGTAGGAAATCGAAAGATTCCTATAAGCGAAATTAACCCTGTCGATTAGTAACCCAGGTAAATTAGTTATTCAAATTAATTGAATAATTTAGCAGGATTGGCAGATATCCCATAACCCTGGAATAGTTCCTCCCCTTGATAACCAAAACCTTATTTGTGTGTTTTGATCAAATTACTTGCTTTAGTTATAATTCTAGTTTAAAGTTTTAATTTTTAGATACTTCTTTAATTCACGAAACCAATTCTGCTGGTTAGATAATTAAAAATCGTTTAATTTAGTTAATAGTTAACATTAGTCTCTGTGGGAATGATACTTAATCTTATCACTTATTTCTTGCCAACCACGTGTACTTGGTGTGCGCTTGGGAGAACATGAAGACTTGTGCATCAATTGCTAAGTTGTTATCGTGTTATTTACTTCATCTCTAAATTGATGTTCTTGCCTTGTAATTTAATAGATAAAAAGTTTCTTGCAGATTATCAAAATATTCATATCGCGGCCCATCCGCATTCTTCTGCCTCTCGACTTTACAATATTTCTTGCAAAACTAGTGATTAGCTGAGAGTATTGTTTATCGATTATATGCTACAAAATAGCCTTATGTTCAAGCTTTGAAATGGTAAATTGAGGTAGTAGCCAATGATCGTGCAGTCATTTGCCCTGCTTTTATTTGACAAATTCATTCGCTTATATTAGCAAGACACCCGAGCAATATGATTTATCCAAAGAGTGACATAATTGTTTAACCAATATCACTAGGCATGTAAAAGTAACTACCTGATTAAGATACATATTCAATTTATATGTTATAGGAATCACCTAAGCAAAAAAGAAAACACGCAGGTTTTGTTTGCTACATGAAGACTTGAGGGACGAATAAAGATGAAGTTCATAAAAAAAGCTAACTAAACCAAAACAACCTAACCAAGTAACATTGCTGAACTAACTCTTGAATAGTTTAAATATACGTAAGAAGTTAGCTAAAATGTGCAAAATGTGCACACTCTTTCTTTGTTCTTTTATTTCGTAGTAATTTGTGCACACGAGCGTTTAAGACACAGAGTAATTTCATAGTACTTATTTCAAAGTTTATACGTTGTGCGCATATTACAAGTGTAAAAGTATTTTATATAGCACTACTTCATTACCACAAATATTTAACTCAAATTGGATCAGTACTCTATCCCGTACCGCAATCATGAAGCCACAATTATCAGTAAAATCCTTCAAGATAAACGGAAAAGTTATATTGTAGTTAAAGGAGAAGCTTTCTGTTAAATTTGGTATTGACATGAAACAATCAAAGGAAAAGAAAAGAGAGAAATGCGTATGGTGAACGGTTAAGCGTAATTTGTGCTATTGCATACAATTGGGATTCCATAAGCAGAAGAATTATGATTCACTTTAGGTTAGGAAAATGTGCATGACAGCTTTATAACTAAAAATAACTAGGGCATAATCAAGGTTCCATGAATTAAATTAAGGTATGATAATCAACTTATACCTAACTTGTCTTGTGGCATATAACATCGTATAAAATTAGCAAGAGTGACCTCTTGGGAATATCTTCTTCAAAGCACTGGTAATGTTAAAACTCTTGACAGGTGAAAGTTATCCACCTGAAAGGAATATTTCTTTAAAATGGCAAAGAATTGGGCCAAACATAGGACCTCAAATGAAAGAGAGTTGCTGTTTATACTAAGAATATCAGTGCATGTTAGTTTGTGGGGTCTACAAATGTTTGAATGAAAATTCGTCTCTAGGACACCTTATATTGGTCCTCACAGTGGCACTACTCATTATACCCTACCTGAACCCTTTTCCCCTTCTAAACATAAATAAAATTAAAGGCTAAAGTCCAAAAGTTACCTATGAGATTTGCATAATAATTTAGATGTACATTTGGAGTTAAAATCTCAAATGTTCGCTCAATTTTGGAAAATTAACCATCAAAGTCACTTTGCTTTGGTTGGTCCCAAAAAGGTCACTCAACTTTGGGAAATTAACCACCAAAGTCACTTTGCTTTGGTTGGTCCCAAAAAGGTCACTCAACTTAGAAAAAATATCTCCAAAAGTAATTCTTGTCAGTTTTTGCACCGTTACCCACTGAAAATCTGACGTGGCTTTTTAAAATTTCATATAATTGTAGGTCCCACTTTTTTTGCCATGTAGGACAATATTTGAACAATTTTAATCATGTTAATTTTATAATATCAAGTATTTAGCTTGATATCAATACCTTTTCTTGATTTTTATTTTTTTTTGCGCTAATGGCAAACTGTTATTGTGTACTAGGAATTAGGAGTACGACAAACAATTATATGGCCTTCGAACTTGATATATTATAAAATTTGCATGATTATAATCGTTCAAATATTAATTACTGGCCTTCGTACAATAGTAATGTTAAGTATGATTATGTATTACAATAACAAAAAATATCGAACGTAAAGGATTAGATATATTAGTACTTTGAATTTATATATTTTTTTTTAATTTACTAGCAACGATACATGCTTATTATACATATTTATAATTTTTGTATTAGTTATTAGGAATACACGTGCATTGCACTTGTCAGAAAATTAGTAAGTAACTATCGAAAAAGTCCTACATGGCAAAAAAAGTGGGACCTACGATTATATGAAAAATATTTTAAAAGCCACGTCAGATTTTCAGTGGGTAACGGTGCAAAAACTGACAAGAATTACTTTTGGAGATATTTTCCCTAAGTTGAGTGACCTTTTTGGGACCAACCAAAGCTAAGTGACTTTGGTGGTTAATTTCTCAAAGTTGAGTGACCTTTGGAACCAACCAAAGCAATGTGACTTTAGTGGTTAATTTCCCAAAGTTGAGTGACCATTTGAGATTTTAACTCGTACATTTGTTATTAGTTTGGATCCGATCTGCTCTTGTCAATGATAATGGGTTAGATTTATTCTTATGGGATTTTTCTGTAACTAGTAGAGAAAATAGATACCACTTAAGAATGGTACCATTTTTTTAATTACAAATATACAATATTTGTAGCTGAAAAAAGAAAAAATATATATCATATTTATTGGTCTTTATTCAGTAGTTAAGCATTATGCTACAAATATGGGATAATGGAGCCTATCTTACTAATCCCTCTAATCCCTATAGTCCCTCTTTAAATACTAATTCCTAATAACACTACTCATGTAGCGTCTCCTTTCTTTCCATTCTTCTATTTATAGAAAATTCCTTTTTGAATACATATAACTCGTATATTTTTGATATATTTATAGTATTATTCTTAAAAAAAGTCTGAAGGTATAAAAGTAGTATATCTTGAACAAAATGTAGTGTACAAGGCACATCTAACTAGTATATTTCTGGTATATTTTTAATATATATTTAAAAAGTTGTTTTTGAAGGTATAAAAGTAGTATATCTTGAATGAAATATAGTATACGAGATACATCTAAATAGTAATATTTTTTATGGTATATTTATAATATATACCTAAATACACATAATATATGGTATATTATTTGAGTATTAGATATTCATAAGTATTATATTGGTAGTATATAGGTAATACACATGTAACTTGTTAATCTTGTATACTCTACGTGTAACTTTGTTAGTCTTATGGGAAGCTGCCCAGCTATCTTTATATGTTTGGTATAACTACATTATTTTAGGAGATAGAATTTTAATATTTCTAAAACATAGACTTAAGATAATCTGTATAAGTGGTACTATTGCAATTAAAATCCCTAAGTATGACAGAAAATTGAAGAAAGTGGTATTTTTATTATTAAATTATATTATTAGGTAAATGTAAGAATTAAATCATTAAACATAGTATTTCAAGTATTTTAGTGCAAAAGATTCCCAATACAGGTAAAAAGTTAAATTTTTGGGAGACTTACAAAAATACCCATAAAATCTAAAATAATTACACTCACTACCCACTACTTTCAAATATTACCGGATCTACCCACTAAATTATTTACCCACTCTACCCACCCAGACTTCTATACCATAGTTTATGCAGTATACCATAAAGGTATATACCTATAAGGCATAACAAATGTATACAGTAATAAATGTCCCTCCAGACTTGTATATCATAATTTATGCAGTATACTTTAAAGGTATACACCTATAAGGCATAACAAAGGTATACAATAATAAATGGGTAGGTTGGGTAAATACTTTTAGTTTTATGGGTAGTATAATTTGTAATGGGTATGGCTTGTAAATACTTTAAATTTTATGGGTATTGAGAGTAAAAATCTCTAAATTTTTCCTTAAACTATGCAAAATGGTTTAGATATGCTCTTGAACTTTGTAAAATATGATCATTATTCTGGCGCAAGAAAATGTCTTCTCCAATACTCAGAATCTCTAACACAAATGTTCTATATCTTAAGCTCAAATTGAGCACCCTCAACACCCTGAATCAACCTAAGCGGAGCTGGAAAAAATGATCAATTTCTCTACTAGATTGAATTTCACAACTTCATCAATCCTTCTCAGATCACCAATAACGCTAGCGCTCCACATCGACCAACATAGTTATGTATCTAATATATATTTATCTCCTAAAGTATTTGCATTAGTATTAGGAGTCAACGTAAAGTTATAGTGGTTGCGGGTCGGTGGCGTTCTATTGAAGGTAAAATAGTGACGGAAGAATGTGGTAAAGGTATAAGTGATGTTGGGCAAAAACTGCATGTATTTCAATCTATTTTATCCCTACTTTGGTGAATTCTTCTTATTTTCAATGATGGAAAAATGGTTATTGAGATAATTGATTGAATTTTGATGTATAAGAAGCTATGGCTAAGAAAATGAGCTGATTTGACCAAGAATTGACCGTAAATGGCCAAAATTTGAAGAATCAGTCCAAAAACATGCCTCATATGGCCAAAGCATGATAATTAGTTGATTTTTTAACGGAGAATGGCCAAATTTACCCCGCAACTATTAAAAATAACTAAGTTATACCCTCCGCTTGTAAATGGTATCAAATATACTCCTGCTGTTAGTAAAACAACTATATTTACCCCCTAGAAACTAACAGAATTTCATGTCATTTCTTCTACCCATTTTAAAAGTATAAGAATGCTTTCATAGACTGCCACATATCTAAAATGACCCCACACCCCCTTCTTAAAACTTATCTTCTTCTTGAACGAACTTTTCACTTCTCATGATGTACTAAATTCATTCATAATGTTCAACCTTCAAATCAAGAAACTTTGGAAAAAGCTCAAAAATAAAAGAATATTCAAATGAAGAAATTTTTGGAAAATATTTAAACATTATAGCAAAAATGGTGGAAATAAAATGCAATTTGGAAGCAAAAATGAATAATCATTCATATTTCTGCAACTAAGAAAAAATC
This sequence comes from Petunia secreta, assembly GCA_029990175.1. Lineage (NCBI taxonomy): Eukaryota > Viridiplantae > Streptophyta > Magnoliopsida > Solanales > Solanaceae > Petunia > Petunia secreta. The sequence goes on along the minus strand of JARKIP010000022.1, from coordinate 23,533,154 downwards.
CTTTGTGCCTAAGCTTTTTCTTGTGTACAAATAAATCAAACTTCCCCAGTTTTTCATTTCTCAAATCAACTGGTGTAACTTTACTATTTGACTTAAGAAGTCGATCAACTAAAAAGTAAGAGGATATGAATGTGCAATTTTATGAATCAAGAGGAACATAACTATAATAGTAGAATTTGTAGAAACAGATAATTCAGAAGCCATAATCACAAGAATTGAGCACGAGTCTCGCAAGATCGAAGGCTTATTCAAACAATACACCCAATATCATCCCTTAAAAGTTCAAAATTTTCCTAATTTATACCTGCATAAAATAAAAAAATCCATGTCTATAATTGCATAAAAATGAAAACCCACTTGTGATTTCATTGATATTAATAGGTTTACACCAATTGAAGCTCTGAAAACTTCTTTGCAAGGATCACCTCCCAAGACAAAAGATCAAATATGCAAGGTTCAATCTTTTTTGTAAAAAAATCATTTCTTTTACTAGAATCTTAATCGATGATGCTATTCTGAATTGATAATTAATTATATTTGTAGTCTGCTAACTGAATAGAGCTGTAATGGCAATCGAAGATGCCGGGTCTATATCTACCTCCGTGAAGGCTTATGGGTTCCTCCAAGAACCAAATCATGAAGAAGAAGACACAATTTTAAGGAGGGTGGGATCTATTTTAGTTCCACATGGCAGTCCAAGCAAGCATTCTTATATTTTTAAAATGGGTAAAAGAAATAATATGAAATTCTGATAATTTTTAAGGGTAAATAGGGCCCTTTCACTAACGCTAGGGTTATGTTTGATATCATTTACTAACGAAGGGAAAAGTTAGATCTATTTCCAATATTTAGGGGTAAATTTGGCCCTTTTCCGAATTTATATTGAGAAAAACTGAATTTCAGGTAGTGAGCTAAAGCCCCAAAGTATAGGAAGAAAAATAAAATCTGGTAGAAAAAACAAGATTCCATGCGAGGCATGAGCGTGGCATGGGAATATTCTGAAATTTAATCTTAATTCCATTCGAGGAAGGGGGAAAGCAAGGGACAAAATTTCAGTAGGTTTTAGTAACGAGGGCAGTGTGGTTATTTTGTTTTAGGATGTGATATAAGAGTTCCTAACCCCTATTTCAGCCTCATTCTTGACCTATGAAGGCAAGAAACACCATTGTCGATGCAAGTTCAAGCTCGAAAGTTCCTTGAGGCCAATCCACAAAATAAATCAAAGAGTTATTCTTAAGGATCTTATTTTATCAATTATTATCGTTTTAATGAGTTAAATTATGTGGAGCTAAATGTTACACCCCCTATGTCTAAAGTGACGTATATCATTCTAGTGATATGTTAAGAATGATTAAAGTGAGTTTAAAGTCATAATATGACCTTATATGATGTTTATATGTTGAATATAAAGTTTGGGAAAAATCGGATTTAAGTTGCGGAAAAACCGACTAAGGAATTGCCCTGTAACGAAGCTTTTTCAGCAATTAATTTCATGTGTTATATGAGGTCTTTTGGGGACATATCATATATCAAATTGAAGGTCTTGGAGTGTATTTTCCAATAATTTTAACGTATTGTTCATACAACATATGAATAAAAAGATATGAGCATCAGAAGTCAGGCCAGAAGAAGGGACATAAGCGCAAAAGAGGGCTAGAACAGAAATGTTTCGAGTATAAAAGGAAAAACATGTCTTCTTTTCGTCATTTCCAGAATATAAATGATAGAAACAGCCCTTTCTTGATTCTAAAGCCAATTTTTATGATTTTGAAAAAACAACATCAATCTTAACTCGAAACTGAAGACGGATTGCGTCAAAACGCTCTACGCGATTAGGGTAACATTATACTACCTTCAATTTCTTCTATAGTTTGAGTTTTAAAATTACTTCATGGCTAAGTAAAGTACCTAAATGTTGTAATATAGCTTGTTTAAGCTTTAGAAGATGTTGAATTCAAGGGAAACAAGGTTTAGAAGCAAGAAACATCAAAGGTATGTAAGGCTAAACCTTTCTTTTGGCAAGGCATGTATATTTTAGCTTTTGAAGCTTTTCGTAATTATAAAATTAGTATTTCTTGTGAGAAACTTATATGGTATCAAGGAAACCTTGTATATACTTAATTTGGTACTAAAATCCAAGGTGAAAGACGTCCGAATCAGCAAGACAAAACGTTTCAAAATCTTTAAAATCATTTTGATCATTGGACAGCTGTTAGTATATTGATCATAACTCGTTGTACAAAATTGATATTTAGATGCTTTAAGAATCCCCAAAATCCTTAGACATAAATCTAAAACCTTCATGAAGACCATGAAGTCTATATCTTTGATCTACACTCTGAAAAATAGGTCGAAATGCAGGACAGTGGTGCTGTCCAGACATTCCATCTGTGGATTTGTTATGTCGTCTCCTCTTGTAATCTATTTGACATGTTTATGTTATCAGTTTATCCGGATATTTATTTCCGTGTATAGCATAGTGCTGGTTCTATTTTTGTGGATCATCCAGTTTCAGGGGAAACTCTGCCGAAATGTTTATAGATTTTCAAAGAGGGGGACAAATTCTAAGTTCTATAGGCTGTCTCTATAATTCTATCAAGAGTTTTCTTATCATTCCTTGAGTCCATATCTATTGTTGCCACATGTGTTATGCCTCATACATGCTTATGCTTATATTGTGATCATGTTATATGTGATTTGGAGTCCCCCATAGAGGCTGGACTTTGGACACACAGTCCGGTCGCGTGTGATACTACCCGTCTGGGGGACACAGCCCCTCTGGTTCAGGCGGGAGTTGAAACACCTAGTGTGACCGGGTGTCATTCACACACTCTTACCAGAGAGACTAGATATTACTGGCTGGGGGGATATAGCGCATAACACCCGCCAAGTTTGTTATATACGCGTATATAGCCACTGTATGCACTGCATGATTATACATGAGGCTAGTTGCGGTTTTCAGTTACATGATTTGGTGGGATACAGCCCATAACACCAGACAGGTACTAGTTCAGATGTTCAGTTACCTGATTTGGGGGGATATAGCCCATAACACCAGCCAGGTACCATTTCAGATAACAGTTCAGTTTTAGCTCAGTACCAGTTATCAGTTCTCAGTTATCAGCCACCATTTCTTCGCGTCAGGCTCAGCTGACAGTTATTAGTTCCGGTTTCTAGTTACCAGTTATCAGTCATATTACAGTTATTTATCAGTATAGTTCAGCTCAGTCTTCAGTTTCATATTCAGCTAGACTTCAATTTAAATTCAGATCATGTTTAGTACGTTCTTCAGATTTCCAGCTACATTGCTATGCTCCAGCTCATATTTACATATTTATATTCCATCCTTACAGTTTCATTCAGCTATGATATATTATATACCCATGCCTTACATACTTGGTACATATCATACTCACGCCCTTTTCTGGGGCGCTGCGTTCCATGCCGCGCAGGTACAGATAGATGAATGCTTGGACCATGTTAGTAGGCCATCTATCAGCTATTGGAGTCACTCAGCTTACTCCCGGAGTTACTTATCTTTTGGTATATATACAGTTAGTCTGTTTGGGTATGGCGGGCCTTGTCTCGTCCTTTGTATATTCAGTTCATCACTCTTAGAGGCCTCTAAATATGTCCCTGTGTGGTTCTATCAGTATGTTAGCTTGTCATCTTTTTGCATTGCATAATTCTTATCAGCTAGGTTTATGCTTATTCCGTTTATCAGTTATATTCATGGTTAGCAGATTATCAGCAGGATTTGTGATGATCGACACCTAGTGTTGGTCATCCGTCGCGACCCTAGGTTGGGCCATGACAAAAGTGGTATCAGAGCAGTTCAATCCAAGGGTGTCTACAGGCCGTGTCTAGTAGAGTCTTGCTCAGGGGTATGTTGCGCGCCATACTTTTGAACAGAAGGCTACAAGGCACTTCAGGACAGTTGTCTTTCTTTCTTCTCTAGATCGTGCGATAGAGCTATGATTACAGAATTCATTCCTCTAATAATAGTGTTTTCAGCAAAGCGATGTCGCCGAAGAAACTAACAGCTGCCCAGAAGGGCAAGGCTATTGCCGAGCAGGGTACTAGTAGAGTGCCACTTGGTGTGGATGAGAGTGAGGAGTTCAGACCGGAGGCTCCATCTGAGACCTCACAGATCCCTTCAGGTCAGGGCGATATTAGAGGGACTGCAGCTGCCATAACTCCAGCTCCTCAACCTGATAGTCAGGGACTGGAAGTGAGGGATGCCATCAGATTATTGACCAGTGTTGTAGTTGCTCAAAATAGACAGCACAGTGCAGATGCCCAGGGAGATGTTGGATCCAGGATCAATGATTTTATCTTACTAGAGCCTCTAGTCTTTACCGGATCCCGTACAGTAGAGGACCCTCAGGATTTTGTAGAGGATAGCCAGGGTATTGAGGGTCATGCATGTGTCAGAGACAGAGTCAGTAGAGTTAGCTGCATTTAGATTGCATGACCTAGCAGCAGGGTGGTATCAGACGTGGGAGCTACCAGAGGGCCAGATTCTACTCCGGCGACTTGGTAGGAATTCTTGGACACCTTCTTTCATCCGTATATGCCTATAGAGACACAGAGAGAACATATCGATCAGTTCTTGACCTTGAGACAGGGATGTTTGAGTGTAGAAGAGTATAATTATCGCTTTAATTATTTAGCAAGGTTTTTCCCCTACGGTGCTAATGAGTATGGAGGATACAATTCACAGGTATATAGTGGGACTAGGTCCACACCTACTGAACGAGTGTATTACAGTTGCTATGCTCTGTCATGTCTGAGTTCTAACATTCTAGGGAATCTGTGCTTTGCTTTGTCAATGTCACTTTCAATATGCTTCACACATACCGCGCCCCCTGGTACCGAGACCCCCGGTAATCTCTTGCAGGGCAGTCGGGTATGAACATATCACATTCAGGAATTTTCTTTATCACTTGAGGAGAGGAAGCAGAAATAGAGAGCCGATAGGGATAGAGTGTTAGACAAGAGGGGCAGATTTTCTTGTTCGTTTGGAGAGACGTCTGGAGCGAGTAGATAGCAGAGTGTTAGACAGCCACCAGCTAGTGTACCTCCAGTGTTTCGTGGCCCGCGATCGGATAGACCTTCTCAATCTAGAGCTAGTCAGACATCACAGACTTCAGGATTTCAGCGCCGTGACTTCTGTGCAGGCTGGGACATTTCTCAAAATATAGGACATTTCATGAGAGATTTCTCGACTAAGGGTGGTAGTGGTGCAGCCCAGCCAGCTAAATCAGCAGTTGCTTCCTCAGCACCAGCACGCCATCAGGGGCATGTTCTTTAGAATGGCACCTGCATAACTGAAAGAACTTAAGGAGAAACTGAAGGATTTGTTAGATAAAGGCCTCATCAGACCCAACATTTCCTCGTGGAGAACCCCAGTTTTATTTGTGAAAAAGAAAGACGCCTCTCTACGCATGTGCATAGATTACAGACAACTAAATAGAGTCACAATCAAGAATAAATACCCTCTGTCCAGGATTGATGACTTGTTCAACCAACTCCAGGGTGCCAAGTGCTTCTCGAAGATAGATTTGCGATCTGGCTACCATCAGGTTAGAGTCAGAGAATCTGATATACTTAAGACTGCATTCAGGACTAGGTATGGCCATTATGAGTTTTTAGTAATGTCGTTTGGACTCACTAATGCCCCTGAATTATTTATGAATCTGATGAACAGCGTATTCAGGCATTACTTGGATTTATTTTCGATTGTATTTATTGATGATATTCTCATCTATTCAAATTCTGAATCAGAGCATACAGAGCATCTACGCCTAGTATTGGGTACTCTTCAAGACCAGCAATTATATGCTTAGTTCTCAAAGTGTGAATTCTGGTTAGATTCAGTGGCATTTCTTTGCGATATAGTTTCAGCAGAAGGAATTAAAGTAGATGGCCAGAAGATCGAGGCTGTTAAGAATTGGCCCAGTCCTACGACGCTAACTGAAGTATGTAGTTTTCTAGGTTTGGCAGGTTATTACAGAAGGTTCATAGAGGATTTTCCTCCCTTGCAGCTCCACTGACCAAATTGACATAGAAAACAGCTAAATTTCAGTGGTCTGATTCTTGCGAGCACAGTTCCAAGAACTAAAGAACAGGTTGATAACAGCTCCAGTACTTACACATCCAGAGGAGTCTGAGGGCTATGTCATTTACTGTGATGCTTCTCGAATTGGTCTTGGTTGTGTTTTGATGCAGCACGGAAGAGTTATTGCCTATGTTTCCAAGCAGCTGAAAAGGCACGAGTAGAACTACCCTACTCATGATTTGGAGCTTGCAGCAGTCATTCATGCATTAAAGATTTGGAGACATTATTTGTACGGAGTTCAGGTTGATATTTATACAGACCACAAGAGCCTCCAGTACATATTTAAGCAAAATGAGCTAAACCTACGACAGCGGCGGTGGCTAGAGTTGCTAAAGGACTATGACATGGAAATTCATTATCATCCGAGTAAAGCGAATGTTATTGCTGATGCCCTTAGTCATAAGTCCATATGTAGTTGATCTTACTTACAGCTACAAAAAAGAGAGTTAGCTCATGTACTCCACCAGTTGACCAGCATGGGAGTTAGATTAATAGATTCAGAGGACGCAGGAGTTACAGTTCAGAAAGCAGCCACTACTTGCCTAGTTAAAGAAGTAAAACAACGTCAGTATGAGGATCCAGTTCTAGTTGAATACAGACGAATAGACAGAAGAAAATCAGAGTCACCATACAGGGTTACTAGTGACGGGGTTCTCATGTATAAAGATAGACTTTGTGTTCCAGATGTTGCAGATTTACGTGGACGGATTATTACTGAGGCACACTATTCCAGGTACACTGTTCACCTTGGTTCGACTAAGATGTATCATGACCTTAAGCAAATTTATTGTTGGGACGGAATAAAGCGTGACATAGCAGAGTTTGTGGCTCAGTGTCCTAACTGCCAGTAGGTTAAAGTCGAGCATCAAAAACCTAGTGGCTTGTTACAGGAAATCGAGATTTCATTATGGAAATGGGAAACAGTAAACATGGACTTCATTACAGGCTTGCCCCGTACGCGGAGTAAGTATGACTCTATTTTGGTTATAGTTGACAGGCTTACTAAATCAGCTCATTTCTTGCCTGTTAGAACTACATATACATCGGAGGATTATGCTAGACTTTATATCAGAGAGATAGTGCCTACAAGTATTCCAGTATCTATCAGTTCGGATAGGGGCGCACAGTTTACAGCTAGTTTCTGGTGATCATTCCAGACAGGTTTAGGGACACAGGTGAATCTGAGTACAGTATTTCATCCACAGACAGACAAACAAGTTGAGCGGACCATTCAGACATTAGAAAATATGCTTAGAGCTTACGTGTTAGATTTTGGAGGCAGCTGGAGTGATCATCTACTGTTGAGAGAGTTTGCATATAATAATAGCTATTATTCTAGTATACAGATGCCGCCATATGACGCTTCGTATGGGAGCAAATGCAGGTCTCCTATAGGATGGTTCGAGGTTAGTAAGTCTCAATTTATAGGTCCAGATTTAATCCAGCAAGCAGTTGATAAAGTCAAGTTAATCACGGAAAGATTATTAGCAGCACATAGTAGACATAAGTCCTATGCAGATAATCGATGTCGAGATTTAGAATTTTAGATTGGCGATTGGGTATTCCTCAAAGTATCACCTACGAAAGGCGCTATGAGATTCAGAAAGAAGCGAAAGCTTTGCCCTAGATTTATTGGTCCATATCAGGTTATCAGGCGAGTTGGGCATGTTGCCTATGAATTAGACCTTCAAGTAGACCTTCAGGAGGTACATCCAGTATTCCATGTTTTTATGCTCAGAAAATGTGTCGGAGATCCTTCTAGAGTTGTATCAATAGGTGATGTTCAGATCACTAAGCAGTTGACTTATGAAGAGGTGCCAGTTGCAAGTTTAGATAGATAGATTCTTCAACTAAGGACGAAAGACATTCCTTTAGTTAAGATGCTATTGCAAAGATATAATGTAGAAGAAATAACTTGGGAAGCTGAAAATGACATGAGAGCCAAATATACACATCTCTTCATTACTTAAAGTATGTAACAGATTGTTGCTTAATGCTTCTATATACTTCATTTAACATTCGAGGACGAATGTTCCTAACGGGGGAAGATTGTTACACCCCCTATGTCTAAAGTGACGTATATCATTCTAATGATATGTTAAGAATGATTTAAGTGACTTTAAAGTCATAATATGACCATATATGATGTTTATATGTTGAATATAAAGTTTGGGAAAATCGGATTTAAGTTGCGGAAAAACCGACTAAGGAATTGCCTTGTAACGAAGCTTTTTCAGCGATTAATTTCATGTGTTATATGAGGTCTTTTGGGGACATATCATATATAAAAATGAAGGTCTATGAGTGTATTTTCCAATAATTTTAACAGTTTGTTCATACAATATATGAATAAAAGATATGAGCATCAGAAGTCAGGCCAGAAGAAGGGACAAAAGCGCAAAAGAGGGCTAGAACTGAAATGTTTCGAGTATAAAAGGAAAAACATGTCTTATTTTCGTCATTTCCAGAATATAAACGATAGAAACAGCCCTTTCTTGATTCTAAAGCCAATTTTTATGATTTTGAAGAAACAACATCAATCTTAACTCGAAACTGAAAACGGATTGCGTCAAAACGCTCTACGCGAATAGGGTAACATTATACTACCTTCAATTTCTTCTATAGTTTGAGTTTTAAAATTACTTCATGGCTAAGTAAAGTACCTAAATATTGTATTATAGCTTGTTTAAGCTTTAGAAGGTGTTGAATTCAAGGGAAACAAGGTTTAGAAGCAAGAAACATCAAAGGTACGTAAGGCTAAACCTTTCTTTTGGCAAGGCATGTATATTTTAGCTTTTGAAGCTTTTCTTAATTCTAAACTTAGTATTTCTTGTGAGAAACTTATATGGTATCAAGGAAACCTTGTATATACTTAATTTGGTACTAAAATCCAAGGTGAAAGACGTCCGAATCAGCAAGACAAAACGTTTCAAAATCGTGAAAATCATTTTGATCTTTGGACAGCTATTAGTATATTGATCATAACTCGTTGTACAGAATCCCTAAAACCCTTATACATAAATCTAAAGCCTTTATGAAGACCATGAAGTCTATATCTTTGATCTACACTCTGAAAAATTGGTCGAAATGCAGGACAGTGGTGCTGTCCAGACATTCCATCTGCGGATTTGTTATGTCGTCTCCTCTTGTTATCTTTTTAAGATGTTTATGTTTTCAGTTTATCCGGATATCTATTTCCATGTATAGCATAGTGATGGTTCTGTTTTTGTGGATCATTAAGTTTCAGGGGAAACTCTGCCGAAATTTTTATAGATTTTCAAAGAGGGGGACAAATTCTGAGTTCTAGGCTGTCTCTATAATTCTATTAAGAGTTTTCTTATCATTCCTTGAGTCCATATCTATTGTTGCCACATGTGTTATGCCTCATACATGCTTATACTTATATTGTGATCATGTTATGTGTGATTTGGAGTCCTCCATAGAGGCTGGACATTGGACACACAGTCCGGCCGCGTGTAATACTACCCGTCTGGGGGACACAGCCCCTCTGGTTCAGGCGGGAGTTGAAACACCTAGTGTGACCGGGTGTCATTCACACACTCTTACCAGAGAGACTAGATATTACTGGCTGGGAGGGATATAGCCCATAACACCTGCCAGGTTTGTTATATACGCGTATATAGCCACAGTATGCACTGTATGATTATACATGAGGCTTGTTGTGGTTTTCAGCTACCTGATTTGGGGGGATACAGCCCATAACACCAGACAGGTACTAATTCAGATGTTCAGTTACCTGATTTGGGGGGATATAGCCCATAACACCAGACAGGTTGATGAGATTCAAACGCGGAAAAAGTAAAAGATTAGAACGAGACGTAACTCGATCTCTAATCCCAAGTAGCAACGGAGAACTTGTTCCGTTACACCCCGAGAGAAGGACAAGAACACCTACGCTATGCAACTACCCTCGAGCTAACGCGAGCACGCAAGTAGAATGGTCGGAGAGGAAAAGTATTCATCTAGATCCGCTAGAAGAACTACAAGTCCAAGATCAAAAGGTTTCATTCAATAACCAAGAGCCATGCTCATGTTCAATGTTTAACATTCATCAAATATAAAAAACTAAGTGTAAATAGGCTAGACTTGGCTATTTATAGTGTTTACCAAGCTTGCACAAAGACTTAAATACCCTTACTAATAAGGTTCATCAAATAAGCCACGTAGGGCAAAATAGTAAAAGAAACATAAGTTCAGCAGCTAGGAGGGGCGCCTGGAACATGCTGAAGCTAGGCTGGGCGCCTGGAGCTAGGCGGGGCGCCTGGCTTGGCCTTCAGCTAGGCTGGGCGCCTGGAGCTAGGCGGGGCGCCTGGCTTGGCCTTCAGCTAGGCTGGGCGCCTGGAGCTAGGCGGGGCGCCTGGCTTGGCCTTCAGCTAGGCGGGGCGCCTGGCCAGGTGGGGCGCCTAGTGCTTTTCTGGGCCTTAGGCAGTGAGCTCCCTAGGCGGGGCGCCTGGGGTAGGCGGGGCGCCTAGCTCTGCTGGGCTCTCTTCTTCCTTAGGCGTGAGGCCTAGTTTGAGCACCCGGAACGGCTTCCAATCGCTTCCTTCTTCAAGGCCCTTCCTCACCAAGTGTATGTGTACTCCTTGGATCTCCTTAGCTTGACTACGTGTGAATGGTCTTGTGGGGGTTTGGGTCTCATCATCCTCCCCTTCTTGAGAAGATTTCGTCCTCGAAATTGAGGCATCATCACCCACGACCGCATCATCACCTACATCCAAAGGAACCATGTCACAAACATTAAAAGTATTAGAAACTTGATACTCACTTGGCAAGTCGACCACATAGGCGTTGTTGTTTATCTTTGAAAGCACTTGGAATGGGCCATCGCCACGGGGTGCTAACTTCCCTTTTCTAAGGTTTGGAAACCTTTCTTTCCGGAAGTGCACCCACACATAGTCACCCTTCTTGAGTTCCACCTTCTTGCGTCCTTTGTTCTTCTTGGAAGCAACCTTAGCATAGGCTTCCTCCAAATTCTTCTTCGCCTTTGCATGGAGTTCCATCATTGCCTTCGCTCTAGCTTTACCTTCAAAATTAACAACCACTTCCCTTGGCAAAGGGGTTAGATCAAGGGGAATCAAGGGGTTAAAACCATAAACACACTCGAATGGAGTCATACCAATCATTCTATGTACGGTTCGATTGTAGGCAAACTCCATAAGAGGTAAACGATCAATCCAAGTCCCGGCCTTACCTCGGGTCATGGCCCTTAGAAGAGCACCCAAGGTTCGGTTTACCACTTCCGTTTGCCCATCGGTTTGTGGGTGGTGGGACGTGGAGAACAAGAGCTTGGTGCCTAAAGCACCCCATAAACTTCGCCAAAAATGGCTTAGGAACTTAGGGTCCCTATCACTCATCATAGTTTGAGGCACACCATGTAGCTTCAAAACATTTTCAACAAACAAGGAAGCTACATGTTGGGCATCATCGCATTTCTTGCATGGAATGAAATGAGTCATCTTGGAGAACCTATCCACAACAACATAAATGCTATCATGGCCCCCCTAGTCCTAGGTAATCCCATCACGAAATCCATTGAGATATCCAACCAAGGACTAGTAGGTACGGGGAGAGGGGTATACAACCCATGGGGGTGGGCTTTGGATTTAGCACGCTTGCACTCAAGGTGTTGCAAAACTTTTCCACTTGCACCCCCATCTTTGGCCAATGAAATTGTTCTTTAAGAATAGCCAAAGTCTTTCTTGTGCCAAAATGTCCCATGAGTCCCCCGCAATGTGCCTCTTGCACAAGCAACTCCCTCCAAGAGGACTCCGGAATGCACACTCTACCATTTTTGAAGATATAACCATTAACCCATTGGTATTTTTCAACTCTCTCCCCCTTCTCTAGAGCGTCATGGACACTCTTTAGCTTTGGGTCATGAGCATACATCAATTTAATGCTTTCAAAACCCATGAGCTTGGAGGTGAGAGTGGTGGCTAGAGCAAACTTTCTCGAAAGCGCATCCGCCACAACATTCTCCTTCCCTTTCTTATATTGGATCACATAGGGAAAGGACTCAATGAATTCAATCCACTTGGCATGTCTCTTATTGAGCTTCTCTTGGCCTCTCAAATGCTTGAGTGACTCATGGTCACTCTTGATTACAAACTCACGAGGCCAAAGATAGTGTTGCCAATGGGCAAGGGCTCTCACAAGGGCATACAACTCCTTGTCATATGTAGAATAGTTCAAGGAGGCCCCTTTCAATTTCTCACTAAAGTAGGCGATGGGTTTGCTATCTTGCATTAAAACACCACCGATTCCCACCCCCGAGGCATCACACTCAACCTCAAATGCCTTTCCAAAGTCGGGCAATTGCAATAGAGGGGCGGTACTCAACCTACTTTTCAACTCAAGGAAGGCCTTCTCTTGAGGCTCTCCCCAAACAAACGGTTGGTCTTTCTTCACCAATTCGGTGAGTGGAGCGGCAATGGAGCTAAAGTCCCTCACAAATCGCCTATAAAAGCTTGCGAGACCATGAAAGCTCCTCACTTGAGTCACGGTAGTAGGAGTAGGCCAATCACGTATGGCCTCTACCTTAGACTCATCCACCTCCACTCCTTGAGCACTCACAACAAACCCAAGGAAGACCACCTTCTCAACACCAAAGGCACACTTTTTAAAATTAGCATAGAGCTTTTCGGCTCTCAACTTCTCAAGCACTAGCCTAAGGTGTTCAACATGGTCGTCTATTGATTTGCTATAGATCAATATATCGTCAAAATAGACGACCACAAACTTGTTGATGAATGGCTTTAGAACATGGTTCATTAGCCTCATGAAAGTGCTAGGTGCATTGGAGAGCCCAAAGGGCATCACCAACCATTCATAGAGACCAAATTTGGTCTTGAATGCGGTTTTCCACTCATCACCGGGTTTCATCCGGATTTGATGGTAGCCGGACCTAAGGTCAATTTTGCTAAACACACATGAACCGCTCAATTCATCTAACATATCATCAAGTCGGGGAATAGGATGACGGTACTTTACCGTTATTTTGTTCACGGCCCGACAATCAACACACATTCTCCAAGTGCCGTCCTTTTTGGGAACAAGGATCACGGGCACGGCACAAGGACTCAAGCTTTCCCTTACCAAACCTTTAGTGAGCAATTCATCAACTTGCTTTTGCAATTCCCTTGTATCCTCCGGGTTGCTCCTATAGGCCGGTTTGTTTGGGATTTGGGATCCCGGGACAAAGTCTATTTGATGCTCAATGCCCCTCAAAGGAGGCAATCCATCCGGCATTTCATCCGGGAACATGTCACCAAAATCCTTCAAAACATTCTCAAACACACTAGGCAAAGGGTTAGAAGAAAAATCACAATTAGAGTTAAGGATCATACCTTCGTGCACTAGGCATAGGAGAAACTTGGTGCCATCATTACCTTTCAAGAGCTCGCCCGGTTGCATCATGGCACACATGCCACCGGTAGATGAAGTAGGTGGGATTGCCACCATGCTTTTGGACAAAGGGCTAGTCTCAATGAGTGACTTAGCCTTTGCCACCTCCCTCAACTCCTTCATTTTCTTGTAGTCATCACTTACTTGCTTAGGAGTGAGAGGTTTAAGCACAAATCTCTTCCCTTCATGTTTGACCGTGTAAGTGTTGACACGACCATCATGCACCACTTGCCTATCGAATTGCCATGGCCTCCCTAAGAGTAGGTGGCATGCTTGCATAGGCACAACGTCAAACAAATGCTCATCAACATAACTACCCATTCTAAACTTGATCATGGCTTGTTTCATCACCTTAAGCTCTCCACATTCACTAAGCCATTGTAACCGGTAAGGTTTAGGATGCTTCATGGCAGTCAACTTTAATTGAGCCACTAGTGATTGACTCACTACATTTGCACAACTTCCGGAATCAATTATCATAGAGCAAACAACATCTTTGACCCGGCACCTAGCATGGAAAAGATTTTCCCTTTGCAAGGTTTCACTATCTTCCACAATCATAGCTCCTAGGCTCCTTCTCACAACCAAGAAAGTATGAGGATCCTCCTCCTCCACCGTATCATCAAGCAAATCATTCTCCTCTACTCCCTCATCTCCCTCTACTCCCTCTACTCCCTCATCTTCCGATTCACTCTCTTTCTCATATGCATCATTACCAACAACAATCATGGTCCTCTTTGTAGGACATTCCCTAGCAAAGTGACCATAGCCCTTGCACTTGTGGCATTGTATTGAAGAAGAAGTAGGAGCATGTAGTTGAGCTTTAGAGTTACCTCCCATATTAGGTGTGTTCTTCTCATACGGCTTTTTCACATCCTTGGTAGCATTTGCACCACTTGCGCTTGGGAACCTTGCATTTGTGGTAGGAGGCTTCCAATCCTTTGGTTTGCTTGTTGGAGTAGTGTTGCTACTCTTGTAGCGAAGGGATTTCTCCTCCTTGAGCCATTTCTCGGCCTCAACCGCATCTTCACATAGCTTGTAATGATCATCATATTTGTGGAACTTCAATTGTGAAGCTATGTCTCGGTTCAAGCCCCCTTTGAAACGGATCATGGCCGTCTCATTGTCTTCATCATCTAAGTCAAGGATCATTCGGATTTGCTCAAATTCATTGAAATATTCACCAACCGATTTGTAACCTTGCTTCAAATCATATAGACGCCTTTGTTGTTCAACCCGGTATTGGTTAGTCAAGTACTTCTCATCCATCACACGGATCAACTCTTCCCAAGTAAGATTAATAGCCATACCCGTCCTCCTTCTATTCCTCTTCACCGACTCCCACCAAGTAGAAGCAAAAGATTCAAAGGAGGATATTGCATACTTGGTTTTCTTCACATCGGGCATATCATTGGTGTCAAAGATACGCTCCATAGCCAATTTCCAATCAATGTACTCCACCGGGTCACTACTTCCTTTGAAAGAAGGAATAGTGAGCTTCACACTATTAAGATTGTTGTTGTTGTCACGACCCCCTTGGAATGGCTCCGGTTGGCCTCCATGGTGATCATCATAAGCAACATAGTCCCTTCTAGCATTCCTCCCTCCATATCCTAAGGGTGGCCCTCGACCTCGGCCTCTACCCCGATCCACATTTCGACCCCAATTCATAGCTCGCCTTGGTTGAAAGTGATCATCAAACCCATACACACCGTCACCATAATCAACTTCCTCCCCTTCTTGAGCCTCAACAACTTGCTCAAGAGGTTGCACATTTCGGACGGGTCTTGGTAGTGGAAAGTTTCTTGGGGGATTATCCAAGATACGGGGAATGCCCGTTCGTTCAATTCTCTCTCGATCCTCCTTTACCCGTTGTTGATTGAGCAATTCAACAACTTGCTCCGGGGTAAAGGTAGGGCTAATTGAGCCTTCACCGGTCTAAATTTGGACACTCGGGGTCCCCTTTTCAATGGGGACACTCGGGGTCCCATGTTCTCCTTGAGTACTCGAGGCTCCCTTTTCAAGAGAATCAATCCTTTGGTTCATGAGGTCCATCTTGGCAAGAAGATTAGCCAAGGCCTCCTTAATGAAATCTTGACCTTCGTTGGCCATTGTACCTACAAAGAAAAGAAACAAGAGTTAGTTAAAACACCTCACTCGCTCCCTCACTTGTGTTCACTCGGATCACTCTTTTGGGTGGCGGTGGATATTTCACTCAACTTGTAGTTCCAAAGCTTCATGTAGATGATTAGCAACTCCTCAACTCAACTAAACTATTCACGAGTCACGCACACTCCGGGGTGAGTGGAGTTAATGGGACTCAATGAACGCTAGGCACTTTGAAGTGAAGGACTTGAGTTAAAAGATTCTACGCTTTTCCTTAGAATTCTACTCTCCTTGCTAGGCACGAATCACTTAAGAGCAATCAAAGGGTTAGCACTATTCAAGTAGATCGGTTACTCAAATTAGTACTAACTAGATGTTATGTTATCAAACAAAGGGAAATACCTATGAAAATCAACCCGAAACAATACCTTCAGCACTCAGGAGGGGCGCCTGAAACTCAGGTGGGGCGCCTAGTCTGTGCTGTATTCCAGGCGGGGCGCCTGGGTCTAGGCGGGGCGCCTGAGACTTAGGCAGTAGCCAAGTCAGGCGGGGCGCCTGGCTTAGGCGGGGCGCCTGGCCTAAAGCCTTTTCCAACTCGTTCCAAACTCGTTTCAAGTCGATTTTCAAGCCTCAAATCCGATGTTTTCAACTTGTTTTCACAATCCAAAGATACCCAAAGTTGTTTTTGATCTTCCTTAACAAAACCCAATCAAATTTTCAATCAAACAATCAATCAAATCAAGGTTCAATCTCAAGAACTCAAGAACACAAGGGTTTAACAAAAGGGTTTCAACAAGGATTGTGATTCATCAAAGTAGGTGTTAAACATGTTCAAATCCCACAAAATTGGTACCGAATTGTTTGTTTTTCAATGAAGATCAATCCCCAACAACAAGTTTCCAATCAAACATCAATCCAACCCAAGAATCAAGCTAAAATTCATCAAGAACAAGTTCTTCAAGGGTTTAAGGGGTTTTGGGGTTTCAATTTTTCAAACTTCACCAATTCCAACAATTTTGGTATCCAAGTAACGGGAAATCAATCACGATCAAGAATCCATAACACCCATATCACAAATCATCCAAATCAACAAGTTACACCAAATTTTTGTATATTTTCAATTTTTCAATTTTTTTGCAATTTTCTCCTTTCTAATAACTTCAACAACAAGAAAAACTAAAAGAAGATACTAGGCACGAAGAATCAAGGGTCGGGGGTTTGTAGAAACAAAACCCGAGCCTTGCTCTGATACCAAACTGATGAGATTCAAACGCGGAAAAAGTAAAAGATAAGAACGAGACGTAACTCGATCTCTAATCCCAAGTAGCAACGGAGAACTTGTTCCGTTACACCCCGAGAGAAGGACAAGAACACCTACGCTATGCAACTACCCTCGAGCTAACGCGAGCACGCAAGTAGAATGGTCGGAGAGGAAAAGTATTCATCTAGATCCGCTAGAAGAACTACAAGTCCAAGATCAAAAGGTTTCATTCAATAACCAAGAGCCATGCTCATGTTCAATGTTTAACATTCATCAAATATCAAAAACTAAGTGTAAATAGGCTAGACTTGGCTATTTATAGTGTTTACCAAGCTTGCACAAAGACTTAAATACCCTTACTAATAAGGTTCATCAAATAAGCCACGTAGGGCAAAATAGTAAAAGAAACATAAGTTCAGCAGCTAGGAGGGGCGCCTGGGACTGGGAGGGGCGCCTGGAACATGCTGAAGCTAGGCTGGGCGCCTGGAGCTAGGCGGGGCGCCTGGCTTGGCCTTCGACTAGGCTGGGCGCCTGGAGCTAGGCGGGGCGCCTGGCTTGGCCTTCAGCTAGGCTGGGCGCCTGGAGCTAGGCGGGGCGCCTGGCTTGGCCTTCAGCTAGGCGGGGCGCCTGGCCAGGTGGGGCGCCTGGTGCTTTTCTGGGCCTTAGGCAGTGAGCTCCCTAGGCGGGGCGCCTGGGGTAGGCGGGGCGCCTAGCTCTGCTGGGCTCTCTTCTTCCTTAGGCGTGAGGCCTAGTT
This sequence comes from Petunia secreta, assembly GCA_029990175.1. Classification (NCBI taxonomy): domain Eukaryota; kingdom Viridiplantae; phylum Streptophyta; class Magnoliopsida; order Solanales; family Solanaceae; genus Petunia; species Petunia secreta. The sequence continues at coordinate 23,515,487 of JARKIP010000022.1, read as the reverse complement.
TGAGCACCCGGAACGGCTTCCAATCGCTTCCTTCTTCAAGGCCCTTCCTCACCAAGTGTATGTGTACTCCTTGGATCTCCTTAGCTTGACTACGTGTGAATGGTCTTGTGGGGGTTTGGGTCTCATCACAGGTACCAGTTCAGATAACAGTTCAGTTTTAGCTCAGTACCAGTTATCAGTTCTCAGTTATCAGCCGCCAATTCTTAGCATCAGGCTCAGCTGACAGTTATTAGTTCCAGTTTCTAGTTACCAGTTATCAGTCATATTACAGTTATTTATCAGTATAGTTCATCTTAGTCTTCAGTTTCATATTCAGCTAAACTTCAGTTTAAATTCAGATCATGTTTAGTACGTTCTTCATATTTCCAGGTACATTGCTATGCTCCAGCTCATATTTACATATTTATATTCCAGCCTTACAGTTACATTCAGCTATGATATATTATATTCCCATGCCTTGTATACTTGGTACATATCGTACTCACGCCTTTTTCTGGGGCGCTGCATTCCATGCCGCGCAGGTACAGATAGATCAACGCTTGGACCACGTTAGTAGGCCATCTATAAGCTATTCGAGTCACTCCGCTTACTCCCGGAGTTACTTATCTTTTGGTATGTATACAGTCAGCCTATTTGGGTATGGCTGGGCCTTGTCTCGTCTTTTGTATATTCAGTTCATCATTCTTAGAGGCCTGTAGATATGTCCCTATGTGGTTCTGTCAGTATGTTAGCTTGTCATCTTTTTGCATTGCATAATTCTTATCAGCTGGATTTATGCTTATTCCGTTTATCAGTTATATTCATGGTTAGCAAATTATCAGCAGGATTAGTGATGATCGACACCTAGTGTTGGTCATCCGTCGCGGCCCTAGGTTGGGCCGTGACACTAAACTTCTCATCTAGGGTGTTCATTGAATCTTTTGTTGGTTGGATTTATGGACAAAATTTCTATAATCAAGTTTATTCTATGATTCTATTTGTTAATCTATGTGTTTTTTTGTCATTGATTTAAGAGTTCTCAATTAATTGTGTCGTTATATCTTTTGATACTTGGGAAACATCATTAGGGTTTAGGTAGTTGATGAATACCGATACTTCTAAATAATTGATTTGAAGATAGTTTTAGGGATTTAAAAAGCCAGATTAAGGCGGGTTGAAATGTGAGTTTTGGCTCGAATTTGTGGCATTCTTGGGTCATATGGTAATCCAGTATTGGTATCAAGGTTGATTCGAAAAAGATTGAAGCGGTGTAGAACTGGCCTCGTCCTACCTCACCGACGGAGATTTGCAGTTTTCTTGGTCTGGCAGGTTATTATCAGAGGTTTTAGAGAAGTTTTCCACTATTGCAGCTCCCCCGACTCGCGTGACCCAGAAGACAGTTCAGCTCCAATGGTCCGATGAGTGTGAGGCGAGCTTCCAGAAGCTCAAGGCCTTATTGACTTCAACTCCAGTGCTATCCTTTCCTTCTGGCACTGTTGGGTTTGTAGTCTATTGCGATGCCTCTAATGTGGGTCTTGGATGTATTCTTATGCAGTATAAGAGGGTGATTGCTCATGCTTCCAGACAACAGAAGCAGAATGAGAAGAATTATCCGACTCATGATCTAGAGTAGCAACTGTGGTCTTTGCTCTAAAGATTTGTGGGTTGTTATTTCTTCTGAGGACAGGAAGATTCTGCCTTAAGAGTAGGAGGATTTCGCTCCTTGCATCATATTGAGAGTAGGAGGATTCCACCCCAAAGTAGGAGGATTCTGGTCCATTAGTTGGGCACATGTGACCCCCTTGCATTATGACTGCATATATTTTATATCCTTGCGTATGTTGTATATGACTGCTACTTGTCTATATATTTCATACCCTTGCGTATGTTGTATATGACTACCACTTGTCTATCTGTATATTTTTATCTGTTCTATACTGTTACTTAACATTTCCCTAGCTAACTTAACAATTTTTTGAGTTAAGTAGTTATTCCTGACCTACTGAGTCCTTATGACTCAGTCCGTACATGTTTCTTGTTTTGTATTTTTATTTCGGCAGATTCTGCTCCAGGACCTAGCCAGTGTCACGAGTGAGGAGCGAGATGATTTGAGTTGTCGGTGGTGAGTCAGCTTGCTCGTTAAGGCCACCAGCTATAGATGTTATTATTATGTCTCATTTTTTTTCCTTTCGGAAATGTATATAATTTTGGCTTTCTTAGATGTCTGATTTGGGAATCTCTAGACCTTTATACTAGGTAGCTAGCTATATTTGTCGACAGCTTGTAATATTTGTGTTATATATCAATTTTGAGTCTTCTATGTCTTGTTTTAAGTTTCTTCTATCTCTTTAAGCTGAGTAAAAATTTATAGGGTTCGCCCGACAGGTTTTGGAAAGGTTGTCGGGTGCCCGCACGGTCTATCCGTAAATCTGGATCGTGTCAGTTGGTATCCGAGCAGGGTTTAGAGTCTTTCTAGATCACTACAGTGTCTAATACAGTCTCGTTTATCAAGTGGGGACATCCATACCTACGTATGGTGGCATTCAGAAAGTTTCATTTCTTTCTTTCCATATCGTGTGTGAGTCTTCTTATCTATAATTAAATATCTTTGTTAATTCTTTGCAGTAAAAGGTGTGAACGCGCGCGACTACTCAGCGAGAGGTAGAGGAGCCAGCACCAGCCCCTATGCCTACTGCTCCGCGAGAGTGGAGGTCTTGGCCGCAGTTTAGGCCGTGGCAGAGGTGGTGGTAGAGGCAGAGGTCGAGCTGCCCGGGCCATGAGGATGGTAGATCATGCTGATCTAGTTGTAGAGGTTCCAGATGTGCTATCTCTTGGTGGGCAGCGGGAGCAGTGTTTGTTCGCTCCCCCGGCACTTCATGATTCTTTTATGATATTCTTAGTGGAGCAGATGCCCCAGGGAACTCCTATTACTCAGGCAGCCACTCAGGTTACTGTAGATTGTCCTATTCCTCAGGCAGCTCCTCAGGCTGTGGTAGATATTGGTTCCCAAGCTCAGGGAGCCCCTATTCTAGCTCCAGATGTAGCTCTAGGTGGTTATGTTCCAGAGGCAGCGGGTGTTGTGCATCCAGTTATTCAGGCTGGTCAGCCAGCCCAGGTAGCAGGTCAAGTCGATGATCCGGCAAGGCTGCATGATTTTATCAGACTTGATCCTCTGAGATTCTCCAGTCATACTTCAGATAAGCTTAAGCCTCGTGAGTTTCTTGATCGATGTCACTGTATTCTTGAGGCACTTGGGTATCTTGGGCAGTTTTGAGTTGAGTATATTGCCTTCTAGTTTGATGGTCTAGCTTTAGCTTGGTGAACTGCACTCCAATCAGCTAGGAAAGGCTTGCCTAAGCTGACATGGAGTGAGTTCTCCTATCGATTCATGGAGAAGTTTCTCCCTCGCAGTCAACAGGAAGAGAAGAGGAGGCAGTTTGAGAGGATTGGACAGGGAAACCTATCAGTCTCGGAGTATGAGCTTTTGTTCTCTGAGATGTATTCATATGCTCCAGATCTTGTGCTGGAGCTCTCTGAGAGGGTCATGCATTTTAGTGATGGGCTTTCTCCATATTTGCAATCTCAGATGGCTCGTGAGATTGAGGCCAGGACTCCATTTGATGTCGATGTTGATATTGCTAGGAGGTGAGGCACATCACAATTTGGAGATGGAGGAGTTTGAGCGGGAGAGTAAGAGATCTCGTGGTCCAGAACATTCTAATACCTCATCTGGAGGTAGGAGTTATCAGCAGCAGAGTAGGCATCCTGTGAGCGCGGTCCAGCCATCAGCGCATGGTGTTCAGGGTGCGCCTGTTCCTTCTTAGGGTCGGTTTCCATCTCAGTCTCGTCCTTGTGATTTGTTCCAATTTTAGCAGCGCAGGTCTGCTTTTGGTGTTATATCTATCAGGATTTAGGGCATCATAAAAAGGATTGCCCTCATCTTTATCAGCAGAGTAGTAGCCGTTCTTTCTCTCGCCCTCCGACGTCTATGTAGCAGCACCCTCAGGGTGTCCCTTCAAGGTCTCAGACAGCTCGTGGTGCACCACCACCTGCTAGAGGTTGTGGGCGTCATTCTGGTGGTCCCTCTAGAGGTGGCTCTCAGAGTTGCAGCCCAGCTCAGTCGCAGAGACAACTATATGCATTACCTGCCATGCAGGATGCTGAAGCATCTCCAGCCGTTATTACAGGTACTTTATTTGTTTTGTGGTTGAGATGCATATTCGTTGGTGGATCCAGGATCTACCTGTTCCTATGCTTCTCCTTATTTTGCTATGGTATTTTATATGGATTATATGTGTCTCTGTGATCCATTCAATATTTCTAATCCTATCGGAGACACTATTGTTATAGATCGAGTTTATCCTGCTTGTATTGTATCTTTTGGGGGTCGTGAGACCTTTGTAGATCTGGATATGGTCGACTTTGATGACATTATCGACATGGATTGGTTGGCGTCATGTAACGCCACTCTGGATTGTCATGCCAAGTCTATTCGATTATCTCTTCCTGGCTTAGCACCGATAGTGTGTTAGGGTTCTCAATTTCCACCTACATGGCGTGTTATTTCTTTCTTAAAGGCAAAATGAATGATGGATAAAGGGTGTTCAGCATACCTTACCACGATTCGAGATACCATTATGGAGATCCATGCCTCGATTCTATTCCTGCTGTGAGGGAATTCTCTGATGTGTTTCCAGATGATCTCCCAAGACTTCCTCCTGATCGCGAGATTGAGTGTGGCATTGATATAGTGCCAGGGACTGAGCCTATTTCGATCCTTGCTTATCGCATGGCTCCGTCAGAGTTGAAGGAGCAGTTGCTTTGCTTGATAAGGGGTTCATTAGGCCGAGTATTTCTCCATGGGGTACTCTTATTCTGTTCGTGAAGAAGAAAGATGGCACTATGTGGATGTGTATTGATTATCGTCAGTTAAATAAGGTCACCATCAAGAACAAGTACCCCTTGCCTCGTATTGATGATTTGTTTGATCAGTTGTTGGGTGCTAAATTTTTTTCTAAGATTGATTTGCGGTCTGGTTATCCTCAGTTGAAGATTCGGGGGTTAGATATCCCAAAGACTTCTTTCAGGACTCGTTACGGCCATTACGAGTTCCTAGTTATGTCTTTTAGGCTGACTAATGTCCCTGCAGCCTTTATGGATCTTATGAATCGAATATTCAAGCCGTTCCTTGATTCCTTTGTAATTGTCTTTATCGGTGACTTCCTTATCTATTCTTGTAGCCGTGAAAAGCATGATTATTATTTGAGGGTGGTTCTTCAGACCCTCTGTGATCATAAGTTGTATGCCAAGTTCTTGAAATGTGAGTTTTGGCTTGAATTTGTGGCATTCTTGGGTCATATGGTATCCAGTATTGGTATCAAGGTTGATTCAAAAAGATTGAAGCGGTGTAGAACTGGCCTCGTCCTACCTCACCGATGGAGATTCGCAGTTTTCTTGGTCTGGCAGGTTATTATCAGAGGTTTTAGAGATGTTTTCCACTATTGAAGCTCCCCCGACTCGCGTGACCCAGAAGGCAGTTCAGTTCCAATGGTCCGATGAGCGTAAGGCGAGCTTCCAGAAGCTCAAGGCCTTATTGACTTCAACTCCAGTGCTATCATTTCCTTCTGGCACTGTTGGGTTTGTAGTCTATTGCGATGCCTCTAATGTGGATCTTGGATGTGTTCTTATGCAGTATAAGAGGGTGATTGCTCATGCTTCCAGACAACAGAAGCAGAATGAGAAGAATTATCCGACTCATGATCTAGAGTGGTAGCTGTGGTCTTCGCTCTGAAGATTTTTGGGTTGTTATTTCTTCTGAGGAGCAGAGGATTCTGCCTTAAGAGTAGGAGGATTTCGCTCCTTGCATCATATTGAGAGTAGGAGGATTCCGGTCCATTCATTGGGCACATGTGACCCCCTTGCATTATGACTGCATATATTTTATATTGTTGCGTATGTTGTATATGACTGCTACTTGTCTATCTGTATATTTTTATATGTTCTATACTGTTACTTAACATTTCTCTGGCTAACTTAACAATTTTTTGAGTTAAGTAGTTATTCCTCACCTACTGAGTCCTTATGACTCACTCCGTACCTGTTGCTTGTTTTCTATTATCAGTTCGACAGATTTCGCTCCAGGACCTAGCCAGCATCACGAAGAGCGAGATGATTTCAGTTGTCGGTGGTGAGCCAGCTTGTTCGTTGAGGCTACCAGCTATAGATGTTATTATTATGTCTCTTTTTTTGTATTTTTGGCTTTCTTAGATTTCTGATTTGGGAATCTCTAGACCTTTGTACTGGGAAGCTAGCTATATTAGTGGGCAGCTTGTAATATTTGTGTTATATATCGATTTTCAGTCCTTCATGTCTTGTTTTAAGTTTCTTCTATCTCTTTATGTTGAGTTAAAATTTATAGGGTTCACCCGACAGGTCTAGGGAAGGTTTTCAGGTGCCCGGACGGCCTATCCAGAAATCTGGGTCGTTAATGTTTGGCCTACCACGTGTCATACCACCCCATATCACAATCAATAACTAGAAACAAAATTGGGGACCCGCTTCATACAATAGAGGTGGAGGACAAAATATTGTTACTGGGATGCGTCATGCCACGACATAAACTATGGTGCTACATGAGAGACAACCCATGATTTTAGTGGAAAAAAATTTAAATAAAAAGAAGTATATGTCACTTGTTTATTTATTTTTTGCAGGGTTGAGAAGTTCAAGTCTAAGTGTAGGGTTGATGCATCTCACACCAAGGATGGCAATGGCTTGACTAGGGGAATTCTGTGTACCCAAGCAATGGGTTCTCAATTTGATTTAATGACAACCGTACTAGTACTTTGAGCTTTTGAGCCCTAGGCGGCTTCTCAACCACCCTTTTATGCTTAATTTAATACATCAAGTAAAATGCATGATTTTAAGTGTGGGATAAGAGTCTTTTAACATGTTAAATAGCCACCTCTAGTTTTTTCTTTGTACCTCAGTTTTTTTCCAAGGGATGTAGTTTGAATCGAGTCTAGGTGGTTTTTTTTTTTTTTTTTGGAGGAAAATCTTATTTGTTTCTTGTGTCATGTTTTATGCCTTAATTTAGGCCTCATCACATGGACTGCACCCTACTTGAGTTGAGTGATATGCCTTGAGAATGTTTGAGTTGCCCAATTATATGCACAAGCTCATGTCTTGACTCATGTATGTACTTGATATATGTTGATAAGAAAGTGTGTCTTGCTTGCTTTAATTAAAGAGTCTGAATGGATCCGTCTTCTGTGAATCATATGCAATGTGACAATGAGGTTTGTTGTTATTTTATGCATGTTACTAGATGTCTAGAAGTTGCCTCGAGTGTGTGCAACACAAAATTCTGAGTTTGCTTGATTTAGGAAGTGATATAGGCGTTTCAAGTATCCAAGAATTGCTAGAGAATCCAAAACCTAGGGATATAGAATCATCATCTAAGTTAAGTTTCTATCACTTCCTATTACTAAATTAGTAGTTTTTAGATCCCATGATGATTGTAAATGGTTGGAATGGCTGGAGAAATGGGTGGGAATTGAAATAATCCATTTCTATTTTAAGTTAGTTGGTGGAAGTGGGTTAAGGATTTGAGTAAGTTGATGATTAAGATTTTCTCTAATTTGTAGATATCAAGGTATTGAGAAGTGATTGAAGGTATTGAGAAGTGATTGAAGTGAGTAGGCTAGGCAATTGCTAGAGGTAAGTAATGACAAATCTTCTAAATTTGTGACTTGATGAAATGTGCATACAAGGTGTTTGACATATTTTCTGAATGAATATAACAACTTAAATCCTTTAGGGTGCTGGAAAGACCTTGAGCTCTTATAATTTATACTAGTTGAAGTATGCCTATGCTAAGCATAGGCCTAATCCACTATTAGGTGTCTAGTATTCGGTCGCATAGCTTTGTATCGTAGTACAAATTGTATTGCTTGTAGAGCACAGACGCAATATGGAAGCTGTGCAGACTGAAGTAGGGGATTCATAATGATCTTAGTAGCTATATAACAGAGTGTTCCTGCAGCGTGTTGGTAGAGTCTAGAATATAATGTGAAAAGTCTTCTGATTGAAAACAAATGTTCTAGATATAGGATTTGCTTAAAGCAATGGTGTTTAGGGTCAACCCCAAATCATTTGCATTTGCCTAAACAATTCTAGCCTTTCCTGGAAACAATAAATTGTACATACCCAGATATCAAAAAGCCCCACAAACCTCTATTCTTACTGGACATTATAGTGGATGGCAAATGAATATATACAAAAAAGAAAAACAGATATGGCGACCTAAGTGTTACAAAGCACTGAATTTCTGTCCAATAAGCAAATATAAAGAAGAAGCGTGAACATGAAAATTTCATATTAACTATTTGGATTCTACTGCACAATCAAGTGGTACAACGGTTGCAACGGTAATCCTTTGTCTTTTATGTGATATGGATGTACTCTTTCCCTCCTGAGAAACAACAGTTTAAATAAGTTTGCAAGAAGAGAGTTGAGAGAGTGCGGAACTAAGGGTTTGAAACAAGTTCAGCCTGACTCACCTCAGATATAAGCTTTCTCAAGTTCATCAGTAGAGCAAGCAAGAATTTTCCCTGTTTGTTCATTTAATGCAGAGAGCCATCAGGGAAAGCTTCATTCTTGTCGCATGGTCTTGTACCAAACTGGCCTTGGACCAATTCCAGCAGCAGCATCAGGCAAACAACATTATTATCAAGCACGACATGTAGCATTAGAAATTCTTCACTGCAATGTCTAGATCCAAAGGCATCAGTAGCTTTCCCGTTATGTATTTCGCTTGTCTGATACCACATGGTGACAGTAATGTCTTTCTTTGGATAAATCTACAGTTATTAAAGATTAGAAATCTACAGAAAACAGGCTGTTATGTTGTCAGTCTAAAGTACTTCTGTATGTTCAGACGCAGGAGACAATTCGTTGGCGAGTTGTTTAAGCAAAAGTGTACAGAACATGAAAATTAGAGAACTTCTATTCATCTGTATTACCCTTATTAATATTAATATCAATCGACTCTGGACAGAAGAAAAAAAGAAAAACTTCCATTTTGACATAGGTTTACATATATTTACCTAATCTGTGGGATGTCTTAGTCTTCATAGAACGTAACAGTTATAAAGCAAACAAAAACTGTTTTCAACATAGCTGACGTGTCTTGGTTGTATAAGACAGCGAATAACAATCTCTTCTAACTATAAATCATGACTATAGTGTTTATAGAAGAAAAACCAGATAGAAAAAATCCTAACAGACAATGGTCATGATTGCATGTAGGTGGACGAGGAATCTATGACACAGAACAATTTTTTGTTGTACCAAGACAGAAAAATCAATGACAGCGAACAAATTTTAATTGTAGCAAGACAATATTATCTGTTGATCGATTTAAATCTATAAAGATAGTAATTTGGAAATCGTTAGCAGTGGTTTCGTCACTTACCTAGGTGTTCATAGACTTGTGGTCTGCAAACTTTATATTTTCCTTGGTGTGCGTCTTCTGCAGAAGTTCATGTGGGTATTAGAGAGTTAAACTGTTGTACAAAGAGGCGGGAAATTGGAAAGCGAACTTCAAAAAGTTAAATAACTAAAGTACCTGAACTTCCCATTGTTTATGTAAGGCATCGTGCAGTCTTATTTGTGAAGAAAAAAGGAAAAGACACTATTAAAGTCCGATTGACGTAAGTTTATACACACGACTGTGTTCCATTAGCAATGACGACTGCCTTCCAGAATAAAGCAAAACAAGAACTGTATGTAATAATTTTTTCTTGATTTTATCCTTAAGCTTTTTCGTTTGTCAATGTATGTCCAATTGTGATTGAATACTCACATGAAAGCTTTTTGAATTATTTCATTGTATACTATATTGTATGTAGAGGTATCGTCCTGACTATCTGGATTTGGAGGTCGAATTAATATTTTCACACAGTTCGAAGCTTTTGCCCTCGATAATGCAACATAAAGCTGACCATGGGAAAATACAGGTTCTCGTAAATAAATTCCAACAAAATCTAATGTTTGACCTTGTGCTTTATTTATAGTCATAGCAAAGCATAGTTTTACCGGAAATTGTGTTCTTTTGAATTGGTTCTTCTTCAGTAACAGTTATGTTTCTTTCGAAATGTATCTCTTTTGCCTCTTTCGCACCTACAGAAGCTTTGAATTCTTCAGGAATAATTTTATATTCATTAATATTGTGCCCCATTGAATGTAAGATGTCATTTAAAACCTTGTGTCGAACATCTTTTGCCTGGATGTGTGGTAACGTTTTGAAGTCGTCGGACATAGAACCCTCAAATGTTTCCCACATTTCTCTTGGATTAGCAGGATTACAGTATACTAATAATGTGGCGAACAAACGTCTGAGACTGCATGGCATTTGATAGCCGACGGCTTCTAACATACATTCTGTTAAGTTATTGTCACAGTGAAGCAACCCTCTCTTTTCAGCAGATTCTCTAAATGTGTTGTAATACAGTCCATTTACCGTTCGTAATTCTTCATATGATTTTGGTCCTTTTACATTCATCAATAGTAATCTCAGATAATATCTTTCTCCTTCTGTTGGATGAAATGTAACAACACGTCCACTGACATTACCTTTTTTGCGGCGTGTCCACATTTTATCTTTCAATGACCATACGAAATGTTCTGGAAAATCTTTATATAGTAGATTGAGTTCTATAGCATCTTTATTGTTTTCATTCATAGCAAAAAATTCTGTCAATATTGTTCCTTTGATCATTGGATTTCTTACAATGTTGTCTATACTCATTGCACTTTTAAACGATACAAATTGTTGTCCTTTAAGATGTAACTGAAGATGATAAACAGTTGGGGTCATTTCGCTAATAGGGAAACCAAACAGACGCCATGTAGCTTCTGGTGGTGATACCCATCTAGCGGATCGATATTCTTTTATTCCATCAACTTCAATGTCTGAGTCACTATTATGTAGCTGAAATGCTATTTTATCATGTCCTTTACAAATGTACTTATAAATGTATTTAACAGCTTTAATATCTGAACATACTTCAACATTTATATGACAGTCGAATTTGCCAAGCAAGAATAGATTATAAGGGACAACCCACGAGTTATCAAGATAGTGACCTCTAATATGTACAACGTCTCCTGAGTTCCGTCTTTTATAAATCGGATATGAATTTTTTCCCTTTGATGTATGCTCAGCAAAACTTTTTGGATATTTGGATCTACAATGATCTTTTTTTTGCATACATATATTTGTAAGATTTAAATTACCACAAGGCCCACGCATCATGTGGGTGGCAACAAGTGAGCACAAATTTTTTTGTGTATTAAAATCAGGTAACTCAGCACAAACAATATTATCATAGGATTCTGGACTTAGTAGTTTGTATTCATTTGTAAGTATGACAAGGAAATGAGCATGTGGCAAGCCGCATTTTTGGAATTCTATAGTATACATAAAAGCAGCAACTTTACCAAAGATATTTCTTTTCATTATATCGGTTTTCAGTTCTTCTATTTTTGCCTTAAATACTCGGCTAATTAAATCTGGCATGTTCTGTGCTTCGTCAGTTGGTAATAAGTGCTCTTTTATCTTTGGCCAAGATGGGTTACAAGTCATTGTTATGAATAGATCAGGTTTTCCAAAATATTGTACTAAAGAGATTGCATCCATATATCGTCTACGCATATCTCTTGGTCCTCCTATGAAGGTAACAGGAAGGAACGTTTTTTTTCCAATACTGGAAGCATCAGTTTCTCCCTGTCTTAAAGCATCCATGATTCCTCCTAACACTTCAATTCTGAACAAATCTGGATTAAGTGCGAAAAAATATAATCTTTGTGATTCAAGTTTTATATATTTATCTACCGAATACTGCTGAAACAGTCTGCCGGAATGCAAAATCTCATTTGGTTCGTCCTCTCTCATTTGAATTTTATAACAGTAATATTCGCGTACAGAGACATTATCTCTTTTCCGTTTCTTTTTTTCAAAATTTTCAGCTTCGATGTCAAGGTAATCTTCGACATAACACATATTTTTTACACTTGGTAACTGTTCATGTTCACAGTAATTTCGACGTGTACGTTTTTCTTTTGTTTGTTCAATTTTTTTATACCACAATGCCATCCACTTTGACCATATGGGAACAATAGTGGGTATTGTAGCGGATCATAACATCCATAGTAGTAGTTTAGTATGTGAGATCTATTGCTACGGGTATAAATTCGAATGTGAGGTGCGCAGCTAACTTCATTATTTTCTTTTTCAACCCATATGGCTGCTACATCCGATGTAGTAGGGAGATTGTATACTCACTGATCTAGGTCTGAATCACACTTAAGTGCAATATAAAGGTCGGACAGGTGGGTTACTTCTATTAGAGATTTTAGGAAAACGGAATATCGATTAGCTGTTAGTATATCCATCAATTTTTTGACAATTGATTCATAAATTTTGTCGGAACAAGCCATTCTGTTAGTTAACTCGTTATCAGTATCGTAAAAGTATAGTTGTATGTTTCTTGCTGTTTCATGTTGAGGGAGTAAGTCATTTATGAACATGTTGAGGGAGTAAGTCATTTATGAAATGATATAACTGACCTTGAACTCTTTATGTATAAACACCACGATTTCTTTTTGCTAATTCCCTGTCATAATTTACACCAAGTGATGTAAAGACGAACATATTATTGTATGTCCTGATGTATGTTCTAAAATTTTTGATTCTTTATCGTTTCCTAGATATAGATTTTGCAATTCAGTAGGTAACTGGTGCGAAGCTAATTTGACCGAACCACTGCCGCAGCAGAAGCCGGGTGGGTCGTATTCGAATCTTTTTGCACCACAAAACTCACAATCAGGACCAATCTTTAATAGAACATAAGTAGATTGTAGTTCACCTGTGTTAAGAAAGTTCGTCGTGCGCGATCTGATATGACTTGTGTATTAAGTGTGTGTGTGGCTTAGAGGGCAATTAGGATTTTGTAGTATCACTAAGTAAATAAGCCACTAAAGTAAACAAATCTTAAGGTTCTAAATATAAGTCTTTGCAGTAAAAGTGCAAAAGATACGAACCTCTATTTCTAGATGTCGTTGGAATTGGACTGTTGTTTTCCTTAGATACAGCTGATGTTGAGCCTAATAACACGGATTAATGAATGAGTAGCATAAACGTATTCTATCGTGAAAATGAAGGCAATGTTACAGTTTAGTACTTGCCTACTTCAAATGTATAAAAGGGAGAAGTCATATTCTTTTGTTTGTCAAGAGTAATTGGCAGAGCGTCAAGGTGACAAGTGTTGGCTATAGAAAGAACACAGCAAATATTACTTAGTCTTATTAACTTAGACGCAAACATTGTACAGTTTGATTAATTTAAACATATATTATTCTAACCTGTAGATGAAACCGAGAGAGAGTCCTCTAGAGGACTATTTTGTTCTTGAAATTCAGTTGTAGGTTGAGTAGGAAAACAACTATTTCCTTTAGACTGTTGTAGTTTTGTTCGTCGTTGTAGCAACATTGATTCCTTCTTTTGTACGGATAACATTCTGTACATTTCATGTCGTCTTAATTTCTTTTCAGCATCTCTTGTCGCTGAGTAGGGGGTGCTTGTTCTTTTTGTCAGAAGACATTAGTCCTACAAAAAAAGGTATTCCAGTGGTTATAGAAGATTTAAATAAACAGCAGATAAGTTTACAATCGGGGAAAACTCTACTTTCATCTTTCATATTTTTGGATATAAGAAGCACTCATATTAAATTATTTAAGCAAATTTATAGTGCATAATTCAGTTTTTGTACTACTAACATTGTTGGAAAAAAATTTGTTACAAATTCGTCGACAGTAAATAACTGTTCATGAAGTGAAAATTTCGAGTGTTAACATCAGTATATTTATCAGAAAAAAGGAAAGCATCTTTTGTTAGACGCTAATATACCATGGACAATTTAAAAGACCAACATATCTAATCTAGATAATTTGGATTAGGTTCATTATAAACGGTGTTACCTTCATATTAGAAGGAATACATGAAAAATAATAGTACTAAATTTATCTCTTCTGCAATTTAAGCAACTACGGGTTTATTGAGATCATAGCAAAGAATAACTGTAAGTAGAAATTTTTGAGCCGTTAAAAGGTTTGAGAAATACCCATAAAACAAAGTTAAATTTTGAGTCGTTCAAAGGTTTAAGAAAGACATATATACAACAGAAGCTTGGAGCAACATATTTGCTCTTCAAGAGCAAAAAGAAAGACAGAGTAATTACCAGGAGGCAATGTTTGGATGGGGAAAATTCCGCAAGTTGGAAAGATGCAGCAACATGAGCAAGGAGAGAAAACATAAGCTAGCAAATAGGCTGAGTAATTTTATATTAGTATGAAAAATTGAACAGTTATGTAGAGGTGAGAAGATGACAATCCACGTGTTCAGTGGAGTCAACTTGAGCCATTATTAAAGGTTACATTGTATTTAAGCATGAGTACATGAAAATATTGTGAAAATTATTTATGTGATAATGGGTCTACCGATTTGCTTAACACCCTAAAACTATTTCTTCTACTATTTAAAAAAATATTTACATATTTAAATAGCAGTCGAATCATTTCGTGGAGATAAAACAATGATTTCGTTGTTCAAATTTTCAAGTATATAAGCAACTAATTAAAAGCGCAGTCTTTGTAACTTCAATAATTTAACCGTTTTAATCGAAGTTCAATGTTTATTTCAATCTCTTGAATAATTTGATCAATTTAATCGAGGTTAAATGTTTATTTCAATCTCAGTATATTTGCACGAATTAAACTAAAATTCTTATGTATGTGATATGACAGACTATTTTACGATGCGTCTTTTTACCAAAATTTTGCCTTTTGGTACCTCTTTGATGAAAGTAATTATGCTAGATTGATCTGTAATAATCTTCAAAAGACTGCTCATCATGGTTTTCACGCTCATATTATTAAACAAAATTTTTCTGCCAAAGATCCCATCACTATATCCTTTGCTTTGTACCATTCAGTTAACTTCTTTGCATAGATGAAATGCCTTTCACAGTAAGGGGGTTCGTTGGTCGGGTGAGGTGTTGCGCTTGTTTTGAGGTCTTGAAGCCTAATGATGTCTTAAAGTTGTGATTTTGGTGAATGGGTAAAGTTGTACTTTTAGTCTATTGAGTTCCCGTGAGCAGATACTTTCGCTTGATTCAATGGATTGGAGTTTCTTTTTGCTTAAAAGATTTAAATTAACCAATTAGTGATTCCCTTAGAGTTGTCATAGTTTCTGATGATTTGTTATTTTCTGTGTGAATAGGCTTGAAGGGGTTTCAACGGCTGAATAAGGTCTGAATCTATATGATGTTGTTATCAGTTAGTAAAATACTCAAAGAGCGCCGAACGTGGAAGAAATAATTCATATACGTGTATATTCGAGGTGTAACTCATATGTTAGAACTGGACTTTAGTGATGAACCATAAGGAAGAGATTAATTGAATTATCTGAACCTGTTACTGACATGCTTGACCAGTTTATGTTTCTGCGGGGTTTCAAGCAACAACCTTGTTTAGTAGTACTGATGTCAAATATTTGATTTTCGCTTTCTTTTCTTGAATTAGCTGCAAACTATACCTATTTCTAAAGCCTCCAAATAGCTGAACACTGAGGATATTTTCTCCATTTTCTAATTATTCATTTGTCTTTTGAACGTGGATGTCCCATGAATTCTCCAATCTATAGTCTCTTGTTGTGGAGTCAGTATTCTGTGGTAGCTCGTACAAGTACTCTACCTGTGAAGTAATATAGTTTAAGAAGAAAACACATAATAAAGGAAAATCTACAAAAATCGGGGGCGACCTAAATTTGGTTTGGTATATATTAGGAGGGATGTTAAAAGTTATCATGATTACCATTCGTATGCACAACAGGTTTCTCGGCTTGTTAATTGCTTTCCTGAATTTAAGTAAGTTAATATATATTGTTGCATACCAGAACTACTAATAAATAGATTACCTTTGTATTCTATGAGTACTTTATGGTACTGTTATTCAATATTAAAGCAGACTCCATGGACTTTTTTTTTTAGGAAACTTGAAATGGAATATTAAGATCTTATATCTTTTTTATCTTGGTGGAAATGAAAGAGCCTTTCTTCTCTCTCAGGTTTCCTGCTTGTTGGCCGGTACTTTACATTGATATTAGTTCTACATAACCAGTTTACCTTGTTATACCTTTAGATGGCCTCAGCATTAATTTTGGCAAGTTGTTGAAACATTCCACCACTAATCATTAAGTAATCCCTTAGAGCACCATAGTCAGCACCCAAAGCTTCTAAGAGAGTGTGGAAATAGGTGCCTTGAGCTTCTGTTAGAGCTTTAAGACCTTCCGCTTCTTTCTTCTTCGCATATAAAGTTCCATCAGTAAACTGTTTATGTTGGTAGAAATCAGCCTGTGCGATTGCCTTTTTTGCTGCTGCTTCTTTCTCCTTTTCGTAGAGATATACTTCTGCTAATTTTTGTTTCTTGTAGAGCTCCCAATTTGCCTCTTGCACCTCTTAGAAGAATAATGATGAAATAGAAGCAGTTACGGGCTAAGTTGCTCGGACATGGCACTTTCGGTGCCGCACCCGTGTCGACACGACACTAGTAAGGGTGTGGGTGTGGGATCCGTACCGGATTTGGTCAAATATTTATGGGTACTTTAACCACGGGTGGCGGAAAAATTCAAGAGAAGATATAATTTGATTTTCGAAATCAGAACTAAAGCTAGGGTAAATTTGAAGACTTTACCTCTCAAATAATGTCTTCCTACATTACTTCAACCAGAAATCTAATGGGGAAGGTTTATTAAGGCCAGCAAAAAGCGTAGGATCAGATTATGACTCTATTTTTATTTATTTGGAATTACTTTTAGCCGAATCCCCGCACCCGTATCCGTACCAGGATCCATATCCCCGAATCTTAGAATTTAATTCTCGACGGATCCGACCTCTAGATCCATACCCGTGTCAGACACCCGCACCCGTGTCCGAGCAACTTAGGTTACGGGTACAGAATTTAGGCAATGTGCATTAACTTTTGAGATATATAATTAACTCTATGTAATCTTAGTGACTTAATGCTGTAAAAATTATTGTCAAAAAGAAAAAAGAAGGTAGAATGGATGGTATTAGGCCGGTGATATTTATTAGTTGTTTGCGAGGAATTACCATATTTGTCACAGCAAACCAACTTCATTTCCAGTCGGTTCACTCTTTGTAGTAACACATAGATGATCCACAGGACGCAACACAAAAAACAACAGATTGAAAGCCAAAAAAGAAGTCTGCTTCACTGCGGTTTCAGCATGCAGTATTTACATACGGAAAAAAACAGAAGTCAAAAGAACACCGAAGCCCAAAAAGAGGTCAGCTGCACTGCACTTTCAGCATCCACAATTTACATAAGTTATAACACCATATTGTTCACTGGCTATCAAAATATAAATGTACAAATGAAACGACCTCGGTCAGTCGTTTCGGAAGATAGGACTCTGATTGGCGTGCCGATAATTTTAAAATATTCATAATATCCATTAGAACCTGTCTGTAAAATTTGAGCTAAATCAGACTTCGTTTAGTAGGCATCAGAAGAAGGTTTCAGTTTACATTGGCAATAAATATTAAAAAGAGATTTTCGAGCTCGGTTTTTGCCGAATGAGCTCCGATTCGACCCGAAAGCGCCGTTAGGTTCGTATGATTATTTGTGATTTTTGTAAACTTTCGAAAGTGAATTTCGATGTTGTTCGGCTAGTTTCCACTAAAATGCCGAAAGTTAAATAATTTGACTTCTTTTCATTTAAATTCGTATCTTGAGTTTCAGGAGTCTGATTTGAGATCCGCCTTTGCGAGTATGTTACATATATTTTGTATAACTTGTATGCAAAAGTTGGAATTATTTCGAATATCGTAGGGTACTATTTTAATTTTCGTTAAGAAAAAAAATATAATAAAAGAAAACAAAAAAAAAAGACCAAAAAAGGGAAATGGACAAAAAAGTTAGGCGGCCTTATATAGATATATATCATTAGAATTAGAGTGAACGAAGTGCAACTGAGAAGCAGAAACAAAAATATGGAAGACGCGGCAAATAAAAAAATACCAGAAAATGAGAAAAGGGGCCGGAGAAAAATAGTATTTTCACCCCAGAACATTCAGGTAATGATCCTAATATATTATTTGAGTTTATTACGTGTGTTTGAATATGTTTTACGGTAAAATTTGGAATATTATACATCGTTTTAATAAGTTCAATTAATAGTTTAAAGGGTCAAATGGACCCTGATAATGAAATTGATTATATATTCGTACTCAGGGAGTTATGGGCAACTTATAAATGTAATTTATTTGGGGTTTGGTTATGTGACCTTAAACCCTGTACATAGGCCTGGCCTGCGTATTGCGTATGCGAATAGGGTATCAGGTTCCTACCTGGATTGCCCTAAGATGTGAGGAATGAAGCCTTTAGCTTAATGTGATATATTTTTCTGCTTATTGAACACAGTGGGATCGTTTGGCAATGAGTTCAAAGAATAAAGCGGTTGTTGGGTAGCAGTGTTAACTTCGGAACAAAGTAAGTGTTTATATCCATTTCTTTGGAGACACCTGGCCTCGTGGATTTTCTACCACGTGTTCCTTACGTGTGTAGCTGCCGATAGGCGTACTCATTGCGCCTTAGCTTTGGATTTATATTTTATATTATATTTTATGTCCTGTTATTGGTATTGCATTGAGGATCTGAGTATTGTACTTTGGTTGTGAGTTGGTATATACTTTCCAGCTGTCGATGAGAGTCCCGCGTTGGTGATTGGTTATTATTGCATCATGTTGCATTCGTATGCACATTGCATCATATTGAGGGTAGGAGGATTCCGCCCTCGGAGCAGGAGGATTCCGCTCCATTGCATCATATTGAGGGTAGGAGGATTCCGCCCTCGGAGCAGGAGGATTCCGCTCCATTGCATCATATTGAGGGTAGGAGGATTCCGCCTTCGGAGCAGGAGGATTCCTCTCCATTGCATCATATTGAGGGTAGGAGGATTCCGCCCTCGGAGCAGGAGGATTCCGCTCTATTGCATCATATTGAGGGTAGGAGGATTCCGCCCCCGGAGCAGGAGGATTCCGCTCCATCTATTTGGCACATGTGACACCATTGCATCATACTGCATTCATCCCATTTCATTGCACCGCGTGCTGACTATTGTGTGACTATCGTGTTGTGTTTTATATATGCGGTATGTATACCGTATCTCAGTTTGCCTATATATTTCTGGCTCGTATCCCGGGTGGCACGTCACGACAGGATCGGATCGGGTTGCACGCCACAACAGTATAAATATACGAATCGGGTTGCACGCCGCAACAGGATTTATTTCTGATTGTCGACATGTTCAGGATATCTATATGTTCTGTCTACCTTATGTCCCTGGCTGTTTATGATTCCAAACGTGTTTTCAGTTATTATTTGGCTTTGCCTGTTTATAGTTCAAATAAGATGGATTTAGTTTATCTATTTTTCTTCTCCCTGGCTAGCTATCCTATTCTTTGAGTTGGCTAGTCTGCCCCACTTATTGAGTCCTTTTGACTCACCCTTGTTTGTTGTTTGTTTTTGTCTATCTATTTCGTTTCGGCAGGTTCGCTCCAGAATTGAGTTTGCCACGTTGTGAAGGAGCGAAGACGACCTCAGCTGTCAGGGTGAGCCAGCTTTTATTCCAGATGGCCACCAGTTTATTGGTTATTATTTCAGTTGCACTTTGCTCCCTTCAGGAGGTATTTGTCTTTTTTGTACTCTTAGATGTCTAGTCTGGATAGCCCTAAACCTAGTATGTTGGGTAGTCAGCTGTAATTTCTTTTGTACAACTAGAGGTATCAGTATGTCTGTATTTTTGTTTAAGTCTTGTCCTTATTTATGAATTATTATATTTATTTTCCTAATTTAATTGGTAAGAGTTCGCCCGACGGGTCTAGGGGAGGATGTCGGGTGCCCACACGACCTAACCGGATTTCGGGTCGTGTCAGTTGGTATCAGAGCCCGGTTTAGAGCATATCCAGACTAAGACAGTGTCTAGTAGAGTCTCGCTGATGGGTACGTAGACGTCCGTACTTATCTACGTGAGGCTATGATGGCATTTAGGAAGTTTCACTTCCTTCTTTTTTGATCGTGCGTCGGTCTAGGATGCAAAAGTATTTTCGTTAATTACTTCGTGGCAATTGTAAACCCTCGCACGACAAATCAGCAGACGGCATGAGTTCAAGACGAAGCAGTCTAGCCTGGGGCTAGCACTGACGAAGCCCCGAGAGTTTTTGATCGTGCTGAAATCTAGTTTCGGATGTACGAGCTCGTGATGGGCAAGAGAGCAGGGCCTTGTGGTTCCCTTGGCTCTCTACGATGCTTTCACGAGAATCTTGGTGACACAGATACCGCAAAAATCTATCATTCGCTAGACAGCCTACCAGGTTGCCGCATGTGTAGACGTTCGGTCTCATGGAGCTCCTTTTTCCGGTTCTTAATATTGCCGCAGTAAAGTATGTTCCGGAGGCAGCATGTATTGTGCCTCCAGTTGTTCTTGCTGGTTAGCCAGCCGAGGTATCAGTTCGGTCTGAGTGCCTAAAGAGGTTGCATTATTTTACGCGGTTGAACCTTTCGATATTTTTAAGCAATGCATCAGATAAACCTCGTGATTCTTTTTAAAATAAAATGATGTCAGCGTATCCTTCAGGCTCTTGATTATATCGAGCGGTATGGTGTTGATTATTCTTCTTTCCAGTGTCAGGGTCCAACCTTGAATTTGTGAGCCGCTCTCTTATTAGTTAACTTGATTCGGTTTTTCTTCTAGATTTGTGGAAAAAGTTCCTTTCGAGTAGCGAGCGAGATGAAAAGTGTTGCCAGTTTGAGTGGATTGGACAGGGTAGCCTATCGGTTAGCCCGTTGGTGTTTCAGAATAGGTGATTGAATTCTATAAAATGGCTGAATATGCATTAGAACTAGTCCATGAGCCTTTCGAGGGATTAAAAGACTTATTGATGACCTTTCTTTTCCTTGAGATCCCAGATGGCTCGAGAGATTGAGGTCGGGATTTCATTTGATGTTGATGTTGATATTACCCGAAGGTACGAGGCATACCATAAGTTAGAGCGGGAGAGCAAGAGATCTCGTGGCCCTAGTGGGCAACCATGGTACCTCATTTAGAGATAAGTGTTCTAGTTATTTTGGGAGGTCACCTTCCAGGTTATCTCAGCTTGTAGAGCGTGAGTCTCAGAGTGCGTCAGTAGTTCGTCAAGATCAGATCCCATTTTTCTCTTTATAGCAATCAACAATCTGTCCAGCTTCCATTTTCACTGAAAGGGTATTATCATTATCGCGAGCATGTCATCTTTAAGGAGTTTTCCTTTACTCCGGCAAGTAGGCAGTCGTCTTTTCTCTCGTCATCAGGCACCTGCACAATCGCAGGGGATTTTATTTAGATTACAATCAGCTAAAGAAATGCCTCCATCCAATAGAGGTTGAGATTGTGGTGGCAGTGGTTCTCCAGAAAGTGCTTGTCAGGGTAGTTGCTCAGCTCAGCTGCAGAGGCAGTTCTATGAACTGCTAGTCTGGCAGGATGCTGAGGCATCCGATGTAGTAGACCCGTGTGTTTTTTCTTCCCTTATCTGTAAGTAAGATTTATCTTTCCGATCGATCTAGAAATGGTGTGTCTTATCATGTTTCGATGGTTTCCTTGGATATTGTCGTAATTAAGAATCGGTTGCGGTAGAGGGGTGAGTTTCTGATACGATTTATTCCTGGCATTTATGAGACCCTACTAGTTTTTCTAGTCTAAATATGAGAGATTTGACAGTGAGTGTCGCTATTGTTAGCTTGGCATCTTGTTACGCCACCTTCTGTTATTATGTCAATTCAGTTTACCTCTCTTCTCGAAAATCAATGTTGGTAGGATGATGGGATTCTTATTCGTTACCATTAGGAAGTGTCGTTGTTTCTTCTGGTGTAAAGTGATTTGTAAGTGATACTCGATCTACGTGTCTCCTCTTGGTTCAAGATGCTAGTAGAGTCATGTTATTCCATGAGCTTCTCTCAGTTGTAAAAGAGTTTACTGATAAATTGTTGGAGTTTCTTCTTATGAGAAGGTTAAATTGATACATTTTGTTCCATAAAGCTCATTTAATGTGTATTTCTTCAATTGCGATTCTTCGATTAGCCTGACTCGTAAATAGTCTAGCTCTGGTAGCCAAATAAATTAGAAGATGAGCTTCATAAAAATCTAATTATTTCTATCCTCAGTTTATTGCCATCTCTTCTTCTTTCGACACTGGTGAGCATAGGCGATCAGTAACCTATTGTGATGTTCCCTGTGTTGAGCCAGAGTGCATGTCAAGGTAACCGGGTAAGCATATTATTGTTTAGGTTGAAAATCAGGACAGTGGTGTTGTCCAGACATTCTATCTGCGGATTTGCTATGTCATCCAGTTGTCTCATCTTGTTATCCGCTTAACATGTTTATGTTGTCAGTTTATTCGGGTATATATTCCCATGTATAGTAGTGCTGGTTCTGTTTTGCGGATCATCCAGTTTCAGGGGAAACTCTGCCGAAATTTCTATACAGAAGTACCATCCATCAGGTGGTGGTGTTTACGGCAAAGGTATGGAGTTGTGAACTCGAGAGTTGCAGCTGTTTGGCAACTCAAAAGGGTAGTTGGTAGCTTAGGTCTGCCTCAGCTTTTAGCTAAATCTTCTTTAGTCCAGCAGACTGTGCGAGGATGGTTATTCCTATTCAAATATCTACATGAGTGTGTGCTTTAAGTGGAGGAGTCTTCCTCCAAATACTGAATGGTAATATTAAATCTCTGAGGTGTTGCATAGTGCGTTTGTAAAAAATAATATAGCTTGCATCAGATTTTCTATAGTGTGTAGTGACAAGACACTTCAAAAGCTCCCCCTATTGCATCAAGCGTAAGCTAATTCTTAGTTCCATCAACCTGTTTTATATCAGAAGATATATCGACGAAGTGATTTGTCGGCGGAATCATGTTAATCCATCCAGAGTTCCGTGTATCTTTGTTTCGAAAATATAGAGCTCTCCTCTCGTGATCGAGGAAGGATCAGCTTAGTCAGAATAAGCTGGGCAATAGCGTTATGATATTATCCAGCTATGTTTTTATCCAAGAGTTCGATATGCGTGTTATAATTCTGATCTTGTAATCAGGAAATAATGTCCGTGGAGTGGCTCATGAAGGTCGTGCAAGTTCTTTTGCTATCTGTGCGAATCTTGCTTTAGATTTAGGCTCGTTCGAGGACGAACGAGAGTTTAAGTGGAGGAGAATGAAACGACCTTGGTCAGTCGTTTCGGAAGATAGGCCTCTGATAGGCGTGCCGATAATTTTAAAATATTCATAATATCCATTAGAACCTGTCTGTAAAATTTGAGCTAAATCAGACTTCGTTTAGTAGGCATCGGAAGAAGGTTTCAGTTTTTATTGGCAATAAATATTAAAAAGAGATTTTCGAACTCGGTTTTTGCCGAATGAGCTCCGATTCGATCCGAAAGCGCCGTTAGGTTCGTATGATTATTTGTGATTTTTGTAAAATTTCGAAAGTGAATTTCGATGTTGTTCGGCTAGTTTCCGCTAAAATGCCGAAAGTTAAATAATTTGACTTCTTTTCATTTAAATTCGTATCTTGAGTTTCAGGAGTCTGATTTGAGATCCGCCTTTGCGAGTATGTTACATATATTTTTTATAACTTGTATGCAAAAGTTGGAATTATTTCGAATATCGTAGGGTACTATTTTAATTTTCGTTAAGAAAAAAAAATATAATAAAAGAAAACAAAAAAAAAAGACCAAAAAAGGGAAATGGACAAAAAAGTTAGGCGGCCTTATATAGATATATATCATTAGAATTAGAGTGAACGAAGTGCAACTGAGAAGCAGAAACAAAAATATGAAAGACGCAGCAAATAAAAAAATGCCAGAAAATGAGAAAATGGGCCGGAGAAAAATAGTATTTTCACCCCAGAACATTCAGGTAATGATCCTAATATATTATTTGAGTTTATTACGTGTGTTTGAATATGTTTTAACGGTGAAATTTGCAATATTATACATCGTTTTAATAAGTTCAATTAATAGTTTAAAGGGTCAAATGGACCCTGATAATGAAATTGATTATATATTCGTACTCAGGGAGTTATGGGCAACTTATAAATGTAATTTATTTGAGGTTTGGTTATGTGACCTTAAACCCTGTACATCGGCCTGGCCTGCGTATTGCGTATGCGAATAGGGTATCAGGTTCCTACCTGGATTGCCCTAAGATGTGAGGAATGAAGCCTTTAGCCTAATGTGATATATTTTTCTGCTTATTGAACACAGTGGGATCGTTTGGCAATGAATTCAAAGAATAAAGCGGTTGTTGGGTAGCAGTGTTAACTTCGGAACAAGGTAAGTGTTTATATCCATTTCTTTGGAGACACCTGGCCTCGTGGATTTTCTACCACGTGTTCCTTACGTGTGTAGCTGCCGATAGGCGTACTCATTGCGCCATAACTTTGGATTTATATTTTATATTATATTTTATGTCCTGTTATTGGTATTGCATTGAGGATCTGAGTATTGTACTTTGGTTGTGAGTTGGTATATACTTTCCAGCCGTCGATGAGAGTCCCGCGCTGGTGATGGGTTATTATTGCATCATGTTGCATTCGTATGCACATTGCATCATATTGAGGGTAGGAGGATTCCGCCCTCGGAGCAGGAGGATTCCGCTCCATTGCATCATATTGAGGGTAGGAGGATTCCGCCCTCGGAGCAGGAGGATTCCGCTCCATTGCATCATATTGAGGGTAGGAGGATTCCGCCTTCGGAGCAGGAGGATTCCGCTCCATTGCATCATATTGAGGGTAGGAGGATTCCGCCCTCGGAGCAGGCGGATTCCGCTCTATTGCATCATATTGAGGGTAGGAGGATTCCGCCCCCGGAGCAGGAGGATTCCGCTCCATCTATTTGGCACATGTGACACCATTGCATCATACTGCATTCATCCCATTTCATTGCACCGCGTGCTGACTATTGTGTGACTATCGTGTTGTGTTTTATATATGCGGTATGTATACCGTATCTCAGTTTGCCTATATATTTCTGGCTCGTATCCCGGGTTGCACGTCACGACAGGATCGGATCGGGTTGCACGCCACAACAGTATAAATATACGAATCGGGTTGCACGCCGCAACAGGATATATTTCTGATTGTCGACATGTTCAGGATATCTATATGTTATATCTACCTTATGTCCCTGGCTGTTTATGATTCCAAACGTGTTTTCAGTTATTATTTGGCTTTGCCTGTTTATAGTTCAAATAAGATGAATTTAGTTTATCTGTTTTTTTCTTCTCCCTGGCTAGCTATCTTATTCTTTGAGGTGGCTAGTCTGCCTCACTTATTGAGTCCTTTTGATTCACCCTTGTTTGTTGTTTGTTTTTGTCTATCTATTTCGTTTCGGCAGGTTCGCTCCAGGATTGAGTTCGCCACGTTGTAAAGGAGCGAAGACGACCTCAGCTGTCAGGGTGAGCCAACTTTTATTCCAGATGGCCACCAGTTTATTGGTTATTATTTCAGTTGCACTTTGCTCCCTTCAGGAGGTATTTGTCTTTTTTGTACTCTTAGATGTCTAGTCTGGATAGCCCTAAACCTAGTATGTTGGGTAGTCAGCTGTAATTTCTTTTGTACAACTAGAGGTATCAGTATGTATGTATTTTTGTTTAAGTCTTGTCCTTATTTATGAATTATTATATTTATTTTCCTAATTTAATTGGTAAGGGTTCGCCCGACGGGTCTAGGGGAGGATGTCGGGTGCCCACACGACCTAACCGGATTTCGGGTCGTGTCAACAAACCAGCTGTTACAGCAGGGGAAGCGCATTGTCTTCTTTTCTGCAACATTCCAAAATAACAAACTGTCAATAATTTTCAGATAGTAAAATCCATTTGGTGACCTTGGAAAATAGTTGGTTGTCATTTTCATTACCTTTCATACGCAGGTGTGCTGATCAGTAAAGCAAATATCTACAAGACGCAAATATCTACAAGACGACAGAAGATGTATGTACATGTAGGCTACACATTAGGCAAAAAGGTATACACATCAGAATTGCAGCAACATTGCTTAAAAAAGGAGGTCCCTTTTATATTTATATTAGTAAACAGGTTTACTCACATTCACTTTTTTTGGGGAGGCGTCTCAGGTTGAACCTGTTGCCTCTTGTTAGCTAAGCCATTCATTATGTTCACGTCTTCCTTCAGTTCTCCTCTAGAAGTTGGACATTCCGCACTTGTATTACTGCTTGATCCAATTTCCATGGAGGCTGCTGGTGGTGCAAGCTCGGACAAACCTCGTTTCTGAACGAACGACATGACGGACAACCTCAACTCAGAAGTTCTAGAGAACGAATTTTTCAGGTGTATCTGGAAAAGACTATGAGCAAGATGTCGTCTAATACGCTCAAGAGGTAACTGTTGTTTCTGCAAGGACAAAAAGTTATATTTAAAGACACAAGTATTAATGCAAGATTTAAATGAATCTTTAGGAAGATACCAATGGGTATGGGCAGAACCAAATGTGCGATAGTTAAAACAAATGAATCAAGTGCTCCCTAATGTGCTCTGCGGTAGCTTGAAATTTGACATCACTGGCGGGTGTTTATTTTTGCTTGTTACTTATTTAATTCTATTATGAAAATAATCCTAAGACACTATTACAGAACGATTGCCTTATGTAAAACGTTTAGTCAGCTAGCGCGTAAATTCTTAGCTGTGTTGATGGTCATGTTAACATATTCCATTGTTGTTTTGCATTCTTTTAGTATTAGGGGGTTTGAAGATAATTAGTTTTTCTCATCTGTATACAAACTATCTCATATATTTCTGAAGCAGTCATTTGAAGAAACTTTTCAGCTGTTTCACTTGATAATGTCGCAGATGCTGATCCACTACCATCTGCAATCCCGACCTCAATGCGCGCCCTAATATTCAGTTTATTAGAAATTCAAAATTTACAAAGTTGAAGATACTAAATGTAGTAGATTTCAACGACCCTGGAAGGCGAAACCCTTATACCTCGGTGTTAGAAATGCTTTTCTGCCACAATCGAGACACTTAATGTCCTTCTTTATACCGGTTCTATACATATGACCACACTCGGAACATAGCAGTTCGTAAAAGTCTTGATCGTCAGTGGGCACAGACATTTCAGCTTTGGTCTGAAACATTTGTATCTGCCAGAGGGTAAGAGAAGAATCTTTCAGTTACAACAACAATGTAGAGACACAATATATATCCATGTTCTCACGTAACCATACTACATATACAGGAGAGTGGACCGAGATATCGGCAATAGCAGTAACATTGTCATGTAGTGGCACAAGTACAGGTGATGGAGCTGTTTGTAAAGAGCTTCTTTGCCTATACGTACTCAGTGTTTGTTTGTTCTCCGTAACCCTGTAAGTAAGAAGTACAACAAAAATTACCAAGAGTAGTCGCAGAAGTAAACGGAATAGGCTAAAGTTAGTATGAAACAAGTAATGAATAGTATAATATTTTGATGTAGTGGTATTCATTTCTCACCAGTTCGTAAGTTCTGTAACCTGTGGGTAGGGCGGATTTATCAGTATAACAGAGTTGAACTTCGTCGACAATAATGATTCTACATTGTACTGTTTATTAGTAAACAAGTCATAGTAAAAAATCAACAACAAAATGCAGTAAAGACGGACAAGAAAACAGTTTGTCTATACCTCCGTACTCAGTTCGTGTAATGCGCTTTGCTACAATTACTGGATATTTAGCAATCTTTGCAACAAGCTCGGCCCCATCAATGTCTGCATAGTTTTCCCACAAAGAAAAGAGAGTAGGCTGTATACTACATAAGAAAGAGTACAAAGTAAAATTGTGCAGACTGTAGCAAATTTAAGTTGTTTTTATGCAGATAATACTATTTACCTATTAGGTTCACAGTAATTTGCAATGGTAAACTTACCTGTTGTCCACGATGATGGCTTCTCGGCATTTGTTAGCGCGAGAGCCGACATACTTTATCGAACCACAGTTCACAACAACAGCGAGTATGTCTGTTTACGAGGGTAGCAGCAGCATTTAGTTTATATTTTAGACCAGTCTACACAATTAGATAAACCAAAATCCAAATATTATAAATTAAGAACTAAAGATTGACGAAGGTAAAATAACAGTTACCAAATTCTGATTTCAAAGGTCGGTGGCGAAGATCAGCAAAAGGTACGGTATTCAGTCTTCTTGGAGATGGCAACGGTGGATCTTCGATATTTTCATTTGTCAATTCCTCCACAAGAGTGAACTTGTCTAGCACCCATTCGTATCTGTTAACAGGTAAGCCGTATGCTAAAGGAACCCTCACCTTTGCTGTAGATACCAAGTAAGTGGAAAACGGAGTAAGGCTGTTGCTACGTCTATCTATGTCATCACCATATAAAACAGCGGCTACCTGTTGTTCCTACGATTTCACAACGACACATACAAATATAGAGCATTCAAAGTTACAACCAATTGAAGACCAAGTAATACAGAAGCAAAGAAGTTACTTTCTCGTCCTCTAAAACAAGGATCTGAAAGCGTGTTTTCCCATCTCTACTTTCCTTTGGCCGACCTTTTTCAATGACTTGAACTTTTGCTGTCCACTCCCTAGTCTGTGGTGTAATCCCATCAATGGTCAGTCGGTAATCCATTTTCGATAGATTAATCTGCAAAAACAAACAATTGCAGCAAGATGAAAACTTTTTTCAACAAAGGAGCTTGACAATTCAAATTTTGTAATCTTTGTGTCTTTTTTTAGTTACAGCAAAACAATTTCTTCTTTAGTTACAGCAAAAAAAATTTTGTTTAACATACCAATTTCAAAATGGAAAAAACAAGAAGAGCTGCTGTTGTCTTATTTCCCCTTTTAAGAACGGAAGGTTATTGTATTTTACATAGTTTGTTTTGTATGAATAAGAGAGGAAGAAAATTACCAGCTCAAATTTGAGATCTGTGTTTTTTGAGAAGATAAGAGTTAGTATATATGAGTGAGAAGTGAGTAAAACAGTAACTTCTGAATAAATATGGATAGGTGTTCAAAAGTAAGGTCTATGTTGATAGCAAACTGCCACAGCTGGACCCAAGTGGAACACATAATGCAAGCTAATAGTGCAGCGTTAACAATGAGAATGAGATGATATGAAATGTCTAATTTGCCCTCATGGTCGGCAAGCAGGTTGACCATGAGGTGCTTATTGTCATTTATAAAGGAAGGATAGATATGTAAGGTTGTAACTTAAAATTATTAATTAAAAAAAATAAAAAATAAATAAGAAAGAAACCATTTTCATGCTTACCTAATTTTCCTAAATCTCATAAAAGTGTTTTACCTTCATAACATGATTCGAGTTTTATTATCATCTAGTCACTTTTATTTAATCCAGGGAATACCACGTAGACTTCTGTTTCTTCAGAGTCTAGATTTAGTTGTCCTATAGAGTCATGAGGCGTGTCTCGTAGAGTCCTACTTATGGATATGTAGCGTGCCACATGTATAATTTGGAGGATGTAGGACATGTTAGGACAGTTTCCCATCTTTTCTTCTTATATCGTGGGTTAGAGCTTAAGTTAAGAAGGTAGAAATTGTATGAGTGACATTCATAACCTATGCAGAGGGCACCAAAGTCAACATGTGAGTAGTACTACTAGCTGCCAGAAATACAGTTAGCAAGGGTGTAGTTAATTGCCGTAAGGAGAAAAAGAGATATGACCGGTCATAATTTTTAGTTCAAAGCCAAAGAGCTAGTGGTGAAGATATATGACGTGATGACATCATCAAGTAGTACAAGAATTAAGTCAAGACTTAAGAAGAATTGATACTAGTGAAACAAAGGGGAAACATCATGGAGCAAAGCATAATCTCAAGTTAAGTTTATAAGAGTTTGTTGTAGTCAGATTGGACAAAGGCTAGTCAATATGATAGCCACCACAAAAGAGATTGACTAAGATACAGACCAATGACTACGGAGCTCGAAAATAACTAAGTTAATTCCTTGAGGCAAGAAATCTGAAGCACGAGCCATCTCATCTGGTTACAAAAGGTATTATTTACAGGAAATATGCATAAATTGTGTCACATACGACTGTCAGGCTATTATATTGTATCTGCAAAATTGTCACAATGTATGAACAGGGAGCTCTTGAACACAGTATAGATTGTGAAAGTCTTACAAGAAAAAGATATGATTTCATAACAAACAATTAAGTGTATATGATA
Organism: Petunia secreta; assembly: GCA_029990175.1. Taxonomy (NCBI): domain Eukaryota; kingdom Viridiplantae; phylum Streptophyta; class Magnoliopsida; order Solanales; family Solanaceae; genus Petunia; species Petunia secreta. The sequence continues at coordinate 23,485,130 of JARKIP010000022.1, read as the reverse complement.
TAAAAGTTTGTGTTTCGTGTGAAAAGAAAGATATATGGTTCAACAGATTTGTGCACTTCGAGAGAAAAATGTATGTTTAGTCAATACATATGGCCTCGAAGGAAGCCTCATATGTTCAGACCTATTAGAGTGTGGGCTAATAGCACTACTATAAAATGTTTCTATGAAGGTAACATGTGAGAATAAGAAATACATCAGCGTACTTAGCGATTGTAATTTTTTTTGGTATTCCCAGATGAATCGAACCAAGAGAAGTTCTATTGTGCATGATCACTCATCTCAATTTTTACGAACAGAAAGCAACTTCAGTTAGTAGAAAAATAAAAGTTGCCAGCTTTCAGATTGAGGAGTAAAGGACAGGCTTATTAAATGAAATTATTTCAATCGTTAATTAATGCATGGAGTATGCAAACCATAACCACAAGGATATGCCTTAGTAGATCTTTAACTCAATATAGTAGAAAGTTATACCTTGAAGAGGTATGGAGACTTTTGACAACAGATTCGCTCCTATTAGAGGGAAATTTTGGTTAACTGAGAACTCCTTAGAGTGAGTACGGAAATAAAAACTCTATTTAGTATATGAGAAAGATGAATGTTGTTGATTTCCCAATGTCAATGATGGAGAGCAGTACAAGTTGTTTTCATAATTCCACAAATTCAACTTGGGTAAATTCGACAGCCACTTCCAGGATTTATGAATGACACGACTTGAATTTTCAGTTAGGTCGTGCGAGCACCCGACAATCTTTTCTGGACCCATCGGACGAACCCTATCGGCTTACTTAATGTAAACCACAAAACTAACTTGAAAATGGAATGAGTCAACCTTTAATAACATAAAATAGCTCAAGAAAAGAGATGTATATACAATATAAATATATATACGGGTTGTCTGAATAATACAACTAGCTATCCAAAATACGCAGGTCTGGAGCTTTCCAAATAAGATATCTAAATACATACATCTCCTAAAGGGAGAAAAAATAAGATACAACTATAAAAGCTATAGCTGGTGACCCAATTTTCCCAATTTAACTTCTAACCCAATTACCCAATTTAATTTCAAGAATTTCTAACTTAAGATACACGAATTAACAAAATTTAATGTTATAGGATTGATATATGAATAATTCTCACGAGTTGATACGAAAATCTTTGCCTTAAATGACCTCAAGATGATGGAATTGACTTAAAATAGAAATAACCAGACCAAAAACCTTTTATAGTGCCTTTTCAACTTGCTACTATGCTGAAATTAGCTGGTGCGACATTTTGGGTCCAGACGGGACCCTATAAAGCTCAAAATAACCCTTCATTTTGTATGCAATTTATACAATACTTATGTAACATACTCATGAAGACGGATCTCAAATCGAATTCCCGAAGCACAAGATAGGAGTCCCAATGGAAGAGGTCAAGTTCTTAATTTTTGGGCTTTTAGGAAAAACTATGCAAACAACTTCTGAATTCACTTCCGAAAGTTCACATAGTCACAAATGACCATACAAATCTAACGACACTTTCAGATTTCGGATCAGAGCTCATTTTCTCAAATCGAGCTCCAAAACTTTTTTAAGCTTTACCGACAATCAAAACTCAAACCTTCTCCCATGAACTACCAAACGAGGTTCGAATCAGCTCAAATTTTACGTACAAGTCCTTATGAACCTTATGGAACCTTTAAGTCCGTCAGCACTTCAATCGAAATCCTAACTCTCAAAACGGCTATCTAAGGTCGTTTCATTCTCATCCACTTAGACTCTATGAGATCGTGTCATACACATTTTTAGAGGTTTTCAGATCAGATATCTATGAGTTCCAAAAATATATACATCACCTGAAGGGAGAAAACATAAGATACAACTATAAAAGCTATAGCTGGTGGCCTCAAAGAACAAGGTAGGTCACCACAGATAGCTGAATACGTCCTGCTCCACACTCACGTTGCGTGTTAGGTCCTGGAGTAATCTGCCGAAACAAAAAGACACCACAAGAAATAGGCAGTGAGTCATATGAACTTAGTAAGTGAGGAATAGCTAACTAAGCCAAAGGATAAGTAATCTAGACAGGGATACAGGACCAAATAATAACCAACAAATAAGCATGCACAGATAATCAGAGCAACAGCCATGTACGACAAGTCAAAACATACAATGGTAGATGAAATGAAATATGATGCAATAGGGTCACATGTGCCCATAATTGTGCCCCAAAGAGGAATACTCCTACATTCGAGGGGAATACAATCTAATAACCAAATAAAGTGAAATAGTCTTGCTCCTGAGGCAGAATACTCCTGCACCCAATATAATATAAAACTGAGGCAAAATACTCATGTGCTTAGTATATGACATAACAACTCATAACAAGAAAATATAACATATGACCGTGTTTCAAGGTTGTGGCGTAGTAAGTACACCATATCGACATCTAGCAAGTACACCATATCGACATCTATTCACTTAAAAACGCATGAACAGAATATCCATAAGGCGAAAGGCTGTCAAAGAAAGGGATATAATCAGTTACCTCAAGTCCTGGGTCATATCAATCACTAGACAACTTCTTCTCCCTTATTACGCCTCTCAGAATAATAACTTTTTGAACCAATAAATATTATCTCATTCATAAGTGACCGAATAAGGAATATCTAACCTTTAAACAGAGAAAGAAAAAAAATTACCAAAATATCTTTGGATCGGACTTAGCCAAAAACTAATGTATTATATATTTCTAGACTCCTCATAGTCTCAGGAGTCCAATTATATTATTATTATCCAGAGTTGAGTTTGATTTAACTAAATTCCCTAATATTATAAATTTTAGGGTTCTAATCCAATTTTCCTACTTCAATTTCAAGAACTTCCAACTTAAGATTCATAAATTAACGAAATTTAATGTTATAGGATTGATACCTGAAAAATTCTCACAATTTAGTGCCAAAATTCTTCCTTAACTGACCTCAAAATAATGGAATTGGCGTAAAATAGAAATTAGCTGACCAAAAACCTATTAGTGTGCCTTTTTCAACTTGCTATAGTGCTGAAATTTCTACCAGCAATATTTGGTGCGACATTTGGGTCAAACGGGACCCTAAAAAATTAGAATATCCCCAAATTTCATGGAAGTTATACAAAACTTATGTGACATATTCACGAAGACATATCTCGAATTAGATCCCCTAAACACAAAATAGGAGTCTTACGGAAGAGGTCAAATTCTTTACTGTGGGATTTTAGCAAAACTATCTGAATGACCTCAAAATTCACTTCTGAAAGCTAACATAGATCAGAAATGACTATATAAACCTAACGGCACTTTTAGATTTAGAATCGGATTTGCTCAAATCGAGATCGAAAATCTCTTTTATGGTTTACCGACAACCGAAACTGAAACCTTCTTCCAAGACCTACCGAACAAGGTTCAAATCAGCTCAAATTATACAAAAACGCCCTAATGGAACCTTACAAAACTTTTGAGACTATCAGCACGCTAATCAGAGCCCACAATTCAAAACGACTAGCCAAGGGTTGTTTCATTCTCCTCCACTTAGACTCTCGTTCGTCCTCGAACGAGCCAGAGTATGGAGTCGATTGAACTCAATTGACAAGAACATTTGAACGAACTTTTCCAACCTCTCAATAGATACCACTATACAATTACAGAAGCAGAATCATAAATTAATGATACGAACTTTTAGGCTTTAGAGACTAAAATGGAACCTGAATCATCGAAGAGGTGAGGATACCTCTCACGCATACTAGATTTAAGCTCCCAAGTATCCTCTTCATACGGACGATTTACCATTTCACTCGAACCATCAAAATCTGCTTCGAATTAAGCTTCCAAATATCTCTGGCAAATATAGCAACTGGGAACTCCTCATAAGCTAGATTCACATCTAGTTAAGTGGGATCTAACTCAATCACCTCGGAAGGATCCCGGATACACTTCCGAAGCTTCGATATATGAAACACCGGATGAACTGGCATAGTTGCTGAGAAATCAAGCCATTAAGCCACCTTAATAATATGCATCTAGATACGGAAGGGACCAATGAATCTGGCACTGCGCTTTCTTTTCTTCCCAAATATCTTCACAACTAGCATCGGTGCCACATTCAAAAATACCATGTCTCCAACCTCAAACTTTAACTCTCGGCTCCTCCAGTTCGAGTATGAAATTTGTCTTCTCTTAATGGTCCGCGAACGATCCTGAATAACATGAATAACATCCAAAGTCTGTCGAACCATTTCTGAACTCATCACCTCAACATCTCAAGACTCAAACCAACCGATCGGAGAGTGGCGTCTGCAGCCATACAAGCAACGGTGAACACAAACCGAGCCAAACCAAAAAAATTGACAGAACTGTAATTTTTTAAAATTTGGTTTTTGGATTTTCAGTTTTTGGATTGTTTTCGATTTTAGTTTTCATAGTTTTTTGTTTTTCGGTTCGATTTCCGGTTTGTGTGAAGAAAAATATCGGTTCCAACCAAAAATCAAGTTGTATAGGTGTATTATCATGTGTATTTTATACTTTTACTTACTGTTTTTAAAATGTTTGATGTTTTTGTTTTGTCTCTTTATCTTTTGACATTGATTTTAGTTATATTAATGTGTATCAACATTCATTAGAGTCCTAATGGACTAAGGGTGGAGGATATTTTATTTTTTCTTGGATAGCTGATGTTATGAAATTGATTAAAGAATAGCACTTAATTATTAAGTGCTTTGAGATTTACTAAAGATGCCTAAGGAATGTAATTGCAAAGGCATATCATCAGCTTTACCACGATTAATGATAGGTGTTTCAGATACTAGACCAAATAAGGATTAAGTATTCAGATGTCAAGTGTTCACTTTAAAAACATGGACTTTGTTACAATTGTAAGCCTTGGAACATTCAAGCAGTGGAAGCTTCTACACACGTCATAAGTTGCCTGCTTTAGTGTGTAAAGCCTGTAGTCTCATTGAGAGAAGGCATTAGTGCAATTCTATTAAAAAGTTTGCTCCAGATAATCATAATTTGTAGGCGCTAGTAGGAGTAATTGTTAGCTGCTTTCTTCTTGAAGTTATTAGGCGCTTCTTATTTAAGTGGAATATTTTTTGCCAAAAAAACTACAGCAAAAAACTAAGTGGAATTATTTTGCCAAATTTATTTATGAGAAACAAACATGTAAATTGAACTAAACTAAAATAAACCGATCCGAATTCTTAATAATCGAACCAAACCAAATTAATATTAGTTTGGTTTGGTTCATAATATTACCAAACTGAAAATTGAAAAAACTAAAACAAAATTATCCAAACCAAATCGAACCGACCAAACGTCCACCTCCATATACAAGGCATTATATGGAGCCATCTGGATGGATGGATGATAGTTATTATTATAGGAGAACTTCGCTAAGGTCCAATGATCATCCCAGTGGCCTGTGAAGTCCAATGCACAAGCTCTCAGCATGTCCTCCAGAATCAGAATAACTCGCTCAGACTAACCTTCAATCTTAGGATGGAATGCCATGCTAAGATGCATCTGGGTCCTAACTCCCTCTGGAAAGACTATCAGAACTGGAAAGTAAACTGGGAACCACAATCATATATGATAGACACATGAGAGCCATGCAGCTTAACCACCTGCTCAATGAAAATTTAAGCCAATCTCTGAGTTGAATCAGTAGCTTTCACCAAGATGAAGTGAGTCGATTTAGTCAATAGTCTATAATAACCTAGATTTAATCATTGCACCGTAGGATATTTGGCAGACAAACTATAAAATCCAAAGTGCTCTGCACCTACTTCCACTCGAGAATGGGCAATGTCTGAGCTGACCCTGCAGGTCTCCACGTGCTTGGCTTAACTTGCTAGCAGTTCAAGCAACGAGACACATTATTAAATGTTGACACCCAATTTTGTCCCTCTGATGTCTCATCGTTTTAAATTGGCCATATTTGAGTTAAAAATAGCAAAATAATTTTTATCACACCAATATATTGTTGTATTTCACTTAATAAGCATGTGGTTCAAAGATACCCTATCATGGGTATTTTGAGCAATTACAGCATTAAGGGCTATATTTGAACGTATATGTCAATTTCATATCATATATGCAATTACTACCCATACTCGCACATTTTTAAGTCAAAAAAAATTTATTGGCCCATCATGTACAATTCATACTATTTATCTTAATTATAATTATTTGTATTTTTATTACTATTTTTTTTTACAATTTTATGGCATTTTTACTTAACTTATAGGCAATTTAAAATAATTTACACACGATTATTCCACGTAAGCAAAATCAACCAACCACGGGCTGCCAACTCATTATTTTTATCCAGCACACACAGACACTTAGCAACGAAAGGGCCTACGAGGCCTTATCCTAATCGTCCATTATTTGATCGAACGACTAAGATGAAGATTTTCTATTTTAATTACACAACAGTCCCCCTCTCCCAAACCCTAATACCTATCTCATTTCTCTCCTCACGCATGCCGCCTCTTCTCTCACCTTCTCTATGCAAAACCCTAGCTCATCCACTGTCACCGGCCATTGCTGATTTTAAAACTTATATATTTGGATTCCTCCCATAGTCTGCTACAAGACACCTCAATCAATTCCTTGAAACAATGAAGTACAATGTTCGACCCTTCGTCGTGTCTTCCACTGTCATCAATTTTTTGTCATCAAGTTTATGAGAATAACGGGTGAACGTGTTAGTCAAAAAGGATGAAAAGAAAAAAGAAAAAGAAAAAGAAAAAGAAAAGAAAAAGAGAAATCCCTTTCTTTTCCAGGTCAAGGCGGAGTCTTTAATTATGTCAACTGAGAATATGTAGTAGTAATGTCTTCTAGTTCATGTTACATTACTTTTCTTTTTAGTCTGTTAAAAATAGTAACTTTATAAATTTTAAAATAATTAAACTTAAATTATTATTTTTCTCTCAATGGGAAGTACTCATAAGCACACAAATATTATAGTAGTATTGCTTAAACTATAAATTTCAAAATTTTCTTGTGTTTTTCTTAAATTCGGTGCATATTTAAACTTTCCTACATAATATTAAATGGCAGAAGTAATATCTGATACTCCCTTTGTCCCAAATTAGTTGACACTTTAGCAAAACTCATTCGTCCCAAATTAGTTGTCACTTTAGCAAAACTCATTTTGCAAGGCCTAAGCGCACTAATGCTGGTGAGGCACAAACCTTCATGAAACACGCACGCAAACATAGATGGAAGATGGGTCACGACTGACCTGATTCAATTTCAAACAGGTACTACCCTCTTTAATTTTATTACGTGTGAATTGTGTGCACATGATTATTCTTGTTTGATTATTCAAAAGAAACAATTGTTTAATTAGTTTGATATGTAATGTGCTACATGACTAGAATCCATGGTATTCTGATAGTGTAATTTTATCTATGACTATGATAATCACAAATATATGAGCATCAAAGCATGGAAAGTTGTTTGTTCACTCCACTGTTAGTTCATGTTTATATGTACATTGTTGCCCTTGTTTGACTTGGCCCTGATTCATTGATATATTAAAACTGGCTCTCATTACGTAGAGATCTCGAAGTTATGGTAGGGTATTGATATGATTTTAGCAGAATTTGAAGCCTGTAGTTTCAAATTACTTCAAGAGTGAATCATAGGATGTTTTAAATGATTTAACTTAGCCTGAATCTCAACCCTTAGACGAATTTGGTCCAGGTTATATGCTTAGGAACATTATAATGTAAGACACATTAACTTGGAGGACAATATCTCGAGTACAATGGCTTTGATCATGTTATTTTGACTTTAGAACATTCTGGATATATTTAGGAGAGATCAAACTGAAAGTCAGTGAGAGGATTACAAATTTGTAATTCTGAAGATTCTAGAAGATTGATAGCAAAAGGAAAAGTCTATTTTCCTTATCTTTCGAAATTACAATCTAGTTGTTTATGAAAATTTGATTTCCCTTTGATTTTATTTAATTGACAACATAATATAATCTTTCCTTCTTCAAAATTTACTCACTTTTACCCTTTTCACATTAGAATTTAAATTTTAAAAAAGCCCTGTATTGTTCCTATATACCAGACCTTTTCTACACTTAGGAAACCTTACACACGGTTGAAATACTTATCATAATACTCTCTCATTCTCTTGCTCACTTCTGCTTGTTTGCTAACTATTTCATAATTCCGGAATTGAGATTTCTAAGTCTCTGGGTACTTTCTCTGGCCTGATAATAGATGTATTACTTCCTGCTTCTGATTTAGTAAAGGTACAGTTCTGAAAAGGGTCACAATTTAACACGTGAGTCATCCCTGGTGTCTTTTTAGTTTTATCCTGAACTAGGTGTTACAGATTGCTTCATTTCTTTCTTGTATGCTCCTGTTGTGTTAAGGCTCTTTTATGGCCAAGAAATAACCCCTCATGCTGGTTTCTCCTCTCTTGGATGGTCAATGATCCATACCACTTTTGTATATACTTACTGGATCCTTTTAAAGTATATCTGTGAGTAGGAGACTCTTTGAAGGTCATAAAAGGAAACTAAATGAAAAGCTTAAGGGACAGTGCAATTAGGGCACGTATTCCTATCTCTTTAGACTCTCTTTACATTGTATATGTTAGGTTTCTCGCCTGTACTTAAAAGTACATTGGAATAAGTTATCAACAATGGTTTAAGGGCCATGAGAATCACACATCAATGAGCTATGGTTACAAGGCCACACAAGGACCTCTCTTAACTCTTCTCTTATGTTTACATAGTTATAATCTAAAACTGGACTTTCTGGGGGTTCGAAAACCAATCTATGAGTTTGAAACTGAGTATTCTCTGCAAGAAAAAACTGGATATGGAAGGACAATGCAGAATCTGAATGTTTAAATTAACAGGGGCTATTTTTTGTAGCTATGTCCTAGTGAAGTAAGGAGTAGCCCCGTTGATGTTCTCATTGTGGTGCGGTACCCTAACAGAGCATAGGATAGGTTCTCGTACCATTGCTTTGAATTGTTTGTCATTTTGTGCAATATCCTCTTGATGTTCTTGTTGGCTGCCTCGACTGCACCATTCATTTGGGGTCTATATCCGGTGGAATTATGGTGCTTGATCATGAAAACTTCACAGGTCGCTTTCATTAGGTCACATTTGAGATTGGACCCATTGTCAGTGATGATGGATTCAAGAAAACCAAATCGACAGATCACCTTATCACGGACAAAGTTTGACACCACTTTCTTTGTCACTGACTTGTATGATGCAGCTTCCACCCATTTGGTAAAGTAATCGATGGCTATCAATATGAAACGATGTCTATGGAGGCAGCTGGCTCAATGGACCCTATGACATCCATTCCCCAGGCACCGAGAGGCAAGGGCAATCCCATGATATTCAGTTCATTAGGAGGCACTCGAATCATATCTCTGTGGACTTGGCATTGATGACATTTCTTTGCGGTACTTATGCAATCACGCTCCATCGCCATCCAGAAGTAGCCAGCCCTCAAAATATTCTTTGCAAGCACGAAATCGTTCATATGCGGGCCGCATGTCCCAGAGTGTATTTCTTCCAACAACTTAGCAGCTTCTTTGGCGTCCACACATCTCAGCAATCCTAGATCAGGTGTCCTTTTGTATAATACTTCTCCGTTCAAAAAGAAACCGTTTACTAACCTCCTTAACGTCTTCTTTTGGAGATTTGTTACATCCTTTGGGTAGATGCCTTCTTTGAGGAACCCTTTAATGTCGTAGAACCAAGGTTGTCCGTCTTATTCTTCTTCTACATGGTAACAATATGCAGGCTTCTTTTTTACCATCACGGGTATTGAGTCAATGTAGTTCTTGTCTGGATGTTTGATCATGGAAGATATGGTGGCCAAAGCATCCGCGAACTCATTTTGCAGCCTAGGTACAGGCCGGAACTCTATCTTGGTGAACCTTTGCTTCAGCTCTTTTATGCATTCGAGGTACGGAAATATCTTGGAATTCTTTACCGTCCATTCTCCTCGGACTTGGTGAATCAGCAAGTCAGAATCTCCGATTGCTAACAGCTCCTGTTCATGTCCACCGCCAATCTAAGGCATAAGATGCAGGCTTCATACTCTGCCATGTTGTTGATGCAAGGAAACCTCAGTTTGGCTGTGACAGGATAGCGTTGTCCGGTCTCCGAGACTAACACCGCTCCAATGCCGACTCCTTTAAAATTCACTGCTCCATCGAAGAATAGCCTCCAACTATCATATTCTTTGGTGATATCTTCTCCTACGAACATGACTTCTTCATCAGGGAAATAGGTGTGCAACGGTTCATAGTTATCTCCCACTGGATTCTCGGCTATATGATCAGCCAGAGCCTGAGCTTTTACCGCCTTTTGAGTGACAAAAGTGATGTCGAATTCACTGAGCAGCATTTGCCATATAGCCAACTTTCCAGTAGGCATTGGTTTTTGGATGATATACTTGAGAGGGTCCATCCTTGATATCAGCATTGTTGAGTAAGATGTCAAGTAGTGCCTCAGCTTTTGTGCTATCCAAGTCAGTGCACAGCATGTGCGCTCCAGCAATGTGTACTTGGCTTCGTAAGGACTGAATTTCTTGCTCAGATAGTATATTGCATGCTCATTTCTTCCAGTTGAATCATACTGCCCCAATACACAATCAAATGCCGAATCTACCACAGACAGGTACAAGATCAAAGGTCGCCCAGGCTCAGGCGAAACCAGCACAGGCGGGTAAGACAAGTACTCCTTTATCCGATCAAATGCTCTTTGACAATCTTCAGTCCACTCGATCGCTGCATCTTTCTTTAGTAACTTGATGATCGGCTCACAGATGACAGTGGATTGTGCTATGAACCGGCTGATGTAATTGAGCCTTCCCAGGAAGCTCATAACCTCTTTCTTGCTTTTTGGCGGCGGAAATTCTTTGATGGCTTTGATCTTGAACGGAACCAGCTCGGTACCCATTCAACTGACGATGAAACCCAGGAGCTTCCCTGCTGGAACACCAAAAGCACACTTTGCTTGATTTAGCTTCAAATTGTACCTTCGCCAGCAATTGAAAAACTTGCGCAAGTTGTCGAGATGTTCTGAACTCTTCTTTGATTTGATGATCACAGCATCCAATAGACTTCAATCTCTTTATGCATCAGGTCATGGAACATAGTTGTCATTTCCCTCATATAAGTCGCCCCAGCATTTTTTAACCCAAACGGCATAACCTTGTAGCAATAAGTTCCCCAAGAGGTAGTAAAAGCTGTCTTCTCGGCATCCTCCTCATTCATGAGCACTTGACGATAACCGGCGAAACAGTCCACGAAAGATTGTAGCTCATGTTTCGCGCAATTATCAATCAGGATGTGTATATTTGGAAAAGGAAAATCATCTTTTGGGCTTGCTCTATTCAGATCCCTGTAATCCACACAAACTCGGAGTTTTCCGTCTTTCTTCGGCACTGGGGCAATGTTAGCCAGCCAAGTTGGATACTCCACTGTTTTCAAGATTCCTGCATTGAGCTGCTTGGTTACCTCTTCCCTAATCTTCAACAGAGCTGATGACTTGAAAGTTCAGGCCTTTTGTTTGACCGGAGGAAAGCCCGGATTGATAGGTAATTTTTTAGCAACCACATCCGTGCTTATGCCAGTCATGTCATCATACGACCAGGCAAATACATCCTCATATTCTTTAAGAAACTCAGTGTACCACTTTTTATCTTCGGCGGTGAGGTGCATACTTATCCTTATCTCTTTAACAGTTTCCTCATCTCCTAGGTTTATGACCTTAGTTTCTTCTAGGTTTGGCTTTTTGGCTTAGGCTTATTTTCAAATCTTTCAATTTCTTCTTGTGTGGTTTCATCAAAATCATCATAATCAACTCCAGTTTTCTCAAGCTCCATTGTTTCATTACACATTGCGATTGTAGAATAAATGGGATCATTAGTTTTAATGCTGAAAAATAAAATATCGCCAAATTAAAAGATTAAAACAAAAGTTAAATGGGAAATAGTGCGATATTTTATTTATGTATCCTTGCAAAACCAAGTTTGTAGGGAGACATGTGCAACAAGAAACAAAAATGCAAATTCCACAACTCAAAGTCGGGTTTTATTTTAGAAAACATAAAATAAATTCTATCCCCCCAACTCTAGCAAGGTCCACGGTAAGCTCGGGCCCGGTTGCTGATCCAGTTGTTCAATGCGGCTCCAGATCCAGCCTTTGTCAGCCCAGGAGGTTCAACATATTCTTCCAGAATCACACAACAGTCCTCGTCGGATATGAATAGTTCTTGCACTCCCGCCAGCAGATCCTCTTCAGCATCAGCTATCTTTGGCTCCACCCCTTGCGCTGCGGACGCCTCTTTTTTCGGCCATCCAAGTATCCAGATGAGACTAAAATATATAAGAGAGTCTTGGTGCTTTTCTTATAGAACTTGGAGTTCAGTGATGCTTCTTCTATGCTCTTCTCGTAGGTCAGAATGTACCCTACGCCAGCCTTCTCATTGTCGGGCCTCATCATAATTTTAATCGGCTCAACCATGCCCTCCAGGTTCTTGCCTAAACCTTTACCAGGTTCATAGCCTTGCTTTATCATGATGCTGATGACCCAGTCTCCAGGCCATTTTGAAGGTTGTGGGAGCACATATGGCTCTTCAATCACTACCTCCATAGGTTCGGGTGACTTGGGTATCCACACTTGTTTTCCCTTTGTTTCTTCAGAGATGCGCTTCCAATTGGGACGAGCATTGGGTGAGTACATTGGTCGCTTCTCTGTCTTAGCTGGTAAGCTCTCACAAAATTCACATGAGGGCATACCCCTAATCAGATATGACCGGTTCCCAGACTAAGTTTCTCCCTTCATAGCCTTTGCCTCGGCCGTCCCAGTAGCGCTATAAATGCTTCTCTTCCTTTCTTCAATCTCAGGCGGTGTGTTAACCAACTTGGGAGCAAAATGTGCAGTATAACCTCCTTGGATTGTGTATGTGGGATTCCAACTCGGATCGTAGTTTTTATGACGTCCTCCTCGAGGCACTGCCCCCATGAGCTCTACAGTATAGAAGGTTCGTCCATTAGGAGCATTCCCTTTGATTGCTGGTATGGTTTGCTCATTGTAAATGGAGTTGTTCCCTTCTGTCCCACTCGAACTTTACTGTTTGGTGCAATGTAGAAGGCACCGCACCAGCCATATGGATCCAAGGTCTTCCCCGTAGCAGGTTATAGGAAGCGGAGATATCCATGACATGAAACTCAGCGGTGAACTCCATGGGGCCGACCATGATAGTTAAGTCAATTTCCCCAATGGTGCTTCTTTGCGATCCATCGAACGCCTTCACCTTCATGTCGCTTTCCCTTATCTTGCTTTGGTCAATTCCCATTCTTTTTAGAGTGATGAATGGGCATATGTTCAGACCAGAACCTTTGTCGATCAGGACTCTCCCTACGAACCAGTCTTTGCATTTGATAGTAACGTGCAAAGCTTTGTTGTGGCTCAACCCTTCAGGTGGCAGCTCCTCTTCATGAAAAGCAATTCGGTTGGCCTCCATGACTTGTCCGACCATGCTAGCCAGGTTTTCAACGAGGTATCTACTGGAACATGTGCTTCATCCAACACTTTCATCAAAGCGTTTCGGTAGCTCTCCGACTAGAGGAGTAAGGCTAAAACAGAGATTTGCACTGGAGTCTTGCCTAAGTGTTCAACTACGGAGTATTCTTTTGCTTGTACTTTCTTCCACAATTCTTCGGACTCCTCCTCGCTGATGCCTCGTCTACCTTGAACAAGATGCTTAGGAATATAAATCCTCCCACTCCTAGTCACTCTTTGTGCAGCAACAGTCTCAACCGTTGATTTGTTCTTTTTCTCCATTTCATAGTCCCATGGTACCGCCTTGTCACTGTACGGGGGAACCACGTCAACATAGAACATTGGAGCCACTTCTACCACGATGGACTCTGGTGCTGTAGTGGCTTGAGCAACTGAGGCAAGTGCCGATGTGTCTCCTTTTGCTTTAACAATGGTCCCTTCCAGGCTGCATTCTTCATCTAACTCGATTAGATTCACCCTATTGTCTCCGTGTTTAGGCAAGGGATTGTTGTGCACATTTGGAGTTTTCAAGTGTATCACCTTTTGATTGATCATTTCTTGTATCTTGTCCCTCAAGGCGTAGCAGTTTTCAGTATCGTGACCAGGTCTTCCAGAGTGATAGGCACAGGTTTTGGTTTGGTCAAAATAGGGTGTCATCCTATCAGGCATTTTGAATGGTACGGGTTGTATATGGTCGGCTGCTTTGAGTCTCTCGAACAACTGAGTGCGAGACTCGGCCAATAGGGTATAGTTTCTTTTTGTTCTTGGGTTTTTGTTGGCGTGAGGCCTTGGTAAATAGGCATTGGTGTTTCGATAGTTGGGACTTTGTGGGTATGGTGGTCTTAGTGGTGGCGGGTTTTGGAACATGGGCTAAGTATTGTATACTAGGTAGGTGGATGTGGGCGGAATGTATGGTTATGATGGAGGAGGTGTTTGGTAGTAGTGGTTATGGGTAGGATAGTGGTCGAGTGATGCAACCACGAAGGAGACATCATCCTTCTTCTTTCTTGATGTAGCGGTGTTCCTAGTTTGCAGGGCTTTGTTAGTGGCTTGTTGTGCAGCCAAACTAACGATCCTACCAATCTTTAATCCATCTTCAACCATATCCCCAATCTTGATCAAATCTCCAAACTTCTTGTCTTGCAGATTCAGCATCTTGTCAAAGTAGACGTCTTCTTGTATGCGGATAAAGGTCGCCACTATCTACGTGTCTTCCATAGGAGGTTGGACTTTGGCGGCTTCAGCTCTCCACCTAGTTGCAAATTCCCTAAAGGTCTAAGTATGCTTTTTCTTCAGCTTCTCCAAATAGAATCGATCAGGCATGGCATCAGTGTTGTACCCAAAACTATCAACGAAGTCCCCAGCCATTGCTTCCCACCTCGTCCACTTTTTTTTGGTTGCGTTGAGTACCATACCAACGCATCTCCAGTCAGACTGCGGTTGAATAGTTTCATGCGGATCTTCTCATCATGTCCAACCTCAACCAACTTGTCACAATAAGATCTCAAATTGCCCATTGGGTCACCACTGTCGTCGAACATATTGAACTTGGGCGTCTTATAGCCTTCGGGCAGCTTCAAGTCGGGATACAAGTAGAGGTCCTCATAAGCTAGCCTTCGGATTCCTTTGGTGCCTTGGAATCGCTTGAACTTCTCTACCAACCATTGGACTTGCTCCTTGGTATTGTCCGAGTCTTCCTTGGTCACTGCACTCATGTTATGATCTTTGGTGGGTGATGCAATGGTTTTTATTTTAACAGTGAAGGGGGGTAAGTTATTTTGTGGTGCTTTTGGTGGTGCGGTGTAGGTAGGGTAAGGAATGTCTTTTTCAGGGTATAGTGGATCTTTGCCGTGAGGGCGGGTTGTTTTGTTTGGTTCAACGATCTCATCAGCATGGGCAAGAGGGATCCTATTCTCCAACTCGAACATTCTTTGTTCCAACTTCGCATAGTCTTCATAGGCGACCACCCATTGCTTTTCAGGAGTTCCATTTCCAACTTTGTCAAACTCAGCCATGATATTACGTCTCATCCTTATCCTTGTAGGTAAAGGGGGAGGTGTCGGAATTGATCCTCTGGATCTCAACCGGTATTGCGGCGCTGCCAGAATGCACAAACCAGACTTTTGGGGATTCTAACACATCAAAAACAAAGAAAAGAATGTGAGTATACGTTAGTTTTAACAAAATCGTGTCCTATTATGCAAGGGACCTCTTTTGTGCTAGAGGTAGGCCTATCAATGATTCGAAGTATCGTTTGCACGAAACACATCATTTCGTTTGCATAAACATATTCAACACAAGCCTAAAAACCCAAAATAACGAAATGTTATTTGATTTGCTTGGCTTTATTACAACTACTAATATGAGACAATGACTCGATTAAAATAAAAACAATGACAAAAAGGACAAGACGACTCGACTCAATACAACCAGACTACGTGCCAAGCAAAGAGGCTTCAGACATCTTTTTTTCCTTCTTCTCTTTGGCTTCTTCCTTAGGCTTGTGAACCAGACTCATGGGGAGGATCGGCGAACATCTCCATCAGATCCTCCCAGCTTGCATGTCACCCAGAGCTTGCGTGAAGAATTCGCGGATTTCTATTCCTTTTGCTTCCTTCTCTTCCAGTAATACTGCCTTAAAATACTCTCCCCATCCTTTGAGCAAATCTTGTAGGTTCCCAGCAGCCTGCCTTGCCGCCAGAGCTTTGGTTTTCCTTTTCAGTGTAGTCTTTAATCAGAATCTCTCCTTATCTTCGCTGAGCCATTGAGGATAAGCCAGGGTAGCCGCGGGGTTCACCCTACTGTCTCGGCCACGACAAAACTGCATAGGAAGCTCTTTTCCTACATTGTCAGTATAGTCCCCACCATTGGATGCTCGATGCCATTTATGTCAACGTTGAATATTCTTCCTTCAGTCAACTGCAGATTTTGTTGTGTCATCCCTACTTGCCGGAGGATCCTTAAAGGAACATAGTGATGAGTTCCTCGGAATCCAATCAATGTCAAGAAAGTGATGTCTTGACCTTGTATGGAAACAATGAAGCCAGCACAGTTTTCAATTACCCATTGTACCTCTTGCGACTCTTCAAAATTGGTGTACCATCCTTCCATGTTGGCAGCGTCCTCCCATGTCGCTGCTCCAGCCATGCGGGTACTATGTGAGCAGATCCCTACTTTCCATGATGGTTTTGGCGCAACTGGGCTGATAAGGACACTGTGCAAATTCTCTATCAACCATATTTGCAACAGAAGATTGCACCCTTCGAAAAAGTCTCCTCCTCTTCTACATTTGGTTAGAGCCCTATAAACTTCCCTCAGAATCATTGGAATCAAGCTTACTTGACGCTAGTGAGCACCCTTGCGTAATCCTTCTGCTACTCTTCCCAACCTTATGTCGATCATTCCTTCCTTCTCGGGGAAAACCATGCTTCCTAAAAAAGCAACAATAAAAGCATTTGATTCAGTCCACTCCCAGTCTTGAATTTCCCATGCCCAGTCCACTCGTGCCTAATCGTTGGATCTCCAAATCTAGAATGCAAATATTCCAATATGACTTTCACATCATGCATTCCCTCGACATATGGATCATAAGGAGCACCCAGCAATTCAATGAACTCCTTAGGGTCCACGTCTCGGGGATAAATCATAGTCTCGGGTCCAGGCTCTAACCCTGCTAGTCCTCCAAATTCCTCCAACATTGGTGCCAACTCTAAACCATTGAAATGAAACACAGCCCTCTTGTAGTCCTAGAAATGTGTGACAGCTTCAACCAAACCCGGCTTGGCAGTGTAGGTGATGAGACCCAAATCGTGCCAAGACACTTTCCAACACTTTCCGACATGTGCCAAGGTTGGAAGATACAATGGACTTGAAGTCAAGGGCTTTGGAAGTGTTCTAGATGGTTTCATCATTAGGCTCCACGCCTAAGGAGGAGGAAGAAGGCCCAGCACAGCCAGGTGCCCCGCCTAGACCCAGGCGCCCCGCCTAGGAAGCTCACTGCCTAAGAATGGAATTGTGCCCAGGCGCCCCGCCTGCCTAGGCGCCCCAGCCTAGGTGCCCGCCTAGCCCAGGCGCCCCGCCTAGCTTCAGCATATTCCAGGCGCCCCTCCCAGCCCCAGGCGCCCCTCCTAGCTGCTGAACTTATGCTTCTTTTACTGTTTTGCCCTACGTGGCTTATTTGATGAACCTTATTAGTAAGGGTATTTAAGTCATTGTGTAAGCTTGGGAAACACTATAAATAGCCAAGCCTAGCTTATTTTACACTTAGTTTATGTTGAATGATGAATTGAATATTGTAAAGAGTGAATCTCTTTGGGTTTTATGAAAACCAACCATAGTTGGGACTTGTTACTTCTAGTGGATTCTAGTTGCCTAACAACCCCTATCCGACCATTCTACTTGCGAGTTCTAGTTGACTCGAGGGTAGTTGCATAGCGTAGGTGTTCTTGTCCGTCTCCCGGGGTGTAGCGGAACAAGTTCTCCGTTGCTACTTGGGATTAGAGATCGAGTTACGTCTCGTTCTTTATCCTTTTTACTTTCCGCGTTTTGATTCTCATCAGTTTGGTATCAGAGCAAGGCTCGGGTTTTGTTTCTACAAACCCCCGACCCTTGGTTCTTCGTGCCTAGTATCCTCTTTTAGTTTTCTTGTTGTTGAAGATATTAGAAAGGAGAAAATTACAAAAAAATTGAAAAATTGAAAAATACAAAAATTTGGTGTAACTTGTTGATTTGGATGATTTGTGATATTGGTGTTATGGATTCTTGATCGTGATTGATTTCTCGTTGCTTAGGTATCAAAATTGTTTGGATTGGTGGAGTTTAAAAATTTGAAACCCCAAAACCCCTTAAACCCTTGAAAAACTTGTTCTTGATGAATTTTGGCTTGATTCTTGGGTTGGATTGATGTTTGATTGAAAACTTGATATTGGGGATTTATCTTCATTGAAAAACAAACAATTCGGTACCAATTTTGTGGGATTTGAACATGTATAACACCAAGTTGGATGAATCACAATTCTTGTTGAAACCCTTTTGATAAACCCTTGTGTTCTTGAAGTTCTTGGCTTGAAATCCTGATTTGATTGATTTTTGATTGAAAATTTGATTGGGTTTTGTTAAGGAAGATCAAAAACAACTTTGGGTATCATTGGATTGTGAAAACAAGTTGAAAACATCGGATTTGAGGCTTGAAAATCGACTTGGAACAAGTTTGGAACGTGTTGGAACTGTCCCAGGCCCAGGCGCCCCGCCTGACTTGGCTACTGCCTAAGACCTCAGGCGCCCCGCCTAGGCCCCAGGCGCCCCGCCTGGAATACTGCACAGTCTAGGCGCCCCACCTGAGTTTCAGGCGCCCCTCCTGAGTGCTGAACGTATTGTTTCGGGTAGATTTTCGTAGGTACTTCCCTTTGTTTGATAACATAACATCTAGTTAGTACTACTTTGAGTAACCGATCTACTTGAATAGTGCTAACCCTTTGATTGCTCTTAAGTGATTCGTGCCTAGCAAGGAGAGTAGATTTCTAAGGAAAAGCGTAGAACCTTTTAACTCAAGTCCTCACTTCAAATTGCTTAGCGTTCATCGAGTCATATCAACTCCACTCACCCCAGAGTACAATTGGCTTATGAATAGTTGGTTGAATTGAGGATTTATAGTCAACTCCTTGAAGCTTTGAGTAACAAGTCCGAGTGAAATATCCACCGCCACCCAAAAGAGTGATCCGAGTGAACACAAGTGAGGGAGCGGGTGAGGTGTTTTGACTAACTCTTGTTTCTTCCTTGGAGGTACAATGGCAAACGAAGGAGATGATCCCATGAAGAACTTCATGGCCACCATTATGGCTAAATTGGAGGATATCTCATTGAGACTTGAAACCGTCGAGAGGAATCAAGTTGAGACCGGTGAGAGGAGGACCCCGAGTGTCCAAATTGAATCCGGAGAGGGCACGAGTCATAGCACTCCTATGACTCCCGGACACTTTGTTGAGCTAACCAAGAAGTATGAACAAAGCAAAGTTGAAGCTCTACGAGAGCGTGGGTTGGGCAATCCCCAACAAGAGAGCAATCCTCTCAACTTGGGCAATCCCCAAGGAAGTGCTCCACTTCGAAGACCCGTTAGGTTTGTCCCACCTCTTGAGCAAGTTGTTGAGGCTCAAGAAGAGGAGGAAGCCGAGTATGGTGATGAAGCCTATGGGTATGATGCTCGTTATCAACCTAGGAGGCAAATGAATTGGGGTCGAAATGTGGATCGGGGTAGAGGCCGAGGTTGAGGGCCACCCATGAGATTTGATGGAAGGAATTCTATGAGACAATATGTTGCTCATGATGACCATTATGGAGGCCAACCGGAGCCTAACTATGGGGTACGTGACAACAACAACAATCTCAATAGTGTGAAGCTTAATCTTCCATCCTTTAAGGGAACTTGTGATCCGGAGGCGTACATGGAATGGGTTCTACTCATAGAGAGAGTGTTTGACACAAATGAGATGACCAATGAGAAGAAAGGTACTTATGCTATTTCATCTTTTGAGTCTTACGCTTCTACTTGGTGGGAGTCCATAAAGAGGACGAGAAGGAGAGCGGGTGTGCATGTGAATGTGACATGGAATGAATTGAAGGCCCTCATGAATACCAAGTATGTGACTCCTAGATATCGACAAGAGCAACTCAAGAAGCTCTATGATCTAAAGCAAGGTGTCAAGACGGTTCATGAGTACTATGATGAGTTTGAGAAGATCCGAATGGCCTTAGATATGGAGACCGAGGATGAAGAGCAAGCCATGATCCGTTTCAAGAATGGCTTGAGCTATGGTATAGCTTCTCAATTGAGGTTGCATTCTTATCCTTCACTTCAAGATCTATTGGAAGCCGCTATTGAAGCCGAGCAATGGCTTAAGGGAGAAAAGTCCACCCGGTACAAGAGTAGCACTCCTACTCCCGTGAACCAACCAAAAGAGACTCCAAATGCAAGCTTTCCAAGTGCCAATGCTAGCAAAGAAGTGAAGAAGCCATATGAGAAGACTACTCCACCTTTGGAAGGTACTTCTAAAACTCGCTTGAGTAATCCTATTTCCACTTCTACTCAATGTTATAAGTGCAAGGGCTATGGGCATATTGCTAAAGAATGCTCCACAAAACGAACCATGGTTGTGGTTGGCAATTTAGTGTATGAACAAGAAAGTGAGTCCGAAAATGGAGAAGTAGAGGGGGATGAGGAAGTTGATTGTGAGGAGGCCGTAGGAGAGGATGATGGCCCTCAAATGTTCTTGGTGGTTAGGAGAAGCTTGAGTACCATTGTTATGGAAGAGGAGGTGGAAAATGATCAAAGGGAAAACCTCTTTCATGCTAGGTGCCGAGTAATGGGCCAAGTATGTTCAATGGTTGTTGATTCAGGGAGTTGTACCAACATAGTGAGCCAAACCTTGATTTCCCAATTGAAATTACCCACTCTAAAGCATCCAAAACCATATCGTTTACAATGGCTTAGCGAGTGTGGTGAACTAAAGGTGGTGAAACAAGCGTTGATTGAGTTTAGCATTGGGAGCTATAAGGATAAGATCATGCTTGACGTGGTCCCGATGCAAGCATGCCATTTGTTGTTTGGGAGACCATGGCAACATGATAGGTGTGTAGTGCATGATGGCCGGACCAACTCCTATACGGTCAAGCAAGATGGGAGAAAGTATGTGCTTAGACCTTTGACTCTAAGGCAAGTAAGAGAAGACTACAAACGGATGAAGGAGTTGAGGGAAGAGGCTAAAGCAAAGTCACCCATTGTACTTGAACCCGAGGCAAACAATCTTATTGTCTTGCCAATGCATGATGAAAATGAGAGTCACTCCACTTCAAATGAGAGAGAAAAGATAGAGAGAAGTGAGGGAGTGACCGGTGACAATCCAAGAGAGGAAAAAGGAGAGGATTTGAGGAGTGATGTGAGGGGATTGTCACCACAAACTACACTTGACCATGAGGTAAAATTGAGAGAGATGAGAGGTGAGGAAGGAAAAATTGAGAGTGAGAACACCCATTGTTCTAACCCTTCTTTATCTTCTACTTTTTCTTGTGAAAGTTCTTGTGTAGGTACATTTGGAGACAAGTCATTGGAGCCTCGATGTGAGCTTCATGATGGAGGAGTTGCATATGACACTTCAAACCTTGTGAGTGATCAAGGAAGTACTACAAATGTAAGTGTTGCTTCACCTTTTCATGAACCCACTAGCTACTTGTCTTGTAATGACTCAACACTAGTCGGAGCTTGTGATGCATCTAGTGAATATGCCACTAGTGAAGAGTCTAGTTGTCAACTTGTGTGTGCTTGTGAAACAGTAGTTGGAAGGGAAGCTATGCCACATCATGATGTGAGCTCATTGTTTATTGAACCCCTCCCTAGTGTAGATTTGATGGTTGACCACGAATGTGACCTTTGCTATGACACACCACCAACCTTTGACAAATGGGGAGATGAGATAGTTGATCATTCCCTTATTGATATGCTTCTATTTGGTGGGCCAATGTGTTGTGGTAAGGATGGTCTTGAACTTGAGGGGTCCAAATTGCATGAATTGGACAAGGTTGTCTATGATGACTCCTCAAGTGAACCTAGTCTTGATAACTTGTCTATGCTTGATCATGATCGTGAGATGCATGTTTACACTAATCCATTGTTTGAAGGCATTCTCATTAGTGGTAATGACTTGTATCGGACTAGGGTGAATAGCAAATTGAAACCCCCATGGTGTGAAGGAATTGATTCCTTAGGCAATCCATTGTTTGAGAATTTGGGTGAGGTAGATGGTTCTTTGAGTGACCCTACTATTGCTAGTTGGGGTTATGATGAAGAAGAATCCATCATCAATGCCTTCCTTGAGAGCTTGTCTTTTGAGAAGGGTTGCTTAGGTGATGAAATTGGAGGTGAAAGGGAATCCCTTGGTGTGAGTAAGTATGCTCTAAATAAGGGGAGTGGAGTACTTGATGTTACTTGCATGTTGGGTTACTTGACTCACTCCACTCCACATGTTGACCACACCTCGAGGATAGATTGGTGTGTTGATCTTGAGCTTAAGGTTCAAGGGGATTGTGGTAGCTTGATCTTGCATTTCCCATCTTCCCATGACCTATTTGCTCATTATCTTATTGAGTGCCTGTTGATCTTTAACCAAGTACTTATTGTTCTCTTTGGAGACTTGATATTTGTGCTTCTCATTGATGCTTGGTTATATCACAAGAGTGTGTTTTCCACACTTCTTGCACTAACCTACTTTCAAAGTAGGAATTCTTGTGTTATGCTTGTCGTTGCTTGTAGGTTCTAAGCTCCATGTTAAGGCAAGGGAGATCTTGGAAGAGACCTATGTCAAGGTGACGATCAAGAGTTACAAGGGAGGAGAGCATTGGGCACCCCGAGGAGATGATGCCAAGGACGTGAACGCATTGATTTCGAGGACGAAATCTTCTCAAGAAGGGGAGGATGATGAGACCCAAATCGTGCCAAGACACTTTCCAACACTTTCCGACATGTGCCAAGCTTGGAAGATACAATGGACTTGAAGTCAAGGGCTTTGGAAGTGTTCCGGATGGTTTCATCATTAGGCTCCACGCCTAAGGAGGAGGAAGAAGGCCCAGCACAGCCAGGCGCCCCGCCTAGGAAGCTCACTGCCTAAGAATTGAATTGTGCCCAGGCGCCCCGCCTGCCTAGGCGCCCCAGCCCAGGCGCCCGCCTAGCCCAGGCGCCCCGCCTAGCCCCAGGCGCCCCGCCTAGCTTCAGCATATTCCAGGCGCCCCTCCCAGCCCCAGGCGCCCCTCCTAGCTGCTGAACTTATGCTTCTTTTACTGTTTTGTCTACGTGGCTTATTTGATGAACCTTATTAGTAAGGGTATTTAAGTCATTGTGTAAGCTTGGGAAATACTATAAATAGCCAAGCCTAGCTTATTTTACACTTAGTTTATGTTGAATGATGAATTGAATATTGTAAAGAGTGAATCTCTTTGGGTTTTATGAAAACCAACCTTAGTTGGGACTTGTTACTTCTAGTGGATTCTAGTTGCCTAACAACCCCTATCCGACCATTCTACTTGCGAGTTCTAGTTGACTCGAGGGTAGTTGCATAGCGTAGGTGTTCTTGTCCTTCTCCCGGGGTGTAGCGGAACAAGTTCTCCGTTGCTACTTGGGATTAGAGATCGAGTTACGTCTCGTTCTTTATCCTTTTTACTTTCCGCGTTTTGATTCTCATCAGTAGGCCTTGAGAGCCACAAGTTCTCCCAACACCTTCTGAATGTGAGCCTTGCTAACAACAGCCAAATCTTCCTACCAGAATCTGATCAAGTGAGGAGGTTGGGAAACAATCTCAAATTGAAGTGTACCTCTTGCAGCCATAGTCTGAGAACAAAACAAGAAAAGGTAAAGACCAAAACATTCTTATAGTTTTGATCATGTTTAAACAGACGATCAATATTTTGTGCAAACATTTCTTCGAATCCATACAGTGATGCAATTTTTTCATTTTCGGTTAAGAACCCTTTCAACGTTTGGATGTGGGCTTACTAATGGACTATTACGCACCAAGGACGTATAGCTTTCCTAAGTTTTTCATGATGCAAAGAAAATAAATACGCATTTTTTTGCCAATTATTCTCATGAATTCCCAAAATCAATTTTGAAAATCGGTACATGATGACTTTTTTGAAAAATAAAATACAAAAGAAAAAATAATAATGACACTTTGACTAGGCAGCATGCTCCTACTCCACCCTAGTTCTCTTTCCTTCTCGTGTAATCTTCTTGACTTCTTCCATAGCCTTGGTTAAGTATCCCTTAGCCACCACCAACTGTAAAATATCTATCTCTGCACACTCCGAATTCCATTGTTCGAGTTTCGTCTCAAATGCCTCTATCTTTTCCTCCAGCCCTAATGTACGTTTCCTCCATACTTTGATCTCTTCTTTGTTTTCTTTTTCCATCTTGACAACCTTCAACATGAATTCTCGGTATCGAATTTGAGCTTCCGCCTCATAATCTCTTGTGTCATTCCCTCGACTCGGCCGCACTACCACATTTCTTTTTAAACTAGAGCGTAACCAGCTTTTGTAGTTTGGTTCGCATCCAGCGTTTTATCTATCTGATGCTAGTGATTCTTCCCCCATAACTTGTCTTCCCACCCAGGATTTTCTAATGCTCTTAACTCTTGGAACAACATCTCCAGTTTAATCAAACTGATAGTCTTTCGTGTCTGATGTCAATGGTATGATTTGCTTCCTCCCTGCTTACCTCATCGCCCTCAGTGGTTGGTAAAGTTGGAGACCTCTCAATCCCATAAGTATTACAAAGGGTCCCTTCTCAGAGCTAATGATGATGTCTGATGAAGGAAACCAAATTAACATCCACTGAATTAAGTCCTCCGTTATGTTTTCAAACAATTTTATCCACTTCTCTGTGCTGCTCGGCTGCCTAAATTTTGGAACCCCATATCGCTCTCCAACCAAGTACTTGGAACCAGTTGGCTTAGACAATTCTTGTACACCTCTCGTTTTCCTCAAATGCTCTTTGAACCATGCTTGTAGTAGAAGATTGCACCCTTGAAAATATTTTGCTCCCCTCTTGCAACAACCTAAAGCCCAATAAATGTCTGCCAGTATCATAGGAACTATGGTATAATGGTAACCATCAATTCTATTGAATACCGCATCAGCAACCATGACAAGCCTTAAACATATGTCGTGACTCGAGCTTTCGTGAAATACCATTACTTCTAAGAAACAAATAGTAAATGCGAGTTGTCTGACTCTCCTCCAATCATTGTAGGGCTTGAAATCTTTCTTACGGTAGTCGAATGCACTCACATACCTAAACCGGTTGTACAAATAGGAAAAAGGTATTTTCTTTTGTTGTAAAAATTCCATATTCACGCTTGCCACCATCCCTAACTTTTTACGAAACTCTTCAGCTGTGGGGACGCTAGGTGCTAGCATGCGACCCCCTTGCCAACGGTGTTTGTCTAACCCCGAGTGTGATACGAACCCTCCTTTTTCCTCCAACAAAGGTGTTAATTCAACATCCCCAAATCTAAACACGTTCAGTTCTTCGTCCCAATATGACATTGATGCTTCAATCATTTCCCTACATGGCTCCATTTCTAATAGTGAAACTAAATGACCCAAGTGTTGGCGTACTTCGGTTTGCTCACCCAGTGACAAATTATTCCACCAGCCAGTTAACAAAGTAGGTGCGCCCATAGTCATTCCAAAACGGTAAAAATTTTGACTCATCGTGGCTTAAGAAAGAAGAAAGAGTAAAGGATTAAACCCCCTCCCTTTTTTAGAATAATTTGGACAAATCAAAATGAATTTTTATTCTCGTCTCACTTTTCTTTTCACTCCTTTTTTTTTTTACTTTCTTTTCTTTTATCTCAAATGCACATAAGCATGTCCAAACGTCCCTTCGGGGTTAAAAACCCGTTAAGTAATTTGGACAAGTTGAAAACTAGCCGGTTCATGGGGAGCCCTTCCTATGGCATGATGCATGCTCATTACATTCAAAGAGTGGTGTAAATCTAGACTCGGTTCCCCAAGGTAGACGGCTAAGGGGTTGGATCATTCGAAATTGTTAGTTGTACCACGGACCAACTACATTCCAAAATGCCCCTCCTAAAGGTTTTTCTGTGGTGAAGCGACCGTGGGATCCATATAATCGCCCGTGCGTGTTCAAAAGTGTCGTTCCCAGGAGTGGGGAGTATGAGTGAAATATGCCAAGTTACATTAAACTTTTAGAATTCATACAAGTAAATAAATAAATAAATAAAGGAAAAACAAAAAAAAAAAGAAACCAAGTTAGTAAAATCATAATAATACGAAAATCAAGATAATAATCAAATAAACCCAAAATTAAAGACTCATTGTGGTTAGGACTTTGAATATCCCCAGCAGAATCGCCATTCTGCCGCATCCGATTTTAGACTCAACTCGGAGCGAGTCGGGTTTCGGATTTGATTGAGTAACTCGTTGTAGTTCAAGAGTTGGAGTCGCCACCTAATATAGTTTTCTAAGGTGTATTAGGTCACCTAAGTGTCTAAGGTCATGTTCATTATCACACTAGTCTTGATTTCAGAGATTCAACGGATAAGAAGCCCAAATGACTCGGGGGAGAAGGTGTTAGGCACTCCCCCAAGTCCCACGAAAGGTGGTTCCCGCCCGAGTCTATATTTTGGGATGTCTTAGTAAGGTTGTGAGCACTATCATAAGTTTTACTAACTTAAAAGGTCACTTTTGTATCTAAAGTATATCTATGCAAGTTTAAACAAGTAGGCTTTAAGTTTTACACATACGACCTATATTTACGCCTAATCGCGTTTCAAGGCCTCTAACACAAATGCCTAATCTAAAGTATAGTTAAATATGCAAAGGGTATTAAATTTCGGCCTATTTGTGCAATTTCAACATTTAGATCAGTTTGCACAAATGGACGGTTTTACGGAAATAGGCAGTTTTCGTAAATAGTTTCAAAAACCGAATAGATGTTGTTTTTAAAACGAAATATTAGCCATTTAGGGTCGGTGTGACTCGTCATTAATTGTCGAGCCCTAACCTTAATGGCTATTTTTTAAAAGTATTTAGATAAAGTGGCTATTTTTTTTCCAAAAACGGGTTACACAAAGCACAGAAATGCAAATAAAGGAGTTGTCGCACATAGTTATAAGTATAGGCATGCAAATGCATCAGTAGTTAATAATTCAGACTTTAGAAAACTTTTATATACTCGTATAGTCGACCCCTGTCACTTATACACCCATGTACACTATTAGATTAGTGTATAGGAGCTTTAAAGTAATAAAAATAGTTTTAACACATATAAAGGCCATATTTTAAAAATATTTTTGAGCCTAGATTATTTATGCAAATAGAGGCAGTCTTAGAATTTTCAGAAACAGTCCAGTTTAAGCATCTATAGCATAAATAGCCCCTATCTAAAATTCCATACTTAGCATTTTTAAAAAAACATGCTTTCAAGTGTTTCGATTCTAAAGTCTGTGTAGAGTAAAAGCAATGTTAAATTTCAGTAGTCCTACTCACAATATGCAGATTTAAAAGAAGACCAAATAACTTAATTTTACCCAGAACATGCTATAATGATTTAAAAAATGTCATGACTTTAAATGATGCAACACATAAGAGAAGGGGTTGAGAGAAGGCTCCGGAATAGCCCAAGACACAGCCTAGTAGCTGTGTTCCCTGTATTAAATAATTTACAAGCAGGGAACCTAACAAATATACACAAGGGCAGTTTCTAAGGGGTAAGAACAGAGCAGAAGTAACAGCTAGGTAAAGCCCTGTATGTGTGCTTAAACATAGCCTGTTTAGGCTTGCACTTTAAAAATAGGCAGAGCCTTCATCTTAAAAACCTGTAAACTCAACTTGGTATAGCCATAGGCTATCCACACATGATGCTGCATAGAGAAGGTTAGGAAAAAAGGCAGATATAGGAACCCAAGCAGATACAAACAGAGACAGGGATCATGCCATGAAGTTCTAACAATAAAATAGCCAGGCACAACAACCAGTGAAGGGGCAAGACAAGTTTTACCTTTTTCAAACAGATTAGAAACAAAGGGATAGTAGCAGCAAAGATAGAACAGAATCTCCTTCCCAAATAAGTACCCAGAAAGATGAGGGAGTGTTCCAGAGGTGAAGGCACAATGTCTTTGCCTTTTTAGTTCTCTTTTTCAGAAAAGAGTATGTTTTGAAGTGTGTTAATATGTATAGCAGTGCAGTGTGTTCAGAGAGAGAGGAGAAAATACTTTTTAGCCGTGTGTGTTGTCAGTAAGAGTGAAATAAAATAAGTTTATATAGGTATGGGGTAGGGGTTCAAATTCAGACAGGTAAATGTTAAATAAGGCAAAACAATATTGTTCCTAGAATTAAAAGGATTCTCTTGCCTTACTTTCCAAACATAGACCAATCAAGGCTCCCAGAATTAAGGAGAATTATGTGGGAGGATTTCTAGGGAAACTAGGTTTCCCACTCCTTTTCAAGAAAGAAGTACAAGTTCAAAAGCAGTACAAACAAAATGTCATTCCACTGATTTAGGCTCAAAATATCCTACACTAATTTAAGATTCGAAATCTCTTGATTTCCTAACAATATTTCAATCAAATCCTGAATTGATATCATCACTAGTCATGAAATCAGTTTACCATTTAGGTTTCAATCTTAGGCAAATCATACTCATATAAAAATTGCATTTAGTCGACTAGATATACATAGAATTGTCAACAGGTTCCAAGGACTAATCGTAACACCAGAAATAAGAACATGTATGCATAC
The DNA here is from genome assembly GCA_029990175.1 of Petunia secreta. NCBI lineage: Eukaryota > Viridiplantae > Streptophyta > Magnoliopsida > Solanales > Solanaceae > Petunia > Petunia secreta. The sequence goes on along the minus strand of JARKIP010000022.1, from coordinate 23,456,237 downwards.
TCATGAGGATTTAAGTTCACAACAGAGATTTAAAGAGTCGCACATGGTTAAGCTACAAACTGTCATAAGATATGAACTGCATTGAAATCCAGGCACACGATGGTTTAAACAATACTCGAATTTTGACAGCGTCAGGCGAGAAATAACGATCATGTGAACTTTTACCTTAATCGTTAAACAAGTAACAAATCATGATTATTCACATGAAGATTTAAGGCAAGTTTTAAGTTCAATATCACATAGGCAATTTAGTGAAAGAAAATAGAAAGATTTAGGGTTACCCGTTTTCCAATCGAAGTCGGGTCAAATCGACCCGTCTCAATTGAAGTCGCATGGGGGATTTCTTGTCGTTTTCAAGTGGCAACATCGTTCTAGGGTATCCTCAGGCCAAATCGGAGACCTTTCCGGCACCGGGAGCCTCGTCGACGAGGATCGAGAATGGACCTTCCTTGAATATTACGAAATGGGTATGGGTTTTGTAGCGGAGGAGATGGGGGTTACGAAATATGCTATTTTTCCCAAATTTTGCCGACCAAATTGACCGAAAAATACAGCGATAGTGGTGGCGTGACATTTCGCCGAGGAGAGAGAGATAGGGTGATTATCGGGTGAGGCGAGGGGAAATGGGAATAGGAGATGAAGTTTAGGGGTCGTTTGGCGAATAACATTTGATCATGGTCGTTGGATCAATCACGTAGACGGCAAGGATCCTGCTACGTGGGCGCTGAGATGTAAAAATGGGATGATTGTGTAGGCACATGTGTATATATATATATATATATATATATATATATATATATATATATATATATATATATATATGTTATGTATGTATGTATATATAGTGTATAAATAGTGTATAGATAGTGTATAAAAGCATATAAATTAGGTATAGATGTGTGTAAACGGTATAAACTGTTTATGAAAAAGTATAGAATTAAGGAAAAATAATTACAAGGCTAATAAGTTATATTAGTTTCAAAATAATTTAGGTGTCATCTTTAAAACATAAATGATTGTAAGAATATTGACAAGACATGCGGGTTTTGTAAAAAATGTGACCGTTTATGCAAATGCTTCTAAATATAATTTAATTGGTGTACGTGCATGAGACAACGACTCAGGATAGGAGTGAGTGTAGGATAATTATGTGGTTACCAATGCAATTTATCTGAATAATGGCTATTGAGACGGGAGGGACAAAATTAGGTGTCAATATATATCAAACTAGAGAAGAGTTTGGATTTAAACCTTTATGGTTTGGAAAGCTTGATTCTATATACAATCCATTGTTTGGAACTCCAAGTGAGATGAGTGGTCTTGGTATTGGTTGTGTTGACCATCTTCTAGTAGTCCTAACCTTCATTGTATGGACTATCATGATGAAAAACCTATTTTGGAGACCTTCCTCGGGAGTTTATCTTGTGAAGAAAATTGTCTTAGAGGTGGATTTGGAGGTGAGGAAGTCACTCTTGGTGTGTGTAAGAGCGATTCCAAGAAGGGGAGTGGAGTAATTGATATTAGTTGCCAATTGAACTATTTTGTTTACTCTACCCAGCATGTTGATCACACCTTAGGTGTTGAGCATGCCAAAGTCAATTAGTCACATTGTGATAGTAATGCATTGAAGGCTTGGTGTGTTGACCATAAGCTTGGAGGTCATAGGGAACTTAGTTGTTTAATCTTGCATGTTCCATGTCTTATTGATCTCTTTGCTTGTTATGGTAGTGAGTGCTTGTTATTGTTGAGCCAAGAACTTGTTGTTTCCTTTGGAGACATAAGCTTTTTGATTAGTATTGATACTTGGCTCTATCACAATAGTGTATTTTTCACATCACTTGCACTCACTCTTTTTGAGCTTACCTACTCTTGTAGTGGCAATCTTTGGTGTGTTAATGTTGACCTTAGGGATCATAGGAATTTTGATGGTTTGATCTTGCATATTTCATACCCTATTGATCTCTTTGATGGTTCTTATGTTGGTACATCCATTGGGAAAGTCAAGTACCTGTTGTTTTCTTTGGAAACATGCGCTTTATCATTGCTATTGATACTCGGCTATACCATAAGAGTGTGTTTTCCACACTACTTGCACTAACCTACTATTGTAGTAGGATATTTGGATTGTTCTTATCTTTGGTTGTAGGTCTTGATGGTTTGATTTCGAGGAAAAAATTCTTTCAAGAAGTGGAGGATGATACGGGTCAAATCAAGCTTAAAGCACTTACCATCAAGAGCCAGGATTGGAGGATGCAAAGGATGAGAGTTCAAGAGCATCGGGGAAGAGTTTGGGAGCATTTTGAGGAACAAGGTGTTGGCTCCAGCGATGGGCGCTCCACCCACCTACACTAGGCGTTCCGCCCAGATGCATGGAAGACTGGGCGCTCCGCCCAAATCAGTCACTGTCCAAAATCGTGCCAATTCCAGGCGCTCCGCCTACTTCACAGTCAAACCAAGACGGGACTCCTATTTTAGTCTAGTATTATTTACTAGTTTGACCCTACATGGTCTTTGTTATTATACCCAATTTGTGGGGTTATTTTAGACTTTATTTAGGAGTGTCGAATACCTATATAAACTACACTTAGCCTTAACATTTCAGTAGCTTACCTAGATTGAAGAATAGATATAGAAAGAGAGGCAAGACCTTCTTTGTTGAAGCTTTAAGCTTCGGATTATCTCTTTGCTTGGAACCTATGGAGATTCATCTCTAGTATGAATTCCTTGTATGGTTCAAGTTTTCTTCCCTCTCCCGGATATTCATTCATGGTTTGAATCATTTATCCATTCTCTTCTTCTATTTCTGTTCTTCCCCATCCACATTTTCTTGTTATCTTGTGATTATTGCTTTCGCGTCTTATTTTATCGCTTCCGTGATTTTGATCCTTATCAACCGCTGCGGGACGCCGTGATTCTGATGCAAGTTTCAATAGTAGCAACCCTTCATCCATCGATATAACCTATGTCCATCCTTTTACTATCCCTATCTCAGATAGATCCATTCAATAATAAAACAAATCACCAGTGGCCGCCGTAGTGGTGACTTCACATATGCGTTGTTTTTATAACTCGCACACAGTGTCGTTGCTGTAGACTGACGGTGTACTCTTTGCCGCTCTATTTCACTATCAACATTAACTCTTCCGCCATCACCGGAGACACTACAACCACCATCACCGATGATTCCACAACCATTTCACTATGTGCGTGTATTGATACTACTAGTAAAATAGCACAATAGTGAGTGTTATTATTGTTTCAACCACCTCTGGGTTTTTTTTAAATGTAATGGTATTATGGAAATTACATTTTTAATTCAAACATGTTGCTAAACAGATCTATTTCTCATTTTTCAGATCTGTTCTTTGTTAACAGCACCAGACGAAATGACTGTTGAACCCAAAAAAAAAAAAAAAAAAAAACCCCGAAGGGCTAAATTTAGGAATATCAACTGAATGGACTAACTCTTTTGGAGTTTTTTTGGGGTCGCCACCCAATTTAAGGAAAACAGGGAACCAAATTAGCAAATGCGTGTAAAAACTCCGTTTTTAGAAAAAAAAAAAGTCTTTTCAGAGATTCTTAGAAAGAGGTTTTGTTAATTTCGAAAGAAGATTTTTAAGGCACTTCCGAAATTTTGGAAAATACGGTTAATCCGACAGGTTTTCAAATATTTACAAGTGCACTTTTCTTGCAAAAGAATTATTTAAAAATAGTAATAGTTATAATAATAATAATAATAATCAATTGAATAGAAGCTTATTTGCAAAAAATATTTTTTTACTTGAACGCGTTTGCTAACATGGCCCCAAATTGCGATAAATAAAATAGCAACTTCAAAATTAAAGGCAATGATCATAAAAGTTAAAAATAACTCAGATAATTAAATATTATTCATAAGTAAAGTATTCTACAAACAATTTACATATTTTATCGAGTATTAAACTAATAAAAGGAAAGAACCCGAAAAGTTGACAAACTCGCGGGAGCCTTGACTTTCCTAAATTTCTAAATTCTTGAAACTTGAGCCAGAGCTTGACCCAAATGCGACTTCAAGCCAATGCATATGTCATCCCATCGTGATTTTAGCCAACTCGTCCCCAAGTTATTCATGCCAAATGTACCACGCAAAAATATAAAATGAGTTAGTACGACAATAAAGTGAAATAAATAAATAATAATAATAATAATAACAATAATAATAATAATAATAATAATAATAATAATAATAAATTAAAGAGTTTTATTTCGTAAAGTTTAGGCTTGGGTTTGTATGATGGGTTGAGTAGAGGCTAGGGACGTCGGTACGGCTGCAAACACGTCGGCCGGTCGTGTTGCCATGCCAAGTACCAATTCCGTTACTCTATTCCCGACTTGTTTTGCCTTAAAGTGCATTCATTCATCATCGCCTTTTTGTTTTAGGGACACGGAGGAGTACGTAACGGGACTGATTAGGCCTCCAAACGTCATTGGCCTAAGTGTAGTATCATGTTCAAATCAGTCCTTAGCCTCAAATAAATTATTTTTCATAGGCTTAAAGTATAGTATCATGTTCAAGTCAGTCTTAATATCCTGCAATAGATAAAAAATTTATCCGAGTAGGTCCCTGCACTCAGAAATCCAGTAGACACGTAAATCAGTGCAACAATATAGAATCAATGGCGCTGCAAATCTCCATAGCTAAAACATCAGAAACGACCATAATAGTCATACAACCATGTCCCTTGGTCTAAAAAAAACATAGCAACCATCAAAAGAGAATTAAAAAGTCCTGTCAAAACAAAACCTCAACTAGGAACCAGTCAATTCCTAAAAATTGTTAACAGATCTGCAAGTCAAAGAATTAAAAGAGATTCAAAAGCAAACAGAAAACCAAGTTCCAAAATAAAGAGAGTTGGAGGGCATGAGCAAGGCAGCCAGGCAAGTTCTCCAGTGAAAACTGGCGATAACAGAAACGAGAGGAGGAGCGACTTCCGTCTAGCAGCATTGCCGCGACTTCACTATCCTCATTAATGACAATCATAGATTGGAGGAGAAATGGGGAAGCTTTCAGTCACAAATAGTCACCAGCAGACACCCCTCTATTACTGTTATTACCAGTGGTATCTCCACCACTGTGCCACCGTCGTTATCTTCCCCAAATCCCCAATCTCTCCTTTTTTATCTCCCCTGTTATTCCCTTACCCCCTTTTCTCCCTTTTTGACTGGTTTTGATGGCGGGTATATGTGTTTCAGATCTGGTAATGATTTGATTCGAAAGGGGACGATAGGAAGGGGGTTTCGACGGTGTTTTTGTGTTTTGAATATGGTGGGAGTTTTGATGATGATGATGATGATGATGATGATGATGATGATGATGATGATGATGATGTAGGAGAGGGACGATAGTTCTGATGTATATGCGTGTTGTCGACGGGGTGGTGTATATTTGGTGTCTGCGTTTCTGATTCGCTTGTGTGTGTATTCATATATGTGTGTATATGACTGGTTTTTTTAGGAGAAGATCAGTGGAAATTGGTGCTATGTCTTGGGTTTTAGGAAAATTTTTGAAGAAGGAGAACATGAACAGTGAAGGGTGGGGTAAAAATGAGTGTGGGGTGTGTGAGGCTAGGGTTTATGGATTAGGATTTATATAGGAGTGAATGATTAGGGTCTTCAAAATTGGGCTAGAGAAGAGAAGAAAAATGTATGCTTTGCAAGGATAGGCTAGACTTGAGTCCATACCATATCTAACACATGCCTAAAAAAACTAATCGCTCTAACTAATTTCACAAATTAATTTAAAAAACTTTCTAATTAAATAAATGCTCGCAATATTGTACATGTTGTAGGTAATATAAAGCCGAAAATATCAACTTGCAAATATAGAAAAACTTCGCAAACAATAGCCAAACTGTGGCAAAACATCAAATTTTATAATTTCTTTTTAAAACGGACACTTTTGGCTTTATATTAACACAACATGCTATATTTTGAGATTTATATAAAAAGTAAGCGTCAGCAACTTAATTTTGAAATTTTGGGACAAAATTGGGTGTCAACAGCTGCCCCTCTTTACCCGAAAAGGATGAAAGAGTTTTTAGGGTAAAGAAAGTTGACGTGAAAACCAATTTTGTCACGGTAAAGCCAAGACTCTGATTCCCGGGATCAAAATGCGAGGCTTATAGATATGGTCGCACTCCAGTTTCTAAGTTGCCTACATATATCGGGCTCCCAATCCAAAACAGAAGATTAGGACAGATTTGCTTGTTCGAATGCGATTCTTCAGATCCTCACTGACGAATCTAGCTCATATCAATGATTTCCCCAGTTCACTACTAAGAGAAAGTTCCACGTTTTGCTCCATATGCTGTTGCGGTAATGCTAAAATTCTGTAACAATCTTGACAAACGGTAAGCGAGCGACTGCTAATAAAACTTTGATAATTGGAATAAGGAATAAAATAAAATAATAACATAAAATTGTAAATGCGGGCTGTGATATCATCAATACGTTTTCCTTCGATCAACTGACGAGGCGCTCCGCCGAAGAACCTCTAGGCTGATCATTATTCTGAAACAGTAAAGAAAAATAATAAGTAAAGTGAGAACGAATTGTAGAATGCAAGGCTTTCATCAGGTAAGTCGACTAACGTGACATGATGTATCAAGTCGACTTGACTATCTTTTTCATCTACTTCAAATATATCATGCTAATATTGCAAGACAACCAACATCGCGAGACACTCCGAAAGTGGTGCCTCAAGTCGACTTGTCTATCGCTATCATCTACTTCAAATACAACATGCCAATATTGCAAGACAACCAACATCGCGAGACACTCCAAAAGTGGTGCCTCAAGTTGACTTGTCTATCGCTATCATCTACTTCAAATATAACATGCCAATATTGCATGACAACCAACATCGCGAGACACTCCGAAAGTGGTGCCTCAAGTTGACTTGTCTATCGCAATCATCTACTTCAAATATAAAATGCTAATATTGCAAGACAACCAACATCGCGAGACACTCCGAAAGTGGTGCCTCAAGTTACTTGTCTATCACTATCATCTATTTTAATAACATGCCAATATTGCAAGACAACCAACATCGCGAGACACTCCACAAGTGGTGCCCCAAGTTGACTTGTCTATCGCTATCATCTCCTTCAAATATAACATCCCAATATTGCAAGACAACCAACATCGCGAGACACTCCGAAAGTGGTGCCTCAAGTTGACTTGTCTATCGCTATCAACTACTTCAAATATATCATGCCAATATTTCAAGACAACCAACATCGCGAGACACATTGAATGTGGTGCCCCAAGTCGACTTGTCTATCGCTAATCTATGGAGGCTTCAACATAATTATTTTGAGATAAGAATAATAAAGATAGAAAATGCTGCCTGTTCAGCAATGGCCCATGATCGAGCCTCCAGTTGTTTATGGTAGGCTTCATAACAATAGCGCCTTCGATTGTCTACGATAGGCTTCATAAAAGGCCTCCAATTGTTTATGGTAGGCTTCAAATGATAGTGACGTCTTCGATTGTTAATGATAGACTTCATAATAAGGCCCCTGATTATTTACGGTAGGCTTTAATGATAAGGCCTTTAATTGTCTATGATAGGCTTCACTAATAATGTCTTCGATTGCATACGATAGACTTGATAAAGAACCACGCCTCCGATTGTCTACGGTAGACTTGGTAAATGTGATGTCTCCGATTGTTTACGGTAGACTTCATAATAGGGCCTCCAATTGTCTATGGTAGGCTTCAAATGATAAGGCCTTCGACTATCTACGATAGGCTTCAATAATAATGTCTTTGATTGTATATGATAGACTTGATAAAGAACCACGCCTCCGATTATCTACGGTAGAAATGTGATGTCTCTAATTGTTTACGGTAGACTTCATAATAGGGCCTCCAATTGGCTATGGTAGGCTTCAATGATAAAGCAACCTTCAATTGTCTACGATAAGCTTCAATAATAATGTCTTTGATTGTATATGATAGACTTGATAAAGAACCACACCTCCGATTGTCTACCGTAGACTTGGTAAATGTGATGTCTCCAATTGTTTATGGTAGACTTCATAATAGGGCCTCCAATTGTCTATGGTAGGCTTCAAATGATAAGGCCTTCGATTTTCTATGATAGGCTTCAATAATGTCCTTGATTGTATACGATAGACTTGATAAAGAACCACGCCTCCGATTGTTTATGATAGACTTGGTAAATGTGATGTCTCCGATTGTTTAGGGTAGACTTCATAAATCAACGTCTTCGGTTGTCACCAATACACTTGATGTTGGTGCTTGTAAAATAAATGGCAGAATAGCCTGCAAATTAAAGTTTTCATTAGATCCATATAAACAGGAAAATATCAATGATAAATGAGATATAAAGTGAGAGTTTAAGCTGTCCGACTTATGTTTGGTAAAGCCATAAAGAGTTGAGTGTTTTCCTTGAGAAAAACTGAGTTAATGCTTAATTCCTGCAAAGTGTAAAGTAAACTTGTCAATAAAGCAATGAATTTTGATTAAGCAAGGGCAGAAATAGAGAAAGAAATAAAATCGTTTCGCGTATGCGATGAATCAGATAACGCTTCCAATCTCGGTTGGTTATCTTGGCAACATTGTTCAATATATATGACAAATAATCTATGAGGAATTGATAGTGGCTAGTTTCCTCATCTTGTTGCTTTGAAAATTCCTGCACTCAAAGAAAAATCGTTAGTTTTGAGAGGGAGGGGAAGCGTTTGATTTGCGCTGACTTGGTCTTGAACTTGCAGCTCCTGCTACTTCCTTGTCTTTCTTGGGCTTGCATTTGTTAATTATGGTCAGAAACTTGGCTCATGAACTCAATAGCATAAATGTTTTGTAAAATAGAGGCAAGGTAAAATAATTTAATGCAATATAGCAAGTAAAGAAAGCATGCAAATGAAGTTAAAAATGAATTTTAAAAATTTCTGCCTTGACTTAAACTTGTAACATATCCTAAAACAAATTGAACGTCCTTTGTCTTAGATTTTGTATTGTTCACTTAGCCAATTCTCGAGATCTTGCTAATTCATCTTTTGATAATCAACGCTGTTTCTTGCAAAATTCTGCCCCAGTTATTATCTTTCACATCTTCAACTCATTTTTGCAAAAATTGCCCTAGTTGTGAATTCCGATATTTCAAGTTGCTTTGTAAAAACTGCCCTAGTTGAAGTTCTAACAATATTGATATCCAAAGAGTGACAATAACTTTTCAGTGCATCAATTTCAAACTGTTCAGTTGTTTTGCCATACGTCACAAGCAAAGTTTTGGTAGGTTTATTAATTTTAATTTTGAAATAGAAACAAATATAATTGTCAGCGTAAATAATATAATAAGAATGCGATGCATTTTATTTAAACTTTCATAAGCTTTAAAGAGTTGATTTAGATTAACATAAGCTTTAAAGCACAATGCAATTCTGGGCCTCAATCTGAATTAAAATCTAAAACAATGCTACTAAGTTCAATCGCCAAGTTCTTTTCAAACAACGCCACTAGCTTCACCTCTACCATCAATCAGATCTTGAATCTCTTGCATGGTGAATGGTTAGCCACTTCATAAATCCAACTTTCACTAGAGAAATAAACAAAACAAAAGAAACCTCAAAGGGTAACTATGTTAATTTGCATGTCATTCATAATATTGCACACAAGCAACAACACCTACTATTTAACGCATTTTGGGCAAATAAAGCAAGGCAAGCAATTAACATGTGACAATCACAAGTAGTTGAGCGTAAATAAATATGCAAATGCGTACTACCCTGTAAGGTACCTCTTTGTGCTAGAGGTAAGCCTAATCGCGCAAACAAGTGGTAACGAAAAATAGTTCATGCCAATTCTAAGCAATTCAGATTTAGAGTAAGCAATAAATAATAACAATAATTGATAGCAATCATCTCTCCGCCTTGACACTGCAATTCCGTTATCCCAACTATTTTCTCAAAGTTGGTGTCAACCCGAAATTCTAACACAACTCATGCTCTCCACAACATCCGCACAAAATTCTAAACCAAAATGCCTAAAACCTGAAACAATCCTCCATACCTTTGCAAACATCCACACTCCTCCAAGCACAACTCCCAATTATTTTACAACATCCAGGGGTGAAATTTCCAACTGCCTTCATAATACCAGACTGCAAATCATAAAAGGTTCCAATTGACCTTTTACAAATAAAACCTCACTGGTCCTTGGCTTTTGGACAAGCCTCTCAGCTTCTTAGGTTTTGCAAGGCTCACAGACCTTGTTCATAGGGCTCCTCACTGGTCCACGGCTTTAATCAAGCCTCTCAGTTTCCTAGGTAGCTAAGACCTCACTGGTCTTCATGGAGGGGCCCCAGACTGGTCATTCAAAGACACAGGAACTTCATTCTCCTAGAATGCGACAAGCATACTTCAATTTTCATAAAAGAAATGCGGCTGGTCAATCAACATATGCCTTCACACACAGAGTTCTTCATTAGAGAGACCCCACTAATGTTTTAAAGACACCAGGGGCTTCACCTCTTAGTATGCAACTTGCGTACTCCATTATATCGCCCATTCAGCAAAATCCAACAACATTCATACCTGCATCCACAAAAATTACACCCTAAAACTACTATTACACCCTACACAAACACCTGAACCAGATCACATTTTGCAAGGACTTGAACCAAACCAACCAAATCTGCCAAACTTTCCCCCGCACTGCAATTCTGTCTTGTTCATAAAACTCTGCACTATGATCTCAAATTCTCTGTGGACTGCTATGACCACATAGATTCTGCTAAATTCTTCCATTTTCTAACCTAAAAGACAAAATAGGAGACAAAATTCTAAATCTGATTATGCTCAAAACATGGCTAGGACTGAGGATTCGTTATCACATAGGACATAACATGCATTGTCGTTGGGTTTCAAAAACCCATTGATGTAAGGGCGGTTTTCTAACTATGGAGGCGGTACCAAGGACCGGGTCCAAACTAAGGTGTAAATGCATGCATGCTCCTAAAAGCTCATTCTAAGAGTGGGTTAACGGTTGAGGCTAACAGGTGAGTGGCAAGCGGTCTCGAAGTCGAATTACTCCCACGATAACCGTCGGTGTACCAACTCTTCATAGGGTTCTTTAGTGGAAGAAAGTGCAGGTGCGCATGAGCGCACCTCGCGGATATTTGGGGTGAAAATGCAAGAGGTTCCCAGGAGTAGGGAAAATATGAACGGAATGCCAGTTTATATATGTGCACAAATAAGGGTGTAGTGACATGCTTTTCGTGGCACACAAACAAACAGATATAATAAAGCAAAATAAATTAAGCATGCTAGTTGTAAATATTGGAAACCTTTATGGTCAAAACTTTTATTGCTCCCTAGAGGAGTCGCCATGCTATTGAACCCAAAAAAAAAACCCTCGAAGAGATAAATTTAGGAATATCAACTGAATGGACCAACTCTTTTGGAGTTTTTTGAAGTCGCCACCCAATTTAAGAAAAATAAGGAACCAAATTAGCAAATGCGTGCAAAAACTCCATTTTTTGAAAAAAGGCAGTCTTTTCAGAGATTCTAAGTAAGAGGTTTTGTTAATTTCGAATGAAGGTTTTTAAGGCACTTCCGAAATTCTGTAAAATACGGTTAATCGACAGGTTTCCAAATATTTACAAGTGCACTTTTCTTACGGAAGAATTATTTAAAAAAAAAAAAAATAATAATAATAATAATAATAATAATAATAATAATAATAATAATAATCATCATCATCATCATCATCATCAATTGAATAGAAGCTTATTTGCAAAAAATAATTTTTTACTTCCACGCATTTGCTAACATGGCCCCAATTTGCGATAAATAAAATATCAACTTCAAAATTAAAGGCAATTATCATAAAAGTATACACTAACTCAAGTAATCAAATATTATTCATAAGTAAAGTATTCTACAAAGAATTTACATATTTTATCGAGTATTAAACTAATAAAGAAATAATTTTCAAAAGGAAAGAACCCGAAAAGTTGACAAACTCGCGGGAGCCTTGATTTTCCTAAATTTCTAAATTCTTGAAACTTGAGCACGAGCTTGACCCGAATGTGACTTCAAGCCAATGCATATGTCAAACCATCGTGAGTTTAGCCAACTCGTCCCCAAGTTGTTCATGCCATATATACCTCGTAAAAATATAAAATAAATTAGCACGACAATAAAGTGAAATAAATAATAATAGTAATAGTAGTAGTAGTAGTAGTAATAATAATAATAATAATAATAATAATAATAATAATAATAATAATAATAATAATAATAATAATAATAACAACAATAATAATAATAATAATAATAATAATAATAATAATAATAATAAACTAAAGAGTTTTATTTCGTTAAGTTTAGGCTCAGGTTTGTATGATGGGTCGAGTAGAGGTAGGGACGTCGGTACGGCTGCAAACATGCCAGTCGGTCGTGTTGCCATGCCAAGTACCAATCTCGTTACTCTATTCCCGACTTGTTTTGCTTTAAAGTGCATACATTCATCATCGCCTTTTTTTAGGGACATGGAGGAGTACGTAACGGGACTGATTAGGCCTCCAAACGTCATTGGTCTAAGTGTAGTATCGTGTTTAAATCAGTCCTTAGCCCAAAATAAATTATTTTTCATAGGCTTAAAGTATAGTATCATGTTCAAGTCAGTCTTCATATTCTGTAATAGATAAAAAAATCTATCCGAGTAGGTCCCTGCACTCAAAAATCCAGTAGACTCATAAACCAGTGCAACAACATAGAATCAATGGCGCTGCAAATCTCCATAGCCAAAAAATCATAAACGTTTAACCATAATAGTCATACAACCATGTCCCTCGGTCTAAAAAAAAACTTGGCAACCATCATAAGATAATCAAAAAGCCCCGTCAAAACAAAATCTCAACTAGGAACCAGTCAATTCCCAAAATCTATTAACAGATCTGCAAGTCAAAGAGTTAACGAGATTCAAAAGCAAACAGTAAACCAAGTACCAAAATAAAGAGAATTGGAGGGCATGAGCAAAAGCAGCCAGGCAAGTTCTCCGGCGAAAACTGGTGATAACTGAAACGAGAGGAGGAGTGACTGCCATCTAGCGGCATCGCTGCAACTCCACTGTCCTCATTAATTACAATACTAGATCGGAGGAGAAATGGGGAAGCTTTCAGTCACAAACAGTCACCAGCAGACACCCCTCTATTATTGTTATTACCAGTGGTATCTCCACCACTGTGCCACCGTCGTTATCTTCCCCAAATCCCCAATCTCTCCTTTTTTATCTCCCCTTTTATTCCCTCACCCTCTTTCTCCCTTTTGACTGGTTTTGATGGCGGGTATATGTGTTTCAGATCTGGTAATGATTTGATTCGAAAGGGGACGATAGGAAGGGGGTTTCGACGGTGTTTTTGTGTTTTGGATATGGTGGGGGTTTTGATGATGATGATGATTTAGGAGAGGGACGATGGTTCTGGTGTATATGCCTTTTGTCGATGGTGTGGTGTGTATTTGGTGTCTGCATTTCTGATTCGCTTGTGTATGTATTCATATATGTGTGTGTATGACTGGTTTTTTGAGGAGAAGATCAGGGGAAATTGGTGCTATGTCTGGGGTATTAGGAAAAATTTTGGAGTAGGAGAAGATGAATAGTGAAGGGTTGGGGTAAAAATGAGTGTGGGGTGTGTGAGGCTAGGGTTTATGGATGAGGATTTATATAGGAGTGAATAATTAGGGTCTTCAAAATTGGGCTAGAGAAGAGAAGAAAAATGTATGCTTTGCAAGGATAGGCTAGACTTGAGTCCATGCCATATCTAACACTTGCCTAAAAAAAACTAATCGCTCTAACTAATTTCGCAAATTAATTTAAAAAACTTTCTAAATAAATAAATGCTTGCAATATTTTACATGTTGTAGGTAATATAAAGCCGAAAATATCAAGTTGCAAATATAGAAAAACTTCGAAAACAATAGCCAAATTGAGGCAAAACATCAAATTTTATAATTGCTTTTGAAAAAGGACACTTTTGGCTTTATATTAACACAACATGCTATATTTTGAGATTTATATAAAAAGTAAGCTCCAGCAAATTATTTTCGAAATTTTGGGATAAAATTGGATGTCAACAATGACGGATCTGTTTTTTGTATATGTATGTGTATCGATCTGTTTCAAACTTTTGTATAGTTTGTGTAGTTTAATTATTAAAAAAATTATTACAGTAGTTTGTGTGTCTCTATGTTTTTGTTTGTACATGGGTGAGTGTATGTGCCTTTTTTCGATATGTATGGTGTGATGGAACAACTTGAAAAGCACTAAAACATTCAGAAATTGTGTCGAAACATTCTGAAACGGTGCTGAAACCATCTGAAACGGTGCTGAAATGGTGCTGAAACAGTCTGAAACGGCGTTGAAACACTATGATACAGTCTGAAATAGCGCTGAAACAATCTAAAACAACCGTTGAAATAGTCGGAAACGGCATTGAAATAGTTTGAAATGAAAATGTAAAAAATAATGTGAAACATTGCAAAAAAAATGTGAAATAGTTTAGAAACAGTGAAAAACAACGTACAAAGGGGATGAAATAATGGTGAAACAACCTAGAAACGACTAGATACTATCTAGAAATTGTTAGATACGGTGCAAAACAACCTAAAATGGTGCTGAAACAACCTGAAACAGTGTTGAAACAGTCTGATACAGTCTGCAACGGCATTGAAACAGTATGATATAGTTTGAAACGGCGTTGAAACAACTGTTGAAACAATCTGATACAGTCTGAAATGGAATTGAAACAGTATGGTACAGTCTGAAAGAGCTAGTGAAAAAGTCTGAAACAAAATGTAAAAAGTAATGTGAAACAACGCAAAAAAGGTGAAATAGTTTAGAAACAATGCACAAATAGGATGAAAAAATGTTAAAACAGTCTAGACACAACTAAATACAGTCTAGAAATAGTTAGATACAGTGCAAAACAATGCAGATACAACGAGATATGGCAAGATAATCGAGATACAGTTAGGTACGAGGTGGTTGAAAGTTGAGATACAATGAGATACGAGGTGGTTGGTAGGCGAGATACAGTTAGGTACCAGGTGGTTTGTAGTTGAGATATAATAAGATACAAGGCGCTTGATAGGCGAGATACAACGTGATACAGTTAGATACGAGGTGGTTGGTAGTTTAGATACAGTGAGATACAACGAGATACGATGTGGTTGGTAGTTGAGAAAGATCGAGATACGGCGGGATATAAGGTGGTTGAGGATGGGAGGAGGAAAGGTGAAATTGGGGGAAATGGGGGGAGTAAAAGTAAAATTAGGGGAAATGATGGGATCAAAAGTTAAATTGGTGGAAAGTGGGGGAGATAGAAGGTAAGAATTGCTGCATCCTGGGTCTCGAGCTGAATAGTCCCCAAGTACTTGATTCACCACCAGTTGTGAATTACTTCTCAACTCAACCTTTTCTATTCTCATTTCCTTGGACAATTCCAGTCCCGCTGTTACGGGCTCGTACTCCCCCTCATTGTTGTTTACTTTCTTAAACCTGATTGAGTGTCTCATGTTTTCTCCCCCAAGAGCTACCAGAACTATTCCAAGTCCCGAGCCCTTTGAATTAATAGCTCCATCCCTATAGAGTGTCCAAACCCCAAAAGCTGGCCCCTTAGACATTAAGTTCTCTTTTTCAGCCTTGGGGAGAATCTTAGCGCTAAAATCAGCCACGAGGTACGCCAACACTTGTGACTTTATGGTTGTTTGAGGCTGATAAGTGATGTCATATTAACCTAGCTCGACTGCCCACTTAGATAACATTCCCGACAACTCAGGCTTATGCGATATATTTCTCAAAGGAAAGGTAGTAACTATTAGGGGTGGGTGTTCAGTTCGTTTCGGTGTTATTTTTTTTCAAACTTTGGTTCGGTACTTCGTTATTCGGTATTTGGAAGTGTAGAAAAAACCGTAATTTTTATACATCGGTTCGGTTTATTTAGTTCGATATTCGGTTCGATACTCCAATTTTTTAGTTTAAACCAAAGTTTCTAGCCCAAAAAGAAAATTAGTACTATAGTTGTTAGGAAAGTGTCTAGCACTACTTGTAGGTATCTACTAAAATATGGGAACAAATCCAGGTGTATTTACAATGATTAAAGAAAGAGTCACTTTTGAAAAAGAAATTAAAAAAGAAAATTTATCGCAATTGCTGGCCATATTCCTGATGAGCGTTCTGGTCAATCTATCCTTTATGCGGTACCCCTTTTTCGTTTTTATGTCTATTAAATGTGTAAAGATTCAAGTTTATTGCATTTCTACTAGATGCACCTGTATCAACAAACTCAAATTCACCTACCCTGGTATTGATGGCCACCTTAACTATATGTTAAATAATATTATCAGTTTTACCAAAAACAAAGTTGCAGTTCTTCGGTTAACTGAAACTGAAGATCGAACCCGAACCGAAAAATCGAAGTACCGAACCCAAAGTACCGAATTAGTTTGGTTCGGCTTGGTACTTCGATTTTTTTGGTTTAGTGCACACCCCTAGTAACTACGGCTATGAGAAGACATTGAAAGTAGGGCCGAAGTTTTCGAGCAGTAACAACTAGGGCAAGTGCTATTTTTTCTAGATGGGAGGACCTGGTTTTGACATCGAGGAGTGTTTTGCTCACATAATAGATGGGTTTCTATTTTCCATCATCCTCACGAACTAGACTTCACTCACAGATACCTCGGACACGGCCAAGTTGACCAATAATGTTTCTCCATCTTTTGGCTTTGCAAGCAACGGTGCATTTGCCAAGTAATGTTCTTCAATGTTTCTTTGCACTCTGATGTCCATTCGAAGGCGATGTTCTTCTTTAAGATCGAGAAGAACTTGTGGTACCGCTCAGAGGACCTCGAGATGAATCTCCTCAAGATAGCAATCCGGCCAGTTAAGCGTTGAACTTCCTTAGTCCCCGAGAGCACTTCGGGGATTTCTTCATTCGGCTTTAATCTTTTCAGTGTTCGCCTCGATGCCCCGCTCAGTTTTTGGGCTTGGCTTGGGAAAGTTTTTGCCCAAAAGCACACTTCTCAAGGTTCAACTTCATATTGTATTGCCTAAAAATGGCAAAGGCTTCTCTCAAATGATCCATATGATCCTCTATCCGAACCAACTTGACTAGCATGTCGTCTATGTAAACCTCCATTGACTTTCTAAAGTAATTTTTGAACATTCGGCACACTAGTCTTTGGTATATTGCTCCATCATTTTTTAGTCCGAATGGAATCACATTGTAGCAATACGTGCCTCGATCAGTGATGAATGAAGTCTTTTCTTCATCCTTCAGGTCTATCAAGATTCGATTATACCCTGAGTATGCATCCAAGAAGGTCAATAGTTTGTGTCCAGTCGTGGAGTCTATCAACCTATCGATTTATGGTAACGTATATGAATCCTTGGGGCATGCCTTATTTAAATATGTGTAATCTACGCACATCCTCCATTTGCTATTTTTCTTTGGCAGGACCACAACGTTGGCGAGCTATTTGGGGTATTTGACTTCCCTCACGAAGCCATCGTTAAGCAACTTTTTCATTTCTTCTTTGATCACTTTTTTTCTAATGCCAGCATGTGGCCTTTTCTTTTGATTCACTGGATTATGGTGAGGGTACATGTTAAGTTTGTGTGTCATAATCTCCGGATCGATCCTAACCATATCGGCGTGGGACCACTCAAAGCAATTATTATTGGACTTCAATAATTCAACAACAACTTTCTTCAACTCTGGGTCCAACTCTGAGCTGACGAACACCTTTTTTTCTGGGAATTCCTCTGATAGTGCGAAGGATTCCAACTCCTTAACAATGAGTCCTCGGCCTTCTTCTTCCGAGGCTCTTGAATACGCACCAAGATCTTTTCCCGTACACCTTCTTGGGGATTCATTCTAATAGCTGAACCCCTTCCTTCCTCTGACCCTGGGTGTGTTGATTGCTATTTTGATGGTCCGTTTGGGATGACTCCACTCGTCATAGAAATCGAATAGCACTCCTTAGCTATTCGTTGTTCACCTCGGATCGAACGAATTCCCAAAAGAGTAGGGAACTGAAATAACATCGTGAAGAGTGGATGGCATGACCTCTATTGCATGAATCCAAGGTCTCCTGAGGATTACATTATAGGCCATGTCCTCAGGCATAAACTGAAACATGGTCTCTTTCACAACTCCTTCTGCATACATAGTGACTGTGATCTCACCCACTGTTTTCTCCATCGAGTTGTTGAAGCTGGTCAAAATGGTTGCCTTCGGGACTATAAGGTCTTTCAACTACATCATTTTCACTGCCCCATAGCTTATGATGTTCATCGAGCTTCCGGGGTCAACCAAGACTTGTTTGATATCAGAGTCATTGTTTCTTAACATACTGACCAAGGCATCGTGATGGGGAAACATCATCCCACAGAATCATCATCATCAAAGATAATTTCTTTACCCTAACTACTAATTTGAGTTCTTTTCTTCATCGTAATGGACAGCTTTGCGAATTTCTTTACAATGGCGAAGTTAACACCATTCACTTCTGAACCCCCCGTTATAACATTCGAAATCCTCTTAGGAGATGGGGCCCTCAGTGGTTGTCCATTCCCCCTATTCTTTGCAAAATTCACATTTTCTTTGTCTGTTAAATACTCCTTCAACATACCCTTCTTCAACAGATGGGCCACCTCGAGGCGCAGCGCCTTGCATTCCTCGATGAGGTGCCCATAGTCGGCATACTTATCGTGGTAGAGGGCGTGATCCCTCTTCCAAATGGCTGTTCTCATATCCTTCGGGAGTCTCACTCCCTTATCAGTCACTCCTTTCAATGCGTTTACTAACTCCGATTTCGATACATTAAAGTTGTATTCAGAGATGCGAGGCAGTTCTTTTCAACTCGGCAGCAGCCTTGATTACTGACATTGATGTTTCTTTCGATTGCCATAATTGCCAAATTGTCATCCATCGTTGGAAATTCCATTCTCTCCACTTGGAAGAGCTCGAGGAAGTTCTTAATAGGCTCCCTGAACCAGTGCCTAACCTCAAATATGTCCTCCTTCCACTTGAGGATCTTTTGTGCTCCGGTATGAGCTTTAATGAACAAATCAGCCAGCTCATTAAAATTCGAGATGGACTCGAAGGGTAGGTGCATATACCAGCGTAATGCTCATTTTTCTAAGGTATCTCCAAATTTCTTCAAGAACATGAACTCCTTCTCCATCGGGCTCAGATCATCACTTTTCGCCATGGTCATGAACTCAGCGACGTGATCATACCTTTTCAAGAAATGTAGCTTGAAATGTTTTGGGATGAGGGCTGGGCAGCCTCAAGCTTGTAAGCTTGCTATCTACATTTATCGATATCCAAGACTCTTTGACTCTTCCTCTTTCCGGGGACATTTTCGAGCCATTTTTTGAATTGGGGTTCGAAATGTTTTGTTCACTTCTCAAAGTTTACCGAGACGCTTTTTTCCGCCACAATAGGGGCCGCTCCAAAAGGCATATTGCCACGTGGAGAAGTCCCTGAGCCTCCATACATAGCCCTGTTTGGAAGTTCTCCTGTTGTCGCGCCTGTAGGAATAAAGTTCGGGATGCCTCCAGTAGGAGCCACGGGTGGAGTGTTGGTGGGAGTGGTATTGTTTCTTGTATTTCCTGAGATGGCCTGCAATGAACTACAAAACTCAGCGTTGATGATTGCTTGCTCTGCAAGCTGCCCCTGAATTTGTTACAAAACGTTCATAACATATGCGCTAAATAAATCATTTGACCCTGATGACGAGGAATCAACTGGAGGTGGAGGAGGTGGAGGAGCATGTGTTCCATCACCTGGCGGAGGTGGAGTTGCAAATGCTCCACCACCAGATTGCTCATCGGAGCGCGGTTGATTTTTAACACTTTCATCATTATCAGCCATCGTTAAGAATCAAAGATGTAAACGTGAACAAACGTGTCGTACAACTTTGGAACAAAGCATAATTTCTTGATCCCCATAGACGGTGCCAATTTGTATTGGCCTAAATTGGATTAGGTCAATCAATCAAATTTGTAAGGGGTTTACACATAATACGTTGTATCAAAGTTGATAAAATAAGTAAATTAGAGTAAACAGATGAATAATAAGAACACCAAATGAATAATTTCAATATAACGGTTTTGGGAATACAATTGGATAGAGTTTCAGTGTGTATTTCTGAATGCTTTTACAGGATAAAAATAATGTTATTTATAGCCTATTACTCCAAGGGCAATTAAGGCCTTTAATCCACGTTCAGATCGTGGATTTGCCCACGACTTCTCCCATTAAATGCTGAGTTAATGGGCAGAGATTGTGAGGCGACTATTCCGCTAAAGTTGAACAGCCCTCGAGGCTTGGGTCACTCACCTCGAGGTGATGAGCTTTCCGTCCCCTGAGGCGACTTCTTTCTCGTGGCCTGCAGAAGACTTTGCCTTTGGGATGTCACCTCGAGGGCTACGTTTTTTGCCTAAGGGAAACTTGTAAATTGTTGTGAAATACATCTTGAGCCATGCACCCAAGGCGCCACACGTGCAAGCCATATTTTACCCAATGCTTCAAGTAGCCATTTTATGATTTTTACTTTTAAATATAGTCAAAATTGTATAACTTGTCAATCAAGTAGCCATTTTATGTTAACAGGCATATAGCCAGCTTAAGCACAACTTTAACCACTTAATCACTTTTAGGGCTGATTGGGATAAAACCAATGCAGAAAATTATAGTTTTTTTTAATATATAAAAGTACAAGTTTTAGAAGTTATTTATAAAATATAGCAGGACACAACAAATTTTGGCTAAGTTTTAGGAATGGATAATTAAACAGATCCCCAAAGAAGAAAACACTGAGGCTGATGCCTTAGCCAATTTAGGCTCTGCCGTCAAAGAAGAACACTCGGGGACTGATTTTATTGTTCGGCTCTTTTCATCTACTGTGGAAAGGATTAAGTTGAAAGTTAATTCAGTGAGTAATACTTGGGATTGGCGCAGCAAGTTTATCTCTTACTTGAACACGGGAACTCTTCCAGCAGATAAGAAGGAAGCCAAAAAGCTTAGGACACAAGCAGCCTCTTATTTGATGATTCGAGGGCAGTTTTACAAGAGGATGTATTGTGGCCTGATGGCAAAATATTTAGGTCTGGGGCAGACTTTGTACGTGATGAGAGAAGTACACGAGGGTGAGTATGGTAACCACTCGGAAGAAAAATATCTGGTGTGCAAATTGCTTCGGGCAGGTTATTATTGGCCAGACATCAGTGCAGACACTAAGGCCTTCGTGAAAACATATGACAAGTGCCAGAAACACATTTGAATGATTTACCAACAGGCCGAGCCTCTATATTTGGTCATGTCACCATGGCCTTTTATGAAGTGGGGGATGGACATAATTGGACCACTTCCAAAAGCTAAAAGAAGTGCTCGGTTTATCCTAGTGCTGAGTGATTACTTCAACAAATGGGTAGAAGTAGGGCCTTTTGCTCAAGTTAGACAAAAAGAGATAATTAGTTTCATCTGGAAGAACATCATTTTTTGATTCCGTGTCCCAAGAGATCACAAATGACAATGCCCCTCAATTTATCGGCTCAAATGTCACAATTTTTCTCAATAAATATGGCATAAAGAGAATTGTGTCAACCTCATATCATCCAAGTGTGAATGGTCAAGATGAATCTTTGAATAGGGTAATTATTGAGAACATCAAGAAAAGGCTTGATGAAGGAAAAGGCCCGTGGCCCGATGAATTTCCCGGGGTGCTATGGGCAATGCGAACTACTGAAAAGAATAGCACCTGCAAAACCCCTTTTGCTCTCGCCTACGGGATGGATTCATTGATCCCTGTGGAAGTCGGTGAACCCAGTCTTTGGTATGCTCATACTACCGAAGAGTCAAATCAGCAAGCAATGCGTGTGGCGCTAGATTTGCTTAATGGAAAAAGAGAACTAGCTTTGGTTCGACTGACGGCTCAAAAGAGGCAAATCGAGGCCTATCTTAATAGGAAGGGCAAAATTAGATACTTCAAAGTTCGAGACTATTTGTTGAAGGCCTCGAATCAATCTACTAAAGAAAAAAATGTTGGCAACTTCACTGCAAATTGGGAAGGACCCTATCGGGTTAAAACAGTTGTTGGCAAAGGATCCTATAAGCTGGAAGATTTGAAAGGCGAACTAGAACCCTCGAATTGGAATGTTTCTAATTTGTAGTGGTATTATTTCTGACACCGAGGTATGTTACCCTTTGTCAGCAAATTTTCACCTACGGCAACGAGCCATAAATGCTCCAATGCTTAGGTCGAAGAATTCTAACTGACCCTCCGTTTTTCCTTGCTTGACCTTTTCAGGAAGCGGAGGGAACAAATTGCAGTGCTCGGGTCCTCATCAATTCGCACCCAAACACTAGGGGATGTAAGGGACGGTGTGAAGTCAAGTTCGACTCAAAGCCTCTCGTACCGGGGACTGTAAACAAACCCGAAGACTAGCTATCTACATATCGGGGACTGTCACCTGAATATCTTAGTATTTTGTATTTATTGCCCAGTAGCGGCTATTTTTTAGAAATTTGCCTAAATCTAGCCTCGACTAGGTTTATGTACCGCTTGTTATGGCTTATTATTATATAATGAAAACCCAACATCTCTTTGTTTCAATATCTAACTCCCGAAGTTATATATTTCAATTGAGATTATCTTTTTATGCCACTGCTCGGGACGAGATGTCGTTCTAAGCTAACATCGATTTGTCCTAAATTTTATTTAAGTCTTGCAAGCAAAAAAATATTCTAAGTGACCTGTCGCACTTTTAAACAAAGTAAAGGCTAATACTTAGAAGTAAAAGTAAAATTTCATTGAAACAAGCCTGAAGGTCCAAAAACTTTTCATACATTCAGGCCCGAAGGCCACAACAAAAACAAAAGGAAGAAACGAAACAATTAAGCATCGGGATCATCTTTCCCCTCGGAAGTCCCATCATCGTTGTCTTCTAATTCTTCATCCTCGGCCTCTTCCTCGCTTGAACCTTAACTTGAAGGGAGATCATCTATGATGACTTGAGCTTGGGTCGCCTTACTCTTGGCTTTGGCAATCTCATCATCCAAGTCCATCTCTCCAGCTTTGCATTGCTCGAGGGATTTCAGTCGGGTTTGGATGATGGCCCAACTTTTGTCTAGCTCGGCCCTCGTGGCCTTTGCCTTGAGCTTAGCCTCCGTAGCAGCTTCCTTGTCGCTGAAGCGCTCAACCTCAGCCTCGAGTGTATGAATCTTCTCCGGTTGACTCTCCAAGTCTTTTATTACCAGAAATGCTCGGTTAACTTGTTATGATGCTCACGAGAGGTCTTAGAAAACTTGGCATTGGCACGATCCAACTCACCACGAAGCCTTTCGACTTTGGTGATTAGCCTCGAGCTCTCACCCCTATGGCTCTCATTCAGAGCTTGTATTTTCACCTCGGAGGCGGCGGCGATTTCACGAAGATCTGACCTGTACTTTGCCAATTGAGCTTCCAGCTCAGAGATTTGGGTTTTGTACCATGCCTTTTAGCAGTCCCAAATGTCACCTATGCGTCGCAGGCTTGCCTCTCGGTCACGCTAAACTTTCATCGTCTTAAGCGAGAATAACAGGCACTGGAAAAGGTTTGAAAACTGATCGGAGCATGAACGTTAATTGTAGAGGAAAATTATGAGTGTTGGAACTTACCCGAGTAGCGGTAGCAGTGGAGCATGCCATCATCGACGTCGAGTTTATATGCTTGACAAGACCTTCTTTTTTTGGCCCGAGCAGTTGAGTAAGACTCAGAGCAACGTCGATCGATCCATCAAAGAGGCACATATATGAAGGGATTTCGACCCTCCTTATAGCCCTCTTAGAAGCATTGGCACTAGAAGGCTCGGTGTTGGCTCGAGGGGCAGTTGCAGTCACCCTTTCTCCAGACAAGGGGAAGGTTGGCTCGACCTCACCAACCTTTGCTTTACATTTGGCTTTTTCAGCCGCATGGTCAGAACCCTCGAGATCTACCACTTCTATATTTTTGGGGACCTCGGACCCCTCTTCATCTGGTTCATCCCTCAACTTGAACTAGGATTCAGTAATAGGCTTGTTATTTTTCGCCTCGGTACGATGGCGCATTCCTCGAGTCGACTTCTCTGAGGCCCCTCTTTTCCTTTTTGAATTTCCAAAGGGATAAGTTGGAGGCTTAGAAGAAAAAGAGGAATATGTTGTGATAGAAGTGAAATGGCCAATAAATGTGTTGTCATCACCTTTGGAAGAGGATCCTTGGCCAAATGAGCCCTTCGAAGATTTAGATTATAGGATGGTGTCAGCTAAGCTTGTAATCTTGGCTAGGCTAGCACTAGCATCAAGAACTTCTTCTTTCTTCTTCTTCCCTTTTTTTCTCTTCTTTCCCTTAGGCTTGGTATCAGCCGCCTTGTTGGGAAAACCTGCAAAAGACAGGGCAAAATCAGCGAAAAGCAGACCTCAAGTGACCTCTATAAGAGACTAAAATTGTGACAAACTATTCACCGTATCTCCTACACGCCCACTTGTTTCCCGCCTTGAAAGCTATGCTCAACCAAGTTCTCTTAGGTCGAATTCAAGCTTTAATCATCGCTCTATCCAAATCGCCTAAGTCAACTGGGGGGTCGACTGGAACTTTGTTTGCTGCAAAAGTCGGAGCATGGAATGAAAGTTAGCTTGAGGTTAGAGATGAAGGATAGATAATTTATACAAAGGATTACTTACATTTGTTGTTCAACACCTCGGGAAACCTAGGCTCAGCAGACAGCTGGCTTGTTTGTATGAGAATATAGCGGTCGAACCAGCCTCCGTCTTCTGTGTCTTCACTTTTTCGAAGGAATGAATACTTGCTCCGAGGATTCAAAACCACAACCCCACCTTTATGGAAGGAAAGGTAAAAGAGAGAGATCAAATGATGAAAAGTGAAAGGCACCTCAGCCTTTCGACTTAACAGACCTAAACAATGAACGACTCTCCAAAGCTCGGGGCCAAGCTAGGCCAAGCAGAGGTTGTACGTTCAGCAAAATGTATCAATTATCCCATGAACAGGGAGGGAAAATCCAATTGTTAAAGGGTTACGGTATACGAAGGAAAGGCCCTTTGCATGGTCCAAAGTGCTACCTCGAGACCCTAGTTGCAATCTCTCCAAACCAAATCCACATGGGCTTGAGTAATCAGGGTCGGCGTAATTTGCACCAGAACATTTCTATTTTTCTCTTAGAGAGCATCCTACTGAACTTGTGACTTGAAGTCCTTTTCTATGTCGAAGCTCGAAGGAATAATTTGATAGGGCTCACCCTTTTCAGTAGAAATCTTCTTCGGCTTCGAAGACTCTGCCTCGGCTCCGCCAACTGCACCAGCTTCATGATGCCGGGCAACCCGTTACTAGACCCTTCACTCGGAGTCAAGCTAAGAAGGTTCAAGAGGTGCATTTATACTTGGAGAGAAAACGGCTTGAAGATGGAAGCGATTGGAAGCCGTACCGAATGATCAAGGTGCAAGCACCAAGCCTAGAAAGCCCAGGCGCTCTGCCCAGCCCTCCAGGGGCTCCGCCCTGAGGAGACACAGCTGAGGCACTCCGCCAGCTCTGGGGCGCCCCGCCCAGGCCACCCCACTGACCAATTTCTCAGGCGCTCCGCCCCCTTTGCTGAAGAACAGGAATTTTACTTATGTTAAGACTATTTTGACCCTACGTGGTCTTTTATCTTAAAGCCTAAGTGTGGGCACTTTAGTCCTTTTACTTAGTGCCTAAAAACCCTTATAAATAGCTAGATAACTTATTTCATTCATTAGCTAACTTTGATGATTAAAGAACCTTGTTAAGAGTTGAACTCTTTGTTGAATGAAAAAACCTTTGATGGGACTTGTCTTCCTCTAGCAGATCTAGATGAATTCCAATCCCCCCCCCCCCCGATCATTCTACTAGCGTGCTCACATTAGCTCGAGGGTAGTTGCCTAGTGTAGGTGTTCTTGATAATCTCTCGGGGTGTAACGGAACGAGTTTTTCGTTGCTACTTGATATTTTAGATGGAGTTACGTCTCGCTCTTTATCTTGTTTATTTTTCCGCGTATTTCCCTACATCATTTGGTATCAGAGCAAGGCTTGGGTTTTATTTTCACAAACCCCCGACCTTTGGTTCTCCATGCCTAGTATCTTCTTTTAGTTTTCTTGATGTTCAAGTTATAAGAAAGAAGAAAAATACAAAAAAAAATATAAAAGTGAAAAATACAAAAATTGTCGTAACTTTTTGGTGTGATCGAATCTTGTTATGAGTGTTATAGATTATTGATTCTTCTTGAAAACCCGTCGTTTTGATACCAAAAACACGTGGTTTGGATTGGAATCATGAGATTTGAAAATTTGAAAACCCCAAAATTGTTAAACCCTTGTTCTTGATGATTTTGGATCGATTCATGGGTTTTTTGGTTGTTGATCATTGATTTGATTATTGAGGTTTGATCTACATTGAAAAACTAACAAATAGAATCAAATTTCGTGTGATTTGGAGTTCAGTAACACCAAGTTTAAAGAATCGAAATGTTACACCTCGTATGTCAAAAATGATGTATATCGTTCTAATGACATGTTAAGAATGATTTAAGTGATCTTAAAGTCATAATTGGACCATATATGACTTTTATATGTTGAACATAAAGGTTGGGAAAAATCAGATTTAAGTTGCGGAAAAACCGACTAACGATTTGCCTTTTAACGGAGCTTTTTCAGTAATTAATCCGTGTGATATATGAGGTCTTTTGGAGACATATGATATTCCAAATTGAAGGTATTGGAGTGTAGTTTCCAAAACTTTTGACGGTTTGTTCATACAATGTCTGGATAAAAAGATATGAGTATCAGAAATCAAACTACAAAAAGGGACATAAGCGCAAAAGAGGGCTAGAAATGAAATATTTTTGTTATAAAAGAGAAATCCTTCATTTTCTCGAAATTTTCAAACCCACGTTATAAACAGACCTCTCTGGAGTTTGAATCCATTTTTTTTTTTTTTTGAAGATACCTCTGCTACTCCCACCTCCTCTACCACCACTTTGTGAACTTCTAAAATATGTTTCAAGTCGTCCTCTATACCGGCTCAACCGTGGACGTCCTTGTGAACGAGTGTATCGAGGGTTCTGTAAAATAGTTGCATCACCCTCACCCACACTTACAGGGTCAATGTAAACATCAACCTCATTCAATTCTTCCAATGGGACCAATTGCTTGATAATTTCATCATTCCAATTTGAAAGATCATGCTCAATTTTGATCATCATATATTTGATATATTTCCTCTTCACCTCACTATCCAATGCCATATCACAATTCCGCTCAAAATGCTTTAGCAGATCCTTGTACATCATGTACTCGGAAGCCATATTTGGGGATAACCTCCTAAAAAGAATCGCTTCAAGTGTGGACGAATAACATCTTTTCTCCACCTATCCAAAATATACCTTTGGTCAATAGTTTCAATTCTTTTGTGAGACAAAACCTTGAGTATATGACAGCATAGATATCCTCTACTTTCAAACCATTTGCAGGAGCAACTAAGATATTCACCAATAGCCGTGTACCTAACAGTGAAGAAAAATGGTTCTCTATGGGTAAAACTTCTCTTTAAATAATCAGTAATACTGTATTTCTCCACGCCAGGTTCTGATTCATCATCCTCAAGGGGGATGATTTCACAATGCACGTGCTTCTGAATTTGCTTTTGGAACAATTCAAATATTTCGCGAGCATAACAAGCTTGAAGTTGTGCCTCCCACGGGAACTCAGACAAACATTTCAATTCAAAACAATTTGACCTATATTCTACTTCCATCTCTTTCTCATACTTATCTCTTATGGTCAACTCATATTGATGAACAAATTACTTAAGAGTGCTTTGACGGGTGATAAATCCATCAAAGAAAGCATGCATTCCTTCACTTCTTTGAGTAGACAACATCTCTGCCCAAAAATGATCATCTAGGTATGCAGGAACCCATTTTTTCCTTTCTAAATAAAGCTTAAGAAACCACTCTCTTCCATTCAAGTTGTATTTTTCAATGTATTCATCCCATATATTCTCAAACTCAATTGTAGTAATGCTTTCAAGCACCATGGCCTTAAATTCTGACTTTGCTCTTTTTGAATCACTAACCCCGCTTAACCTCACAGGCAACTTAGAGAATATATGCCATCCACAATATCTATGTACCGTACTAGGCATCAATTCATGTAAAGCTGCCTTAATGCTTTCACACTGGTCAGTCAAGATAGCATTTGGACAAACATCACCCATGGCCCTAAGACATGTAGAGATCACCAACAAGTAACATCCAATATCCTCATTAGACAGGAGAGCACAACCCAAAAGTATGGATTTTGTATGCTGATTGACACCAACAAACGAAGCGAATGGCATATTATACCGATTCACTAGGTATGTTGTATCTAAACATATAACATCATGGAACATATCATATGCCACCTTTGAGTGAGAATGCACCCATACGACGTTACGAATCCTACCTATACTATCAACATCAATTGAGTAGAAAAACTCCCTATCTTTTTGTTGTATATCGGTAAGGAACCTTAGTAATGCTTGTGCATCCCCTTCTTGCAATTCAAACTTCCTACTATTCATAATATAATTTCTACAGTCCTTAGGTGTGCAACCCAAATTCTCCGGCCCACCAGCAAGCATTTCAGCTACTCTTATGTTCTTGAATGGTCCTACGCCGACTAGATCATTGGCTTTAAACCATCTCTTGAGAGAACTACTAACCTTCCTGTGACCTGCCATAAACCGTGATAGTGATGGTTCCAATTTATGATTATGAGTTCTTATAACTTTAGAAACACGACATGATCCATCTTTTTCCAAAATTCTATTGATTCTAGCCATACAATATATTCTTTTGGCAGATGTCTTATGTTTTGGTTTCCTAGACCCATCACAACCAAATTGCACATCCCTATCACCCCCTTTTTTTATTGCACGTTCTTTTGACAATAAAAAACCCTAATAATCTTGCATGCGCTTTGTAAAATTCAAACATATATTCAGTACCTTTAAACCTCATTCCAGGAAGTGGCCCTATAGCTAGATCATCTTCACATATCTCATCACCCATTTCCCTGTCCTCTCCACTTTCTAACACTTCAGCAACTTCAACGTCAAAATTATTATCATCATCTGACACGACCCGGAATCCGGTTAGGCCGTGCGGGCACCCGACATCTTCCCCTAGACCCGTCAGGCGAATCCTTACCAATTAAATTAGGAAAATAAATATAATAAATCAAAAATAAGGATAAGTCCTAAAAAAAACACATGGCATACTGATACCTCTAAGATGTACAAAAGAAATTACAGCTGACTACCCAACATACTAGGTTTAGGGCTATCCAGACTAGACATCTAAGAGTACAAAAGAATACAGATACCTCCTGAAGGGAGCAAAATGTAGCTGAAATAATAAACAATAAACTGGTGGCCATCCAGAATAAAAGCTGGCTCACCCTGACAGCTAAAGTCGTCTTCGCTCCTGAACAACGTGGCGAACTCAATTCTGGAGCGAACCTGCCAAAACGAAATAAATAGACAAGAACAAACAACAAACAAGGGTGAGTCAAAAGGACTCAATAAGTGGGGCAGACTAGCCACCTCAAGAATAGGATAGCTAGCAATGGAGAAAAGAAACAGATAAAAAAAATTTCTCTTATTTAAATTATGAAAAGGCAGAGCCAAATAATAACTAGAAACACGTATGGAATCACAAATTCATTAAAACCAGGAACGTAAGATAACCAGAACATATCAACAATCAGAAATACATCATGTTGCGGCGTGCAACCCGATCCATATATTCATCATGTTGCGGCGTGCAACCCGATCCATATATTTATACCGTTGCGGCATGCAACCTGATCCCAGCAACTCAAAATACGAGCCAGAAATACATAGGCAAACTGAAATGTGTCAACAATATGGTATACATACCGCATACACAAAACACAGCATGATAGTCACACAATAGTCAGCACGCGGTGCAATCAAATGGGATGAATGCAGTATGATGCAATGGTGTCACATGTGCCAAATAGATGGAGCGGAATCCTCCTGCTTTGAGGGCGGAATCCTCCTACCCTCAATATGATGCAATGGAGCGGAATCCTCCTGCTCCGAGGGCGAAATCCTCCTACCCTCAATATGATGCAATGGAGCGGAATCCTCCTGCTCCGAGGGCGGAATCCTCCTACCCTCAATATGATGCAATGTAATGCATATGAATGACATATAATGCATATGAATGCAATGTGATGCAATAATAACCCTTCACCGGCCTCTTATCGACAACCGGGAAGTAGATGCCAACTCACAGACAGAGTACAATGCTCAGATCCTCAATGCAATACCAACAACAGGACACAACATATAATATACAATGTAAATTCAAAGCTAAGGCGTAAGGAATACGCCTATCAGCAGCTACACACGTAAGGAACACGTGGTATTAAATCCACGAGGCCAGGTGCCCTCCAAAGAAATGGATATAAACACTTACCTTGTTACAAAGTTAGTAAATCCACTCAATAACCGCTTGTCCTTTGGTTTCATTGCAAAACGATCCCACTCTATTCAATAAGCAGAAAAATATATCAAATTAGGCTAAAGGCTTTATTCCTAACATCTTAGAGCAATCCGGTTAGGAACCAATACGCAGGCCAGGCCTATGTACAGGATTTAAAGTCACATAACCAAACCCTAAATAAATTACATTTATATGTTGCCCATAACTCACTGAGTATGAATATATAATCAATTACATTATCGGGGTCCATTTGACCCTTTAATCTATTAATTGAATTTATTAAAACGATGTCTAAGATTTCAAGTTTTACCGTTAAAATATATTCAAACACATGTAATAAACTCAAATAATGCATTAAGATCATTACCAGAATGTTTCGGGGTAAAAACTCTACTATTTTCCCGGCTCTTTTCGTATTTTCTGGCATTTTTTCCTGCGTTATGTCTTGTTTCTCCTTCTGCGTTTTCATTTCATATTTATGTACTCCATTTATGTTTCTGCACTCCATTTATGTTTCTGCTTACTTATAGAAAGGGTGGACTAAAAGTCTACCGCCTCTTATCTTTCAATTTTTTGTCTTTTCCTTTTTCCTTTTTCATTTTCTTTTATTTTCTTTTTTTTTTCGTGACAAAAATTAAAACGGTACCCTACGATATTCGAAATAATTCCAACTTTTACATACAAGTTATTCAAAATATATGTAACATACTCACGAAAGCGGATCTCAAATCGGACTCCCGAAACTCAAGATGAGAATTTAAATGTAAAAAAGTCAAATTATTTAACTTTCGGCATTTTAGCGGAAACTAACCGAACAACATCGAAATTCACTTTCGAAAGTTCACAAAAGTCACAAATAATCATACGAACCTAACGAAGCTTTCGGATTTCGAATCGGAGCTCATTCGCCAAAACCGAGCTCAAAAATCTCTTTTTAATATTTATCGACAATAAAAATTGAAACATCTTTCCGATGCCTACCAAACGAGGTCTGATTTAGCTCAAATTTTACAGATAATTCTCAATGGGCCTTATAAATATTTTAAAATTATCGGCACGCCAATCGGGGTCCTAACTTCTGAAACGACTAACCGAGGTCGTTTCATTCTCTTCCACTTAAACTCCCGTTGGTCCTCGAACGAGCCTAAGTTTAAAGAAAAATTTGCACAAATAACAAGAAAACTTGCACAACCTTCACAAGCTACTCCACGGGCCTTATCTCCTAATTACAGGATCAGAATTATATTACGCACATCGTACTTTTGGAATAAAATATATCTGGATAATATGGTAATACCATTGCACAGCTTATTCTAACTAAGCTAGTCCTTCCTCGATCACGAGAAGAGATTTCTATATTTTCAAAACAAAGATATACGAAACTTTGAATGGGTTAACATGATTCAGCTGACAATTACCTCTTCGATATAGAACAGGTCGATGGAACTAAGTATTAGCTCACGCTTGATACAATAGGGGAAGCTTTTGAAGTACCTTGTCACTACTCACTATAGAAGATTTTATGCAAGCTATATTATTTTTACGAATGCACTATGCAACATCTCAGTTGATTTTAGTGTTGTTCCGCAAGCTCCTTGTGGGAATGTAGTTACTCATATCCTAATGTATGTCAAAGGTTCATCTAAACAGGGTCTATCATGTAAGGATAAGGATCATGCAAATACTACTGGATAGTATGATGCAGACCAGGAATGATCTTTAGACAGAACATCTACTTCAAGGTATTGTCTTTGAATTGGAAATATTATGACTTGAAAAAGTGAAAATGAAAGAGACATGTAGTTGGACCATGAGCTGAGGCAGAATACCAGCAACAAAGTTGATTACATGTGCACTTATAACGCTAAAGTAACTTCTTAAAGTGTCGAGGGTTGAAAGAGATATACATACCAATGATGGATTGTCGACAAGCTGCACTAGACCTTTAACTCTAAATTTCCATGAAGTAAAACAGTGTCAGTATGAAGATCCAGTTCTAGTTGAATACAGACAGATAGCCAGAAGAAAACCGGAGTCACCATACAGGGTTACTACTGACGGTGTTCTCATGTATAAAGATAGACTTTGTGTTCCTGATGTTGCAGATTTACGTGGACAGATTATGATAGAGGCACATTATTCCAAATACATTGTTCATCTAGGTGCGCCTAAGATGTACTCTTATGTTAAGCAGATTTATTGGTGGGACAGAATGAAGTGTGACATAGCAGAACTTGCGGCTCAGTGTTCTTATTGCCAGCAAGTTAAAGTTGTGTCATCTTTCCAGACTTTATGCTTTCAGCAGATAGGTACGTATATACGATCAGGTCGCCAGCTTATCTCTAGCATTAATAGATTATTAGTTGGCTTAGCAATGATCGACACTCATTGTAGGTTTCTGTCGTGGTGCCTAGGTTGGATCGTGACAAAAGTGGTATCAACACCTTAGAGATTTAGCATTACCATTTCAGTATTTGGAGGAAGACTCCTCCACTTAAAGCACAAACATGCAGCTATTTGAATAGGAATAACCATCCTCGCACAGTCTGCTGGACTAAAGAAGATTTAGCTAAAAGCTGAACGTAGGCAAACCTAAGCTACCAACTACCCTTTCGAGTTGCCAAATAGCTGCAACTCTCGAGTCACAACTCCATATATTTTCTATAAGCACCACCGCTTGATAGCTCAATTCATGGGTCGGACGACACTCTCCATTACCCTTAGTAGCCTTGAAATACAATAATGTGCTTAACCAGCTACCTTGGCGCGCACTCTGGCTCAACGTAGGGAACGTCACAATAGGTTACTGACCGCCTAAGCTCACCAGTGCCGGATGAAGAAGAAATAGAAATGGACCGAGGATAGAAATAATTAGAGCTTCAGGAAGCTCATTTTCTTATTTACGTGGCTACCAGAGCTAAAGTACTTTAGAGTTAGGCTAGCCAAAGAACCACAATTGAGGAAATAGACATTAAATGAGCTTTATGGAACGACGTCCATTAACCTCCCAATAAGAAGGTAACTCTGACAATTTACTAGAAACCCTTTTGTAATCCAGATAAGCTCATGGGATAACATGACTTTACTAGCGTTTTGAACCCAAAAGGAGATACGTAGATCAAATATTACTTACTAACCACTTTACACCGGAAAAACAATGACACTTTCTGATGGTGACGAATAAGAATTCCATCATCCTACCGACACTAACTTCCAAAGAGAGGTAGACTGACTTGACATTCTAACAGAATGAGGCACAACAAAATGCCAGGCAACAATATCGATACTCACTCACAAATCTCTCACATTTAAACCAGATAAACTAGTAGGGTCATCGCAAATGCCAGGAATAAATCATATCAGAAGCTCACCCCTCTACCGCAACTGATTCTTAATAGAAACGACATCCAAGGAAACCATCGAAACATGATAAGACACACCATTTCTAGATCGATCGAAAGAATCAAATCTTACTCACATATGAGGGAGGACGAAATACTTGGCTCTACTACCTCGGATGCCTCAGTATCCTGCCAGACTAGCAGTTCATAGAACTGCCTCTGCCGCTGAGCTAAGCCACTACCCTGATAATCACCTTCTGAAGAACCACTGCCACCACGCTGTCAACCTCTATTGGATGGTGGCATTTCTTTTGCTGATTGAGATCTAAATGAAATCGCCTGCGACTGTGCAAGTGTCTGATGACAAGAGAAAGGACGACTGCCTACTTACCGGAATAAGGGAGAAATCCACCAAAGATGACAGGCTCGCGACAATGATAATACCTTTTCGCTGAAAATGGAAGCTGGAAAGATTGTTGATAGCTACAAAGAGAAAAACTGGGTCTAATATTGACGAACTATTGGCACACTCTAAGAATCGCGTGACACAAGCTGAGATGACCTGGAAGGTGACCTCCCAAAATAATCAGAGCTCTTACCTCCAAATGAGGTACCATGGTTACCCACTAGGGGCACGGGATCTCTTGCTCTCCTGCTCTAACTCTTCCCTTTCTAACTTATGGTATGCCTAATACCTCTGAGCAATATCAACAACGACATCAAGTGAATTTCAAACCTCAATTTCTAGAGCCATCTGTGATCTCAAGGAGGGAGAAAGGTCATCAATAAATCATTGAATATCTCGAACGGCTCATGGACTAGTTCTAATGCATATTCAGCCATTCTATAGAATTCAATCTCATATTCTGAAACCAACAGACTAACCGACAGGCTACCCTGTCCAATCTACTCAAACTAGCAACACTTTTCATCTCGCTCGCTACTCGAAAGGAACTTTTCCACGAATCTAGAAGAAAAAATCGAACCAAGTCAGCGAATAAGAGAGCGGTCCGCCAATCAAGGGCTGGACCTTGAAACTGGAAAGCAAAATAATCAACACCATACTGCTCGATATAATCAAGAGCCTGAAGGATACGCTGACATCATTGTATTTTAAAAATTTACACAGGGATTATCTGATGCATGGCTTAAGAATATCGGAAGGCTCAATTGGGTAAAATAATGTTGCCTTTTCAAATACTCGGACCGAGCCATTACTCGGGCTAGCTAACCTGCCAGAATAACTAGAGGCACAACACATGCTGGCTCCGGAACATACTTTACTGCAGCAATATTAAGAACTGGAATATAAGCTCCCTAAGACTGAACATCTGCATCTGCGGCAACCTAATAAGCTTCCAAGCAAATAATAGGTTTTTGCGGTATCTGCGTCACCAAAATTCACGTCAAAGCACCGTAGAGAGCCAAGGGAACCACAAGGCACTGCTCCCTTGCCCATCGCGAGCTCGTACTACTGGACCTCCGTAACTAGATCATCAGCACGATCAAAACTCTCGGGGCTTCGTCAGTGCTAACCCCAGGCTAGACTGCTTCGTCTTGAACTCATATTGCTTGCTGATTTGTCGCACGAGGGTTCACAATTACCACGAAGAAATTAACGAATTAACGAAAATACTTTTGAATCCTAGGCCGATACACGTTCAAAAATGAAGAAAGTGAAACTTCCTAAATGCCATCATAGCTTCTCGTAGCTAAATACGGACATCTGCGTACCCATCAGCGAGACTCTACTAGACACTGTCTTAGTCTGGATAGACTCTAAACCGGGCTCTAATTCCAACTGACACGACCCGGAATCCGGTTAGGCTGTGCGGGCACCCGATATCTTCCCCTAGATCCGTCAGGCGAACCCTTACCAATTAAATAAGGAAAATAAATATAATAAATCATAAATAAAGACAAGACTTAAAAAATACATGGCATACTGATACCTCTAAGCTGTACAAAAGAAATTACAGCTGACTACCCAACATACTAGGTTTAGGGCTATCCAGACTAGACATCTAAGAGTACAAAAGAAGACAGATACCTCCTGAAGGGAGCAAAATGCAACTAAAATAATAAATAATAAACTGGTGGCCATCCAGAATAAAAGCTGGCTCACTCTGACAGTTGAAGTCGTCTTCGCTCCTGAACAACGTGGCGAACTCAATCCTAGAGCGAACCTGCCGAAACGAAATAAATAGACAAGAACAAAAAACAAACAAGGGTGAGTCAAAAGGACTCAATAAGTGGGGCAGACTAGCCACCTCAAAGAATAGGATAGCTAGCAAGGGAGAAAAGAAACAGATAAAAAAAATTCCTCTTATTTAAATTATGAAAAGGCAGAGCCAAATAATAACTAGAAACACGTATGGAATCTCGAATTCATTAAAACTAGGAACGTAAGATAACCAGAACATATAGGTATCCCGAACATATCAATATTCAGAAATACATCCTGTTGCGGCGTGCAACCCGATCCATATATTCATCCTGTTGCAGCGTGCAACCCGATCCATATATTTATACCGTTGCGGCATGCAACCCGATCCCCGCAACTCAAAATACGAGCCAGAAATACATAGGCAAACTAAAATATGTCCACAATATGGTATACATACCGCATACACAAAACACAACATGATAGTCACACAATAGTCAGCACGCGGTGCAATGAAATGGGATGAATGCAGTATGATGCAATGGTGTCACATGTGCCAAATAGATGGAGCAGAATCCTCCTGCTCCGAGGGCGGAATCCTCCTACCCTCAATATGATGCAATGGAGCGGAATCCTCCTGCTCAGATGGCAGAATCCTCCTACCCTCAATATGATGCAATGGAGCGGAATCCTCCTGCTCCGAGGGCGGAATCCTCCTACCCTCAATATGATTCAATGTAATGCATATGTGATGTTTGGCATTTTATGCCTATATTTCCTTAATATTTCCTCACGTTTGGATAGTCTATTCGCTCGTTTTCTAGTTTATGAATATGGTTTTACACTGATTTTATGTCGTGCGTGTGTAGGTTGTTACGCAGTGTAATTGGAGCTTTTAGGAGCATGATTGAGCGAGAAAAGATTGGATTTTGATTGAGGATTGGATCGAGCACACGAAGGCATGACACGGACACGATTTCGGACCAAAGATTACGAAAATTGGCCTGGCGCTGTGGGCCATGCCCCGCGCCCCCCAAAGCGCCAGCCACCCCCAGCGCATTTTTCCATGCGGCGCAGGCCCAAAGCGGGCTGATTTCGACGTCCTCTGTCCAAACTCACGCGTTCCGAGGCGCGGGGCGCCCGTTATAGCGCCCCTTGTGCGCGTTTTTATGTCCTATTTCGTCTAGGATTGGGTCTAACTTATTACTAGGTGTTTGTAAACTCTATAAATACTCTTTTACTTAGTTTTTCATGCGAGTTCAGACTTTGGAGCAAGTTTTGGAGGAGAGGGGAGGAGCCCTAGATGTCTTCTACACAAGTTCTTTCTCTCTTTCTCTTATTCTTCTCTTTAATTCTATAGTTTGTTCGTTCTAGGGTTAGAGTAAATACATGAAGGTTGATGTTTGAAAGTTGATTTCTTCCTATTGATTTACCATTATAGATTGTTTATTCTTTCTTGATCATAATTGTTTGATTATAACGGCCGTATAATTGAACACTATCTACGGTTCTTAGATTGAACTCGACAGAGGGAATTTATGAACGCAAATAAGAAAGAATAGAACTAGTTTGTGAACCCGGGCATCGGGGAACCAATTCGCGGGTAGGATAGACATATACTTGCTTGCCTAGTTTAACCCATTACAGGATCGTTAATGCGTGCACGTGATTCAACCCATAGACATATAGGGATTGGAGTAGCCTGCATAGACCGTGAAGAATCGAAAGGTTTTCACGGGTACAATTAACCTGTTAGTTAGCAATCTAGGAAATCAAGAAGTAGAATCAACTGGAAAACTCAACTGGACTGTTTGAAACTCTGACCCTGGACCGTTTCTCCATTATTGATAACAACCCATAAATTGCTCTCAAATACTTGATCTCAATTACTTGTTTTAATTATTGCAATTAGTTAGTAAAATCTCAACCATTGGAAAAGATCCCTGAATAGTTTATATAAATTGTCTGATAGGATTCAGTCTGAATAGTCCTCGTGGGAATGATACTCGATTTATCACTTTATTACTTGTCGACTACGTATACTTGCGTGTGCGTTTGGGAGCAACAAGTTTTTGGCGCCGTTGCCGGGGACTAATTATTGACTGATTTCTTTTTGAACGATTTATTATTTTCTATTCAGGTTTAATTTTTGTTTAGTTTAGTATTGTGTTACTTGTCTTATCATGGCATCTATTAAGGAAAATTGGTCGAATGATGATTGCTCAAATTTTGAGGATCTCTGTCTACTTTGTGGAGGAACCCACTTGTGGGAAAATTGTCAAACTCTTTCAACCCTGCGAGATTGGTTATGTGAATTTTCTACCACCTTTGATTGGAATTTTTGTAAATTGTGTGGTGGTCGGTGGAATGATTGCCCTAAGTGTCATGCTCCTTCCCCCCAATAATTTTTGTGATGATTCTAATGATGTTTGTGAGCTTGACAGGATCGATAAAGTGCAGGTTGTTAGCGAAACTTGGCTAATGGAGCAAGCCAAACTCTTAGAAGCTTATGGGGATTTCAGGAGTGAACTTACAAATATGACGAGGCAATTTATGGAAGAAAGGGTTGTGCTCGGGCAAGAGATCGACGAATTTGGCTTGACTATTCACGACTTGGAGGAGAATTTGAGTGATATGGTTGAGGTGTCTGAAGCTCAATTATCAGTTGTCGTGCTTAGTAGATTTGAGATAGAAGAGCTTAGAAGCCAATTTGAGGAGCAAAAAGTGGAATTCCTACCATTCGACCCAATAGCAGTTGATGATGCCAAGGTTGAGGAAATTACATTAGAGTCAAGTGAAGAAATAGAAAACATCATATTTGAGGACTCTAGTGTTTGTGCAAGCGAGGGTGTCAAAAGTAATGCAACTTTAGAATTGAAGCGCATTGGACCTCATTCCAATCATTTTTCAACATTGTGTTTGGATGGTGACATGAAAATTGAGCCACCCGAGCCTATGAAGAAACAAAAGGAGGAGGAACAAGGTGCCTATATTTTAGAGTTTGTGATGCCGAGGAGACAAAACGACATCCCTCATTTAAAGGCTAAGAAGTGCAAAATGCGGCATTGTTTACTTGGTCCTTTTGTATTTTTGCCACCACCCCAATACCATAGTTGTAAACTTGAGGCAAAGTTGGGGATTCAATTCATTAGTTCAAGGTGGAGACAAAAGTGATGAAGTTGTCATCGTCGTGCCACGACGTTAACTAAGGCGCTTCTTGGGAGGCAACCCAATTTGCTTGCTTTACTTTTATTTATTTATTTTTTTTATTATTATTTTTATAGTTGTATATTACTTTGGGTGATTCTTTGGATTGCAGGTTCATGTAATATCGAGGCTAAGTGTGGGGTGTCCTCACCCTTGCCTAATGTTGATGATCTGTTGGGGGAAGTCTGAGTACCTCATACGATATGGAAGCTTGGAGGATGCTAGCACCAAGGACTAGAATCTTCAGGGAAGTTTTCTTTACCTTGCACTCTCTTATTTTTAGCACTGAGGACAGTGCTTAGTTTAAGTGTGGGGTGGGGAACTACCCTTTATCTATTTTTGAGGTTAGGATGCATGTACCGTAGGTTTTTCTTTTGTCACTTGACTTTATTTTTATTTGTTTCTTGCTTTAATATATGAAGAAAAAAAAATTAGAAAACCAATGAAAAATTCCAAAAAGATTTTCCTTTTAGTTTTATTAGTGGTACATGTCATCCGCCCCGTGGTTTTTCTTATGGCCTCGGTTCTTTTCCACGGGGAGGCCTTTGAACCGGGTAGTTTTTTTTTATTTTTAGGATTAGGATAGTTAGTATAGGTGACCCTAGACGAAAGGAATAGGTAGAATGCTAGGTGCCTTTGATGTGTTTGATACCGATGGACTTGGACTTGATTGCATGTGCTATTTGTGGTGTCCTTGGGTTTTAATTGTGATGCATGCCTAGAAAAAAAATTGGAACGACCCCCTTGAGATGCTTGAGTCCGCTTGCTTGACTTGATTGCTATCCTTTGTGCATTAGTGCTTAAATTTCCACAAGTTGCATTCTAGATGCTTAGTTGAGAGTTGTTGATGGAACCTTTTTGTGTGGATCATGTACAATGTGTGTTGTGAGGCATGTTCTTATTTACTCCATGTTGCATGTTAATGTCTAGAACTTGCCCCGTGTGTGTGCAAAGCGAAATCCTAGGTTTGCTCTAGTCGGGAAATGATACAAGGCCTTCTTTTTGTTAGCCTACCCTTACATATATACCTTGAAAAAAATTGTTGTTGTGATTTCTTTGATCCTTTCTATTGGTACCCACACCCCGAGCCTACCCATTTGTTCTAAATTGACTCTTTTGGCCCTTTACTCCTTAAGCACTTTATTGATATTGTGTAGATGATTGGAGTTGTGGTTGGATGTTGGGAGGTTCTTGAGTGGAACAAATAAAAGGGGAATACTTGTAAAAATTGTGAAGTAGTGGAAAGCATTGGCAAGGTTGGATGAATTTGAAAGAGAAAAAAAAAATATAGCAAAGTTGAAAGAAAAGAAAAAATTGTGGAAAAAGAAATAAAAAGAGAAAAGATATCCGTTCCTTGCTAGTGTGTGCTTAAATAAAAAAATGCTACTTGTTGAGAAGGTGTATGTGTAGAGTTGTTGATTTGGGTGGTTTGATGAGATTTGTGCTTAATTTAATTGTGATGTATTAAAGTGCTTAGGGAGGTAGTCACTATTACCATATGTATCCTACCAACCCCTTAGCCTACATTACGACCTTTCTAAAAGTCCTAGTTAATCCCGATTGGAGTGAGCTTACATTAGTGGAGTCCTACACTACGGGCAAGCCTATGGTACATTGTGTGTGACATGTGATATTTTCATGAGAGTGAGTGAATTCATTTGTATTGCCCCCGTTCTAGTCATGATATTGGTTTTGTGTGTGATTTTTGGGGGGCACTCTCTTGCTTCATTTGGTGAGGGCGCATGGTTTGCATGAAATAGGTGAAGTTGATGGCTTCTTGGTTGAGTAGATAGGTGTGATTTTGTGGGAGCATGGTTGCAATAAGTTGAGTTTGTGCATTTGAGTTATTTTGGGGTGGTTGTTCTCATATTTTTGGTTTTGGTAAATTGTTGGCATGTTGTGGAACCATGGTAGTCATGTGCGCATTGGTTCAATGGTCGGTATCAACCATGGTCATAGGCAGACCTGTTTTACCTAGGTTGGAAGTTATTTGTGATTGCTCGAGGACGAGCAAGGGTTCAAGTGTGGGGTGGTGATGTTTGGCATTTTATGCCTATATTTCCTTAATATTTCCTCACGTTTGGATAGTCTATTCGCTCGTTTTCTAGTTTATGAATATGGTTTTACACTGATTTTATGTCGTGCGTGTGTAGGTTGTTACGCAGTGTAATTGGAGCTTTTAGGAGCATGATTGAGCGAGAAAAGATTGGATTTTGATTGAGGATTGGATCGAGCACACGAAGGCATGACACGGACACGATTTCGGACCAAAGATTACGAAAATTGGCCTGGCGCTGTGGGCCATGCCCCGCGCCCCCCAAAGCGCCAGCCACCCCAGCGCGTTTTTCCATGCGGCGCAGGCCCAAAGCGGGCTGATTTCGACGTCCTCTGTCCAAACTCACGCGTTCCGAGGCGCGGGGCGCCCGTTATAGCGCCCCTTGTGCGCGTTTTTATGTCCTATTTCGTCTAGGATTGGGTCTAACTTATTACTAGGTGTTTGTAAACTCTATAAATACTCTTTTACTTAGTTTTTCATGCGAGTTCAGACTTTGGAGCAAGTTTTGGAGGAGAGGGGAGGAGCCCTAGATGTCTTCTACACAAGTTCTTTCTCTCTTTCTCTTATTCTTCTCTTTAATTCTATAGTTTGTTCGTTCTAGGGTTAGAGTAAATACATGAAGGTTGATGTTTGAAAGTTGATTTCTTCCTATTGATTTACCATTATAGATTGTTTATTCTTTCTTGATCATAATTGTTTGATTATAACGGCCGTATAATTGAACACTATCTACGGTTCTTAGATTGAACTCGACAGAGGGAATTTATGAACGCAAATAAGAAAGAATAGAACTAGTTTGTGAACCCGGGCATCGGGGAACCAATTCGCGGGTAGGATAGACATATACTTGCTTGCCTAGTTTAACCCATTACAGGATCGTTAATGCGTGCACGTGATTCAACCCATAGACATATAGGGATTGGGGTAGCCTGCATAGACCGTGAAGAATCGAAAGGTTTTCACGGGTACAATTAACCTGTTAGTTAGCAATCTAGGAAATCAAGAAGTAGAATCAACTGGAAAACTCAACTGGACTGTTTGAAACTCTGACCCTGGACCGTTTCTCCATTATTGATAACAACCCATAAATTGCTCTCAAATACTTGATCTCAATTACTTGTTTTAATTATTGCAATTAGTTAGTAAAGTCTCAACCATTGGAAAAGATCCCTGAATAGTTTATATAAATTGTCTGATAGGATTCAGTCTGAATAGTCCTCGTGGGAACGATACTCGATTTATCACTTTATTACTTGTCGACTACGTATACTTGCGTGTGCGTTTGGGAGCAACAATATGAATGACATATAATGCGTATGAATGCAATGTGATGCAATAATAACCCTTCACCGGCGCGGGATTCTCATCGAGAGCCGGGAAGTAGATGCCAACTCACAGCAGAAGTACAATGCTCAGATCCTCAATGCAATACCAACAACAGGACACAACATATAATATACAATGTAAATCAGAAGCTAAGGCGTAAGGAGTAAGCCTATCGGCAGCTACACACATAAGGAACACGTGGTAGAAAATCCACGAGGCCAGGTGCCTCCAAAGAAATTGATATAAACACTTACCTTGTTACAAAGTTAGTACATCCACTCAATTGCCGCTTGTCCTTTAGTTTCATTGCCAAACGATCCCACTCTATTCAATAAGCAGAAAAATATATCAAATTAGGCTAAAGGCTTCATTCCTCACATCTTAGAGCAATCCGGTTAGGAACCTGATACCCTATTCGCATACGCAATATGCAGGCCGGACCTATGTACAGGGTTTAAGGTCACATAACCAAACCCTAAATAAATTACATTTATATGTTGCCCATAACTCACTGAGTACGAATATATAATCAATTCCATTATCGGGGTCCATTTGACCCTTTAATCTATTAATTGAATTTATTAAAACGATGTCTAGTATTTCAAGTTTTACCATTAAAATATATTCAAACACACGTAATAATCTCAAATAATGCATTAAGATCATTACCAGAATGTTTTGGGGTAAAAATTCTACTATTTTCCCGGCTCTTTTCGCATTTTCTGGCATTTTTTCCTGCGTTATGTCTTGTTTCTCCTTCTGCATTTTCATTTCATGTTTCTTTACTCCATTTATGTTTCTGCTTACTTATAGAAAGGGTGGACTAAAAGTCCACAGCCTCTTATCTTTCAATTTTTTGTCTTTTCCTTTTTCCTTTTTCATTTTCTTTTCTTTTCGTGACAAAAATTAAAACGGCACCCTACGATATTCGAAATAATTCTAACTTTTGCATACAAGTTATACCAAATATATGTAACATACTCGCGAAAGCGGATCTCAAATCGGACTCCCGAAACTCAAGATGCGAATTTAAATGAAAAAAAGTCAAATTATTTAACTTTCCGCATTTTAGCAGAAACTAGCCGAACAATACCGAAATTCACTTTTGAAAGTTCATAAAAGTCACAAATAATCATACGAACCTAATGGCGCTTTCGGATTTCGAATCGGAGCTCATTCGCCAAAACCGAGCTGAAAAATCTTTTTTTAATATTTATCGACAATAAATATTGAAACCTCCTTCCGATGCCTATCAAACGAGGTCTGATTTAGCTCAAATTTTACATATAAGTCTCAATGGGTCTTACGAATATCTTAAAATTATCGGCACGCCAATCGGAGTCGTAACTTCCGAAACGACTAACCGAGGTCGTTTCATTATCATCATCATCATCTTCACCATTTTCTCCATCATTGTGGGCCCCGTCAGAATCAATGTCCTCCAAATGGTTTTCATCATCCATCAAACTATCATCTGACGTCAGCCCTAGAGCTCTATGTAATTCATTTCTTACTTGATTAGGACTTGATGGATTGATGTCCACGTTTAAAAATGGTTAAGAATTTTGTGTTTAGTGTTTGCCAAATGGTGTTGATAAAAAGGGTAAAGGAATAAGAATGGAATTCTAATAGAATGGTATATTTGGTGGTAGTAAAAATGTGTATGGTAAAGAGTATTTTGGAAAACTAAACTACAGTCCGTATACATACGTATTTTAAAATATATTCTAATTAGAGCGTATTTTGAAAAATAAAAAGCGTATAAATACAGCGTATTTACAATGTAAAATTATACATATCACTGTATTTAATTAGTAGAGCAACCTTTCATCTCCCACACATGCATTGTTTTATATGGATCAAGATATGGGAAGATGCAACATTTAATAATCGGTTGGAGGAAAAATTTTGGAGGGAAAAAATAGTTTAAGTGGCCAAACACCCATTGAGGGCACCATAGTAATTATACAAGTATGGCCATGGTGTGGCCATGATTGGTATGGCCGAATAGCATCACCCATTACAAAAAGGCACAATGGTTGGTTAAAACAAGGTCATTTTGTTCTTGCCTTGTTGGCTCCAAGAACTTCGCTTTTGTATGCCTCGAAATGGTGAATTTGTTAATCTCCATGTTAGCTTTTTCTACACGTACTTGAGATCCTTCAAATAATATAAGTACATTTCTTCTCCTTCTTTTTACT
This sequence comes from Petunia secreta, assembly GCA_029990175.1. NCBI lineage: Eukaryota > Viridiplantae > Streptophyta > Magnoliopsida > Solanales > Solanaceae > Petunia > Petunia secreta. The sequence goes on along the minus strand of JARKIP010000022.1, from coordinate 23,411,305 downwards.
GCATCACCTTCTTCCTCCAAAGTTGTTTCCTTCTCAACCCCATGTTTCTACTTTCCTCATCTTCATAGCAGCTATAAAAGTCTTCTTCAAATTTCACTTCATCTGCCAATAGCCCATCACTATGAACTATTTGTTCTTCTAACCAAAAAAACATACCAGTGTGATTTTATAAAATGGAGTATGAAAGGGTGGAGCGTACTCAAACCTTACTCCTACCTTGTGTACGGTAAAAAAACAGTTTTCAATAGACCATCTCTCGAGAAAATCTTTTTCTTTATTTTCTATTTAAAATCTAAAATGAAAATACTTAAACTAAAAAAGTATTGACAATAACCAGTAAAGATAGCCAAAAGAAAATAACCAACAATAGTAGTACAAAAGGCGACTAAAATAATACTAGAAAAACAACAATAATACCAATAAGTATAAGAGGAAACAAATATGGTACCCTAGTACCCCTAACACCAGTAGACTGTATTCCTAAGAACTTAGATGATAATCTTAGAACCTCGATCTCCTTCAAAAAAGGGAGAAATCAATTACCTACCAACATTCCACCCTAAACTCTGATCTCCATGCTCTTCTATCTCAGGCGGGCACTATTAAGTTTCCTCATTCTGTGAATCGACCAAATTTCAAGACTAGGTGCTAAAATGTTCAATTAATGAAACGAATTGAGGGACTCAGGTGGATCGATATGTAAAGATCACCGCATAAAAATAAAGGCCCACGAGTACTGAATCAACTTGCTGATAATTTTTTAGCTGAAAAATAATATTGATGGCATTTTAGTTCAAATAAATTAAGGAAGATAATTTATTTCCAAAATATTTGCGCATATTTTATTGGTAAGCTAGAGATTTGGAGGCAGATTCTTGAGTTTAAAGGCTTTAGACTGAACAAGACGAAAATAGAGTACATGAATTATAAATTTAGCGATGTATCTCATGAGGGGTGGGAGTGACGCTTGACACCCAAGCCATCCCCAAGAAAGGAAGCTTCAAGTATCTTGACTCAATCCTCCAATGTAATGGAGAATTTGACGATGATATTACACATCGTATAGGGACAGGTTGGATGAAGTGAATGCTAGCTTCCGGTCCTATGCGATAAGAAAATGCCACGTAGACTTAAAGGTAAGTTATATACATTGGTCGTTAGATCGACTATATTGTATGAAGCGGAATGTTGGCCGATCAAGAATACACACATTTAGAAGATGAGCTTATCAGAGATGAGAATGCTTAGATAGATCTATGGGCATGCTAGAATGGACAAGATTAAAAATGAGGTCATACACGTTAAAGGTGGGAGTGACCTCAGTGATGGACAAGATGCACAAAGCGCAGCTGCGGTAGTTTGGACATGTGCAGAGGATGAGCGCAGATGCTCCGGTGAGGTAAAGGTAGACCAAGAAGAATTGCGTTGAGGTCATTAGGTATTTACCTCCGATTACAGAGGACATGACCTCAGATATGAAAGTGTGGAGGTTGAGGATTAGAGTAGAAGACTAGATAGTAATCGAGCGGTTTCTACCATAGTAGCAGTATTTTTAAATTATCTCTACCTGATTTTTCATCTTTATTGTTATTGTTGTTTTCTCTGTACCTTGGATATTCTTTAGCTTTTGCTAGCATTTTCTTTGACGTGTTACTTTCATCATTTTTCCTAATAAGTTTTCAAAATGTCTTTAGCCGAGGTTCTACCGGAAACAGCCTCTCCACCTTGGTGTGGTAAGATCTGCTAGATCTCACCCTCGCCAGTATGTATATTATTGAAATTGAGCATACTTTTGACCCTTAATAAAAAAAAAGAATGAGGAAAAAGTGTTATTTCTTAAAAAGAATGTGGAAGTGACGCATGATACTTAAGCCATCCCAAAGAAAGGAAGCTCCAAGTATCTTGGCTTAATCCTCCAATGTCATGGAGAATTTGACGATGCTGTCATACATCGTATAGAGATAGGTTGGATGAAGTGAATGCTAGCTTCCGGTGGTTTATGCGATAAGAAAATGTCACCTAGACTTAAAGGTAAGTTATATAGAATGGTCGTTAGACCGACTATATCGTATAAAGCGGAATGTTGGCCGATCAAGAACACACACATTTAGAAGATGAGCTTATCAGAGATGAGAATGCTTAGATGCATCTATGGGCATACTAGGATGGACAAGATTAGAAATGAGGTCATCCACATTAAGGTGGGAGTGACCTCAGTGGTGGCGGTGGTTTGGACTCTGGCGAGATAGAGGTAGACCAAGAAGTTTTGGGCCGAGGTCATTAGGCATTCACCTCCGATTACAGAAGACATGACCTTAGATATGAAAGTGTAGAGGTTGAGGGTTAGAGTAGAAAGCTGGATAGTAGTCGAGTGATTTCTACTATAGTAGTAGTATTTTTAATCTATACATACATATACATATATATATATATATATATATATATATATATATATATATATATATATATATATATATATATATATATATATATATATATATATATTCTTTAGCTTTTGCTAGCATTTTCTTTGACGTGTTACTTTCATAATTTTTTCTAATAAGTTTTCAAAATGTCTTTAGCCGAGGGTCTACCGAAAACAGCCTCTCCACCTTGGTGAGGTAAAACCTGCTAGATCTCACCCTTGTCAGTATGTATATTGTTGACCTTGAGCACACTTTTGATCCTTAATAAAAAAAAGAATGAGGAAAAAGTGTTCTTTCATAAAAGGCAGAATTAGTTGACAGCTCCCTGAACTTGCCCAAAAAAGTCACTCAGCTCCCTAACCCCTGCCCTGTACCTCGTAGCTCCCTGGACCTATTCATATATGTGCCATCCAAGCAAAAAATGTTGTGGTGGCACAAACCGTGTCTTCCAACAATTTTTTGCGCGTGAGGCACGGCTTTTGAAGCTGACATGGCTTCCAACAGTCATAAAACGGCCATATTACAATTGGCTTCTATATATGGCCTTCCATAGTCAATTTTTGCACAATTTTAAGGCATACCATTCCTCTTCAACATTAGCCATTTTTTCACATGTTTATTTGCCATAAATTCTTCTATTAATGGCTAACTATGAAAATGTATATTGTTCATGTCGGATTGTTGCAAAGGTTTCTACATCTTGGATACAAGCTAATCCGGGAAGAAGGCTCTACACTTTCCAATTTGGTCAAGGACGAGGTGGATGTAATTTTTTTATGTGGTATGACCATGAAATGTCCCCGCAAGCAAAGAGAGTTATTTGGGGTCTTTTGAACAAGGTGAAGAAATATGAAGAAGAGAGGATTCAAGCTTGACATAGGTGTTTCAAATGAGTTATTTCTATTGTAATCATACACATAGTATGTAAATGTGTTATGTAATGTGCCTTAGTTCTAAAATCTGCAATTTTTGGTATTGAACTATATATATGCAGATTCTCATATGTAATGTGCAACTTTAAGGTAATTGAAATTTCATTCCAATGTAATAGATATCCAACAGTGGGTTACACATATCACATAACACAACCAAAAGGTACCCAAAAGTGGGTTTGACATTGTCTTACTGATTAACACTACCAAAAGCTACCTTTTTTACATTGTCTTAATAAGCATAGACAACCAAAATAAAAATGTTCAAAGTTCCAGCAAACTTAAAAATGACACAAGTTTAACTGCCTGAGACCCTTGAAGCTGTAGTACTTGTTTGCTTTCTTATAGCTTGAGCCTTAGAGTCTCTCATTTGTTGAAGTTGTGCAGTTGATACTGCCTTTTTTATCCTTCCATTTAAGGCCTGTTGGTTGGAAACCAAGATCAAGGTTGGTACCAGCTGCACTTTTAAGACCTTTCCCATGTATGACAACCTTTTCAGATGCAGTACCAGGCTGAAACATATCAAGTACTTACAGTTTAAACCCAGACTCATATGAAACAAAGTATAGCTTGATTGTGCAAATTTAACTTACATTGGGGACTGTTCTGGATGTTTTAGGGTCAACGTATATTCCATACCCTGTCTGTTTTGGTCTGTTGTAGGCACCTCTAACACTAGTGGCTTTAGCAGTTGCCTCATTTACATCACCACTTCATGTTCCCTTTTTTTTCTCCAGCAGCAGCAGTACTAGCTCTAACACTGCTGGTTTCAGCAGCTGGTTCAGAAGCACCAGCACAATCTCTGTTGAACCCCCAAAAAACTAACCCCGAAAGGCTAAATTTAGGAATATCAACTGAATGGACTAACTCTTTTAGAGTTTTGGGAGTCGTCACCCAATTTAAGGAAAGCAAATGCGTGCAAAAACTCCGTTTTTAGAAAAAGACAGTCTTTTCAGAGATTCTAAATAAGAAGTTTTATTAATTTCGAAAGAGGGTTTTTAAGGCACTTTCGAAATTTCGTAAAATACGGTTAATCCGACAGGTTTCCAAATATTTACAAGTGCACTTTTCTTGCGAAAGAATTATTTAAAAATTATAGTAATAATAATAATCAATTGAATAAAAGCTTATTTGCAAAAAATATTTTTTACTTGCACGCATTTGCTAAAATGCCCCTAATTTGTAATAAATTAAATAACGACTTCAAAATAAAAGGTAATGAATATAAAGTAAAGCAATATACAAAAAATCAAATATTATTTATAAATAAATATTTTACACATTTATTTACATAAATATCCCTAAGGAAAGGAAGGCAAAGTTAAAGATAGAACCCGGGAAATTGATCAACTCGCGGGAGCCTTGAATTTTCTAAAATTTCTAAAGTCTTATTTCTTGAATGCTTGAGCTCGAATTCAATCCCAACTGACTCCAATGCAATGGACCATCCCATTTGTGAGTTAGCCAGACTCGTCCCCAAGTTGTTCGTGCCAAAATATACCTTGCAAAGAATATGAAAATTAACTTGGATTAATACAATAATAAAGTGTAATAACTAATGAAAATAAAATAATAATAATAATAATAATAAAGTAATAAAAAATAATAATGTTAAAATATATAATATTAATAATACTAATAATAATAATAGTAATAGTAATAATAATAATAATAATAATAATAATAATAATGGGTTTTTATTTTGTAAAATTTAGGCTCAGGTTTGTATGATGGGTCGAGTAGAGGCTAAGGATATCGGTACGGCTGCAAACAGGCTGGCCGGTCATGTTGCCGTGCCAAGTACTAATCCCGTTACTCTATTCCCGACTTGTTTTGCCTTAAAGTGCATACATTCATCATCGCCTATTTGTTTTAGGGACACGGGAATGGGACAGTTAAAGTGTAGTATCATGTTCAAAATTAGTTCCGAGGCCTCAATATAGGTAAATATATTTTCCATTGGCCTTAATCGGTGTAGCATCCGTCAATTCCTTGTATATCCGTCAATTCAATGTGTGTAGGCCTCAAATTAAAAAATATTTTCATAGGCCATATCTATGTAGTATCTGCTCAAAAATCAAACCGAATAAGTCAAGAAAATTCATCCTGAAAATAGCATATCCGTCCTATACTCAGAAATCTCGTTAGTGCATCATAATTAAGCAGTGAATTAATAAAACATAATAAGCCATAAGAGATAAGGAGTTTCAACAAAGTCAAAGAGACAGAAGCCAACAAATAAACTGTATAAGATCCAAATTTAGTGAAACCATTTAAGAGAAACAGGCAGGTCCAGCAAGAAAACAAACGGGCCTCCGTTTGGGTTGCTATTGGAGCAAACGGGTTGAGTCGACAAATGGGTCGAGTCGCATCATAACAGAGAAGAATCAATCACACTGTTAATCAGGTTTAGCGACACAAACGAAGCAAAGAAGTATCCAAACTGGGCGGAGGAGCGACACCAGCCGTAGCAGCGTCGCTGTGACTCCTTCTTCATTTTATTTCAATCATAAATCCAGAAATGGGAAAGAACCCATAATCAAAATCATTGAAACAACAATACAGTGAGTGGACAAAGCAGGCAAAGAAGACCACCGGCGATGATGGTTTTTCGATGGTAGGGGTCGTTTTGTTCCTCTCTATCTCCAGCAGTGGTACCATTGTTCCATTGGCCTTAATCGGTGTAGCATCCATCAAATCCTTATATATCCGTCAATTCAATGTGTAACAAAGCAAAGAAGTATCCAAACTGGGCGGAGGAGCGACACCAGTCGTAGCGGCGTCGCTGTGACTCCTTCTTCTTTTAATTTCAATCATAAATCCAGAAATGGGAAAGAACCCATAATCAAAATCATTGAAACAACAATACAGTGAGTGGATGAAGCAGGCAAAGAAGACCACCGGCGATGATGGTTTTTCGGTGGTAGGGGTCGTTTTGTTCCTCTCTATTTCCAGCAGTAGTGCTACCATTGTTCCATATCCCCGACCTCCTTTACTATTTTTGGTATAGCTCCAATGGGTGCGTGTGAACCGGTATGTCTGTGTATGGTGGCGGAGAGGAAGAGGTAAAATGGTTTGGTACTGTGCGTGGTCTCTGGATGTGAATGACGAAGAAGACAAGGGCGATGGTAACGGTGTGTTTGTGATGGGATCTTTTGCGAATGGTGGGGATGGGGAAGGTCCGGTGTGATTATCCGTGTATATGTGGATCTGATGGTATATATGGGGGTGATGGGTGTTAAGGTTTTTTTAGAGAGTAGTTGTAGAAGGAAGATGATGATGAATAGTGCGGGGTTTAGGGTTTTAGAATTTATAGGGTTGAGGATGAGGGTTTTTATAATTGGGCTAGGAAAAATGGAAAATGTGTATTGCGTAAATGGGCTAGGACTTAAAATGAAGAAAAATTATGGCCCTTTTCCTTAAAATTATGAACTTAATTTATCCTAAAAATTAACCTTATTTTAAAAATAATTAGAAATTAATTGAAAGTTTTGGGACAAAATTGGGTGTCAACAGCTGCCCCTCTTTACCCGAAAAGGATGAAAGAGTTTTCAGGGTAAAGAAAGTTGACGTGAAAGCCAATTTTTTCACGGTAAAGCCATGACTCTGATTTCTAGGATCAAAATGCAAGGCTTATAGATATGGCTGAGCTCCGGTTTCCGAGTTGCCTACATATCTCGGGCGGAAAGAGAATCAGGCCATAGGTAGTTCGACGTAATTTGAAAATCAAAGATGAGATAGTAACGACTACTCAAACGTGGGAAAAGAGGCCTGTAATTACCCAAGTTATGAAGATGTGGTCTACGACACACCCATAAAGAGGGGTTTACACAGACATAGCTTCCACCGCATCTCGATAACCGAGCCATCTTGTTTTCAATCTCAAACCTCAGACTCTAGGGTTAACAAGAGACTTACCTCTAGGGTTGATGACTTATGCGGGTGCGATTCTTCAGGTCTTCGTTGACGAGTCTAGCTCATATCAACGATTGCCCCAGTTCACCACTAAGAAATTTTCCATGTTATGCTCCAAATGCTGCTGCGGTGCTGCTAAAAATCCTGTAATAATCTCAACAAACGGTAAGCGAGCAACTGCTAATAAACTGTAATAATTGGAATAAGAAACAAATAAAGTGATAACATAAAATAGTAAATGCGGGTTGTGATATCATCAATAAGTTCTTCCTTCAATCAACTGACGAGGCGCTCCGCCTGGAGAACCTCTAGGCTGATCATTATTCTGAAACAGTAAAGTAAGACAATAAGTAAAGCGGGAATAATTGCCGAATATAAACAAAATAAGTCGACTAACGAGACATATTGCCTCAAGTCGACTTGTCTAATCTATAACCTGCACAGGTAACATAACGTTTATTTATAAGGTGAACGAGCCTAAAATATTTAATTATAAGGCGAACGAGCCTAAAATATTCAATTATAAGGCGAACGAGCCTAAAATGTTCAATTATAAGGCGAACGAAATGTTTTAATGCGAACGAGCCTAAACCATAAGGCAAGCAAAAGACGCAAAACTCATTAAAGCAGGTACTTCTTCAGACTTAGAAATATCTGCAAATCACAAAATGAAATTTTAGTAAACGTTCCCATAAAGCAAAATAGAAATGAAATGAATAAGCTTAACAATTTGCAAGGAATATAGGGAATAGAAATGCCGCATTTCGGCAATAAACCATGATAAAGCATAATGCTTTAGATCATGAAGAGGTAGTCTATAATGCAATCTCGGATTGTGCTCCAACCAAAAGTAAGAACACGTCCGAAGTAATCTCATTATTCTGCATGCCTTAACAAACTTATGAGCAACCTAAGGTTATTAAAATAGGTATAAGCAAATATATAAACGCCTCCGCAGGCTACAAAATATACTTAAGAAAGTGTAAAATATTAAACGTCTATCGAGACCATAAAATTTGCGCCTTAGATGTATTTTAATAATTAACACCTTCAAGATGACAGAAATACGCCTCCGGGGCAACAAAATTACGCCTTAGAGGCACTCAAATAATTAACACTTCGAGGTGACACAAATACGCCTCCGGGGCAACAAAATTACGCCTTAGAGGCATTCAAATAATTAACATCTTCGAGGTGACACAAATACGCCTCCGGGGCAACAAAATTACGCCTTAGAAGCATTCAAATAATCAACACCTTCGAGGTGACACAAATACGCCTATTGAAATCGTGACACATAAATAAGCTTATCTCTCTGCATTCTACTCCGGAGGAATGGTCTGGGCTACGAACCACAGTGAACCCCTCAGGATTGTCGATATCCATGATAAAGCATAATGCTTTAACTATCTAGTGGCAATCTGCAATGCGATATTGAACTGTGCTCCAATCATTTGATAAAGCAAATGAGACATCCAGCCTTCAAGCATCCAATCTTCCAAAGCGACTTGAAGTAAATCTACATATCCGATTTACGGGTGGATGGACCCGGATTGTTCATTTTTAAGGCGAACGGGCCCAAAACATTCATTTATAAGGCGAATGAGCCCAAAATGTTCGATTATAACGTGAACGAGCCTTAATTTGATAGCAGCCTACGAAATAAAATTGCAAATTAGATTAATTAAGGCAAGATAATGCAAAACAAATAAACAAAGCTGGGTCGTGTTGCTTATATTGATAGTGATGCAAAGTGTTTGATGTTGTCTTTAGTTCATATTGAATCTGATGTTCAATTCCTGCAAATTTAAAGTCAATGTGTTGGAAAATGAGTGAATAATAAAGCAAAGGCTATAATGAAAAAGAAAGAAATAGATTTGTGCTGCATATGCGACAAGGCGAATAATCTCCGAGAAACTGATGGTTGACATGAAAAAGTAAAGCAAGGCATTAATTTAAAGCAAATACAAAGGCAGAATTTAAAGCAAGTGCAAAGCAAAGCAGTGCAGAAATGTAATCAGTGCAATAGCCATTTGATAAATCAATTGGCGAGACAATCGGGCAATGATGGCCCTGGTCGGATTGTCAATTAAAAATAAGGCAATGCCTATTTTGGCGTGATTTGAAAACGTAACGCATGCCTCGTCTTCAGTGCTTATTTGGGAATGAAAATCATAGAGGTAGAAATGCCGCCTGCTAGGCAATAATTCATTGGCAAAGCATAATGCTTTAAGTCATGAAAAAGGCAATGCGACGCAATCTGCAAGGCAACTTTGGAGACGCGTTCAATAAATTGTTCATCCATACTGCGAATGATCCTTTCATTGCAAGCTTTCATATTTCTGCTCCCAAAGAAAAAATTGTTAGTTTTGGGGAGGGAGGGGGAAGCATTTGATTTGTGTTGACTTGATCTTGATCTTGATCTTGTTGCTTTTGCTACTTCCTCATTTTCATAGGACTTGGATTTGCGAATTTCATTCAGAAACTTGGCGCATGAACTCAAATAGCATTGATTTTTGAAAAGTAGAAGCAAAATAAAATATTTTAATGCAATATAGCAAGAGAAATAAGCATGCAAATGAAGTCAAAGATGCATTTTGAAAATTTTGTCTTGACTTAAACTTGTAACATATTTTTAAACAAACTGAACGTCCTTTGTCTTAGACTTTGCACTGTTCGCTTAGCTGATTACAGAGTTCTTGCCAATTCATCTTTAATAACCAACGCTGCTTCTTGCAAAATTCTGCCCCAGTTATTATCTTTCACATCTCCAACTTGTTTTGCAAAAATTGCCCCAGATGTCCTTCTTGGGGGAAAATAAAAATTTAAATACTAAAGGGTCGAGCCCGATGGGGAAGCCTATATATCCCTCCTTGGGAATCAGGCCGTGCATAGTTCTGCATACAGATTGCCCCGGTTTAAAAGTCCATCCACTTGAATTTCTTGCTAAATGCATTGATGACCTTGATAAAATTGCATTTATGTCTTATCAACAAGCATTAACAACTCTTTACCCATTATGCATCTCTCTAATCATCTTCTTGAGGGATTCCCAAAGAAGGAATTTTCATTTATGCGAATAACACTACTCCAAGGCCATATACTAGCAAATAAAAGCTGCCCCAGTTGAAGTTCCACCAATAGTGCGATATCCAAGAACGCAGAATATAACTTTTCAGTGCGTCGTTTTCAAACTGTTCAGTTGCTTTGCCATACATCACAAGCAAAGCTTTGGCAGGTTTATCAATTTTATTTTTTAAAAAAAAAAAATATGAACGCAAGCATAAATAATATAATAAGAATGCGATGCATTTTATTTCAACTTTCATAAATTCAAAATGAGTTGATTCAGATTCACATAAGCTTTAAAGTATAATGCAATTCAGGGCCTCAATCTGAATTAAAATTGAAAATAATGCTACTAAGTTCAATCGCCAAGTTCTTTCAAACAATGCCATTAGCTTATGGAACTGCATCGTTCACGAGCTAGAGCGTCTACCATCAATAAGATCTTGAATCTTGCGTGACTTGCATGGTCAACCAATTTACAAATCAAACTTCTTCTAGAGAACTAAACAAAACAAAGAAACCTCAAAGGGTAGCTATGTTAGTTTGCATGTCATTCATAAGATTGCACACAAGCCAGCAACACCTAGCATTTAGCGCATTTTGAGCAAATAAAGCAAGGCAAGCAATTAACATGTGACAATCATAAGTAGTTGAGAATAAATAAATATGAAAATGCGTCCTACCCTATAAGGTGCCTCTTTGTGCTAGAGGTAAGCCTAATCGCGCAAACAAGTGGTAACGAAAAATAGTTCATGCCAGTTCTGAGCAATTCAGACTTAGAGTAAGCAATGAATAATAACAATAATTGATAACAATCATCTCTCCTCCTAGACAATGCAATTCCGTTATCCCAACTATCTTCCAAAAGTTATATCAACTCGAAATTCAAATACAGCTCATGCTCTTCACAACATCTACACAAAATTCTAAACCCCAAATGCCTAAAACCTGAAACAATCCTCCATACCTTTTGCAAACATCCACACTCCTCCAATCAAACCTCCCAATTATTTTACAACATCCAGGGGTGAAATTTCCAACTGCCTTCACAATACCAGACTGCAAATCATAAAAGGTTCAAATTGACCTTTTATAAATAAAACCTCACTGGTCCTTGGCTTTGGACGAGCCTCTCAGCTTCCTAGGTTTTGCAAGGCTCACAGACCTTTTTCATAGGGCTCCTCACTGGTCCTCAGCTTTAATCAAGCCTCTCAGTTTCCTAGGTAGCCAAGACCTCACTGGTCATTCAAAGACACAGGGGTTTCACTCTCCTAGTATGCGACAAGCATACTTCAATTTTCATAAAGTTGCAGCTGGTCAGTCAACGTAAACCTGCACACACACAGGTCTTCACAAGAGAGACCCTGCTGATCTTTTAAAGACACCAGGGCTTTACCTCTTAGATCTCACCATACCAGACCATCTCCAAAATATAAACCAACCAAATCTGCCTAACTTTTCCCGGACTTCAATTCTGTTTTGTTCACAAAACTCTGCACTATGATCTCAAATTCTCCGTAGACTGCTATGACCACACAAATTCTGCTCTACCATTTTCTAACTTAAAAGATAAAATAAGAGACAAACTTCTAAATCTCATTATGCTCAAAACATGGCTAGGATTGAGGATTCGTTATCACATAGTACATAATATGCATTGTCGTTGGGTTTCAAAACCCGTTGACGTAGGCGGTTTCCTAACTATAGAGGCGGTACAAAGGACCGGGTCCAAACTAAGGTGTAAATACATGCATGCTCCTAAAGCTCCGTCTAAGAGTGGGTTAACGGTTGAGGCTAACAGGTAAGTGGCAAGCGGCCTCGCAGTTGAATTACTCCCACGACAACCGCCGGTATACCAACTCTTCACAGGGTTCTGTAGTGGAAGAAAGTGCGGGTGCACATGGGCGCACCTCGCAGATATTTGAGTGAGAATGCAAGAGGTTCCCAGGAGTGGAGAAATATGAACGGAATGCCAGTTTATATATGTGCACAAATAAGGGTGTAGTGACATGCTTTCGTGGCACACAAACAAACAGATATAATAAAACAAAATAAAATAAGCATGCTAGTTGCAAATAATTGGAAAGGTTTATGGTCAAAACCTTTATTGCTCCCCAGCGGAGTCACCATGTTGTTGAACCCCCAAAAAACTAACCTCGAAAGGCTAAATTTAGGAATATCAACTAAATGGACTAACTCTTTTAGAGTTTTTAGAGTCGCCACCCAATTTAAGGAAAACAGGAGCAAATGCGTGCAAAAACTCCGTTTTTAGAAAAAAATAGTCTTTTCAGAGATTCTAAGTAAGAGGTTTTGTTAATTTCGAAAGAAGGGTTTTAAGGCACTTTCAAAATTTCATAAAATACGATTAATCCGACAGGTTTCTAAATATTTACAAGTGTGCTTTTCTTGAGAAAGAATTATTTAAAAATAGTAATAATATTACTAACAACAACAACAACAACAACAACAACAACAACAACAACAACAACAACAACAACAACAACAACAACAACAATAATAATAATAATAATTGAATAAAAGCTTATTTGGAAAAAATATTTTTTACTTGCACGCATTTGCTAAAATCCCCCCAATTTGCAATATATCAAATAACGACTTCAAAATAAAAGGTAATGAACATAAAGTAAAGCAATATACAAACAATCAAATATTATTGATAAATAAATATTTTACACATTTATTTACATAAATATCCCTAAGAAAAGGAAGGAAAAGTTAAGATAGAACCCAGGAAATTGATCAACTCGCGGGAGCCTTGAATTTTTTAAAATTTCTAAAGTCTTATTTCTTGAATTCTTGAGCTCGAATTCAATCCCAAATGACTCCAATGCAATGGACTATCCCATTTGTGAATTAGCCAGACTCGTCTCCAAGTTGTTCCTGCCAAAATATATCTTGCAAAAAATATGAATATGAAATTGGATTAGTACGATAATAAAGTGTAATAACTAATGAAAATAAAATAATAATAATTATAATAATGATGATAAAATATATAATATAAATAATAATAATAATAATAATAATAATAATAATAATAATAATAATAATAATAATAATAATAATAATAATAATAGTAATAGGGTTTTATTTTGTAAAATTTAGGCTCAGGTTTGTAGGATGGGTCGAGTAGAGGCTAGGGATGTCAGTACGGCTGCAAACACGTCGGTCGGTCGTGTTGCCGTGCCAAGTACTAATCCCGTTACTCTATTCCCGACTTGTTTTGCCTTAAAGTGCATACATTCATCATCGCCTATTTGTTTTAGGGACACGGGAATGGGACGGTTCAAGTGTAGTATCATGTTCAAAATTAGTTCCGAGGCCTCAATATATGTAAATATATTTTCCATTGGCCTTAATCGGTGTAGCATCCGTCAAATCCTTATATATCCGTCAATTCAATGTGTAACGAAGCAAAGAAGTATCCAAACTGGGCGGAGGAGCGACACCAGTCGTAGCGGCGTTGCTGTGACTCCTTCTTCTTTTAATTTCAATCATAAATCTAGAAATGGGAAAGAACCCATAATCAAAATCATTGAAACAACAATACAGTGAGTGGATGAAGCAGGCAAAGAAGACCACCGGCGATGAGGGTTTTTAGAATTGGGCTAGGAAAAATGGAAAATGGGTATTGTATAAATAGGCCAGGACTTAAAATGAAGAACAATTATGGCCATTTTTCCTTAAAATTATGAACTTAATTTATCCTAAAAATTAACCTTATTTTAAAAATATTTAGATGTTAATTGAAAATTTCGGGTCAAAATTGGGTGTCAACAATCTCTTCCCTTTTTGTTTTAGCAGCAGCAATACCATCTCTAACACTGCTGCTTCCAGCTGGTACTTCAGGCACACCACCAATAGCTCTTCCCTTTTTGGTCCCAGCAGCAGTAACAGTACCACTTCTAACACTTGTGGTTTCACCAAGTATTTTACAACCACTACCTCTTCCTCTCTATGTTACAGCAACAGAAGTTGTACCACCTCCCCTTCCTGGTGGAATAAATGGCTCCCTTCCTCTGCCTAGCACTGTCCCTTTCCCTCTCTCTCTTCCTTTAAATGTTGATGCATTTCTGCTAAGTGCTTGAGCTATAGAAATACTTGAAACTGCACTCGACTCTTGTTGGCTTGCTTGAGTTGGAGGATTATTAGACCCTTGCCTGCTTGACTCCCCCATTCCACCCTATTAAAAAAATAATAGTTAGTAAAACCACCAATGTTCAAGAAAAAAAAAGAGATGGAACAACTTCAAAACTTACCTCTGAAACACACATAGATCTGTTGTGTCCCACCTAATGACATTTAGAACGTCATCTTCACACCCTTTTTAGATCTCTTTCCCCTCTTCTTTTTTGGTTCATCTTTTGACTTTCTTCTTCTCCTTTTAGGTCTTCCTAGCATGATTCTTGGGGCTGGGGGCTCAATGACCATATTAGTAGTAGGAGGCCACATTTGCATGTTAGTGATTGTTGAATAACAAACTGGTAGGCTTTGAGAAAATTCTCCTTTCTATACCAATGTTCAACTTCAACTTTTTGGTCTTTGTCAAGGTGAAAAAATGCACACACAGCATGTGAACATGAAATATCTCTCAACTGCTAAAGTCTACATGTGCAAGTTTTCTTCCTTAAGTCAATTGTATGAATATATTTCCCATCATCCACCTCACAACGACTGTCACCATTCCACAAAATCTCACAGTCCCTAGCAGCATCTATGTTATCTGTACACTTCACCCTGACCCTAGTCTTATTATTAGGTCTCAACCTAACGTGGACCTTGTTCTTGATGGCATAGTCAGCAACAGCTCTTCTAAAACATACAGTATCATCAAAGATCATGCCAAGCTCAAAAATAGCATACTGGCAGTCAGGATAATACCTAAGTTTATTACTCTTTTCTCTTATAGGCAAATCAACACCTTTTTGTGCATCTACATCAAGCTCATCTTCACTATCCTCACTCCCTACATCTGAACTGTCAATGTACTCCTTATCACCCCCAAGTTTACCAGCATATTTGGCAGCCTTGTCTTTGCAAATATCCTCAAACCCTTTGTCTATCCCAGCCTCCCCTAAACACACATCTTCTGCCCCTACAGTTTTTTTCTTAGAAATTTTGTCAGCTTCAGCTGCAGCATTCTTAGCAGCCTTCCTCTTTCTTCTCTCATCCCTAAAAAAACATCAACTATTCATCTATATCTGATTCATCTTCATATGGAATTATATCTAACTCAGACTCAATACTTTCATACTCTGAATCACTCCATTCTAGCTCACAATCATTACCCACCTCCCCTAGCACATCTCCCTTTCCTCTATCCTGTCCTTGTTGACACCCAATTTTGTCCCTTCATTTTCTAAAATTGGCAATAATTTAACTTAAAGGTGAAATTTGCCTATTTGTGCAAAATGTGCATTAGAAAGCCTGCATTTACGTGTGTTATCCCTACCTATATATTACATACCTAAATGTGGCTATATTACATAACTTTAATTATTAAGGCTATTTATCAAAACTATGACTGTTTGTACAAATTAGTAGATTTATAATATTCATGGCTATATCATATAATTCTATTATTTGGGCTACACGTCAAATTTGTATCGATTTGTGCAAATTAGTAATTATCTGTGATTATCTATATTTAAATAATTTTATTTGAATATTATTTAATAATTATTTGTGCATTTTATGTAATGTGTATATCTATATTTTATTTTTCGCACCTTGAAGTTGAATATTTGCCAATTTAAAAGAAAATGTCTAAATTTCTTTTTTAATCAATTCCTCCATATTTCAAAAGTCCCACCAAAATTTTTTATTTGTTCATATTTATCCTTGTTTACTTTTTTCATTTAATTACATTTTTTCTTTGAACGTAGACCAAATCTCTAACCAAATACATTTTCTATATACATGTCTTCATATTTTATTCCTTTTATTAAAACCCCATATCTCAGACGTAGACAAGGGTTCGTTTAAATACGTTCACTTACATTTTTTCTTTTCCCTATTTTATTTCGAATCCCCTTGAATCTAGACGAGAGGTGGTCCAAGTTCATTTTCTTTATTTAAATGTTGAAAGAAAATATTTAAATCCAATTCAATATTCTTTCATAAATTTATGATTTTCACATCCCCTTAATTAATCTCTAATCCCTAAAATCTCTCCCAAAATCTTCTTTTTTTAATCTCCTACATTATTTCTCCAATCTTCTCAAATCCCCCAAAATTTCTCACTCTCAACTAGTTCCTAAAATCAATCCCAATATTCAAATCCCTTATCCCTAAAATTATTCCAATCCCATCAATCTCTCTAACGACACTTTTGGATCATTTGCCTACATATTGATACTCTTCTTTTCCTACAGGACACAACAGACACAATTAGGGACCCCGCTGACTCTTTTGGGAGTCTTCTTCTTCACAACCATATACACCCCACATATACACACATAAAATCCAACATAGGCAGACCCCATTTTCCCTCTTTGTCTTCTTCCCCAAACCAACTCACACATACAAACACCACACACGCCATCACCATCAACTCCCTCTGTTTCATATACAAACACCACATACACAGCTACACCCCTCGTCCTCCTTTTCCTTCACCATTACAACATCATATATACACAGTATCACACACACAAAAATCGACACCCTACAAATACAGAGATACACACACATACCCGTTACACCCTCAACACACAAACCATCTCTCATCCTCTACAATACCTCGCACACACACACAACTCACAGAGAAAACAAGGGGTGGGGAATCAAAATCAGTGGGTGAGAACGAATGAAAACAGGGGATCGGGGTTAGGGTTTAGACAATGTAATCAGTAGCCAAACCACTATTATCATTGTCAGTGACGGTGGAGTTTTAGCCGGAGATCTATCATCATACCATAACAAAAACGATACCCCCATAGAAACAAGACCAGAAGCAAATCGAAAATAGGATTAAAACAAAGAGGTTGTAGAGTTGCAGCGATGCTGCTGCATTTCTCACCGGAAAAGCAAGAAGGCGGTCATTCCTCCCCTCGCCTGCCTCGTTTGCTGTCACCTTCCTTGTTGACATTTTTACTGGTGATAACACCCTCCTTTTATTGTTTCATGATTTACATTGATGACTTTTATCATATCTGTTGCTGCTATGATTTCTGTTTATCGCAGATCTGACTAATGGCTGGACTTTGACTGGCGTAGTTCACTGTTGGGCGTTTGACATTATTGTTGATTAATCATTCTTAATTCGCTTGTCTTTGGTTGTTTATGCAGATTTGCCATTGCGAATTTGGTGACAAGGCTTAAATGGGTTCAATTGGAAACCTGACCCCTTGAGCTGCTATTTGATGCCAATTACTCACTAGCTGTCACTTAATGAAATATTGGACAAGCTTCGATATTTATTTGGCTATCTATACAGTTGACTAGTTTGTGGAATTGATGGTTATTTCTGATACTTTGTAGAATTTGGCAGACATTGTGTAATGGCCAGTGAAAATAATTAATTTGAGGCTCATACACTGATTCGAACAGATACTACACTTAAACAGTCCCCTACCCGTGTCCCTAAAACAAATAGGCTATGATGATGTGTATGAGCTGTATTTGCAAAATGAGCCGGCGATGGAGTGGTGGGACCGGCACTTGGCATGGCAACACGACCGATCGACGTGTTTGCAGCCGTGCCGATGTCCCTAACCTCTAGCCGATTCATACAAACCTGAGCCTATATTTTTATAAAAAATCATTTTTTCCTTTATTTTATTATCATTATTTTATATTATTTTTATTAATATTAACTTATTTTCTTTATATTTTTGTGAGGTAAAATTGGACTAAAGACGACGGTCCATTTTAAAAGAGAACAATTAGAAGAAAATACTTATTATTATTATTATTATTATTATTATTATTTATTAATATTACTAGTATCATTATTATTCTTATTATTAGTATTTCACTTTATTAATTATCGTACTAATCCATATATTTTTTTACATTTTAGCGAGGTACATCGTGGTGGAATTACAAAGGACAATCCTTTCAAAAAGGATTAAAATATTCAAACTCATTGACTTTATTTAATTTCGTTTTGTTTACAATTCTTACTAACTTGTTTATTTATTTTGCAAGGCACGCTTGGACAAAGCTTAGAAATTAAAAGAGACGAATATTTATTACTTGTCTTTAAATTTATGCACCATAGCTTAATATTCAAAATATTTCATTGCTTAGTTAGTTTAATTACTCACTTTAGAATCCCAATTATTTAGTTCGGCCGGTAAACCACATTTGGTGGAGCCTGAGAGGTGCCTAACCCCTTCCTCTCGGGTTAACTTGAACCCTTACCTAGATTTTTGGTTCGTAGATTAAGTTTCGGAATTAATTATAAAATTAGCTAGAAACAAAGTAGGTGCCCTAATACGCCTAGTTAAAAAATATGTTAGGTGGCGACTACAACTCTTTACCCGTGAGTTACCCAATAAGTCGAGCCCTATTTCGAACTTTAATTGGTTCCATAAAAAATAGGATATGACAGAATGGCGACTCCGCTGGGGATGACAAAGTTCAAACCATAACGGACTTTAAAATTGGGATTCTTTACTTGCCTTATTTTCTTGCCATTTTAATTCGATACTAACTTTCTTCCTTTTCTTTTTTGCAGGATTAAAGTTTATTTTTGAATTTTTTAAATTTTGAGACTCTATTATTTAAATTGCTTTGTTATATTTTCTTAATTGTTATTATGTCACTCACACTTCCTCCACTTCTTGAAAGTTTATACTTGCACACACCATAAATGGTTACGTGGATCTCACGGCCGCTTCACTCTCAAAAAATCCTTTAGAGAGAACGGTTTAGGGTATAGTTGGTCCGTGGTACAACCAACAATTCCAAACGTTCTCACTCCTTGGTTGTCCGCCTGGGGGAACCATGTCCTTGTCTAGTAAACCCACTCTTGGAAGGTTCTTTAGGATAGCACAACACGTCCCACACTTCAATTATTTTCAAATCTTTCATAAGTTTGCTAAATCTTTTTCTTTTGAAATAAATTCACGTCCTAATTCTTTTTGTATTTTCTTTATTGTCTAGTTTCTATTATCCTATTTTTGAAACTAACTTATTTGTTTCATTTTTCCTTTTACTCCTCCTTTTTAAAATCACTTATTGAAATACTTCAATATGTGCATCCTTCCCAAAAAATTGCTAAATTTTTTTCTTCAAAAAAATATTGTCTACTTTCTATTAATTTTATTTTTCAAAACTAATGTGTGTTTGTTTTGTTATCCTTTTTAAAACTTATTTTGTGAAATATTTCTATATGTGCATATTTACAACACTTAAGCATTTTCAGGAAATATGTGCATTTCTTTCAAAACTCGTACATTTTTTTGACTTGTGCATGCATACCTTCCGCCACTGCTGGCAACTTTCTAAATTGTGCGTTGAAAACACGGTGATTACAACCACCTCTTCTCTCACATAAAAAATTCCTTTAGGGAGAATGACTTGGAATCTATTTGGTCCGAGACGTTCCCTCTCCCGAGCCGTCCGCTTTGGAAGATAATTAAATCCGGTCTAGCTAACTCCATTCCTTAGTAGCGGCGCTAGGAATCGTGCATCATGACATGTCATTAGTCGACTTGTTCTCAAGTCCAATTGGCCAACTTGTTCAAACCATCCAAACGGGTTTTTGATCCCAAAGAGCGTCGAACATGATTTATTTGCATTTGCTTAAAAGGTCAAGCGTGCAAAATGTGGACCGTTCATTGGCATTGTTCTGCATTCAGTGCCATTCAAAGGCACGAAGGTAACCCAATGGGCGTTAAAGGCCCAAATTGAATCAGAAATGATTGTTTATCCATAAACCGTTGGCATTATTCTATATTCAATGCCACTCAAAGGCACGAAGGTAACCTAAGAGGCGTCAAAAGCCCAAATTGGATCAGAAATGATTGTTTATTCATAAATAGTCAGAATTATTCTGTATTCAATGCAATTCAAAGGCACAAAGGTTACCTAATAGGCGTCAAAAGCCCAAATTGGATCAGAAATGATTGTTTATTCATAAATAGTCAGAATTATTCTGTATTCAATGCCATTCAAAAGCATGAAGTTAACCAAAGAGACATTAAAAGCCCAATTTGAAGCAGAAACGGTTGCCTGATAGCTGGGATGACACATAACGCATGTTTATCCTTTAAGTATTATATAAAGACTTGACATCCTCGGCATGTCAAAAGTCCATTAGAAACTTCTGTCTAAAGTGTCTAAAGGGTTCTCAACTCATAATGACACATCTCTTCATATCCACTGTTGCATTATTTTCAAAAGCTTGTACCGCACGATCATTTTGCTCACAACAAACCGAATCTTAGGCATTTTCCTTCTCTCTTTTTCCTATCATCCTTCACCTTTTCCAAAAAGATCATGGCCACTAGAATATTTGACATAGTTATTGAAATCCCTCAGTTGCTCAGAGATTGGCGGGGAAACCTAAGCATAGATCAAAACGACAAAGTCAAAATAGCGTTGGGGAATATGATTTCATTAATGGAGCACACTGCAGCGGAAGGGATGATAGAAGCAGCAGTACATTATTGGGATGCAGACCGAGCAGTTTTTCACTTTGGAAGTATAGAGTTGACACCATTACTGGAGGAAATAGGCGGGTTAACTCAATTGTCATTCGAAAGTGAAGAAGTCTTGATGCCTAAGAACATTACACGCGAGGAGTTCTTCGAAATGGTAGGGTTTAAATCTGAATTATACACAGACAGTATAAGGCAGTTGGGAATTTCTTTGACTTCCCTCTACATCAAATTTGGGTATGGAGAAGCATTTCAAGAATCCAAAGACTATTTCAGCATTAACCAGTCAGATTGGCAAGAGCGGAGGGTACTTGCTTTTGTCACCAGCTTTTTAGGGATTATCATGTTTCCACAACACAAAGGACGAATTGATGTTTGCATGGTTTCAATTACTGATGCCTTACTCTAAGACATTAACAAGAAATACACTTTGGTACCGATGATTGTTTCAAAAATTTACCGAGCTTTAGAAAGATGCAAGAAGGGTGCTAGCTTTTTCGAAGGTTGCAATTTGCTTCTACAAATTTGGTTGATGGAGCATTTGCAAAAGATGGATAGCACAGAGCGAGCTTTCCATTCCATGCCAAGAGAAAACTGCATCTTGACTCATACCGCCTGCATGGATAATGCTCTCGAGAAATGGGACCAACCAACAACTGCCAACAGTTGGCACCACATATTCTGTCAACTGACACCTGAAAATATATATAATGGGTGTTTGATTATTTTCCCAGCATAACAGTAATCACACGATCCAAAAGAGACTCATTTCTCATCTTAGTAGGCTTTAGAAGAGCTTACCCTTACACTCCTTTAAGGGCACTTAGGCAGGCAGGGAGAAAGCAGACTGTACCCCAAATTGCAGACATCAGAAGTTTCAAAGCAAATATTCTCGGAGGAGTGTTTTCGTTCAAAGACAAGATAATGTAACTTTGGAAAGAAAGGCAACGAATGAGAATCGAGACTATTGGACGAGACAGGTTTGACGCTGGCAATGATGAAGACTATCTAGACTGGCTTAGCAGGGGCAGTTCAACAAAGAGTAACAACAAAAAGGAAAAGAAATGCTGATGAGTTAGAATCTAAGTACAAAAGGTTACGCAAACAACTGGCAAGGACACAAGGGAAAATAGCAAAGAAGCAAAGTTTGGTCGAAGCAAAGAACGAAGAAAAAGACAAATGGTGCATTAAGGCAGGACTCCTAACAAAGCGCATAGAGTCTATCGGCGTATGGACTGGCCAGGAAATGAACTCCGTGGCAAACAAAGGAATGGAGGAGAAAGGGAGAAAGGCTTGGGAAATGTTGAAGAATTCATATTTGACATATCCCGGCTCTTGACTGATGCAGACAATATCATCTTCTCATCAGAGGCAAGAATGTCCGAGGAAGATTCGTCCGAAGAAAAAGAATCTTCTAGGGATCGATCAGCATGAAAGATGTTCACCTGGCCATGATCTAACCCTCTAGCAATGTTTTCCACCTTTGCACTATTTCAATATTAGCCAATGTAACAAAAGTCCAATAAATGCAATATTATCTTTTAAGCTCGCATTTTGTTAGCAAACAAAATGATACATGTGCCACAAAGCGCTCTTCAAAATCATCGTGCGTAAAACGGTCATTCGCATTATAGGATTCATTTCTTATTTGATGTGTGTGCATTGCATGGATTTGTCTGTTGCACTAGGTCTCTAAAGGAATTTTTTCTCCAAATTCAATCTCCTACCAAGGCACCTCCTCTCCCTACTCTATGATCAAATCCTGGTACATAAAGTCTTTCTCGTGTCCAAACCGTCTCTAAATTCACCTACCAACCTCAAAAGTCTAATACCCAAAAGGTTGGCTCAAGTTGAATGCCAAGACAAAAGATATGGTTAAGCAAGTGCACTTGTCAGGAATTTTTCGAAATAAGGAAGTTTCTCACAGCAATTCACACCAGCTCTCTCATCCATCCACGATACCTCTGCTGCACTACGAACTACAAATAAGGCTAGCCAGTCTGGAAATATGAGCCTTTTCAAAAAAGGAGATGAAGTCTCTTTGTCGCAACCATTCAAGACCCTATCTTTAACCACTATTATCAAACATCGCCACCATTTTATCCCTACCCTTATATACCACCTAAATATCCCGCTCAGCCCACTCGACATATATTCCACATCCCAGCACCAAATCATCCACCATACTAGCAAAACACTCAAGACAACTACCAAAATACACCACATGCTCTCCTAGGCCTCGCCCTGATGCAAACTAAAGACCAAAAAGAAACTACATTCCACTAGCCGAATCCCATACTCAAATATTCTAGAGATTGGAAACTTATTGCCCCAGTACCTCAACTATTCTAGCAAGAACTATGCACATGGAGAAAATTAGCAAAGCAAGAAAATACTAGTCAAACTTAAAGGCATACACGACTCACCTTGATCCTTTTTGACACCAAATATCCAAGGATCATCTTTGTTACACCTGCCTACACAGTCACACCGCCTGCAATACATGACTGTGATCCAAAACACTTTCAAACTTGCTCCTATCATGATCAAAATAGCATTCAAAGGGCTAGTGAAAGATAATATTGGAAAGATAGAGGTGTGGCAAAGACTTGCGCACAACAACCAATAGGCAATCCAATTCAACTTGAAAAGAGAGGCAAAGACACAATGTCAGAGCCATCATTATATGACAAACCTAGAGACCCTGGAGCATTTGGAAGCATATCTTAATCCACTAGCAAAGATAAAGCAAGACGGTGAAGTTATTTGAGATACTTACCAGGGTTGAGTTTGATATAAAAGCACAGGTGAATAAACTTCTTGGAGCAATTTTGGTCGAAGGCTTTATTGGAGTGATATGAATTCTCATGACGACAACTACAAAAGGACGCAGCAATCTAAGAATACACATGATACATAGGCAACCTATGTCAAGCTCGGCGGCTCAACAATATTATCCAACAAGGAAAGCTAGTACAAAGACTATATTTCAGCAGTTGGCTGACAAATATGAAAGACGTTGAGTATCTCATTGAAAGACACATAGCTATCATGACTGACAAATTATAAGGAAAGATGACAAGTGCACTCAAAGTCTTGGTGTTCGACAAGAGCCAACCTCCTTCTCTGTCACACAACACAATGTATTCCTTGCATAACATCTTTACCACTTTTCATTGATGTCCAACTCCTCATCTCCCGCTTAAACAGGCATCGGCCATTTGACCAAAATCCTTGCCTTGACTGCTACATAAAGCATCTAGGCAATCTCTTGTGATATCTATGCACTCTGTCACAACTCAAGCGCTAATCCACCGTCTGCGGTCTAGACTTTCTCATAAGCTTATGTGTTACTTTTGTGTCTAATCTTTGCTAATACGCCCACTATTTGTGCATTCTACCGCTCTGATAAGGTTGTTTCGCGCTTGAACACTGAAATTAGTCAAGAATCTGCATTCAGAAAAGCCGAAACAACAAGCCGAGTTAAAAACACTTTCTCCTACAACAAAGTCCTTTGAACCATCAGCATATGACAGCAAGAGCATTCAGACAATCCCAATAATGTACAACCTGCATTATACTCACACGAGAGTCACAACAAAGAAGTCCAATCACTATACAACTGAAGTTGACAAACTTACAACCTCACACTGCACCCAATTTACACAATAAAAAACCTCTCATCTGTCAAGACTTCCAACTACAACTCTATCAGGCTCAACACAATCAAGGACATACCAAAAAGACAAAACCTCACGCCTTTGCTCCTTCAGCCCAATCAAAGGACATTGCAACCAGCAGACAAACTACTCCTTAGATACCTATTTCTCAATTCGATCCAACAAGATCTATATCCATCACTCAAACATTCCATACCATGACACCACAAGACATCCCAACACTGAAAAAATAAAATTCAGAGTCTGATTGATCCAAAGCAAAACAGTGATGCAACAAGAACCAACAAAGGGAAACTCTAACTCCCAAACCACAAACACACTTTCTACAAAGGCCAATCCATCAAAGTTAGCTCCACGACTTTCGAAAAAAAATGTGAAACATGAAGACCCCCGTCGTAACATAAGACAAATACAATTTTGGGCAATCTCCAAATCCGGAAAAATCCAAATATCAAACCTCAGTCTGAATATGCAAATATCTACGTACTCATAGTCATCAATACACCCAATCGTCACACTAAAGGACGAATGTAGATTTCTAGCCAATACATTTGCTGTTCAGTGCAATGCAACCACCTTTTCTTGGCAATCTGTCATAAACAATAAACTGGGGCAGAATTTTGAGGATTCCCTCAAAAATTCCAACAGACGCAAACTTGACACAGGGGCAGAAATTTTTGAGATCCCCTAAAAAATTTCAAGAAAGTCCTTACAAAAGCAACACAACAGCCTCCTTAGCACATCACATGACATAACAATAGCATTCTACTTATTACACTTTCGGTGCGTCGACTGAGGGTACATAGCCCGATATCGATTATGTCATTTTAATTTAATGGAGGGTACACAGCCCGACGCGTTGGCTAAGGGTACACAGCCCGATGTCAATCTTGTCATTTAAATAAGCGGAGGGTACACAGCCCGATGCGCCGACTGAGGGTACACTGCATGATGTCGATCTTGTCATTTAAATTAGCAGAGGGTACACAACCCGACGCGTCGTCTGAGGGTACACAGCCCGATGTCGATCTTGTCATTTAAATTAGCAGAGGGTACACAGCCCGATACATCAACTGAGGGTACACAGCCCGATATCGATCTTGTCATTTAAATTAGCGGAGGGTACACAGCCCGATGCGTCGACTGAGGGTACACAGCCCGATGCATCGACTGAGGGTACACAGCCCGATATCGATCTTTTCATTTAAATTAGCAGAGGGTACACAGCCCAATGCGTCGACTGAGGGTACACAACCTGATGTCGATCTTATCATTTAAATTAGCAGAGGGTACACAGCCCGATACGTCGACTGAGGGTACACAGCCCGATGTCGATCTTGTCATTTTAAATTAGCGGATGGTACACAGCCTGATGCGTCGACTGAGGGTACACAGCCCGATTTCGAATTTATCACTTAACACAATGGAGGGTATACAGCCCGAGGCAAAGTTTTACATTGTAACAAGTGGACAGCCCAGCGAAAGGATAACATGATAAAGGGCAGACAGCTTGGAGAACAAACAGCCCGGTGAAAGGGTAGCACAACAAAGGAGAGCTCAACTCAACAGGGAAGTTTACTTTATCTTCATCTTTATCTTTATTTGCATCTATCCTGATTTTAACTACAAGATACTCTCTGATCTCTCAACGAACCCCTGCCGTATAATCTCACA
Source organism: Petunia secreta (assembly GCA_029990175.1). Classification (NCBI taxonomy): domain Eukaryota; kingdom Viridiplantae; phylum Streptophyta; class Magnoliopsida; order Solanales; family Solanaceae; genus Petunia; species Petunia secreta. The sequence continues at coordinate 23,384,978 of JARKIP010000022.1, read as the reverse complement.
CCTGCTCCCAAAATCAATACCAATTATGCAACCACAAAGCCTCAAATATACCTCAAAGCATCATCCCAAAAGACCCAATTCGAGAAGCTTAACCCTACGCACAACGCTTTTGCTACACCCGCAAGCTACCTATTTTGCCGATTTCCAAAGCACTCGAAGCTACAGTCCCATACTCGCACCGGCGATCTACCTAATCTTTCCTCGCCGATTGGGTACCAGCTTCGTGTTCCTTCCTATTCGTGCCTATCTGTTTGAATCATGCGCATTTACCGTGCTTTGCTCCCCAGTGTTCCGCAGCTCATTCAAGACAATGTTGAAGGAAAGATGACTCATTTATCGAGTTTTAGTGGGAACTATGCCCATGTAAACTCCTCCTTATGGGTGTGTCCTGCACCACATCTTCATAAATAGGATGGTTACAAGCCTCTTTCCCCACACTCGATCTATCGATGTTACCTCGTCTTTTAACAATGCCTCTGTTGTACCTGCAGACTACCTATTCTATCAAATTCCGACAAGCCCAAAGTTGATAATCGCATACTACCATGAGTCATCTGCCTAATCTTTCATCACAAATTACGATGTCATTTTGCATTTTGTTATAATCTAAGCACATCCTAAGGACACTAGAAGGGGAGTTGAATAGTGTCCACCAATTTTCGATTCAAGAACTCGCTTCTCCTGAGTCAAGAACCCCGTTCTTGCCTCTCTAGTTTTGCAACCTGAACACCACAACACACGCCAATCACAGACACAAGGAACACAAGGATTTTATGTGGAAAACTCCTTGCTCAAGGGAGAAAAACCACGACCCACACTCTGGGATTTTAGAACACAATCCACTAACAATACGAGCAAGTTTCTGATTACAAGATTCTGTAACCAAGGGGCTACACTCTAGACCCTAATCACTAAACAAAGCTAAACTCTAGCTTTACAAAGTAATCTCTCAAAAGTTCACCTAATAGACATGCTTCTAAGATAAGCTAATAGGTAAAAACAATGATCGCACAAAGCAAGACAACTTACAATTCAAGAACCTAGACAGAATATCTAGACTCAATCTATTTAGCTCCACCAGTTGTCTTCTTCAGTTATCTCACGTAGAAAGCTGATTGATCGCCTTTGTATGCTCTCAACTCTCTGTTTGTGAATAACTAATTTCGGCTGTATCAAATACTTGTATTTATATGGGCTTTACAACCCTAGTTGAGTCCCACAACGAATCTTTGTAATTATTCATAGCTGTAATGGCCTCCTCGGGTCCATAATCCTCACTTTCCTCAGTCTGCTCTAGCCTAACCTGCATGGGCTTCTTGGAAGCTCTTCTTTCTTTGAAGAAGTCACAGCTCTTAAGCACATTATACCTAAACATTTGATGAATTGTAGGCTTCTTCCCTGCTTCTAATGGAACCCTAAAATGCTCTAGAACCTGCTGAAGGACATAGGAATGCACTAATGAATGTGGTTTTTGGTCAGTATCTGCAATCCTCTTGATATGTCTGATAATTAGACCAGGCAAGTTGATTCTCACCCCCTATCCAGCAGGTCCATATAGGTTAAGTCTAGAGCACTGGCTTCATTGTTTCTTTCTCCCCTAGGCAGGAGGAACAGATGCAAAAACTCAAAGAGCAATTGGTGTGCTGGTTCCATCTCCTTTTTGTCTACTTTCCTTTCTTTCCTGAGCTTTGGTTTCCCTGAAAACTTCTTGACCACACTAAGAGAAGTTACCCCGTCTGTCCTCTTTGGCCACTTCAGCTTAATGTACCTGTAATAACCTTCAGCAAGCACATCAAGGATCACCCCCATCTCAGTTCTTCCAAATTCAATTTCAACTCCCTTCACCATTGTGAACACTCTCCTGGCTACAACCCTGCAATTTGTATAAAATTCCCTAATCTCATCAGAGAACAACATCCTGTCTTTGTTTCCAAACAAGCTCAGCCACCCTTGGTTACCAATCATCGTGAGCAAGGGTTTCATATGATGCTCCTTCTCGTCATGCAGAATGCTACCAGCAAGCACCTGGTGCTTGGCAAAGAAAGCCACCTGGTCAACCTCTTCCTCAGATCCTCTTCTTCTTTTCCTATTCTCCACCTCACTGTCAGTCTCAGAGTCACTTGGCTCCACATAGCTACCAGCTTCATCACTTTCTTCTTTTGCCTCATCGGCCTTCTTCTCTTCCTCCTTCTTTTTCTTCTCTTCTCTGTCTCTCACATTTTTAACTGTGCTTTCAAGCTTTCCAACAGTCGCCAGCTGTTGTTTCAGAGCAGACCTAGTTCCTACTCTTCTTGCCATTGGCTCTGCCACAGCTTTGCCATCACTCTCCTCACTAGATTCATCCACTAACCGGATTTTAGATACCGGCATTCCCCCTTTCACCAATCTTCTCCTTTTGTCAGATTCCACTCTATTTTCTCTCACAAACACCACCTCTTCTTCTTCATCTCCTTTACATATAAGCCTTTCATCCTCCTCACCAAACCTTCTTTACACACTTTTTCTCTTTGTTTCCTCAGCTTTCTCTGTAATTTCTTTACCTTCACCTTTTTCTTCTACAACTTCCTCATCCTTCTCCTCTTCAGAGTCTGTCCACTTGAGTTCTGCATCATCAGCCTCTGTAGGATCTGGGCAAGAACCAGGTTCTTTGCTCAAATCCTGTGAGGCCTCAGCAGATCTAGGTCCTCCAACAACTGGACCTTCAAGTACAGACAACCCTTGACTTTTCGCAGTAAGAACAACACTAGAACTGGGTTCATCATGTTCTTTAAGGGACTCAACAGAATCCTCTTCACTCAGCTTTTCTAATACTTTACCCACTACATCAACCTCCAACACAGTCTCATCTACTACAGGCACATGCATACTAGCCTTAGGTTCCTCCTGAACATCCTGTTGTTTCTCCTCAACTACCTTCCCCCATCAATTTTATCACGGGACTCTACTTTTCCTACGATTTCATCTAGTCCTTTTACTAATGTTTTGGTACTCACTTTTCCAGGACTTTTTACACCTTCTAAATCAACGGAAGTACATAGAGTAGAGTCAGGTATTATCTCAACCAGTCTTTCAGAGGAAACTTGTTCTGTAGGCGTAGTTGACAAAGATCTGGCCATCATCTTCTTGATCAACTTCTTTTCTCCTTTTTTGAGAAACTTTGACCTAGCCCTGGCAATTCTCTCTGCAAGTGTAGAGGGAGGGGGTTTTGGAGTTGATTTCTTGAAAGTTTTGGTAGGTGATGTTGAGATGGAATGTTCTTGAGATATGATGAGAGTAATTAGGGTTTCGAAAATAGGACGACGAAGTTTGTTCGATTTGATTTTAGAGAGAGAAAGTAGGTTGAATGGAGAGAAATTTGTTGAGTGTGTGTGTTCTGTGTCGATGAAAACGAAAGAATTAGAAGGAGCTATGGTGATGAGATATTTTCCTGGGGAATACAAAGTAATGATGATCAAAAAGTGAAAAGCAGCGTTTTGAACTTTTTGAGAACAGGGAAAGAGTTATGGAGTTGACGGTTACTTAGACTTGCCCAAATAAAGGTTTTTTTTATTTGTGAGGTCTATTCAAAGTCTAATAGAAGTCTAACCCAAAAAGGAATGTGTTCCTATAATTTAGAAAAGTTACAAGAACATGGAAAGTCTCCCTTGACACACGTATAATTGACAATTAATTTCAGTTATGACTCCTATCATGTGAGGCTGTGTGACTGTACCTGGACATGATTCCTCATGTTGCTTTGGTTCCTTCTACATACTCAGAAGGTTCTTCATGGGATCTCATTAGCCTCACCTGGTGCTCATCAGCTGAACAAGTATACTTAATAAAGTACAATATTAGACTGGACAATAATAACAAATGTTACAAACAAATCATTGAACACTTAACTAACAAATCATTGAGGGACAACTGCTGGGTCATCCGTGTATTTTGGTCATCCCTAACTCCAACTTGTTCCTCTCAAACTGCACTTTGTTCAATGCTTTGGTAAATATGTCAGCAATTTGGTCTTCAGTCCTGCAAGAATTCATAGTAATCAGACCATTTTTTACATTGTCTCTAAGAAAATGGTGTCTAATATCAATATGCTTTGTTATTTTGTGTCAGACTGGGATCTTGGCTATATTCACTGCACTTGTATTACACAGAAATTGGTACTGCTCCACACTTGATTCCAAAGTCCTTCAACTGCTGTTTGATCCATAGCAGTTGTGAGCAGCATGATGCAGCTGCTACATACTCAGCTTCCGTAGTAGACAAGGCTACTGAATTTTGCTTCTTTGTTGCCCAAGAAACTAAGCAAGGACCAAGAAAGTGTGTCATTCCTGAAGTGCTTTTCCTGTCCACCAAGTGACCTGCACAGTCTGCATCAGCAAAACTAATTAGTTCAAAAGTACCTTCCCTTGGGTACCATATACATAGATCCTGAGTTCCTTTCAAGTATCTCAAGATCTTCTTCACAGCTGTCAAATGTGACTCCTTAGGCTTGGACTGAAATCTAGCACATAGTCCCACACTGTATACAATATCAGGTCGACTAGCTGTGAGATAGAGAAGTGAACCTATGATTCCTCTATATTTTGTCTCATTAGTCAAAGTACCTAGTTCATCCATATCCAGCTTGGTTCCAGGAGCAATAGGCGTAGTCATTTTTTTTGCTCCTTCCATGTCAAATTTCTTCAGAAGTTCCTTGACATATTTTTGCTGATGAGTCATAGTCCCTTCAGGCATCTGCTTTATCTGTAGTCCTAGGAAGAAATTTAGTTCACCCATCATGCTCATTTCAAATTCACTTCCCATCAGATCAGCAAACCCCTTGCATTGCTCCTCATCAGTGGCTCCAAAAATGATATCATCAACATATACTTGAACCACCAATAGATCTTTTCCTTTCTTCTTCAGGAATAATGTGTTAGCAATCTTTCCTATTGAAAAATTATTCTTCAGTAGGAATCCTGAAAGTCTTTCATACTAGGCTCTAGGAGCTTGCTTTAATCCATAAAGTGCCTTGTCCAGTTTGTAAACATAATCAGGAAATTCATTGCTCACGAAGCCTGGTGGCTGTATTACATAGACCTCTTCATTTAGGTAGCCATTCAGGAAGGCACTCTTCACATCCATCTGATACAGTGTGAACTCCATGTATGTAGCAAAAGCAATCAACATTCTAATAGCCTCCATTCTTGCCACTGGTGCAAAAGTTTCATCATAGTCAATTCCTTCTTCCTGACTGTATCCTTGAACTACTAGTCTTGCCTCTGTACCATGCTCATCCAGTTTGTTTCTGAACACCCATTTTGTTCCAATTATTGATCTGTCCTTCAGATTAGGAACCAGGTGCCACACTTTGCTTCTCTCGAGCTGATGAAGTTCATCCTGCATGGCTAGAATCCAATCGGGATCTTCTAGGGTTTCTTTTACAGTCTTTGGTTCCAGAGATAAAAGGAATACAAAGAATGCACAGAAGTTCTTCAAGGCTGACCTGGTCATGATTCCAGTATCCAACTCTGATAAGACATTCTCCAAGGGATGAGAACTTTGGTGTTTTCATGGCCTGGGTTGAATATGACGAGAAGAACCTTCAGCATCACTTTGGATAGGTTCTTCCTGACTTGCTGGATCATCGACTTCGTCTGATGTCCCCCCTGTCATATTGACTCCTTGTTCTCGTGAAATTGAATTTTCACCTGATGTTTCTTTGTCTTCTGAATCTTCAGAGTCAGTTGCACCATCTTCTCGACTAAGGCCAATCGCTTGATCATCACTTCTAGCATCAAATTTCCCCAATGGTTCCTTTCCGTTGTTGTGGACAAAGCATTTACAACCAAAGGGTCTCAGATGTGCAATATTCGGTTTTCTTCCTCTGAGTAGCTCATATGGGGTCTTGTCAAGAATAGCTCTGATGGAGTATTTGTTCAGCAAATAGCATGCAGTGTTTATTGCTTCAGCCCAAAAGTTTCTTGCAAGCCCACTTGACAATAGCATAGTCCTTGCCATATCCTCTAGAGACCTGTTCTTCCTTTCAACCACTCCATTTTGCTGTGGAGTTCTTGGTGCAGAGAAATTATGATCAATACTGTATTTTGCACAATACTCAGAGAATTTTGAGTTTTAAAACTTCGTTCCATGATCAGATATAATACTGATAATTTCTAGGCTTAACCTTTTCTGCACAATACCAGCCCAGTCTTTGAAGCTGTCAAAGGCTTCATCTTTAGATGCCAAGAACAAGGTCCATGTGTATCTAGAGTAGTCATCAATAATTACGAACACAAACCTCTTTCCTCCTCTGCTCCTGACTCTCATAGGTCCACACAGATCCATATGCAACAATTCCAGTGGTTTTGATGTTACCACTTGCTTCGACTTAAAGGATGATTTCACATGCTTCCCCCTTACACAAGCATCACACATTTTTATGTTTTCAAATCTTTTGCGAGGCAGTCCACGAACCAGCTCCTTAGATACAAGCTTATTCAGTTGTGAGAGACTTGCATGACCCATTCTTTTGTGCCACAGCTGAGAATCACTTTCTTGCACGTTCAAGCAAGTAAGTTGTATTCAGGCAGTGATTTTAGTGATGCTTTGTGCACATTGTTCACCATTTTTCCTTCTATAACAATTTCTCCACTCTGTAGATTCTACACAGTACATCCTACAGAGGAGAAACTCACTTCATTTCCTCTATCACATACTTGAGAGATACTCAGCAGGTTGTGTCTGAGACCATCGACTCAGTATACGTTTTTAATTGCGTGATCCAGAGTTCTCCCAACTTTTCCAATTCCTACGATTTGATCACTTTTACCTCCTCCGAAGGCTACATGCCTCCTTGAAATGCTGCGAGTGAGAGAAAGTTTCTTCTATCTCCTGTCATGTGCCTTGAACAACCGCTATCAAGAGTCCAGCTTGGGTTGTTCTCCCTCACTCCAGCCTGCAAAACAGATTAAGGGTTAGCTTTAGGAACCCAGACAAGCTTGGGTCTCTTCTTATGAAAAAATGGATAAATCAAATCCTGTTTAGCCCATTTAGGTAGCACACTTCTTTTATTTTTGGCTTTTGCCTTGCTTGCATTCATGCACCTTTGTTTGTAGTGTCCAGTTTCACCACAAAAGGTACACAACATGTTGCAAGGCAATCCCACATACTTGCTTTTATGATTATATTGAGGCAATGGTTTGTTGAATCCTAGCCCGTGTTTTCCCTTGTTTTGATTTTCAAGAACCCAGTTCATTGCCTCAGAGGATTTATTCCATTTTGTTAATCTGGTAAGCTCAAATTCAGATTTTTCAACCTTTTGATCTAAAATCCTGTTCTTTTCAGTGTCCTGATACAGAATCTCATTTGTTCTTTTAAGTTCGTTTTCAAGAAAGGTTTGAACTTCACTCATTACTTGCTTACCATTTAAACTCTCTTTTAACTGATTAAGTTCCAATTCCAGTTTAGTGATCTTAGAGTTTGACAAAAGAGTCTGTCCTTTTAAGATGGCATTGATTTCTTCCAGTTCAATGTTTTTTTCTTGAAGACTCTTGTGCTTGGTCCTGAGATCACTTAACTCTTCAGTTAATTTATCTTTTTCAATTTTCTCTTTTTCATAACCCTCAATCAAAGTGGCTGTGATTAGAATCAGATTTTCAGTAGAGTATGTGTGTAGATTTTCCTTTAAGATCAGATAGACATACCTCTGCTGAATGAGCAGCTTCAGCTCCATCAGTTGCCATAAGGGCAGAGTCCTTCTTTGGTCATCACCTGTGTATAACTCCTTCAGCTTTTCCCATACTTCCTTAGCAGACTTGTATTCAAGTATCCTTGTTAACACATCATTAGTCAGCCCTCTTCTCAGGTACAATTCAGCTTTAGAATTTTCCTGTAGCCAGTCTAGATCTTGAGGATCTAGTTCTTCTACCTTCTTTGGCACCAGAACTCTGTTCGCTGCTCTCTTTATAGGAACATGAGGTCCTCTCTTCACAATCAACCAGAGACTGTAATCTATTGCTTGAAGGAAGTTTTTCATCTGTTTATTCCAGCACTTGTAGTAAGTCCCGTTGAACACAGGTGGCTTTGAAGGATCTCTTCCTCCTCTGAACTCCCGCGGGTCTTCCTCATCAGAACTAATGTCTGTCAATCCCATCAGTGCCAGTGGTGATTCATCTCCAGATTCCTTTTCATGATCAGATTCACTGTCAGTTGGTCCTCATGTAGCATAGAAAGCTTCCTTTCTCTTTCTTCTTTCTACTCTGAAGTTTGGAGGTCGTCTTGCCTTCTTCTTATCTTTGTCATTCTCCTTTGACGCCTCCTTTTCCTTTTCCTTAGTTGCTCTGTTTTTCATCCATTCTGCTTCCCACATAGGACAATCCATAACAGCATGATCCTTCTTGAAACTCTTAAAGCATCCTGAGTAGTCAGGACTGTCGGCTATGTTCTTCCTTCCAGAGTTTTCCTTACCATTTCTTTTGAAGCCTTTAAACCCTCCCAAGTTAAGCTTCTGTCTCAAGGCACTAACCATTGCTGCTTCAACTGATTGCAGATCAACATAATCATCAGCTTCGTCCGTTGCTTCGAGTGCAAGGGTCTTGTCCTTCTTGAGAGCTGGTTTAGTTTTTGAGTCTTTCATCATCTCATGAGTTTTCAGGCTACAGTTTAATGGATCTTAGAGGTTTAGACTCAATGATAGCAGTCATCTTGGGTTCCCAAGCCTCAGGTAGCACATTTAGAATCTTATCCACCATCTCTACTTCTGGCAACTCCATATCCAGGGATCTCATCTCATTAGTAATAATGGTCAACCTGGCCATCATATCCTGGATTGATTCCTTCTCTCCCATAGAGAACAACTCAAATTGTCTCTTCAGCATTCTTCTCTTTGAGTCCTTCACTTCAGTGGTTCCTTCATGCACAACCTGTAAGGCATTCCAGATTTCCTTGGTAGTCTTGTAAGATGATACTCTGTTAAACTCCTCAGGGCCAAGACCACAAATTACCAGATGTTTGGCTTTGTAATTCTTTTTAATCATCTTATAGTCCGCCTCATTGAACTCCTCTTTCAACTTAGGTTTTTGTTTGACGTCAGCTCCCTCACCAACTATTTTAGTAGGGATCTAGTTTCCTTCAGATACTATAAGCGATAGTTGGTAGTCTTCAGCACATATGTAATTTTCCATCCTATTCTTCCACCAAGCATAATACTGCCTATTGAACTGTGGGGCCTCTGAATTGACCGTCCTTTAGTGATGGTAGGTGGTGCACTCATAATTCTGATCCTTCTCAAGGTGTTAACCTATCACGAGAAGACCTGCTCTGATACCACTTGTTATAATCTAAGCACATCCTAAGGACACTAGAAGGGGGTTGAATAGTGTCCACCAATTTTTGATTCAAGAACTCGCTTCTCCTGAGTCAAGAACCCCGTTCTTGCCTCTCCAGTTTTGCAACCTGAACACCACAACACACGCCAATCACAGACACAAGGAACACAAGGATTTTATGTGGAAAACTCCTTGCTCAAGGGAGAAAAACCACGACCCACACTCTAGGATTTTAGAACACAATCCACTAACAACACGAGCAAGTTTCTGATTACAAGACTCTGTAACCAAGGGGCTACACTCTAGACCCTAATCACTAAACAAACCTAAACTCTAGCTTTACAAAGTAATCTCTCAAAAGTTCACCTAATACACATGATTCTACGATAAGCTAATAGGTAAAAATAATGATTGCACAAAGCAAGCCAACTTACAATTCAAGAACCTAGACAGAATATCTAGACTCAATCTATTTAACTCCACCAGTTGTCTTCTTCAATTATCTCACCTAGAAAGCTGTTTGATCGCCTTTGTATGCTCTCAACTCTCTGTTTGTGAATAACTAATTTCGGCTGTATACAACTACTTGTATTTATATGGGCTTTACAACCCTAGTTGAGTCCCACAAGGAATCTTTGTAATTATAGTAAAACAAGATTCATTGTAACTGTTTTCCTTGTTGAAGTCCAACTCTTATTCGTACTTCGAAGACACAGCCTGGGCACCGCCTCTTTTAGTCTGACTAGGATGCATATTCATTTATGCGCCACTACTCCTAGTTCCGTAGGGATTTGCAACCCTCAGATCTTTTCGACCAGTCGTGCCCTTCTATTCAAGGACTAGGTTCTTCTCCGAAACCACTGAGTCCTTCTTGTTTGTCATTCTTCAAAACCAATTCTCAACACATTTCCTTCCAAATAATACCTACTTTGTCTATTCAAACCTATATCGTGCATGTCTTCATGCTCAATCGTGCCCATCTGCTTGAGTCATGCGCATTTATAAAATTCGCTCCCCAAATTCTTCTCAGTTCAATCAAGGCAATATTGAGGCGAGTTTACTCATTTATCGAGACGAAGTGGAAACTATGTATATATAAACTCCTTTTTATAGGTGTGTAGCGCGCCACATCTTCATAACTAGGATGATTATAAGCCTCTTTTTCTCCGCTCGATCTACTGATGTTATCTCATCTTCGATAGTACCCTTACTTTATTCATCATTTATCCCGCCGAAAAGGCAAAACATACACGAACCTAAACTTTACATACCTTGATAAGTTCAGTCTTTACATGTAAAATCGTGCGTCATAAATCTCTCGCACATGCAAAATGCCATTCTAGAACTACACACTGCCTGATTCTTGTGAGACCCGAGATATGTAGGCAACTCAGAGATCGGAGTTCGGTAAAAAACACCCCAAAACTCTCATTTTTCCTTTTCAATCATTTTGCATACCAGTCGTGATAAAATTGGCTACTCCGTCAACTATCTTTGCCCGAAGACTCTTTCATCATCCCCGGGCAAAGAGGGGCAGCTGTTGACACTCAATTTTGTCCCTCCTTTTTCTAAAATTGGCTATAATTTAACTTAAAGGTACAATTTGACTATTTGTGCAAAATGTGCATTAGAAAGCCTGCATTTATGTACGTTATCCCCTACCTATATATTACATACATAAATGTGGCTATATTACGTAACTTTGCATCATTTAGACTATTTGTCAAAACTATGACTGTTTGTGCAAATTAGTATATTTATAATATTCGTGGCTATATCATATATTAGGCTACGCATCAAATTTGTATCAATTTATGATTATTTATGCAAATTAGTAATAATCAGTGATTATCTATATTTAAATAATTTTATTTGAATATTATTTAATAATTATTTGTGCATTTTATATAGTGTGTATATCTATATTTTATTTTTTGTATCTTTAAGTTGAATATTGCCCAATTTAAAAGAAAATGTCCAAATTTCTTTTTTATCAATTCCTCCATAAATCAAAATCCCCACCAAAGTTCTTTATTTGTTCATATTTATCCTTTTTTACTTTTTTTTATTTAATTATATTTTTTTTTTGAACCTAGACCAACTCTCTAACCAAATACATTTCCTATATACATAGCTTCGTATTTTATTCCTTTTATTAAAACCCCATATCTCGGACCTAGACAAGGGTTCTTCTAAATACATTCACTTACATTTCCTCTATTCCCTATTTTATTTTAAATTCCCTTGAATCTAGACGAGAGGTAGTCCAAGTTCATTTTCTTTATTTAAATGTTGAAAGAGAATATTTTCTAAATCCAATTCAATACTCTTTCATAAATTTAAGATTTTTCACATCCCTTTAATTAGTCTCTAATCCCTAAAATCCCTCCCAAAATCTTCTTTTTTTAATCTCCCACATTATTTCTCCAATCTTCTCAAATCCCTCAAAATTTCTCTCTCTCAACTAGTTCCTAAAATCAGCCCCAATATTCAAATCCCCTATCCCTAAAATTATTCCAATCTCCCTAATCTCTCTAACGATACTTTTGGATCATTTGCCTACATATTGATTCTCTTCTTTTCCTACAGGACACAACAGACACAATTAGGGACCCTGCTGACTCTTTTGGGAGTCTTCTTCTTCACAACCATACATACCCCACATATACACACAAAAACCCCAACGTAGGCAGACTCCACTTTCCTTCTTCGTCTTCTTCCCCAAACCAACTCACACATACAAATACCCAAACGCCATCACTATCATCTCCCTCTGTTTTCATATACAAACACCACACACAGAGCTACACCTCTCGTCCTCCTTCTCCTTCAACATTACACCATCATACATACACACTATCACACACACAAATCGACACCCCACAAATACAGAGATACACGCACACACTCGTGACACCCTCAAAACACAAACCATCCCTCATCCTCTACGATACCTCGTACACACACACAACTCACAGAGAAAACAAGGGGTGGGGAATCAAAATCAGCGGGTGAGAACAAATGAAAACAGGGGATCGGGGTTAGGGTTTAGACAATGTAATCAGTGGCCAAACCACCATTATCAACGGCAGTGATGGTGGAGTTTTAGCCGGAGATCCATCATCGCACCATAACAAAAACGATACCCACATATAAACAGGATCAGAAGCAGATCAAAAACAGGATTAAAACAAGAAGGTTGTAGAGTTGCAGCGATGCCACTACATTTCTCGCCGGAAAAGCAAGTCGGCGGTCGTTCCTCCCCTTGCCTGCCTCGTTTGCTGTTACCTTCCTTGTTGAGATTTTTACTGGCAATAACACCCTCCTTTTACTGTTTCGTGATTTACATTGATGACTTTTATCATATCTGCTACTGCTATGGTTTCTGTTTGTCGCAGATCTGACTCGTGGCTGGACTTTGACTTGCGTAGTTCACTGTTGGGCATTTGACATTATTGTTGATTAATCATTTTTAATTCGCTTGTCTTTTGTTGTTTATGCAGATTTGTCATTGCGAATTTGGTGACAAGGCTTAAATGGATTCAATTAGGAATCTAATCCCTTGAGCTGCTATTTGTTGCCAATTACTCACTAGCTGTCAATGATATATTGGACAAGCTTCGATATTTATTTGGCTATCTATGCAGTTGACTAGTTTATGGAATATATGGTTATTTCCGATACTTTGTAGATTTTGACTGATATTGTGTAATAGCCAATGAAAATAATTAATTTGAGGCCCATACACTGATTAGAACAGATACTACACTTAAACAGTCCCCTACCCGTGTTCCTAAAATAAATAGGCTATGATGACATGTATGAGCTGTAATTGCAAGACGAGCCGGCGATGGAGTGGTGAGACCGGCACTTGGCATGGCAACGCGACCGGCTGGTGTGTTTGCAGCCGTGCCGACGTCCCTAACCTCTAGCCGATTCATACAAACCTAAGCCTACATTTTTATAAAAATTATTTTTCTCTTTATTTTATTATCATTATTTTATATTATTTTTATTAATATTAACTTATTTTCTTTATATTTTTGCAAGGTAAAATTGGACGAAAGACGACGGTCTATTTTAAAAGAGGACAATTAGAAGAAAATCCTTATTATTATTATTATTATTATTATTATTATTATTATTAATATTTATTAATATTACTAGTATCATTATTATTCTTATTATTAGTATTTCACTTTATTAATTATCGTACTAATTCATTTTTTTTTTTTTACATTTTTTGCGAGGTACATCGTGGTGGAATTACAAAAGACAACCCTTTCAAAAAGGATAAAAATATTCAAACTCATTGACTTTATTTAATTTCGTTTTGTTTACAATTTTTACTAACTTGTTTATTTATTTTGCAAGGCACGTTTGGACAAAGCTTAGCCATTAGAAGAGACGAATAATTATTACTTGTCTTTAAGTTTATGCACCATAGTTTAATATTCAAAATATTTCATTGCTTAGTTAGTTTAATTACTCGCTTTAGAATCCCAATTATTTAGTCCGGCCGGTAAACCACATTTGGTGGAGCCTGAGAGGTGCCTAACCCCTTCCTTTCGGGTTAACTTGAACCCTTACCTAGATTTTTGGTTTGTAGATTAAGTTTCGGAGTTAATTATAAAATTAGCTAGAAACAAAGTAGGTGCCCTAATATGCCTAGTTAAAAAATATGTTAGGTGGCGACTCCAACTCTTTATCCGTGAGTTACCCAATAAGTCGAGCCCTATTTCGAACTTTAACCGGTTCGGTAGAAAATAGGATGCGACAGTCCTCTTCTAAGTTTGCAGCCTCTGTGCCATCAGTTTGTGAGTTTATATTACCTGGTGAAGTTTCCCTAGACCCTTCTTGACAGTTATTTAATTGTACATTTTCAGATGGCCCAGGCCCACTATCAACTGGTCCACTCCCAACTGACACACTTTCAGCAGGCCCATTATCAACAGGCCCACTTTCAGAAGGCTCAGTAAGCAAACCAGTTGGACCACCCTCTACAACAATTGGTTCACTAACTACATGCTCAACATAAACATCAAATATATCCCCATGACCTAAGCCTTTCACAAGGCCTAAAAGGTGCAAATCAGACCTAATATACACAAATTCTTGGGTTGATGAGTCAAAATGGAAAAAGGCATCCACACTCTCATAACTCAAATCTTTTGTGTAGGAAAATAGTTCAACCAAATAAAAGTGGTCTTTATCAATGATAAAACCAAACACATCCTTTTTCCCGACATATTTTTGACTCGAATCCACAGTAAATGACCCTCCATGGTGAAATCTAGTCACAATATACTCTGACTCTGGCATATTACACTACGAAAGTAGTATTAAATTGACAAAACTCCAATTTTTTTTAAAAAATCCTTATTTTACAATTTAATTTCAAAAATACCATCAACTTAAACAATTAAATCTTAGAACAAGAGAAAAGAAAACTTATTTGTCAAAAGCCCTTATTTCTTGTCCACGAACGCACTGTTGAATTATTTCCGTAAAATCACCATCGAAAGCCCTACGTCCGTTCAACTGTGCAATATCGTCAACACTCCATGAAAACACAACAAACAAGATGAAAATTGATTAAATTTAGCTGTAAATTTAACGGCTTTGGAAGATGTAAGTTAGGAATTGAAGGGTTTAAGATTTGAGTGGAGAAGGGATCGCAATAGGGATTTTTAGATTGTAAAATAAAAATAGGGTGTATTTTTTAGCTATTGTTTTGTTAGGCCTTTTGTTAAATCTGATATGGAATTAAAATATGACGTGGATGTCATGTTGGACGTTTATATACAGGCTCCACCACTTTTTAACTCCCACAGTATTTTTTATTTAGATGATACAAATTTGAATAGGTCCAGAGAGTTACAAGGTATATGACAGGTAGGGGTGTTCATTTTTCGGTTTAAACCGATAAACCGAACCGATAAAAATGTTAATAGTTTATAAATATTGGGTTATCGGGTTATCGGTTATTTAACGGTTTGTAAAATTTTTTTATTGGGTTATCGGTTCGGTTGTCAGTTTTGTACATTTTCTTATTGGTTAAACCGATAACCCAATAAGATTTTAAAATTTACTATGTTGCGCTTATGTGCATATAAGTAGTATACTTAATTACTATTAGTTGGAACTTCGAAACCTCAAACTCTAGTCTTCTTTTACATGTGTAGCTTTCAAGTCGCCTCATCTATTTCAACTATCGATTTACTATTTCATTCCTTGCCTCCTCCATTAGTTTATAGAATAATGAAGTATATTTGAATCTGTTGTTGGTTGCTTTTTTGAATATGGCGAATGCTCTAAGAGGCATTTGAATTCTCTATGAAAATAAGCCGATTTTGTATTGGATGCAATCGTTTAAGAGGTTTTTTTTTTTACACTTGGTAGGCCTAAGTTTCTTAATGGTTAAACCGAAAACCAAACCGATAACCGATAGCTTATTGGTTCGGTTATTGGTTTAGCACTTTTAAAAATCGAAAACCGATAGTCCAAACCGATAAGGTGCAAAACCGAAGCGACCGATAAACACCCCTAATGACAGGGTTTTAGGGAGCTGAGTGACTTTTTTGGGCAAGTTTAAAGAGGTGCCAACCAATTCTGCCTTCATAAAATTTGTTTCACCATATAAAACACCAAACCGCATAGCTAAAAATATTTCCCGCCAATTCCTCTTTCTAAACCCTCTCTATGAAATGGGTAGAAATTAGGGCAATGTTATTTTAGCTGAAACGCATTTCTTGAAAACCCAATAGAGGAAAATGGGAATACAAGGGCTATTGCCTCTCTTGAAATCGATAATGTTACCCATTCATATCAAAGAATTGAAAGGTTGCACTGTAGCTGTTGATACCTATTCTTGGCTCCATAAGGGCGCCCTTTCTTGTAGCAAAGACCTCTGCAAAGGCATTCCCACTACCAAGTATGCTCTTTCTTTTTGTTTTTGGTTTGTAATTTGCTCTAAATATTTAATGGTGTCTTTTGCAATTTATTTTTGATAACCGAGAAATCCCCAAGGGCTATGATGCATGGTTCGGAACTTGGTGATAGTGGGCCGGCCCCTCTACCCCTCTCCACTTAAATAGCAGAAATTTTGTCTATGACGCGGTCAAACTTGTGAAATGCGCCTAACCCACACATCACACGCACTAGAGTACTAGACCAAAGCCCTGGTGGCATCTTTCTTTTGCAATTTATTTAAAATGTAAGGTTGTTGAAATTTTGGACGACTAAGTTCAGATTTAGCTGATGATTACTGCAAATGGACTATAAATTTGAGTCCATGAGTTTATATCAGTTTCTTGAATGAGGCATTTTTCCAAGTATTGTTTGCTTCTGTAGTCATAGGAATGAGTTTAACAGGATGTTTGCTATGGCTTTTACGCTATTTTACATCTCCTGGTTTGACTCTGCTAAGTAGTGTTCATGTGGAACAACATTCAACAAGTTTTTACCTACTTTTAGAAGGAATCATACATTTTGTTATCGCAGATAATTGTTATCATCACATTAGGAAACACTCTACTCCCAAAATATTGTAGATTTCACATTAATATTGGATTTAGTTGAGACAAGGAAGTGTGAATTACATTTAAAGAAGTACACACACTTTTCTTGTTTCATTACGCTGAATCAAGATTGCATTAGAGGTCCTTGAAGTTTCTTTATTTGAAAATAAAGTCTAAGGGATTCCTGAAAAGAAAAAAAATGTAAATATTTTATTGTGTTAGCTTAGTACAAACTCTGACAAGGTATTTCATTGAATGTTCTTTTAGGCATATCGATTACTGCATGCACAGAGTAAATTTGTTGCGCCATTATGGTGTCAAGCCTATTCTTGTGTTTGATGGAGGTCACCTACCAATGAAGAACGAACAGGAGAACAAACGAGCAAGGTACTTATGAACTCTGCTAACTTTATCTTCTTAGTTATGAGTTCCTTTTAATTTTTCTTATGAACCAATATGAGTTTGTTTGTATATTGCATCTAGTGGATGCATGGAATTCTTGTATTGAGAAAGAGATTGGCTCATATGTTTTTTGATGAGAAAGGTAAATATATTATTAAGGAGCACCAAGAAGGTACCAAAAAAGTACAAAAAGATCCTTCTATATATTGAAGGAATAGAGATCAAGCAAAGTCAAAATCAGATACGAAGTTCTTTCTGCACCATAAGTAAAGGCGCTTCAAACATCTAGACTTGACATGAAAAATGTTATCTCTCTTGTCATTGAAGCATCTGTTGTTCCTCTCCTGTGGAATATTCCAGATGATACAAGTAGGGATAACATTCCCATATTGTCTACTTCCTTGGAAGGATACTGCCCATACCAACTGCTAAGCATAAGTTTAATGCTACCTGGCATAAACCACTAGACACCAAAGGTGGCAAGTTTAATGTTGCTCGCAAGACATTGCAAATGATCTAAGGTTGTCTCCATCTACAGCTGTCGTGCTGCTGAAGCCAGCTCAGACCATCATCATTGATGTCGACTAGCTTGAATGATTTCGTTCCAGCGAGAAAATATATAGTTCTTCTCTCCATGTCTCTTATCTGCAAGAGGAGCCGATTGATACTTCTCATTGCCATATTTCCAAGGTTAAGTTACTCTGTCAAATGGTTCAATCTTTTAGAGCAAGTGTTGTTGCCTGAGGGGAAAGCTGATTGCCGGAGTTTTGAGTTTGTATTGGTTATTTGGAGAGAAGATGTGGTATCTCACAATCAGATAGTTGGGAAACTTGACAGATGCTTGTTCATGATTCCTGCTGAGTCACGTAGACAACTTACACATACTTTTGACATCGACCTGGTATTCAGTAATGGGAGTTTTGACTTATCAAAAAATGTTCCTTTTCATTGCTCAATGGATCTTTCATTACATATATATATATATATACACACTTTGCAACTTCTATAATAGGCATCAGATTCAGGTTTCCATTGCGCAACCTCCATGAATAATAATTAGAAAACAAATCAATGTAAATAGATGATTTAATGTTTGAAATGCTTTTCCTGTGGACTTCCATTTTCCTCCAATTGGTGTCTCTGAGCAAATAACATCATCTTTGCAAGAATAACTTGTCGAATTCATAATCTCGCTTTGTGTCTCTTTTGTGATTTGGCTCCATCTTCAATGAGTAATAGTTGCAGCGGTCCTGTCACTAAGTATATAGATAGATTCTCGTTATCAAAGGTCCTTCGTTCTGTTTTTTCATGTTGGCTTGGAACTGTATTCCAGCTTGCGCATGAGACCTGAGAATGACTCCCCTCAAAGGACTCTAAAGATCCCAGGTGAGTAGTTTGCCAGAAGAGGAATGGGATGAATGGCATGGAAAGGAAATTTCAGTGTCGACACGCTCCCTCCTACCGTAGGCTTCTTTTCACTGGAACAATGTACAAAAGCTTCCAAAATTTTATGACATCTTTTTGTTTGCTATGATTTCAGTAATTCTTTCGATTCAGACTTGCAAATGCTCTTATGGTCTCCATGATCTTGTATTGTCCTTCACTGCAATCATACTCTTCGAGGGGGTTTCCTTTACTTTTCTTTCTATAAAGTGTAAATATCATGAAATTTTAGTCTAAAATAGTAATGATCTTTCTAGAGAAGTTTATTTCAATTTTAGTAACCACAATATTTCATACTTCCTCTGTTGAAAAAGCTACTTAAGAAATTGACCTACAATAGTTATGATGTCTCAGAACATTACGTGTTTTACTTAATTTTGAGTAAAAAGGAGAAGACTTTGTTGCAACATGGTATTCAAGATGTGACTGGTGAAGCCATTCATACATTTTCGTGCAGGTCTAGGAAGGAAAACCTTTCTCGTGCAATAGAGCATGAATCTAATGGAAACATGACTGCTGCTTATGAGTGCTATCAAAAGGCTGTTGATATATCACCTTCAGTGGCTCACGATCTAATACAGGTACCGAAATTCATCATGATTTCACTACTGCCAACAGGTCAACCTTTTGTTTCTAATAATGTAATGTTTGCATTTGAAGGTTCTAAAACGAGAAAATGTATGTTACATAGTGGCTCCTTATGAAGCAGATGCCCAAATGACTTTTCTGGCCATCACCAAACAGGTTGATGCTGTTATAACTGAGGACTCCGATTTAATAGCATTTGGTTGTCCTAGGGTAAGCTTTTGGGTGTTCTATGGAAAGTTCTGTTTAAAAGTTTTCCTTTTTCTGCTGTTACAATATTTTTGTACTTTGTTATGGAAGTCCTGGTGTTTGTTTGTTGAATCCAGATTATTTATAAAATGGATAAGTTTGGGCAAGGTCTTGAGTATCAGTATTCCAAGCTGGACCAAAATAAGGAATTGAGTTTAAGAGGTTTCACAAAGCAGATGCTTCTTGAGATGTGCATCTTGAGCGGTTGTGACTATTTGCAGTCCTTGCCTGGAATGGGCCTCAAAAAAGCTCATGCGCTTATGAATAAGTTCAAGAGCTATGACAAAGTGAGTATTATTAAGCATTAGAAAAAGAGTTTCTTACAAAGATTTGTATGTTGTATTTTGACAAAGTTTGATTCTGCTTCCTCTGTTTGCTAATCTATTGACCTGCATTTGGTACTCAGAGCATAATAATAGACACAATTTTGATTTTTTCTAGGTCATTAAGCACTTGAGGTACAATACTGCTGCAGTTTCTCCTCTGTATGAAGAATCTTTCAAGAAAGCAATTATGACCTTCCTGCATCAACGAGTTTATGATCCCATAATTGAAGATCTAGTTCATTTGTCTGAGCTCTCTGACCAGGGTAGTCATGATCTAGATTTCCTAGGCCCATATCCTTACAAAATATAGTCATGATGCAACCTTGATCCCTATAAGAATCAATGTCCATTTTTTAATCTGTTTCTCCTTTATTATCTGTTGGAAGTTCTTCTATGAGCCATTCCTTAACCAGGAGAACGCCGATACCGACAGAAGTAGCTCAAGGAATAGCAAAAGGTGATCTTGATCCATTCACTATGATGCCATTTCTGGTATTTAGTCGTCTTTTCTTTATTAAATTTTCTTGCTTTCATTTCTCTTGATTTAGAAGATTAATAACCCTTGATTGCATTTTCTACATTCCTCTTCAAATTTATGCCAGTATTTGCATTTATGCTCTAGCTTTAGCAGTAGTTTATGTTTCAAATAAACTGGGTTTCGAAGAAAATGAAGGCAGTCTCTGGTTAACCATCTTGGTATAACACCTTCTGTCCCATTTTCGTTGACCTTTTTTATTTTTTCATCCTTCCGAAAAAGTTGACCTCTATCTAAAACGACACTTTCTTCTCCCACTAATCCAAACTAATAAATGTATACTGCTTTGTATTATTTTAAAGTTGATGCCATAACTTTCTATCCTATTTTGAAGTGTACTTTTAAACCATTGTCTTTCAAACTCAATAATATTCCCTCAAAAATTACTCCATGACTTCATCTTTTTTCCTATTGTAGGTATTCATGACGACATGAATATGTAGTTGTGTTTCTTCTTGTATAACACCTCTCTTATGCCATGCTTCTTGTTGTTTCTCTTCCTCGTTTTATTATAGTGTACCTCTCTGTAACTTCTACTGTTTCTTTCCTTTTCCTAGCCTTTATATTATTTCATGCCAAGTTTATGTCTCTAAATTATAGAATTTTTATTCACCAGAAAGAATGCAATGCTGCTGAACTGGTGCATAGCAGAACTTATGAACTGGATGACTTCAAAGTGGAAGGTGAACGAAAGAAACTTGATTTGCCTGCACAGAAAAATCTCCTAACCAACTACTTCTGTATCCTATTGTACAAGTACTTAGCTTTACAATTTTTATTGTCATTGGAAGCTCAAGGCATCAGTAACACTGATTCTCTCTTTTTTGCATATGGTTAAGGAGGCAGACTTGTCTAGCAATGTACCTTGTATATTTAGAAGGAAGAAGCTTAAAAGTATCTGCACCTATACACTGCCTAATACCCTTCATAGTGCATTCTGCTGTATTTGCAGATCTCCATAACCATCTTTCACGGAGTGCTTGATTGAACAAAGTGAGATTTCGAATCCCCAAACCTTCAATTCTCAATGCCTCTGGCGACTTTATCCCCCAACTCACCAATTGAAATTTTATGTTTCCACTAGGTCTGTTCCATAGTCCCACATAAGCTTCTCAAGTTTCTTAGCTACTGCTGCCAGGATTGGAAATAAAGAAATGAATGTAGGAATGCTCAAGAGAGTTGCTTTTATCTAGGTGACTCTTGCACCCTTCAATAGGTACTGGTCTTCCATCAATCCAACCTTTACATGAACTTCTGTAAATGGTTGTCAAAGTTCGCATTCTTTGAACCTTCCACCTAGTGGAAGGATTTGTGGAAGGATTAGGTACTTTGTTGGAAGCTCTTCCATCTTACATCCTACCAACCTAGCCAAATCATGGATATCGGGCATCTCTCCCACTGTGATCGACTTCTGTCTTCTTTATGTTGATTCTCAGGCCTTGTACTGCTTCAAACCAAGTCAACATTCTAAATAACGATCGGAATCGACTAATGCGTACAGAATTGCTTAGCGATGCTTCTCTATTGAGGAGTAAAGAATTCCAAGGTAGTTGAACATAGATCATTCTCTTCCACCTGTTTATGGCGTAAATCTGCATTTTGTAAAATCTTTTTACCGAAGAGGGTTATGTTAGTCCCTCCCCATTGGTGTTTGAATGTGGTGGTAGATAAGGAGCCAACTAGAGTGGAACGGATATACACTATTCATATACCCGGCTTCAAACTAGTTCATGGATTGAGGTATAATTATTGTTGAGGGATATGTGAAGTTCAACTTTTTTTTTTTTTTCCTTTTTGTTTACATACAGGCATAGCGGTTAATGATTCCTCGATACTTTATTGGCATGCTCCTTAACATTTATAGGCATTGCTTCTCTTGAAGCAAAGCAGAAATTTAGGGCACCAAGAACTAGCCCTGTTCATCAACATTCAGAGGCTGGAGCTTCAAGCCATTGGGCTGAATGTAAAAAGGGAGCTGATTCTTATAAGTTTGAGAGCTTGTCAATGTCCTCGCCGAATCCTCTGGGTGTATCTTCTGCTCCGGTGAGGATTGCAGTTTATACTCTTTTGAGAATAACATTAATGATTATTGGTCAATTGCATCTATCTGAGTTGTAAGAATTTCCTCTTTAGGTGGATGATGATATTCTCTTGAAAGATTCCACATCTTTGGAGTCAAAAAGTCAAGGTAAAGATACAGAATTTATTAGAGCATCCATAAGTGCAGTTAAACACTTTCTTTCCTTATGTTCTCCAAGCAGGACTGGCGGAAGAGGAAGAAATTGCAAATGATATAGAACTACAACCTGTTCGACTACAGCATCCAATATGTAAACCCTGTGTGACGTCGAGCAAGGAGCGTGCTTTAGATTTAAGTGAGAGCAAGACACGAGCAGAAAAAAGAAATGTGATAGTGAGGAGCTCCTATTTTCTGAAGAATAACAGAAAGGAAGACAATCAGGATGATAAAAGTGAGAAAAATGAGGCTGCCAAAAATAAATCTTGTAGCAGTATTCTGGAGAATGATTGCGACTCTAGGTCAGAAGCAAGGGATGGAGCAGTCATGGCAGTAGCTAAAAGTACCATCCTGCGAACTTCTTATTTTCAGCATAAGCCATCAGCAGGAAATGGTTAGTACATACATAGTTCTAAGCTTTTTATTAAGGATGATGCTTCTTACGACAATAAATTATTTTGCTTCCCGCAGATGATACTGAACAGAAAGAGAGAGAGAAGAAAAGAGTAATAGTAAGGAGTTCTTATTTTCAGAAGAACTTGGCTAACGAAAATTGTCAGGACAAGTCGCATGTTGCTGTTGTGCTACAACATACCAATTCTTCAGGAAATGACTGTTCTGAAGGGAGATCAAAGAAAAGAAAAGTTACCTTCATTGACGCTGTTCAAACTGTAAGTTGCTTTTCCAGTGATGTATTTGTTCCTTTCATCCTTCACTTTATTTTGATGCAAAATTTAGTCGTATTTGCAGCTTGTTATACCTGATTTGTCTTTTCACAGGAAAATGTAAGTGCTGAATATGTAGAGGCTGACACATTTGGCAATCAAGGTATGTACAAGGCCAAAAGGAATATTTTGTACATATCGAAGATGTGCATATTATTTTAATCCAACAATGTTTCTCTCCACTTTTGATAATCCTAGTTTGTGCTGAATTTGCTGGAGCTGTGTCTCTCTTCTTCATAACAGAAAATTTGTCTGCGGATGGTAACTACATTATATTACTGAGCAGCGGAACTAAAAGATCAACTAGCAAGTTGGTAAACACATGAATGAAGGGAAACCAAAAAACTGCTAAAGTTGATGTTTTGTGATTGATTATTCTCCTCAATGCACAGCATTTTGGAAATAAAAGTTCTGTTGATATAGGACCAGTTTGTGGTTAATAATCCTACAATTGAGCAATATTAGTAAAGGGGTTTGTTGTTAATTATCCTAAAATTGAGCAATATTAGATGCAATTCACAAAAGCAGAACACACGTCTTTTGGTATTACTGACATGTTTGTTTTCGTGAGATAATAACCACTGTGAGTTACGTGTGTCGTGTGGCACTTGTGATATTCCCCTATTAGAAATATCAAAGGTGTTGTTCCTCCTTTTGCAATTAGAAAGCTGGATTCCAGCTTGCTTGTGGCTGAAAAGAGGGAAGAATGAAAGTTCCGTGATTTAAAGAATAGGAAAAAAGTTGTTTTGTTTGCTGATAGACAGTTGAAGGAAGAGGCTAATTTGAAAGAAATGGACCTTCAGGAATTCTGCCTAAAGAGAGTGAAAGGTCTGGGTAAGGAGGTTTCAGGCAATAAATGTGGTGCTTAGCGAGAGACTAGACAGGAATAAAGTCCTTTCGTGACTTATTATTAAATGGTACAGTTTAGAATGAGATTATAATGAAATGGAGACAGGAGAGAGTGAGCAGGTAAAAAGAATGCAGTTAAGTATTTTTCATTCAGTTGCAAGCTACATTGGATGAGATCTGCCCTCAGACATCCAAGTTATCTCAATCCAATTGTCCAAAATCTGGTCCTTCTTATACTAGGAAATGACTTGGGATCTCAAGGGCATATTAACGGACCTTGTCATTTTAATGAGGTTCTATTTGTTTCTCGTGGGTGAGCTTTTAGGTTAAACTCCTCTCTTTCCTATACGTGTCTTTGTCTCTCGTCAAAGGGGCTACAGTTCTTACCCTTTCACAGTCAGGATAAACTTTCTTGTTGAACTGTCATTTGCATGGTTTTAACCCTTTGGATTCTTTTGAGATCCTTCAGCAATACTCCTTTCTTTCTTGTTCTGAGATGTCTTAGATTTAAGACCTTTAGCTTTGCTTGTTTTTTCTTGAATAAAGAGGGTTCTCAACAACCAAAGCAGCAACAGGAATTTACTCCTCTTACTGAAGGATACACGCTTGTTCACTTTACAAGGTCAAATTGATCAATTATTTAACACTTCTTTCTGACATCAATTGACTTTTCTTTCAGAAATATAAGTTTAATGTTTCAGAGTATGAGAAAAAGAACTGTTAACTGCAACTTCTACAAATAAAATAGGTCATAAAAAATATATTTTCCTCTACCATTTCGTACGAAGAAAAGGCGCATACAATCATCAAGAATCTCATTCATACACATGCTTTTGTTGGTTACCTTTGCTAGAATCTCTTTCCAGGAGACACTAAATTATCTTTTGATTTCAGGTGACTTCAACTCCAACCTGGATGATTCGACTAAGGAAACCAAGGATGGACAAGGGAAATTTGGTTCCAACATCTCTCATATAGGACATTATTCTCAAATAGCAGAGAAATCAATAGAAAACTTTGTTTCAGTCATATCATCATTTAGATTCACCTCAAATGGTTCTCGAGCCAGTGGTCTCCGAGCCCCTCTAAAAGATATTAAGAATACCAGCTCTAATAGGTAATCACTATTTTAAACATGTGTGTTTATGTTGAGCTTTAAATTTTCTGATTTTTGTTGCCATCTCTGGATATACGTTTGTCTGAAGGTCTGGCAGTAACATGGATCTAAGCAAGTTCATATACAAGCCAACAAATCAGAAGCGATTATCAGCACATCGTAAAGTCTAAAACTCGCAACTACACTGCCTACATCTGCATATGCAGAATTCAGCAGCTCTCAGCACCAGCTCCTCTTAAATTTCCGTATTATAGGTGACCATTTCTTGGCTAAATTCAGTTCCCTTTTTTTCCCTTCATTTTCTTGGTAACCAAACCTGTGTGGGTTTCTTTGATTCACTATAGCTCTGATAGGGAAATATTGTGGAGAAGCCATTCCTTTGCTTCTTTAGGTGCTGCATCACATTCGTTGTAAACTGTAATTTTTATTATATCCAGATGTAATTCTTCAATAAGGATTCAAATTAGTTTCTTAGTTTTGATTGTGTTATGAACCTTCACCTTGTGTCTTTTCTGCTTCTCAGTTTTACTATTTTTTATACATATAGGTTGCCTATTGAATTTCTCTCAGGGTTGAGGCATACACACAGCTCATATCCCTCAAAAACAACACTTATCTGCTCATTAAGAATGAAACTAATCTTAGATCACTTGCACTTAGGGGTGTTCATGGGTCAGTTTTTCTCTAAAAGATAACCGAACCAATTAATTCGGTTTTTAAATATTTAACCACAACCAAACTGATAAAGCCGGTTTTTCACTTGTTCGGTGTTTGTCGGTTATTTTGGTTTGTTCGATTATTTGTCCGTTTTTTTTTCTCTAAATTTGCGACATATACTTCTAAGGATCAAGTACTCTCTAGAAAAGAATAAACTTTATATGTGATTAAGTTACATATGTAGCTTCATCCAAAAATCATATGATTGTATATGCATTTAACCATTTTAATTAATTTAATCAAACTTCTTACAACAGTTTTTTCGTGTTTGAAAAATTCAGGAGATATCATTTGCCAAGATATCTATCTTGATGATATTGACCAACAATGAAGGACTAAAAGTTATTTTTAAAATATAATAGATTGTTTGACTTATCAAAATAAAGACTAGAACGCAAACTAGAATACAAAATGCAAAAACTATAAAGATGAGAACTAGACTAAAACTCAAAAGCGAAAAAAAAACATATGGTGCAAATTCTTAAAAATTTACATAAAAATACACATAATGGTATGTGTAATCATAATATTTAAGTAGGTATTTATCTAATCAGTTTGGTTCGGTTGTTTTGATTATTTTTTGCTTAAAATCAAAACCAAACCAAATTTTGTCGGTTTTCGAAATTAAAAACCAAAACCAAAACCAAATCAAACCTTAAAAAAATCGGATTGAGTCGGTTTTCGATTTGATTCGATTTTTCTTTCCAGTGTACACCCCTACTTGCACTTACTCTTGCTACATTGCAATGCTTTCGGTGTACCTTACATATCCACTTTTCTGATTGTGAGGTTACAATTTTAGCTTTCAAAATAAAGAAGTATGAAATCGTTCAAGACTGTTGAACACTCTGATTCATAAAAGTCGTTGTATCGACAACCATTACAAACTAAAGATTTCTGAGTGGAGCACAGCAAAGTTGGTGGTTTAACTTGCTATGCTTGAAGTGATGATTGTTTTAATTTGTTTACTCTGGGTATCTATAGCTTTGAAAGGACTATGTAGAAAGGAAGATGCACAAGCGGCAACACTGCTTTATAGAAAGGAAGATGCACAAGTGGCAACAAGTGCTCGTTAGAAAATGATAAATTAGTATTCTCCGTCCTATTTTATGTAACAATTGTTTCTACTTATAAAACGATGACATTCTTTTTGAGACGGACCAAAAGAAAACTGTGCCACATAAATTGAGACAGAGAGAGTACTATATAAGCAGGAACAACTGTTGCTTGTTGTCATGTCTGCTTATTTTGGGTTGTGGTTGAAAAAACAACCACTTTTTCTTTTGCTTATTGTGGGATGTTAGTTGAAAAATAGCCTTTTTTTGGATATCTTGTTAAACATGGAGCCACTTTTAGGATTTTTATAGAAAGTACAGTTAGGTCTTGCATAACTCGCCAACTAAGCAGTCACATTTAGGGTTGTTAATTAGAATATAACCAATTGTACAGAAATTGAAAATTTTACCATTTCAAAATGGACAAAGCAGTTAACTTGAATATGAACTTCATGAACTTTTCTAGAGTTTTGCTTGTACAACCTCAAACTCCGGGACTACTATAAATACGATTTAAGAACTGATTGGGGTTGTCTGATGTAGATCGAGATGGCCATCAAGGACATTGGATGTCAAGTAAAGGCTATCTTTGTAATTGGATGGCTACCTTTGTAATCTGATCATTAATGAAGACTATCTTCCTAATTTGGACATTATTGTAGTTTGAACGTTTTGTTTCTTAAGCTTAGTAGGTATTTGGGTCGTACTCTAAATGCCAACCTACTATAAATGGCAACCCTAATATAAATAGAATAGGGTTAGCTTTATTTTAGTTTAGTTTTATGTTTTGATGAAAACTTTAGCTCTGGAGAGTGTATGGTGAATCTTTATTTGTAATTCAACTTTTGTCCTAGCAATTACAAGAAGTGCCCATCTTCTTGGAGTTTCTAATAGATGAGATGTATTTTTATTCCCTATTAAGAGGTGTTTTGGTAAGTTCAACCTTTACATTTCTCAGTTATTTAATTAAAGTTATGTTTATCTTCTATCTTTCAATTTTATCTTTGCTCTTGTATCTTATTTTACATCATTGTTCCTCTTAGCCGACCAAATGTATTGGCCTAAATCGGATAAAGTCAATCAATCGAATTTGTAAGGGGTTTACAAACAATGCATTGTATCAAAGTTGATAAAATAAGTAAATTAGTTGAATAATAAGAATACCAAATGAACAATTTCAGTATAACGATTTTGGAATTACAATTGGATAGAGTTTCAATGTATATTTCTGAATGCCTTTACAAGATAAAAACAATGCTATTTATAGCCTATCACTCCAAGGGCAATTAAGGCCATTAATCCACGTTCAGATCGGGGTTTTGCCCACGACTTCTCCCATTAAATTCTGAGTTAATAGGAGGAGATCGTGGGGCGACTATTCCGCTGAAGTTGAACTGCCCCCAAGGCTTGGGACACTCATCTCAGGGAAATGAGCTTTCCGTCCCCCGAGGCGACTTCTTCCTTGTGGCCTGTAGAAGACTTTGCCCTTGGGATGCTGCCTTGAGGGCTACGCTGTTTGCCTCAAGTCCGACTTGTAAATTCTCATGAAATACATCTCGAGTCATGCGCCCGAGGCGCCACGTGTGCAAGCCATGGTTTTACCCATTACAGATAGTTCCCCCACTCCTCAGGCAACTGGCAGGATTTTCGAGGAGTGGAATGAGATAGGCGGGAGAGTGACGTGGCTACACACACACTTAGAAATTCAAAAAGGGCTGCCATCACTTCAACTTCCCGTTCGTTACACATGGTGACCGTTCAACAGTAATATAAATACAATGATGACTTCTTCTCTTATAAATAATCCAACTTGATCATCTTCTCTCCCATTTGAAAATCTTTGAGCAACAATGAATTTTTTCCAAATCAAAAAACAATTTTCATCTTTCCTCCTTCAAATCTTTGTTCAAAATAAAAAATCCATAACCAAACCTTTAGCAAAAGGATATTTGCTACTAATTCAGTGCAAAATTCTTCTGGCCCTTCCGATGAAAGAGTTTCTGATGCCGCTACGATGATTTCCAGTGGTGAGTTAGTTAATATCGCTGGGCCGCTAAACGCCATTACTCTGCAAGACGACGAAAATGAGGCAACGTCTAAAGCAGGTGGCCTGAATACTATGCGACGCAAAGCTACCGTTGGTCACGATAAATCTGATGAAATGGGTGGCGAAGAAGACGACACCCATGTTGCTGATGAAGTGAGTGGCGGAGGAGCTGACGTGATGTAGGGAAATACGCGGAAAAATAAACAAGATAAAGAGCGAGACGTAACTCGATCGAAAATCTTAAGTAGCAACGAAGAACTCGTTCCGTTACACCCCGAGAGATTGTCAAGAACACCTACACTAGGCAACTACCCTCGAGCTAATGTGAGCACGCTAGTAGAATGATCGAGGGGATTGGAATTCATCTAGATCTGCTAAAGGAAGAACAAGTCCCATCAAAGGTTGTTTCATTCAACAAAGAGTTCAACTCTTAACAAGGTTCTTTAATCATCAAAGTTAGCTAATGAATGAAATAAGCTATCTAGCTATTTATAGAGGTTTTTAGGCACTAAGTAAAAGGACTAAAGTGCCCACACTTAGGCTTTATGATAAAAGACCACGTAGGGTCAAAATAGTCTTAACATAATTAAAATTCCCGTTCTTCAGCAAAGGGGGCCAAGCGCCCATGCCTTGGGCGGAGCGCCTGAGAAATTGGTCAGTGGGGTGGCCTGGGCGGGGCGC
Source organism: Petunia secreta (assembly GCA_029990175.1). NCBI lineage: Eukaryota > Viridiplantae > Streptophyta > Magnoliopsida > Solanales > Solanaceae > Petunia > Petunia secreta. Next base: position 23,355,189 of record JARKIP010000022.1, on the reverse strand, counting down.
CCCAAAGCTGGGCGGAGCGCCTCAGCTGTGCCTCCTCAGGGCGGAGCGCCTGGGTCTTCTAGGCTTGGTGCTTGCGCCTTGATCATCCGGTACGGCTTCCAATCGCTTCCATCTTCAAACCCCTTTCTCTCCAAGTATAAATGCACCTCTTGAACCTTCTTAGCTTGACTCCGAGTGAAGGGTCTAGTGACGAGTTGCTGGACATTATCCTCTCCTTCTTGGGAAGGTTTCGTCCTCGAAATCCAAGCATCATCACCCTCGGGTCCATCATCTCCTACAACAAGAGGAGTCAAGTCAGCCACATTAAAAGTATTAGATATATTGTACTCACTTGGCAAGTCGACCACATATGCATTGTTGTTGATCTTCGAAAGCACTTGGAAGGGTCCATCTCCACGGGGTTCCAACTTCCCTTTACTAAGGTTTGGAACCCTTTCTTTCCGGAAGTGCACCCACACATAGTCACCCTTCTTGAGTTCCACCTTCTTACGTCCCTTGTTTTTCTTGGCGGCAACCTTCTCATAAGCTTCCTCCAAATTCTTCTTCGCCTTAGCATGTAGCTCCACCAAAGCCTTGGCTCTAGTTTTACCTTCTAAATTAACAACTATTTCCCTTGGCAAAGGGGTTAGATCAAGGGGAATCAAGGGGTTAAAACCATACACACACTCGAATGGAGTCATGCTAATCATTCTATGCACGGTGCGATTGTAGGCAAACTCCATAAGAGGTAACTTATCAATCTAAGTCCCACTCTTACCTCGGGTCATAGCTCTAAGAAGAGCACCCAAAGTACGGTTCATCACCTCGGTTTGGCCATCGGTTTGGGGGTGATAGGATGTAGAAAACAAAAGCTTAGCACCCCATAAACTCCTCCAAAAATGGCTTAGGAACTTGGTGTCCCTATCACTCACTATGGTTTGAGGCACACCATGCAACTTTAAAAAATTATCAATGAACAAAGAAGCAACATGTTGTGCATCATCACATTTTTTACATGGAATGAAGTGAGCCATTTTGGAGAACCTATCCACAACAACATAAATGATATCATGGCCCCCCTAGTCCGTGGTAATCCCATGATAAAGTCCATTGATATATCCATCCAGGGGCTAGTAGGTACGGGGAGAGGGGTATACAAACCATGGGGGTTCGATTTGGACTTAGCAAACTTGCACTCAAGACAAGAATTGCAAAGTCTCTCAACTTGTGACCCCATTTTTGGCCAATGGAATTGCTCCATGAGAATGGCCAAGGTTTTATCCCTACCAAAGTGACCCATGAGTCCTCCACAATGTACTTCTTGCACAAGCCATTCTCTCCATGAGGACTCGGGTATGCAAACTTTACCATTTTTAAAGATATAGCCATTAATCCATTGGTATTTCTCAACTCTTTCCCCCTTCTCTAGAGCCTCATGGATGCTCTTTAGCTTAGGGTCATGAGCATACATCAACTTGATGCTCTCGAAACCCATGAGTTTGGAGGTAAGAGTAGTGGCAAGAGCAAACTTCCTAGAAAGTGCATCCGCCACAACATTGTCCTTCCCATTTTTGTATTGAACAACATAGGGAAAAGACTCAATGAACTCTACCCACTTGGCATGCCTCTTGTTCAACTTCTCTTGGCCCCTAAGATGTTTGAGTGACTCATGATCACTCTTAATCACAAATTCCCTAGGCCAAAGGTAGTGTTGCCAATGAGTAAGAGCTCTCACTAGGGCATACAACTCCTTGTCATACGTAGAGTAATTCAAGGAGGCCCCTTTCAGTTTCTCACTAAAGTAGGCTATGGTTTTGCCATCTTGCATTAAAACACCACCAATGCCCACCCCCGATGCATCACATTCAACCTCAAATGCCTTTCTAAAGTCGGGCAATTGCAATAGAGGGGCGGTACTCAACCTACTTTTCAATTCTTGGAAGGCCTTCTCTTGAGGCCCTCCCCCCAGAAATGGTTGGTCCTTCTTCACCAATTCGGTGAGTGGAGCGGCAATGGAGCTAAAGTCTTTCACAAATCGTCTATAAAAACTAGCAAGACCATGAAAGCTCCTCACTTGAGTCACGGTGGTAGGAGTAGGCCAATCACGAATGGCCTCTACCTTGGACTCATCCACCTGCACTTCTTGGGCACTCACAACAAACCCAAGGAAGACAACCTTCTCCACACAAAAGGCACACTTTTTCAAATTGGCATAGAGCTTTTCGGCTCTTAGCACTTCAAGGACTTAAATCAAGTGGCCAACATGATAATCTATTGACTTACTATAAATCAAAATATCATCAAAATAAACAACCACGAATTTATTGATAAACGGTTTCAAAACATGGTTCATTAGTCTCATAAAGGTACTAGGTGCGTTGGAGAGCCCAAAGGGCATCACCAACCATTCATAGAGACCAAACTTGGTCTTGAATGCGGTTTTCCATTCGTCCCCGGGTTTCATCTGGATTTGATGGTAACCGGACCTAAGGTCAATTTTGGTAAAGACACATGAACCATTCAATTCATCTAGCATGTCATCAAGTCTTGGAATAGGATGACGATACTTTACCGTTATTTTGTTCACGGCCCGACAATCAACACGCATTCTCCAAGTGCCATCCTTTTTGGGAACAAGGATCACGAGCACGACACAAGGACTCAAAATCTCTCGGACCAAGCCTTTAGTAAGCAAGTCATCTACTTGCTTTTGCAATTCTCTTGTGTCCTCCGGATTGCTCCTATACGCCGGTTTGTTAGGAATTTGAGACGCCGGGATAAATCAATTTGGTGTTCTATCCCCCTCAATGGAGGAAGACCACTCGGCATTTCTTCCGGGAACATGTCTTCAAATACCTTCAAAACATTCTCAATTGAACTAGGTAAAGGGTTAGTTAAAGAATCAACATCGGATGCAAGAATCATACCTTTATGCACTAGGCAAAGGAGTAGCTTGTTTCCATCATTTCCTCTCAAGAGTTCACCCGGTTGCATCATGGCACATATGCTACCGGTAGAAGATGGTGGAATTGCCACTAAGCTTTCGGCCAACAGACTAGTCTCCACAACCAACTTAGCCTTTTCCGCCTCTCTTAAATCCCTCATTCGCTTGTAATCCTCACTTACTTGCTTGGGAGTCGAGGGTTTAAACACAAATTTCCTTCCTTCATGTTTGACCGTGTAAGTGTTGACACGACCATCATGAACCGCATGTCTATCAAATTGCCAAGGCCTTCCAAAGAGAAGGTGGCATGCTTGCATAGGTACCACATCGAACATGTGTTCATCCACATAGCTCCCCATTTTGAACTTAATCATTACTTAGCTTCACCACCTTTAGCTCCCGACACTCACTAAGCCATTGCAAACGATAAGGTTTGGGGTGTTTCAAGGTAGTTAATTTCAATTGGGTAACAAGTGATTGACTCACAACATTAGCACAACTTCCCGAGTCAATGATCATAGAGCAAACAACACCCATGACGCGACATCTAGCATAGAAGAGATTTTCCCTTTGCAAGGTCTCACTATCCTCCGCAATCATGACACCTAAACTCCTCCTCACAACTAGGAAAGTATGAGGATCTTTATCCTCCACCGTGTCATCCTCCACATCATCCTCTGCTCCCTCATCTCTCTCTACTCCCTCATCCTCTGGTTCACTCTCTTGTTCGTAAACACCATCACCAACAACAATCATGGTCCTTTTCGTAGGACACTCTTTAGCAAAGTGACCATACCCTTTGCATTTGTGGCATTGAATTGAAGAAGAAGTAGGAGTATTTAATTGGGTTTTAGAGTTACCTCCCACATTGGATGTGTACTTCTCATATGGCTTCTTCACATCTTTTCTAGCACTTGCACCACTTGTACAACTTGCATTTGGGAACCTTGCATTTGGAGTAGGAGTCTTCCAATCCTTTGGTTTGCTCACGGGAGTGGAAGTGTTGCTCTTGTAACGGTTAGAGCTTTCATCCTTAAGCCATTGCTTGGCATGAATGGCGGCATCAAGGACTTCTTGAAGTGAAAGATAAGCATGCAATCTCAATTGTGAAGCTATACCATAGCTCAAGCCATTCTTGAAGCGGATCACAGCTTGTTCCTCATCTTCGGTGCCCATATCCAAAGCCATCCGAATCTTCTCAAACTCGTCATAATACTCATGAACCGTCTTGACACCTTGCTTTAGATCATAAAGCTTCTTGAGTTGCTCTTGACGATACCTAGGAGTGATGTACTTGATATTCATGAAACCTTTCAAATCATCCCAAGTCACATTCATGGGGATTCCCGCTCTCCTCCTTGATCTCTTGACGGATTCCCACCAAGTAGATGTATAGGACTCAAAGGATGAAATAGCATAAGTACCTTTCTTCTCATTGGTCATCTCATTTGTGTCAAAGATCCTTTCCATGAGTAGTACCCATTCAATGTAGGCCTCGAGATCACAATTTTCCTTAAAGATTGGAAGATTGAGCTTCACACTATTGAGGTTGGTGTTGTCACGACCCCCCACGGTAAGGCTCCGGTTGGCCTCCATAGTGATCTTCATTTTCACCATAATCCCTCCTAGCATTCCCTCCAACATACCCCATGGGTGGCCCTCGACCTCGGCCTCTACCACTATTCACATTTCGACCCCAATTCATACCTCGCCTTGGTTGATAGTGATCATCATACCCATAAGCCTCATCACCATACTCGGCTTCCTCCCCTTCGTGAGCTTTATTGGCTTGCTCAAGAGCTTGGACATTTCGAATGGGTCTTGGAAGTGGAATGTTTCTTTGGGGGTTGTCCAAAATACGGGGAATGCCCGTTCGCTGGGTATTGCCCAACAATTGATCATTTCTCTCACGATCTTCCTTTACCCGTTGTTGATTAAGCAACTCAACAAATTGTTCCGCGGTAAAGGTAGGACTACTTGAGCCCTCACCGGCTTCAATTTGGACACTCGGGGTCCCATCTCCAACTTGGACACTCGGGGTCCCTTTCTCAACTAGGACACTTGAGGTCCCTTGCCCCACTTGGAGACTTGAAGTCACCTTTTCAAGAGTTTCAATCTTTTGTCCCATGATGTCCATCTTGGCAAGAATATTAGCCAAGGCATCCTTGAAAAAATCTTGACTTTCGTTAGCCATTGTACCTACAAGAAGAACAATCGTTAGTGAAATCACCTCACACACTCCCTCACTTGTGTTTCACTTGGTTCACTCGTTTAGTGGTGGTGGATATTTCACTCGACTTGTAGTCCCAAAGCTTCACGTAGATGAATAACAATCCCTCAACTCAACCAAACTATTCACGAGTCAAGCACACTCTGGGGTGAGAGGAGTTAATGGGACTCAATGAACGCTAGGCACTTTGAAGTGAGGACTTGAGTCAAAAGGATCTACGAATATTCTTGGAGTTCTACTCTCATACTAAATGCACGAATCACCTAAAAGCTTAAAGGACTAGTGACAATTAAGTAGGAAGATTATTTAGATAGGCACTAGTTAGAGGTTAGGCAAACAAAGAAATAAGAAAATCTAGAAGAAACTACCAAATTCCCAACCTTTAGGGGTCAGGCGGAGCGCCCAGTGAAGTGGGGCGGAGCGCCTGCAAAAACCCACCAGTGGGGGTGGTCAAGCGGAGCGCCCAGGGGTGGGGCAGAGCGCCTGTCTGAAGCAAGCCTGAGTTGTCAACTCCGTTTTTCTTCGATTTCAATCCAATTTTTGGGTTAATTCCAACGTGTTTTGCACAAATCCAAGGTACCCAAAGTTGAATATTGATATAATCTTCACACCCAAACAACCAACAAACAAGGCACAATCATGATTCAAAGTTTCAAGTTGGGGTTTCAACAAGGGTTTCAAAAGGGCTCAAAGTGGATTTCGTGTCATGACCCAACCTAGGGCCGCGACGGATCGGTTATCGCTAAACGTATTAATATCTATGAATTATAGAGATGAGCTGGCAACCTGGTTATAAATATATACATATTTACTGAAAACATAAAGTCTGGAAAGATGACAAGGCTATCACACGATAATATATATAACCTACTGACTGCACCACACAGGGACATATCTACAGGCCTCTAAGAGTGCTGAACTGAATATACAAAGGACGGGACAAGGCCTCGCCATACCTACTCGACATCTGTAAAACATACCAAAAGTAGTATACTCCGGAAGAGACAGAGTGACTCCAACAGCTGGTAGATAGCCTACTAACGTGGCTCAGGGTCTGCTCTCTCTGTACCTGCGCGACATGAAACGCAGCGCCCCAAAAAAAAGGGCATGAGTATGATATGTACAAAGTATGTAAGGCCTGAGCATATAATAAATCATAGCTGGATGAAACTGTAAGGCTGGAATATAAATATGTAGACATGAGCTGAAGCATAGCAATGTAGCAGGAAATCTGAGGACGTACTAAACATGGTCTGAATAAGTCTAGCTGAATCTGAAACTGAAGACTGAGCTGAACTATACTGATAAATGACTGTAATATGACTGGTAACTGGTAACTGGTAACTAGAAACTAGAACCGAAAGCTGTCAACTGATACTGACACTAAAAACTGGTGGCTGATAAGTGAGAACTGATAACTGGTATTGAGCTAAAACTGAACTGTTATCTGAACTGGTACCTGCCTGGTGTTATGGGCTATATCCCCCCAAATTAGGCAACTGAACATCTGAACTAGCCTCACATATAATCATGCAGTGCATACTGTGGCTATATACACATATATAACAAACCTGGTGGGTGTTATGGGCTATATCCCCCCAGCCAGTAATATCTAGTCTCTCTGGTCAGAGTGTGTGAATGACACACGGTCACACTAGATGTTTCAACTCCCGCCTGAACCAGAGGGGCTGTATCCCCCAGACGGGTAGTATCACACGCGACCGGATTGTGTGTCCAATGTCCAGCCTCTATGGGGGACTCCAAATCACACATAACATGATCACAATATAAGCATAAGCATGTATGAGGCATAACACATGTGGCAACAATAGATATGGACTCAAGGAATGATAAGAAAACTCTTGATAGAATTATAAACACAACCTAGAACTCTGAATTTGTCACTCTCTTTGAATTTCTATAAAACTTTCGGCAGAGTTTCCCCTGAAACTGGATGATCCGCAAAAACAGAACCAGCACTATACTATACACAGGAATGGATACCCGGATAAACTGATAACATAAACATGTTAAACGGATAACAAGATGAGACAACTGGATGACATAACTCATCCGCAGATAGAATGTCTGGACAGCACCACTGTCCTGACTTCCAACCTAATTTTTAGAGTGTAGATCAAAGATATAGACTTCATGGTCTCATGAAACATGTAGATATATGTCTTAGGATTCTGGGGGTTCTTAAATCATCTTGATATCATTTTTTTACAAGGAGTTATGATCAATATACTAACAACTGTTCAAAGATCAAAATAATTTTCCAGATTTTGAAACGTTTTGTCTTGCTGATTTGGACGTCTTTCACCTTGGATTTTAGTACCAAATTAAGTATATACAAGGTTTCCTTGGTACCATACAAGTTTCTCACAAGAAACACTAAGTTTAGAACTAAGAAAATCTTTAAAAGCTAAAAGATACATGCCTTGCCAAAAGAAACATTTAGTCTTACATACCTTTGATGTTTCTAGCTTCTAAACTTTGTTTCCTTTGAATTCCACACTTTCTAAAGCTTAAACAAGCTATAGCATAGAATTTAGGTACTTTACTTAGCTATGAAGTAATTCTAAAACTCAAACTATAGACGAAATTGAAGGCAGCATAATGTTACCCTAATTGCGTAGAGCGTTTTCACGCAATCCGTCTTCCGGTTCGAGTCAAAATTGATTTTGTTTCTTCAAAATAAAAAAAATGGATTCAAACTCCAGAGAGGTCTGTTTATATCGTGGGTTTTCTGGAAAATTTCGAGAAAATGAAGGATTTCTCTTTTATAACAAAAACATTTCATTTCTTGCCCTCTTTTGCGCTTTTGTCCCTTTTCTGGTCTGGCTTCTGATACTCATATCTTTTTATCCAGACATTGTATGAATAAACCGTCAAAAGTTTTGGAAACTAAACTCCAATACCTTCAATTTTGTATATCATATGTCTCCAAAGGACCTCATATAGCACACGGAATTAATTGCTGAAAAAGCTCCGTTAAAAGGCAAATCCTTAGTCGGTTTTTCCGCAACTTAAATCTATTTTCCCAACCTTTATATTCAACATATGAAAGTCATATATGGTCCAATTATGACTTTAAGATCACTTAAATCATTCTTAACATGTCATTAGAATGAAATACATCATTTTGGACATACGAGGTGTAACAATCTTCCCCCCTTAGGAACATTTGTCCTCAAAATGTGAAATGAAGTATGTAAAAGCATTAAACAAGGATCTGTTATATACCTGAAGTAGTGAAGAGATGTGGATACTTGTCTCTCATATCATTCTCAGCTTCCCAAGTTATTTCCTCTACGTTATTGCTTCGCCATAGCACTTTAACTGAAGGAATATCTTTCGTCCTTTGTCGATGAATCTGCCTATCTAAAATTGCAATTGGCACCTCTTCATAAGTTAATTGCTCTATGATCTGTACATCATCTACTGGTACAACTCTAGAAGGATCTCCAACACATTTTCTGAGCATAGAAACATGGAATACTGGATGTACCTCCTGAAGGTCTGCTGGAAGGTCTAACTCATAGGCTACACGCCCAACTCGCCTGATAACCTGATATGGACCAATAAATCTAGGGCTAAGCTTCCCCTTCTTTCCAAATCTCATAACGCCTTTCATAGGTGATACTTTCAGGAATATACCCAATCGCCAATCTAAAATTAAATCTCGATGTCGATTATCCGCATAGGACTTCTGTCTGCTCTGCGTTGCTAATAATCTTTCCCTGATCAACTTGACTTTATCAACTGATTGTTGGATTAAATCTGGATCTATCAATTGAGACTCGCCAACCTCGAACCATCCTATAGGAGACCTGCATTTGTGCCAATACAAAGTTTCATATGGCGCCATCTGTATACTGGAATGATAGCTATTATTATATGCAAACTCTATCAACGGTAGATGATCACTCCAACTGCCTCCAAAATCTAACACGCAAGCTCTAAGCATATCTTCTAATGTCTGAATGGTCCGCTCAGCCTGTCCGTCTGTCTGTGGATGAAATGCTGTACTCAGATTCACCTGTGTCCCTAAACCTGTCTGGAATGATCGCCAGAAATTTGCTGTAAACTGTGTGCCCCTGTCTGAAATGATAGATACTGGAATACCATGTAGGCGCACTATCTCTCTGAGATAAACTCTAGCATAATCCTCCGCTGTATATGTAGATATAACAGGCAAGAAATGAGATGATTTAGTAAGCCTGTCAACTATAACCCAAATAGAGTCATACTTGCTCTGCATACGGGGCAAGCCTGTAATGAAGTCCATATTCACTGCTTCCCATTTCTATGATGGAATATCGATTTCCTGTAACAAGCCACTAGGTTTTTGATGCTCGACCTTAACCTGCTGGCAGTTAGGACACTGAGCCACAAATTTTGCTTTGTCACACTTCATTCCGTTCCAACAATAAATCTGCTTAAGATCATGGTACATCTTAGTCGAACCTGGATGAACATTGTATCTGGAATAATATGCCTCGGACATAATCTATCCACGTAAATCTACAACATCAGGGACACAAAGTCTATCTTTATACATAAGAACCCCGTCACTAGTAACCTATATGGTAATTTCAGTTTTCTTCTGGCTATCTGTTTGTATTCAACTAGAACAGGATCCTCATACTGGTGCTGTTTTACTTCTGTAACTAGGCAAGTAGTGGCTGCTTTCTGAACTGTAACTCATGCGTCCTCTGAATCTATTAATCTGACTCCCATGCTGGCCAATTGGTGGAGTGCATGAGCTAACTCTCTTTTCTGTGACTGTAAATAAGATAGACTACCCATAGACTTACGACTAAGGGCATCAGCAACAACATTCACTTTACCCAGATGATAAAATGTCCACGTCGTAGTCCTTCAGCAACTCTAGCCACTGCCTCTATCGTAGGTTTAGATCCTTCTGCTTATTTACATATTGAAGGCTCTTGTGGTTTGTATAAATATCAACATGAACATCGTACAAATAATGTCTCCAAATCTCAATGCATGAATAACTCCTGCAAGCTCCAAATCATGAGTAGGGTAGTTCTGCTCGTGCTTTTTCAGATGCCTGGAAGCATAGGCAATTACTCTTCCGTGCTGCATCAAAACACAACCAAGACCAATTCGAGAAGCGTCACAGTAAATGACATAGTCCTCAGATCCCTCTGAAATGTAAGTACTGGAGCTGTTATCAACCTGTTCTTTAGTTCTTGGAAGCTGTGCTCGCAAGAATCATACCACTCAAATTTAGCTATTTTCTGTGTCAATTTGGTCAGTGGAGTTGCAATGGAGGAAAAACCCTCTACGAACCTTCTGTAATAACCTGCCAAACCCAGAAAACTACGTACTTCAGTTGGCGTCGTAGGTCTGGGCCAATTCTTCACAGCCTCAATCTTCTGGCCATCTACTTTAATTCCTTCTGCTGAAACTATATGGCCTAGAAATGCCACTGAATCTAACCAGAATTCACACTTTGAGAACTTAGCAAATAATTTTTGGTCCCGAAGAGTACCCAATACTGTGCGTAGGTGCTCCGCATGCTCTGATTCAGACTTTGAATAGATGAGAATATCATCAATAAATATAATCACAAATAAATCTAGATAAGGCCTGAATATGCTGTTCATCAGATCCATAAATACTGTTGAGGCATTAGTGAGTCCAAACGACATCACTTAAAACTCATAATAGCCACACCTAATCCGGAATGCAGTCTTAGGTGTATCATATTCTCTGACTCTAACCTGATAATAGCCTGATCACAAATCTATCTTCGAGAAGCACTTGGCACCCTGGAGCTAGTCGAACAAGACATCAATCCTGGGCAGAGGGTATTTATTCTTGATTGTGACTTTATTTAGCTGTTTGTAATCTATGCACATGCGTAGAGAGCCGTCTTTCTTTTTCACAAACAATACCGGGGCTCCCCATGGGGAAATGCTAGGTCTGATGAGACCTTTATCTACCAAATCCTTCAGTTGTTCCTTCAATTCTTTCAGTTCTGTTGGTGCCATCCTATAGGGAGGAATGGATATGGGTTGAGTACCTGATACTATATTAATAGGAAAATCAACCTCTCGTTCCAGAGGAAGACTAGGTAACTCATCTAGAAATACATCAGGGAACTCATTCACTGCCGGAACTGACTCAAGAGTCGATGTCTCCTTTTTTTAGTCTCGAACATGAACAATATGATATAAGCAGCCTTTTGCAATTAGCTTCCTTGCCTTAAGATAAGAAATAAACAGACCTTTTGGCGATGCAGAAACACCCTGCCACTCCATAGCTAATTCTCCTGGAAAGTGAAACTGGACTGCCTTCGCTCTACAATCAACGTTAGCATAACAGGAGGACAACCAATCCATACTGAGAATAACATCGAAATCAACCATTTCTAGCTCAATTAAGTCAGCTGTAGTGCTACAATCGCCCATCATTATCGTGAAACCTCTATAAACACGCCTAGCTACTATAGAATCACCAACGGGAGTGGCTACCTCGAAATGTCTAATAGCCTCTGGTACTATTTTGAATTTAATGGCAACAAAGGGAGTAACATATGATAATGTAGAACCTGGATCTATCAACACATACACATCGAGAGAATTTACCGACAGAATACCTGTGACCACGTCTGGTAAAGCCTCTTGGTCCTGTCGACTAATAAGAGAATAGGTGTGGTTCTGGGTACCGCCTGCTGTAGGAGCTCCACTTCGACCTCTACCACGACATGCTGGTGCCTGAGGAACTTGCCCCTGAGGGCGTGCTGGTGCTGAGGAAGCTACTGCTGATCTAGCTGGCTGGGCTGCACCACTACCACCCCTAGTCGGACGATCTCTCATGAAATGGCTTGCCTCGCGACAAATATAACAAATATCGACTCCTAACTGACATGGACCCAAGTGGCATTTACCACAATCTAAACATCTAGGATATGTCTGACTGGCCGGTAGCGAAGTACCACAGCGCTGAAATCCTGAAGTCCGTGATGCTTGACTAGGTTTGGACTGAGGAGGTCTATTAGATCTCAGGCCACGAGACTGTGTAGGTATACTAGCTGGTGGCTGTCTAACACTCTGCTGTCTACTCGCTCCAGATGTCTCTCCAAATGAACCAGAAAATCTGCACCTCTTGTGTAACACTCTATCCCTGTCGGCTCTCTGTATATTCTTCCTCTCCTCAAGTGATAAAGCAAATGCCTGAATGTGTGATATGTTCATCCCTGACTACATAGCAACCGTCATATACTCGTTCACCAGGTGTGGACCAAGTCCCACTGCATACCTGTGAATTCTATCCTCCATACTTGCTACCACAGTGGGGGCAAACCTTGCTAAAGAATTAAAGCGATAATTATACTCTTCTACACTCAAACTTCCCTGTCTCAAGATCAGGAACTGATCAGCACGTGCTCTCTGTGTCTCTATGGGCATATACTGATGAAGGAAGGCATTTGAGAATTCCTTCCAAGTCGTCGGAGTAACATCTGACCCTTTAGATAGCTCCCATGTCTGATACCACCCTGCTGCTAGGTCATGCAATCTGAATGCAGCCAACTCTACTGACTCTGTCTCTGATGCGTGCATGGTCTCAACACCTTGCCTATCCTCACAAGAAAATCCTGAGGGTCCTCTCCCGTACAGGATCCAATAAAGACTGGAGGCTCTAGTCGGATAAAATCCCTGATCCTGGATCCAGTATCTCCCTGGGCATCTGCACTATACTGTCTAGTCTGAGCAACTACAACATTGGTCAATAATCTGATGGCATCCCTCACTTCCTGCCCCTAACTATCAGGCTGAGGGGCTGGAGGTATGGCAGTTGAAGTACCTCTAATATTGCCCTGAACTGAAGGGATCTGTGAGGCCTCAGATGGAGCTCAGGTCTGGACTCCTCACTCTTATCCACCCCAGGTGGAACTCTACTAGTACCCAGGCCGACAATAGCCTTGCCCTTCTGGGCAGCTGTCAGTTTCTTCGGCGGCATCGCTGTATCCAAAACATTACGGTTAGAATGCTGAATTCTAAAATTATAGCCCTATCGCACGATCAAGAGAAGAAAGAAAAACAACTGTCTTGAAGTGCCTTGTAGCCTCCTGTGCAAAAGTATGTCGCGCAACATACTCTTGAACAAGACTCTACTAGACACGGCCTGCAAACACCCTAGGACTGAACTGCTCTAAGTGTCGGTTATCGCTAAACCTATTAATAATCTATGAATTATAGAGATGAGCTGGCAACCTAGTTATAAATACATACATATTTACTGAAAACATAAAGTCTGGAAAGATGACAAGGCTATCACACGATAATATATATAACCTACTGACTGCACCACACAGGGACATATCTACAGGCCTCTAAGAGTGCTGAACTGAATATACAAAGGACGGGACAAGGCCCCTCCATACCTACTCGACATCTGTACAACATACCAAAAGTAGTATACTCCGGAAGAGACGGAGTGACTCCAACAGCTGGTAGATAGCCTACTAACGTGGCTCAGGGTCTGCTCTCTCTGTACCTGCGCGACATGAAATGCAGCGCCCCAAAAAAAGGGCGTGAGTACGATATGTACAAAGTATGTAAGGCCTGAGCATATGATAAATCATAGCTGGATGAAACTGTAAGGCTAGAATATAAATGTATAGACATGAGCTGAAGCATAGCAATGTAGCAGGAAATCTGAGGACGTACTAAACATGGTCTGAATATAACCTGAAGTCTAGCTGAATCTGAAACTGAAGACTGAGCTGAATTATACTGATAAATGACTGTAATATGACTGGTAACTGGTAACTAGAAACTAGAACCGAAAGCTGTCAACTGATACTGACACTAAAAACTGGTGGCTGATAACTGAGAACTGATAACTGGTACTGAGCTAAAACTGAACTGTTATCTGAACTGGTAGCTGCCTGGTGTTATGGGCTATATCCCCCCAAATCAGGTAACTGAACATCTGAACTAGCCTCACATATAATCATGCAGTGCACACTGTGGCTATATACGCGTATATAACAAATCTGGTGGGTGTTATGGGCTATATCCCCCCCAGCCAGTAATATCTAGTCTCTCTAGTCGGAGTGTGTGAATGATACACGGTCACACTAGGTGTTTCAACTCCCGCCTGAACCAGAGGGGCTGTATTCCCCAGACGGGTAGTATCACACGCGACCGGACTGTGTGTCCAATGTCCAGCCTCTATGGGGGACTCCAAATCATGCATAACAAGATCACAATATAAGCATAAGCATGTATGAGGCATAACACATGTGGCAACAATAGATATGGACTCAAGTAATGATAAGAAAACTCTTGATAGAATTATAAACACAACCTAGAACTCTGAATTTGTCACTCTCTTTAAATTTCTATAAAAATTTCGGCAGAGTTTCTCCTGAAACTGGATGATCCGCAAAAACAGAACCAGCACTATACTATACACGGGAATGGATACCCGGATAAACTGATAACATAAACATGTTAAACGGATAACAAGATGAGACAACTGGATAACATAACTCATCCGTAGATAGAATGTCTGGACATCCTGTCCTGACTTTCAACCTAATTTTCAGAGTGTAGATCAAAGATATAGACTTCATGGTCTCATGAAAGATGTAGATATATGTCTTAGGATTCTGGGGGTTCTTAAATCATCTTAATATCAATTTTGTACAAGGAGTTTTGAACAATATACTAACAACCATCCAAAGATCAAAACAATTTTCTAGATTGTGAAGCGTTTTGTCTTGCTGATTTGGACGTCTTTCACCTTGGATTTTAGTGCCAAATTAAGTATATACAAGGTTTCCTTGGTACCATACAAGTTTCTCACAAGAAACACTAAGTTTAGAACTAAGAAAAGCTTCAAAAGCTAAAAGATACATGCCTTGCCAAAAGAAAGGTTTAGTCTTACATACCTTTGATGTTTGTAGCTTCTAAACTTTGTTTCCTTTGAAATTCCACACCTTCTAAAGCTTAAACAAGCTATAACATAGAATTTAGGTACTTTACTTAGCTATGAAGTAATTCTAAAACTCAAACTATAGACGAAATTGAAGGTAGCATAATGTTACCCTAATCGCGTAGAGCGTTTTGACGCAATCCGTCTTCCGTTTCGAGTCAAATTGATGATTAGTAATGGAAAGTTCTCACAGCTTCAAATAAAATCAAGGCCAGAATAAGCAACCTGTAGTAACAAAACTTTTTGCACTTTAGAGGTGAATAAATGCTCGTTTTACAATACAAGTAACTTGTTCTTGATAGGGGTAGTAGAGTTGGTGGTAGAGGTAGTAGAGGTAGAGGTGGTGGTAGGGCAGGTGGTAGAGGCAGTCAAGGCAGTCAAGGCATTAACGGGCAAGATGAAGGAAATGAGGTAAGATTTACTTGCATATTCAATATAGTTCATTGAATATTTGTTTTAACTATGACATATTTTACACTAATTAATTTTTTTCCATGTTGCAGCAAGGTGGTGCTCCAACATCACCACTTGGTAGCTTGCCCGACCTAAACGATGGCATTGAAGACTTGACGATTTAATTAGATATGATATAAGTTTGAGCCTTTTTTTTTTGTTGGTTTTGACATAGAATCCTTCTTAATTTATTTACATTCTTTTTGTAATGAAACGTAATGAAAATCGACTTATGTAAGTTTCATTCATAGAAAATAAATTTCTTCATGATAATGATATTTTTTCAACTATTGTTACCAGTAATTTTATGTGCAACTTAAATAGTATGAATTGATGTATCCAATGTTAGGATTACTTAACTTAAATCCTAGTTCAAAGCTTGTATGTAGAAAGAAATGTTAGGGTTACTTAAAGACTATATGCAAAAAAAAAAAAAAAAATAGACCTAAATTGTGCCTAACTAGAGTTGAACCATATACCCCAACCTCCAAATTTGTAAGTTATAACCATTTTGCTGGAATAACATCATCTGCTATTCCACACACTTTATCATATTTTATAACAAACTATACAACTAACCAATGCTTGTATGCAAAAAAAAAATAGACCTAAATTGTGCCTATCTAGACTCGAACCCTATACCCCAACCTCCTAATATGTGACTAATGACCATTTTGCTGGAATAACATCATATCTATTCCACATACTTTATTATATTTTATAACAACCTATACAACTAACCAAAACTCTAACCATCACCTCCTTCACCTTTCCTTATTTAAAGAGACACAAAGGTTCTACTTCCTTTGTAAGAAATTTGAATATTTTCATACTAACTTTTAACCCACAAAAAATGGAGGCTGATGTAACCAATCTTAAGTACTTTGGACCCGGAACCTTTATAAACACTGTTGGTAAGAAGACCTTTCTTGCGAACTTAACCAAATCATATGTAACTACGGATGATTTTGTAAGTTTTTTTGCTTATCTTTTTTTTAATTTTTTTTAAATATCCATAGCTTCTAATATTTTATTTTTTGATTTTTTCATGTTAATAGATTTTCCCAAAATATGTACTTCCTTTTTTGCCTAATGAATCAGTTCCTGCTCGTGTGCTATGTGGTAATGGTGAACATGATATACGCTTGGTTATAAATAAAGGGAAGAAAAGGCTAGGGAATGGTTGGTTAGAATTCATAACGACCAACAATTTGAGGGTTGGTAAGGCACTTCATTTTATTATTGTGGATGGTTTAGATGATGGTAAATTTTTTTGTTGAGTTCACATTATGGGATAGCCTCGTGATCTTGCTGCTGATTTTGACAATGAATTATCAAGTGCATCAAGTTCTAGTGATGATACTGATTTTAGGGTGATGTTGGACTATGATGGTGAAGGAACAAGTGCAGATCCTCTTCAAATTGATTGAATGTTAAATGTTAGGGTTACTTGGTCTATGGTTTTTGGTGACATGTATTATCAAGACTTTTGTTGTTGTTTATGTTAAGTTCTTATCTTGACAATGATCAATTTGTGTATTTTGTCTAGGGTTTGTTTGGTTGAACTGTTGCTAAGATGTGTAAGCTATGTTTCTTCTTTGTTTTATCAAGTTTTTGTTATGTTAAGACTCTATGTTTATATCCAGATTTATAGTTGTTAAGTTATTACTAATGTTTAGTCTACATTTTTTTGTCACATTTGAAAGACGAATAGTATCAATTGGGATTAAATAACTTGTCAATTAAATTGCAATAAGTCATAAAAGATCACACATAGATAAATATTTTCATAGCATTTGATTTTGATTTAGGAAGAAACAAGCCTTCATACATTATCCTGCTTACGTAGCACCCATTAAACCAAAAAAACCTAAAAAAATTCCCTACACCACTTGAGCTTGGGGCTTCAATAACAAGTTTGGTAGATTGACACTTGCTCTCAATCCTACTTGCAACAGCTTCCATACGAGCCATCATCTCGTCCTGGCTAAGTTTAACTGATCCACAAGGCGATTAAGATTGGCAATTTCACCATGCAGTTCTTGCACCTGAAAATTAGCATTGTTCACTGTCCAGTTTACAGGAAAAACTTGTTGATCTACACGACGATTGAGATTGGCAATTTCAGAACGAAGTTCTAGCATATGAATGATAACATTGTTCAATGCCCAGTTGATATTCATAATATGTTGTGAAGTAACAACAGGAAAAGGATAATTGATGTTCATCCTGCAAAAAAGTAACACTAGGGCTGTCAATAAGGGAATAATAAGAGTTATTGCAAAGTTCAAATTGATATCTTTTAACTGACATTGGATGAAGCATATATTCTCCCCCATGTGAGATTACTTACCCATTCAGTCTTATAGAGTTGGTATAGATATGATTATACATTTACAGAAAAAAGTGATCTTCAAAGATATGATATGGGATGATGATTACACTATGGAATGTGTTAGTGTTTAAATAGGAAGAGTATTGGGTAATGGAAAGGCAACAAATCAAGTGATGCATGCATTGCAAGAACCCATGCACGCCAAACCAATTGAATCGGTGGCTTGTATTGGGATTGTAATTTTTGTGTGTCTTTTGATATGTCCAATGTACACACATTCACATAACAATCAATACACACATTTAATTAACAATCAATGCACATAAACGTTCTAATCCTAATAGTGTTCTAAATGATCAATCCAAATCTCTTTCAAATGTATCATCTTGGATGTATCTTAGTGAAATCAATATGTAGTTATAATAGGACGGTGCTATTACTTGCTTACATCAAATAACAACTATGATTTATGAGGTAATGAATTCACGTAATCCTACTTACACCTTATTGCATCGAATTGGAGACGTTTAAATAAGATTTTTCATCCTTTTTTGTAAAATAATTGGTATAATTTAAAATTTGAGAAATTGTCATATTTTATGTATAAAATATGCATTTATAATCTGCCTTTATGTACATTATGAAATTTCCATAAAATTAAGTCTCTTCATCTTAGAACAATTTTTTTCGAAATTTAGTGGTTCAATCTGCCTTTAAGTTTTTCCTTCATACACTTTCTTAGTGTGTTTTTTGAATGTCAATGGTGGTAAACAACAATAACAGAAATTAATAAAAAACATTCTTAGAACATAATACTTCCATATATTAATTCATCAAACCAGTTTAAGATTAACAACCATCCAAAACATAATAAAACTTCCTCAAAAGCAACAATCCCCTACTAATACATAACCCACACAACTATCCAAGTACGTACCATGAGTTATGGGGGATTTAGGAATTAAAACAACATATAACTAAACTAGAAACTGGGTGACAATGGAGGAAAGACATAATCATAGGGATGAAGGCTGATACCCCCAACAGCAGCCTGTGTTAACATCTCAATCCTTTCAAGCATTTTCATAATTTTGGCCTGGTTACTCTCAAGAACCTTGATAATCACTTCAATGTCCTCAAGTTTGCACTGCATGTCGATAACACGCTCACGAACACACTTATCCATACAGAATATATTTTCATACTTGCTACTTGTTGGCCACTCGTTGCTTTTTTCACCTTCCATGACTGCAGAAGAAAACTCAGATTTAATATACACTAAGATCATCTAAAAATTAAAAGAAAAAACTTAAATAAATCTAAGAAATTTAAGAAGAAATGTATCAAACCGTACTTCTCTTGGCAAATGGATATCTACTCAAGAAATGAAGGGACGCTTTAGAAATGATGTTTAGTTGTAATGCATTTGAGAAGCACTGATTAGCTTCTTAAATAGAGGTTGTCACACCCGTTCAAGAGGGTGTTTGTTTAAAATTGATACTCAATAGGTGCGTTCTTTAATTTTTGAACACTTAATGACGTAAAATTGTAAACTGAAATATTAATAAAAGTGTTTGTTTAAATAATGACCCCTAATTGCATAGTTTGGATTGATATTTCAGTGTAATATGACACCTACTCCACTTAATTAATAAAATATTTAAAATATTTTATGATATTACTAATTAGACATGAACAATGTTATTAGCTATGATTACTCACTTTAATTGTCACAATATTACAAATTTATGTGATCGTATTTATACAATAGCATGATGAACACTACGACATGTTACCGGTGACCTTAAATCACCACAAAGACCAATATGGGAGGTGTTAAGAGTGTCTTTAGCTATGATAAATCACTAAATTGCATCATGAAGTCACAAGGATGGAAATTATGTGTTCGCCTGTATACAATAACATAATTAACACTACGACATTATGCCGACAACCTTAACTCACCACATAGACCAATATTGGAAGTGCAAGGGTGTCAATAACTATGATCAATTACTACAATTGCCTCATGAAGGAAAAAAGATGGAAATTATAAGTGATCACTTGTACATAATAGCATCACGTACAATACGGCATATTGCCGGTGATTACTAATACATTGACCAATGATTGATGACTAGCATCAATTGCAACATGTAGAAACAAGAAATGTGTTATAATTAATACATTGCATTGCTAATATAAGTATGAATATTACAAAATTACATTAGTAAATCTTATAGTGTAAGGTTTACGGTTTAGGGTTCACGGTTATGGTCTAGGGTTAGGGTTAGGGTTAGGGTTTTTTTTTAAATCAAGATTCAACTAGGCATTGCACCTAGTGACCATTTTTATTAATAAACAAAAACAAAAATAAGTACATAGTCTTACAATGTGTGCACTTAGCAAGTGCAAAAAACAAATGTACCCTACTTCTAAAATGAGCACCAATCTTACTTGTTGTCCTTACTCTCTTGGGTTGAATGCCATTGGGCATTAATACCACCAAGTAGAACAAGAATAACTCATAATCTTGATGCCAAAGAACATAAGAAGTAGAATCTAAACATCCATGAAAACAAGAAGTACAAACTAGCCAAATAACTTATCTTGAGTTTCCATGTTGCTTGCAGGATGTATCCAACCCCATAGAGTGAAGCCAAAGTAGAAGTAGTAGTATCCAACACCAAGTAATGTTGAGCCTGGCAAGTCGACCAAAGCAATGGATAAACAGCTTACACAATTGATGAGGATGTAGCCACATAACACCTCCCAAGTGATTGAGGCAATGTGGAGCTCCTTTAGCAATCAGTAGATGATTCAGCATCATTCCAAAAAGATTGAAGCAAAGTGAGGATCCTTGAGCAAGCAGCATGATAATCAGCAACATTCCTAGTTGAATCTGATCCAAGTGAGGATGCAGCATTGTACAAATCCTTCTAGAAAACAACTTAGAAATCATGATATATATAAAACAAGACAAGAACACAAGCTGAAAGAAATGCATTGTGATTTTTAGACCAATCCCAGCTTGTATGAGTGACTAAGTATTCAATGTAATCCATCTCTTTCTTTTCAATGTTGTTCCAGCACTTTTACATTGAGTGGGTCTTCTAAAGCAGTGAAGCACCAGTGCTCCATCAGTATAACACTTGTAGAGCACCGATGCTCCACCATTGTCCCTCAGCATCTTTCTAGAAAGCATAGCAACATTGTAGGCCAACTGAGGCGTAAATGTCTCCATCTTGTACCTGCAACCAAAGAAGCTAATGTTAGTGAAAACAACCCCTATGATCTCCACTCTAAAGTCTTGATCATAGGGGACAATGTCCAGGCTCCAATCAGCTCCTCCTAACCCTTCTTCTCCTCTAAATGTCATCATCTTGAGCCTTTCCATCTCTTAACTCTAAACTCCACACAATGATGCTTATCAAAATTGACTATGAACTTGGCCTTAGGAGGCATTTCACCAAAAGAAGTATAGCTAACAGTGGGCAACTCATAAGCTAAATTGGCAAGACAATCAGCTAACTTATTGCCCTCTCTCAAAGTGTGTTTAAATTGGAATCTCCCTAGCTGTTTCAACTTCATAACATCCTCCACAATAGAAGCAATAGACCACATAGGTTGCCAGGCACCTTCAATCACCTGCTTGACAACTAGAGAGTCAGTTTCAATCACAACATCACCCAAGCCCTTCTCCACACTATATTTCATGGCTTCCCTAATAGCCATAGCCTCAGCATACATGTTGTTGTGCTCCCCAATAAGCTTAGCAAAACCATACAGCACATCACCCTCTACATTCCTCACACAAAATGCCGTAGAGCTAGGTCCAAGATTCCCCCTAGAAGCACCATCAGTGTTCACCTTCAAAACTCCATGATTTGGCACTTGCCATCCCACTTTAATGTACCCGAATCTAGGCAAATAGGCTTCAAGAGCATTGACAATGTCAGGCCAGGATTGTCTCACTAAAGACACAAAAGGAAACCTCAGCTTCACAAAGTAAAAAAGATTGCTAGTAACTTCATAAAGCAGCCTAGAATAAGAAACTGTTTTATCATGTTTTAAAGCATTTCTTCTCTTCCAAAGTGACCAAACAATAAAGGAAGGAACTGTGTGAAAAACATCCTTAATCCAGGGTTTAGGCCATTGCCTCCACCATCTAAAACAAACCTGATGAAGATTGCATCCATTCACCTGAACTCCTGCAGCTTGAGCAAAGTACTTCCACACACTGTTGGCCACATGACTTGTTCTGAAAAGATGTTCTCTAGTCTCAATGTTAGGGTTAGGGTTTCTATAAGCAGATTTTTTTTAAAGAAAAATATTAAAATTAAATGAGCCAATCCAAACTCGAACCCTAAACCACCACATAAAGTAAGTACAGTAAACACCATTAAGCTGGATTAGCATGTTCTGCCATACAACTAAATTTTAATTGCTTTGTTTAATTAATGTTGTAGTTTGTCTCAATAGGCGTGCAATTAAATTAAGGCGCACTAAACAACATGAAATGACAACCATAGACATTAATGACACTTCTTCTTTCAATAATGACCCTAATTGCATATTTTGGATTGAAATTATTGTGTCATTTAATTAATGACTCTTTAGAAATTACATTTAATATAATAATTCGAATATTTTAGTTTTATATTAATTAATCATGGAAAATTATTATATGTGGGACATGTAATGGTGTCATTAGCTATGATCACACACTTCAATTGCATAATATAGTCACAATAACATAATTAAAATCGATCACATGTACACAATTGCATCATGAACACTACGACATGTTCTCGGTGTCGTTAACTCACCTCAAGGACCAATATGGGAGGTGTAAGAGTGTCATAGCATATGATCACTCACTTCAATTGTATCATGAAGGCACAAGAACACAATTACAATTGATGACGTGTATACAATAGCATCATAAACACTACGACATGTTCCCGGTGTCGTTAACTCATCTCAAGGACCAATGTGGGAGATGTAATAGTGTCATAACATATGTTCACTCACTTCAATTGCATCATGAAGGCACAAGAACACAATTACAATTGATGACATGTGTACAATAGCATCATAAACCCTACGACATGTTACCGGTGACAGTAAATCACATCATGGACCAATGTGGGATATCTAAGGTTGTCATCACCTATGATCACTCACTACAATTGCATCATGTAGGAAAAATAACACACTTATATGTGATTATTTGTAGAGATTTATACCGATAACCTTAAGGAGTCGTTTGGTTGGTGGGACTACATATCAAGAAAATTCCCATAAATAACCCAACCACCTCCTTGGTGTAAGTTATAACAATATTTTAGCAATAAAATTTATAATAAAATTAATTAATATTACTAAACAAACGTGGGATAACAATTCTCCTTATCAAACCAACCAAACGACCCCTAAAGGGTTTAGGGTTAGGGTCTAGGGTTTAGGGTTTGAAAAAGGACACAAAATAAAAATGGAGCCTAACCAAACTCGAACCCTAGACCCCCACCTCATTCAATACGCTCACAACCACTTTGGTTGAATATAATCATCTGCCATACGACTAACTTTTTATTTATTAATTATATTGCTGTAGCTTTTATTTTGAGGGAATTCATGGAGGAAAAAATGTAGGCACAGATTTTCAAAACTAAAATGTTGAATAAAATTCATGGAGGGAAAATCAAATAAGAGGAGGGAATTATTGAATGTTTAGTGATATTTGGACTCTTTAAATACTTGCATCATGCATTGTCATAAACACAATTAAATAGTTAACACAAATCTAAACTAAATGGAATGCGGATGGATTGAAGAGGATTTCATAACATGGTTCAAGATGGAGATGCCCTATTCATACATTACTCGTGACGCATTGGTACCTTTTTTTTAGCCTTACACTTTTTTAATTCTAATATAAGAATTTACTTACGACGATAATATTACTCTTTCTTATGTTTCCGCAGTGCCTTCCAAAGTAAATCTATCACTATCTTCATCCTACTATGGTTAAAACAACTATCCAATGTAAGGGGAAGAAATGGACAACACTGAGCAGTGGTGTTCGGCGAAGACTCGTGAAGGGATGGAAAAAATTTGTCAAGGACAATTTCATTAAAAAAGGACATGTTCTTATCTTTGAACTTGTTCAAGCTACACCAACGATTGTTATGTTCAATGTTGAAGTGAGAGTTTGAGAAATTCTTCAATGTTGAACTTGTATTACAATTGTTTCAGTTTATCAATGGAACTGGTCATTATGTTTTGATTTTTAATACGTGACTATTTAATTTTATTGACAACTTATAGTATATGTTGCTACATATAACAAATGTTATTTGCAAACTCAATCAATCATAGGTTACTACACTTAACGATTCTTTTGAACATGATAGACAAGTGCAACCTCAAACAATTTTCTAAGTCAATTTATTGTAGCTAGGCGTGTCCTACAGGGAAGTGCAATGGCTGCACAGAAGAGTGGAAAGGTTGCATAGAGAAGTGAAATAACTACATAGAAAGCTTAAACAATTATGAGACCACATAGGGATTAATATACTATTTAATACACTAAACAAATAAACCCCTATAAATTGTTTCCAAACTCAAATACGAATCCACTTCTAATCCTAATCAACTACCTTTTTTAAGCATTACAATGGATAGGACTCCAAAGAAGAACGTTGTTGCGAAACCACTGCAAGGATCACCAGTTAGCCATAACATTTTGTATCAGGAGCTTAAGAATAGACATAGGAAGCTAGAGAGTGAGGTTAATGCATTGCTAGGGAGATTGGTTAAGGAGAGTCACATTGTTTACATCCAAAGTCTTTTATTGGAAGGGCCGGTCCCCTTAACCACTCTTTACACCATGCTTGATGACCTACCCATCCCAAGCACCGAAAGTGAGCCCAAGGAGAATTATGTTATTGTTATCTCTAGCGACACTGAATCTATTAACAAGTCTTCTAAGTCTGTGCCTGATATCCCAAAAATTGAGTAGTCTGTTATGAACTTGTCTATTTTGCATGCCATGCATATAGCATGGTATGATAGTGTAGGTGTTTTTGTTGCTTTTGGTTATGGTATTCTAGTTTGGTTCTTCTATTGAAAGTGTTATTTTGCAATTATGTAATGGAATATCATTCCATGAACTATCTGTTAATGAATCTATTATTTTGATAAAATTATTCCACAATTCGTCTTTGCTTTTTACACGATTGATTTCTAATGACTCCGTTCTTATAAATATGAATAAGCATTTCACTTTTAATTATTGATTCAAAACAGATTTTATGGAAAATAAATTCAAAACTAGCACCATATTGGACAATGTCTTAGATCATAGGTTAGATGATTACAATGAGGGTGTGGTCACTCATTACTATTACAAGCTTTACTTGCATTATCACGTCTCTTTTCTTTAAGTGTATGGTATAATCCAACTTCCTTCCTGAATGTAATTTTCAAACAACTTGAATATAATTTCATCTAACTTAATGAATCTAAAAACGAATTTTAATGTATGACACATTGGGCAACAGTAAGCTGATGGAAACAACTTTATAATTGATGCTTGACAATACTTTACAAGTAAAATGATATGCCTAATTGATCTAGAATTGAGCTTTCCATTAATGACTAAGATTAAAATCAAAGCTTTCATTTCATGATTGAAAAAATATTTTTACAATCAACTTGATATCTTCATCCCTACAAACATTCCAGCTAAAAAAGCTGAAGAAATAGCACTAGATTAATTATCAACCTCAAACCCTACTATACTTTCATCTACAAACGAGGTTGAACAATTATCTGTATGGCCAGAAATATCCTTTTGATACTCATATAAAGCTTTATTGGCTTCATCATAAGTGTTATAAGCTTGGAAGATACAACCTTTGAAACCTACTACCATTGGAGCACACTCAAGCCAAGAGTTGTACAATCCGGGTCTCTTACCACGAAATACCACATATACCTTGGATTTGGACTTGTTCTTAGATTGATCATTCTTTTGGAAGTCGTTGAAAGCTAAAATGGCATCATCATAACACTTGAAAGATTTAAAGATGCTACCCTTGACTACAATAAATATAGGGGCACAATCACACCAAGAGTTATATAACCCCGGCCTCTTACCGCGAAATACCACATAGATTTTTGATGATTTATTCACATTCACATTGATCATGGTTCAATTTATCTCCTTACTCTATTTTAGTGAAGATAGGAAGAAAGTAGATATGGAATAGGTTTAGGCGAGGCAGTGGACACTTAAAAGTATATATATATTGCCCAAAGTAGTAGGGTTAGTGACACGACCCGAAATCCGGTTAGGTCGTGCGGGCACCCGACATCCTCCCCTAGACCCGTCGGGCGAACCCTTACCAATTAAATTAGGAAAATAAATATAACAATTCATAAATAAGGACAAGACTAAAAATAAAAACACAGACATACTGATACCTTTAAGCTATACAAAAAAATTACAGCTGACTACCCAACTTACTAGGTTTAGGGTTATCCAGACTAGACATCTAAGAGTACAAAAGAAGATAACCTCCTGAAGGGAGCAGAATGCAACTGAAATAATAAAAAATAAACTGGTGGCCATCCGGAATAAAGCTGGCTCACCCCGACAGCTGGAGTCGTCTTCGCTCCTGAACAACGTGGCGAACTCAATCCTGGAGCGAACCTGCCGAAATGAAATAGATAGACAAGAAACAAACAACAAACAAGGGTGAGTCAAAAGGACTCAATAAGTGGGGCAGACTAGCCACCTCAAGGAATAGGATGGCTAGCCAGGGAGAAGAAACATATAAATCAAATTCCTCTTATTTAAATTATAAAAAGGCATAGCCAGATAATAACTAGAAGCACGTATGGAATCAAAAACTCATTAACAACCAGTAACATAAAATAGCCAGAACATATAGGTATCCCGAACATATCAACAATCAGAATTACATCCTGTTGCGGCGTGCAACCCGATCCATATATTTATATCGTTGCGGCGTGCAACCCGATCCATATATTTATACTGTTGCGGCGTGCAACTCGATCCATATATTTATCCTGTTGCGGCGTGCAACCCGATCCCCGCAACCCAGAATACGAGCCAGAAATATATAGGTAAACTGAGATATGTCCACGACATAGTGTACAAACCGCATACATAAAACACAACACAATACACACAACAGTCAGTATGCGGTGCAATGAGATGGGATGAATGCGGTACAATGCAATGCAGTCACATATGCCTGATACCTATCTCCGGCGCGGGACTCTCATCGTCTACCAGGAGATATATGCAAATATGACCCTTCACCGGCTCGGGACTCTCATCGATTACCGGGAAGTATATGCAATGATGATCCTTCACCGGCTCGGGACTCTCATCGATTACCGGGAAGTATATGCAATGATGACCCTTCGCCGGTGCGGGACTCTCATCGCCAACCGGGAAGTACATGCAATAATGACCCTTCGCCGGTGCGGGACTCTCATCGCCAACCGGGAAGTACATGCAATAATGACCCTTCGCCGGTGCGGGACTCTCATCGCCAACCGGGAAGTATATGCAATAATGACCCTTCGCCGGTGCGGGACTCTCATCGCCAACCGGGAAGTATATGCAATACTCAAAACCAGAGTGCAATACTCATATGTTCAATGTAATACCAACAACAGGCCATAACATATAATATACAATGTAAATTCAAAGCTAAGGCGTAATGAGTACGCCTATCGGCAGCTACACACGTAAGGAACACGTAGTAGAAAATCCACGAGGCCAGGTGCCTCTAAAGAAATGGATATAAACACCTACCTCTCTCAAAAGTTAGCATTGCGACCAACAACCGCGTTATTTTTGGAATTCATTGTCAAACGATCCCACTGTGATCAATAAGCAGAAAAATATATCACATTAGGCTAAAGGCTTCATTCCTCACATCTTAGGGCAATCCAGGTAGGAACCTGATACCCTATTCGCATACGCAATACGCAGGCCAGGCCTATATACAGGGTTTAAGGCCACATAACCAAATCCCAAATAAATTATATTTATAAGTTGCCCATAACTCACTGAGCACGAATACATAATCAATTTCATTATCGGGGTCCATTTGACCCATTAAACTATCAATTTACGTCATTAGGGTGATGTCTAATATTCCTATTTTTACCGCAAAAATATATTTAAACACACGTAATAAACTCAAATAATATATTAGGATCATTACCTGAATATTTTGGGGTAAAAATTCTGCTTTTTCTCCGGCTCTTTTCTCATTTTCTGGCATATTTTTCCTCTGCTCCATTTCCTGTTTTTTGTGTCTGTTTTTCTCACGCATTCTGTTACATATTCTCGTTCTTAGCTTAAGCTAAGAACCGCCAAACTTTGCATTCTTTCTTTTTTTGTTTTTTTCCTTGTTTTGTCTTTTCCTTCTTTTTTTTTTCTTTTTCTTTTTAAAATTCGCTGTTACGGTAAAAATTAAAACGGTATCCTACGATATTCGGAATAATCTCAACTTTTGCATACAAGTTATACAAAATATATGTAACATACTCGCGAAGGCGGATCTCAAATCAGACTCCCGAAACTCAAGATGCGAATTTAAATGAAAAGAAGTCAAATTATTTAACTTTCGGCATTTTAGCGGAAACTAGCCGAACAACATCGAAATTCACTTTCGAAAACTTACAAAAATCACAAATAATCATACGAACCTAACGGAGCTTTCGGATTTCGAATCGGAGCTCATTCGGCAAAAACCGAGCTCGAAAATCTCTTTTTAATATTTATCGCCAATAAAAACTGACACCTTCTTCCGATGTCTACTAAACGAGGTCTGATTTAGCTCAAATTTTACAGACAGGTCCTAATGGACATTACGAATATTTTAAAATTATCGGCACGCCAATCGGAGTCCTAACTTCCGAAACGACTGACCGAGGTCGTTTCATTCTCATCCACTTAAACTCTCGTTCGTCCTCGAACGAGCCTAAATCTAAAGAAAGATTTATGCAGATAACAAAAGAATTTGCACAACCTTCATAAACTACTCCACGAACATTATCTCATAATTACAGAATCAGAGTTATAACACGCACATCAACTCTTGGATAAAACATATTTGGATAATATGATAACATCATAGCCCAACTTATTCGGACTAAGCCGACACTTTCTCAATCATGAGAGAGGAGTTTTATATTTTCGAAATAAAGATACACGAAACTTTGAATGGGTTAACATGATTCAGCCGATAATTACCTCTTCGATATACCTTTCAATATAGAACGGGTCGATGGAACTAAGAATTAGCTTACGCTTCAGCAACGCCTTAGAGATTTAATGTTATGATTTGGTATCATTTGGAGGAAGACTCCTCCACTTAGAGCATTAACTCATACCGCTAACTTGAATAGAAATAGTCATCCTCGCACAGTCTACCGGGCTAAGGAAGACATAGCTAAAAATAGAATTCGGCTCAGACCTGAGCAACTAAATTACCCTCTCGAGTTGCCAATCGACTGCAACTCCCAAGTTCACAACTCCATACCTTTGCTGTAAACACCACCGCCTGATGGATGGTATTTCTATATAAAAATTTCGGCAGAGTTTCCCCTGAAACTGGATGATCCGCCGAAACAGAACCAGCACTATACTATACATGGGAATGGATACCCGGATAAACTGATATCCAAAACAATAATATGCTTACCCGGTTACAATAACACGTACTCTGGCTCAACAGAGGGAACATCACAAGCGGCTACCAATCGCCCAAGCTTACTAGTGCCGGACGAAGAAGAAATGGAAATGGACCGAGGATAGAAATAATTAGAGCTTCAGGAAGCTCATCTTCTTATTTCTTGGCTACCAGAGCTAGACTACTTCCGAGTCAGGCTAACCCAAAAATCGCAATTGAAGAAATAGACATTAAATGAGCTTTATAGAAAAACATCCATACCAATTTAACCTCCCAATAAGAAGGAAATTCTGACAATTTACCATAAACCCTTTTATAACCCAGATAAGCTCATGGGATAACATGACTCTACAAACATCTTGAACCATGGGAGACACATAGATCAAATATTACTTACTAACCACTTTACACCGGAAGAAACGATAACACTTTCTGATGGTGACGAATTGGAATCTCATTATCCTACTAACACGGAATTCCGAGAAGAGAGGTATACTAATTTGATATAATAATAAAATATGGCACAACAAGTTGCCAGGCAGACGATACCGACACTCACTCCCAAATCTCTCACATTTAGACCCAATAAATTAGTAGGGTCATCATAAATTCCAGGAGTAAATCATATCAGAAACTCACCCCTCTACCGCAACCGGTTCTTACTAGAAATGACATCCAAGGAAACCATTGAAACATGATAGGACACACCATTTCCAGATCGATCAAAAGAATCAAATCTTACTCACATTTAAGAGAAGAAGAAATACATGGGTGTACTACATCAGATACCTCAACATCCTGCCAGACTAGCAGTTCATAGAACTGCCTCTGCGGCTGAGCTAAGCTGCTATACTGATAATTACCTTCTGAAGAACCACTGCCACCACGCTCTCAACCTCTACTGGATCGTGGCGTTTCTCTGGCTAATTAAGATTTAAATAAAATTCCCTACGACTGTACAGGTGCCTGATGACAAGAGAAAGGACGATTGTCTACTTGCTGGAGTAAGGAAAACTCCTCAAAGGATAACCAGACTCATGACAGTGATAACAGCTTTTCATTGAAAATGGAAGCTGGACCTATTGTCGATAGCTATAAAGAGAAAAACTGGGTCTAATCTTGATGAACTACTCGCGCACTCTGAGAATCACGCTCTACAAGCTGAGATAACCTGGAAGGTGACCTCCCAAAATAATCATAACTTTTACCTCCAAATGAGGTACTATGGTTACCCACTAGGGCCACAGGATCTCTTATTTTCCCGCTCTAACTCTTCCCGCTCTAACTTATGGTATGCCTCGAACCTTTGGGCAATATTAACAACAACATCAAATGAAATCCAGACCTCAATTTCTCGAGCCATCTGGGATTTCAAGGAAAAATAAAGGTCATCAATAAA
Source organism: Petunia secreta (assembly GCA_029990175.1). Lineage (NCBI taxonomy): Eukaryota > Viridiplantae > Streptophyta > Magnoliopsida > Solanales > Solanaceae > Petunia > Petunia secreta. The sequence goes on along the minus strand of JARKIP010000022.1, from coordinate 23,324,124 downwards.
TCTCTTAATCTCTCGAAAGGCTCATGAACTAGTTCTAATGCATATCCAGCCATTCTATAGAATTCAATCTCATATTCTGAAACACCAACAAGCTAACCGATAGGCTACCTTGTCCAATCCACTCAAACTGGAAACACTTTTCATCTCGCTCGCTACTCGAAAGGAACTTTCCACGAATCTAGAAGAAAAATCGAACCAAGTTAGCTAATAAGAGAGCGGCCCACCAGTTCAAGGTTGGACCCTGAAACTGGAAAGCAGAATAATACACAGCATATTGCTCGAGATAACCAACAGCCTGAAGGATATGCTGACATCATTTTATTTTTAAAAGAATTACGAGGTTCATCTGATGCATTCCTTAAGAATATCGGAAGGTTCAACCACATAAAATAATGCAACCTTTTCGGACACTCGGACCGAACTGATACCTCGGCTGGGTAACGAGCCAGAACGATTAGAGGTACAACATATACTACCTCTGGAATATAATTTACTGCAGCAATATTAATAACTGGAATAGGAGCTCCCTGAGACCAAACGTCTGCATCTGCAGCAGCCTAATAAACTGCCTAATGAATAATAGGTTCTTGCGGTATCTGCATCGCCAAGATTCTCGTACAAGCATCGTAGAGAGCCAAGGGAACCACAAGGTCCTGCTCCCTTGCCCATCGCAAGCTCGAACAGCTGGGACATCCGTAACTAGGTCGTCAGCACGATAAGAAAAACTCTCGGGGCTTCGTCAGTGCTAGCCCCTGGCTAGACTGCTTCGTCTTAAACTCATACCGTTTGTTGATTTATTGCACGAGGGTTTCACAATTACCACGAAGGAATTAATGAAAATACTTTTGCATCCTAGACCGACGCACGATCAGAAAAGAAGGAAGTGAAACTTCCTAAATGCCATCATAGCCCCTCGTAGATAAGTACGGACGTCTACGTACCCATCAGCGAGACTCTACTAGACACTGTCTTAGTCTGGATAGACTCTAAACATGGCTCTGATACCAACTGACACGACCCGAAATCCGGTTAGGTCGTGCGGGCACCCGACATCCTCCCCTAGACCCGTCGGGCGAACCCTTACCAATTAAATTAGGAAAATAAATATAACAATTCATAAATAAGGACAAGACTAAAAATAAAAACACAGACATACTGATACCTTTAAGCTATACAAAAAAATTACAGCAGACTACCCAACATACTAGGTTTAGGGTTATCCAGACTAGACATCTAAGAGTACAAAAGAAGATAACCTCCTGAAGGGAGCAGAATGCAACTGAAATAATAAAAAATAAACTGGTGGCCATCCGGAATAAAGCTGGCTCACCCCGACAGCTGGAGTCGTCTTCGCTCCTGAACAACGTGGCGAACTCAATCCTAGAGCGAACCTGCCGAAACGAAATAGATAGACAAGAAACAAACAACAAACAAGGGTGAGTCAAAAGGACTCAATAAGTGGGGCAGACTAGCCACCTCAAGGAATAGGATGGCTAGCCAGGGAGAAGAAACATATAAATCAAATTCCTCTTATTTAAATTATAAAAAGGCATAGCCAGATAATAACTAGAAGCACGTATGGAATCAAAAACTCATTAACAACCAGTAACATAAAATAGCCAGAACATATAGGTATCCCGAACATATCGACAATCAGAATTACATCCTGTTGCGGCGTGCAACCCGATCCATATAATTATCCTGTTGCGGCGTGCAACCCGATCCATATATTTATATCGTTGCGGCGTGCAACCCGATCCATATATTTATACTGTTGCGGCGTGCAACTCGATCCATATATTTATCCTGTTGCGGCGTGCAACCCGATCCCCGCAACCCAGAATACGAGCCAGAAATATATAGGTAAACTGAGATATGTCCACGACATAGTGTACAAACCGCATACATAAAACACAACACAATACACACAACAGTCAGTATGCGGTGCAATGAGATGGGATGAATGCGGTACAATGCAATGCAGTCACATATGCCTGATACCTTAATTTGACTTCTTTTCATTTAAATTCGCATCTTGAGTTTCGGGAGTCTGATTTGAGATCCGCCTTCGCGAGTATGTTACATATATTTTGTATAACTTGTATGCAAAAGTTGGGATTATTCCGAATATCGTAGGATACCGTTTTAATTTTTACCGTAACAGCGAATTTTAAAAAGAAAAAGAAAAAAAAAAAGAAGGAAAAGACAAAACAAGGAAAAAAACAAAAAAAGAAAGAATGCAAAGTTTGGCGGTTCTTAGCTTAAGCTAAGAACGAGAATATGTAACAGAATGCGTGAGAAAAACAGACACAAAAAACAGGAAATGGAGCAGAGGAAAAATATGCCAGAAAATGAGAAAAGAGCCGGAGAAAAAGCAGAATTTTTACCCCAAAATATTCAGGTAATGATCGTAATATATTATTTGAGTTTATTACGTGTGTTTAAATATATTTTTGCGGTAAAAATAGGAATATTAGACATCGCCCTAATGACGTAAATTGATAGTTTAATGGGTCAAATGGACCCCGATAATGAAATTGATTATGTATTCGTGCTCAGTGAGTTATGGGCAACTTATAAATATAATTTATTTGGGATTTGGTTATGTGGCCTTAAACCCTGTATATAGGCCTGGCCTGCGTATTGCGTATGCGAATAGGGTATCAGGTTCCTACCTGGATTGCCCTAAGATGTGAGGAATGAAGCCTTTAGCCTAATGTGATATATTTTTCTGCTTATTGATCACAGTGGGATCGTTTGACAATGAATTCCAAAAATAACGCGGTTGTTGGTCGCAATGCTAACTTTTGAGAGAGGTAAGTGTTTATATCCATTTCTTTAGAGGCACCTGGCCTCGTGGATTTTCTACCACGTGTTCCTTACGTGTGTAGCTGCCGATAGGCGTACTCATTACGCCTTAGCTTTGAATTTACATTATATATTATATGTTATGGCCTGTTGTTGGTATTACATTGAACATATGAGTATTGCACTCTGGTTTTGAGTATTGCATATACTTCCCGGTTGGCGATGAGAGTCCCGCACCGGCGAAGGGTCATTATTGCATATACTTCCCGGTTGGCGATGAGAGTCCCGCACCGGCGAAGGGTCATTATTGCATGTACTTCCCGGTTGGCGATGAGAGTCCCGCACCGGCGAAGGGTCATTATTGCATGTACTTCCCGGTTGGCGATGAGAGTCCCGCACCGGCGAAGGGTCATCATTGCATATACTTCCCGGTAATCGTTGAGAGTCCCGAGCCGGTGAAGGATCATCATTGCATATACTTCCCGGTAATCGATGAGAGTCCCGAGCCGGTGAAGGGTCATATTTGCATATATCTCCTGGTAGACGATGAGAGTCCCGCGCCGGAGATAGGTATCAGGCATATGTGACTGCATTGCATTGTACCGCATTCATCCCATCTCATTGCACCGCATACTGACTGTTGTGTGTATTGTGTTGTGTTTTATGTATGCGGTTTGTACACTATGTCGTGGACATATCTCAGTTTACCTATATATTTCTGGCTCGTATTCTGGGTTGCGGGGATCGGGTTGCACGCCGCAACAGGATAAATATATGGATCGAGTTGCACGCCGCAACAGTATAAATATATGGATCGGGTTGCACGCCGCAACGATATAAATATATGGATCGGGTTGCACGCCGCAACAGGATGTAATTCTGATTGTTGATATGTTCGGGATACCTATATGTTCTGGCTATTTTATGTTACTGGTTGTTAATGAGTTTTTGATTCCATACGTGCTTCTAGTTATTATCTGGCTATGCCTTTTTATAATTTAAATAAGAGGAATTTGATTTATATGTTTCTTCTCCCTGGCTAGCCATCCTATTCCTTGAGGTGGCTAGTCTGCCCCACTTATTGAGTCCTTTTGACTCACCCTTGTTTGTTGTTTGTTTCTTGTCTATCTATTTCGTTTCGGCAGGTTCGCTCCAGGATTGAGTTCGCCACGTTGTTCAGGAGCGAAGACGACTCCAGCTGTCGGGGTGAGCCAGCTTTATTCCGGATGGCCACCAGTTTATTTTTTATTATTTCAGTTGCATTCTGCTCCCTTCAGGAGGTTATCTTCTTTTATACTCTTAGATGTCTAGTCTGGATAACCCTAAACCTAGTATGTTGGGTAGTCAGCTGTAATTTTTTTGTATAGCTTAAAGGTATCAGTATGTCTGTATTTTTATTTTTAGTCTTGTCCTTATTTATGAATTGTTATATTTATTTTCCTAATTTAATTGGTAAGGGTTCGCCCGACGGGTCTAGGGGAGGATGTCGGGTGCCCGCACGACCTAACCGGATTTCGGGTCGTGTCAGTTAGAAAATAACCAATCAAAAAAAAAAAAAAAAGAGTTGGGTATATACAGGATAATTATTGTACACAATTAAGTAGTAAATACACGAAAAATACACGAAAAATAGAGAATAAAATACTAGTATTATGTATTCGTATGTATTGAGTATGTATTATTATGGTATACCTAACTTCATTAACTACATTATAGGAAATACACAAATGCATGTGTAGATGTGAAGTTACTTTGAGAATTGTAATGGAGTTAAAATTATGAGAGAGAATCAAGCAAAATAATCAAAATTAACCTAAAATATGATGAGGGTAGAAATGGAATAAATTTTACGCATTTATTAAAAATAGGTGTGAAATTACCGAAATACCCCGATTTGGGACGTTTGGGCCACAAATGGTGTTCCCAATAATATTTATCATTTTGTAATAAGACTTAAAAAGACGCATTGGAGATTATTTGACGATTTAATTTCCATCTTTTAGTTATGAATTAATACTTCCTCTAGTCCACTTTATAAGATATATTGGGTGTTTTCATGAATATTAAGAAAATCACCTTTTTAGCATTAATTAGCAATGTAATTGACCATTCAGCCTTTATCCAAGCTATTATTATCTAAAATTTTGTTTTAAGTCATTTATTAGCAAGAGTGATATTAAAAAAATCCTGTTTGATTTCTGAAAAAATCAAATATTATGGACCAAGAAAACTAGGCCAAAACATCAAATAAAGTGAATCGAAAGGAGTATGAGATTATGTACTTCTCTGAGTGTCATCACTGTAGTGACTGTGAAGGGTGTGCCATTATTGTAGGCATGGAGTATGTATTGGATAAAAGCTGACATCACCTAAAAAGTGATACGTGTCTGCCACGTGGCACGGACAGAAGTTCCACCGGGCAGATATTTAGCAGACAGAAGACTAGCCAGACGGTTACCACGAACAGACTCAAAGGAGCTACGTAACGCCTCGTCAGTCAACACGATCTGAATGAGCAGTTATTAACCTGATTATGTGCGATCACTCAATGAATGGTCATAAAGGAAGTAATAACGACCTAGCAGTTACGTATCCAACGGATACGTGCCCAGCGGTTAAAAACCCAATGGACGCCTATCAGACCTATAAATAGCATTCGTTCTAAGCCATTGGAAGATAACTCTATTATCTTGTCTACTACAGTCAATAAGAATACTCTCTCACTCTTGCTCGAATACTGTTCTTTGCTTATATTAGTTCAGTACTTGGTTTTCTAGTCTTCTAAGTGCGATCAATAACGAGGAACCCTCACCGGGATTAAGCGATCCAACACGGTTACCTCTGTCTACTTTTCACTAACGCTTTAATCTTGTTTGTCTTGGTATATATCTCGTTTCTGTATTACTCTTTATCATCGTTGGAAATTACGAATATATTGCTACTTTAGTAATTAACACTATTCATCATTTAAACTTTTAATCTAAACTATTGATCGTGACTCCGCAAATACAAATTTAATTGTTGATTAGCCTAAAATCGGATCTAGGTTAAATAATTTGGCGACCACAGTGGGAGCCGGTCAATAGCCTTCATAGGTTAATAGTTAATCTTTTCTAGTACTAAATCTCTTTTTGTCGATCTTTTTGTTTCACAACTAACATGGCAGAAAGCGGTTCACAACGAACTATCGTCGGCGGAAGTCAGGTACGTACCCCTTCATCAAGTCCCAATTATTCTCCCGATTATTCATCCGATGGGCAGCAACAATCTTCCCAAGGACCGGTCAGACAATGAAATGGGCATAGGCGCTCTCAGAGCACCACCCCGCCCAGGAGACGACGCCATAAGAGTCTCTCCCCTGGCCAAGGGAACCTCCAGGAAATGCTCTATGCATGTATAAAGGAACAGGCAGAAGTCAACCGAGGAATAAACGAGGCGCTCAACTCTCTCCAAGGGAACAACCCTCCGACTGCAAGAGCTGACGCTGCAACACCTGGTCGTGACGCCCCTTCTTCACATACCTTAAGGCAAGGTGGAGAGCGAAACAACGGAGGGATTGTAGATCCAACGACCCAAGTCAACCAAAATTGGAACGGAGGATCTATGGCATCCACAGAAATGAGCCTTGTCGTGGAAGCTCTCACCAAACAATTCAAAGAGAGCCAGGAAGCACTTCAGAAGTCTCTACACGAGAGAATCGATCAGATACCAGGTGCTCCGCCCACACTAAAGAAGGTTGATGTCCAGCGATATTCCCAGCGGCCTTGGAAGAAGGAAGCAGCCCCAAAAGCGATACCCAAGACGTTCAAGATGCCAAACATTCTGAGATATCGTGGGACATATGATCCCAATGATCATCTCATGATGTTCAGCAACTTTATAAAGGCTAGCGATCTTACCGATGAGGAGATCGAATCTGTCCAATTGATGAAGTTCGTGGAGACCCTAGCAGACGGAGCTCTACGATGGTACTCAATGTTGTCACCAAACTCCGTTGGGTCCTTTGCAGAGATGGCTGAGCTGTTCGTGAAGGTACACACATGCGCTCAGAAGACGGAGACTCGCGTAGAGGATATCTTTAAAATCAAGCAGAGGCCCGATAAGTCTCTCCGCAAATATGTGGATCGCTTACAAAGGGAGGGTATGATGGTGCCCGAAGTACCAGACAGATGGGCAGCGATTGCATTCACCAACAGTTTAGATATCAGGAGCTCAGAGGCTACGCGCAGACTCTATGAGTCTCTTCGCGAGTTCCCAGCAGCCAGCTGGTCGGACGTCTACAACTGCTACAACTCAAAGGTGCGTATTGATGAGAATAAATTAATTGGAACAGGTACCCGAGGAAGGGCTCAGGCACGCAACGGCGGCTCCGACGGAAAGGCGGAGACATAGAGATCAGACGTACGTTACGAGCCGTACCCTAACCAGTCACGCAGCAACTCCAAAGGATGCAGCCGCAACAACAAAGGGCTGTCCCGAAGAGATGATTCAGAATCAAGCCTCCGTGGAGCCCCAAGCCTGCCGAGCTTCAACATGGAAATGTCTGAAGTAGTGACAGCGCTCAAAGATATGGGAGAGAAGGTCAAATGGCCGAAGGACATGAAGACCGACCCAAGCAAGCGGAACCAGGACCTATGGTGTGAATTTCATCGCGACCACGGACACACCACCGAGGACTGCAAGGCTCTAAGGTATGAAATTGCACATTTATTGAAACAGGGATTCTTGAAGGAGTTCCTGACCGAGAAGGGAAAGCAAACTCACGCGAAGGCACAACAGAACAAACCTGGCCCTCCACGAGCATCTTCTCCAAGGAGGACAGTTAATGTTATCTCGGGTGGGATCGAAGTGGATTCCGTCACCTTCACAGCGAAGAAGTATGCAAAGGTCTCCATCACAAACACCAAACGACCATGATCATAAGGGACAATAATATTTGAAGACTCCGATATGGACGGCTCGCAGTTCCCCCATGCTGATGCGTTAGTAATAACACTACACGTGGTGGAATTCAATGTCAAAAGAGTAGTCATAAATGCGGGCAGCTCCACAAACATCATTCAATCACGAGTTGTAAGGGAGATGCAGCTGTCGGACAAGATCGTGCCGATATCTCGAGTTCTTTCCGGTTTCAACAACTCGAGTGAGAAGACCCTTGGTGAGATTACTCTTACAACTCTCGCCGAAGGGGTAGCGAAGGAGACGATATTTCATGTTGTTGATGCGGATTTTGCCTACAATACCATCATGGGGAGACCTTGGATCCATGATATGCAAGCTGTTCCTTCCACTTATCATCAGGTGTTGAAGTTCCCATCCGAATGGGGAGTACGTGAGGTTCGAGGAGAGCAATGCTCTGCTTGAGACTGCTATTCAGTGGCTCTCAAGCTGCCTGAAGAAAGCAAATAGCAATTACAGCGACCGGGACCAGACATGCCGCACGAAGAAACAAAGTACGAGGTCCTAGAATTCGTCACAAAGCTGGACGAGCGGGAGAGCCATATACCGACCGTGGAAGCTTTGGAACCCGAAGAGTTGTTTGCAGACAAGCCAGAACGGAAGGTCTACTTAGGGACCGAGTTGAGCGAACGCTTATGAGGAGATATCTTCCAGTTCCTCAAGGAGCGGCATACAACGTTTGCCTGGTCTCACACAGATATGACAAGTATTTCTCCAGATATTATTACTCACAGATTGAATGTCGACCCATACCACCCGGTAAAACAGAAGATGCGCCAGCAAAGAGCTTTTCGGAACCAGGTCATCAACGACGAGGTCGATCGGCTGTTAAAAATCGGGTCTGTACGTGAAGTCAAATACCCAGACTGGCTAGCCAACGTGGTCGTTGTGCCCAAGAAGAATGACAAATGGGGAGTCTGCATTGACTTCACAGATCTAAACAAAGCCTGTCCGAAGGATTCGTATCCTCTTCCTAGGGTAGACCAACTAATTGACGCAACAGCCGGGCACGAGGTGCTCACCTTCCTCGATGCGTACTCTAGGTAAAACCAGATATTGATGGACCCCGATAACCAGGAGAAAACAACGTTCATAACCTGCAGAGGTACGTACTGCTATAAAGTTATGCCATTTGGGTTGAAAAATGCAGGTGCAACATATCAGCGCCTAGTCAATCGAATGTTTCATGACCATATCGGTAAGACTATGGAAGCGTACATCGATGACATGCTGATCAAATCCAAATGAGCAGAGGACCATCTAGCACATCTAAAGGAAGCCTTCCGGATTCTTGATCAGTACAACATGAAGCTGAACCGGGAGAAATGTGCATTCGGAGTCGGATCAGGAAAATTCCTGGGCTTCATCGTTTCCCAGCGCGGAATTGAAGTCAATCCCTCTCAGATCAAAGCTATCGAGTCAATTCCAGACATCATGAAATTGACCGGAAGAGTGGCAGCCCTGCGAAGATTTATTTCCCGATCATCTGACCGGTGCAAAAGTTTCTTCGATGTTTTAAAGCAAAATAAGGAGTTCGAGTTGACTCCCAAATGCCAACAAGAACTGAAGGATCTGAAAAAGTATCTGTCTAATCCACCACTTCTCTCTATACCTCAACACGGGAGCAGTTGCTGATTTATCTGGCAGTTTCAGAGTCATCAGTAAGCGCTGTTCTAGTTCGGGAAGAAATAGGTAAACAACTTCCTATCTATTACATTAGCAAAGCTCTAATTGACGCACAGACACGCTACCAGCCTTTGGAAAAATTGGCTCTAGCAGTGGTAACTGCTGCTCGTAAGTTACGCCCTTATTTTCAAAGTCATTCAATAGTTGTGGTAACAACCTTTCCTTTACGAAATGTTCTACATAAACCTGAATTTTCGGGAAGGTTAGTAAAATGGGCTATAGAATTAAGTGAATTTGATATCACCTATCAACCTAGGGTAGCAATAAAATCACAAGCTCTAGCAGACTTCGTGGAAGATTTTAGCATTAAAATATATCCTGAGGCAGAAAAGGATGCGGTTCTTTATGCTGGGCAGGCTCCTGGCGCATGGACCCTATACATTGATGGCTCTTCGAGCGTCAAAGGGTCCGGTCTCGGACTGGTTCTCATCGCTCCATCCGGAGAGACCGTCAAGCAGGCCGTCAAGTGCCCGTTTATTACTAACAATAAGGCCGAATATGAGGCCGTTATTGCAGGACTAGAGCTAACCCGAAGTTATGGAGCAAACATCATCAAACTCAAAAGTGATTCTCAACTGGTAGTCAACCAGGTGACCGGAGGCTTCATTGCACGAGAATCTAGAATGCAAGTGTATCTTGCCCGTGTGAAAGAACTCCTGGCCCAGTTTGATGAATGGGAGGCATTCCAGATTCCACGAGAAGAGAACCATGAAGCCGGTGCTCTCACGAATCTAGGTTCGGTAACAGAAATGGGGGCGGCCAGCTCTTCAGCTGTTGTTCAACTCCTTTACACGACCATAGACTGGGAAAAGTTCGAAGTCAACACCATCAATTCAACTTGGGACTGGCAGAATGAAATCACGAACTATCTTCTTCATGGGACTCTGCCGGTTGACACCAAAGCCGCTCGCAAGCTCAGAATAAAAGCTTCTCAGTATATAATCGTCAACGGCGATCTCTACCGCAAAATGTTTGCAGGACCCCTCGCGAAGTGTCTCGGACCGAATCAAATCAATTACGTGATGAGGGAGGTCCATGAAGGCTGCTGTGGCAATCACTTCGGGGGCAAGGCATTAGCCCGCAAGTTGATTCGCACAGGATACTATTAGGATAAAATGGAGAAGGATACGAACGAGTTTGTCAAAAAATATGACAAATGTCAGAGGTTCGCACATCTTCTTCGTCAGCCAGCGGAACCGCTCCATTCAATAATCTCCCTGTGGCCCTTCATGAAATGGGGAATGGACATAGTTGGTCCTCTTCCCACGGCACCGAGAGGAATGCGCTTCTTGTTGATCATCACTGACTACTTCACCAAGTGGGTCGAAGCGGCAGCATGCGCGAGGATACGACAAACAGAAGTTGTCGACTTCCTCTAGCATTTTGTCATGTGTTGCTTTGGAGCACCTAAGGAAATAGTCATGGACAATAGCCCACAATTCATCGGCCAGAAAGTGACTAGGTTCCTCGATGACCTGCACATCAAGAGGATCACTTCCTCTCCGTATCATCCGGTTGCAAACGGAAAAGCAGAATCTACCAACAAAATAATCGTTGAATCCCTCAAAAAGCGCCTTGAGCAGGCCAAGGGATGTTGGGTAGAAGAGCTACGGGTGTGCTATGGGCTTATCGCACCACGATATAAATGAGTATTAGAGAGACACCTTACTCGTTAGTGACGGTGCAGACGCCTTAATCCCAGTAGAAATTGAAGAACCCAGCTTACGGTATGCACACGCCACTGAAGAGTCCAACTTGGTCAATCTCTCCGAAGAGCTGGATTTCCTTGAAGAACAAAGGGAACTAGCCCTCGTACGAGTAATCGCCCAAAAAGAACGAATTGAACAATATTACAATCGGGGACTACTCGTACGAAGTTTCCAGGTTGGAGATTTTGTACTAAGGAAAGTGTCCCAGAGCACACAGGAAGCAAATTCAGGGAAGCTAGGCCCTAATTAGGAAGGCCCCTACAAGGTAATCGCCTCAGTCGGCAAGGGATCATATCGCTTAAGCACGACTAGACGGTTCAATCATTCCAAACAGTTGGAACGTGATTCACCTCAAAAGGTATCACTTCTGAATGGTAAAACGGTTAGTCGTTTTCTTCTTACCTTTTACTTTTGTGATAATTCTTACTTTCATTATATTTCTTCTAAATGGTACTAACGGCCTAAACAAGGTCAGATCCGTTTAGCTCAACTGGTAGAGCTCGAAGTTCTTCAACTTCGCAGCTGTGGGTTCGAATCCCACAACGGACACACTCCTCGTTTGGTTATATGTGTTCTTTTATCTACAACTTGCCTTAACTCTTTTTATGTTATCACTTACCGTGTTCCAACATAAAAACAAGGAGGGTGGTGAGAGGGCCCCTGTAGGCCAGATAAGACCTTCATAAAGGCAAAGGACCTTGAGAAAAGGCGAGTTTTCAAAAACATTTCGTATGACAAACTTCCACGAAAATAAGAGAAATCGTTAACGAGGCCAGCGACTCGGCCAGAATTAAGCTACAAATTCGTGCGACAGCTTTCGACTATCAAGGCGATAAGCAAAGTTGTTCACAAAGGCCAACGACTCGGCCAGTAATCAATAGACCACAACTCGGTCAGAATAAAAACATCTACGCAGATTATTCATAACCTATGACCTCTTCCTTGGGAAAGGCTAGGTTAAAACATTCGGACAGACTTTTGGAAACCAGAACTTAATAAAGTTCAAACTTCAAAAGCTCCTAAACATAAGGCACGAAGGCCACAATACATACAAACAAAAATGGCTGACAGAAGTTTTACAGAGTGATCAAAGGCCAAATGGAACCGACCACACAAGGATCAGAGAGTCCCTACGAGACCTCTATCCACAACTAACTAATCCGGCTCTCGCCAGATGTGCAAACTTGCAACTTAATCAAATTTTGGGGGCATCAGTTTTTATGGCTATGATCAGAACCCGACACACCAACTCCGTCGATTCTGCCATCGTCCCCCGAATTCTCGCCGTCATCTTCGTCTTCATCCTTATCTTCACTTCAGAACTCCTCAGGAGAGAGATTCAGTACTTGTCTTACTCTGCGAACAGCGCTTTTTGTCTTCTGCAGCATCTCTTCAACATTGATCTACTTAGCCTGGACTTGCCCGAGCAATGAATGCTTAGCTTCGAGCACAACAAGGTTTGCTTTAATTTCAGACTGGTCACGCAGGTTTGCCAAATCTTTAGATAGCGCAATTTGAGCACTCATTAGCTGGGCAACCTGGTCCTTAGCAGCTTGGAGCTCAGCTCTGGCCCTAGCGTACCCTTCGTTAGCCCTTTACAGATCCATCTCAAGAGATGCACGATCATCAATAGCTTTGTTCAGCGAAGCCTTGCATTCTTTGAGTAGAATCTCCAGACCCTGGGCAGAGCGTGTGAACCCTTCCTTCTCTTCAGAAAGAAGGTCCTTCTCCTTGGAGAGTTCGTTAATCCGTTCAATTCGCTCATTGTTAACTTCAGTTAATCAATTAACTTCACCCCCAAGGAAACCACACTGCTCTACCAGAATCTTTTTCTCCTTCAGAGCATCGAGCAACTCTCTCCTTACCTCGAGTACTTGATCGACGTTGTTGATCCTGGAACGGAACATAAGCTCGGCAGATATCATACTTGACTAGAGGAACAAAATAAGCAAAAGTAAGAAATATGGGGTCAAAGTTATATCCAACACAAGCAGTAAATACTTACCCGGGCAGAATTGGCAGGAATCATAAAAGCTAGCTCCTCATCACTCATTTCCCTCATCGTCCATTCCTCTCGGGAGCCAATGAGTGAAGAGACAGCCTTGGCTAAACCACCTAGCCTGGATATGAAGTTAACATCAGGGGCTAGCCTCATAGTATGCTTCCTCTCGCAGTACTTGGGTCCCAAGCCTGTTCAGAGGGGTAGTTTGGTCCAAACTTGTAGCGCACACCCCTAATGTCCTTCAATCCGGTCTGACCGTCGATGACTGACCGCCAAATGAGCATTGTTGTTGATAAGTTGGAGTCGCCCTCCACTCCAGGATCTATCGTGTTGCACTCGCGAAGACCAATAGGCGTCCCCCCCCCTCAGTGGCCACATTTTCCAGATCCTCGAAACGAAAAACACGAGGACTTCGGCCACCCTCTTCTCTTGTTTCCTCTTCTTCTTCTTTTTCTTCTTCTTCTTCACCTACTTTTCTTTTCCCTTTGTCCACACAGGAAGGAACCGGCTTCACCCCGTCATCAACTCGGGGACTCCTCTTCGGAGTACGGGCAGCCTCCTCCTCGACTTTCCTCTTATCGCTCCGGAGATAAGGTTTTCTCACAAGGGTTTCATTAGTTTCAGTCTCAATATCTGAAACATCAATCACCACCCTGTCTAAACCTTCTCCCCGTGCAGACTCGGGGACTTCAGCAGCAGTCTTGATATTATCCTCTGCAGACTCTGGTACATTGGCCTTAGTCGAGGACTCACCACCAGCAGTTGAGGCTTGCCCGGCAGCAACGGAAGTCTTACGTGCAGACTTTTTCCGTGCTCCGCCCTCACCTTGGCTCTTTTTCTTCCTCTTCAAAGAACCAAGGCCGCTGGACAAGAGCTCCTCGCCACCTTCCTTGCCGCGCAGTACCTCTGCTGAAGCCAGTATAGATGCGACATCGGCATCAGGATCAGCAATAGATTCAAGAGGCGCGACCGGAGAAGAAGGAGAAGGAAAAAAATCCCCCTGAGTACCCAGACCTGCAAAAGGCAGAACAGTCAGACACGGAGAAACTACAAAGGAAAAGAATAGTTACAACAGCAGAAAAATTCTCACCGTTAGTCTTCACGGTCAAACTCTTCTGCGCAGCAAAGTACGCCCATTCCCTCCTCTCAGGAGAAAACTCCTTCAAAATCGCCTCGGCCCACGCCGTCAGCTCATCAACAGATATGAGCCCGTCGTAAGGTCGCTTGGCCGCTACAAAAGGAATCAAAGAGGGTAAGTAAATCAAAAGAGAAGAAGGAGCACAAAATACTCAAGAAAAAACTCGGGGACTTACGCTTTTTGTTCCAAACTTCGGGAAGATAGGTGTTAGAATTGAAATTCAAGGCCGTGGTACGCACGAACACATACCGGTGTAACCAACCCCGGTCACCTGTGTCCTCAGAGCTGCGCACCAAGCCCTTTATCCTGCGCATCTTAGCATTTACATAACCGTCCTTAAAAATTTATATACTATACAAAGAAATAAAATATTCATATCCAAAAACTTGGTCGGTTTCAGCCGGAAACCAATCCAAAAGTGTAACAATTGCCCCGGGCAGAGTAAATATTCCCTGCAGAGCCTCTCAAGCACAGGATGTAGGGGCAGTTTACATCCTATTGTAAAAGGGTAGGTGCACATAGCTGTCCACCCAGCCCTATGTTAAGTAATATTCTCCTCTACAGAGACCGGCAAGAGGGGAACACTATCGTCCCAGTGGCAATCCATTCTGACTCGTGGGATTAGTTCTGATGTGATCCCAGACTTAAATCTATACGCCGGCCAGTTGCGTATATCCCCATGGTGGTTACTAGAAGCTTTAATGTTGCAATAATTTTCCAGTTCACCCCACTTCTTAGGGATGACCTCCGTAGCAGTGGCCTGAGAAGCCCTAGGCCTGGGGGTGGCTGCTGAAGAACTACCAGCCGCGTCCAAATTTTGGTTCTTCCTAGCTCTTGAAGACATAATTCCAGAAGAAGAAGTTTGAAAGAAAAGTTGAAAGGAGTTCGAGGAATTCTTAAGAATTAGCAGGAAGAAAATGAAAGCAAGCAAAAAGGTTTCCTCCTAACAAACCCCTATTTATAAGAGCAAAAATCCGGCCCATCAAATTCCCACAAAACATGTGGAGACTATCCAAGAGACCTCGATCAGATCCAACTGTCAAAAAGAAGAAGTAGGTTTCACCAACTTTCGAAGTGTCATCATTACCTTGAAGTGCAGCGGTCACCTCGCGATCAGCAGTCGACTGGCCGATAACCATATCTTGACTTATTCTTTCAGAGATAACCACGATTAAATAATTTTCGGGTTTGCAAATATGTACCAATTTATAGAAAATAATCCAGTTTATATGAAAAGGCCAGAACTTAAAGTTTGTATTTTTTGTTGGTTAAATCATACGTTTTCCTAATTGTTCACATGTTGTCGAGATTTTAAATTGCATCACAATGCCTTTTTTTAAAAAAAAAAAAATAGTCCACATTCACGAAATATTAAGTTTGGTAAAATTTCAACTTAAAATTTCAATCTAAAAAAAACTAATCCCATAAAGATTATTACTAATAGCTTATTGTACTTATCAAACTACAAACATCACCATAGGGTTTTTCATTTTTTTAATTTTTAATACAGAGAAACAAGTCTAGTAATATTAACTAATCAACATATAAGGCATATTTTTTAAGACTTCCAAACAGGCTAGTTTCATTCCATTTTATTTATACCAAATAACTCAACATAAATACAAAAGTTAAACTTTGCGTTTACCTATGTAACGAGACCTTAGAGCATTGCAATGAAGACCTACGAAGCTTAAAAAATGAGACACGAACACAGCAAAATCAGCCAACGAACCAGCCCCTTCAAACTTGATTTCTTCTCTCTTTAATTTTTCTTATGTGTTTTCACTCTCATTCAATGTGTTTTCAGCTAGGTAGTTGTGTCTTTGGCCTCAAAGGGGTTCAGTGTAAACTTGCCTAAAAGTACAAGTCCATGCCCTCATGTGTCATTTTTCTGAAAATTAACAGCTGCTAAAGCTGTCTGGGACAGTGTCCCCCCCCCCCCCGAACAATATTCCAGCCCAAAAAGCTGAGAAAAGCAGTCTGTACTTTGACAGCCTAATACCTATCACATAAACTAACTAAAAGCTAACTGAACTGGCCTTGAAACTGAGCCAAAGAGATACCAGATCCTAACTTGAAGCTAATAAGAAACTAAATTAGACTTCCTAGCTAACTTACCAAAATCCAGGTTAAATCTAAAGCAAGACAAACTCCTAGGCTAGTGTTTCAAAATCTGGACAATTCAGACGTGCTTTCAGATATACTAGATGCGCTTCCCTCACAGCAAACTCACATACATATTATGAAATGACTTCAATTCAGACAAAACAGAACCAACTTGTGCTTAAAATCAGCAACCGAATGCATGCTCAAACACTTGCGCAAACTAAAGACAATTGTGCCAACTCTCACAGGATTACACAAAGATGCACGGACGAATAGACAACATTCATGATTAATCCAAGTAAAAAATGATGAGATCAAGCTAACATTCAGACACACGCATGAGCTTCCACGCACTTAATTTCACTACGAGTTCATACCAAATTCACACTTGACTCCAAAAAAAAGCTACATGCCATATCCACCCAAACTTGTTACAAGTAAATAGGAAACAAATACATATATAATTGGGATATGACGAAACGTCGACATCTCCCACTAATTCTTTTTCATTTTCTTAAGACAAATAAATTCCTGAGAAGCGACAAAAGCCGAAGATCACCCAAAAATTTAAGCTTAAATTTAGGACATCAAAACTCGACAAACTTCTACACAGCTTAAACGATGAAGAAAAACATACACTTCCAATGGTCGATACATATATGTAGATATTTGACACTAATGCTAGATAATATCCTTAATTAACATTTAAGAGGGAAAAGAAAACAAAAAGTTTTCTGTCTAATCGTCATAACAATAGCTAAAGTGACAAGTATTGTCGCTGTTTCACCTCGCCTTTTAACATGACACCATCAGCGTCTCCATCACTAAGCACCGCTGTCTCACCTCCACGCATCAGTTAACCCCGCTGCTTGCTTCCCTGTTGCTATATCATTGCCACTATCCTCGACACGCTGCTGCGACTTTGCTTTTCCATTGGCGTCGAGCCACAAACGCCACCAATTACGTCCATGAAAAAAAATAGTAATCATCACCAAAAAACATTCTCCTCACCCGAATCACAGCCCCTCAAGCTTTGTCACACAGTGCAGCATCACCACTACCTAGTCTCCACCAGCAGCTCCGTCACCATAGCAGCCTCATCATCGCCAGATATCATAGCCAAAATCGAATCATCAACAATCCCAGTTTCATACACCAAACTCGGATCCATCCCCTCTTCATCTAACTGAAACGATCTCATTTAGAGTCGTTTCAACTAGAAAACGAAGGGACTGGAAAGAGGAACACGAGAAAGCACAGAAAAGAATATCTTTAAAAAAGTGCTATGTGAAATTTAACACGAGAGAGGTTTAGACCGATGATTCAGACATATAGGATGAAAGAGGAGAACGAGACAGTGCTTACCATGTTAAAGTTCAATGGAGAAGACGAAAAGTCACCGAAAAACTTTTGGCTGCGTTTTCGAACTCTGATCTAGGATTATTGGGAGTGATTTTTGTACAATTGATTTTTAAAATGGAAAGAATAAGCCATGGGAGTTCGAAAAGGTAAAATTTGACCAGAGAAGGTGGTTTTCGCCGCCAACGGTGGCGGTGCTACGACGATGGCGGGAGATTTCGCCAGAGTAACCCTAGTTCTGTGGACTTGAATTCTGAATTGGAAAATTGTAAGGGAGATAGGAATTAATTGTGTAATGTGGCGGGTCAAAGGTTGTTGGGGTTGAGCCAGTTCAAAACTTTGGTTTGGGCCGACTTTCCTTTCTCTTTTTCTCCCAAATAGCCTTTTATCCTAGCCAATTCACACAAATTTTAATTAATCCAAGATCCTAAATAAACACTTAGATAATTAGAAAAAGTATCACAATTAGCTAAAATACATATAAGAGATTATTTACATCAAATTCTATTTTTTTTGATAATTTCTAGTATTTTCCTCCAAACTAATTAACTAAAATGGCTAAGACATGTTGACAAATATTTAGCCAGTAATAATTATTTTACACAATTCTTGTATTCGGTGCCAAAAAGAGGTGGTTAGAGCTGCCCCTCTTTGATCGAGAGCACGAAGCGTTTTTGGACAAAGACGTAACCGGCAACTAATTTTGGCTTTTCGGTTCTAGCCAAGAGCATGCTCTACAAAGTGGTGACCGTACTTTGACTACAAGGCTACCTAAATATCTCCGGACTAAGTAATTAGGTCAGTGTAGTTCCTTACGAGCAATAGCTGGGACTATGGCTTCCTGGACAGACGCTAAAAAACTCATGACTTACTAAGACTAAAACTAGACAATTCATAGACACACTAGGACTGACTCAAGACACTTCTAGACATACTTGGGCTGAAACTAGACACTTCTAACACTTTAGGGCTGTTGCTGTGGTCACCGATTGCGTGCTTGCTGGCGGTCATTCTTTAAAAAGATAATAAAAGTACAATACTGAAATGTAAAATCACAAATCCTACTCTAAGTCTTCATGCTTCCCGAGATGAGCCTCTTGGTTCTTGCTTCCTCATTTGTCAAAAATAAAGCCACCGCTCTTGGTTCGGGAGGGTCTTGCTCTTATTACATGAAATGAGATTCCCTCGTTTTTTAGGTGGGTGCCTTGATTTCTTGAATATACTCCCTCATTCTTCAAGTGGGTGTCTCGAAAGTTATTGAATATGCTCTCTCGTTCTTCACGTGGGTACCCCTCATTCTTCATGTGGGTGCCTCGACTTCTCAAATAAAATCCCTCATTCTTCAGGTGGGTCCCTCGGCTTCTCAAAACTACTCCCTCATTATTCAGGTGGGTGCTTCAACTTTCAAACTAGTCCCTCATTCTTCAGGTGGGTGCCTCGACTTTCAAATACTACTCCCTCATTCTTTATGTGGGTGCCTCGACTTTTCAAATACTACTCCCTCATTCTTCAGGTGGGTGCTTCGACTTCTTATTTTTCCTTTCTTGATTCTTCTTGCTTTCTTGCATTCCTCGGCCTTTAACATAGAAACGTTATGCGGCCAAATACTCCAAATCATTATTAGTCAATCTTTGTTAAGAATGGTATACGTTCCCAGATGGTCTCTTTTGCAGTGAAAACCGTGGCATGTTATTCCCGATACTATGATGCAGCGTAGGTTTCCATTATCTAGGCAGGTCCTGATCGTGCTTCGCTACAACTGCAAAAGAGGTAAACAATTTTTTTTTGAATACTTTCTTTTGCTCGTTTCGATGTTATTTTGAATGAAAGGTAGAAGTGGAAGAAATTCTGGACAAAGGACTCTGAACGAGAGATGTCCTTCAGTGAAGTTAAAGGACTTGTCTGGAGTTAGAAGTTGAAAGGACCCCGATCCATAGAGGTTTTCCTCGATCTTTCCCCAGTTTTCACATTCAAAAGACTACTTATTGAACCCAACTTGATGGCAGTTATTATAGCCTTCATTCGGTTAGCGGCGACACTTTTGGGGTTTTTACCAATTGACCTCTCTCTTTGTTCTTTTGTCTCACTGTTTTTCATGCGTCGCCCTTTCAGGTTTTCACTAACAAACTTCATTCATTATTTCTTTTCTTTTTTTTTTCCTTCTTTTTTTTTTAATTTTTTTCCCGTGGACCTCTTTTCGTTCACCTATTGATGATGATTTCCTGAGCTAATTCATGCTCGATTGACATTCTCAAGATTTGTCAGAAACGGTCTATTGGACATTTATCTGGGTTAGGAAGCAAAGTTTGGCCTAAGGGATCGAAACCGTCTCATGGAACGATAGAGATCACTCTAAAGAAAATGAGAGCTTAAGCCCTAGTTTAATGTAAATTAGGGAGCTTTAAGCATCTTCCCCACTTTCAAGACTGAATGATGGTACAGTAAAATAGAAGTTTGTCTTTATTTTATTTATAAAATAAAATAAAAACAAACTTCTGCCCCAGTTTAGCATAAGCTGGGGATTCGAATTTCTGTTGATATTGGTCGCAAACTTGAGGGCATTTTTGCCTTGATATGAGATAGAGAAAAAAATGAAACCTCCCCTATTTAGACCGCACCTGAATGGTTTCCTTCGTATCCGTTTGAGAGAAATCAAGTAAGCCGTAGCTCTGGAACTTAATTCCGACTTTTGTTTTTGGATCTTTTCTTTTCTTTTCTTTTCTTTTATTGCAATTATAGAGATTCCCAATAAGGGTTTAGAAAAGAAAAACCAAGCCAAAGGCTAACAAAAAGGATACATTATCTGGGTAAGGAAAAAAAAACCTTTCGTTATCCCGATGTAAGAATGTCTAACTTAACAAAGGGCAACTTGGAACATCAAATGTAGTACCTCTTGACAGCGTCTACATTGATAATCATTTCTTCCATCGTGCCTTCGATGTTTATTTGGAATAGAGCACCATTGGGAAACACCTTTTTCACCACGTATGGACCTTGCCAATTTGGAGTAAATTTGCCCTTGGCCTCTTCCTGATGTGGAAAAATACATTTCAAAACTAACTGACCTTCGCTGAACTTGCGTTGACTCACTTTCTTGTTCTATGCCTTGGCTATCCTCTTCTGATATAGTTGACCATAACAAACTGCATTTAGCCTTTTCTCGTCAATCAAAGCCAATTTCTCCAAACGTGATGTGACCCGTTTAGTGTCCTCAATCTCAGCTTCAACAATGATTCTCAAAGATGGTATTTCAACTTCTGCCAGAATGACCGCCTCGGTTCCATACACCAGTTCATATGGAGTTGTCCCTATTGTAGTGCGAACAGTTATGCGATAACCCAGAAGAGCGGCCACTTCTCATGCCAATCTCGAGATCTTTGCACCAATTTTTAAAGGATCTTCTTAATGTTCTTGTTTTCCGCTTCGACCGTACGATTTGCTTTTGGACGGTAAGGTGTGGAATTTCTATGCACAATTTTGAATCTTTCACATACCTCATTCATCAAATGACTGTTGAGGTTGGCAACATCGTCGGTGATAATGGTATTAGGGATGCCAAATCGACAAATAATGTTCAAATGGACAAAGTCAACCCCAACTTTCTTAGTTACCGACTTGAATGTCAGGGCTTCTACCCACTTGGTAAAATAGTCAATGACAACCAAGAGTAATCTATGCCCGTTCGACGCCTTTGGTTCTAACGGGCCAATGACATCCATTACTGATGGTGTGAAAGGCCACAGAGCAAACATTGTGTGGAGCTCTAAGGGAGGTGAGTGTATCAAATCGCCATGCACTTGACATTGGTGGAATTTTCGAACAAATCCAATGCAATCTCGCTCCATGGTGAGCCAGAAGTAACCTGCTCTTATGACCTTTTTGGCTAGAACATAACAGTTCATGTGTGGCCCACATATTCCAGAATGTACCTCGTTAAGAATTCTCAAGACTTCTTCTGCGTCCACACATCTCAACAATCCCAAATCTGGGATTCTTTTTTATAGCACCCATCTACTTAGAAAGAAACCATTTGCAAGACGACGAAGGGTTCTTTTCTGATTGCTCTCGGCCAGTGCCAGATACTCTCCATTCTTGATGTAGTTTTTGATATTTCATGTACCATGGCTCATCATCAAGTTTTTCTTCGTCAATGTTGCAATACACATTGTGATCCCGAACTTGAATCTAAAGAGGATCAATGTGAGTTTGGTCAGGATTACTGATCATTGATGCTAATGTAGCCAAAGCATCGGCCAATTCATTATGCATTCCTGGGATGTGCCTAACTTCAATAGAATCAAACATCTGGCAAAGATCTTCCAGACACTGCTTATACAGCCCATCTCTAGTTTCCGAGTATTAGTATTTTGCACCCCTTAAGTATGCTTCATTTTTTAATTTACACCATATCATCTTATTTTTTGTAGTTTGCCCCTTAACCTCTTGATTTGATTGCAAAATCATAAAAGAGTTCTTTCCGTGAGGGGTAAAATAGGACTTTCAAAATTTACCTTCATGATGAAAACAAAATCGAGCCTCGGTTTCGTTATAACAATAGCGTCACTATAAAACAAAGAAATTGGGAACTAATTAACTCTCCAGTGAAGATGTGAACTCATGCCTTAGTTGATATATTCATTTCGTGCAAGCTAGCTAATTGGAATAATGGATTCATGTAGTGACTTCTTTCCGTAGTAACTCAACCGTAAAATTTAATAGCACATACATCCTTCTTTGTAGATGAAGGATATATATCCTTCCATTTCCCACTTCTAAAGCCATGCATCCCGAATTAATAGAAAAGTTACTATTGCGTTAGTGATTTGTAATGGGTGGAAAAAAAAGTTGGGTCAAAAACTTTGCAAGCCTACTCATAAGAATATGTTTACCTAGGATCCTTGAATTGCTCATACATTAATAGATTGTGCAGAAGAGGACGCAGTACCCCTCATGGGGATTAACTATGCGCATCATCCTCCCCTAGCCAACAGGTGAAGTAAAAATTTATTGTAATTCAAAGTAATAAACGTACATAGCTCTGTATATATGTTTTAACCTATTTTACCCTTCACAAAAAGAAATCTTTTATGATTTTGCAAAAAAATAAAGAGGTCAAGGGGAAGATTACAAAAAATAAGAGGATATGGTGTAAATTAAAAAATGAAGCATACATTAGGGGTACAAAATGCTAAGAACCCCTAGTTTCCCATTCACCCTTGATTTGATGTATCAGTAAGTCGGAATCTCCGAGCACTAGCAGTTCTTTGATGTCCATGTATATCACCATGCGTAGACCCATGATACAAACTTCATATTCCGCTATGTTATTGGTACACTAGAAATGAAGTTGTGCAGCTGCTGGATAATAATGTCCTGTCGGAGATATGAGACAGCCCGATACCATCACCTTTAGAGTTAGAGGCCCCATCAAAATATAGCTTCTAGTAATGATCATCTTCAGAGAACAAATCTTCAATTATGTCCACCTTTTCGTCCGAAAAGTATGTCTTGAGAGGTTTATACTCATCATCCACCGGATTCTCGGCCAAATGATCGGCCAAAGCCTGGACTTTCATTGCAGTTCTACTTATGTAAATTGTGTCAAAATCTGTGAGTAATATTTGACACTTGTCGAGCCTCCCTACTGGTATCGGCTTCTGGAAAATGTACTTTAGTGGGTCCATCCAGGATATGAGGTAAGTAGTGTATGACAACAAATAATGCCTTAACTTTTGTTTTACCAAGTGAGGGCACAACATGTTCTTTCCAGTAAAGTGTACTTGACCTCATAATCCGTGAACTTCTTACTCATGCTGTAGATGACCTGCTCTTTCTTGCCTGTGGCATCATGTTTCCCTAATACACATACAAATGAATTGTCCATCACTGACAAGTATAGGAACAACGGTCGGCTGGGCTCCGGTAGGACCAACATCGGTAGATTTGATAAAGCTTGATTTGGTCAAAGGCTGCTTGACATTTCTCGGTCCACTTGACTGCAACATCTTTCTTTAACAGCTTGAACATTGACTCACAAGTTGTGGTGAGTTGAGCGATGAACCTACTGATGTAGTTCAATCTCCCGAGGAAACTCATGACTTCTTTCTTGTTCCTTAGCGAAGGCAACTCTTATATAGCTTTGATCTTTGTAAGATCTAATTCGATGCCCCGTCTGCTGATAATGAAGCCCAACAACTTGCCAGCCGGAACACCGAATGCACATTTAAACGCATTTAATTTCATATTGTATCTTCTAAGCCTTTCAATGAATTTCTTGAGGTCTTTAACATGATCCTCCACCATTCTTGATTTAATTATCACATCATCAACATATACCTCGATTTCTTTGTGTATCATGTCGTGGAAGACGGTTTTCATGGCTCTCATATATGTTGCCCCAGCATTCTTCAACCCAAACGACATGACCCTGTAACAAAAGGTCCCCCAAGGTATGGTGAATACCGTCTTTTCTGCATCATCTGGTGATATCCAGCATAGCAATCCACGAAAGATTGGATCTCGTGTTTGGTACAACTGTCTCTGAGAATGTGAATATTAGGCAATAGGAAATTATCCTTGGGATTGGCCTTATTTAAATCTCGATAGTCAACCCAAATCCTTGTCTTCCTGTCCTTCTTGGGAACTGGCATGATATTAGCCAACCAGGTGGAATATTGAAGCGATTGAATCACTTTTGCAGATAGCTGCTTCATGATTTTATCATGGATTTTCTTGCTCATATATGTCTTAAATTTTCTCTGAAGTGCTTGATTGGAGGGAAAACGGGATTAATCGGCAACTTGTGAACCACCAAATCTGTACTCAAACTAGGCATATCATTATATGACCAAGCAAACACGTCTCTATAATCAAACAAAACCTGGACTATATCTTTTTTCACTTCTGGTAGAGCGTGCATGTTTCTCTTGGTTTCCCTAACGACATCAAGATTTCCTAGATTTATATTTTTCGTGTCATCCAGATTGGGCTTGGGCTTGTTTTCAAACTGTTCCAATTCACTATTTATTTCATTCTCGGCTCCCTCTTCATCATATTCTTCCTCAGAATTCTCTTCTATATCATTTTCTTCCATGTCATCTACCTCCTTAACTGTCACTTCGTATTCACTCTACCCCCATCAGATATTTTCTCAATTTTTGGTTGATTCATTTAGATCAAGTTAAACTGTGTGTTAAGATCAGGGCGTGATTTCAGCATGCAGGTCATGTTATTAAGGACATCAGAAACATAGCTATAGAAAGTAATAAGAAACAAAAATCAGGAAAGTAAAGAGATAGAATAAAGAGAAAAGAAGCATGTCTTGCTTTTCATTGAATTTGAAAGATAAAAAGGTTTGACATCATAACGAGCAAAATAAATATACTTGGATTACAACATTTAGAATAGCCAAGTATACAGAAAGGATAACAAAAACTTGCTACCAATAGCCCCTCCTGGTGGGGAGAGGCGTGGCTTCCTAGTTGTTCAGCTTCACATCAGGGCCAATGTCCTGGATTTCTACATTGCTTGGTCCTATGCCAATTCTCACCATGTTGATGCCAATGACTTGCCTCAGATCTAACAACAACTTCTTTTGTTCTTCAGTCTCTTCAGCATTTTTTGGAACAAACTTGTCGCTGTTAGGTCTCGTGAAAGATTGAGCGAGGCAAGGGATAGGCTTCTCAAGGGACCATTCTTGTTTCTTCATCTTCTTTGCTCTTGCTCTGTCTGCAGCTGTGGAATTGTATCCCAGACCCCAGGTACCTCGAATGCCAAGTGAATTAATTAGATGAGACATTCCTTGTAGTGACGCTCAAAGACCTTTCTCGGATTGGAAATCGTGCATCAACATTTCTGTAGCCATCATGACTGCTGCTTCTGACAATCTTGCTTAGGGCAAAGGCTAGCCATCATGACTGCTGCTTCTGACAATTTTGTTTGGGGAAAAGTCTTGCCTTTAGGAACCTCCTGCACATGGACTTCTTCAAAGGCTTGGTAAATCAGAGTTGGGCTATCATTGGTGACCTCAATAACTGGAATGGATGGATCCTTGTAGATTGAAAAATTTCCCTCTCCGTGTACCATGCTCATCTCACGATTCTATTCAAACTTCACAGTTTGTTGTAAAGTCGACGGCACTGCGCCTGCCGTGTGGATCCAAGGTCTTCCCAATAGCAAATTGTACGATAAATCCATATCAAGAACTCGGAAATCAATAGCAAAATCCACAAGCCCAATTGATAAGGGAAAAACGACGGAAGCGATAAAAAAGATAAAAATTAGACAAGGCTCACACGATTGTTCAAGTAGCAATGAAGAACAATGTTTCATTACACCCCGAATGAAGGTGAAGAATCACCTACGCTATGCAACTATCCTCAAGAATCACGAGGTCCTTGCAAATAGAATGATCGGAGAGGATTGAGGTTCAACTTGGAATCTTCCAATTGAATTCAAGACAAAAATTACAAGGTTCAAGAGAGAGTATCTCATGTGTTTTTGTGTATTCAAAGTAGTGTAATGTAATAAATGATGAAGGGGTTTATTTATAGAACCCATTTACATGATATGAAATATCTAAATAGCCCATAAACTAGGTTAAAATACAATTGAACACTTAGGGCTAAAAGAGGAAGTTCACAATAAAAGTTGAAAAATTCAGCAAAGTAGGCGCTCGGCCTAGCCTTGGGCGCTCCGCCTGGCTGAGCCACTGACCAAGGCAGTGCTCTGTTGAGGCGCTCTGCCTAGGCTGTCTAGGTGCTACTCCTGGCTGCCTCACTGAGCAAGGAGCCAGGCGCTACTCCTGGGTCTAGGCGCTCCGCCTGGCCCTGATGCGTAGGCTTCCCTCCTTCAATTGAACTCAAATGCATGATCTTCAAATCATCTCCGGAGCTCGTATCATCAAAGCCCTTCCAAACCAAGTATAAGTGAGCATCTTGGATCTTCTTGGCTTGGCTTCTAGTAAAAGGTCTTGTGGTTGTTCGCCCCGCATCATCTTCCCCTTCTTGAGAAGATTTCGTCCTCGAAATTAAGGCGTCATCCTCCACGGCATCATTACCTGCATCAAAAGGAGCCAAGTCACTAACATTAAAAGTATTTGAAACATTATACTCACCAGGTAAATCAATCAGATAGGAATTTTTGTTGATCTTGTATAGCACTTGGAATGAACCATCTCCTCGGGGTGCCAACTTCCCTTTCCTAAGGTTTTGAAACCTCTCTTTGTAGAAGTGCACCCACACCCAACCTCCTTTCTTGAGTTCCAACTTCTTCCTTCCCTTGTTCTTCTTGAAGGCCACCTTAGCATAGGTTTCTTCCAAACTTTTCCTTGCCTTGGCATGGATCTCAAGCATTGCCTTAGTTCGGCTTTTACATTCAAAACTAACAATCATATCTTTGGGCAAAGGGGTTAGATAAATTGGAATCAAAGAATTAAAGCCATAAACACACTCAAATGGAGTCATGCCAATCACGCTATGCAATTTACAGCTATATGCAAACTCCATAAGAGGCAA
This sequence comes from Petunia secreta, assembly GCA_029990175.1. Lineage (NCBI taxonomy): Eukaryota > Viridiplantae > Streptophyta > Magnoliopsida > Solanales > Solanaceae > Petunia > Petunia secreta. The sequence continues at coordinate 23,296,842 of JARKIP010000022.1, read as the reverse complement.
CTTCTCAACCCAAGTCCCGGCCTTACCTCGGGTCATAGCTCTAAGTAGAGCACCCAAAGTTCGGTTCACCACCAAGGTTTAACCATCTATTTGACGGTGGTGGGATATAGAGAACAACAACTTGGTGCTAAGAGCACCCCAAAGATACCTCCAAAAATGACTAAGGAACTTAGAGTCCCTATCACTCACAATGGCTTGAGGCACACCATGCAACTTTAACACATTATCAATGAACAAAGAATCTACATGTTGTGCATCACGACTCTTTTTACAAGGAATGAAGTGAGCCATTTTGGAGAACCTTTCCACGACAACATAAATGCTATCATGTCCCCCCTTAGACCGTGGCAACCCCATAGCAAAATCTATAGAAATATCCATCCACGGGCTAATAGGAATATGGAGGGGAATATACAAACCATGGGGATTAGATTTGGACTTAGCAATCCAAGCAAGTATTGGAAAAACTCTCAACTTGCAACCCCATCTTTGGAAAATGGAATTTCTCCATGAGAATGGCCAAGGTATTGTTTCTCCCAAAGTGACCCATCAAGCCCCCACAATGTGCTTCACGAACAAGCAACTCCCTCCATGAGGACTCGGGCACACAAACTCTACCATTCTTAAAGATATAGCCATCAACCAATTGGTACTTCTCAACTATTTCCCCCTTTTCAAGAGCTTCATGAATACTCTTTAGCTTAGGGTGTTGAGCATACATTAATTTAATACTCTCAAAACCCATGAGCTTGGAAGCAAGAGTAGTGGCTAGAGCAAACTTCCTAGAAAGTGCATCAGCCACAACATTGTCTTTTCTTTTCTTGTAATGAATTACATAGGGAAAAGACTCAATGAACTCCACCCACTCGGCATGTCTTTTGTTAAACTTCTCTTGGCCTCTAAGATGTTTGAGTGACTCATGGTCACTCTTAGTCACAAATTCCCTAGGCAATAGATAGTGCTGCCAAAGAGCTAGAGTTCTCACTAGGACATACAACTCCTTGTCATTTGTAGAGTAATTCAAGATTGCACCCTTCAACTTCACACTAAAGTATGCAATGATTTTCCCTTCTTGCATGAGAACATCCTCAATTCCCACTGTTACTCCCAAACGCACACGCAAGTATACGTGGTCGACAAGTAATAAAGTGATAAATAGAGTATCGTTCCCACGAGGACTATTTAGACTGAATCCTAGCAAACAATTTCTTAAAAACTATTCAGGTATCTTTTTCCAATGGTTGAGATTTTACTAACTAAATGCAGTAATTAAAACAAGTAATTGAGATCAAGTAACAGAGCAAATTCTAAGTTGTTATCAATAAAAGATGATGGTCCCGGGTCAGAGTTACGAACAATCCAGTTGAGTTTTCCAGTTGATTCTACTTCTTGATTTCCTAGATTGCTAAGTACAGGTTAAATGTACCCATGAAAACCTTTCGATTCTTCATGGTCTATGCAGACTACTCCAATCCCTATATATCTATGGGTTGAATCACGTGCACGCATTAACGAATTCTGTGATTAGTTAAGCTAGGCGAGCAAGTATATGTCTATCCTACTCACAAATTGGTTCCCCGATACCCAGGTTCACAATCAAGCCCTATTCTTTCTTATTGCGTTAATAAATTCCCTCTTTCGAGTTCAATCTAAAAACCATAGATAGTGTTCAATTATCAGGCCTCAATAATCAAACACTTATGATCAAGAAAGAATAAACAATCCATAATGGTAAATCAATATATAGAAATCAACTTTCAAACATCAACCTTCATGTATTTACTCAAACCCTAGAATGAACAAACTATAGAATTAAGGAGAAGAATAAGAAAAAGAGAGAAAGAACTTATGTAGAAGACATCTAGGGCTCCTCCCCTCTCCTCCAAAACTTGCTTCAAAGTCTGAACTCCTTATCAAAAACTAAGTAAAAGAGTATTTATAGGGTTTACAAACACCTAGTAATAAGTTAGACCTAAGCCTAGACGAAATAGGACTCCAAAAAACGCTCCAGGAGCGCTATAACGGGCGCCCTGCGCCCCCGACCGCGCTGGGACAAGCAGTGGCCGTCGAACTTGGCACGCTTTTGGGGCGCGCCGCATGGGAAACCGCGCCAGGCAGTGGGGCGCTATAACTGGCACGCCACGTGCCCTACAGCGGCAGGGCAATTTCCTGTTTTCTTGCTCCGCAGCTTGCTTCGTGTCGTGCCTTCGTGTGTTCAATCCAATCCTCAATCAAAATCCAATCTTTTCTTGCTCGATCATGCTCTTTAAAGCTCCAATTGCACTGCATAACAACCTACATACACACGACATAAAATTAGTGCAAAACCACATTTATAAACTATAAAACGGGCGAATAAAAAGCTCAAACATGCGGAAATATTAAGGAAATATTGGCATAAAATGCCTAACATCACCACCCCACACTTGAACCCTTGCTCGCCCTCGAGCAAGTCACAACTAACTTCCCAACCTAGGTAAAACAGGTCTGCCTATGTCTATGGTTGATACCGATCATTGAACAAATGCACACATGACTACTATGGATCCACAAACATGCCAACAATTTAACAAACTCTAAAATATGAGAACAACCACCCCAAAATAGCTCAAATGCACAAACTCAACCCATTGCTACCATGCTCCCACAAAATCACACCTATCTACTCAACCAAGAAGCCATCAACTTCACCTATTTCATGCAAACCATGTGCCCTCACCAACATGAAGCAAAAGAGTGTCCCCCAAATATCACACACCACAATAAATATCATGAATAGAATGGGGACAATGACATAGAACGAATTCACTCACTCTCATGAAAGTCTCACATGTCATAGACAATGTACCATAGGCTTGCCCGTAGTGTAGGACTCCACTAATGTAAGCTCACTCCAATCGGGATTAACTAGGACTTTAAAAATATCGTAATGTAGGCTAAGGGGCGGGTAGGATACATATGGTAATAGTGACTACCTCCCTAAGCACTTTAATACATCATAATTAATTCAAACACAAGTCTCATCAAAGCCACCCAATCAACAACTTTCACACACACACCTTCTCACAAGTAGCAAATTTTCTTTTAAGCACACACTAGCAAGGAATTGATATTTTTCTCTCTTTATTTCTTTTTCCACAATTTTTTTTCTTTTCTTTTCTTTTCACTTTGGTCTTTTTTTTCCTCAATTTCATTACTTTCCAACCTTGCCAATGCTCATAAAAAACTACTACACAATTCATTCAAGTATTCCCCTTCATTAGTTCCACTCAAAAACCTCCCAATATTCAACCACAACTCCACAATAATATCACAATATCAACTAAAGTGCTTAAGGAGTAAAGGGCCAAAAGAGAAGAATTTAGAACAAATGGGTAGGTTTGGGGTGTGGGTGTCAACAAAAAGGTCAAAGAATTCACACAATCAAGTCCAAGGTGTATATGTAAGGGTAGGCAAATCAAAAAAAGGCCTGTATCATTTCCCGACTAGAGCAAACCTAGGATTTCGCTTTGCATATACACGGGGCAAGTTCTAGACGTTAATATGCAAACATGGAGCAAACAAGAATATGCCTCACACACACATTGCACATGATCCACACAAAAAGGCTCCATCACCAACTCTCAATCAAGCATTTAGAGTGCAACTTGTGGACAATTAAGCACTAATGCACAAATGGTTCACAACAAAGTCAAGTGAGTGGACTCAAGCATCTCAAGGGGGTCGTTCCATTTTTTTAGGCATGCATCACAGTTAAAACCAAAAGACACCACAAATAGCACATGCAACAAGTTCAAGTCTACCGGTATCAAACAAATCACGGGCACCTAGCATTCTACCTATTCCTTTCGTCTAGGGCCACCTATAACTAACTACTCTAATCCTAAAAAAAATAAAAACTACCCGGTTCAAAGGTCTACCCGTGGAAAAGAACCGAGGCCATAAGAAAAACCACGGGGTGGATGACATGTACCACTAATAAAAACTAAAAGGAAAATCTTTTTGGAATTTTTCATTGGTTTTCTAATTTTTTCAATTTTTTCATATATTAAAGCAAGAAACAAATCAAAATAAAGTCAAGTGACAAAAGAAAATCCTACGGTACATGCATCCCTAATGATAAGACCCAAACCTCCTCAAGACCCTTCACTCGGAGTCAAGCCAAGTTGATCCAAGATATCCATCTTCACTTGATATGGAAGGGTATGGAAGAAGGCCTCGGGAGCGACTTGAAGACTATGCTTTGGTGCGCCATGGATGGAGGACCTTCTAGTACACTTGTCGAGGCATCCGGAGCACTTTTGGAAGCAACTCAAGAGGCCACAGCACCAGGCGGACCGCCTACTCAACTAGGCCGGCCGCCTAGTTTTTGATCACTCTCTGGATTTCCACTAGGCGGACCGCCTCTGTAAAACGGGCGGACCGCCTACTCCAAAGGGGCTGGCCGCCCACTCCAAGTAGGCTGACCGCCTACTCCACTAGGCTGGGCGCCTAGTGGGGCGCCTACTAGGCTGAGAGGTGCGGGAATTCCTAGTTATTTGCTATGCGTTGGACAACTATAGCCCTATGAGGCCTTTATTGTTTTAACCCACTTTGGGGGTATTTTTGAGCTTTCATTACATGTAAGTGAAGTCTATAAATACTTCACAAACCTATTCAAACCTTAGTCTACCTTGAATTATATGAATGATGAAAAGAAACTATCTCTTGTTTGGAGAATCCTTTGCCTTGGTTGCTTGAATTCACTAGTGGAACCTAGTTGAGTCTTGAACCGCAAACCCGATCATTCTATTTGCGAGTCCCAAGTGTGACTCGAGGGTAGTTGCATAGTGTAGGTCCTCCTTGACACCGATACGAGGGTATTATGGAACGAGTTCTCCATAGTTACTTCGTCGGGAGTTCGAGTAGTGTCTCGCTCTTTATCTTTATTTCCGCGTTTCGTTTTTGATTCTTATCATCTTGGTATCAGAGCAAGGCTCGGGTTTTGTTTCTACAAACCCCCGACCCTTGATTCTTCGTGCCTAGGTTGGTTTCTATCTTAGGTTCTTATTTGTTATTGAAGAAAAAGAAGAAAACACAAAAAAATAGAAAAGGTTGAAAAACACAAAAATTTGATCATAGAATCTTGGTTTGTTGGACCCATTGCTTGATTTATATTGGGGTTTGTTCCTTGTTGTAAACCCGTTCTTTTGGTACCCTGAGCATCGAATTTGAAGTAGAAACACAAGGATTGAAAATTTGAAACCCTTGAAGAATTTGAAAATTTTGAAACCCTAGCTATGAACATGATGAACATGGTGGAATGTTGAACTTTGATTGGGGTTTGATAAAATTGATTGGGGTTTGATCTCTGTGCTTGAAACAACATTGGGGTACCTTTGAATTGCTAAAACAACGTGTGGATTGATGTATTTTTGGGTGCAAAACCAAGAAAATCGTGTTTGAACTGTGCTGGAACTTGCAGTAGGCGGAGCGCCTAGCAAAACGGGCGGACCGCCTGATTCTTGCTTGCTCTCTGGATTTTACAGAGGCGGACCGCCTACTCGGAGTAGGCTGACCGCCTACTCCCCACTGCAGTCACCAGGCGGACCACCTAGTCCAAACAGGTGGGGCGCCTACTTTTATGAAAGTTGGGAATCGGGTAGTTTCTTCTAGGTTCGCTTGTTTTGTTGTTTGCATTGCTTTTAATTAGTATTATTAGAGTATAATCCTACTCGATTAGTACTAATTACTTCAAGCTACTAGGATCATCGTGCCTTAGAACGGAGAGTAGAACTCAAAGAAGACCCGTAGTGCCTTTTGACTCAAGTCCTCACTCAAAGTGCTTAGCGTTCCAATCGAGTCCTATTAACTCCACTCACCCCGGAGTACATTTGGCTTTTGAGTCGAGTGATTAGGTTTAGGTTTACTATTCAACTTCGTGAAGCTTTGAGTTCAAGCAAGAGTGAAATAGCCATCACCACCATACGAGTGATCCGAGTGAACACAAGTGAGGGAGTGAGTGAGGTGTTTTAACTAACTCTTGTTTCTTTTCTTTGTAGGTACAATGGCCAACGAAGGTCAAGATTTCATCAAGGATGCCTTGGCTAGCATTCTTGCCAAGATGGACGTCATGACTCAAAGGATTGAGTCACTTGAAAAGGGTGCCTCAAGTACCCAAGGTGACCAAGGGGCCCCGAGTGTCCCAATTGAAAAGGGGACCCCCGAGTGTCCAAATTGAGACCGGTGAAGTCTCAAGTAATCCTAACTTTACCCCGGAACAAGTAAGCCATGTCATTGAGATACTCAATCAACAACGGGTAAAGGAGGACCGAGAGAGAATTGAACGAACGGGCATTCCCCGTATCTTGGATAATCCCCCAAGAAACATCCCATTACCAAGACCCATCCGAAATGTGCAACCTCTTGAGCAAGTCGATGAGGCTCAAGAAGGGGAGGAAGCCGAATATGGTGATGATATGTATGGGTTTGATGATCACTTTCAACCGAGACGAGGTATGAATTGGGGTCGTAATGTGAATCGAGGTAGGGGCCGAGGTCGAGGGCCACCTATGGGATATGTTGGAGGGAATGCGAGGAGGGAGTATGGTGTGAATGAAGATCACTATGGGGGCCAACCGGAGCCGTTCCGTGGGGGTCGTGACAACACCAACCTCAATAGTGTGAAGCTTAATCTCCCAACCTTCAAAGGGAATTGTGATCCGAGTGCTTATATTGAATGGGTGCTACAAATGGAAAGGATGTTTGACACAAATGAGATGTCCGATGAGAAGAAAGGCACCTATGCTATTTCATCCTTTGAATCCTATGCATCTACTTGGTGGGAATCCGTCAAGAGATCAAGGAGAAGGGCGGGAATTCCCGTGAATGTGGGTTGGATTGACTTGAAGGGTCTAATGAGTATCAAGTACATTACTCCTCGTTATCGTCAAGAGCAACTCAAGAAGCTTTATGAGTTGAAGCAAGGTGTCAAGACGGTGCATGAATATTATGATGAGTTTGAAAGAACTCAAATGGCTTTGGATATGGACACCGAAGACGAGGAGCAAGCCGTGATCCATTTCATGAATGGGTTGAGCTATGGTATAGCTTCACAATTGAGATTGTGTGCTTATCTATCACTTCAAGAGGTTCTTGATGCCGCTATCCAAGCCGAGCAATGGCTTGAGAGAGAGAAGTCCAACCGTTACAAGAGCAACACTTCTACTCCCATGAACAAACCAAAGGATTGGAAAGCTCCCACAACGAATGCCAAATTCCCAAGTGCAAGTGCTAGCAAGGATGTGAAGAAGCCTTTTGAAAGGTCTACACAACCCGTGGGAGGTAATTCTAGAACTCAATTGAGTAATCCAATCTCTTCTTCTACTCAATGCTTTAAGTGTAAGGGTTATGGTCATCTCTCTAAAGATTGCCCTACCCTGAAAACTATGGTTCTTGTTGGTGACTTGGTCTATGAGCAAGATAGTGAGCCCGAGGAGGGAGAAGAAGAGGGAGTAGAGGGTGAGGAGGAAGGAGATGATGGGGAGATTGTCATGAGGGAAGAAGATGATGACCGTGCCTTCCTTGTTGTGCGGAGAAGTCTAGGAGCCATATGTGTGGAGGATGTTGAGACATTACAAAGAGAGAACCTTTTCCACTCCACTTGCCGAGTCATGGGTCTCGTTTGCTCTATGATCATTGACTCGGGAAGTTGTGCTAATGTTATTAGCCAAACACTAGTTACCTAATTGAAAATACCTACCTTGAAACACCCAAATCCTTATAGGCTACAATGGCTTAGTGAGTGTGGTGAATTGAGGGTGGTTAAGCAATGTTTGATCAAATTCAAGATTGGAAACTATGTGGATGAACACATGTTCGATGTCGTGCCTATGCAAGCATGCCACCTACTCTTTGGTAGGCCTTGGCAATTTGATCGACGTGTGGTTCATAATGGTCATGCCAACACCTATACGGTGACACATGAGGGGAAAAAGTTCGTGCTCCCACCAATGACTCCCAAACAAGTGAGCGATGATTACAAACGGATGCGGGAGTTGAGAGAAGTGGCAAAGGCTAAGTCGGTGGTTGAGACTAGCCCATTGTCCAAAAGCTTGGTGGCAATCCCACCAACTTCTACCGGTAGCATATGTGCCATGATGCAACCGGGCGAGGTCCTAAGGGGGAATGATGGCAACAAGCTTCTCATATGCCTAGTGCACAAAGGTATGGTTCTAAACTCTAATTGTGATTTTTCTTCTAACCCTTTGCCTAGTGTGTTTGAGAATGTTTTGAAGGATTTTGGTGACATGTTCCCGGATGAAATGCCGGATGGATTGCCTCCTTTGAGGGGCATTGAGCATCAAATAGACTTTGTCCCGGGATCCCAAATCCCGAACAAACCGGCCTATAGGAGCAACCCGGAGGATACAAGGGAGTTGCAAAGGCAAGTTGATGAATTGCTCACTAAAGGCTTGGTGAGGGAAAGCTTGAGTCCTTGTGTCGTGCCCGTGATCCTTGTTCCCAAAAAGGACGGTACTTGGAGAATGTGTGTTGATTGTCGGGCCGTGAACAAAATAACGGTAAAGTACCGTCATCCTATTCCCCGACTTGATGATATGTTAGATGAATTGAGCGGTTCATGTGTGTTTAGCAAAATTGACCTTAGGTCCGGCTACCATCAAATCCGGATGAAACCCGGTGATGAATGGAAAACCGCATTCAAGACCAAATTTGGTCTCTATGAATGGTTGGTGATGCCCTTTGGGCTCTCCAATGCACCTAGCACTTTCATGAGGCTAATGAACCATGTTCTAAAGCCATTCATCAACAAGTTTGTGGTCATCTATTTTGACGATATATTGATCTATAGCAAATCAATAGACGACCATGTTGAACACCTTAGGCTAGTGCTTGAAAAGTTGAGAGCCGAAAAGCTCTATGCCAATTTTAAAAAGTGTGCCTTTGGTGTTGAGAAGGTGGTCTTCCTTGGGTTTGTTGTGAGTGCCCAAGGAGTGGAGGTGGATAAGTCTAAGGTAGAGGCCATACGTGATTGGCCTACTCCCACTACCGTGACTCAAGTAAGGAGCTTTCATGGTCTCGCAAGCTTTTATAGGCGATTTGTGAGGGACTTTAGCTCCATTGCCGCCCCACTCACTGAATTGGTGAAGAAAGACCAACCGTTTGTTTGGGGAGAGCCTCAAGAGAAGGCCTTCCTTGAGTTGAAAAGTAGGTTGAGTACCGCCCCTCTATTGCAATTGCCCGACTTCGGAAAGGCATTTGAGGTTGAATGTGATGCCTCGGGGGTGGGAATTGGTGGTGTTTTAATGCAAGATAGCAAACCCATCGCCTACTTTAGTGAAAAGTTGAAAGGGGCCTCCTTATATTATTCTACATATGACAAGGAGTTGTATGCCCTTGTGAGAGCCCTTGCCCATTGGCAACACTATCTTTGGCCTCGCGAGTTTGTAATCAAGAGTGACCATGAGTCACTCAAGCATTTGAGAGGCCAAGAGAAGCTCAATAAGAGACATGCCAAGTGGGTTGAATTCATTGAGTCTTTTCCCTATGTGATCCAATACAAGAAAGGGAAAGACAATGTTGTGGCGGATGCGCTTTCAAGAAAGTTTGCCCTAGCCACCACTCTCACCTCTAAGCTCATGGGTTTTGAGAGCATTAAATTGATGTATGCTCATGACCCAAAGCTAAAGAGTGTCCATGACACTCTAGAGAAAGGGGAGAGAGTTGACAAATACCAATGGGTTAATGGTTATATCTTCAAAAATAGTAGAGTGTGCATTCCGGAGTCCTCTTGGAGAGAGTTGCTTGTGCATGAAGCACATTGCGGGGGACTCATGGGACATTTTGGCACAAGAAAGACTTTGGCCATTCTTCAAGAACAATTCCATTGGCCAAAGATGAGGGTGCATGTGGAAAAGTTTTGCGCTAATTGCCTTGAGTGCAAGCGAGCCAAATCTAAAGCCCACCCTCATGGGTTGTATACCCCTCTCCCCGTACCTACTAGTCCATGGTTGGATATCTCAATGGATTTTGTGATGGGATTACCAAGGACTAGAGGGGGCCATGATAGCATTTATGTTGTTGTGGATAGGTTCTCCAAAATGGCTCATTTCATTCCATGCAAGAAATGTGATGATGCACAACATGTGGCAACTTTGTTTATTGAAAATGTTTTGAAGTTGCATGGTGTGCCTCGAACCATAGTGAGTGATAGGGACACTAAGTTCCTAAGTCATTTTTGGAGGTGTTTATGGGGTGCTTTAGGCACCAAACTCTTGTTTTCCACGTCCCACCACCCCCAAACCGATGGGCAAACGGAAGTGGTAAACCGAACCTTGGGTGCTCTCCTTAGAGCCATGACCCGAGGTAAGGCCGGGACTTGGATTGATCGTCTACCTCTTATGGAGTTTGCCTACAATCGCACATTGCATAGCATGATAGGCATGACTCCATTCGAGTGTGTTTATGGATTTAACCCCTTGATTCCCCTTGATCTAACCCCTTTGCCAAGGGAAATGGTTGTTAATTTTGAAGGTAAAGCTAGAGCCAAGGCTTTGGTTGAACTCCATGCAAAGGCGAAGAAGAACTTGGAGGAAGCTTATGCTAAGGTTGCCGCCAAGAAGAACAAAGGACGCAAGAAGGTGGAACTCAAGAAGGGTGACTATGTGTGGGTGCACTTCCGGAAAGAACGGTTTCCAAACCTTAGGAAAGGGAAGTTGGCACCCCGAGGAGATGGCCCATTCCAAGTGCTCTCGAAGATAAACAACAATGCTTATGTGGTCGACTTGCCAAGTGAGTATCAAGTTTCTAATACCTTCAATGTTAGTGACTTGGTTCCTTTGAATGTAGGTAATGACGAGGCTGTGCATAATGATGAAGAGGTCGTGGATGATGCTTCGATTTCGAGGACGAAATCTTCTCAAGAAGGGGAGGATGATAAGACCCAAACCCCCTCAAGACCCTTCACTCGGAGTCAAGCCAAGTTGATCCAAGATATCCATCTTCACTTGATATGGAAGGGTATGGAAGAAGGCCTCGGGAGCGACTTGAAGACTATGCTTTGGTGCGCCATGGATGGAGGACCTTCTAGTACACTTGTCGAGGCATCTGGAGCACTTTTGGAAGCAACTCAAGAGGCCACAGCACCAGGCGGACCGCCTACTCAACTAGGCCGGCCGCCTAGTTTTTGATCACTCTCTGGATTTCCACTAGGCGGACCGCCTCTGTAAAACGGGCGGACCGCCTACTCCAAAGGGGCTGGCCGCCCACTCCAAGTAGGCTGACCGCCTACTCCACTAGGCTGGGCGCCTAGTGGGGCGCCTACTAGGCTGAGAGGTGCGGGAATTCCTAGTTATTTGCTATGCGTTGGACAACTATAGCCCTACGAGGCCTTTATTGTTTTAACCCACTTTGGGGGTATTTTTGAGCTTTCATTACATGTAAGTGAAGTCTATAAATACTTCACAGACCTATTCAAACCTTAGTCTACCTTGAATTATATGAATGATGAAAAGAAACTATCTCTTGTTTGGAGAATCCTTTGCCTTGGTTGCTTGAATTCACTAGTGGAACCTAGTTGAGTCTTGAACCGCAAACCCGATCATTCTATTTGCCAGTTCCAAGTGTGACTCAAGGGTAGTTGCATAGTGTAGGTCCTCCTTGACACCGATACGAGGGTATTATGGAACGAGTTCTCCATAGTTACTTCGTAGGGAGTTCGAGTAGTGTCTCGCTCTTTATCTTTATTTCCGCGTTTCGTTTTTGATTCTTATCACCTAACCTCAAAATAAATAAAAAGGGTAGTTCCCCACCCCACACTTAAACTAAGCACTGTCCTTAGTGCTAAAATAAGAAAGTGCATGAGTTAAGGGACTTCCCTGAAGACTAAACAACCTAGCCTTTGGCGCTGTAACGACCCTTAAATAGTCGTTACGGGATCCGGGACCTTGATTTGTGTGTCGACAGTCCCAAAAGCTCCGTTAGGTCATTTATGACCCGTCTGTGAAATCTGAGTCGAAACGGAGTCCGTTTGATAGGTTTTCGAGAAAAGGATCCGTTTATGAAATTCCGGAAAGGAATTTGGGGTTTCGATAGGTCGTTTTGAGTAAACGAACCCCGATGGAAAATCCGAGCGCACCGTTAGGTCCGTCTCGTCATTTATGATATGTAGCAACCTTCAAAATTGAAAACGGACCTCGTTTGATAGGACTTTTGATAAAGTCCCCGTTTCGGAAGTTTAAAAGAGTTAAAAGAGGTTTCCGAGCTCGATTTGAGCAAATAAGCTCCGATGAGAGATCTGAAAGTTCCGTTAGGTTCGTATAGTCATTTTTGACTTGTAGCAACTTTCAGAAATGGATTCCGAGGTCGTTTGGTTAAATTTCGCTATTTTGGCGAACGTCGAAAATTGAACCTTTGCCGTGGGACCCACTTTTTGAGTTCTGGAGGTCCGAATTGAGTTCCGTCTTGACGAGCATGTCACCCAAGTATTTTATGGCTTGTGTGCAAAATTTGGGATCATTCCGAGCTTCGTAGGGTCCCGTTTTGCCCCTAAAATAGTAGAAAATCTGGTGCGACTTTTCTGTTCTGTTTTGGCGCAAACAGCCGGATAAAAGCTGATTTTCCGGCCAATCCGTAAGGAATTAGGAAAAACTCAAAACATGAAAGTTGAAATCCTAATAATGGTTAGGATTAATGATGTGAATTACTTGCTATTATTGTTTGTTATAAATAGCGAGATTGTGACTCGACCGAGGTATGTGCCGGTCTAAACGCTACGTCGAGGTAGCTTAAATTTATATCGTAGTAACGCTTGCTACGCCATGCTTAGATAGCAAGAACTTGGGACATGGCCGAGGATGTTGCCGGCATGTCATGATAAATGTCTTGCCGAGGATTTTGCCGGCTTTTGTATGATATTGGTACTTGATTTGTTCACGTGCCGGGTTGGGTAGTGCTGTCTATACGTAACCTTGGGTTGGACGACATGGGAGTAGGGATTGTACCCCCAAACTGTGGTCGGGTTAACCTTCGCCTTACGTTCAGCTAGCATAACTAACCTGGGTTACGGTGACTGTGAAATATTATCGCTATTAATATTTCTGTTATTATTTTTGTTATTGTTATTAATGTCGTGGATATTAATACTGTTAGAGGGACACTTGACAGGGGGTGTGGTGTCGCCTATACTATGAGATGTGTCACACTTGACAGGAGGTGTGGTGTGGACACTTGATTATTGAGATACGACGCACTTGACAGGGGGTGTGGTGCGATCGTAGACAGATTTGAGATGAGCCAACGACTACGGGTCGTTGGTCTACTTATTCATGATTGTGATAGTGACTTCGGGTCACGGTATATGGTTGATACTTAGTAGTGGTGTTGCTAGTCCATCGTAGGTCTAGGTTAGTCGGCACGGGAGTAGAGATTGGACCTCCAAACCGCCGCTGAGTTGACCTATGCCTTACGTTGGATGGGCATAATCCTTGAGACTTTTGGTTACTACTTGTGTGTATGGAATGTGTTACATCTATTTGTGATTTCACTACTTTATTGTATGATTACTATAGTATGTTGTTGCTTATGATGCATGTAGCGACTTGTCCCGCAAGGGTACCTTAGCGGGCCTGTCGGTGATCTTACTGGGCTTCAGCTCATAACTTACTCTGCTACGCGCGCAGGTCCTTCATCCAGTTAGCAGCCCGGATGTTAGCGGTTCCCGAGGCTTCTGAGACTTTTGATTGCGGTGAGCCGACCACACAGACCGTGGTGGCATACCGCCGGAGTCACTTAGAGATAGGACTTAGATTTCTTTGATGTATATTCATACTTTATTGAGTCACTCTTAGAATGCTCCAATTCTTTTGTGGATATTTATATATCCATTTATGATCTTTTCACATTATTGTTCTTTTCCGCATCTTGTTTCATTGGTTCGCCTAGGCAAATGTTGTTTAGGTGCCATCACGAGCCCTTGGAAATTTGGGTCGTGACAGGCGCGAGCAGTGGCACCATCTCCATTACGAACCCACCAAGCGTCCGTAGAGCAAGGGGTACTCAGACTTCCCCCAACAGGTCATTAATATTAGGCAGGGGTGAGGACACCCCACACTTAAACTTGACATTGCATGAACCTGCAATCCAAAGAATCACCCAAAGTAATATATAACTATAATAATAAAATAAAAATAAATAAAAGTAAAGCAAAAAAATTGGGTTGCCTCCCAAGAAGCGCTTGATTTAACGTCGCGGCACGACGAAGACAACTTCATCACTTTTTCCTCCACCTTGAACTTATGAATTGAATCCCCAACTTTGCCTCAAGCTTACGACTATGGTATTGGGGTGGTGGCAAAAATACAAAAGGACCAAGTAACCAATGTCGCATTTTACACTTCTTAGCCTTTAAATGAGGGATGTCGTTTTGTCTCCTTGGCATCACAAACTCTAAAATATAAGCACCTTGTTCCTCCACCTTTGGTTTCTTCATAGGCTCGGGTGGCTCAATTTTCATATCACCATCCAAACACAATGTTGAAAAATGATTGGAATGAGGTCCAATGCGCTTCAATTCTAAAGTTGCATTACTTTTGACACCCTCACTTGCACAAACACTAGAGTTCTCAAATATGATGTTTTCTATTTCCTCACTTGACTCTAATGTAATTTTTTCAACCTTGGCATCATCAACTAATATTGGGTCGAATGGTAGAAATTCCACTTTTTGCTCCTCAAATTGGCTTCTAAGCTCCTCTATCTCAAATCTACTATTCACGACAACTGATAATTGGGCTTCAGACACCTCAATTATATCACTCAAAGTTGCCTCTAGATCATGAATAGCTGAACCAAATTGATCAATTTCTTGTGTGAGCTCCACTCTTTCTTCCCTAAATTGCCTCATCATATTTGTAAGTTCACTTCTAAAATCCCCATATGCTTCTAAAAGGTTGGCTTACTCCTTTAGAAAATTTTGGCTCACAACCTGCACTTCTTCATTCCTGTCAGACTCACAAACATCGTTAAAAACATCACAAGTATATGTGGTCGACAAGTAATAAAATGATAAATAGAGTATCGTTCCCACAAACTCACAAACATCATTAGAATCATCACAATAATTATTGAGGGAAGGAGCATGACACTTAGGACAATCATTCCACCGACCACCACACAATTTACATAAATTCCAATCAAAGGTGGTAGAAAATTCAAATAACCAATCCCGTAGGGTTGAAAGAGTAGGACAATTTTGCCACAAGTGGGTTCTTCCACAAAGTAGACAGAGATCATCAAAATCTGAGCAACCATCATTCGACCAGTTTTCATTAAAAGATGCCATGGTAACAAGCAACACAATAATAAACTAAACAAAAATTAAACCTGAATAGAAAATAATAAATTGTTCAAAAGAAAACAATCAATTGTTTAGTCCCCGGCAACGGCGCCAAAAACTTGTTGCTCCCAAACGCACACGCAAGTATACGTGGTCGACAAGTAATAAAGTGATAAATAGAGTATCGTTCCCACGAGGACTATTTAGACTGAATCTTAGCAAACAATTTCTTAAAAACTATTCAGGGATCTTTTTACAATGGTTGAGATTTTACTAACTAAATGCAGTAATTAAAACAAGTAATTAAGATCAAGTAACAGAGCAAATTCTAAGTTGTTATCAATAAAAGATGACGGTCCCGGGTCAGAGTTACAAACAATCCAGTTGAGTTTTCCAGTTGATTCTACTTCTTGATTTGCTAGATTGCTAACTACAGGTTAAATGTACCCATGAAAACCGTTCGATTCTTCACGGTCTATGCAGGCTACTCCAATCCCTATATGTCTATGGGTTGAATCACTTGCACGTATTAACGAATTCTGTGACTAGTTAAGCTAGGCAAGCAAGTATATGTCTATCCTACTCACAAATTGGTTCCCCGATGCCCAGGCTCACAATCAAGCCCTATTCTTTCTTATTGCGTTAATAAATTCCCTCTTTCGAGTTCAATCTAAAAACCATAGATAGTGTTCAATTATCAGGCCTCAATAATCAAACAATTATGATCAAGAAAGAATAAACAATCCATAATGGTAAATCAATATATAGAAATCAACTTTCAAACATCAACCTTCATGTATTTACTCTAACCCTAGAACGAACAAACTATAGAATTAAGGAGAAGAATAAGAGAAAGAGAGAAAGAACTTGTGTAGAAGACATCTAGGGCTCCTCCCCTCTCCTCCAACACTTGCTCCAAAGTCTGAACTCCTTATCAAAAACTAAGTAAAAGAGTATTTATAGGGTTTACAAACACCTAGTAATAAGTTAGACCTAAGCCTAGACGAAATAGGACTCCAAAAAACGCTCCAGGAGCGCTATAACGGGCGCCCCGCGCCCCCGACCGCGCTGAGACAAGCAGTGGCCGTCGAACTTGGCACGCTTTTGGGGCGCACCGCATGGGAAACCGCGCCAGGCAGTGGGGCGCTATAACTGGCGCGCCACGTGCCCTACAGCGCCAGGCCAATTTCATGTTTTCTTGCTCCGCAGCTCGCTTCGTGTCGTGCCTTCGTGTGTTCAATCCTCAATCAAAATCCAATCTTTTCTTGCTCGATCATGCTCTTTAAAGCTCCAATTGCACTGCATAACAACCTACATACACACGACATAAAATTAGTGCAAAACCACATTCATAAACTATAAAACGGGCGAATAAAAAGCTCAAACATGCGAAAATATTAAGGAATCATTGGCATAAAATGCCAAACATCACCCACCCCGAGGCATCACATTCAACCTCAAAAGCCTTCCCGAAGTCGGGCAATTGCAACAAAGGGGCAGTACTCAACCTACCTTTCATCTATTGGAAAGCCTTCTCTTGAGGCTCTCCCCAAACAAAGGGTTTTTCCTTCTTCACCAACTCAGTGAGTGGTATGACAATGGTGCTAAAGTCTCTAAAAAATCGCCTATAGAATCTAGCAAGGCCATGGAAACTCCTAACATGAGAAATGGTAATAGGAGTTGGCCAATCCCTAATGGATTCAACCTTGGACTCATCTACTTCTATACCATTGGCAATAACAACAAAACTAAGAAAGACAACATTTTCAGCATAAAAGGCACACTTTTTAAAATTGGCATAGTGCTTTTCAGCTCTTAGCACTTCAAGGACTTGACTTAAGTGGCCAACATGATCATCTATTGATTTGATACATATTAAGATATCATCAAAATAGACAACCACAAATTTGTTGAAAAACGGCTTCAAGACATGGTTCATCAACCTCATGAAAGTGCTAGGTGCGTTGGAGAGGCCAAAAGGCATCACAAACCATTCATAGAGACCAAACTTGGTCTTCAATGCGGTCTTCTACTCATCACCCAGTTTCATGTGGATTTGGTGGTAGCCGGACCAAAGATCTATCTTGGAAAAGATACTAGAACCACTCAGTTCATCAATTATGTCATCAAGCCTAGGAATAGGATGACGATACTCTACCATTATCATGTTGACCACATGGCAATTAACACACATCCTCCATGTCCCGTCCCTTTTTGGCATAAGAATGACCGGCATGACACACGGGCTCAAGCTTTCACGAACCAAGCCCTTGTTGAACAATTCATCCACTTGTTTTTGAAACTCCTTGGTATCCTTGGGATTGCTCCTATGGGCCGGCTTGTTTGGGATTTGGGAACCCAAAACAAAGCCTATTTGATGCTCAATCCCCCTCAATGGAGGAATACCACTCGACATATCTTCTGGAACATGTCCTCAAATACCTTCAAAACATTCTCAATAGCACTATGCAAAGGGTTAGGGTTAGAAGAATAATCACAATCGGAATTTAAAACCATACCTTTGTGCACTAGGCAAATGAGCATTTTGGTGCCATCATTCCCTCTCAAGCACTCACCCGGTTGCATCATGGCACAAATGTTACCGGTGATAGATGGTGGAGTGGTGGGGCTCTCGGCCAAAGGCTTAGTAACCACGGGAGACTTAGCTTTAGCCGCTTCTTTCAACTCCCTCAAACTCCTATAGTCATCACTCACTTGTTTTGGCATTAAGGGCTTGAGCACATAATTCTTGCCCTTATGTTTAGCCGTGTTAGAGTTAGCTCGGCCATCATGTACCTTACTCCTATCATATTTCCAAGGCCTAACAAACAAGAGGTTGCAAGCTTGCATTGGCACCACACCAAACATTAGCTCGTTTTGATAATTCCCAATCTTAAACTTTATCAAGACTTGTTTCACCACCTTCAACTCCCCACATTCACTCAACCATTGTAATCGGTAGGGGCTTGGGTACTTAAGGGTAGGAAATTTCAATTGTGAAACCAAGGATTGGCTTACCACATTAGCACAACTACCCGTTTCAATAATCATGGAGCACACTTGTCCCTTCACCCTACACCTAGCATGGAATAAATTCTCTCTTTGCACATCCACCTCTTCCTCGCTCATCATGGCACTCAAACTATGACGTGCCACCAAGAACATGTTAGGGTCATCACCCTCTGCCGCAGCCTCTTCTCCCTCAACTACCTCACTATCCTCAACAATCTCACCCTCTGGCTCACTTTCTTCCTCATACACCAACCCATCATCCATGATTATTATTGTCAATCTTTGGCAAAGTGCCCATAACCCTTACACTTGTGGCATTGGAAGAAGAAGGAGATTGAGTTTTAGAGTTACCTCCCACTTCATTGAATTCACTTCTTTGAGTAGCCTTCTCAAAAGGCTTCTTCATATCACGACTTCCACTTGCACCACTTGTGTTTGGGCTCTTCCACTCTTTGGGTCGAGTCATGGGAGTAGAAGTAGTACTCCTATAACAAGGGGTCTTCTCTTTTTTGAGCCACTTTTCAGCTTCAACCGATGCATCACAAATATCTTGAAGACAATGAAAGATGTATAACCTCAATTGAGAAGCAATTTCTCGGCTTAATCCATTCTTGAATCGGATGATAGCTTGCTCCTCATCTTGCTTTTCCATGTATAGGGCCATTCGATTCTTTTCAAAATCATTAAAGTATTCAACAACCGACTTGAAACCTTGTTTCGACTCATAAAGACTCTCAGGTTGTTCTTTTCGATACTTGGATGTCACATATTTGGTGTTCATCACCTCTTTCAATTCTTCCCAAGCAATGTTCACGAGCATCCCAACTCTTCTTCATGAACTCTTGACGGATTCCCACCTTGTGGAAACATATGACTCAAATGAAGCAATGGCATGAGTGGCTTTCCTCTCCTCGGACATGTCATTTGTATCAAACACCTGCTCCAATTGAACCTTCCACTCTATGAACTTCTACGGATCATTAGTCCCTTCGAAAGGTTGGATAGTGATCTTCACACTATTTAGGTTGTTGTAATGACCCCTACAGCTTGGTTCCGGTTGACCCACGTAGTAGTCATCAACATCATCATACTCACGCCTCAAGTTCCTCCCCACATAACCCCTTGGAGGTCTACGACCTCACCCACGACCTCTATCCATTCCTCGGCCTCCATTCATTTTCCTCCTATTTGGATAGGGAGCATCAAAGTCATCATAGTTATGACCAAGTCTGTGGCCCTCCCCTTTTTGAGCCTCAACAACTCTTTCAAGGGGTGCTACATTTCTACGGGGCCTCATAAGTGGAACTTCACCTTGGGGATTGCCCAAGGGTTGGGGATTGCCCAACATTCTTTCACGAACAAGAGCTTCTTCTCTGAACCGTTGTTGACGAGCTAGCTCGGCAAATTGATCCGGCCTCACGGTTGAGCCATCATTTGTGCCTTCCCCAGTATCCTTATGGAAACTCAGGGTCCTTTCTCTTTTAAAAGTTTCCATATTTAGGGTTATAGACTTCACCTCGGCTAAGAGAGTTTCCAAGATGCTTGTTGGGACCTCAACAGTATCTTTTCCTTGTTCTTCTGCCATGTACCTACAAGCAATCAAAAAAAAAAAAAAAAAGAGATTAGAGTATAAGTCCTTACGCACTCCCTCACTTTTGAATGTCACTTGAGTACACTAAATTTGGGGTAGGTTCACTCGTGCTTCATTCAAAAGGCTCCCTCGGAGTTGAACAACTTCCTCAGCAACCAAACAATTGCACAAGTTCCAAGTGCTCTTCGTGAAGAGTGGAGTTAATGAGACTCTATTGACGTTCGGCTTTATAAGTGAGCACTTGAGCCAAAGAAGTTTTGCAAGTCTTCTTGGAGTTTTCAACCACCAACACGCACGATTAATCTAATCGCTCAATGAACTAGACCTAGTAAAGTGGGAGTGTTACTTGAAAAATACTAGCCGGAAGTGATACAAGCCAAAAAGACACGAAAACCAACGAAAAACAACTACCCGGACTCGACACAAGAATGGGCGCTCCGCCCAGGGTGTCAGGCGCTTCGCCTTGAAAGTTAAGCAGTAAGCTGGGTAGGCAGTCCGCCTAGGGCTCAGGTGCTCCGCCTAGTCATGGATTTCAGCTTCGCCCAAAACACGATTTTGATCTTTTTGCACCCAATTTTTCCGACGTTTTTAAGTTGTTTCTCAATTCAGATAATACCCACATGTGTTTTCAACTACTACAAGAAAATCCCAATGATTTATAACAACAAACAACCAATAACAAACTTGATTCAACATTTGAAGTAAAATTTTTCAAGGGTTTCAAGAAATTTGGGATTTCAAAATTTCTATTTTCTAACTGTAACACCAAATGGCGCAATGAAGGTATCAAAACAACGGGTTAGCATCATATAACAATCCCCGACAACTTTCATTGATTTTGTGATCATAACCAACAAGTTCTAGCAAATTTTATTTGTAGTTTTCAAGGTTTTGAATTTTTTTTCTTCTTTTTCAAAATATAAAGAACAAGAACATGAATAACAACAAGAACAAAGATAAAAGGCACGAAGCTTATGACAAGGGTTTGTAGGAACAAAACCCTAGCCTTGCTCTGATACCAACTGGTACAGGAAAACTACGGAACTAATAAACAAGATAAAAATGAGAAGAGACTCCCACGATTGTTCAAGTAGCAACGAAGAACAATGTTTCGTTACACCCCGAACGAAAGTCAAGAATCACATGCGCTATGCAGCTATCCTCAGGAATCATGAGGTCCTTGCAAATAGAATGATCGAAGAGGATTGAGGTTAAACTTTGAATCTTCCAATTGAATTCAAGCCAAAAATTACAAGGTTCAAGAGAGAGTATCTCATATGTTTTTGTGTATTCAAAGTAGTGTAATGTAATAAATGATGAAGAGGTATATTTATAGCACCCCTTTACATGATATGAAATGTCTAAATAGCCCTTAAACTAGGTTAAAATACAATAGAACAGTTAGGGCTAAAATAGGAAGTTCACACAAAAAGTTGGAAAATTCAGCAAAGTAGGCGCTCGACCTTGCCTTGGGCGCTCCGCCTGGTGGAGCCACTGACCAAGGCGGTGCTCTGCTGAGGCACTCCGCCTCCTGGTTAGGCGCTCCACCTGGGTTTGCCTTGCCTGAGGCACTCCGCTTAGGCTGTCTAGGCGCTCCTCCTAACTACCTCACCGACCAAGGCGCCAAGCGCTCCTCCTGGGTCTAGTCGCTCTACCTAGCCCTGATATGTAGGCTTCCATCCTTTAATTGAACTCAAATGCATGATCTTCAAATCATCTCCGGAGCTCGTATCAGCAAAGCCCTTCCAAACAAAGTATAAGTGAGCATCTTGGATCTTCTTGGCTTGGCTTCTTGTAAAAGGTCTTGTGGTTGTTCGCCCCGCATCATCTTCCCCTACTTGAGAAGATTTCGTCCTCGAAATTAAGGCGTCATCCTCCACGGCATCATTATCTGCATCAAAAGGAGCCAAGTCACTAACATTAAAAGTATTTGAAACATTATACTCACCAGGTAAATCAATCACATAGGCATTTTTGTTGATTTTGGATAGCACTTGGAATGAACCATCTCCTTAGGGTGCCAACTTCCCTTTCCTAAGGTTTTGAAACCTCTCTTTGTAGAAGTGCACCCACACCCAATCTCCTTTCTTGAGTTCAACCTTCTTCCTTCCCTTGTTCTTCTTGAAGGCCACCTTACCATAGGTTTCGTCCAAACTTTTCCTTGCCTTGGCATGGATGATACAGCCCGAACACGTGCTGATCAAGTGTTCGATCCACCGAGGCCAATGACACGAAGCCAAGCCAAACCTCTGCACTATGTTCATATTCACTTGGCTTGGCCGAAGGAAAGCAACTACCCCGAAGCTGAGTACTCGAGCTCAAGAACCGAAGGCTTCATCTACAAGCTTGAGCTCGAAGAGGGGAGTGACCGAACCTTAACCGAACACTCAACATCGGTGCCGACGTAAATTGAAATAACCAAAGGAAGGGCGATCGTTGTCAAGAGAGAGCTTAGCAGAACAACTGAGCAATGAAGTGAAGAAGCTCGAGCTCAAGTGTTGGAGGTCACGTGTTTGGTTGAAGGAGTCACCGAACACTCACTAAACAGCCCTGCATGGCTTACTCCTATTTGTCGCCTGTGACCCTTTACTATTTTGCCCTTAGCCTGGTCTATAAATACTCCTTACATTTCATTGTAATAGTCAGTTATTGTTGAATGAACAAATATAGCAAGTGAGATTGTTAGTCTCCGATGGAGCCGAACCCCGACGTGGGATTTTAAAGAACTTCTGTCAATCAATGTGAGTCGTTTGAACATTTTCTTCTTGGTCATTGAATTTACAAGAAGCTTTGTCTTTCTTGAGGATTGTTGCTTAGTATAGGTGATTCTTGACCTTCATTCGATCGAGGTTGAGACAAGTTCGTCACTGTTCTTTCGAATCGAAGCAAGTCTTGTCTTGCTTCTATCTTTTATTTCTTGTTGATCTTCCAAATTTCATTGTGTCTAGCTTTCCCTCGGGTTTGCTTGCACAATCTTGGTATCAGAGCAAGGTTTTAGTTTGTTCTTACAACCTCAAATCTTGATCGTTTATTCGTGCTTGTGTCTCAAGTTTCAGCTTTCTTCCTTGTTGTTGATTGTTGTTCCTGTGGTGTTTACCAAAAAAAAAAAAAAAATAAAGTAGAAAAAAAAAGAAAAAAATTCAATTTTTTTTTGTTCAATGTTGTTTGTTCGAATCAAACAACCATTGATTTGTGTTAACCAATGTCCAAGGATTGATTTGAGCACCCTACGTACAACGTTTGAGACTAGGGTTTCTTGACAAAATTTTGTACTGTTTTGAGCATAGTGGTGATTGAATTCAAACTCCAGTGTGTTCTTGGTTGTTACCGATGAAGACTGGTGGTTCTTGATTGATTTGGGTGCGTTTGTGCTTAAATTTTCAAAGTTCTATGATTTGAAATCGTGTTCGTATGCCGGAAATTTTTTACTGATGTGACAGTGTACGAACACCAAAGAGCTGGTTCTTAGCTCAAAGAACTTTGGACTGATTTCCTCTGTTGTTGTTGTACCGGAGTTGAAAGAAGCAACCCCAATTCTATTGAAAATTTTGATCAGTGAACGAGGTTAACATTGTCCGTACACCGGAGCAAAAACTTCACTGTTCTATTGAAGAAGAAAGGGGTAAAGTGCAAAGATCAAAACCCCAGGTGAAAAGTTGTCGGCTAGAAAAGGGAATTGGATAAGGTAAAACCCTATCCGTACCGAGGAGGGACCACTCTTGTACAGACAAGAGCTGGTGTGTTCGAAAGGGATTCCGGAGAGGAGTCGAAGGGTAGATTCTCCTAGGTTTTCACTTTTCTTGTGTTCGATAAATCTAGTTAGTGGATCTCTTGAGTAATTCTTCCTACTCGAGGTCGTACTAACTCATTTGAGTGTATAGGAACTCGTGCGTGGACGACCGAAGTCCAAATTACGTAGGAAATTCTTTGACTTCCGAAGCGCAGAGTAAATAGCGTCCGTTCCATCGAGTCGTATCAATTCACTCATCCCGAAGGAGACATTGTAACTTGTCAAATTCGAAGGAACTGAGAGAAGCTGATCAATCGAGGAAGCCTTTGGCTGCAAGTTCTTGAGTGACCAAAACGGAACCCATAAATTGAGTGGACCCGAGTGCCACCCAACCAAGGTGAGGGAGTGTGTGAGGTGATTTCTAAGCTTAACCTTTATTTGGTCTTTGATTTGTGCAGGTACCATGGCTGGGAATGGAGGCGATGGAAAAGGCATTGAGAAGCCCGAAGTGTCGCTAGCCGATCTCATGGCTGCGATACAAGGCATCAGTGCCGAAGTAAGAGGAGTGAGTGGTCGAGTAGCTCAACTCGAGCAAGGAAGTGTGTCCGTGGCCTTTCCTGGGTCTGGCACTGGAACTAGCAACTCCACTCCGATGAAACCTGAGCTGTATGCTGAGCTTATTCGACAACATCAGTTGAAAAGCGAGGCAATTCGAAAGGAACTTTTGGGCAATCCCCAAGCACAAAAAAACTTGGGCAATCCCAAAGCTGAGAATCAACACTTGGGCATTCCCCGAAGTGAAAGAATACCACTTCCAATAGCCCGAAGACAAATTGAGGTCGTTGATGATGAGGTGGATGAAGGAGAATTTCCTGATGCCGAACCTGAATATGAGCAACTGTTCGCTCAACGAAGGCAAGCTCACCGAGGTCGTGGAAATTTCTGAGGTCGAGGCCGAGGCGCAAACATTGAACGACATATGGAGCGTGAGGCTGATGACTATTATGATGAGTATCCCGAACAAGTTCGTGGTGTTCGAGACTCAAACTTGAGCAGTGTAAAGATCACTATTCCACCCTTTAAAGGAACTAGTGATCCGGATGAGTATCTTGAATGGAAGCTTAAAATGGAGCGAATCTTCGAAACCAATGAGATGACCATTGAGAGAAAAGCTGCCCATGCCATTGCTTCGTTCGAAGCGTATGCATCTACATGGTGGGAAGCTGACAAAAGGCATAGGCGAAGGAATGCCTATCCCGAAGTCGTTACTTGGGCACAGTTAAAAAGAGCAATGGATGCTAAGTATTTGAGTGCCAAGTATAGGCAAACTCAGTTACAAAAGCTCTATCAGTCCAAGAATATCATGATGAATTCGAAAGAGTTCGACTGAATCTTGATCTGGTAGAAGATGAAGAGCAAGCCACTATTCGATTAAAAAATGGCTTGGCTCGGGATGTGTCAACTCAATTGAGGCTACACGTGTACCACACGTTGGAAGATTTGTCCGAAGCTGCCACCGAAGTTGAGAAATTGGTAAAGGACGATAAGGAAAACCAGTACCGAGGAGCCACTACTTCAAATCCTTTGCACCGAGGTAGAGAATGGAAGAGTCCTAATCCAATGAGTGCTAACACTGTTCGAGATTCGAAGAAACCCTTCGAAAGGGGTGTGACCGTTAACCAGCCAAGAGAAGTGGGAGGTAAAGTTCAACTAAACTCTCCTAGTGCTTAAAATATTTAGTGTCATAAATGCAAGGGTTATGGTCACATGGCAAAGGAGTGTCCAACTAGCAAGGTTATGCTTTTGCTCGAAGATGGAACCGTCCATGAGCAAGTGAGTGACACCGAAGAGGAATTTATCGAGGAGATTGAACGAGCTGAACAGGATGATGGTCGTGAAGCTACCGAAGCTGATCATCCGGAAATGTTCCTTGTGGTTCGAAGGAATTTGAGCTGCATGACTCTCGAAGAAGAGGACAACCAAAGAGAAAATCTTTTCCATGCCCGATGTCGAGTGAGGGAGAAGGTGTGTTCGATGATCATTGACTCAGGTAGTTGTGCAAATGTGGTAAGCCAAACCTCGGTTTGACAAATAGGACTACCTACTTTGAAACATCCCCGCCCTTACAAATTACAATGGTTGAATGAGTGTGGAGAATTGAGGGTTGTCAAAAAAGTGTGGATCAAGTTTAAAATTGGAGAATATCAAGATGAAATGATATTCGATGTGGTGCCGATGCAAGCTTGTCATTTGCTATTGGGTCGACCATGGCAGTATGATCGGTCGGTTGTTCACAATGGAAGATCCAACACTTACACTGCAAGGCTCGAAGGGAAGAGTTTCATACTCAAACCCTTGTCTCCAAAACAAGTCGCCGAGGACTATAAACCGATGAAAGAATTGAAAGAAGCGGCCAAAGCTAAGCTTCCGATGGGAACAAAAATTGGGGCCGAAGGCACAAACTCACCGCCCGAAGTAAGAAATGTCTGTGCAATCATGAAACCGGGTGAGTTCTACGAGGCAATGACAACGATCAAATGATGATTTGCCTCGTGCACAAGGGTATCTTTCTAAACTCTAATGATGATTTTTCTAACGATAACCCTTTGCCTAGTGCTGTACAAAGTGTTTTGCAGGACTTTGGAGACCTGTTTCCCGAAGAAACGACAGGTGGATTACCTCCGTTGAGAGGAATCGAGCACCAAATTTAATTCGTACCGGGGTCTCAAATCCCCAACAAACCTGCATACCGGTGTAATCCCGAAGACACCAAATAGCTCCAAAGGTAGGTTGATGAATTGCTGAACAAGGGCCTTGTTCGAGAGAACTTGAGTCCTTGCGCCGTTCCTGTTATACTTGTCTCAAAGAAAGATGGAACATAGCGAATGTGCGTTGATTGCCGAACAGTCAACAAAATAACGGTAAAGTATCGTCATCCTATCCCTCGATTAGATGACATGCTAGACGAGTTTAGTGGTTCTTCATGCTTTTCGAAGATAGACCTCAGGTCCCGTTACCACCAAATCGGAATGAAACCTGGAGACGAGTGGAAAACTGCATTCAAGACCAAGTTCGGTCTCTATGAATGGTTGGTGATGCCTTTTGGCTTATCCAACGCACCGAGCACATTCATGCGACTGATGAACCATGTTCTCAAACCGTTCATAAATAAGTATGTTGTCGTTTACTTCGATGACATACTTGTTTATAGTAAATCTGTGGATGAACATGTCGAACACCTAAGGATAGTGCTTGATAAGTTTAGAGAAGAGAAGTTATATGCTAACTTCAAGAAATGTGCCTTTTGTGTCGAACGTGTACTCTTTCTAGGATTCGTTGTCAGTGCTAATGGTGTTGAAGTCGACGACTTAAAAGTCGAAGACATCAAAGATTGGCCAACTCCAACCTCGGTATCACAAGTTCGTAGCTTCCATGGCTTAGCTAGTTTTTACCGAAGGTTTGTTCGTGACATTAGCACCGTGGCGGCTCCTTTAACCAAGCTGGTTAAGAAAGACCATCCATTTGTGTGGGGAGAGTCCCAAGAAAGGGCCTTCCGGAGTTGGGATCGGAGGAGTGCTTATGCAAGAATCGAAGCCGATCGCTTACTTTAGCGAAAAGCTTAAGGGTGCAACCTTGAACTACTCTACGTATGACAAAGAGTTGTATGCCCTCGTTCGAGCACTCCTCATTAGCAGCATTATTTGTGGCCTCGAGAGTTTGTGATTAAAAGTGATCATGAGTCTTTGAAACATCTCCGAGGTCAGGAGAAATTGAACCGAAGACATGCCAAGTGGGTAGAATTCATTGAAAGCTTTCCCTATGTAATTCATTACAAAAAGGGAAAAGATAATGTTGTGGCCGATGCGCTATCAAGGAAATTTTCCTTAGCGACCACTCTCGCCTCTAGGCTCATGGGATTCGAAAGCATCAAGTCGATGTACGAAGATGATCCCAAGCTGAAATGCGTTCGTGACGCAATCTTGACTGGCCGAAGGGTTGAGAAATATCAGTGGCACGATGGCTACCTCTTCAAGAATGGGACGATTTGTTTGCCTGTGTCATCGTGTAGAGAGCTCTTAGTTCGAGAAGCTCACTTTGGAGGTCTGATGGGACACTTCGGTGTCGACAAAACTCTTGGTATCTTAACCGAGTAGTTCCATTGGCCTAAAATGCGGTGAGATGTGGAAAAGCTTTGCAACGCTTGTCTCGTTTGCAAGAAGGCTAAATCGAAGTCCAACCCTCGTGGTTTGTATACCCCGTTGCCTGTGCCTGATCGACCTTGGGTTGATATATCCATGGACTTTGTGTTGGGGTTACCAAGGTCGAGGGGTGGACATGATAGCATCTTCGTCGTAGTCGACCGTTTTTCAAAAATGGCTCACTTTATTCCTTGCAAAAAGTGTGATAATGCACAACATGTAGCTATCTTGTTTGTTTCTAATGTGTTGAAATTGCATGGTGTGCCTCGTACTATGGTGAGTGAATGAGACTCAAAATTCTTGAGTCTTTTTTGGAAATGTTTGTAGGGAGCCCTCGGCACCAAACTACTATTCTCGACGTCTCACCATCCTCAGACTGATGGACAGACCGAGGTAGATAACCGAACCTTGGGATCTTTGCTTCGAGCAATGACCAAAGGCAAGGTCGGAAACTGGGCTGATCCTTTGCCCATGATAGAGTTTGCATACAATCGAACGGTGCATAGAATGATCAATATGTCCCCGTTCGAATGTGTGTATGGTTTTAATCCTTTGATTCCACTTGATTTAACCCCATTGCCTAAAGCTTCTGTTATTGACTTTGAAGGTACTCGGCGAGCCACTGCCTTGATCGAGTTGCATGCAAAGGTGAAGAAGAACCTTGAGGAAGCTTATGCAAAGGTTGCATCAAAGAAAAACAAGGGGCGTAAAAAGTTGGAATTAAAGAAGGGGGATTGGGTTTGGGGTCACTTTTGAAAGGAACGTTTCCCGAACCAAAGGAAAGGAAAGTTGGCTCCTCCCTGGTGAGTATAACGTGTCCAACACATTTAATGTTGTTAACTTAGCTCCTTGTGCTGTAGGACAAACTTCGGAGGACGAGGAGGGCTCGATTTCGAGGACGAAATCTTCTGAAGAAGGGGAGGATGATGCAGCCCGAAAACGTGCTGATCAAGTGTTCGATCCACCGAGGCCAATGACACGAAGCCAAGCCAAACTTCTGCACGATGTTCATATTCACTTGGCTCGGCCGAAGGAAAGCAACTACCCCGAAGCTGAGTACTCGAGCTCAAGAACCGAAGGTTTCATCTACAAGCTTGAGCTCGAAGAGGGGAGTGACTGAACCTTAACCGAACACTGAACATCGGCGCCGACATAAATTGAATTAACCAAAGGAAGAGTGATCGATGTCAAGAGAGAGCTGAGCAGAACAACTGAGCACCGAAGTGAAGAAGCTCGAGCTCAAGTGTTCGAGGTCACGTGTTCGATTGAAGGAGTGATCGAACACTCCCTAAACAGCCCTGCGTGGCTTACTCCTATTGGTCGCCTGTGACCCTTTACTATTTTGCCCTTAGCCTGGTCTATAAATACTACTTAAATTTCATCGTAATGGTCAGTTATTGTTGAATGAACAAATATAGCAAGTGCTATTGTTAGTCTCCGATGGAGCCGAATCCCGACGTGGGACTTTAAAGAACTTGTGTCAATCGGTATGAGTCATTTGAACATTTTCTTCTTGGTCATTCAATTTGCAAGAAGCATTGTCTTTCTTGAGGAATGTTGCTTAGTATAGGTGATTCTTGACCTTCATTCGATCGATCTTGAGACAAGTTCCTCACTGTTCTTTCGAATCGAAGCAAGTCTTGTCTTGCTTCTATCTTTTATTTCTTGTTGATCTTCCACGTTTCATTGTGTCTAGCTTTCCCTCGGGTTTGCTTGCACAATCTTGGCGCTAGAAGGAGGGGCCATTGGATCTCAAGCATTGCCTTAGTTCGGCTTTTACATTCAAAACTAACAAACGTATCTTTGGGCAAAGGGGTTAGTTCAAGTGGAATCAAAGAATTAAAGCCATAAACACACTCAAATGGAGTCATGCAAATCACGCTATGCAATGTACAGTTATATGTTAACTCCCTAAGAGGCAACTTCTCAACCCAAGTCCCGGCCTTACCTCGGGTCATACCTCTAAGTAGAGCACCCAAAGTTCGGTTCACTACCTAGGTTTAACCATCTATTTGAGGGTGGTGGGACGTAGAGAACAACAACTTGGTGCTAAGAGCTCCCCAAAGACACCTCCAAAAATGACTAAGGAACTTAGAGTCCCTATCACTCAGAATAGTTTGAGGCGCACCATGCAACTTTAACACATTATCAATGAACAAAGAAGCTACATGTTGTGCATCATGCTCTTTTTACAAGGAATGAAGTGAGCCATTTTGGAGAACCTTTCCACGACACCATAAATGCTATCATGTCCCCCTTAGACCGTGGCAACCCCATTACAAAATCCATAGAAATATCCATCCACGGGCCATCAACCAATTGGTACTTCTCAACTATTTCCCCCTTTTCAAGAGCTTTATGAATACTCTTTAGCTTAGGGTCTTGAGCATACATCAATTTAATAATCTCAAAACCTATTCCCCCTTTTTGAGAGCTTCATGAATACTCTTTAGCTTAGGGTCTTGATACATCAATTTAATAATGTCAAAACCCATGAGCTTGGAAACAGGAGTGGTGGCTAGAGCAAACTTCCTAGAAAGTGCATCAGCCACAACATTGTCTTTTCTTTTCTTGTAATGAATCACATAGGGAAAAGACTCAATGAACTCCACCCACTCGGCATGTCTTTTGTTCAACTTCTCTTGGCCTCTAAGATGTTTGAGCGACTCATGGTCACTCTTAGTCACAAATTCCCTAGGCCATAGATAGTGTTGCCAAAGAGCTAGAGCTCTCACTAGGGCATACAACTCCTTGTCATACATAGAGTAATTCAAGGTTGCACCCTTCAACTTCACACTAAAGTAGGCAATGGGTTTCCCTTCTTGCATGAGAACATCCCTAATTCCCACCCCGAGGCATCACATTCAACCTCAAAAGCCTTCCCGAAGTCGGGCAATTGCAATAAAGGGGCGGTGGTCAACCTGCATTTCAACTCTTTG
Organism: Petunia secreta; assembly: GCA_029990175.1. NCBI lineage: Eukaryota > Viridiplantae > Streptophyta > Magnoliopsida > Solanales > Solanaceae > Petunia > Petunia secreta. The sequence continues at coordinate 23,266,037 of JARKIP010000022.1, read as the reverse complement.
AAAGCCTTCTCTTGAGGCTCTCCCCAAACAAAGGGTTTTTCCTTCTTCACCAACTCGGTGAGTGGTACGGCAATGGTGCTAAAGTCTCTAAAAAATCGCCTATAGAATCTAGCGAGGCCATGGAAACTCCTAACATGAGAAATGGTAGTAGGAGTTGGCCAATCTCTAATGGATTCAACCTTGGACTCATCTACTTCTATACCATTGGCAATAATAACAAAACCAAGAAAGACAAACTTTTCAGCACAAAAGGCACACTTTTTAGAATTGGCATAGAGCTTTTCAGCTCTTAGCACTTCAAGGACTTGACTTAAGTGGCCAACATGATCATCTATTTATTTGATACATATTAAGATATCATCAAAATAGACAACCACAAATTTGTTGATAAACGGCTTCAAGACATGGTTCATCAACCTCATGAAAGTGCTAGGTGCATTGGAGAGGCCAAAAGGCATCACCAACCATTCATAGAGACCAAACTTGGTCTTCAATGCGGTCTTCCACTCATCACCCAGTTTCATGTGGATTTGGTAGTAGCCGAACCTAAGATCTATCTTAGAAAAGATACTAGAACCACTCAATTCATCAAGTATGTCATAAAGTCTAAGAATGGGATGACGATACTTTACCGTTATCATGTTGACCACATGGAAATTAACACACATCCTCCATGTTCCGTCCTTCTTTGGCATAAGAATGACCGGTATGACACACGGGCTAAAGCTTTCATGAACCAAGCCCTTGTTGAACAATTCATCCACTTGCTTTTGAAACTCCTTGGTATCCTCGGGATTGCTCCTATAGGCCGGCTTGTTTAGGATTTGGGAACCCGAGACAAAGCCTATTTGATGCTCAATCCCCCTCAATGGAGGAATACCCCTCTACATATCTTCTGGAACATGTCCTCAAATACCTTCAAAACATTCTCAATAGCACTACGCAAAGGGTTAGGGTTAGAAGAATAATCACAATCGTAATTTAAAACCATACCTTTGTGCACTAGGCAAATAAGCATTTTGGTGCCATCATTCCCTCTCAAGTACTCACCCGGTTGCATCATGGCACAAATGTTACCGGTGATAGATGGTGGAGTGCTGGGGCTCTCGGCCAAAGGCTTAGTCACCACGGGAGACTTAGCTTTAGCCGCTTCTTTCAACTCCCTCATACGCCTACAGTCATCACTCACTTGTTTTGGCATTAAGGGCTCTAGCACATACTTCTTGCCCTTACCTTTAGCCGTGTTAGTGTTAGCTCGGCCATCATGTACCTTACTCCTATCATATTCCAAGGCCTAACAAACAAGACGTGGCAAGCTTGCATTGGCACCACACCAAACATTAGCTCGTTTTGATAATTCCAAATCTTGAACTTTATCAACACTTGCTTCACCACCTTCAACTCCCCACATTCACTCAACCATTGTAATCGGTAGGGGCTTGGGTGTTTAAGGGTAGGAAATTTCAATTGTGAAACCAAGGATTTTCTCACCATATTAGCACAACTACCCGAATCAATAATCATGGAGCACACTTGTCCCTTCACCCTACACCTAGCATGGAATAAGTTCTCTCTTTGCACATCCACCTCTTCCTCGCTCATCATGGCACTCAAACTATGACGTGCCACCAAGAACATGTTAGGATCATCACCCTCTGCCGCAGCCTCTTCTCCCTCAACTACCTCACTATCCTTAACAATCTCACCCTCTGGCTCACTTTCTTCCTCATATACAAACCCATCATCCATGATTATTATTGGCAATCTTTGGCAAAGTGCCCATAATCTGTGTCGATATTAGGCCAAAGTACCCAGCTCTGAGTAGTTTGCGAGTAAGTGTTTTCCCTCTGCAATGATTACCACACTCTCCATCGTGCACCTCTCTCATCAAGTACTCAACTTCCCCAGGTCCCAAACACTTAGCCACTAGGGCGCTGTCCAATTCTGTATAATTCTCCCTGAATCAATGAGTATGGGACCGCTAGGATCCTAAGCTTTCGAGCATCTTTTCTATCTGCTGGAAAAGTTCCTAGGTCCAAGTAAGAAATGAACTTGGTACGCCAGTCCCAAGTGTGATGCACCGAATTAACATCAAGCTTCACTCTTTCAACGAGCGAGCTAAGGAGGTCGACAACTAAATTAGTTCCCGAGTAACTCACTTCGGCAGCGACACCTAAATTTTCCAAGGCATCTGCTTCCTCATTTCCCTTCGGGGGAAACTGCTCGATCCTCTACTCTAGAAACTTCGACAAGGTTTGCTTAACTCTGGATAAGAGTTGTTGTATTCTGGGCTCACGGGCCGAAAATTCGCTGAATATTTGATTCGCCACCAACTGAATCACTTTTTAATTCAATTATTTCTACTCTTAACTCCTTAGCCAGCTCTGAACTGGCTATCTCTACCTCGTATTCAGCCTCGTTGTTGGTAACATCACGAAGCTTAATAGAGTGACTTACTCTTTCTCTCATGGGAGCATCCAAAACTAAACCAAACCCCGAACCTTTGACATTAGCAGCCCCATCCGTGTAAAGTGTCAAAACCCCTTCATTCTCCTCTTTAGGGAGCATTTGGGTACTAAAGTCCGCCACAAAATCTACTATTACTTGGGACTTTACGGCTGTACGAGGTTGATAAGTGATATCGTACTTGATCAACACAACAACCTATTTAGCTAAACTCCCAAACAATTCAGGCTTATGAAGTATGTTTCTCAACGGGAACGTGGTAACTATGGTTATGGGGTGGAATTGAAAATAAGGGCGAAGCTTACGTGCAACAATGATTAAAGCAAGTGCACACTTTTCTAAGTGAGGGTACCTTGTCTCAACATCAAGCAGCGACTTGCTAACATAGTAGATCGGCTGCTGTTTTCCATCATCCTCTTAGACTAGAACTGCACTCACTGACATATCAGACTTGGCTAGATATATTAACAATGTTTCCCCATCATTTGGCTTTGCAAGCAACGGTGCATTTTCCAAGTAGTGGTTCATGTCCTTCAATGCTTACTGGAATTTCGGGGTCTATTCAAAGGCTGTGGTCTTCTTCAAGACTCTAAAAAACTTATGACATCGCTATAATTTCCTCGAGATGAACCTACTCAAGGCCGCAATTTGGCCAGTAAGACATTGAACTTCCTTTTTCCCTAGAGAACTTCGAGTATTTCCTCAATTGCCTTATTTTTTTTTTGTTGGCTTCGATTCCTCGCTTGGAGACAATGAATCCCAAAAGCTTACCGAACCAACACCGAAGGCACACTTCTTAGGGTTTAACTTCATGTTGTATTATCGAAGGATGGAAAAATCTTCTCTTAGACGACTCAAATGATCTTCTACCTGAATTGACTTCACCAATATATCATCGATGTAAACTTCCATCAATTTTCCAATATAATCCTTAAACATGCGACATACTAACCTTTGATATGTTGTCCAGATATTTGAGGCCGAAGGGCATTACCTTGTAACAATATATGCCCTAGTCAATGACAAAGGATGTTTTCTCCTAATCCTTTGGCTCCATCAATATTTGGTTATGCCTCGAGTAAGACCCCAAGAAGGTTAATAGTTTGTGTCCAGTCGTGGACTTTATTAACGTGTCAATATGTGGCAAAAAATATGAATCTTTGGGACAAGCCTTATTCAAATTCGTATAATCCACATACATCCTCCATTTCCTATTTATCTTGGGCACGACCACAACGTTGGCCAGCCACTCTCAATAGTTGACCTCTAGTATGAAATTTTTGTCAAGAAACTTGTTTGTTTCTTTCTCGATCACTTTCTTCCTGATGCTAGAATGGCCTTTTCTTTTGCTTTACCGGAGTGTAGTAAGAATCAATGTTAAGCTTATGTGTTGTTATCTCAAGATTGATCCCAACCATGTCAGCATGGGATCAAGAAAAATAATCAATGTTGGACTTCAAAAATGTAACTATTGCTCCCTTTGACTGAGTCCAAATCCGAGCCAATGAATATTTTTGTCTCTCCGAGAAATCTATCGACAGTATAATTGATTGGAAGTCTTCAATCATTGAATCCTCAGACTTTATTTTTTTAGGCTCTTGGATACACGCCGGGATATTTTCTACTGCTTTTTTTTAAGGATCCGTTTCAGCCACTGGACAAATTTTTTCTTTATATCCCGGGCACTTTGGTTACTATATGGATAGTCTTTTGGGGACGAATCTGCTCTTCAAAGCAATCGAATAACACTCTCTTGCCATCATTTGTTCCTCATGGATACAAGACACCCTTTGGGGTTGGGAACTTTATGACCTGGTTAAGAGTTGAAGGTATTACTTGCATTGCGTAGATCTACGGTCTGGCGAGAATAACGTTGAAGGATATATTCTCATACATGACCTGGCATACGGTCTCCTTAGTAACTCATTCCGCATAAGTGGTGAGAGTGATTTCACCCAGCGTCTTTTTCGTGGAGTTGTTGAAACCAGTCAACATGGTTGCTTTTGGTTTGATTGTGTCCTTCAACCACATCTTCTTCATTGCTCCGTAACTTATAATTTTAACAGAGCTTCCAGCATCTATCAAGACTCATTTAATGTCCGAGTCATTGAATCGTAACATGATCACCAACGCATCGAGGTGAGGGAACATCATCCTGTTAGAATACTCATCATAAAACACAATTTCATCCTTTGAGCCACCAGCTCGGCTTCTTTTCTCAGAAGCCACAGAGGCTTTGGCAAACTTCTTAGCCGTAGTGAAGTTTACACTGTTAACTTCTGATCCCCCAGTGATCACGCTAACAACCCTCTTAGGGGATAGGGGCCTTTGCAGTTGTCCCCCACTCCTATTCTTAGCAAAGGTTTGTTTACCTTTGTCAGTTAAAAATTCCTTCAACATGTCTTTCTTAAGCAAATAGGCCACCTCGTACCGCAAGGCTTTGGAATCCTCGGTGAGATGCCCATGATTATTATGGAATGGCAAAAAAGTATCTTATCTCTCTTCCCAAGGTCAGACCTCATGTCCTTTGGGAGCCTACTTTCATCATTTCTTTTCTGGGAAGTGTGGCCTTCCCAAAAAAAGAAGGATTGTGTAAAGGTGCTCACAAGCGCCAAGTGAGTCTGGTTCTAATGATCGTTGGAGAAATGTATAGGGCTCTGACCAAATGTAGAAAATGAGGGGATTTCTTTGGTCAGAGAACCCCTCAGTTCACAAAAGGAAGAAGCTTCAACATTGGCATAAAAGACATTGAACACCAGATGGTTGGTACAATATTGACAATGTGGGAAGACAGGGTAACTATGCAGTTTTGCCATGGCCGAGACAACAGGGTGAACTCCGGCGCCACCTTGACCTATCCTCAATGGCTCAGTGAAGATAGAGGGAAATACTGATCAAAGACCATATTGAAAAGGAAAGTTGAAACTCCAAGTATCGCTGAGAAGTACAAGAGAAAACGGCACGAGTTCGATCAAAAGAAGAAGGAGTTAAGGATAACACAAGAAAGGGAGATGAGAATGCAATATAAGGAAAAAATCAAAGGACATGAACTCAAGTACTGGATAGGCAAGAAAATGGCAGCTAGAAAAATCGCTGGGACTTTGCAAAACCTACTCATAGTGTGGGGAGAATACTTCAAATTAGGACCATTGGCAGAAAAAGAAACAATGGGAGTTGAAATCTGTGAGTTCTTTGCAAAAGTCTTGGGTCACATGCAAGCAGGGAAAGACCTTATGGAGCTATTTGTTGCCCCTCCACTGGCATACTTAGCAAATGGACCTAAAGAAGAGACCGAGGAAAAGCAGGAGGGAGAAGATGTTGGAGCCGGTGCTTGATGTGAGAACCTCTTTGCTCGGCATATAGTCCAGTCTTCCTGAGTCGAGTCATTTTTCGTTTCAATTTGTCACATCCATTTGGTCGAGTCGTTGTCTTTTCCTTTTCAAACTAGTAATTGTAATAAAGCCAAGCAAATTAAATAAAATTTTGTTATTTTTGATTTTTAGACTTGTGTTGACTATGCTCAAGCAAACAAAAAGATGTATTTGGTACAGACATTATTTTGAATTATCGATAGGCCCACCTCTAGCATTAAAGAGGCCCCCTGCATAAGAGGACGTGAAGTTATGATATTAATGCTAACGCTTTACTGACATTATTTTCTTTGTCTGTTTTAAAGGTTATTTTAGTACCAAATCCCTGAAGTTTAGTTTGTGCATTCTGGCCACGCCGCAGTACCGGTTGAGATCCAAAAGATCAATTCCAACACCTCCCCTTTTACCTACAAGGACAAGGACGAGACACAATATCATGGATGAGTTTGACAAAGCTGGAAATGTTGGAGGAACTCCTGAAAAGCAAGGTTTGGTTGCATGCAAGGAATATGCTAAGCTGGAGCAAAGACTGTTTGAGTTGGAGAATAGAATTCCTCTTGTCCATGCTGATGGAACCACTGAACCAAACAAAACTTCCCGCCCTCACGGCAAAGATCTACTATTCCCTGAGAAAGCTATCTCATACCCTACTTAACTCGCACCACCAAAAACACCACAAAACAATCTTCCTACCTTCATTGTCGAAACCAAAATCGTCCCTTCACCCAAAGATCATGACATATACGCATGGACAGGGGAAGACTCGGACAGTACCAAAGAGCAAGTCAAATAGCTAGTGGAAAAGTTCAGCAATTCCAAGGCACCAAGGAAGCTAGAGGCCTGGCTTATGAAGACCTCTGCATGTACCCTAACTTGAAGTTGCTCGATAGGTATAAGACACCCAAGTTTAACATGTTCAATGGAAGTGGTGATCTGATGGCTCACTTAAGGTCTTATCTTGACAAGCTGGTTGGGGTTGGACATGATGAGAAGATTCGAATGCAGTTGTTCAACCGTAGCTTAACAGGTGATGCACTGGTATGGTACTCAAATCAGCAAACAAAGAAGTGGACAAGCTGGGAAGCAATGGGCTGAGACTTTGTTGACAGTTTCAGGCACAACACTGACGCCATGCCTGATCGATTCTATCTGGAGAAGATGGAGAAAAAGCTCGCTGAAACCTTTAGGGAGTTTGCAACTAGGTAGAGAGCTAAAGCTGCTAAGGTCCAACCTCTTATGGAAGACATAGAGATAGTTGTAACTTTCATCCGCATACAAGAGGGTGTCTACTTTGACAAGATGCTGAATATGCAAGACAAGAAGTTTTGGAATTTGATCAAGATTGGAGACATGGTTGAAGATAGACTGAAAACTCGCAGGATTGTTACCCTGGCTATACTACAAGCCACTAACAAAGAATTACAAACTGGTAGCATAGGGAAATCGAAGAAGAAGAAGAAGGACGATGTTTCCTTCGTTGCTGCATCACTTGACCACTCTCCTATCCATAACCACTACTACCAAATACCACCTCTATCATACCATATGTTCCACCATCACCCGCTTATCCAGTCTACAACACACAACCCATCTTCAAAAATCTACCTCCACAAAGACCACCATATCCACAAAGCCTAAACAACAGAAATACCAATACCTACCCGCCAAGACCTCGCACGGATAACAACCCGAGACCCGTTCAAAGAAGTACGCCACATGCAACCCGTCCCATTCAAAATGTCCGATGGAATGTAACCCTTCTTCGACCAACTAAAACCTGTGCCTACCACTCTGGGGGGCCTGGCCATGACACCGAAAAGTGTTATGCTCTAAGAGATAAAATACAAGACTTATCGATCAGAAGATGATCCACTTGAAGACACTAAATGTGCACAATAACCCTTTGCCTAATCACGGAGATAATAGGATGAACTTGATCGAGTTAGATGAAGCATGCAACTTGGAAGGAAAAATCGTCAAAGCAAAGGAGGCTACACCAGTATCTGCTTCTATTGCGCAAGCTTAAAGCACTAGAGCCTATAGAAGTAGAGGTGGCTCCAAATTCTACATTAAAGTAGTCCCTCCTTACAGTTACAAAGCAGTGCCACGGGATTATAAAGCATATGAGAAAGGCAAGTCGGTAGTCGAGACCATTGCAGCATAAGGAATGACTAGGAGTAGGAGAATTTACACTCCCGAGCATCTTGTTCGAGGTAGAGGAGGCGCCAGGGAAGAGGAGTCCGAGGAATTATAGAAGAAAGTTCAAGCAAAAGAATACTCTGTGGTTGAACATTTGGGCAAATAATCCTGCAGAAATCTCTGTTCTGGCTTTACTCCTCAAATTAGAGAGCAACCGAAATGCCTTGATAAAAGAATTAGGTGAAGCACATGTCTTGGTGGACACCACAGTTGAAAACTTTGCTAGCATGGTTGGGCAAGTCATGGAATCCAATCGAATCGCCTTTCACGAAGATGAGCTAGCAGTAGAGGGGTTGAGTCATAACAAAGCCCTGCATGTCACCATCAAATGCAAAGACTGGTTTGTGTGAAGAGTTTATATCGACGAAGGATCCGGCTTGAATATATGTCCATTCATCACTCTGAAGAGAATAGGGATTGATCAAAGCAAGATAAGAGCAAGTGACATAAAGGTAAAGGCGTTCGATTATAAAGAAGCACCATTGGGGAGATCGACTTAACTATCATGGTCGGTCCCGTGGAATTCACTGCTGAAGTTCATATCATGGACATCTCCGCTTCTTACAACTTGCTGCTAGAAAGACCTTGGATTCACATGGCTGGGGCGGTTCCTTCAACGCTGCACCTGACAGTAAAGTTCAAGTGAGAAAACAAAGAGGTGGTAGTATTTGGCAAAGGGAGCAACTCTATTTATAATGAAAAAACCATACCAACAATTGAGGGGAACACTCCTGACAGATAGACCTTCTATACCGTGGAGCTCGTGGGAGTCGTGCAAGGTAGCCGAGGAGGATACCGCAAAAACTACAACAAAAATTTGAATCCCAATAAGAATAACATCGACACAGTCCAAGGAGGATATACTGCACATTGTGCTTCTAAACTCATCAACACACCACCAGGGACAAAAGAAAAAAGTAAAAATTTCTACAGTGCTTATTGGGATAGCCGAGGCAAAGGCTATGAAGGGAGGAACTTGGTCCGGGAACCCGTAATATCTGATTGGGGTGTACCTTCACACGAATTTCGTGAGACCATACCTGCCAAAATAGAAAAGCAACCGGTGTACTCACCCAATGCTCGTCCTAACTGAAAGCAAATTTATGATGAAACAAGGGGAGAGCAAGCATAACTACCAAAAAATACCCAAACCCACTCATCTAGAGGTAGTGATTGAGGAGCCATAAGTACTCCCACACCCTATGAAGTGCCCTGGAGACTGGGTTATAGGCATTATGATAAGGCAAGGCTATGAACCTGGGAAAGGTTTGGGCAAAAACCTAGATGGCATGGTTGAACGGATTCAAATATTGATGAGGCCCGACAATGAGAAAGCCGACATAGGGTACATTGTGACTTATGAGAATAACATGGAAGAAGCTCGCTAGACTTCAAATATTATAAGAGAAACACCAAAAATCTCCTGCATATTTTCGTCTTGTCTGGCTACATGGATGGTCGTAAGGGGGAGGTATCTGCAACACAAGAGGTTGAGCCAAAGATTGCTGATGTTGAAGAGGATCTACTGCATGCGTGCAAAAACTGTTCTTATTTGATGAAGACTGTCGTGTGATCTTAGAAGAGCATGTTGAACCTCCTGGCCTGGCAAAAGCTGAATCTTGAGCTGCACTGAACAACTAGACTACCAACCTAGCCCGAGCTTATTGCGGACTTTGGTAGAGCTGGGGGATAGAGCTTATTTTATGCTTTCTAAAATAAAACCCAAATTCGAGTCGTGGAACTTGCATTTTCCCTTTTGTCTCTTTTAGCATGTCTCCATGTAAACTTTGCTTTGCAATGATTCATAAATAAAGTAATGATCTATTTCCCTTTTATCTTGTTTTAAACTTAATTACGCAATATTTTATTTTTCAGCATTCAAACTAATAATTCCATTGAGTCTGCAACTGCAACGTGTAACGAAACTACAGAGCTTGAGGAACCTGATCTTGACTATGATGATTTTGATGAAGTAACACAAGAGAAAATCGAAAGATTTGAAAATAAGCCCAAACCAAATCTAGAAGAGACTGAGGTGATAAATCTAGGAGATGATAAAATAGTAAAAGAGAGAAGGATCAGTGTGCATCGCACCCTAGAAGATAGAAAGCAGTATATTGAATTTCTTAAGGAATATGGGGATATGTTCACATGACCGTATGATGACATGACTGGCATAAGCACGGATGTGGTGGCTCACAAATTACCCATTAATCTAGGATTTCCGCCAGTCAAGTAATAAACCCAAGCTTTCAAGTCATCCCAAATAATTCAATGCAGGGATTTTGAAAATAGTCAAATACCCGAATTTGTTAGCAAAAATTATCCCAGTGCCAAAGAAAGATGGGAAGCTCAGACTTTTTGAAGACTACATAGATCTAAATACAGCAATCCCAAAAGATGACTTTCCTTTACCGAATATACACATCTTGATTGACAATTGTGTGAAGCGTGAATTGCAGTCTTTCGTGTACTTATGGATGAGGAGGATGCCGAGAAGACAGCTTTTACTACATCTTGGGGGACTTACTACTACAAGGTGATGTCGTTTGGTTTGAAGAATGCTGGGGTTACCTACATGAGGGAACTGAGAAACATGTTCTATGATCTGATGCACAAGGAAATTGAAGTTTTTGTGGACGACGTGATCATTAAATCAAAGAAAAGCTCAGAATATCTGGATAATTTGCGCAAATTCTTCAATCGCTTGCGCAGATACAATTTACAGCTGAATCCAGCGAAATGTGCTTTCGGTGTTCCAGTTGGGAAGGGTTTCATTTGTCAGCAGAAGGGGCATTGAGTTAGACCCGGCCAAGATCAAAGCGATCAAGAAATTTCCACCACATGAGAGTAAGAAAGAGGTTATGAGCTTCTTGGGACGACTCAATTACATCAGTCACTTAATAGCTCAATCTACGGTCATCTATGAACCAGTTATCAAGTTATTAAAGAAAGATGCAGCAATCGAATGGACAGAGGACTACCAAAAGGCATTTGACCGGATAAAGAAGTACATGTCTTGCCCGCCCGTGCTGGTTCCACCCGAACCTAGACGACCTTTGATCTTGTAGCTATCTGTGGTAAATTCAGCATTTGGATGTGTATTGGGAAAACATGACTTAACTAGAAGAAAGGATCAAGCAATATACTATATGAGTAAGAAGTTCACTCCCTACAAAGCCATGTACACACTGCTGGAGCGCACTTGCTATGCACTGACTTGGGTAGCGCAAACTTTGAGACACTACCTGACGTCCTACACAACCTTGTTGATACCAAGGATTGATCCTCTCAAATATATCTTCCAAAAGCCGATGCCTACCGGAAAGTTGGCCAAATAGAAAATGCTACTCAACGAGTTCGACATCACTTTTGTCATCAAAAAGTGGTGAAGGCTTAAGCCTTAGCAGACCATATGGCAAAGAATCCGGTAGATGATGATTATGAGCCTTTGCACACCTATTTCCCAGGTGAAGAAGTCATGTTTGTGGGGGAAGATATCATATTGGAATATAGCGGTTGGAGATTATTCTTTCATGAAGTGATAAATTTCAAAGGAGTCGGCATTGGAGCAGTACTGGTTTCCGAGACTGGTCAACATTATCCTATCACAGCCAACCTGAGGTTCCCGTGCACCAATAATATGGCAGAATATGAAGCTTACATCCTGGGTCTTAGAATGGCAGTACACATGAACATACAAGAGCGGTTGGCAATTGGAGATTTTGATTTGTTGATTCATCAAGTCCAAGGGGAATGGACGGCAAAGAATTCGAAAATATTGTCGTACCTAGAGTGCATAAACAGTTTAATCAAAGGTTCACCAAGATAGAGTTTCGGCATGTACCTAGGCTGCAAAATGAATTCGCAGATGCTTTGGCCACCATATCTTCCATGATCAAGCATTCCGACAAGAACTACATTGACTCAATACCCGTGGCAGTGAGGAGCCAACCGGCATATTGTTATCATGTGGAAGAAAAATTTGATGGACAACCTTCGTTCTATAAATTAAGAGGTTTCTCAAAGATGGAACTTACCCAAAATATGCAACAAATCTTCAAAAGAAGACACTGAGGAGATTGGCAAATGGCTTCTTTTTTAAACAGTGAAGTCATATACAAAAGAAAACCTGATCTAGGTTTGCTGAGATGTATAGACGCTAAGGAAGCTGCAAGACTTTTAGAAGAAGTACATTCTAGGATGTGCGGCCCCCACATGAATGGTTTTGTGCTCGTAAAGAAGATCTTAAGGGCTGGATATTTCTGGATGACAATGGAGCATGACTGCATAAAACATGCAAAGAGGTGTCATCAATGCCAAGCCCATGGAGACATCATTCGAGCACCTCCCAGTGAGTTGAATGTTATGGGATCGCCTTGGCCTTATGCTGCCTGGGGAATGGATGTCACAAGCCCTATCGAACCCGCCGCTTCGAACGAACACAATTTTATATTGGTTGCCATTGAATACTTTAGCAAATGGGTGGAATCTGCATCGTACAAGTCAGTGACAAAGAAAGTGGTAGCCAACTTCGTTCGTGACAAGATGATCTGTAGATTCGGCATCCCCGAGTCAATCATCACTGACAATGGGTCTAACCTCAATAGTGACTTGATGAAAGCAACTTGTGAATATTTCAAGATCAAGCACCGCAATCCACTGCATACAGACATCAGATGAATGGAGCAATCGAGGCAGCTAACAAGAACATCAAGAAAATAGTACGCAAGATGATAGACAATTCAAAGCAATGGCATGAGAACTTACCCTATGCATTGTTAGGGTACCGCACAACGATGAGAACATCAACAGGAGTCACTCTTTACCTGTTAGTGTATAGCACCAAAGCAGTAATACCAGCAGAGGTCGAGATATCATCTCTCAGGATCATTCAATAGGCACAATTGAAAGATGCTGAATGGGTCAAAGAAAGGATGGAGCAATTGGCGTTCGTCGATGGCAAAAGGATGAATGCAATATGTCATGGACAGTTATATAAGAAAAGAATGACCAAGGCATTTAACAAGAAAGTTCGTGAAAGGTCCTTCAAACCTGGACAATTAGTGCTGAAGAAGATATTCCGTAACCAAGAAGAGGCAAGGGGCAAGTTTGCACCAAATTGGAAAGGGCCATACATGGTTCATCACATTCTGACTAGAGGAGCCCTAGTATTGGTAGAGATAGAAAGAAAAGTTTGGCTGAAACCAATTAATGCATATGCTATCAAAAGATTCTATGTCTAAGAGTTTGCATTAGTTAATTGATTTGCTGTTCTACAACATATCATGTAATCTAGAACTACGTTACGACCTGATTCCCCAAGTGGGATACGTGGGCTACCTACCAAAGGTTTGGTCGCGTAAATGCAAAAAATTTAGTTTTTCCTTGAAGTAGACGTTGGGGCAGAATTTTTGAGGAACACTTAAGAATTCCAAAAGGACAAATGAGAATTGACACTGAGGCAGAAATTTTTGAGACCCTCTCAGAAATTTCAAAAAAGGAAGCAAAATGAAGGAATTGTGGCAGAATTTTGAGGTCATCTCAAAATTCATTAAATGGAGAATCCTGGAACAACCTGAGGAACAATGACCACGATCTTACACAATGCAGTTTGCGATTTAATGGAATAAAATAATTTCTTCTTACAAAAGCTTTTTCAAAATATTTGCATTGTTTCTCTATTTCTTTATATATCCCCATTAGCTCGGCCGAGGTCCCGACATTAAAGAGAAGAAGGCGCGAAGAAAGCCAAGAATGCACAAACTAAACCACCCCCCACACAACTCACAAATCTTTGTTTGAACGTAGGCACAAGGGTACACATCCCGACATAACAAGCAAACATCTCTTGACAAGAGGTATTTAGCTTCCTTTCACTATTCTTTTATTTTGCAGGGTAGAACCCCCGACGTGAAAGATTGGCATGACAGAGGGTAGACAGCCCGATGAAAGTTTAGCATGACAGAGGGTAGACAGCCCGATGTGAAGTTTGGCATGATAGAGGGTAGACAGCCCAATGTGAGAGTTTGGCATGACAAGAGGTAGACAGTCCGTTGAGAAAGTTTGGCATGATAGAGGGTAGACAGCCCGATGTTAAGTTTTGCATGATAAAATCTAGATAGCCTGGAGGGTAAACAGCCCGGTGAAAGGATTGGCATGGCAGAGGGTAGATAGCCCGATGAGAAGATTGGTATGAAAAAGGGTAGACAGCCCGATGTGAATTTTGGCATTACAGAGGATAGACAGCCCGATGTGAGAGTTTGACAGGACAAAGGGTAGACAGTTTGTTGAGAAGTTTGGCATGACAGAGGGTAGACGACCCTTAGGGTAGAAGGGCCCGTTGAGAAGTTTGGCATAACATAGGGTAGACAGCCCGATGTGAAGTTTAGGCATGACAAAGGGTAGACAGCCCGATGTGAGAGTTTGCATGACAGAAGGTAGACAGCCCAATGTGGAAGTTCGGCATGACCAAGGGTAGACAGGCTGATGAAAGTTTGGCATGATAAAAGGTAGATAGCCTGGAGGGTAGACAACCCAGTGAAAGGATTCGCGTGACAAAGGGTAGAAAGTCAGAGGATAAGATTGGCATAGTGTGTGATGGATTAAGAGGTATACATGCAAACATGATGAACACACATGCAGATGATGAGAAACCTTGGCAAGACGACCCAACAAACAGGAAAGTCTATTTATACATTTACATATGCACCACTTTTGCAAAACTCACTTTTACTGCAGGATATACAATCCAATGAGTAAGAACATTACAATCTGGCACCTCGTAAACACTTACCATTTCTAAAGACACCTCCTATGAGTTGCGACAAAATTAGTCGTTCTATCAACATCTTTGCCTGAAGACTCTTCCATCATCCCCGGGCAAAGAGGGGCAGCTGTTGACACCTAATTTTGTCACTCCTTTTTCAATAGCCATTTTTCAGACGAAATTGAACTGATAATCATACAATTACCTTCAGTCTAACCCCTATTCAAAATAATTATCTCACAAGCACGCCAATTAAGCTATTTTTAAAGACACTGACACAAGCTACGTGTATTTACAAAATGCGCACGTCCCATTACAAATTTTTGTAATTACTCATATTTTTTCAAAACTGCACAAATTATTTTAAAAAATTCAAAATAATAGTCCTCCTTAGCCATTTAACCTTCAAAATTAATTTTCTTATTTTTTTATTATTTTGATGAGCATTTTATACAATTTTCTGCACATTTTATAGGTATTTCTACCCATTTATACATAATATATATACTTTTATACACATATACATATACCTCTCAGCATTTGTATACCTCACACTCCAACTTATGCACATCAGTGCCAAGTCATGCCTACATGGCTTCATCTCCACCGTCCAATGTTTGATCCAACAGCTCAGAACCCTCTTTCCTTTTTTTAATTACATTAAACCCCCAAACCCTAAAGACCCCCCTCACTTCTCACAATATCCGGCCGCCCCTCTCCCTTACTCTCTGTTTCGTCAAAACCCTAGCCACCACTGTTATGTCCTTTCAGGCCAGTCCCACCGGCAAAACCGCAACCAAAATACATTTTACTCCTCGCATCCTCCGCAACAAAACTCCTATAACAATTTGCATAAACCATGAAGGACAAAATCCAAACTCTCCGCGACCCTCGTCATTGTCACCAGAGAAGAAATTCTGGCGGCGCATAAGCAAACCCTGAACGATGCTTAACTAATGGAAGGGAAAAACCCTCATGCATATATGATCGGAGTTGGGTCGAGTTTGACCCTATTCCAATTTTAAATCGGGTACTCCTTTTTCTCATTTAATGATTTATAAACTATGTGGTATTATCCCCAGTTTTTCTGTGAATTAACATGAGTATTTGTACTTGTTGATTAGTTAAGGCAAAATTTCACTCGTAGCCTTTGTCTAAATCAATGATCAACTGAACATTGCCTTTAAACTTTTGTATGCTTGAATGATAATTAGCTTAATTCCTATACAATCTTTACTAGTTTTCAACCCTGAATCCATGTTTGATTTAGGAATTGACCTCGTGCAGTGTATCTTGTTGATCATCCTGTTCAATTACGTAACCCCTTAGAACAATGTGTTGAAATATAATTTACATGAGTAAAGTATTATGATTGAAAGTTGTAATTGATGTTTGAATAGGAAAGTTGTTTTATTGATCAGTATGGCATCAATTAGGGATTTTTATTGGAATCCATTAAAACAATCCATGATTTCAAGCGTAAAATAGTCTAGAACACTCTTTTGTGCACTGATTTTGAACTTGAACTGCATTACCAGTAAGGATTAGGAGTTTTGCTTGCCTAGAAATTCTACTTATATGATTTCCCTAAAATTCAGGGATCCTGATTTGCTCTGTATTTGGGAAGGATGCTAGGGAATCCCTGTTAATTTTGGAAGACAATATAATTTTGCCTTTTGTGTATTTTCCCGTTTGAATTTGAGTTTCCAAACTCTTAGTATTAAGGTAATTGATTCCTACTCCTATAACTATAAAAAAGGCAGCCTTTCAACCTTTTAAGACACACACAAGCATACACCTATCACAAAAAAGAAACTAAGAAGCAAAGGCACACTGTGGTTTCACCTCTGGGACCTCCTCTTACTCTTTCTGGATATTCTTCTGGGAAGAAAACTTGGCATCACCTGCACCATCACTCTTTTCCTATTTCGGACTTGATAGTAACGTAAAAAAAACATGGCATACACCCCTACTCATCCTTATATTTGAACTGACTATGCTTGAGACTTCCTGGTGTGATCCCTGCCTCTACGTGTTCTTGTTTGGGGCTCTATATTTGCCCTCTACTAACCTCTTTTTGCAGCATATATTTGGATAGCCTTAAGGCTATACCAGAGTTTGGTTTACAGGTTCTTTGGGTGTTTGTAAGAGCCTGATAAAGGCTTTCTTTATCCTGGAAAATTAGACCTAAACATGCTATACTCGGAGTGCACACAGGGCACTATCCCTATCCCTTTTCTTATTTTATAATCTCTCATTCTATATTTATATTTGTTAGGATCTTCTCTGCCTGTATCTGATCATTTTAAAATAGGTTACATAGTTGTGAAATGTGTATTTGGCTACCCAGGGGCCATCACTGACCTTTTCCCCTTTATGTGCTTGCATCATGAGTTTTGAAACTAGGTTTAGCATGACTGATTGGTGAACTAGTTATCTAAGCATGCAGTAACAGTTTAAGTAAAGTATCAAACAGCTTAGTCGTTCGAATTGTGAAAATTGATTGATTTTACGAAATAGGGACCATTTTCGTAATGCATGTTAAATCTGCACTATTTCTACAAAACTGAAACTGCCCCTCTTTGCTTAACCGATACAGGCCCAAAACAGTTTTTGAGATGTGGCCATTCATGTGTAAAACTTGTTTTTAACCAACTTTAATCTTCTATTCACTAATATTAGTGTATAGGAGAGTATAAGTCTTGGGGTTCAATATACAAAGAATTATATGTATTTTTTAAAGTTATTAATACTCAATCATGTATTTGAAAACATGGGCGCATGGGCTGTTTTTAAAAAGGAGTACACGGATATATATCCGTGTACTCCTTTTTAAAAACAGCCCATGCGCCCATGTTTTCAAAAACTAACCCCAAAAAAGCAAAACAGCCATTAAGGTAGGGCTCGACAACTAATGTCAAGTCACACCTACCCTAAATTGATATTTTTTTTTTAACAAAATAACCCCAATTTGGTTTGTGTCAAAAAGCTAAAAATATTTTCAAAATTGGTTCGTTCTGCAACTGTTTATTAAACACTGAAATTGTGTAATTGAACTGATTTGAGCCATCTATTATGATATTAGCCCGAGTGGATCAACGTTTGCAAAACTTAATGCTAAAAGTGCGATTAGGAGTTGGACTTAGGCCGTTTCTGCAAAATTTCACAAGCTTAGACCTTAGTCACCACTGCCCTTTAGACTGCTTGCATGAATGTGATTAATTCTTGTCTGTAACCTTTTAGCATCCCAAAAGTAAAAGCTTCGGCGGGGACCATTTTTTGTGGGACTTGGGGAAGTGCCTAACACCTTCTTCCCCGAGTCACTTGGACTTCTTACCCTCGAATCTCTAAAAATATATATTTTTTTTACCAAAGACTCGGCCTTAGATATTTAGGTGACCTAATACACCTTAGAAAACTTATATTAGGTGTTGACTCCAATTTCAAATTCAAACGAGAACCCGAGCCTTGTCTCGCCCCGAGTTAGGTAAAATATGGGTATGACATATAATGTTTACTAAAATTAGTACAGAAATGCCATTCTTAGGTTGGGTTGGGGCCCTTTTGCCAAAGGGCTGAGTTCCGATGTTGAAATTGACAGAAGGGCTGACACCTCTTTGGACATGGGCTGACACCCGTTTCTAGGTTTCTATGAGAGGGCGACCACCCTTAATTAGGTGACCGCCTTTTCTTCTTTTCCAAGAGAGGGTGGCACAACGTAGCAACATGCGGTCGCTTCTTCTTCACAACAACGTCTCCTTATAAAGTGTAATAAGCGGCCGCCCTTAGTATGGGCGATCACATCTTCACAAGTCTTCCAGATCTTCAGCTCCCTTGCAAAAGGGCTGAGGCTTTTTCAGTTGGCCATTTGGAGACTCAGCAGGTATGCACCTTCAAAGAAGGGGCGGTCGCCCCTGCATGGGCGGCCACCTATTTAATGTTCCTGCAGCTTCTTGACTTTGATTACTTTTCTTGGATAATCATGCTCTTTTAGTTTCTTCCTTTCCTTGTGGGGTTTAAGACCCGAAACCAAGCAAAATGTATCAATCTTTCATATAGATTGGTCACTTTTTTATTCAAAGACAAAATTTTAAGCATGTTAGAGTAAGTAAAATGCTCACACATAAACTCCGCAAAACAGAAGTCTTTGCTTGTCCTCAAGCAAACCAATCTCTATCCAAGAGTAGTGAAGCACTTTCAAGAGTAGCATAAAATGAAGCCAAGTTCCATTTTCAATCTTTTAAAAAGTTTTGAGCTCATTTGGCACCAACACACATTCACACTCATGAACACTTGACAAGTCACTTTGTGAACCATTTCACAAGTTTTACAATGGTTTAAGGATTACATAGAGCTTCAAGTGTGGATTTGGTTCATCAACCAACTTCACTTGATATCAAACCCCATTTCAAGCCAAGCTCTCATCTCTCATATCACTACTTGCAGTCCTCACCTCAAAAAGAATAATCCTTATCTCACAATCAAAGTTAAACTAAGGACTTAAACAATTAAGCACTCACACTCCAAAGAATATTCACGAGTTTAGTCAAAGAACCCTATGATTGCCCATATTGTGACTCTCCACTACTGGAGAAGTACAAAACACTAGATAAACTAGGACTTTATTAGGCTTGTAATGAAGGCTCGGGGCTAGGTGTGGTAATTTAAGAACGTAGTGACTACCAACCACCTTACCAACATACAACCAATTTAACCATCCTTCTTTCACCTCCTTTCACCCTTTTCTCTATTCCCTTTTCTTTATTTTTTCTACTTCTTCCTTCTTCTTTGTTTTGGCCATTTTCAAACTTTTGGAAGCCTAATGCTTGTTACTTCCTTAGTCCACCCCTTATATTAGGGGAACTATTTCTGTTAATTTTGTTTCTCTTTTTGTATATATATATTTACTTATCTAGGCATCCTACCACATGACATATCTAACGAATTCCCCAAAACTTAGGCTTTTGCATTCTTACTTGAAAAGGAAATTTACACAACCACCAATAGGTTACTTATAAACAAGGTTACCAAATGAAAGACTGATAGGCTCAAGGGATGACTATTGATACTTTTAGAGTAGGGGTATATGAAGAGGCTCCAAAAAAGGGTTCCAAAGAAAGCCTAAGATCATTTCCAAGTTCAGCACAACTCACATTTCGCCTTGAACACAAGTCAGGCAAGTTCTAGACCTCAGCTCAAATATATGAACCCAACATCTATCCTCACACATATGCAAGTGGATCACTTCAAGACAAAATCAACTCTCAACAAGGACTTGTAAATTTTTAATGATCCACTAGGAACCACGTCAATGACTCCAAAGCAACACATGAACCTAGAGTCATCAACCAAGACCAGAGACTTACAAAGTTGATACTCCACAACTTGTCTCATACCATAAGATTCAAATGAGATGTTGGTACTTCATGAGACTTTTCAAAACACAACCACAAGGCAATTTCATAAAATCTATTATGTACACTACTTGGTTCAAACAATCACTTCCAGAAAGAACCAAGCAAAGAAAACCAAATGCTTATTTAAAACAAACTTTTTTAGGAACTTAACTAAATATGCTAATAAGGAAAGTAACATGCACTATATACAAGCAAAAAAAGGGTTTCAGATTCAATCATGTCATCCAAGTCATTCAAAAACAAAAGAAATTGTACCAAATTATTCTAAACATAATCCAAAACATTCATGAATTTGAACCCCCTCCCCCAACTTAAAACTCTCGCATCATCCCCGAATACAAAGTAAGCACAAAAATAAGTACATGATGGTAAGAAGGGACTCCCTGATCAAGTCAGAATTTCTTCTTTCCCTTGCCTTCCACATGAACACGTGGAGGCTCTTCCTTCTGCTTATTCTATTCATCTCTTGCTCGAGCCGCTTCTTCAATGGATGCTTGCCTCGCCATTTGGATTTGAAATTCTTCCGGGAAAAAATTTGGATCATCGGCTTGTTCCTCATCAAACTTCATTGTCAACATTGTACCAAAATCCCTTCTTATTTCATTGATGTCCTTGTAGCTTTGTGATGCCTTTCTCTTCCAACTCTCCTTTTTTTTGCCAAGCTCATTTAACTTTTTGGCTATGTCAAGTTGTGTCTTTGCCAAAAAATTATATGGCCTTGTTCATCTTCTTCATGGCTTTCTTGTTGCGTGCAATTTCTTTGGTATTGAATTCCACTGCCTTTGTTGGCTTGGGAAATTGCTTTTTGGTGATGTTCTCATGAGGGGTCTGTTGTGGCTGCAGCTGAGGCATGCTAGACAGGAGGACTTTTAACTCTTCGATTTTCTCTTCCAATCCCATTATTTCCCTTGTCACATCAGCTAACACCACATGTGCATTTCCAGGAATTTTGGAAGGAGGAGCTCTTGAGGTGGATGGTCTCTCAGAAGGTGCAGATGCACCTGGGATAGCAGAAGAAGGTACAGGGTGTACTGGATTCCTTTCATCCACAATGGTATACAAGTCAAACCTGTCCTGTGAGGATGTATAGTTGTCCTCAGCTCTAGTATCACAACCTTCATCTATCAAATAACTTGTCAAGGTGTTTTGGTAAGGGAAGTCATAGTCCTCAGATCTGGCCACTTCCATCATTGTTCTCAGCATCTTAGCTCCTTGGTTCACCTTGATTCCTTCCATGATGCAACCAATCATTGTCATACCTGATTTTGGACTCAACTCAAGGAGAGTCGAATTTCGGATTTGACTGGGTAACTCGTTTGAGTTTGAGTATTGGAGTCGCCACCTAATATAGTTTTCTAAGGTGTATTAGGCCACCTAAGTATCTAAGGTCGAGTTTAATAGCTATACTAGTCTGTTTCAGAGATTTGAAAGGGTAAGAAGTCCACATAACTCAGGGGAGAAGGTGTTAGGCACTCCCTCTTGTCCCACGAAAGGTGGTTCCTGTCCGAGTCTATATTTTGGGATAAGGTTTTGAATATTATCATGCGATACTAACTTGGGGGGTCAAATTCGTATCTACTTCATGAAGGTAATATGTCTATACAATTTATTCCACATATGCAAGTAAGTTTCATATACGGCCTATACTTAAGCCTAATCGTATTTCACGGCCTCTACTTAAAACGCCTAATCGAAATTACTATCAAATATGCATAGAGTATTCAATTTCAGTTTACTTGTGCAATTTTAACACTTGAAACAATTTTGCATAAATGGACGGTTTTACAAATAATTTTTAGATTTAGACCAAAACCAAATGGGTGTTACTTTTAAAACGATATGTTAGCCATTTAGGGTCGGTGTGACTCGTCATTAATTGTCGAGCCCTAACCTTAATGGTTATTTTTGCTTTAAGAGTCAGTTTTAAAATATATAGGCGAAAGGAGGGGCTATTTTTGAAAACGAGTTTCACGGAAGCACACAGATGCAAACAAAGGGGTTGTCACACATAAAGTATAAACGTATATTTATAAGCATGAAAGTGTATGACTAAATGATAGTTCTAGCTTTAGAAAAAACACTTATAAAGCTTATAAGTGAGCCCAAATACTTTATACACCCCTATACACTATTAGATTAGTGTATAGGAGCATTGAGTATTTTGAAAACCAAGTTACTATACGTAAAGGCCTTTTTGAAAATAGTTTTGGGCCTGGGCTGTTTATGCAAAGAGGGGCAACCTTAGTTTTCAGGAAAAATAGTCCAGTTTGAGCAACTACGACACAAATAGCCCCTGTTCGATGAAATTGCAGATTTAAACATTAAGAAAGTATGTTCTATTGCATTTTAATTCTAGGTCCTGCGTGGAATGACCAAAACAGTGTTATCGTTCATGGATTCTACCCAAAAAACATGCGGATTTTAGAAAAAAATACCATGGAACCTTAATTTTCAACCAAAGGATGCTATGCAGATGTCATGCTTTTCCAGATAATGCAGCTCATAGGAGTGAAAGGATTAAGAGAAGAGCCCCTGGGTGGCTGCAGACACACTGTGGTACCTGTGCACTCCTATTTTAAAGAATACAGACAGGAAACCTAACGAATATACAAATTGGGGACAGTTTCTAAAGGGTTAAGCACAAGAAAAGAGTAAAGATCAGAGGGTTATCCTGTTCTGGTTAAATTCAGGCAGAATTAGCATCTCAACAGCAGTACTTAAACAAATACTACATAGTGCGGTTAACATCTCTTAAAGAAATCCAAACCTGTAACTAAAACAAGATTGGTATGACCTTTTACGGTCATCCATGACAAGGCTGCATTCACAAGGGTTAGTAAGGCCAAAAAGAGGGCTAAGCAATCACAGTGACAAGCAAGACAACATAGATGACAGGTTCATGAGGAGGGAAAGCATGGGAAGGAAGAGAACCCCTCCAAATAGATTACAAACATACAAAACATCTGTTAAATCATGTGTAATAAGCATACTGCAGGTTAGGGGAGATTTTGAATCATGTTACCTTGTTAAATTCAATAGCTAGCAAGCAAGACAAACTCAGGCAGTGACAGTGCAAGAAAGCAGAGAGGGTGGAGTCTTTTTTTAGAGAATAGAGAGTGGTAGTGAGTATTTCAGTCGTGTCAGAAGTGCTGCAGAGCTTTTTTTTATTCTATTTCTTGTCTCCCTTGTGAATGAGAAAGCCAGTGTTCATATAGGTGAAAGGTGGGAGTTACAACTCCAATAAATTAGGAGTGTGAAGACTCAAATTCAAACGGGTAAAAGTATAATAGTTAAGGGAATATTGTCTTCCAAAAATAACAGGGGGCACTCTTAGGTAATACATCCATTTATAGACCAATCAGTCCCAAATTTTAAGGCAATACAGATCCTAAACCAACTAGGATCCCCCCTTAAACCCAAATAAAGTCTAGGTTCAAACACAATCAGAATTCAAGGGAAATCACTTAATCATCTCAACAAGATTTCAATCAGCCTTTAAATGGAACTATGTCAATTATCAGAACCTTCTACCAATCACCAATTCAAATTAGGCTCAGTCAAGACCCCCAAATCATGCTCAAATCAAATCATTCCAGTTTTAAATCTATCTAATCATGCTTCTTAACAAAATAAGGATAAAAATACACTGTCACAGATACATTGTCGAGGGTGTCAAGTTACATCTCAGTAATGGTGATAAGGAATATAGGACTTGAGGGTGACAATTTTAGTGAATGCACGCGAGTCAAGAATAAGTTTTTGCTTAGCCTAGTGAAAGAAAAGGGAAAATATCAATCATGCAGTCTCTTGCCTTACTTAGTTCCCTAATAACAATTAAGAATGTTGTACTCAAATGACACTAGGCAAAATCAGGCATACAAAAAAGTATCGTCGTTTAGAATAGTGAAATCAAATGAGACTGGTGACTTTGTGAATCTATACTAATTAATTGATTGTGTTAACATTCCAAAAGACTACACAATTTCACATTTATCATCACTTAAATCCAAAAAAAAAACAATTAGGAGAATAAAAATGGTTTTTAGGATTACCCGTTTGCAAATATTAGGGTCGGGTCACATTGACCCATCGTGAATCGTCCATGCACAAAGGGTTTCTTACCCTTTTTCAGGCAATAGCAATTTTTGAAGTACCCTGGACCCCATCGGAGGCGCTTCCCGGCAATGGTGACTCAGTCGATAAGGTTCAAGAATTATCCTCATCCAAATACTATCGAAAGTATATGGGTTTTGTAGCGGGTGGAAAGGGGAGTACGATGGTACCATTTTCCCCAAATTTGGCTGGCTAAATCGACCGAAAAACTAATCGACAGTGGCAGCGTAATAAAATGAGGGTGATTATCGGTGAGGTGAGGAAAAAATGAGGGTCGGGGGGGGGGGGGGAAGTTTAGGGGTCGTTTAGGGAATAAAGTAGAGGGTTTGATCTCAGTCGTCGGATGGAAGATGTTGACGGCTGAGATCAATCCACGTAGGCGCTGAAGTGTAAAATATGTGGTGATGTGTGCAAACGTGTATATGTGTGCATATATGTGTACATATATGTGTACATATGTATATATTTATGTATAAATAATGTATAATTAGCATAATTTAATATAAAAGAGGTATAAAAATTGTATAAAATAGGTATAAAATCCTCGGAAAATTATGGAATTAATTTAAAATATTAAAATGGCTAGGAAGCATATAAAAAGTGTATTTTAGGATTTAAAACGAATTGGGTAATTTTATCAAAAAGAAAGGTAACTGCAGAATTTTAAAAAGGAAGCGCACATCTTGTGAAATTGGTTATGTTTTGAGATGATGCTTTCGAAAATGGCCTTGATTGTCAGGCTATTATGAGGAGATAATTTGAGAGAATGTATGGGGCCAGAATAAATGCACGATCGTATGTAAAATTTAAAAACTATTGCTTTTTTAAAAACAGGAAAGACAAAATTGGGTGTCAACAGCTGCCCCTCTTTGCCCGGGGATGATGAAAGAGTCTTCGGAGAAAGACGTTGACAGTATGGCCAAATTTGTCATGACTTTAGAGGAGTGGTTAAGACTTAGGAGAATCGTCGGGGCATTAGGTTGTAATGTTTGCTTTGGTCGGAGTGTATATCATGCAATAAAGATGAGTCTGCAACATAATGTATATAGCACGTACCTTCCCATCGGGCTGGACTATCTTTCCAGGATTTTCACTGTATGTAGTTGTGTCTGCTATGGCTGACTGTGTGTCCTTTTGCTGTCAAGTGTTAGATTTTGACGTCGGGCTGTGTACCCTCAGTCGATGCATTGGGATGTGTACCCTCCGCAAGGAATTAAAATAACAAATCAGTATCGGGCTGTGTACTCTCAACTGACGCTACGGGCTGTGTACCCTCAGTAAATGTAAATGCAAATGATATCGGGCTGTGTACCCTCAACCGACGCTTTGGGTTGTGTACCTTCAGCTAACGTAAATGCAAATCGATATCGGGCTGCGCACCCTCAAACGACGTTTCGGGCTGTGTACCCTTAGCTAATTTAAATGACAAATTGATATCGGGCTGTGTACCCTCAACCGACGCTTCAGGTTGTGTACCCTCAGCAAATGTAAATGGAAATCGATATCGGGTTGTGTACCCTCAACCGACGCTTCAGGTTGTGTTACCTCAGCAAATGTAAATACAAATCGATATCGGGCTGTGTACCCTCAACCGACGCTTCGGGCTGTGTACCCTCAGCTAATTTAAATGTAAATTGATATCGGGCTGTGTACCCTCAACCGACGCTTCGGGCTGTGTACCCTCAGCTAATGTAAATGCAAATCGATATCGGGCTGTGTACCCTCAACCGATGCTTTGGGCTGTGTACCCTCAGCTTATTTCAATGACAAATTGATATCGGGTTGTTTACCCTCAACTGATGCTTCGAGCTGTGTGCCCTCAGCTAATTTAAATGAAAAATCGATATCGGGTTGTGTACCCTCAACCGACGCTTCAGGCTATGTACCCTCAGCTAATTTAGATGCAAACCTTTGTTGAAGCACGTCTGTCGTGTGTTGCCGAGTTACGTATCTTTGTGCCCGCAACCAAAGTAAGATTGGTGAGTTTTGCGGGGTGGTTTGGTTTGTGCATTCTTGGCTTGCTTCGCGCTCACTGCCCACGAGTACGAGATCTT
This sequence comes from Petunia secreta, assembly GCA_029990175.1. Lineage (NCBI taxonomy): Eukaryota > Viridiplantae > Streptophyta > Magnoliopsida > Solanales > Solanaceae > Petunia > Petunia secreta. Next base: position 23,239,648 of record JARKIP010000022.1, on the reverse strand, counting down.
GGCCGAGCTAATAGGGGTATGCACGAAATAGTAAATATTGCAAATGTTTTGAAAAACTTTTATAAATAAGAAATGAAATGAAATGTTTTATCCCATATAGTCACGAGTCGCGTTGTGTAAAGCCATAGTGGTCGCTATTCATGCTGTTCCAAACTCCATCAAATGAATTTTGAGAACGACTTCAAAATTGTGTCCTAGTTTGCGTTTGAAATTTTTGAGAGATCCTCAAAAATTTCTGCCCCAGTATCAATTATGTTTGTCCTCTAGGAATTTTTGAGAGTTCCTCAAAAATTCTGACCCAGTGTTTGTTTTATGGAAATATAAAATTTTTGTATTTTTGTGATCGAACCTTGAATAGGTTGCCTACGTATCCCACTTGGGGAATCAGGTCGTGACGTAGTTCAGATTACATGATCTAATTGCCCAGGTTCGAAGGATCTCTCTCAAACTTTCATGTTAAACGCCTTAGCCATTCTTCTCTGATATAATTGTCCATGACATACTGCATTCAGTCTCTTGCCGTCGATGAGGGCCAATTGCTACATTCAGCATCTTTCAACAGTGTCTCTTGGATGATTCTCAAATATGGTATTTGGACCTCCGCGGGTATCACTACCTCAGTGTCATACACCAGCAAGTAAGGAGTAGCCCCCGTTGATGTTCTCATTGTGATGTGGTACCCAAACAGAGCAAAGGGTAGGTTCTCTTGCCATTGCTTTGAATTGTCTGTCATCTTGCGCAATATCCTCTTGATATTCTTATTGGCCGCCTCGACCGCACAATTCATTTGAGGTCTGTATGCAGTGGAATTGTGATGCTTTATCTTGAAAACCTCACAGGTTTCTTTCATTAGGTCACTATTGAGATTGGACCTACTGTCGGTGATTACGTACTCAGGAATGCCAAATCGACAGATCATCTTATTACGGACAAAGTTAGACACCACTTTCTTTGTTACTGACTTGTACGATGTGGCTTCCACCCATTTGGTAAAATAGTCAATGGTTACCAATATGAAACGATGTCCATTGGAAGCGACTAGTTCAATAGGTCCTATGACATCCATTCCCTAGGCGGCAAAAGGCCAAGGTGACCCCATGATACTCTATTCATTAGGAGGCACTCGAATCATATCTCCATGGACTTGGCATTGATGACATTTCTTTGTGTGCTTTATGCTATCATGCTCCATTGTCATCCAAAAATAGCCAGCCATCCAAATCTTCTTTGCTGGCACGAAACCGTTCATATATGGGCCGCACGTCCCAAAGTGTATTACTTCCAACAATCTAGCAGCTTCTTTAGTGTCCACACATCTAAGCAACCCCAAATCAGGTGTCCTTTTGTACAAAACTTATCTGTTCAGAAAGAAACAGTTAGCTAGCCTCCTCAGTGTCTTCTTTTGGAGATTTGTCGCATCCTTTGGGTAAATCTCGCCTTTGAGAAGCCTTTTGATATCGTAGAACCAAGGTTGCACGTCTGATTCTTCTTCTACATGATAATAATATGTTGGCTGCTTCCTCACTGTCACTGGTATCGGGTCAATGTAGTTCTTGTCTGGATGTTTGATCATGAAAGATATGGTGGCCAAAGCATCCACGAACTCATTTTGCAGCCTAGGGACATGTTGGAATTCTATCTTAGTGAACCTTTACTTCAGCTTCTTTATGCACTCCAGATACGGCAGTATCTTGGAGTTCTTCGCTGTCCATTCTCCTCGAACTTGGTGAATCAGTAAGTCAGAATCCCCGATTGCTAACAGCTCTTGTAAGTTCATGTCCACTGCCAATCTAAGACCCAAGATGCAAACCTCATACTCCGCCTTCTTGAGGGTGCAAAGGAATCTTAATTTGGCTGTGACGGGGTAGTGTTGTCCAGTCTTGGAAACTAATACCGCTCTAATGCCGACTTCTTTGAAATTTACCGCTCCATCAAAAAATAGCCTACATCCGTCATACTCTTCGGTGATATCTTCCCCTACGAACATGACTTCTTCGTCAGGGAAATAGGTGTGCAAAGGTTCATAGTCATCTCCCACCGAATTCTTGGCCATATGATCAACCAAGGCTTGAGTTTTCACCGCCTTTTGAGTGGCAAAAGTGATGTCTAGTTCACTGAGCAGCATTTTCCATCTAGCCAACTTTCCAGTAGACATTGGTTATTGGAAGATATACTTGAGAGGATCCATCCTCGATATCAGCAATGTTGAGTAAGATGTTAAGTAATGTCTCAACTTCTATGCTATCAAGGTCAGCGCGCAGCACGTGCGCTCCAGCAATGTGTACTTGGCCTCATAAGGAGTAAACTTCTTGCTTAGATAGTATATTGCTTGCTCCTTCCTTCCAGTTGAATCATGTTGTCCCAATACACAACCAAAGGCCGAATCTACTACTAACAGGTACGGGATCAAAGGTCGCCCAGGCTTAGGTGGAACCAGCACGGGCGGGCGAGACAAGTACTCCTTTATCCGATCAAATGCTGTTAGCTTGGATAAGCTTGGAGTTTTGACTGATGACTGAGGAACGGATTCAAAGGACCTGTTCCTTTGAATCACTGCAGCAGAATAGATATTTCATGCAAAATTGATTAAATGAGATATTATTATTTATCCTAACACTGACGTATATCTTGGTAATTATGCAGGCCTAATCGGATACGAAAAGATTGCATAAATAAAGGATAAAGGATAGAAGATCCGGATTCTAGAAGGAAGAATCCAATTAGGACTCAAAGTCAAGGGAGCTTTGGAGTTCTAATTGCTCAAGACTTCTTGGCTGCTGGAGCTATAAAACGTGGAGCATATAAGCCATAGAAGTATGCATAAATACAGAGAGCATCGAGCAAAAGCTGAGAAGAGTTATTAGCTTATTTGTGTAATCAGTTAGCTATAGTAGAACTAATTTAGAACCTGTTCCTTAGATTGAATCTTGTAAAAGTTCAAGTCTTAGTTCAATTGTAGTAAGCAAAAATCGAGTTGTAAACTGTCTGATTCAAGTCGTGGACTTGACACAACTTCACTGATCGTGAGAAAGATCACTAAAGGATTAGAGTTAGTCCTAGGTTAGTAAGAGTGAGTCTTGTAACCAAGTGGGTCTTTTTACATAGTGAAGTTGAAATCCTACTTGAGAAGTAGGTCGTGGTTTTTTAATCCCGAGTCAAAAGGTTTTTCCACGCTAATATCTGGTGTTCAATTACTTACAGTTTTAATTCCGCATATCGTAAAGTGAAGGAACACATTTTAAGGAACTGGTCCTTAAAACAGTAAAGTGGTGTAATCGTGGGAAATAACAATTGGTATCAGAGCCAGGTTATCCTTGAAAAGGCTAACACCTAGGATTAGATGAGTACATCACGAGAGAACAGTGAGGGCCAGTCAATGGTTAGAGCACCCTATTTCAATGGGAAATACTATTCATGGTGGAAAGAGAGGATGCGTGATCACCTTCAAGCAGAAGACTATGAATTGTGGGATATAGTAACTGAAGGTCCCATGATCCCAATGAAGAAGGATGCTGAGGGAAAAGATGTTCCCAAAACCAGGAAGGAATGCAATGCTGAAGACATAAAGCAATGGGAAAAGAATGCAAAGGCAAGGAAATGGCTGGTTGGTGGACTTAGTCCTGACGAATGCACTAGAATCAGAGGGTATGCCACTGCAAAGTAGATTTGGGATGCTCTACAAGTTGCACACGAAGGAACAAGTCAGGTAAAAAGGTCCAGAGGTACACTTCTTTATGCTGAATATGAAAGCTTTAAAATGAAAGAAGAAGAGTCAATCTCTGAAATGTATACTAGATTTAATGCCATTGCTTCTGAACTTATCTCTTTGGGAAGGGTTTTAACTGTGGAAGATAGAGTAGAAAAGATTTTAACTAGGGTTCTTCCAGATTCTTGGGAGATCAAAGCTTGTGCTATCATAGAAAGCAAAGATTTAACCACTCTATCCTTAGATGAGCTTATAGGCAACTTAAAGACTTATGAACTGAGGAAAAAGGTTAAAAACATAGGAGCACCAGTTAAAACTGAACCTAACCTAGCCTTAACTGCTGGTGATAAAATCATTGATGATAAGGAACTGGTCCTTATCGCTAAAAGTGTTCAGAAATATTTGAATAAGAAAAGGAAAAATGTTCACACAAAGAAACCATTACCATTCTGGGCTAGGAGAGATCTGATTCATCCTTTTTCAAAAGGAAAGGAACCCAAACTAGTTTGGGTTCTTAAAATTAACCCCTAGTTTTCTTTTGCAGGCTAGAGTGAAGGAGATAAACCACAAATGGTACATGGACAGTGGTTGCTCAAGACATATGACAGGGCATAAGGAACTGTTCCTTTCACTCTCAGCCTTCCAAGGAGGAAGTGTTTCCTTCGGTAATGGTAAGAAAGGGGAAATTATTGGAATTGGAAAGGTAGGTAGGTCCGATTCACACTGCATAGATAATGTATTTCTAGTAGATGGGCTGAAGCATTACTTATTGAGCATATCTCAATTGTGTGACAAAGGTAATAATGTTAATTTCTCATCTACTGGATGCACTGTGACTAATCAAGCTTCTGGAGAGGTTATTTTGAAGGGAAACAGGCATGGAAACATCTACAAAGTAGACTTGCTGACATTATCTGATGGAAGCTTGAGCAGCTTAAGTGTGGTGCAAAATGATCCCCTCCTATGGCACAAAAGACTAGGACATGCCAGTCTTTCACAATTGAACAAACTTGTGTCAAAGGACTTGGTGATAGGACTGCCTAACATCAAGTTTAATGATGAAAAAGTATGTGAAGCATGTTCCAGGGGGAAGCAGGTAAAATCCTCCTTCAAATCGAAGAAACAGGTCAGTACCACTAAACCTTTGGAACTGGTCCATATGGATTTATGTGGTCCTATGAGAACAATGAGTCGTGGAGGTAAGAAGTATGTTATGGTATTGGTAGATGATTACTCCAGATTTACATGGACTATATTTCTTGCATCTAAAGAAGAAGCATTTAATGCATTTTCAATTTTTGCTAAGAAAGCTCAAAGAACTCTAGATAATCATATTGTTGCCATTAGGTCAGATCATGGAACTGAATTTGAAAATCATATGTTTTCCAATTTTTGTAATGAAAATGGTATTAATCATAATTTTTCTTCACCTAGAACTCCACAACAAAATGGTGTAGTGGAAAGGAAAGATAGGACTCTAGAAGAAATGGCAAGGACTATGTTAATATCTGGAAATCTTCCACAGAACTTTTGGGCTGAGGCTATTAATACTGTATGCTACATAATAAATAGATGTATGACAAGACCTTTAATAGAAAAGACCCCATATGAATTGCTTAAAGGAAGAAAACCAAATATTTCTCATCTTAGGGCTTTTGGGTGCAAATGTTTCATACACAACAATGGGAAAGATGCCTTAGGAAAATTTGATCCTAGAAGTGATGAGGGAATATTTGTTGGTTATTCTTTAAATAGTAAATCTTATAGGGTGTTTAACAAGAAAACATTGAAAATTGAAGAAAGCATGCATGTTAAATTTGATGAAACTGACAGTCTCACTCAAGAACAGGTACAGGAGGATGAAGAAATTGGAATGCTGAAAGAGTTTGAACTTAATCCACAAATGCCAATTCTGGATATGAGAAGTGAACTGCAAGGAACTGTTCCTCAGGACAGAACTGAGAAGAGTAGCACTGAAATAGGGGGAACAAATGTTGGTTCCACCTCACAAACTGGAAACGCTACTCTATCAGGAACTGTTCCTCAGCAGAGGACTTCTGACAATGGATTGACGCCCAAGCCTTTCAAGTATCACGGGTCGCATCCTGTTGATCAAATAATCTCAGATAAGGCTGCCGGAGTTCAAACTAGATCAGCAGTCAAGAATCACAATCTGTGTGCCTTTAGTGCTTTCTTGTCTCTTGTTGAACCTAAAAATATGAAAGAAGCACTGAAGGATGCAGATTGGATTAATGCTATGCAAGAGGAACTGAATCAATTCCAAAGGAGTCAAGTTTGGCATCTGGAACCCAAGCCAAGGAACAGGTCCATAATTGGAACAAAATGGGTTTTCAGAAACAAACTTGATGAGGATGGCATGGTAACAAGAAACAATGCCAGGCTAGTCGTTCAGGGATATAGTCAAGAGGAGGTCATCGACTATGATGAGACTTTTGTTCCAGTCGCAAGACTGGAAGCAATAAGACTTCTTATAGCCTTTGCTACATACATGGAATTTACTCTACATCAAATGGATGTCAAGAGTGCATTTCTGAATGGTTACTTGAAAGAAGAAGTGTATGTCAAGAAACCTCCAGGCTTTGAATGTGAACAGTTCCCTAAACATGTGTACAAGTTGGACAAGGCCTTGTATGGGCTCAAGCAGGCACCAAGAGCATGGTATGAGAGGCTATCGAAATTACTACTCCAGCATGGATACAAGAGAGGTAAAATTGATAGTACATTGTTCTTAAAAGAAAAAGGTAAGGATCTCTTAATTGTTCAAATCTATGTAGATGATATAATTTTTGGTGCTACTTGTGAAAATTTAAGTAAGGAATTTGCAAACTTGATGGGGAGTGAATTTGAGATGAGCATGATGGGTGAACTCAATTTCTTTTTGGGTTTACAAATTAAGCAAACCTCAAATGGAACTATGATCCATCAACAAAAGTATATTAAGGAATTACTTAAAAGGTTTGATATGGATAATTCTAAGAAAATTGACACACCTATTGCCACTGCCACAAAATTGGATCTAGATGAACATAGAATATCAGTTGATCAAAAATTGTATAGGGGTATGATAGGTTCTCTACTTTATCTAACTGCTAGTAGACCTGATATTGTGTTCAGTGTTGGTTTGTGTGCTAGGTTCCAATCAGATCCTAAGGAATCTCACTTGGAAGCTGTTAAAAGAATATTGAGGTATCTGAAAGGAATAGGTCCCTTGGGACTTTGGTATCCCAAAGGTGGTAGTTTTAATCTTGTTGGATATACTGATGCTGACTATACAGGTTTCCTTGTTGATAGGAAAAGTACCTCAGGTATGGCACATTTTCTTGGTGAGTGTTTGGTTTCTTGGGGAACTAAGATACAAAATTCAGTGGCACTTTCCACTGCTGAGGCTGAATATGTGGCAGCTGCTTCATGTTGCTCACAGTTGTTATGGATCAAACAACAGTTACAGGATTTTGGTGTTGATGTAGGAACTGTTCCTATATATTGTGATAACACTAGTGCTATTAATATGACAAAAAATCCAGTGCATCACAAAAGGACTAAACACATTGACATAAGACATCATTTCCTAAGAGACAATTATGAAAAAGGTTTGATTACCATAGCATTTTGTCCTACTGAAAAGCAAATAGCTGACATTTTTACTAAAGCTCTAGGTAGAGATGATTTTGAAAGAAATAGATTGGAGTTAGGGATGATTAAATTCACATAAAATCATCAATGCTTTACTTCTTAATTGGCTAGAAAATTGCTCTTAAAATGAATTTTATTCAAGTCATTATGAATAATTCAGTCCAGTTTAAATACTTAAATGTATACTCTTATGCCATACTTCTTATTAAGAGTTGCTAAAATTGAATGATGTTACCCTTATGCTCTTAGAATTTCAGATGATCAAAATGTTGCAAATTGGAAGGACACTGAATTTTTGTGTTAAACTCAGGTATGTACTTGTTATTATTCAGTTAATTTAGAAGTATAAAGGCTATAGGTAACTTGTGATTAGGATAAATCCCACTAAGTTTCCTACCCATATCTAAATTGTAAAAGAGTCCCATCGGAGGAATAGTTCCTACTCTGAAAAGGTAACCTGCACCCTAACGGCTCTTTTTCTCCGGGAGACTCCCAAAAGTCCTTAACCGTTGCATGTTGTGCTGAGGTAAGTTGATCGTTTTTCACTCTAATTCCACTACCTAATTCACTCTATCAATACACTTCTTCTTCCTCATTACTCTTTTACATTGTTCATCAATTAAAACTATCACAATTTCAGAAAGAGTAGTAAATTATTTGTTAATTCGAATTGCAAAAATGTCTCTTGCTTCTGATAATTCTTCAACTACACCTATTGATGAACAACCACAAAATCTTAATCCTCCCTCACCCATGGAAACCACTAACCTAAACCCTGAAATCCCTGAACCAATCCCAGACGTACCTGAACCTGAAATTCAGGGGGAAGGACCAGTTTCCACGGCTGAATCAATTGTTGAGCTGGTTGAGGATTTATCTCGTGCTATGGTGTTGTATCAGTATCAGGTAAACTTCACCTACCCTTTGAATGTTGTTATAGACGAGGAAGAAAAGGGAGAGGGGTCTGAGGCTGCTCTTGAGGGGGAACCTATTAGGAGTTTAGAAGCACCCATGCATGGGTCATCAGGGTCTCCAGAGGCTGCTCCTAAAGCACCCATGGAGGATATGATTGATGTTGATGAGGCTATCAGTGATAGTGATAGGCCCTTGGTGGATTTGATCAACATTAGGAGTCTGAAAAGAAAATTGGCTAGAAAGGGACCCATTGATGACCATGTGACTGCTGAAATTGCTGCTAAGTTGAAGAAAATAGGTGATAGTTATAAGCCCGGAAATAAGAAGAAAGTTGAAAGTTCCTCCAAGGCAAAAGGACCTGTTCCTTCTGCCTCAACCCCTGCTTCTGGGGGCAGGAGGACACGAAGTGCTGCTAAAGCTGTTGATGAACAACTAGCTGCTGCCTTGGAAATGAGAAAGGGAAAGGAAAACAGGTGGTTGAAGAGGAAGAAGTGGATGATATTGATCTTGCTGATTTTTCTGATGATGATGAGATGGTAGATGCTGAGGAGGTGGTGCCTCAGTCCAAGAAATGAAAAGTTCCTGAGAGAAGGGTAACATGAAGCTCAGTTAAAGCTACAGAGAAAGCTGCTAAGAGGACCAGGTCCTCCAAAAGAGTGGTTGTTTCTGAAAGTTCTGCTAGTGACAGTGATGAGTCTGTTGCTGGAGATGAGAGTGATAGTGATGCTGAAGGTTATGAGTCTGTGCACTGTGTTCATGAAGACATGTTGACCAGGAAGGTTTTGAAAGGTCGGGTAATGTCTGATGTGCAAATAGAAGGAATGTTGTGGTTGTTGCAAAAACTGCATGCTCAGGGTTGGAGGGACATGGTCCTTAAGATCTCTGGCAGGTGTGCAAAGGGAATGGTGCAAGAGTTCTACAAGAACTGCTCCATCAAAGAAGATAGGATTACTACCTCTGTCAATGACAATGTGATTATGTTTGATACAAGGGAACTTGGTGAGTTGCTGGGGATTCCTGCTACTGGTATGCAAGCTATGTCAAGAAGATTTGGCCTGACTTGACAGACTTGCCTACTGATCTGGAGATCACTAGGAAGTTTGCTGAGAATGATGGGGAAGAGAAACCCAGAGCTGTGCAGAAGAGTGAGATGCACCCACAGCACCAAGTATTATTCGAGTTTGTGAACAAGATTGTGCTGCCAAGGCAGGAGAAAAGAGGAGTTGCCAGTTTCATGGACCTGGTCCTTATGGAACTATTGGACACTGAAAAGCAGATCAATTGGCCCAGCTTTATGGTCCACCTGATAAAAAGGGTGATTGCTGGGAAGAGAAAGCACTCCTTACCGTTTGGTTTCATTCTGATTGATGTGTTTGCAAAGTTGAAGATTCCCTTGGAAGGGGTGGTGAAGGCGACAAAGAAAGAAAAGTTTGGATGTGCCACTTTGATAAGCTGTGACTTGCCAGTTCAGGCTGATCCTCCACAGGCTGGTGTTGGGAGGCAGCCATTGAACAACAAAGTGAGGGCATTTAGGCAACAGGTTGCTATTCAGGCTGCTGAAATAGCAAGGTTGGAAGAGGAGAAGAATTTCTGGAAGGCAGAGGCCTCGAAGGCAAAGGAGACTAATGAAGGGATGCTCAAGCAGATGTTTGAGTTGCTTAACAAGTCTCAGGGACCTGGTCCTTCCACATCCTGACCACCTTAGCCTTAGCCTTTAGCCAACTTTTGTCCAGTGGGATCTAGCCTAGCCTAGTGCCTTAGCCTTTTTCTTCTTTAGTCGTTGGATAATTCTGTAGTACTTGCTTGTATCCCCTGATTTCAATGGTTAATTTAATGAATTTTCTTTGATGGCTAATATCATTGTTTTGCAGTTGCTTTAATTTGATTTATGTTTGCATTTTGAGTTGCCTCAATGGCCATGTGCTGATTAATTCTAACACTTGAGTTATATTTTTTATGCAACCTTTTCAATGATGCCAAAAGGGGGAAGAGTAAGTCTGATTTTGGATGAAGTTATACCTAATTGAAAATCTGTTCCTTAATGATAAATTAATTCTCCTCTGATTGATTGTCTTTTTGAGCTTAAGTTGTACTTCAGGACATTAAGGAGATGAAGCTATGAGTATGAATTTGACATCATCAAAAAGGGGGAAATTGTTAGCTTGGATAAGCTTGGAGTTTTGACTGATGACTGAGGAACGGATTCAAAGGACCTGTTTCTTTGAATTACTGCAGCAGAATAGATATTTCACGCAAAATCGATTAAATGAGATATTATTATTTATCCTAATACTAATGTGTATCTTGGTAATTATGCAGGCCTAATCGGATACGAAAAGATTGCATAAACAAAGGATAAAGGATAAAAGATCCGGATTCTAGAAGGAAGAATCCAATTAGGACTCAAAGTCAAGGGAGCTTTGGAGTTCTAATTGCTCAAGACTTCTTGGCTGCTGGAGCTATAAAACGTGGAGCATATCAGCCATAGAAGTATGCACAAATACAGAGAGCATCGAGCAAAAGCTGAGAAGAGTTATTAGCTTATTTGTGTAATCAGTTAGCTACAGTAGAACTAAGTTAGAACCTGTTCCTTAGATTGAATCTTGTAAAATTGTAAAAGTTCAAGTCTTAGTTCAATTGTAGTAAGCAAAAATCGAGTTTTAAACTGTCTGATTCAAGTCCATCGTGAGAAAGATCACTAAAGGATTAGAGTTAGTCCTAGGTTAGTAAGAGTGAGTCTTGTAACCAAGTGGGTCTTTTTACATAGTGAAGTTGAAATCCTACTTGAGAAGTAGGTCGTGGTTTTTTTATCCCGAGTCAAGGGGTTTTTCCACGCTAATATCTGGTGTTCAATTACTTACAATTTTAATTCCGCATATCGTAAAGTAAAGGAACACATTTTAAGGAACTGGTCCTTAAAACAGTAAAGTGGTGTAATCGTGGGAAATAACAAATGCTTTTTGGCAGTCCTCTGTCCACTCGATCAGTGCGTCTTTCTTCAGTAACTTGATGATTGGCTCACAGATGACAGTGGATTGTGCTATGAACCGGTTGATGTAATTGAGCCTTCCCAGAAAGCTCATAACCTCTTTCTTGCTTTTTCGCGGCGGAAATTCTTTGATGGCTTTGATCTTGGATGGATCTAGCTCGATACCCCTTCTACCGACGATGAAACTCAGGAGCTTTCCTGGTGGAACATCAAAAGCACATTTAGCTGGATTCAGCTTCAAGTTATACTTTCGCAAGCGATTGAAGAACTTGCGCAAGTTGTCAAGGTGTTCTGAACTCTTCTTTGATTTGATGATCACATCATTCACATAGACTTCGATTTCTTTGTGCATCAAGTCATGGAACATAGTTGTCATTGCCCTCATGTAAGTCACCCCAGCATTCTTCAATCCAAACGGCATAACATTGTAGCAATAAGTCCCTCAAGAGGTAGTGAAAGCTGTTTTCTCGGCATCTTCCTCATCCATGAGTACTTGATGATAACCGGCGAAATAGTCTAGTAAGGATTGTAGCTAATGTTTCGCGCAATTGTCAATCAGGATGTGTATATTTGACAAGGGAAAATCATCCTTCGGGCTTGCTTTATTCAGATCCCTGTAATCTACACAAACTCGGAGCTTCCCATCTTTCTTCGGCACTGGGACAATGTTAGCCAACCAAGTTGGATATTCAAACGTTTTCAAGATCCCTGCATTGAGCTGCTCGGTTACCTCCTCACCAATTCTCAACAGAACCGACGACTTGAAAGTTCGGGCCTTATGTTTTACCGGAGGGAAGCTCGGATTGATAGGTAATTTGTGAGCTACCACATCCGTACTTATGCCAGTCATGTCATCGTACGACCATGCGTCGTACGACCATGCGAATACGTCCTCATATTCTTTAAGGAACTCAGTATATCGCTTTTTATCTTCGGCGGTGAGATGCACGCTAATCCTTGTCTCTTTCACAATTTCCATATCTCCTAGGTTTATCACTTCAGTTTCCTCTAGGTTTGGCTTACGCTTGTTTTCAAATCTTTCAACTTTTTCTTGTGTAGTTTCATCAAAATCATCATAATCAACTCTTCTTTCCTCAAGGTCCATTGTTTCATTACACGTTGCAATTTTGGACTCAATGGGATTGTTAGTTAGAATTCTGAAAAATAAAATATTTCAAAATTAAAAGATTAGAACAAAACTTAAACAGGAAATAGTGCGATATTTTATTTATGAATCCTTGCAAAACAAAGTTTGTAGGGACCCATGTGCAACAAGAAAGAGAAAAATGCAAATCTCACGACTCAAAGTCGGGTTTTATTTTAGAAAACATCAATGAAAGTTCTATCCCCCCAGCTCTACCAAGGTCCACGGTAAGCTCGGGCCCTTTTGCTGATCCAGTTGTTCAATGCGGCCCCAGATCCGGCCTTTGTCAGTCCAGGCGGTTCATCACACAGCAGTCTTCGTCAGATATGAATAGATTTTGCACTCCTTCCATCAGGTCCTCTTCAGCATCAGCTATCTTTGGCTTCACCCCTTGGGCTGCGGACACCTCTCCTTTTCGGCCATCCAAGTATCCGGACGAGACAAAAATATGTAACAGAGTCTTGGTGCTTTTCTTATGGAACTTGAAGTCCAGTGATGCTTCTTCTATGGTCTTCTCGTAGGTCACAATGTACCCTATGCCAGCCTTCTCATTGTCGGGCCTCATCATAATTTTGATTGGCTCAACTAGGCCATCCAAGTTCTTGCCCAACCCTTTACCAGGTTCATAGCCTTGCATAATCATGATGCCCACGACCCAGTCTCCGGGCCATTTTGCAGGTGCAGGTTGTGGGAGTACATATGGCTCTTCAATTATCACCTCCATAGGTTCGGCTGCCTTGTTTATCCACACTTGTTTTCCCTTTGTTTCTTCAGAGATGCGCTTCCAATTGGGACGGGCATTAGGTGGGTACATTGGTTGTTTCTCTGTCTTAGCTGGTAAAGTCTCATGAAATTTGCGTGAGGGCACACCCCAATCAGATATGACTGGCTCCCAAACCAAAATTTTCCCTTCATAGCCTTTGCCTCGGCCATCCTAGTAGGCACTATAGAAGTTTCTCTTTCTCTCTTCAATCCCTGGTGGTGTGTTGACCAACTTGGGAGCAAAGTGTGCAATATAACCTCCTTGGATTGTGTCTGTGGGATTCCAACTAGGATTGTAGTTCTTGTGACATCCTCTTCGGGTGCCTTGCACTGCTCCTACGAGCTCTATAGTATAGAATGTCTGCCCATCAAGAACATTCCCTTCAATTGCTGGTATGGTTCGCTCGTTTTAGATTGAGGTGTTCCCTTCACCGAACACTACCACCTCTTTGTGGTCCCACTTGAACTTCACGGTTTGGTGCAACGTAGAAGGTACCGCTCCAGCCATATAGATCCAAGGTCTTCCTAATAGCAGATTATAGGAAGCAGAGATGTCCATGACATGAAACTCAGTAGTGAACTCCACGGGACCGACCATGATAGTTAAGTCAATCTCCCCAATGGTGCTCCTTTGCGATCCATCAAACGCCTTTACCTTCATGTCGCTTTCCCTTATTTTTCCTTGTTCAATTCCCATTCTTTTCAGAGTGATAAATGGGCATACGTTCAGACCAGAGCCTCCATCAATCAGGACTCTTCCTACGAACCAATCTTTGCATTAAATAGTAATGTGCAAACCTTTATTGTGACGCAATCCTTCAAGTGGTAACTCATCTTCGTGAAAAGCAATTTGGTTGGACTCCATAACTTGTCCAACCATGCTAGCCAGGTTTTCAACCGAGGTGTCCACCGGAACATGTGCTTCGTTCAACACCTTCATCAAAGCGTTTCGGTGGCTCTCCGACTTGAGGAGTAAGGCTAAGACGGAGATTTGTGCTGGTGTTTTGCCTAAGTGTTCGACCATAGAGTATTCTTTTGCTTGTACCTTCTTCCACAATTCTTCGGACTCCTCCTTGCTGATGCCTCGTCTACCTTGAACAAGATGTTCGGGAGTGTAAATCCTCCAACTTGTTGCCATCCCTTGTGCAGCAACAGTCTCAACCGTTGACTTGTTATTCTTCTCAATTTCATTATCCCATGGTACCGCCTTATCGCTGTATGGGGGAACCACATCGACATAGAATTTTGGAGCTAGTTCTACCTCGATGGGTTCTGGTGCCGTAGCGGCTTGAGCAACTAAAGCAAGTGCTGGTGCATCTCTCTTTGCTTTAACAATAGTCCCCTCCATGTTGCATTCTTCATCCAACTCGATCAGATTCACCCTATTGTCTCCATAGTTGGGCAAGGGATTGTTGTGAACCTTTGGAGTTTTCAAGTGTATCACCTTTTGATCGATCAGGTCTTGTATCTTGTCCCTCAAAGCGTAGCACTTTTCAGTATCGTGACCGGGTCCTCCAGAGTGATAAGCACAGGTTTTGGTTTGATCAAAATAGGGTGTCATCCTATCGGGCATTTTGAATGGCACGGGTTGTATATGACCAGCTGCTTTGAGTCTCTCGAACAACTGAGCGCGAGATTCAGCTAGTGGGGTTAGTTTCTTTTTGATCTTGGGTTATTATTGGCGTGAGGCCTTGGTGAGTAGGCATTGGTGTTTCGGTAGTTAGGGCTTTGTGGGTATGTTGGTCTTTGTTGTGGTGGGTTTTGGTACATGGGCTGAGTGTTATAGACTGGGTAGGTTGATGTAGGTGGGATGTATGGGTATGATGGATGAGGTGTTTGGTAGTAGTGGTTATGGGTAGAAGAGTTGTCAAGTGATGCAGCAACGAAAGAGACATCGTCCTTCTTTTTTCTCGATGTGGTAGTGCTTCCAGCTTGTAGGGCTTTGTTAGTGGCTTGTAGTGCAGCCAAGCTAACGATCCTACCAGTCTTCAGTCCATCTTCGACCATATCTCCAATCTTGATCAAATCTCCAAACTTCTTGTCTTGCAGATTCAGCATCTTATCAAAGTAGACGTCTTCTTGTATGCGGATGAAGGTTGCCACTATCTCGGTGTCTTCCATGAGAGGTTGGACCTTGGCGGCTTCAGCCCTCCATCTAGTTTCAGATTCTCTAAAAGTCACAGTGGACTTCTTCTTCAATTTCTCTAAGTAGAACCGATCGGGCATAGCATCAGTGTTGTGCCCAAAACTGTCGACGAAGTCTCCAGCCATTGCTTCCCAGTTCGTCCACTTCTTTGTTTGCTGCTTAGAGTACCATACCAATGCATCTCCAGTAAGACTGCGGTTGAACAGTTGCATGCAGATCTATTCGTCATGTCCAGCTCCAATCAAGTTGTCGCAATAAAATCTCAAATGAGCCATTAGATCACCACTGCCGTCGAACATATTGAACTTGGGCGTCTTATAGCCTTCGTGCAGCTTCAAGTCAGGATACAAGCAAAGGTCCTCATAAGCTAATCCTCGGGTTCCTTTGGTGCCTTGTAACTGCTTGAACTTCTCTACCAACCGTTGGACTTGCTCCTTGGTATTGTCTGGGTCTTCCTTGGTCCATGTGTACATTTTATGATCTTTGGTGGGTGATGCGACGATTTTTGTTTCAACAATGAAGGAGCGTAAGTTGTTTTGTGGGACTTTTGGTGGTGTAGTGTAGGTAGGGTAAGGAATGTCTTTTTCAGGGTAGAGTGGATCTTTGTCGTGAGGGCGGGTAGTTTTTTTTGGTTCAATGGTCTCATCAGTACGGGCAAGAGGGATCTTATTCTCCTACTCCAACAGCCTCTATTCCAACTTAGCATAGTCTTCGTAAGCAACCACACCTTGCTTCTCAGGAGTTCCATTTCCAACTTTGTCAAATTCAGCCATGATATTTCATCTCGTCCTTGTCCTTGTAGGTAAAGGGGGAGCTGTTGGGATTGATCCTCTGGATCTCAACCGGTATTGCGGTGCGGCCAAAATGCATAAACCAAACTATCAGGGACTTGGGGACTTGTTACATCAAAAATAAAAAAATAAAAATGTGAGTATATGTTAGTTTAAATAAAATCGCGTCCCATCATGCATGGGACTTTTTTTATGCCAAAGGTAGGCCTATCGAAGATTCGTAGTAACGTTTGCACCAAACACATCATTTCGTTTGCATAAACTTAATCAACACAAGTCTAAAAACCCAAAATAACGAAATTTTATTTGATTTGCTTGGCTTTATTACAACTACTAATTTGAGACAACGACTCCATTAAAACGAAAACAACGACACAAAGGACAAGACGACTCGACTCAATACGATCAGACCACGTGCCAAGCAAATAGGCTTCAGATCAAGCATCAGTTCCAGCATCCTCTTTTTCCTTCTTCTCTTTGGCCTCTTCTTTGAGCTTGTGAACCAAGCTCATGGGTGGAGGATCAGCAAATATATCCATTAGCTCCTTCCCAGCTTCCATGTCACCTAGAGCTTTCATGAAGAACTCGCACATTTCTATTCCCTTTGCTTCCTTCTCTTCTAGTGGTACTGACTTAAAATACTCCTCATCCCTTGAGCAGATCTTGCGAATTCTCATCAGCTTTTCTTGCAGCCATGACCTTGCCGGTCCAGTACTTGAGTTCATCCCCTTTGATCTTATCCTTGTATTGTCTCCTCATCTCCCTCTCTTGTGTCACCCTTAACTCCTTCTTTGCTTGATCAAACTCGTGGCTCAGCTTCTTGTATTTTTCAGCAGCACTCGGAGCTTTGGTTTTCCTTTTCAGTGTAGTATTAGATCGGAATCTTGTCTTATCTTTGTTGAGCCATTGAGGATAACCCAGGGTACCTGTGGGGTTCACCCTACTGTCTCAACCACGATAAAACTGCATAGTGAGCCTCTTCTCCCACATGCTCAATATAGTGCCAACCATCGGATGCTCAATGTCCTTTATGTCAACGTTGAAGCTTCTTCCTTCAGTCAACTGTGGAGTTTGTTGTGTCATTCCCACTTGTCGGAGGACTCTTAGAGGAACATAGTGATGAGTTCCTCGGAATCCAATCAATGTCAAGAAAGTGATGTCTTGACCTTGTATGGAAACAATGAAGCCGGCACAGATCTTAATCACCCATTGTACCTCTTGCAACTACTCAAACTTGGTGTACCATCCTTCCATGTTTGCGGGATCTTCCAATGCTACTGTTCCAGCCATGCAGGTGCTATGTGAGCGGATCCCTCCTTTCCAAGATGGTTTTGGTGCAACCAGACTGATGGGGACACTGTGCAAATGCTCTATCAACCATATTTGCAGCAACAGGTTGCATCCCTCGAAGAAGTCTCCTCCTCTTCTACATTTGGTTAAAGCCCTGTAACCTTCTCCCAAAATCATTGGAATCAAACTTACTTGACGCTTGAAATCACCTTTGCGTAACCCCTCCACTACTCTTCCCAACCTTATGTCAATCTTTGCTTCTTTCTCGGGAAAAACCATGCTTCCCAGAAAAGCAATGATGAAAGCATTGGATTCAGTCCACTCCTAGTCTTGAATTTCCCACACCCCAGTCCACTCATGCCTAAGTGTTGGATCTCCGAATCTAGAGTGCAGGTATTCCAACGTGACTTCCCCATCATGCACCCCTTCGATGTATGGATCATAAGGAGCACCCAGTAGTTCAATGAACTCCTTAGGGTCCCCGTCTCGGGGATAAACCATAGTCTCGGGTCCATGTGCTAACCCTGCTAGTCCTCCAAATTCTACCAACATTAGTGCCAACTCAAAGCCATTGAAATGAAACACAGCCATCTTGTAGTCCCAGAAATGTGTAGCAGCTTCGACCAAACCAGTCATCGTAGTGTAGTTTTTGAGAGCCACCAGTTCTCCCAACATCTTTTGAACGTGAGCCTTGCTGACAATGGAAAACTCTTCCCACCAGAGTCTAATCAAGTGAGGAGGTCGGGAAACAATCTCAAATTAGAGTGTACCTTTTACAGCCATAGTCTGAAAGTAAAACAAGAAAAGGTAAAGACCAAAACATTCTTATAGTTTTGATCATGTTTTAGAGAGATGATCAATATTTTGTGCAAACATTTCTTCGAATCCATGCACAGATGCTATTTGTCATTTTTGGGTTTAAAAATCGTTTCAACATTTGGACGTAGGCTTACTAATGGACTATTATGCATCAAGGACGTATCGCCTTCCTAAGTTTATCATTATGCAAAGAAAATAAATACACATTTTGTTGCCAATTATTCTCATAAATTCCCCAAAATTTGAAAATCAGTACATGATAACTTTCGAAAAAGTAAAATACAAAAGAAAAAATGAAAATGGCACTTTGACTAGGCAACACGCTCCTTCTCTTGCCTGGGTTTCTTTGCCTCTCGTGTAGTCCCCTTAACTTCATCCATAGCTTTAGTTAAGTATCCCTTAGCCGCTACTAAGTGTAAAATGTCTATCTCTGCACACTCCGAGTTCCATTGTTCAAGTTTTGTCTCCAATGCCTCTATCTTTTCCTCTAGCTCTTAATGTATGTTTCTTCCATACTTCGATCTCTTCTTTGTTCTCCTTATCCATTTTGACAGCTTTCAACATGAATTCTCGGTATTGAATTTGAGCTTCTGCCTCACGATCTCTTATGTCATTCCATCGACTTGGCACCACTACCAAATTTCCCTTTATACTAGAGCGTAACCAGCTTTTGTAATTCAGTTCGCATCCAGCGTTGTATCTATCGGGCGCTAGCAATGCTTCTCCCATAACTTGTCTTCCCACCTAGGATTTTCCACTGCTCTTGACCCTGGGAACAACATCTCCAGTGTAGTCGAACTGATAATCTTTCGTGTCTGATATCAATGGTATGATTTGCTTCCTCCCTGCTTGCCTCATCACTCTCGATGGTTGATAAGGTTGGAGACCTCTTAATCCCGTAAGTTGCACAAAGGGCGCCTTCTCAGAGCTAATGATGAGGTCACACGAAGGAAACAAAGTGAACATCCACTGGATTGAGTCCTCCGTTATGTTCTCAAATAATTTTACCCATTTCTCTATTCTGCCCGGCTACCTAAATTTTGGAACCCCATATCGCTCTCCAACCAAATAGTTGGAACCAATTGGTTTAGACAGTTCTTGTACTCCCTTCACTTTCCTTAAATGCTCTTTGAACCATGCATGTAGTAGAAGATTGCAACCTTGGAAATATTTTTCTCCCCTCTTGCAACAACCTGAAGCCCGCTAAATGTCTGCTATTATCATGGGAACTGCGGTATAACAGTAACCATCAATTACATTGAATACCGCATCAGCAACCATGACAAGCCTTGAACATATGTCGTGACTCGAACTTTCGGGGAACACCATCACTCTTAAGAAACAAATAGCAAATGCGAGCGGTCTAACCCTCCTCCAATCACTGTAGGGCTGAAACTCTTTCTTATGGTTGTCGAACGCACTCAAATACCCAAACCAAGTGTAGAAATAGGAAAAGGCTATCTTCTTTTGTTGTAAAAATTCCACATTCACACTCGCCACCATCCCGAAATTTTTATGAAACTCTTCAGCTGTGGGGACACTAGGTGCTAGCATGCGGCCCCCTTGCCAACAGTGTTTGTCTAACCCCGAGTGTGGCACGAACCCCCCTGTTTCTTCCAAAAAAAGGTGTTAATTCGACATCCTCAAATCTAAACACATTCAATTCTTCATCCCAAAATGACACCGATGCTTCAATCATCTCATTACACGGTTCCACTTCTGATAGTGAGACCAAATGACCCAAGTGTTGACGTACTTTGGATTGCTCACCTAGTGAAAAATTACTCCACCAACTAGTTAACAAAGGAAGTGCGCCCATAGTCATTCCAAAACGGTGAAATTTTTGACTCATTGTGACCTATAAAGAAAAAAAAGACTAATAAAGGATTAAAACCCCCTTTCCTTTAAGAATAATTGGGCAAATCAAAATGCGTTATTATTCTTGTCTCTCTTTCTTTTAACTTTCTTATTTCTTTTTCTTTTCTTTTTCTCTCAAATGCACATAAGCATGTCCAAACGTCCCTTCGGGGTTAGAAACCCGTTAGGTAGCTTGGACAAGTTGAAGACTAGCCGGCTCACGGGGAGCCCTTCCTACGACATGATGCATGCTCATTACATTCAAAGAGTGGTGTAACACTAGATACGATTCCAAAAGGTAGACGGCCAAGGAGTGGGATCATTTGAAATTGTTGGTTGTACCACGGACCAACTATATTCCAAAATATCCCTCCTAAAAGGTGTTTTGTGGTGAAGCGACCGTGGGATCCACGTAATTTCCCGTGTGTATGCAAAGTATCGTTTCCCAGGAGTGGGGGCCTATGAGTGAAATATGCCAAATGTTACATCAAATTTCAAATTCAATACAAATAAATAAATAAAGGAAAAAAGAAAAACAAAAAGGATACCAAGTTAGTAAAATAATAATAATATGAATAGCAAGATAATAATCAAATAAATCCCAAAAGTAAAGACTCGTTGTGGTTAGGATTTTGAATATCCCCAGCGGAGTCGCCATTCTGTCATACCCGATTTTGGACTCAACTCGAGGCGAGTCCGGTTTCGGATTTGACTGGGTAACTCCTTTGAGTTTAAGTTTTGGAGTCGCCACCTAATATAGTTTTCTAAGGTGTATTAGGCCACGTAAGTGTCTAAGGTCGAGTTTAATAGCCATACTAGTCTGTTTCAGAGATTCGAAAGGGTAAGAAGTCCAGATGACTCAGGGGAGAAGGTGTTAGGAACTCCCCCGAGTCCCACGAAAGGTGGTTCCCGTCCAAGTCTATATTTTCGGATAAGGTTGTGAATATTATCATGCGATACTAACTTGGGGGTCAAATACGTATCTACTTCATGAAGGTAATATGTCTATATAATTTATTCCACATATGTAAATAAGTTTCATATACAGCCTATACTTAAGCCTAATCGTATTTCATGGCCTCTACTTAAAACACCTAATCGAAAGTACAATCAAATATGTATTCAATTTCAGTTCACTTGTGCAATTTTAACACTTGAAACAATTTTGCATAAATGGACGGTTTTACATATAATTTTTAGATTTAGGCCAAAACCATATGGGTGTTGTTTTTAAAATGAAATGTTAGACATTTAGGGTCGGTGTGACTCGTCATTAATTGTCGAGCCCTAACCTTAATGGCTATTTTTTCTTTAGGGGTCAGTTTTGAAATATATAGGCGAATGGGGGGCTGTTTTTAAAAGTGAGTTTCACGGAAGCACATAAATGCAAACAAAGGGGCTCACACATAAAGTATATATGTATATGTATAAGCATGCAGGTATATGACTAAATGATAGTTTTAGCTGTAGGAAAAATACTTATAAAGCGTATAAGTGACCCCAAATACTTTATACACCCCTATACACTATAAGATTAGTGTATAGGAGCATTGAGTAGTTTGAAAACCAATTTACTACATGTAAAGGCCCTTTTTGAAAATAGCTTTGGGGCTGGGCTGTTTATGCAATGACGGGCAACCTTAATTTTTAGGAGAAATAGTCAAGTTTGAGCAACTACGACACAAATAGCCCCTGTTCGATGAAATTTCAGATTTAAACATTCAGAAAGCATGTTCTATACCATTTTAATTCTAGGACCTGCATGGAATGACCAAAACAGTGTTATCGTTCGTGGATTCTACCCAAAAACATGCAGATTTTAGAAAAAATACCATGGAACCTTAATTTTCAACCAAAGGATGCTATGCAGATGTCATGCTTTTCGAGATAATGCAGCACATAGGAGTGAAAGGGTCAAGAGAAGAGCCCCACGGTGGCTGCACACACACTGTGGTACTTGTGCACTCCTATTTTAAAAAATACAGACAGGAAACCTAACGAATATACAAATTGGGGACAATTTCTAAAGGGTAAAGCACAGGGAAAGAATAAAAATCAGAGGGTTATCCTATTCTGGCTAAATTCGCGCAGAATTAGCATCTCAACAGCAGTACTTAAACAAATACTGCATAGTGCAGTTAACATCTCTTAAAGAAATCCAAACCTGTAACTAAAACAAGATTGGTGTGACCTTTTATGGTCATCCGAGACAAGGCTGCATTCACAAGGGTTGGTAAGGCCAAAAAGAGGCCTAAGCAATCACAGTGACAAGCAAGACAACATAGATGACAGGTTCTTAAAGAGGGAAAGCATGGGAAGGCAGAGAGCTCTTCCAAATAGATTACAACATACAAAACATCTATTAAATCATGTGTAATAAGCATGCTGCAGGTTAGGGGAGGTTCTGAATCATGTTACCTTGTTAAATGCAATAGCTAGCAAGCAAGACAAACTCAGGCAGTGACAGCGCAAGAAAGCAGAGAGGGTGGAGTCCCTTTTTAGAGAATAGAGACTAGTAGTGAGTATTTCGGTCGTGTGAGAAGTACTGTAGAACTTTTTTTGGTTCTATTTCTTGTCTCCCTTGTGAATGAGAAAGCCAGTGTTTATACAGGTGAGAGATGGGAGTCATAATTCTAATAAATTAGGAGTGTGAAGACTCAAATTCAAACGGGTAAAAGTATGAAAGGTAAGTGAATATTGTCTTCCAAAAATAACAGGGGACACTCTTAGGTAATACTTCCATTTATAGACCAATCAGTCCCAAATTTTAAGGCAAAACAGATCCTAAACCAACTAGCATCCCTCCCCTCCCCTTAAACCCAAATAATGTCTAGGTTCAAACACAACCAGAATTAAAAAGAAATCACTTAATCATCTTAACAAGATTTCAATCATCCTTTAAATGGAACTCTGTCAATTATTAGAACCTTCTTCCAATCACCAATTCATGGCTTAGTCAAGACCCCCAAATCATGCTCAAATCAAATCATTCCAGTTTTAAAGCTATCTAATCATACATCTTAACAAAATAAGGATCAGAATACACCGTTACAGATAAATACATTGCCGAGGGTGTCAAGTTACATCTCAGTAATGGTGATAAGGAATATATGACTTGAGGGTGACAATTTTAGTGAATACACACGAGTCAAGCACAAGTTTCTGCTTAACCTAGTGAAAGAACAGTGAAAATTATGCAGTCTCTTGCCTTACTTAGTTCCCTAATAACAATTAACAATACTGTACTCAAGTGACACTAGGGAAAATTAGACATACAAACAAGTATCGTCGCCTAGAATAGTGAAATCAAATGAGACTGGTGACTTTGTGAATCTATACTAATTAATCGATTGCGTTAACATGCCCAAACACTACACAATTTCACATTTATCATCACTTAAATCCAGAAAACAATTAGGGGAATAAAAAGGGTTTTTAGGATTACCCAGTTGCAAACATTATGGTCGGGTCACATTGACCCGTCGTGAATTGTCCTTGCACAAAGGGTTTCTTACCATTTTTCAGGCGATAGCATTGTTTGAAGTACCCTGGACCCCGTCGGAGGCGCTTCTCAGTGATGGTGACTCAGTCGACAAGGGTCAAGAATTTTCCTCGTCCAAATACTATCGAAAGTATATGGGTTTTGTAGCAGGTGACAAGGAGAGTACGGATGTACCATTTTCCTCAAATTTGACTGGCTAAATCGACCGGAAAACTAATCGACAGTGGCAGCGTAATATATCGCCGAAGAGAGAGAAGAAAGAGCGATTATCGGTGAGGTGAGGAGAAAATGAGGGTCTGGAGGGAATGTTTAGGGGTCGTTTAAGGAATAGAGTAGAGGGTTTAATCTCATCCATCGGATGGCACACGTAGACGGCTGAGATCAATCCACGTAGGTGCTGAAGTATAAAATATGTGGTGATGTGTGCAAGTGTGTATATGTGTACATATTTATATATTTGTGTATAAATAATGTATAATTAGCATAATTTAATGTAAAATAGGTATAAAAATTGTATAAAATAGGTATAAATTCCTAGGAAAATTATGGTTAATTTAAACATTAAAATGGCTAGGAAACGTATAAAAAGTGTATTTTAGGAATTAAAATGAATTGGGTAATTTTATCAAAAATAAAGGTAACTGTGGAATTTTAAAAAGCAAGGGCACATCTTTTAAAAATGGCTATGGTTTGAGATGATGCTTTGGAAAATGGCCTTGATTGTCAGGCTATTATGAGGAGATAATTTGAGAGAACGGACGGGGCTACAATAAATTCATGATCCTGTGTAAAATTTGAAAACTATTGCTTTTTTAAAAAATAGGAGGGACAAAATTGGGTGTCAACAATCACTGCAGCCCTTTTCAGACTAATCTAAGGCAAAATCTTGGAATTGATGATAGAATACCATCCTTTAGACTCAAAGTTCAGATCTGGCCAAGTGATTTACACTCATTCCCTTCTCCATGCAGGGTCTTCTTCTCTGCCTATGAGAGGCACCAACCACTCCTTTTGTGCTTCCTCGCTCAGTGCTTGATTTTCCATGTAATCTTTGGGGATGAAGTTAAGAAGCTCCAGATAGTCATTCAGAGCATGGGCAGAGATGTCAATCTCAATGTCTCTGCAGACTACTCTCCCTTCTTGCTCCATTCTCATTTTTTAGCTCCACATATAGCTCTAGCATCATGTCAGTAGCAGCATCGCACGGTTCTCTTGTGAAAATTGTGGCCCATCCAGTGTCTATGAATGTCTGATAGAACTTTGGGCTGAACCTCTTCAGCCTGCCTGTGCCTATCACCCTCTCACATATCAGTAAGATAGCTGCTTTATCTTCAACCATTTTCAAAGAGTCAGCTTTAGTGGAGATGATGCAGCCCGAACACGTGCTGATCAAGTGTTCGATCCACCGAGGAGACCGATGATACGAAGTCAAGCCAAGCTGCTGCACGATGTTCACATTCGCCTAGCCTGGCCGAAGGAAAATAATTGCTCCGAAGCTGAGTGGGCGGGCTCAAGCACCGAAGGCATTATCTTCATAATCGAGCCCGAAGGCAAAGTGACCGAGGACAATGAGCTCGAAGACAAGTGAGCGTCCGAGGACAATGAGTTCGAGCAAGCAACCGAGCACCGAAGTCAAGGCTGCCAAACACAAACTCATATCAGCCCTGCGTGGCTTGTTTCTATTAGTCACTTGTGACTATTTACTATTCAGTCCTTACAATAGCCTATAAATACTCTATATTACTTCATTGTATAGGACACAGATTATTGAGTATATGAAAACATAGCAAGTGCTATTGTGAGTCTCCGATGGAGCCGTACCCCGACGTGGGCTTTTAAAGAACTTGTGTCAATCGGTGTTATTCGTTTGAACAATTTCTTCTTGATCATTCAATTTGCAAGAAGCGGGTCTTTCTTGAGGATTGTTGCATAGTATAGGTGCGTCTTGACTTCCCTTCAATCGAGCTTTGAGACAGGTTCCTCACTGTTTTTTGAATCGAAGCAAGATTTGTCTTGCTTCTATCTTTACTTTCTTGTCATTTATCTTCCGCGTTCGTGTTTAGCATTCCCTTCGGGGTTGCTTACACCATCTTGGTATCAGAGCAAGGTCTGAGTTTGCTCTTACAAACTCATCCTGTTCACTTAAATCGTGCTTGTGTCTTCAGTTTCAGCTTTCTTCCATGTGTTTGATTGTTGTTGCTGAGCGTTTTTTTTTAAAAAAAAAAAGTTGAAAACAAAAATTCAAAAATTATGTTTGATTGTTGGTTGTTTGGATTAAACAACCATTGATTCTTGTTCACCATTGTTTCCTGATTCCAACAAGCACCCGACGTACTGATTTCGTGACTAGGGTTTCTTGGTGAAATTTTGGACTGTTTTGAGCTTTAATAGTGACTGGAACTCGAACCTCATCGTGTTTGGTTGAAACCCGATGAAGATTGGTGGTTCTTGAGTGATTTAGGTTTGTTTGGTGCTTGAAAAATCTAAGTTCTAAGTTTGAATTCGTTGTCTGTACGCCGAAAAATTGTTACCAAAATAGTAACAGTGTACGACACGAACGAACTGGTACTTAGCTCGAAGAACTTGAACTGAATTTCCTCCGTCGTTGTTGGAACCGGAGTTGAAGAAACAACCCAGATCTTGTTAAATTCGTGGTCAGCGAACCGAAGCTGGTTAATCCGTACGCCGGAGCAAAGCTTCACTGTTCCATTGAAGAAGATAGGGGTAAAGTGTAAACATCAAAACCCAGGTGAAAAGTTGTCGGCTGAGAAAAGGAAAGTGGATAAGGTAAAACCCTATCCGTACCAAGGAGGGACCACTCTTGTACGGACAAGAGTTGGTGTGTTTGAAAAGATTCCAAAAGGGAATCAAAGGGTAGATTCTCCTAGGTTTTCACTTTCTTCTGTCCGAAAATTTTAGTTAGTGGATCTTTTGAGTAATTGTCCTACTCGAGGTCGTACTAAATCATTTGAGCTGATAGGAACTCGTGCGTGGGTGACCGAAGTCCAACTTCGTAGAAACATTCTTTTGACTTCCCGAAGCGCAAGAGTAAATAGCTGTCCGTTCCATCGAGTCAAATCAACTCACTCTTCCCGAAGTAAGACATCGTAGATTGTCAAATTCGAAGGAATTGAGAGAGATTGATCAACCGAGGAAGCCATTGGCTACAAGTTATTCAGTGACCAAAACCAAACCCATAAATTGAGTGGACCCGAGTGCCACCCATCAAAGGTGAGGGAGTGTGTGAGGTGATTTCTAACCTTAACATTTGTTTGGTCTTTGATTTGTGCAGGTACCATGGCTGGGAATGGAGGCGATGGCAAAGGCATTGAGAAGCCCGAAGTGTCGTTAGCCGATCTCATGGCTGCGATACAAGGCGTCATTGCCGAAGTAAGAGGAGTGACTGCTCGAGTAACTCAACTCGAGCAAGGAAGCGCATCCGTGGCCATGAATGGGTCCGGCGCTGGAACTTGCCATTCCACTCCGATGAAACCTGAGCTGTATGCTGAGCTTGTTCGACAACATCAGTTGACAAGTGAAGCAATTCGAAGAGAACTCAATTTGGGCAATCCCCAAGCTGACTGTCAAAACTTAGGCATTCCCCGAGGAGAAAGGATACCACTTCCAAAGGCCCGAAGAGATCTTGGAGCCGTTGCCGAAGAGGTTGATGAAGAGGAATTTCCTGAGGACGAATATTAGCATGAGCCGCCATTCGCTCAACGAAGGCAAGCTCACCGAGGTCGTGGAAATTTCCGAGGTCGAGGCCGGGGCGCAAATGTTGAATGAAATATTGAGCGTGAGGCTGATGATCGTGATGATGAATATCCCAAACAGGTTCGTGGTGTTCGAGACTCAAACTTGAACAGTGTCAAGATCACTATTCCACCCTTCAAAAGTAACTAGTGATCCAGATTAATATCTTGAATGGAAGCTTAAGATGGAGCGGATCTTTGAAACCAATGAGATGACCGATGAGAGAAAAGCTGCCCATGCCATTGCTTCGTTCGAAGCTTATGCATCAACATGGTGGGAATCTGACAAGAGGCATAGAAGGAGAAATGACTATCCAGTAGTTAATACTTGGCCACAGTTGATGAGAGCAATGGATGCTAAGTATTTGAGTGCCTAGTACAGGCAAACTCAAATGCAAAAGCTCTATGAGCTAAAGCAAGGGTCTAAGTCAGTTCAAGAGTACCATGATGAGTTCGAAAAGGTTTGATTGAATCTTGATCTGTTAGAGGATGAAGAACAAGCCATTATCCGATTCAAAAACGGCTTGGCTCGGGATGTGTCATCTCAATTGAGGCTCCACGTGTATCGCACGTTGGAAGATCTGTTCGATGCTGCCACCGAGGCTGAAAAATTGGTGAAGGACGATAAGGAAAACCGGTATCGAGGAGTCACTACTTCTACTCCTTTGATCTGAGGTAAAGAATGGAAGAGTCCAAACCAAACAAGTGCCAACACTGTTCGAGATTCGAAGAGACCCTTCGAGAGGGGTGTGACCGTGAACCAACAAAGAGAAGTGGGAGGTAACGCTCAACTTAATTCTCCTAGTGCTTCAAATATTCAGTGCCACAAATGCAAGGGTTATGGTCACATGGAAAAAGAGTGTCCAACTCGCAAAGGTATGCTTTTTCTCGAAGATGGAACCGTCCATGTGCAAGCGAGTGACACCGAGGAGGATTTCATCGAGGAGATTGACCGAGCTGAAGGTGATGATGATCGTGAAGCTACCGAAGCTGATCATCCGGAAATGTTTCTTGTGGTTCGAAGGAAATTGAGCTGCATGACTCTTGAAGAAGAGGACAACCAAAGAGAAAACCTCTTTCATGCCCGATGTCGAATGAGGGGAAAGGTGTGTTCGATGATCATTGATTCTGGTAGTTGTGCAAATATGGTGAGCCAAACTTTGGTTTCACAAATGGGACTAACTACTTTGAAGCATCCCCACCCTTACAAATTACAATGGCTGAATGAGTGTGGAGAATTGAGAGTTGTCAAACAGGTGTGGATCAAGTTTAGAATTGGCGAGTATCATGATGAAATGATATTCGATGTGGTGCCGATGCATGTCATTTGCTATTGGGCCGACCATGGCAATATGATCGAACAACTGTTCACAATGGCAGATCCAACACTTACACTGTAAAGCTCGATGGGAAGAGTTTCATACTCAAACCCTTCTCTTCAAAACAAGTCACCGAGGACTATAAACGGATGAAAGAATTGAAAGAAGCGGCCAACTAAGCTTCCGATGGGAGCAAAATTGGGGCCCAAAGAGATAAACTCACTGCCCGAAGTAAAAGGAATCTGTGCGATCATGCAACCGGGTGAGTTTCTACGAGGCAATGACAACGGTCAGATGATGATTTGCCTCGTGCACAAGGGTATATTTCTAAACTCTAATGATGATTTTCCTAATGATAACCCTTTGCCGAGTGCTGTACAAAGTGTTTTACAGGACTTCGGAGACATGTTCCCTGAAGAAATGCCTGGTGGATTACCTCCGTTGAGAGGAATCGAGCACCAAATTGACTTCGTACCGGGGTCACAAATCCCCAACAAACCTGCATACCGGTGTAATCCCAAAGTCACCGAAGAGCTCCAATGGCAGGTTGATGAGTTGCTGAACAAGGGCCTTGTTCGAGAGAGCTTGAGTCCTTGCACCGTTCCTGTTATACTTGTCCCAAAGAAAGATGGAACATGGCGAATGTGTGTTAATTGCCGAGCAGTCAACAAAATAACTGTAAAGTATCGTCATCCTATCCCTCGATTAGATGACATGCTAGATGAGTTAAGTGGTTCTTCGTGCTTTACGAAGATAGACCTCAAGTCCGGTTACCACCAAATCTGAATGAAACCCGAAGACGAGTGGAAAACCGTATTCAAGACCAAGTTCGGTCTCTATGAATGGTTGGTGATGCCTTTTGGCTTATCCAATGCACCGAGCACATTCATGCGACTGATGAACCATGTGCTCAAACTGTTCATAAATAAGTTTGTTGTCGTTTACTTCGATGACATAATTGTTTATAGTAAATCTGTGGATGAACATGTTGAACACCTAAGGCTGGTGCTTGATAAGCTAAGAGAAGAGAAGTTATATGCTAACTTCAAGAAATGTGCCTTTTGTGTCGAGCGTGTAGTCTTTCTTGGATTCGTTGTCAGTGCTAGTGCTGTTGAAGTCGACGAGTCGAAAGTCGAAGCCATCAAAGATTGGCCAACTCCAACCTCGGTATCACAAGTTCGTAGCTTCCATGGCTTAGCTAGCTTTTACCGAAGATTTGTTCGTGACTTTAGCATCGTGGCAGCTCCTTTAACCGAGCTGGTGAAGAAAGACCATCCATTTGTATGGGGAGAGTCCCAAGAAAGGGCTTTCTAAGAGTTGAAACGGAGGCTTTGCTCTGCCACGTTGTTGCAACTCCCTGACTTCGGCAAGGCATTCGAAGTCGAGTGTGATGCGTCCGGAGTTGGTATCGGAGGAGTGCTAATGCAAGAATCGAAGCCAATTGCTTACTTTAGCGAAAAGCTTAAGGGTGCAACTTTGAATTACTCAACGTATGACAAAGAATTGTATGCCCTCGTTCGAGCACTCGCCCATTGGTAGCATTATTTGTGGCCTCGAGAGTTTGTGATCAAAAGTGATCATGAGTCCTTGAAGCATCTCCGAGGACAGGAGAAGTTGAACCGAAGACATGCCAAATGGGTTGAATTCATTGAGTGCTTTCCCTATGTAATTCATTACAAAAAGGGTAAAGACAATGTTGTGGCCGATGCGCTATCAAGGAAATTTGCCTTAGCGACCACTCTCTCCTCTAAGCTCATGGGATTTGAAAGCATCAAGTTGATGTACGAAGACGATCCTAAACTGAAATGCGTTCGTGACGCCATCTTGAGTGGCCGAAGGGTTGAGAAATATCAATGGCATGATGGCTACCTCTTCAAGAATGGGAGGGTTTGTGAGCCAGTGTCATCGTGGAGAGAGCTCTTAGTTCGAGAAGCTCACTCCAGTGGACTGATGGGACACTTCGGTGTCGACAAAACTCTTGGTATCTTGACCGAGCAGTTCCATTGGCCCAAAATGCGACGAGATGTGGAAAAGCTTTGCAACGCTTGTCTCGTTTGCAAGAAAGCTAAATCGAAGTCCAACCCTCATGGTTTGTATACCCCATTGCCTGTGCCTGAGCGACCTTGGGTTGATATACCCATGGACTTCGTGCTAGGGTTACCGAGGTCGGGGGGAGGACATGATAGCATCTTCGTTGTGGTTGACCGTTTTTCAAAAATGGCTCACTTTATTCCTTGCAACAAGTGTGATGATGCACAACATGTAGCTACCTTGTTTGTTTCCAATGTGTTTAAATTGCATGGTGTGCCTCGTACTATTGTGACTGATCGAGACTCAAAGTTCTTGAGTCATTTTTGGAAGTGTATATGGGGTGCCCTCGGCACCAAGCTACTATTCTCGATGTCTCACCATCCTCAGACTGATGGACAGACTGAGGTAGTTAACCGAACCCTGGGATCTTTGCTTCGAGCAATGACCAAAGGCAAGGTTGGAAACTGGGCTGATTGTTTGCCCATAATGGAGTTTGCATACAATCGAACGGTGCATAGAATGATCAACATGACCCAGTTTGAATGTGTGTATGGTTTTAATCCATTTATTCCACTTGATTTAACCCCATTGCCTTGAGATTCTGTTCTTGATTTTGAAGGTACTCGACGAGCAGCTGCTTTGATCGAATTTCATGCAAAGGTGAAGAAGAACCTCGAGGAAGCTTATGCAAAAGTTGCCTTGAAGAAAAACAAGAGGCGCAAAAAGCTGGAATTAAAGAAGGGAGATTGGGTTTGGGTTCACTTCCGGAAGGAACGCTTCCCGAACCAAAGGAAAGGAAAGTTGGCTCCTCGAGGGGATGGTCCATTTCAAGTGTTGACCACGATCAACAACAATGCTTACGTGATCGACCTCCCTGGTGAGTATAACGTGTCCAACACCTTTAATGTTGCTGACTTAGTTCCCTGTGTTGTAGGTCAAACTTCGGAGGACGAGGAGGGCTCGATTTCGAGGACGAAATCTTCTCAAGAAGGGGAGGATGATGCAGCCCGAACACGTGCTGATCAAGTCAAGCCAAGCTGCTGCACGATGTTCACATTCACATAGCCTGGCCGAAGGAAAACAATTGCTCCAAAGCTGAGTGGCCGGGCTCAAGAACCGAATCCATTATCTTCAAAATCGAGCCCGAAGGCAAAGTGACTGAGGACAATGAGCTCGAAGACAAGTGAGCGTCCGAGGACAATAAGTTCGAGCAAGCAACCGAGCACCGAAGTCAAGGCTGCCGAACACAAACTCATATCAGCCCTGCGTGGCTTGTTTCTATTAGTCACTTGTGACTATTTACTATTCAGTCCTTAGCATAGCTGTTGCTCCCAACGCACACGCAAGTATACGCGGTCGACAAGTAATAAAGTGATAAGTAGAGTATCGTTCCCACGAGGACTATTCAGACTGAATTCTAGCAAATAATTTCCTAAGAACTATTCAGGGATCTTTTTCCAATGGTTGAGATTTTACTAACTAAATGCAGTAATTAAAACAAGTAATTAAGATCAAGTAACAGAGCAAATTCTAAGTTGTTATCAATAAAAGATGACGGTCCCGGGTCAGAGTTACGAACAATCCAGTTGAGTTTTCCAGTTGATTCTACTTCTTAATTTCCTAGATTGCTAACTAACAGGTTAATTGTACCCGTGAAAACCTTTCGATTCTTCACGGTCTATGCAGGCTACTCCAATCCCTATATGTCTATGGGTTGAATCACGTGCACGCATTAACGAATTCTGTAATGAGTTAAACTAGGCGAGCAAGTATATGTCTATCCTACTCACAAATTGGTTCCCCGATGCCCGGGTTAACAAACTAGTCCTATTCTTTCTTATTGCGTTAATAAATTCCCTCTTTCGAGTTCAATCTAAAAACCATGGATAGTGATCAATTATCAGGCCTCAATAATCAAACAATTATGATCAAGAAAGAATAAACAATCCATAATGGTAAATCAATATATAGAAATCAACTTTCAAACATCAACCTTCATGTATTTACTCTAACCCTAGAACAAACAAACTATAGAATTAAAGAGAAGAATAAGAGAAAGAGAGAAAGAACTTGTGTAGAACACATCTAGGGCTCCTCCCCTCTCCTCCAAAACTTGCTCCAAAGTCTCCACCCCCATCAAAAACTAAGTAAAAGAGTATTTATAGGATTTACAAACACCTAGTAATAAGTTAGACCCAATCCTAGATGAAATAGGAAGTAAAAATCCGCTCAGGGGCGCTATAACGGGCGCCCCGCGCCTCGTAAAGCGCTGACCAAGACAGAACCCGTCGAACTTCTTCCGCTTTTGGGACGTGGCGTGCAGCCAAACGCGCCAAAAGCTGGGCACTTTGGCTGGCGCGGCGCGCCCCTGGTAGCGCCAGGCCAAACTGCTTCGTTCCTTGCTCTTTTGCTAGCTCGTGTCGTGCCTTCGTGTGCTCGATCCAATCCTCAATCAAAATCCAATCTTTTCTTGTTCAATCATGCTCTTAAAAGCTCCAATTGCACTGCGTAACAACCTACATCCACACGACATAAAATTAGTGCAAAACCACATTCATAAACTATAAAACGAGCGAATAACAAGCTCAAACGTAAGGAAATATTAAGGAATTATAGGCATAAAATGCCAAACATCAATAGCCTATAAATACTCTATATTACTTCATTGTAAAGGACACAGATTATTGAGTATATGAAAACATAGCATGTGCTATTGTGAGTCTCCGATGGAGCCGTACTCCTACGTGGGCTTTTAAAGAACTTGTGTCAATCGGTGTTATTCGTTTGAACAATTTCTTCTTGATCATTCAATTTGCAAGAAGCGGGTCTTTCTTGAAGATTGTTGCATAGTATAGGTGACTCTTGATTTCCCTTCAATCGAGCTTTGAGACAGTTTCCTCACTGTTTTTTTGAATCGAAGCAAGATTTGTCTTGCTTCTATCTTTACTTTCTTGTCATTTATCTTCCGCGTTCGTGTTTAGCATTGCCTTCGGGGTTGCTTGCACCATCTTGGTATCAGAGCAAGGTTTGAGTTTGTTCTTACAACGTCAAATCCTGTTCACTTAAATCGTGCTTGTGTCTTCAGTTTCAGCTTTCTTCCATGTGTTTGATTGTTGTTGCTGAGCGTTTATTAAAAAAAAATAAAAAAAAATAAAGTTGAAAACAAAAATTCAAAAATTATGTTTGATTGTTGGTTGTTTAGATTAAACAACCATTGATTCTTGTTCACCATTGTTTCCTGATTCCAACAAGTACCCGACGTACTGATTTCATGACTAGGGTTTCTTGGTGAAATTTTGGACTGTTTTGAGCTTTAATGGTGACTGGAACTCGAACCCCATCCTGTTTGGTTGAAACCTGATGAAGATTGGTGGTTCTTGAGTGATTTGGGTTTGTTTGGTGCTTGAAAAATTGAAGTTCTGAGTTTGAATTCGTTGTCCGTACGCCGAAAAATTGTTACCAAAATCATAACAGTGTACGACACGAACGAACTGGTTCTTAGCTCGAAGAACTTGAACTGAATTTCCTCCGTCGTTGTTGGAACCGGAGTTGAAGAAACAACCCAGATCTTGTTAAATTCGTGGTCAGCGAACCGAAGCTGTTTAATCCGTACGCCGGAGCAAAGCTTCACTGTTCCATTGAAGAAGAAAGGGGTAAAGTGTAAACATCAAAACCCAAGGTGAAAATTTGTCGGATGAGAAAAGGAAAATGGATAAGGTAAAACCCTATCCGTACCAAGGAGGGACCACTCTTGTACGGACAAGAGTTGGTGTGTTTGAATAGATTCCAAAAGGGAATCAAAGGGTAGATTCTCCTAGGTTTTCACTTTCTTCTGTCCGAAAATTTTAGTTAGTGGATCTTTTGAGTAATTGTCTTACTCGAGGTCGTACTAACTCATTTGAGCTGATTGGAACTCGTGCGTGGGTGACCGAAGTCCAACTTCGTAGAAACATTCTTTTGACATCCCGAAGCGCAAGAGTAAATAGTTGTCCGTTCCATCGAGTCAAATCAACTCACTCTTCCCGAAATAAGACATCGTAGATTGTCAAATTCGAAGGAATTGAGAGAGATTGATCAACCGAGGAAGCCATTGGCTACAAGTTATTTAGTGACCAAAACCGAACCCATAAATTGAGTGGACCTGAGTGCCACCCATCAAAGGTGAGGGAGTCTATGAGGTGATTTCTAACCTTAACATTTGTTTGGTCTTTGATTTGTGCAGGTACCATGGCTGGGAATGGAGGCGATGGCAAAGGCATTGAGAAGCCCGAAGTGTCGTTAGCCAATCTCATGGCTGCGATACAACGCGTCAGTGCCGAAGTAAGAGGAGTGACTGCTCGAGTAACTCAACTCGAGCAAGGAAGCACGTTCGTGGCCATGAATGGGTCCGGCGCTGGAACTAGCCATTCCACTCCGATGAAACCTGAGCTGTATGCTGAGCTTGTTCGACAACATGAGTTGGCAAGTGAAGCAATTCGAAGAGAACTCAATTTGGGCAATCCCCAAGCTGACTGTCAAAACATGGGCATTCCCCGAGGAGAAAAGATACCACTTCCAAAGGCCCGAAGAGATCTTGGAGCCGTTGCCGAAGAGGTTGATGAAGAGGAATTTCCCGAGAACGAATATGAGCATGAACCGCCATTCGCTCAACAAAGGCAAGCTCACCGAGGTCGTGGAAATTTCCGAGGTCGAGGCCGAGGCGCAAATGTTGAAAGAAATATTGAGTGTGAGGCTGATGATCGTGATGATGAATATCCCGAACAGGTTCGTGGTGTTCGAGACTCAAACTTGAACAGTGTCAAGATCACTATTCCACCCTTTAAAGGAACTAGTGATCCAGATTAATATCTTGAATGGAAGCTTAAGATGGAGCGCATCTTTGAAACCAATGAGATGACCGATGAGAGAAAAGCTGCCCATGCCATTACTTCGTTCGAAGCTTATGCGTCAACATGGTGGGAATCTGACAAGAGGCATAGAAGGAGAAATGACTATCCAGTAGTTAATACTTGGCCATAGTTTATGAGAGCAATGGATGCTAAGTATTTGAGTGCCAAGTACAGGCAAACTCAAATGCAAAAACTCTATGAGCTAAAGCAAGGGTCTAAGTCAGTTTAAGAGTACCATGATGAGTTCGAAAAGGTTTGATTGAATCTTGATCTGTTAGAGGATGAACAACAAGCCATTATCCGATTCAAAAATGGCTTGGCTCGGGATGTGTCATCTCAATTGAGGCTCCACGTGTATCACACGTTGGAAAATCTATTCGATGCTGCCACCGAGGCTGAAAAATTGGTGAAGGACGATAAGGCAAACTGGTATCGAGGAGTCACTACTTCTACTCCTTTGAACCGAGGTAAAGAATGGAAGAGTCAAAACCAAACAAGTGCCAACACTGTTCGAGATTCGAAGAGACCCTTCGAGAGGGGTGTGACCGTGAACCAACAAAGAGAAGTTGGAGGTAAGGCTCAACTTAATTCTCCTAGTGCTTGAAATAATCAGTGCCACAAATGCAAGGGTTATGGTCACATGGCAAAAGAGTGTCCAACTCGCAAAGTTATGCTTCTGCTCGAAGATGGAACCGTCCATGAGCAAGCGAGTGACACCGAGGAGGATTTCATCGAGGAGATTGACCGAGCTGAAGGTGATGATGATCGTGAAGCTACCGAAGCTGATCATCCGGAAATGTTTCTTGTGGTTCGAAGGAAATTGAGCTGCATGACTCTTGAAGAAGAGGACAACCAAAGAGAAAACCTCTTTCATGCCCGATGTCGAATGAGGGGAAAGGTGTGTTCGATGATCATTGATTCTGGTAGTTGTGCAAATATGGTGAGCCAAACTTTGGTTTCACAAATGGGACTAACTACTTTGAAGCATCCCCACCCTTACAAATTACAATGGCTGAATGAGTGTGGAGAATTGAGAGTTATCAAACAGGTGTGGATCAAGTTTAGAATTGACGAGTATCATGATGAAATGATATTCGATGTGGTGTCGATGCATGTCATTTGCTATTGGGCCGGCCATGGCAATATGACCGAATAACTGTTCACAATGGCAGATCCAACACTTACACTGTAAAGCTCGATGGGAAGAGTTTCATACTCAAACCCTTGTCTCCAAAACAAGTCACCGAGGACTATAAATGGATGAAAGAATTGAAAGAAGTGGCCAACGCTAAGCTTCCGATGGGAGCAAAATTGGGGCCCGAAGAGACAAACTCACTGCCCAAAGTAAAAGGAATCTGTGCGATCATGCAACCAGGTAAGTTTCTACGAGGCAATGACAACGGTCATATGATGATTTGCCTCGTGCACAAGGGTATCTTTCTAAACTCTAATGATGATTTTCCTAATGATAACCCTTTGCCTAGTGCTGTACAAAGTGTTTTACAGGACTTCGGAGACATGTTCCCTGAAGAAATGCCTGGTGGATTACCTCCGTTGAGAGGAATCGAGCACCAAATTGACTTCGTAACGAGGTCACAAATCCCCAACAAACCTGCATACCGGTGTAATCCCGAAGACACCAAAGAGCTCCAACGGCAGGTTGATGAGTTGCTGAACAAGGGCCTTATTCGAGAGAGCTTGAGTCCTTGCGTCGTTCCTGTTATACTTGTCCCAAAGAAAGATGGAACATGGCGAATGTATGTTGATTGCCGAGCAGTCAACAAAATAACGGTAAAGTGTCGTCATGCTATTCCTCGATTAGATGAAATGCTAGATGAGTTAAGTGGTTCTTCGTGCTTTACGAAGAAAGACCTCAGGTCCGGTTACCACCAAATCCGAATGAAACCCGGAGACGAGTGGAAAGCCGCATTCAAGACCAAGTTCGGTCTCTATGAATGGTTGGTGATGCCTTTTGGCCTATCCAATGCACCGAGCACATTCATGCGACTGATGAACCATGTGCTCAAACCGTTCATAAATAAGTTTGTTGTCATTCACTTCGATGACATACTTGTTTATAGTAAATCTGTGGATGAACATGTTGAACACCTAAGGCTGGTGCTTGATAAGCTAAGAGAAGAGAAGTTATATGCTAACTTCAAGAAATGTGCCTTTTGTGTCGAGCGTGTAGTCTTTCTTGGATTCGTTGTCAGTGCTAGTGGTGTTGAAGTCGACGAGTCGAAAGTCGAAGCCATCAAAGATTGGCAAACTCCAACCTTGGTATCACAAGTTCGTAGCTTCCATGGCTTAGCTAGCTTTTACCAAAGGTTTGTTCGTGACTTTAGCACCGTGGCAGCTCCTTTAACCGAGCTGGTGAAGAAAGACCATCCATTTGTGTGGGGAGAGCCCCAAGAAAGGGCATTCCAAGAGTTGAAACGGAGGCTTTGCTCTGCCCCGTTGTTGCAACTCCCTGACTTCGGCAAGGCATTCGAAGTCAAGTGTGATCCGTTCGGAGTTGGGATCGTTGGAGTGCTAATGAAAGAATCGAAAAGCTTAAGGGTGCAACTTTGAATTACTCAACGTATGACAAAGAATTGTATGCCCTCGTTCGAGCACTCGCCCATTGGCAGCATTATTTGTGGCCACGAGAGTTTGGGATCAAAAGTGATCATGAGTCCTTGA
The DNA here is from genome assembly GCA_029990175.1 of Petunia secreta. Lineage (NCBI taxonomy): Eukaryota > Viridiplantae > Streptophyta > Magnoliopsida > Solanales > Solanaceae > Petunia > Petunia secreta. The sequence continues at coordinate 23,201,400 of JARKIP010000022.1, read as the reverse complement.
AGCATCTCCGAGGACAGGAGAAGTTGAACCGAAGACATGCCAAATGGGTTGAATTCATTGAGAGCTTTCCCTATGTAATTCATTACAAAAAGGGTAAAGACAATGTTGTGGCCGATGCGCTATCAAAGAAATTTTCCTTAGCGACCCCTCTCGCCTCTAGGCTCATGGGATTTGAAAGCATCACGTTGATGTATGAAGACGATCCCAAACTGAAATGCGTTCGTGACGCCATCTTGAGTGACCGAAGGGTTGAGAAATATCAATGGCATGATGGCTACCTCTTCAAGAATGGGAGGGTTTGTGTGCCAGTGTCATCGTGGAGAGAGCTCTTAGTTCGAGAAGCTCACTCCGGTGGACTGATGGGACACTTCGGTGTCGACAAAACTCTTGGTATCTTGACCGAGCAGTTCCATTGACCCAAAATGCGATGAGATGTGCAAAAGCTTTGCAACGCTTGTCTCGTTTGCAAGAAAGCTAAATCGAAGTCCAACCCTCATGTTTTGTATACTCCATTGCCTGTGCCTGATCGACCTTGAGTTGATATATCCATGGACTTTGTGCTAGGGTTACCGAGGTCGGGGGGAGGACATGATAGCATCTTCGTTGTGGTTGACCGTTTTTAAAAAATGGCTTACTTTATTCCTTGCAAAAAGTGTGATGATGCACAACATGTAGCTACCTTGTTTGTTTCCAATGTGTTGAAATTGCATGGTGTGCCTCGTACTATTGTAAGTGATCGAGACTCAAAGTTCTTGAGTCATTTTTGGAAGTGTTTATGGGGTGCCCTCGGCACCAATCTACTATTCTCGACGTCTCACCATCCTCAGACTGATGGACAGACCGAGTTTGCATACAATCGAACGGTGCATAGAATTATCAACATGACCCCGTTTGAATGTGTGTATGGTTTTAGTCCTTTGATTCCACTTTATTTAACCCCATTGCCTAGAGATTCTGTTCTTGATTTTGAAGGTACTCGACGAGCAGCTGCTTTGATCGAATTTCATGCAAAGGTAAAGAAGAACCTCGAGGAAGCTTATGCAAAAGTTGTCTTGAAGAAAAACAAGGGGCGCAAAAAGCTGGAATTAAAGAAGGGAGATTGGGTTTGGGTTCACTTCCGAAAGGAACGCTTCCCGAACCAAAGGAAAGGAAAGTTGGCTCCTCGAGGGGATGGTCCATTTCAAGTGCTGACCAAGATCACCAACAATGCTTACGTGATCGACCTCCCTGGTGAGTATAACGTGTCCAACACCTTTAATGTTGCTGACTTAGTTCCCTGTGTTGTAGGTCAAACTTCGGAGGACGAGGATGGCTCGATTTTGAGGACGAAATCTTCTCAAGAAGGGGAGGATGATGCAGCCCGAACACGTGCTGATCAAGTGTTCGATCCACCGAGGAGACCGATGACACGAAATCAAGCCAAGCTGCTGCACGATGTTAACATTCACCTAGCCTGGCCGAAGGAAAACAATTGCTCCGAAGCTGAGTGGCCGGGCTCAAGAACCGAAGGCATTATCTTCAGATTCAAGCCCGAAGGAAAAGTGACCGAGGACAATGAGCTCGAAGACAAGTGAGCGTCCGAGGACAATGAGTTCGAGCAAGCAACTGAGCACCGAAGTCAAGGCTGCCGAACCTAAACTCATCTCAGCCCTGCGTGGCTTGTTTCTATTAGTCACTTGTGACTATTTACTATTCAGTCCTTAGCATAGCCTATAAATACTCTATTTTACTTCATTGTAAAGGACACAGATTATTGAGCATATGAAAACATAGCAAGTGCTATTGTGAGTCTCCGATAGAACTGTACCCCGACGTGGGCTTTTAAAGAACTTGTGTCAATCGGTGTTATTCGTTTGAATAATTTCTTCTTGATCATTCAATTTGCAAGAAGCGGGTCTTTCTTGAGGATTGTTGCATAGTATAGGTGCGTCTTGATTTCCCTTCAATCGAGCTTTGAGACAGGTTCCTCACTGTTCTTTTGAATCGAAGCAAGATTTGTCTTGCTTCTATCGTTACTTTCTTTTCATTTATCTTCCGCGTTCGTGTTTAGCATTCCCTTCGGGGTTGCTTGCACCACCTTTGTTGCTCAACTGAAGATTTGCTACCTTCTTTCAGAATGATTTTACAGGTGCACACTCCCGGATCAATACTTGTAATGTCGGCTGGAGTCCACCCAATAGCCCGAATTCTCTTTCTCACAACTTACAAGAGCTTATCTTCTTGAGATTGGTTCAAATGGGATTAAATAATTATGGGGAGAGTGGAGTTAGGACCAAGGTAGGCATATCTCAAGTGACTTGGTAAACTTTGAGTTCAAGAGTGGGGGGGTTCTTCAATGGAGGGTTTGATTGGTGGCACTTTTCTGTTTTCAAGATGAAGAGAAAGTTTCTTTGGAGAATAGGGCTTAGTACCAAATCCCTCCAATGTAAGACACATTGCTTGAAAATTTCTTCATCATCAACATCCATGTGCATCAAATTCCCTTGGTAAGCTTTCCTTTTCAACCAATGAATCCACGACTATATCAACATAAGAACATGATGCATCTGCAATCGATTGCCTCATTGACTTGAAAATATGAAACATCACCATCTCACCATTCAATCTAAATGTTAACTCCCCCTTATCCACATCACACAATTCTCTTCCCGTGGCCAAACGTGGTCTCTGAAGAATAATTGGCATGTCATAATCAACGACACAATCCAAGATAACAAAATCCTCTAGGAAGATAAAATGATCTACCTTCATAAACACATTGTCAACCACCCCAATTGGCCTTTTCATAGAACGATTGGCCATTTGAAAATTTATTGAGGTCGGTCTTGGTTTTTTTCCATCGAATGTCTTGTAAACAGTATAGGGCATAAGACTGATGCTTGTCCCCAAATCACATAATGCTTTCTAAAAGTTTCTTCCCCCAATAGTACACGGTATAGTGAATGCACCGGCATCTTCCATCTTCATGGGTATCACATGAGACATAATTTCACTACATTGATGAGTGACCCTGATGGTTTTCAAACTCCGAGAACCTCTTTTTTTCACCAAATCTTTCATAAACTTTGCCACATCCGGCATTTTCCCTAAAGCATCAACTAAAGGTAAGTTGATAGAAGTGGAAGCAATCTTCTCCCAAATCTTCTTGGCATGATCGTCTCTCTCCCTTTACTGGTACCATTCCACTTATGAGTGTTGCCCTATTGATTGTAAGGCTTCCATTGGCCTTGAGCTTGATAGCCTTGTTGATTATATGGAGGTCTTTGGCCTTGATAAGCATTAACATAATTGGCTTCCTCATCTTACTCTTGACCACCTTCAGTTTCATTTGCCCTTCTTGTCCATGAGGCACAACCCCTATAGGAACATAGCCTGGTGGGGCATAACCCCATACGATAGGGTTGATATGAATAATTGGCATCATGGTGAACTTCTTTAGGAGGAATATCAATGGTATTCACTTTCTTTGCTAGCTCGTAGGTTGTTTCAATTTGTTTTTCGCAAGCAATTCAACCATTGTAACAAGTTGAGCCATTCTTTCTTCTTGAGATTCAATTATTTTTCCATCATGTCATTGTTGGCATCACATGTACCCGGCCTCCTTATTCTTGATCTTCATGCTCTTGATTGCTTTGTGACCTTGTTGATGAGGTCGGTTGCTTGTTGAAAAGTACCCTCCATTAAGCCTCATGATTTAGGGTTCTTTGATTGTTGTCATCAAGACCTCTATAGAAAGTCTCCAATAGAACTCTATCCAAAAAACGATGACTGAGGCAAGAATAAATGAACTTGAGAATCTATCTCATGCTTTATCCAATGGCTCACCCACTTATTGTTAGAAATAGTAGATATCATCTCTCAAGTCCACAAATTTACCCGGTGGGAAGCAGTCATCTAGAAAAACCTTCACCAACTCATCCCCAAGCAATCTATCCAACTAAGCTCTAACTTTCCTTTTTAGTGAAAAAGGGAAAAACCTAAGGCAAAAAGCGTCATCGGCCACACCGACATGCTTGTTAAGAGTGCATATTTCAAGAAAAGTTTGGAGGTGTTTATTAGGATTCTCCTCTTCTTCTCCTCCAAACAACCCTCCATTGTCAAGTGAATTCATAGCGGCCGATGGCATTTGAAAGTTAGACGTGGGTCTAATGGGTGGAGGCACAATGACTCCACAAAAGCCATCTTCATTAGCTTGCTCCCTTCTTGCATTTCTTCTAGCCCTCAGACCTCCTTGAGCTTCAGTATTCGGTTGTGCTCCATCTACTTGCTCTCCATCAAGTATTTCAGTATTGTCTTCCTCTTCATTTTCATTGACCAGTTGAGGAAGAGGTGGTGGGTCATCTCCTTGGGGGTTACCTCCATCTCCCACTTGGTTAGGTGGATTTGCTATCCTTGGCGGCATTTTCAATCAACACCTACAAAGTCAAATAAAACCAAAAGCGAAAGGTGCTTAGATTAAGCTAACTGACAACAAGAACTTAAACTAATTCAACTAAATTGTCTGCCAATGTCCCCAGCAATGGTGCCAAATTGTGACATGCTCCGGTTAAGGATGAGGGCTCACAACTACCCTAGTCAATTGTAGGGATCGAACAAAGGGACTAGCATGAGACTTAAAATAGTCGAATTTGCTAGAGTTTTATGAGTTTAGTAAGTTAATCCTAAAATTGAAGTATAATTGAAACTATTTTAAAATAAGGGTAATATCAAGGTAAAATTAACAATATGAGAAAACAGTAGGATATAACTCCCCCCTAGCCCTCTAACCAAGTGGATATAGTTCAAAGCTTCTTCACACCAGGGTCACCAAATATACCTTGCTCGAATTTACTCAACTCAGCCCTCCCAAGTGAGAGTCGAGACTGCCAACCCTTGCCCTCTCGTTGCTAAGAGTTGATGCATTAAGCACTAGTAACTAGTCCCAAGTAAGGCATAACCCGAGCTAAATACAATACACTTACCCCTGGTACCCCATTACTACACTTCCCATTCCTAGATTTACCTTCTCGGTGTAAATCTAGTACCTGTTAGGCTCAACTTGATTTGTACACCTCAAGTTATTGTAACGTAATCAAAAGTAGTGAAATGGGGTATTCCTAGGTGCTTAGAAGCTTATTATGCTATACCTATTCGATTATTGGACTAGGATTTCGTTAGCACCCTACTGGATGATTTAGCTACTCATACTAAGTAATGGTTCAAGACTTGATAGTAATGAAATGTGCATTGAAATAGTAAAGTAGTAATGATTCTTACACACAATGATGTTGTTCTTCACAATATAAGAAAGCTTGACTAACGGTTAATGGTGTTTTAGCCTTATCTTTCCTCCCAAGTTATGTAAAGTGTAAGATGTTCTCAAAACCTTAATTCTAGCTATATATAGTATTTGCTAAAATTAGTTACAGAAACGCAATTCTAAGGTTGGGCTGGGGACCTTTTGCCAAAGAGTTGAGTTCCGGTTCTGAATTAATAGAAGGCCTAGAGCCTCTTTGGACATGGGCTGGCGCCCTTTTCTAGGTTTGTATGAGGAGAGGCTTGCCACAATTGTGTGACCGCCTTTTCTTGGCACAACATAGCAACATGTGGTCGCATTTTCTTCACAGCAGCGTTTCCTTGCAAAGTGTAATGGGCGCCCGCCCTTTAGCATGGGCGGTTGCATCTTCACAAGTCTACAAGTTCTTCAATTCCCTTGCAAAAGAGTTGAGGCCTTTTCGGTTTCCCATTTTGTGACTCAGCAAGTATGCACCTCCAGACAAGTGGCGGTTGCCCCTTACATGGGTGGTCGCCTCTTCAATGTTCCTGCAGTTTCTTGACTTTGATCACTTTTATTGGGTAATCATGCTCTATTTGTTTCTTACTTTCCTTCTGGGGTTTAACACCTGAAACAAAGCAAAATGCATCAATCTTTCCTATAGATTGGTCACTTTTGGATTCAAAGACAAAAGGTTAAGCGAGTTAGAGTAAGCAAAATGCTCACGCATCAAATACGATATCACTTATCAGTCTCGAACAGCCATAAAGTCTCAAGTGTTGGCGGACTTCATGGCTGATTTTAGCACTAAGATTGTCCCTAAGGCTGAGAAGGAGAAATTAATGAATAAAGAGCCAACTTCTGGGGCTTAGACACTCTATACGGATGGAGCTCCTAATTCAAGGGGCTCGGGGCTCAGAATAGTTTTGGTAGCTCCCACGGGGGAAAAAATGAGGAACTCAATCAGGTTTAAGAAAGTGACCAACAATGAGGCGGAGTACGAGGCCGTCATAGCAGGATTGGAGCTGGCTTAGGAAATGGGAGTAGAAAGGGTCGAGTTGAGAAGTGGTTCACAACTGGTGGTGAATCAGGTATTCGAGGACTATTCGGATCGAGAGCCCAGATGCAGCAATTCTTAGCTCGAGCTCAACAAATTTTGGCTAAATTTCAGGAATGGAGAATTAAATAGATCCCCCGAGAAGAGAACACTGAGGCCGACGCCTTAGCTAATTTAGGCTCTACCGTCAAAGAAGAACACTCGGGCACTAATTTAATTGTTAGGCTCCTCTTATCTGCTGTGGAAAGGATTAAGTTAGAAGTTAATTCAATAAGTAATACTTGGAATTGATGTACCAAGTTTATCTCTTACATGCACTCGGGGGCTCTTCCGAAAAATAAGAAAGAAGCCAAAAAGCTTAGGACACAAGCGGCTTCCTATTCGATGATTCTGGGGCAGTTGTACAAGAAGATGTATTGCGGCCCGATGGCCAAATGTTTAGGTCTGGGGAAGATTGAGTACGTGACGAGAGAAGTGCACGAGGGTGAGTGTTGCAATCACTCGGGAGGAAAAGCTCTAGTGTACAAACTGCTTCGGGCAGGCTATTATTAGCCGGATATCAACACATACGCTAAGGCCTTCATGAAAAGATATAACAAGTGCCAGCGACACGCTCGTATGATTCAACGACAGGTCGAGCCTCTACATTCGGTCGTGTCTCCATGGCCTTTTATTAAGTGGGGGATGGACATAATTGGACCACTTCAACAAGCTAAAGGCATTGTTTGTTTATCCTAGTACTGACTTATTACTTCACCAAAAGGGTAGAAGTAGGGTCTTTTGCTCAAGTTAGATAGAAAAAGGTAATTAGTTTCATTTGGAAGAACATCATTTGCCGGTTCGGTGTCCCAAAAGAGATCACGACAATAGCCCTCAATTTATCGGCTCGAATGTCACAATGTTTCTCAATAAGTGGGGCATAAAGAAGATTGTGTGAACCCCATAACATCCAAGTGAAAATGGTCAAGCTGAACCTTTGAATAGGGTGATTATTCAGAAAATCAAGAAAAGGCTTGATGAAGCAAAAGGCTTGTGGCCCGATGAGTTTCCTGGGTTGATGTGGGCAACGCGAACTACTGAAAAGAATAGCACCGGTGAAACCCCATTTCTCTCTCTTCTATGGGATAGATTCATTGATCTCTGTGGAACTTGGTAAGTCCAGTCTACAGTATGCTCATACTACCGAAGAATCAAATCAGCAAGCAATGCACTGGAGTTAGACTTGCTTGATGGACAAAGGGAACGGCTCAAAAGAGGCAAATCGAGGCCTATCTTAATAGGAAGGCTAAATTTAGAGACTTCAAAGTTTGAGACTATTTGTTGAAGGCCTGGAACTAATCTACCAAAGAAAAGAATGCTGGCAAGCTGGCTGTAAATTGGGAAGGACCCTATCAGGTACAAGCAATTATTGGCAAAGGATCATATAAGCTGGAAGATTTGAAAGGCGAACCAGAACCCTCGAATTGGAATGTTTCCAATTTGAAGCGGTATTATTTCTGACATCGAGGTACGTTACCGTCTGTCAACAAATTTTCACCTACGGTAATGACTTGTAAACGCTTCAATCATTAGGCCGAAGAATTCTAACTGACCATCCATTTTTCTTTGCTTAGCTGTTTCACGAAGTGAAAGGGAACAAAATACAGTGCTCGGGTCCTCATCAATCTGCACCCTAACACTGGGGATGTAAGGAATGGTATGCAGTCAAGTCTGACTCAAAACCTCTTGTATCGGGGACTACAAATTAACCCGAAGACTAGCTATCTACGCACTGGGGACTATCGCCCAAAGAGTAGCTTAGTGTTTTGTATTATTTGACCAGTAGCGGCTGCTTTTTAGAATTTTCCCAAGTCTAGCCTCGACTAGGTTCATGTAACGCATGTTATGGCTTATTATTGTCAATGAAATGGATTCTACCCAACATCTCTTTGTTTCAATATCTAACTCCCAAAGTTATATTATCCAATTGAGATTATCTTTTTATGCCACAGCTCAGGAATGAGACGTTGTTCTAAGCTAGCATCGATTTGTCATAAATTTTATTTAAGTCTTGCAAGCAAAAATTATTCTAAGTGACTTGCCGTGCTTTTAAGCAAAGTACATACTAATAATTTGAAGGAAAAGTAAAACATCATTGAAATAAGCTTGAAGGCTTCAAAAAGTTTTTAATACATTCAAGCCTAAAGGCCATAAAAAAAATAAAAGGAAGAAGATAAACAACTAAGCATCGGGGTCATCCTCACCCTCGGAGGTCCCATCATCGTTGTCTTCTTCTTCATCATCCTCGGCCTCATCATCGCCTGAGCCTTTACTTGAATGAAGTTCGTCGATGATCACTTGGGCCTGGGCCACGTCATTCTTGGCTTTGACGATCTCATCATCCATGTCTATCTCCCCAGCTTTGCACTGCTCGAGGTATTTCAGTCAGGTTTGGATGATGGCCCAACTTTTGTCTAGCTCAGCCCTCGTGGCCCTTACCTTGAGCTTAGCCTTCAAAGCATCTTCCTTGCTCCGCAAGCGCTCAACTTCAACCTTGAGGGTAGGAATCTTCTCTGCTTGACTATCCAACTCTTTTATTACCAGAACATGCTAGGTTAACTTGGTATGATGCTCACAAGCAGTCTCGGCAAATTTGGAATTGGCACGATCCAGCTCGCCGTGAAGCCTTTCAACCTCGGCAGTCAACTTCGAGCTCTCATCCCTATGGCTCTCACTTAGGGCTTGTATTTTTGCCTCGGAGGCGACAACAGCCTCACGAAGATCAGATCTAGACTTCGCCAAATGAGCTTGCAACTTAGAAATTTGGGTCTTGTACCCGCCTTTTGGTGGTCCCAAGCATCGCCGATTTGCATCCCAATCACCCTGAACCTGCATCGTCTTAATCGAAAAACAATAGGCACTGCAAAAGTTTTGGCAACGGATCAGAACATGAATGCTAATTGTAGAGGGAAACTACGAGTGTCGGAACTTACCCGAGCAGCACTAGCGGTAGAGCCAGCCATCATCGATGCCTGGTTCACATGCTTGACAAAATCTTCTTCTTTTGGCCCGAGAAGCTGAGCAAGACTCAAAGCAAAATCGATCGAGCCATCAAAGCGGCATATATCAGAAGGGATTTCAACCCTCCTCATATCCCTCTTAGAAGCAGAGGCACTAGGAGGCTCGGACTTGGCTCGAGGGGCAGTTGCAGTCACCCCTTCTCCAGACGAGGGGAATGTTGGTTCGACCTCACTAACCTTAGCCTTACCTTTGGCTTTTTCAGCCGCATTGTCAGAACCCTCGAGGTCAACCACTTCTACATTTTTGGGGACCTCGGACCCCTCTTCATCGGCTTGATCTCTCAACTTGAGCTGGGATTCGGTAATAGGCTTGTTATTTATCGCCTCAGGATGTGGGCGTACTTCTCAAGTTGAATTCTCTGAGGCCCCTCTTTTCCTCTTTGAATCTACAAAGGGATAAGTTGGAGGCTTATAAGTGAGAGGAATATGTTGTGATAGAAGTGAAACGATCAATAAGTATGTTGTCGTCACCTTTGGAAGAGGGTCCTTGGCCAGATGAGCCCTTCGAAGATTTGGATTTTGGGATAGTGCCAGCTAAGCTTGTAATCTTGGCCAGGCTAGCACTAGCATCAAGAATTTCCTTTTGTTTCTTCTTTCCCTTTTTGCTCTTCTTTTCCTTAGGCTTGGTGTTAGCGGCCTTGTTGGGAAAACCTGCAAAAGAGAAGGAAAAATATGCGGAAAGGAGACCTCGAGCGACCCCCAAAAGATATTAAAATTATGACAAACTACTCACTGTGTCTCTGGCATGCCCATTTGTTTTTTGCCTCAGTGGCTATGCTCATCCAAGTTCTCTCAGGCCGAGTTCGAGCTTTGATCACCACTCGAACCCAATCAATTAAGTCGACTGAGGGTTCGACTGGAACTTTGTTTGCTTCAAAAGTCAGAGAATGAGATGAAATTTAAGCTCGAGCTTAGAGTTGAAAGATAGATAAATTATGCAAAGGACCACTTACACTTGTCCTTCCACACCTTGGGGAACACAGGCTCGGAAAACAGCTGGTTGTTGGTAAGAGAATGTTGCGGTCGAACCAGCCTCGATCTCCTATGGCTTCACTCTTTATAAGCAAGGAATACCTGCCTCGAGGATTCAAAACCACAACCCCACCTTTATGGAAGGAACAGTAAAAGAGAGAGATCAAATGCTGAAAAGTGAAAGGCACCCTAGCCTTTCGACTTAACCAGTTGTTACTCCCAAACGCACACGCAAGTATACGTGGTCGGCAAGTAATAAAGTAGTGAGTCGAGTATCATTCTCACGAGGACTAGTGTTAATGACTATATTCTAGCAAACAATTTCCTAAAAACTATTCAAGGATCTTTTTCAAATGATGGTTGAGATTTTTACTAACTAAATGAAATAATTAAAAGCAAGTAACTGAAATCAAGTAATAGAACAAATTATAGGTTGTTATCAATACGAGAGAAACGGTCCAGGGTCAGAGCTACGAACAATCCAGTTGAGTTTTCCAGTTGATTCTACTTCTTGATTTCCTAAATTGCTAACTAACAGGTTAATTATATTCGTGAAAACCTGTCGATTCTTCACGAGTCTATGCAAGCTACTCTAACGCCTATATGTCTATGGAATTAAATCACATGCATGTATTAAAGAACTCTGTATTTAGCTAAGCAAGGCGATAGGTATATGTCTATCCTACCCGCAAATCGATTCCCTGATGCCCAGGTTCACAATCAAGCCCTATTATTTCTTATTTGCGCTCACAAGTTCCCTCTATTGATTTCAACTTGTAAACCGTAGATAGTGCTCCATTATCGGGCCCTGATAACCAAAAAGTTAGGCTCAAGAAAGAATAAACAATCCGTAATGGTAAATTAATAGGAAGAAATCAACTTTCAAACATCAACCTTCATGTATTTGCTCTAACCCTAGAACGATATGTTTAGCTACTCATATTCATAATAACACAAGAATTCATGGAAGAAAGATTAAATATTGTAATAGATGAAGTAAAGGAATTAAACCCTTGATTCAATATGTAAGAACTCCAAAACTTGCTCCAGAAATTCAACCCTCTACTAAAAATGACATTAATGACGATTTATAGTGTTTACAAAGTCTTGCCATAAGTTAATCCAAAGCCTAAACTAAGTTGGAAAAGTTGGGGTCGCAGAACTAAAAGCCACAGGGAAAGCCTCGCGTGTCTCATGGCTTCTGAGAGTCGTGTGCCACAGCTCATGCGTCACATGGCTTGTGCCTTTTGGAAGTCTGAAGGTGCAGGCCATGCGACGCATGGCTTATGGCTTTTGCAAGCCTCAAGCTATGAAAAATCCGTAGCTTGCTCCATAGCTTTCCGTCTAATGCCATATCCCACAATTAGCTACGTTCATCAATTCTTGCTCGACTTTATCCATCTTCGATAAAGCTACAAATCATTTGGTGTCCATTTGCACTCGTATTCATCCAAATCATTCATAAAATCACAAACACAATAAGTGAGCACAACAATCACAATTATTTCGTGCAATGGGCGAATAACATATCAAAATGTGCGGAAATATTAAGGTAAATTAGGCAAATATTTCCAAACATCACCACCCCACACTTAGACCTTTGCTCGCCCTCGAGCAATCACCAAAAACAACTTCCCAACTAAACCAACACTTGATAGAACAGGTCTACCTATGGTTATGGTTGATACCGACCATTAAACAAGAGCATAAATACATACCATGTGACCCACAACATGCCAAAAATTCACCAAGTTTTAAAACACTAGAACAACCAACCCAAGACATCTCAATCTCAAAAACCGACTCAATAAAACCAAGCTTTCACAAAATCACACTCATTCACTCAACCAAGAAGTCAATAACTTCACCTATCTCGCGCAAACCATGTGCCCTCACCAAAAATCAAGAGAGCGTCCCAAATATTACACAAAGAATAAATTTTAAGAATAAATGAGGGACATAATATAGAAAGAATTCACTCGCTCTCAATAGAAATTCACGTGCCACACACAACGTACCATAGGCTTGCCCATAGTGTAGGACTCCACTAATGTAAGCTCACCCAAATCGGGATTAACTAGGACTTTACGGGTTGTAATGTAGGCTAAAGAACGGGTAGGATAAATATGGATAAATAGTGACTACCTTCCTAAGCACTTTAATACTTCACTTTAATTGTTTTTTTTATTTTCACCATTCTTCTCAAAACCAACCACGCAACCACCCAAACATACACAAGCAATTCCCTCTCAATTTAAGCGAATCGCAACTTTACTTTTGCACAACACTTGCAAGGATTGAGATTTTTTTTCTTTCTTTTGTTTTCTTTGTTTTTCTCTTTTTCATTTCATTTTCTTCTTCTCAATATTTTTCTCAGCCTTGCCAATGATTCTTTTTTTTTTCAAAATGCACCATATTGTTTTCTTTCATCGGTTCCACTCAAAAGTCACCCAATCATCGAACCACAACTCCACAAACAATCAAATATTTTTCAATTAAAGTGCTATAAGAAGTAAGGGTTCAAAAACGAAGATAATTAAGAACAAAAGGGGTAAGGCTTGAAATGTGGGTGCCAACAAAAAGGTCAATAGGCTCAAAAGGTCTTAAGAAGAATAATATTAAAGGGTAGGCTAATCAAGGCTAGAAGAACTTATCAAATAAACATCCGTATCATCGTCCAACTAGAGCAAACCTAGGATTTTGGTTTGAACACACACGGGGCAAGTTCTAGACATCAATATGCAAGCACGGAACATAAGAAAAAATACCTCACATCCCACATGGCACACAGTTCACTAAAAACAGTTTCATTCCAACTCTCGGTTCAAGCAAACAAGGTGCAATTTTTGCAAATTTAAGCACTAAGGCACAATAGTTCACAGAAGAGTCAAGTAGTTGAACCTAAGCGTCTCAAGAAGGTCATTCAAATATTTTTTCTAGGCATGCATCACAATTTTTAAACCAAAAGGGATTCATAAAAAGTAAATGCTCAAGTCCAAATTCGCCGGTATCAAACAAACCAAAGGCACCTAGCATTCTACCATTTTTCCTAAAAAATACTCTACTAACTAATACTATACTACTCCTAAAAATAAAAATTACCCGGTTTAAAGGTGAAAAGAACCGAGGCCATAAAAAAAACCACGGGACGGATGACTATACCACTAACTAAAACTAAAAAGAAAATCTTTTTAGAATTTTTCATTTTTTTATATATTAAAGCAAGAAACAAATAAAAATAACGTCAAGTGACAAAAATAAAAATTGCTAAAATTTAATACCTAAAGGTACAATCATCCAAAACCTCAAAAAAGAACGGAAGTTTCCCACCCCACACTTAAAACTAAGCAATGTCCTCAATGCAACAAAAAGAAAGTGCAAGAGATAAGGAACTTCCCTGAAGGCCGAAAGATCTAGCCTTTGGCGTTAGCAGTGACGCCATCTCCATCACGAACCAACCAATAAAGCGTCCATAACGTACGGGGTACTCAGATCCCCCGACATGCTGTTGATAAGGCATTGGGTGTCGCGCACCCCACACTTGAGCTTAACATTACCTAAACCTGCAAAACATGTAGCTACAGACACGATAACAACGGGGCGTCGTAACGACCCCACACTTAGTCCTAGCTATACTATAAAGAAAGTAATACGAGCTAACTAATCTAAAACTAATCCAAAGACATAGTAGGGGCATCGGAAAATTCAAAACTAGGACGTGGCATTAGTCGTGTGCGCGCAACAATGGCTTGTGACTTACTTTAGATAATGATCAATTCGAATTTCACGTGAAAGCCTTCAATTTTAAGCATTTATATAATCAACTCGTTCAAGTTATGCCTACCACATCTGTTTTGCTACTCAGACTTCACAAAAACTGGACTTTTATTCACTGAGGAATTTAGTCGAACACTTGATATGCATTAGTTTCAATTTCAGATTTCATACATATTTGGAGGGGAAGAACCCTCCCCAATTTTTAATGGTAACTCACTTTAAGCAAATACCAGAGTAACCCGACAAGGTTCCCTGCACCAACAACAACAACGACCCAACACAGATTCAAACTGTTACAGCCATGACTAAAGATTAAAACTAAGGGGAGGGGGCGACGACATTGTCATGGGGGAATCAGTAGCAGTTGTGAAGGAACAAGAGGAGAGCGACTTACCATAATAGTTGTTAAGGATGAATGAGATGGATTGATTGAATCCAGTTGTGGAGGTGTTTTTGGTGCACTGCTTGTGTTCGTTTTTAAAGTTCAGGGAAGGAGGGAAAGGGCAAGCTGTGTTTTAAGTGTTAAAATTGAGGGTTTACGGGTCGAAACTGGGTCGACCCATCAACTTTTTGTTACTTACCTGAGCTGCGATACAAGCAGTGACGTGAGCTATTGGCTTTTTCAAATCTGTTGGTTATGTTTGACTCAACGCGATGGCCACAACGACGCAGTTGCTGTGGCATTTCTGCTTGTGCTGAGCTTTTTTTCTTCACGCTATAGACCAAGTGTCGCTTGGCTATAGCTTTTCAGTTTCTGCGCATTCTGTTTATGCTACGCCACAGCTCACGCGACGCCTTGGCTGTAGCTTCTCTGAATTTCTGCAAAAAATTTTTTGCGCGCCATAAGCCAAGGGACGCTTGGGCTGTGGCTTTTCAATTTCTGCGTTCACTGTTTCATTCAAGCCATGGCGTATGCGACGCCTTTGCTGTGGTTGTTTCGATTTTCTGAAGGCGCGCGATGGGAGACGCGACGCTTGCTTATAGCTTTTCAAATTTTTCACTCACTGGTTGCCTCAAGCCATGGAGCACGCGACCCCTTGGCTATGGCGTGTCTGCTTATTTCTAAAATTTTCACGTACGCTCGAGCTAAGCGTCGCTTGAGATGTGGCATTTCTTATTTTTTGTGTTCTTCCGTTACAAACTATTAGCCAAGCGATGCCTTGACTTAGCTCACTATCCGAAACTCCCGAGCCCTGCAAAAACAATAAGAAACTACGTAACACTAAAGAAGTAAAATGACTAAAGTAATTAAAATTGGGTTGCCTCCCAACAATCGCTTGATTTAACGTCACGGCACGACTCTTTTTGTATTTTTTTTTTCTTTTTCTATTTTTTTTCTTTATTTTTGCGTTTACCTACAAAGCTCGGGTTGCCTCCCGAGAAGCGCCTTAGTTAATATCGTGGCACGACAACACTTTTAAGCTCACTTCCAGCATTTACGTCTCCTCTTCTTACGACGAACTTTTGTCTTCTTCCTTCCCTTAAGAGAATTTTCCTTCAACTTGTCAATTATTGTGCCGTGATCACTTTGTTCTACATTCCGCTCAAATATCTTTTTCGGTTTACTTTCATATTCTTGTCTGACACATTCTATCAAAGAACATTCTTCAAACATAGCCATATGATCCTTTTCATTATTAACCCTGAAAGTGACCTTTTCTCCATGCGCTCTCACAGTCATCTCCCCAAGTTTCATGTAAATAATTTCCTTCGAGGTGACTAAGAACAGTCTTCCCAAAATTATTTTGGCTTCTTGATCCTCTTCATAGTCAAGGATAATGAAATCAGCAAAGAAGGTAAACTTCCCAACTCTAATCAACACATCATTCACCTTGCCATCCGGGAAAGTGAGTGATCCATCCGCCATCTTAAGAGTAACTGAAGTAGGCTTGATTTCTCCTAAGCCTAACCTTTTACAGCCAGACAGAGGCATGAGATTTATGATTGCCCCCAGATCACACAGTGCACCAGAAATATTATGACCACTAATAGTGCAAGAAATAGTAAACCTCCCAGGATCTTGAAGTTTTGGAGGTAATTTACTCAAGATTGTACTACACTCCTCCGTCAACTAGATTGTATCAATCTCTTGTGGCTTTCTCTTCTTAACTAGAATCTCTTTTAGGAAGTTCACAAATGATGGCATGATGCAAGCCAAATTAGCTATCCAGCGAGCATGTTAGTGAGTCCTGGATGCATGTTCGTGTTCGTGGGAGCTTTGGAGAAGAGGGGCATTGGTTGATATTTGAGGCCGAGACTTAGAGAGCTCGGCGAGCTACTCAACGGGCAGAGCTACTCGACGAGCAGAGCTACTCAATGAGCAGAGCTATTCAACAAGCAGAGCTACTCAACGAGCAGCTTCATACTTGGGGCGTTGGGGAGCTTCAAATCAGGATACTCGGGCAGCTTCTCACCGAGCTCTTATTTGATACTTTACATAGACAATCATAGTTATTGGTCCCTGCGTGGTCGCTTGACATTTAGCCAAATTATTGGCCTTTCTTTAGTTAATCTTTTCCTAGTTGATTTAGGTGTAGGGGCTGAACCTATATAATCCCCTAACCTAGCGTTATTTTGGGAGAGTTCCCAGACATTACGTAAAAACACAGCCTTTGAGCTTTTCCTATAAAAACTTGGAAGATCGTTCCTTCTTGAGTGAAATCAGATTTGAACGTTTTTCTCTTTGATCGAATTGTTATCAAGTCACAGGTTCGTCTTGAGGATAGTTCGTATAGTTTAGGTGCTCTTTGAATCCTAACAAAGGGGTGAGTAGACTAGTTCCTACTAAATCCTTTGTTGAATTTTCGATTAGTGTCTTACTTTTATCTTTATTCTTGCTTCCGTAATTTAGATTGCATCAGTTGGTATCAGAGCTTGGAAAGGGTTTGTTCCTACAACCCTAATCCTGTTCTTCGTGCCCTAGTTTTAGGTTCTTAGTTTTAGGTTTCCATTTAATTTTTGTTTTATTAAAAAAAAAAAAAGAAGAAGAAAACGTGAAAAGAACAAAAAAACAGCCGTGTTTAGTTGTTAGTTGATGATATTGCATGCTTAGGTTTTGAAATCTTGAAGTTTTAGTTGAATCTTGGCTTGTTTCTTGAAGAATTTGGCCTTGTTTCTTGGAATCTTGAATAGGTGTTGCGTTCTTGGACTTGTAGAACTAATCTTCTTGAGTTCTTGAATTGTTCTTGAACAATTTAGGACGTTCTTGATTGAGTTCTTGAGAGTTCTTGACAAAAGTACTAGAACACGTTAGAAACAAGTGAAAGAATAAACGTGTAGTAAGATTCTTGAATCAACCTTGTTGAAATTCTTGAAACGAAGTTGAGTTCTTGAAACAAATAGAAGTGCAGCGTGTTCTTGATCTCCCATGAGCCTTTGAAACGTGATTCTTAGCTAGAAGTTGGTAGTTCTTGATCAACAAATTGCTATTCTTGAATAGGTTGAAAAATAACTTGATTTGATCTTGAAATTCCTAGCTTTTGCACGTTGAATTGGAGAGGTTGGTTGCTGAATTTCTTTGTTGTTTAAGAAGCTTGGAGGGCTGCACATTAGAGAAAGAAGGAGGAAACCCTAAGCCTAATTCAAGAGGGAAACAAATCCCAATTCAAAGAGGAGAAGTTTACCCACTTTCCATGTAAGGGAATTAGTTTTCCTTTAGCTTTGGGAGAGTATTTGGGCTGCTGATCCTAGGGGAAAAGGGAGTGTAAATTTCGGCCTTGGAGTGTAGAAAAAGGGGTAAAAGTTTTCCAAATTAGGGTTGGAAAGCAAGGCAAAAGAGGGAAAGCTTATCCTACTCAAAAGGGGCTTGTTCTAGGCGCCTAATTAAGGGTAGAAAATCAGATTTTCGTAGGATTCCTTATTTCTTTGTGAACATTACTTCTAATTAGTAATTCTTAGGTAATTCTTCTACTTAAGTTAATTACTAATCCTTGAGCTTGTAGGACTTCGTGCTAAAACTCAGAATTTCCAACTCTCGTAGTTTAATTCTTTGGCTTCCCGTGCTCACTTAAAAAGCTGTCCGCCTATAGAGTCACATCACTTCACTCTTCCCGAAGAGGACTTGTGAATTTGTGAACTTGAAGGTCGTTGAGAAACTTGATCAATTCTGAGGAAGCCATTTGGAACGAGTTGTGAGTGATCCTACCCACTAAATTGAGTGAACTTGAGTGACATTCAGAGTGAGGGAGCGTGTGAGGTAATTTCTAACCTTAACGTATTTTCTAGTCTTTGTTTCTGTGCAGGTACATGGCTAGACTAGTTGATAAGCCAGAGGGTATTCCCGAGCTTACTTTGAACGATGTTTGGGCCGAGATGAGAGTAATAAAAGCAAACCTAGGACGATATATTGATAGCATGGGAGCCCGTGTTGACGAGCTTGAGAAGGAGCAGACGTCTATGACTCCAAAATCTTATGGTAATGAGCCAAACTTGGGCAATCCCCAAGTAGTTAAGCCCAAATCGAGGTTCCACCAGTTGAAGGTGAATGTTTGTGGTTATAAGGGTTTCGATCTTGAGCTTGATGACTTGTGTGAAGTCATACTTATTTCACCTGAAGTTGTTGATCTTTTGCACTTAACATGGGTGAGACGAAGATATCCATATCTCTATGATGGATATAAGGTTGAGTGGAAGGTCAAGGTAATAATGTCATGAGGAGAATACCTTGAAACGGTTTGGTGTGATGTGTATCCTCTTCAAACATGTGACTTGTATTTCGGGTAGCCATGGTTCTTACATCACAATGTTCCATATGTGCGAGATTGGATAAGGCATATGGTGGATGATGAAGGATGGCCTCTAATGCCATTCCCGCTTACAAAGAAAAGTCCTACTAGTGCCTATACCTCTTTTATTCACGTAGAGGAGTGTAATAATCAAAAGAGAAAGTTTGGGGTGAATAATGTAGTTGGGCTGCCACCAAAGAGACAAGAGGATGTAGTTGAAAAGAATATGAGAGAAAAGAAAAGAGGGAAAGATTCTTACTCTAACAATTGTAATTCTTCTTTCTCCTCTAGTTGTTTAAATTCTCTTGCAGGTACCATTGGAAACAAGCTTGGGAGTGAACACCACTTATTGGAAGTGCAAGAAGAAGGCGTTTTAGGGGCTGACCGTGGTGATGAAGGGTCTGCCCGTGTTGACTCTAAGCTTGAGGAAGAGAATGAAGGTAAACAAGGCCGATCTTGTAACATTCAAGGTAAGTCTACTACACTCGATACTCTAGGAGCTAGTGAAGAGCAAGTTAATGATGTGAGTATGAGCAGTAGTAAGCCATGTTTGGACCTTATGTCGTCGCTGCCTTGTAATGGAAATTTAAATAAGATTTGTGATGATACACTAGTTGTTCTTGAATGTGCTCCTAAACTTAAAACTACTTGTGAGTTTGATGTCATGAAAACTAGTGTTGACACTTGTGTTGAGGGTCTAGGTATTAAAAGTGATGCTTCTTGGGATGTTAATAATGAAAGAATGTGTGCTGTCCAAGAAGTAGAATTTAATCATCACTTGTTTGATCCTGGAATTGAAGGTGTAGAGTCTTTTTTGAGTTCTTTTGATGTCAACATGAACCATGGTAATGAGACTGAATTATGTGATGAGTTTGGTACTTTTGACGTCAATGGTGATGTGACTTTAAGTGAGACCTTTCTTGTGAATTTATTCTTATGTGGAGATACTTGTTTAGATAATGATTTTGAGTATCTTAAATTTCTTTCTTGTGATGGAAGTAACTCCTTGTTTGATAGTAGTTCACTTGGTAGAGGGCATTGTCATGCGAAGGGAAGTGTAAATATTTGTTTAACTCCAGCTTCTTCTTTGTGTCGTCCAAATGATAGCTTTAAGCATGGTTGTAATTCTGATTTTAAAAGTATGCTTATTAAAGTGGACACTATTGATGAAATTACACTAGGGAACATTTTTCTTTACTGTTTGTTTGCCTATGATGAGGGTTATGAGGGTGTTAGGAGTTTTTGTGAGATCGATGATAATTCTGATTTTTATACATGGATTGATACTCTTGCTTGCC
This sequence comes from Petunia secreta, assembly GCA_029990175.1. NCBI lineage: Eukaryota > Viridiplantae > Streptophyta > Magnoliopsida > Solanales > Solanaceae > Petunia > Petunia secreta. The sequence continues at coordinate 23,181,259 of JARKIP010000022.1, read as the reverse complement.
CTAGGATAGAGGATGGGAAATGCTTGTATCTCATGAGTCATGCTTCTCTGGTATACTGTTGTTGTGATTGGATACATCCTTGTTCCTACAGCTTGTTGTTACAATATGAATTTCTTGAGACATGTGTCATGTTTGATGTGTTGACCTCGTTGGTTTTTGATCCTGGAATTGATCTTAAAATTGGTCACTTCCTTGACTTAATGGCTTTGGAATGGGCTGGTAAGATGTTCCCGAGTTTTGGTTTGATATGTCATACTAGTGTTGTGTGTAACCTTGGAAAGCACTCCGTGTGTTTGAAAGTAATGCAAGTGGAGGGCTGTTGGAGAGATACTCTGTGGGAGTTATTATGGTATGCAACCCGAACTTGTAAACTCTATGTGGACGGAATATTTTCTTGGCTTATGCTTATATTTGGGCTTTCTAAAGCCATGAAGGTTTGTATAATCAACTTTGTGCAGTTTGGTAGCGTTTTTGTGCCATATCTTGGTCATGTGATTGTGAGGCTACTTAGCTATTGCCTAGTTGAGAGTTGGGAGATATCTATACTCATTCATGCCCATGTTTTGCAGGAATCGGATTCGAGGACGAATCCTTTTCAAGAGAGGGAGAATGATGTAGATGTAATCCATAAAGGAGAGACCTTGATGATGAGCCACAGATGCCGTGATGTTGATGCTGTGATTTCGAGGACGAAATCCTTCCAAGAAGAGGAGGATGATGCAAGAAAAATTAGCTATCTAGCGAGCATGTTAGTGAGTCTTGGATGCAGGTTCGTGTTCGTGGGAGCTTTGGAGAAGAGGGGCATTGGTTGATATTTGAGGCCGAGACTTAGAGAGCTCGGCGAGCTACTCAACGGGCAGAGCTACTCGACGAGCAGAGTTACTCAACGAGCAGAGCTATTCAACAAGCAGAGCTACTCAACGAGCAACTTCATACTTGGGGCGTTGGGGAGCTTCAAATCAGGATACTCGAGCAGCTTCTCACCGAGCTCTTATTTGATACTTTACATAGACAATCATAGTTATTGGGCCCTGCGTGGTCGCTTGACATTTAGCCAAATTATTGGCCTTTCTTTAGTTAATCTTTTCCTAGTTGATTTAGGTGTAGGGGCTGAACCTATATAATCCCCTAACCTAGCGTTATTTTGGGAGAGTTCCCAGACATTACGTAAAAACACAGCCTTTGAGCTTTTCCTACAAAAACTTGGAAGATCGTTCCTTCTTGAGTGAAATCAGATTTGAACGTTTTTCTCTTTGATCGAATTGTTATCAAGTCACAGGTTCGTCTTGAGGATAGTTCGTATAGTTTAGGTGCTCTTTGAATCCTAACAAAGGGGTGAGTAGACTAGTTCCTACTAAATCCTTTGTTGAATTTTCGATTAGTGTCTTACTTTTATCTTTATTCTTGCTTCCGTCATTTAGATTGCATCATGGCATCAGTTCAAACACATCAGTCAAAGGAATGTTAACCTGAAGCTCTTTCATCATACTCACAAATTTTTTAAATTGAGCCATATCCTTTGGTGGTTGAAGTATATGTGGGAATGGTGGGGGCGGTAGAGGTGCCGCCTTTTTCTCTGCTTTCTTCTTTACTTTCTCCACTTTTTCTACTTCCGCTACTTTAAGTTGCTCCTTATCCTCAGTTTTGCCCATCAACTCTTCGTCCTTAACTAGAGTTATAGCAAGATAGTGCTCAACTCCCTTTAGATTTGGATTCAATTCAACATTACCAGGAAGTGCTCCATGTGGTCTAGAATTTTGTGCTCCAGCTAACTGCCCTATTTAGCATTTAAGGTCTTTTTGAGCAGTAGTAAGATCTTTTATGGCCTGTGCCTGAGTTGCATTGTCAGCTATAATTCTTTGCTGGCCTTCTAACATCTGCTTTATCAACTCTTCAACTGAACTGCTGGACTGCTGTGATTGAGACTAAGGATGTGAATTCTGGTAATTATTCTGAGATCTCGTATTACCTTGTGCAGCCTGGTTATCACTCCAAGAGAAACAAAGATGATTCCGTGAATTAGGTTTGTAGCTATTACCAAACTGGTTCTGATTCTATCCCTGTGACCTATTTTGATTCCCCACGTAACAAATTGACTCTGGATTGGAGGGGCAAACATCAGTAGCATGATCTTGTCCACATACCTCACAAAAACATTGAAACTGCTGCACTTGCTTAACTGATTGCACTTGTTGCTGAGTTTGTGGCAATGCTAGCTTGCTAATTTGGTTAGCTATCGCATCTTTTTTTTGCATTCAGCGCTGAAACCGCATCCAGTTGAAGTACTACAGTAGCTTTTTGAGTTGGAGCTCGACCATCACCCTGCCAGTCAGGATTGCTCTGAGAAAATTTTTCCAGCATTTCATAAATATCATTAAAATTCAAGGACAATACTTGGCCTCCAGCTGCAGCATCCACCACGATCTTGGTATGAGCATTCAAACCTTCAACAAAAGTGTGGGCAAACACCTCATTAGATCGGTTGTGGTGCTGGCAATCTCTTAACAATGACTTGAATCTCTCCCAAGCTGAATACAAGGATTTTCCATCTCGTTGTCTGAAAGACATAATCTTACTCCTTATTCTAGCTGTTTTGGCAGATGGATAGAAATTAGCTAAAAATTTCTTAGCTAAAGCATCCCAAGTAGTGATAGACCCAGACTTTTCAGCTTTTAACCACTTCTTTGCTGCCCCGATCAATGAAAAGGGAAAGAGTATCAATTGAATATAATCAGTTGAGACCCCTGCTTGTGTGTGTCACTAATCTCCAAGAAATTCTGGATATGTTGTTGTGGATCCTCGTGCAGTAATCCATCATATTGTCCAGTCGCATGTAGCAGTTATATCATGCCGGACTTAATCTCAAAGTGTCCAGTAATTTCAGGTTTAATTATGCTCGAGGCTACTCCCTCCAGATTGGGAAGAGCAACATCTCGCACAGCTAAACCTCGATCTTCTGCCATTCCTATAGGTAAGGAGTAAGAGAAACCTAATACCTGAAACAAGCACAAGAAACTCAAAACAAAAATTAAACCTGAATAGAAAATAACAAATCGTCTGAAAAGAAAACAGTCAATTATTTAGTCCCCGGTAACGGCGCCAAAAACTTATTGCTCCCAAACGCACACGCAAGTATACGTGGTCGACAAGTAATAAAGTAGTGAGTCGAGTATCGTTCCTACGAGGACTAGTGTTAATGATTATATTCTAGCAAACAATTTCCGAAAAACTATTCAGGGATCTTTTTCCAATGATGGTTGAGATTTTTACTAACTAAATGAAATAATTAAAAGCAAGTAACTGAAGTCAAGTAATAGAACAAATTATAGGTTGTTATCAATACGAGAGAAACGGTCCAGGGTCAGAGCTACGAACAATCCCATTGAGTTTTCCAGTTGACTCTACTTCTTGATTTCCTAGATTGCTAACTAACAGGTTAATTATATTCGTGAAAACCTGTCGATTCTTCACGAGTCTATGCAAGCTACTCTAATGCCTATATGTCTATGGAATTAAATCACATGTATGCATTAAAGAACTCTATATTTAGCTAAGCAAGGCGAATAGGTATATGTCTATCCTACACGCGAATCGATTCCCTGATGCTCAGGTTCACAATCAAGCCTTATTCTTTTTTATTTGCGTTCACAAGTTGATACGGGTCAAATCACGGAAGCGAATAACAAGTAACGGAAGCAACAAAGTAAACACGATAGAAGGAAAATAGGGATGGGGGAGAATAGAAATAGAAGAGAGAAAAGTATCAAACTAAACAATTAGATTGATTCAAAAGGGATGAGAGACTTGAACCATTAAATGGGAGTCACACTAGCGGTGATCCACCATGGATTCAACGTAAGAGATACATGAAGTACACGATTCAACAAGAATGACGAAGCCTATTCTATCTTCTCAATTCTATCTTCAAAACTAGCTAACTAATGAAATGGCTAAGGGGTGTATTTATAGTGTTTCCTAACCCCTTGCGAAATGACTAAAAGGCCCCCAAAGTGGGCTAAGACATAAAAGACCACGTAGGGTCAAAATAGGAAGTTTACGCAAAATCCCGTCAACACATAACAGGGGGAGGCGCCTGCCTCAAGTGGGGAGGCGCTCCGCCTCAGTGGCCTTCAGTGAGGGGCGGTCCGCCTAGTGCCTAGGGGCGGCCGCCTCTTGCCAAAAATGCAGAGAGTGCAACTTTGGTAGGCGCTCCGCCTCTACTATGAGGCGCTCCGCCTCTTCCTGAAGCTCCTTGAAATGCCTCAAAATATGTCCCCCGAGCCTCTCCTTTGGTGCCTATGTGCTCCTCCTTCCTTGGCGCTCAATTGCATGATCTTCAAGTTGCTTCCGGAGGCCTTAACGGTCCTCTTTGTGCTCTCAAGCTTGGCTCTTGATGGTTGGCGCTTTGGCTCCGATTTGCCTCGCATCATCCTCCCCTTCTTGAAAGGATTATGTTCTCTAAATCAAACCATCATGCCTACATTCAAAACAAGCACAAACAAAGCTTCCCACTACAAGAGTAGGCTAGTGCCAAAAGTGTGGGAAAACACACTCTTGTGATAGAGCCAAGCATCAATACCAATGAAAAAGCTCATGTCTCTCAAGGAAACGACAAGTACTTGACTCACAAAGAAAGTGCACCCAACACAAGAACAAGCAAAGAGATCAATAGGACATGGAACATTCAAGATATAGCAATCCCTATGACCCCTAAGCTTTTGAGCAACACACCAAGCCTTAAAATCAATATTATCACAATGTAACACATCGGCTTTGGCATGCTCAACACCCAAGGTGTGATTAACATCTGGAGTGGAGTAAACAAAATAGTTCAATTGGCAACTAACATCAAATACTCCAGTCCCCTTCTTGGAAGCACTCTTACACACACCAAGAGTGACTTCCTCGCCTCCAAATCCAACTCCAAGACAATCTCCCTCACTACGCAAACTCCAAAGGAAGGTCTCCAAACTAGGTCCTTCATCATCATAGTCCACACAATGAAGGTTAGGACTACTAGAAGATGGTTCAACACAACCAATTTCAAGACCACTCATCCTACTTGTAGTTCTAAACAATGGATCGTCCATAGAGTCTAACCTTTCAAACCATGGAGGTTCTATTCTATTAGCAATCCTAGTCCGATACAATTCGCTACCACAAATGAGATCATTTTCACACAATGGAAATGTAAAAGCATGCACCTCAAATTCATGGTCACCCAAAAACATGGTATCAAGACTAGGTTCTTCACTCTCACCCGAGGAGTCATTGAAAACAATTCGATCCATCTCATTCACTATGGACTCCTCAAGGTCACTACCAACCTCACTACAACACATAGGCCCACCATTATCAAGCAATTCATCAAGGGAGAGGATAGGGTATGCATTCAACTCATCTTTCCCTTTATCAAATATAGGTGGAGTGTCATAACAAGGATCACAAATAGGGTCAACTACACATTCTTCACTAATGAGAGGTTCAATGAAAACCGAGCTCACATCATAATGTGGCTTATCATCCCTCTCAACTAGTGGTTCACAATCACTCACAAGTTGACCAACCGACTCTACACTAGTTGCAAACACATTATAGTCACATAACTCATCAACTAGTATAGAACCTTCACAAATACTAACACATGACAAGGAAGTAACATGCTCATGGGAAGAACTTTCACATACCTTTAAGTGGCCATCTTGCTCACTCAATGTACTGGAAGTGTCTTGAATCGTTTCTTTACCTCGAAGCTCACATTGAAGATTTTCTTCACCTTGTCCATCCTTCTTGGGACATGATTGAGGCTCCATTGGTTTGCCTCCAAGAGTACCTACACAAGAGCTAACACAAGTAGAAGAAAAAGATAAAGGGTTAAGGTTAGAATAAGGGGTGTCCTCACTCTTTTTTCCCTCTTTCTTTTCCCTCATTTCTTTTCAAGGTTAGGTGTTGATTCGGGTGGTGACATCCCACTCACATCACTCAACAGATCCTCTCCTTTTTCAACTCGAGGAATGTCACCGGTCACTCCCTTACTCCTCTCAATCTTTTGTCTCTCAAAGTCGGGTGAGTTGGGACGAGGCCCAAGAATACCCATAGCCAGAGTAGGTGGACTTTTAACATCAACCCGGAATCTGGGACTAAGAGACTCATCACTTGAGGTCTCTTTCTTCTTTGTTGGTGAACCACTTGGCTTTGGAGCTTGTGGTTTGGGGTTCACCTTGTTGACAATTGTCAACTCTTTTGTTGCACTAATCCCACCATTGCTTGTGATTGTAGGACTTCTTATTTGCACTCTTTCAACCATAGGATGAGGTTCTTGCTCCTTTCCCCTTTGCATAGGCCTAGAAGGTATACTAGGAGGTGACTTGATCTTTACCCCAAGAGGCTCAAAGTCATAAATCTTTGGGCCTTGGCCGAAATAATACATATCATTCACATTACTATATCGCACCTTGTTGCCTTGCAACCATGACTCACCTAACCATACATGACAATGTTTCATGGGGTACACATGACACCATATATAACCCCAATAACCCCTATGAGATATACACACCCGAGCTTGCTTGGAAACCCACACTCCATAGTAGTCATAAGGTTACTCTAGGGCATAGCAAGGTAGCATTAGCTCATCAACCACCGAGGTACTAATGCAATTGGTATCGGTGTTACCAATGTTGAGATAGTACACTCCATTACCTTCCACCTCAATAAGGAACGTCCTTAGACCCAAGTGTAGTATAGGAGCATCCAAGTAAGATCTTGGAACTTCAAGATAACCATCACTATCGACTCGGAGCTTCCTCAATTCTCCTCACCTAGCAACATCACTAGGATAACTTCCACTTCTCGTCACTCTTCCAACATTAGAAGTGTTGTTGAAAGTCGGGGAAAGAGTACCACTATAGAACCCATGATTGCCTCGCGCCTTGGTTCCATAGCCCATAGCACCACTCCTACTACCACTACTAGAGAAATGCACTCCAACCACGGTAATAGCAACATTTCTCATTCCACCCTTCACATGGGAACTAGATGATGCAAACCTCCCATTTCCCATGGAACAACCACCACCTCCTCCCATACTAATGGAAGGTCCTCTACTACTCCCTTGCACACCACAAGCAACACCAAGAGAAGATGCATATGCACAATCCGTATAATCAACCTCATCATCAATTCTCTGTACGTCACTATCATGATGTTCAAATTCATCACAAGAAGAGTAAGTAGGATCATCATACCTTGAAGCGTCACTATCTTCATATTCTTGACTTGGAGCATAAGATTCTTCACACTCATCTTCGCAAGCCCCATAGTCTTCTTCATCTGCATAATCAACATAGTGACCCGCTTCATCATCATATGAGCCTTGGTTCCCCGAATCGTCATAGCAATACCCATCATCACCATCAAAGGAACCATAGTCTCGATCATATCCGCATGAGTCATACCCTCCACAATCGTCATCCGAAGCCATAGTTGTAACGAAAGAGTAAAGGACGTCACAAATTCACTCCCTCACGTGTATCACTCAAAAGATGTCACTCAATTTTCTTTCCACTCGTGTATACACTCAAGGTCGTTGGCTTTTGTGACCTCACTCTATTGCTCTCACCACTCAAGCCTTTTTCCACTCAAGACCTTCTTGTCCCTTAGTAATCACAATGGTAAGATCAATCAACTAAAGCACCCAAGTAATGGTTCGGAATGGAGTTTAAGCGACTCGATGTACGGAAGCTAATTTAATTGTGCACTTGAAGCAAGCAAGTTCTACGACTTTAAGTAAAGACTCCATGAGACACAACACCCTAAAGGATTAAAGATTAGTGTTAATAAAGTAGGACTAATACCCTAGAAACACTAACCAAGAAGCCCGTGGGCAAAGAACAATGCAAACCTAGGCAAAAAACTACCCGGGAACCCCTTCAGCAAAGAGGCGCTCCGCCTGGCAAAGTCCAGAGAGCAGCCCAGAGGGAGGCGGTCCAACTAGTGTATTTTCCTGCAACTTTGCAAAATGCGTTTTGGCTCGTTTTGCACACAAAATCCAACGTTTTCAAGGTGTTTTTCCAATCCGAAGGTACCCAATGGTGTTTTCAACTACCACAATCAATCCCCAATGATTTATAACATCACCCAATCCATAAAAAATCCAAATCAAGAAATTTCAATCATGTTCTAGGGTTTTTCAATTTTGGGGTTTTTGATTTTTCTAACTTTTGATTCTCAACACCAAATCACGTAACAAGGGTACCAAATCAACGGGAATCACCTAAGGAACAAACCCCAATGATTTTTAATGCATGGGTTTCCCAATCCAACAAGTTCCACCAATTTTTGTGAAATTTTTCAATTTTTCAATTTTTTTTTTTTGTTTTTTCTTCTTTTCTCAAGAACATAAAACAACAATAACAATAAAGTAAAGATATGATGAACAAGGATCGAGGGTTTGTAAGAACAAATCCCGAGCCTTGCTCTAATGCCAAGATGATACGGGTCAAATCACGAAAGCGAATAACAAGTAAAGGAAGCAACAAAGTAAATACGATAGAAGGAAAATAGGGATGGGGGAGAATAGAAATAGAAGAGAGAAATGAATCAAACTAAACAATTATATTGATTCAAAAGGGAGGAGAGACTTGAACCATTAAATGGGAGTCACACTAGCGGTGATCCACCATGGATTCAATGTAAGAGATAGATGAAGTCAACGCTTCAACAAGAATGGCCAAGCCTATTCTATCTTCTCAATTCTATCTTCAAAACTAGCTAACTAATGAAATGGCTAGGGGGTGTATTTATAGTGTTTCCAAACCCCTTGCGGAATGACTAAAAGGCCCCTAAAGTGGGCTAAGACATAAAAGACCACGTAAGGTCAAAATAAGAAGTTTACGCAAAATCCCGTCAACAGATAAAGGGGGGAGGCGCCCGCCTCAAGTGGGGAGGCGCTCCGCCTCAGTGGCCTTCAGTGAGGGCCGGCCGCCTCTTGCCAAAAATCCAGAGAGTGCAACTTTGGTAGGCGCTCCGCCTCTTCCTGAAGCTCCTTGAAATGCCTCAAAATATGTCCCCAAAGCCTCTCCTTTGGTGCCTATGTGCTCCTCCTTCCTTGGTGCTCAATTGCATGATCTTCAAGTTGCTTCCGGAGGCCTTGACGGTCCGCTTTGTGCTCTCAAGCTTGGCTCTTGATGGTTGGCGCTTTGGCTCCGATTTGCCTCGCATCACAAGTTCCCTTTGTCGAGTTCAACTTGTAAACCGTAGATAGTGCTCAATTATCAGGCCCTAATAACAAAACAATTAGGCTCAAGAAAGAATAAACAATCTATAATGGTAAATCAATAGGAAGAAATCAACTTTCAAACATCAACCTTCATGTATTTGCTCTAACCCTAGAATAATATGTTTAGCTACTCATATTCATAATAACAACGCAAGAATTCATGAAAGAAAGATTAAATATTGTAATAGATGAAGTAAAGGAATTAAACCCTTCGTTCAATGTGTAAGAACTCCAAAACTTGCTCCAGAAATTCAACCTCCTACTAAAAACGACATTAATGACTATTTATAGTGTTTACAATGTCTTCCCATAAGTTAATCCAAAGCCTAAACTATGTTTTAAAAGTTGGGGTCGCAGAACTAAAAGCCACAGGGAAATTGACACGACCCGGAATCCGGTTAGGCCGTGCGGGCACCCGACATCCTCCCCAGACCCGTCGGACGAACCCTTACCAATTAAACTAGGAAAATAATTATAATAATTCATAAATAAGGACAAGACTTAGAAAAAAAATACAGAGATACTGCTACCTCTAAGCTGTATAAAAGAAATTACAGCTGACTACCCAACATACAAGGTTTAGGGCTATCCAGACTAGACATCTAAGAGTACAAAAGAAGACAGATACCTCCTGAAGGGAGCCAAATGCAACTGAAATAATGAACAATAAACTGGTGGCCATCCGGAATAAAAGTTGGCTCACCCTGACAGCTGAAGTCGTCTCCGCTCCTTCACAACGTGGCGAACTCAATCCTGGAGCGAACCTGCCGAAACGAAATAGATAGACAAAAACAAACAACAAACAAGGGTGAGTCAAAAGGACTCAATAAGTGGGGCAGACTAGCCACCTCAAAGAATAGGATAGCTAGCCAGGGAGAAGAGAAATAGATAAACCAAATTCCTCTTATTTAAATTATAGAAAGGCAGAGCCAAATAATAACTAGAACCACGTATGGAATCACAAACTGATCAACAACCAGGAACGTAAGATAGCTTAAACATATTGGTATCCCGAACATATCAACAATCAGAAATACATCCTGCTGCGACGTGCAACCCGATCCATATATTCATACTGTCGCGGCGTGCAACTCGATCCCCGCAATCCAGAATACGAGCCAGAAATATATAGGCAAACTGAGATATATCCACGACATAGTATACATACCGCATACATAAAACACAACACAATACACACAATAGTCAGTATGCGGTGCAATGAGATGGGATGAATGCGGTATGATGCAATGCAGTCACATATACCTGATACCTATCTCCGGCGCGGGACTCTCATCGTCTACCAGGAGATATATGCAATAATGTCCCTTCACCGGCTCGGGACTCTCATCGATTACCGGGAAGTATATGCAATGATGACCCTTCACCGGCTCGGGATTCTCATCGATTACCGGGAAGTATATGCAATGATGACCCTTCACCGGTGCGGGACTCTCATCGCCAACCGGGAAGTATATGCAATAATGACCCTTCGCCGGTGCGGGACTCTCATCGCCAACCGGGAAGTATATGCAATAATGACCCTTCGCCGGTGCGGGACTCTCATCGCCAACCGGGAAGTATATGTAATAATGACCATTCACCGGCTCGGGACTCTCATCGATTACCGGGAAGTATATGCAGTAATGATGGCCAAAGTACAATACTCAGATACTCAATGCAATACCAGCAACAGGACATAACATATAATATACAACGTAAATTCAAAGCTAAGGCGTAATGAGTACGCCTATCGGCAGCTACACACGTAAGAAACACGTGGTAGAAAATCCACGAGGCCAGGTGCCTCCAAAGAAATGGATGTAATCACTTACCTCTCTCAAAAGTTAGCATTGCGACCAACAACCGCGTTATTCTTTGAATTCATTGCCAAACGATCCCACTGTGATCAATAAGCAGAAAAAATATATCACATTAGGCTAAAGGCTTCATTCCTCACATCTTAGGGCAATCCAGTTAGGAATGATACCCTATTCGCATACGCAATACGCAGGCCAGGCTTATATACAGGGTTCAAAGTTCCATAACCAAACACTAAATAAATTATATTTATATGTTGCCCATAACTCACTGAGTGCGAATATATAATCATTTCCATCATCGGGGTCCAATTGACCCTTTAAACTATCAATTTACGCCAATAGGGTGATGTATAATATCCTTATTTTTACCGTAAAAATATATTCAAACACACGTAATAAGCTAAGATAATGAGTTAGCATCATTACCTGAAGATTTGGGGTAGAAATTCCACTATTTTTCTACTCCTTTTTCCCTTTTTTCCTCCCTCTTTTCTAATTTTTCCTCACTGAGCGTTTTTGGTAATGTTTCTGATATGCATCGATCTGATTGTGCTAGGGGATTAAATCCCCTAGGCCACCGACATTTGTTCCAATTTTTGTTTTTATTATTATTATTATTTTCTTTTTAATAATAAATTCGCTACGACGATAAAAATTGAAATGGAATCCTAGAGAAGTCGAAATGATCCCAAATTTTTCAAGTAAGCTATACAAAATATATGTAACATACTCGCGAAGACGGATCTCAAATCCGACTCCTGAAACTCAAGATGCGAATTTAAATGAAAAGAAGTCAAATTATTTAACTTTCGGCATTTTAGCGGAAACTAGCCGAACAACATCGAAATTCACTTTCGAAAGTTTACAAAAATAAAAAATAATCATACGAACCTAACGGCGCTTTCGGATTTCGAAACGGAGCTCATTCGGCAAAAACCGAGCTCGAAAATCTCGTTTTAATATTTATCGCCAATAAAAACTGAAACCTTCTTCCGATGCCTACCAAACGAGGTCTGATTTAGCTCAAATTTTACAGACCGGTTCTATTGGACATTACGAATATTTTAAAATTATCGACACGCTAATCGGAGTCCTAACTTCCGAAACGACTGACCGAGGTCGTTTCATTCTCCTCCACTTAAATTCTCGTTCGTCCTCGAACGAGCCTAAGTCCATAGCAAGATTCACGCAGATAACAAGAAAACTTGCACGACCTTCATGAGCCACTCCATGGGCATTATTTCCTGATTACAGGATCAGAATTATAACACGCATATCGAACTCTTGGATAAAAACATAGCTGGATAATATCATAACGTCGTTGCCCAACTTATTTTGACTAAACCGACCCTTTCTCAATCATGAGAGAGGAGTTTTATATTTTCGGAACAAAGATACACGAAACTTTGAATGGGTTAACATGATTCAGTCGATAATTACCTCTTCGATATACCTTTCGATATGGAACAGGTCGATGGAACTAAGAATTAGCTTACGCTTCAGCAACGCCTTAGAGATTTAATATTATGATTCGGTATCAATTGGAGGAAGACTCCTCCACTTAAAGCATAAACTCATACAACTAATTTGAATAGAAATAGTCATCCTCGCACAACCTGCTGGATTAAAGAAGACCTAGGTAAAAACTGAACATAGGCAGACCTAAACTACCAAACTACCCTTTCGAGTTGCCAACTAGCTGCAACTCTCGAGTTCACAACTCCATACCTTTGCCGTAAACACCACCGCTCGATGGATGATACTTCTATATAAAAATTTCGGCAGAGTTTCCCCTGAAACTGGATGATCCGCAAAAACAGAACCAGCACTATACTATACATGGGAATGGATACCCGGATAAACTGATAACATAAACATGTTAAACAGATAACAAGATGAGACAACTGGATGACATAACAAATCTGCAGATAGAATCTCTGGACAGCACTACTGTCCTGATTTTCAACCTAATTTTCAGAGTGTAGATCAAATCAAAGGTCAAATGATGCCTCTCATTACCCTTAGTAGCCTTGAATAACAACAATATGCTTACCCAACTACCTTGACACGCACTCTGGCTCAATATAGGAAACATCACGAGTGGCTACTAACCGCCCAAGCTCACTAGTATCGGAAGAAGAAGAGATGGCAAAAAACAGAGGATAGAAATAGTTAGATCTTTAGGAAGCTCATCCCCTTATTTATTTGGCTACCAGAGCTAGACTACTTACGAGTCAGGCGAGCCAAAGAATCGCAATTGAAGAGATATACATTAAATAAGCTTTATGGAAAAACATCCATACCAATTTAACCTCCCAATAAGAAGGAAACTCAGACAATTTACCAGAAACCCTTTTATAACCCAGATAAGCTCATAGAATAGTTATTAGCATTTTGAACAAAGATGAGATACGTAGATCGAATATTACTTACTAATCAATTTACACCGGAAGAAACGATAACACTTTCGGATGGTGACGAATTAGGATCCCATTATCCTACCAACACCGATTTCTGAGGAGAGAGGTAAAATGACTTGACATAATAACACAAGGTGGTATAACAAGATGCCAAGCAGGCAATAGCAATACTCACCGTCAAATCTCTCATATTTAGATCAGATAAACTAGTAGGGTCTCATAAATGCCAGGAATAAATCGTATCAGAAACTCACCCCTCTACCGCAACCGATTCTTAATAGAAACAACATCCAAGAAACCATTGAAACATGATAAGACACACCATTTCCAGATCGATCAAAAGAATCAAATCTTACTCACATTTAAGAGAAGAAAAAATCTCAGGGTCTACTATATCGGACACCTCAGCATCCCGCCAGACAAGCAGTTCATAAAACTGCCTATGCGGCTGAACTAAGCAACTACTCTGATAATCACCTTCTGAAGAACCACTGCCACCACACTCTCAACCTCTACCGGATGGTGGCATTTGTTTTGCTGATTGAGGTCTAAATAAAATCCCATGCGACTGCGGAGATACCTGATGACGAGAGAAAAGATGACTGCTAACTTGTCGGAGTAAGGGAAAACTCCTCAAAGGATAACCAGACTCACGAGAATGATAACAGGAAAACTCCTCAAAGGATAATCAGACTCACGACAATGATAACAGGAAAACTCCTCAAAGGATAATCAGACTCACGACAATGATAACACATTTTCGCTGAATATGGGAGCTGGACAGATTGTTGAAAGCTACAAAGAGAAAGCTGAGTCTAATCTTGATGAACTACCCGCACACTTTGAGAATCATGCTCTATAAGCTGAGATAACCTGGAAGGTGACCTCCCAAAATAATCAGAACTCTTACCTCCAAATGAGGTACCATGGTTGCCCACTAGGGCCATGGGATCTCTTGCTCTCCCGCTCTAACTCTTCCCACTCTAACTTATGGTATGCCTAATACCTTTAAGCAATATCAATAACGACATCAAATAAAGTCCCAACCTTAATTTCTCGAGCCATCCGGGATCTCAAGGAAAGAGAAAGGTCAATAATAGATCTTTGAACATTCTCAGAAGGCTCATGGATTAGTTCTAATACATATTCAGCCATTCTATAGAATACAATCTCATATTTTGAAACACCAACAGGCTAACCGACAGGATACCCTGTCCAATCCACTTAAACTGGCAACACTCTCCATTTCGCTCGCTACTCGAAAAGAACTTTTCCACGAATCTAGAAGAAAATCCGAACCAAGTTAACTAATAAGAGAGCGGTCCACCAATTCCAGGCTGGACCCCTGAAACTGGAAAGAAGAATAATCAACACCATATCGCTCGATATAATCAAGACCCTGAAGGATACGCTGACATCATTTTATTGTAAAAATTTACGCAGGGATTATCTGATGCATGGCTTAAGAATATCGGAAGGTTCAATTGGGTAAAATAATGCAGTATTTTCAGATACTCGGACCGAGCCATTACTCGGGCTAGCTAATCAGCCAGAATAACTAGAGGCATAATACATGCTGTCTCCGGATCATACTTTACTGCGGGAATATTAAGAACTGGAATAGAAGCTCCCTGAGACTGAACATTTGCATCTGCGACAACCTGATAAGCTGCTTAGCGAATAATAGGTTCTTGCGGTATTTGCGTCACCAAGATTCTCCTAAAAGCATCGTAGAGAGCCAAGGGAACTACAAGGCCCTGCTCCCTTGCCCATCGCAAACTCGTACAGCTGGGACCTCCATAATTAGATCGTCAGCATGATCAAAACTCTCGGGGCTTCGTCAGTGTTAATCCCAGGCCAGACTGCTTCGTCTTGAACTCATACCGTCTGCTGATTTGTCCAACGAGGATTCACAATTACCACTAACGAATCAACGAAAATACTGTTGCATCCTAGACCGACGCACGATTAGAAAAGAAGGAAGTGAAACTTCCTAAATACCATCATAGCCTCTCGTAGATAAGTACGGACGTCTACGTACCCATCAGCGAGACTCTACTAGATATTGTCTTAGTCTGGATAGACTCTAAATATGGCTCTGATACCAACTGACACGACCCGGAATCCGGTTAGGCCGTGCGGGCACCCGATATCCTCCCCAGACCCGTCGGGCGAACCCTTACCAATTAAACTAGGAAAATAATTATAATAATTCATAAATAAGGACAAGACTTAGAAAAAAAATACAGAGATACTGCTACCTCTAAGCTGTATAAAAGAAATTACAGCTGACTACCCAACATACAAGGTTTAGGGCTATCCAGACTAGACATCTAAGAGTACAAAAGAAGACAGATACCTCCTGAAGGGAGCCAAATGCAACTGAAATAATGAACAATAAACTGGTGGCCATCCGGAATAAAAGTTGGCTCACCCTGACAGCTGAAGTCGTCTCCGCTCCTTCACAACGTGGCGAACTCAATCCTGGAGCGAACCTGCCGAAACGAAATAGATAGACAAAAACAAACAACAAACAAGGGTGACTCAAAAGGACTCAATAAGTGGGGCAGACTAGCCACCTCAAAGAATAGGATAGCTAGCCAGGGAGAAGAGAAATAGATAAACCAAATTCCTCTTATTTAAATTATAGAAAGGCAGAGCCAAATAATAACTAGAACCACGTATGGAATCACAAACTGATCAACAACCAGGAACGTAAGATAGCTTAAACATATAGGTATCCCGAACATATCAACAATCAGAAATACATCCTGCTGCGGCGTGCAACCCGATCCATATATTCATACTGTCGCGGCGTGCAACTCGATCCCCGCAATCCAGAATACGAGCCAGAAATATATAGGCAAACTGAGATATATCCACGACATAGTATACATACCGCATACATAAAACACAACACAATACACACAATAGTCAGTATGCGGTGCAATGAGATGGGATGAATGCGGTATGATGCAATGCAGTCACATATACCTGATACCTATCTCCGGCGCGGGACTCTCATCGTCTACCAGGAGATATATGCAATAATGTCCCTTCACCGGCTCGGGACTCTCATCGATTACCGGGAAGTATATGCAATGATGACCCTTCACCGGCTCGGGATTCTCATCGATTACCGGGAAGTATATGCAATGATGACCCTTCACCGGTGCGGGACTCTCATCGCCAACCGGGAAGTATATGCAATAATGACCCTTCGCCGGTGCGGGACTCTCATCGCCAACCGGGAAGTATATGCAATAATGACCCTTCGCCGGTGCGGGACTCTCATCGCCAACCGGGAAGTATATGTAATAATGACCATTCACCGGCTCGGGACTCTCATCGATTACCGGGAAGTATATGCAGTAATGATGGCCAAAGTACAATACTCAGATACTCAATGCAATACCAGCAACAGGACATAACATATAATATACAACGTAAATTCAAAGCTAAGGCGTAATGAGTACGCCTATCGGCAGCTACACACGTAAGAAACACGTGGTAGAAAATCCACGAGGCCAGGTGCCTCCAAAGAAATGGATGTAATCACTTACCTCTCTCAAAAGTTAGCATTGCGACCAACAACCGCGTTATTCTTTGAATTCATTGCCAAACGATCCCACTGTGATCAATAAGCAGAAAAAATATATCACATTAGGCTAAAGGCTTCATTCCTCACATCTTAGGGCAATCCAGTTAGGAATGATACCCTATTCGCATACGCAATACGCAGGCCAGGCTTATATACAGGGTTCAAAGTTCCATAACCAAACACTAAATAAATTATATTTATATGTTGCCCATAACTCACTGAGTGCGAATATATAATCATTTCCATCATCGGGGTCCAATTGACCCTTTAAACTATCAATTTACGCCAATAGAGTGATGTATAATATCCTTATTTTTACCGTAAAAATATATTCAAACACACGTAATAAGCTAAGATAATGAGTTAGCATCATTACCTGAAGATTTGGGGTAGAAATTCCACTATTTTTCTACTCCTTTTTCCCTTTTTTCCTCCCTCTTTTCTAATTTTTCCTCACTGAGCGTTTTTGGTAATGTTTCTGATATGCATCGATCTGATTGTGCTAGGGGATTAAATCCCCTAGGCCACCGACATTTGTTCCAATTTTTGTTTTTATTATTATTATTATTTTCTTTTTAATAATAAATTCGCTACGACGATAAAAATTGAAATGGAATCCTAGAGAAGTCGAAATGATCCCAAATTTTTCAAGTAAGCTATACAAAATATATGTAACATACTCGCGAAGACGGATCTCAAATCCGACTCCTGAAACTCAAGATGCGAATTTAAATGAAAAGAAGTCAAATTATTTAACTTTCGGCATTTTAGCGGAAACTAGCCGAACAACATCGAAATTCACTTTCGAAAGTTTACAAAAATCAAAAATAATCATACGAACCTAACGGCGCTTTCGGATTTCGAAACGGAGCTCATTCGGCAAAAACCGAGCTCGAAAATCTCGTTTTAATATTTATCGCCAATAAAAACTGAAACCTTCTTCCGATGCCTACCAAACGAGGTCTGATTTAGCTCAAATTTTACAGACCGGTTCTATTGGACATTACGAATATTTTAAAATTATCGACACGCTAATCGGAGTCCTAACTTCCGAAACGACTGACCGAGGTCGTTTCAGAAATCCTCGCGTGTCTCATGGCTTCTGAGAGTCTTGCGCCACAGCTCATGCGTCGCATGACTTGTGGCTTTTGGAAGTCTAAAGCTGCATGCCATGCGACGCATGGCTTATGGCTTTTGGAAGCCTGAAGCTATGACAAATCCATAGCTTGCTCCATAGCTTTCCGTCTGATGCCATATCCACAATTAGCTACGTTCATCAATTCTTGCTCGACTTTATCCATCTTCACTCTGTTTGCACTTGTATTCATCCAAATCATTCATAAAATCACAAACACAATAAGTGAGCACAACAATCACAATTATTTCGTGCAATGGGCGAATAACATATCAAAATATGCGGAAATATTAAGGTAAATTAGGCAAATATTGCCTAACATCACCAGTCCAAACATTGAATGGCCCTCCAAAGTCCAAGGCCAAGCTTGGCCAAGCAGAGGTTGTACGTTCGGTAGAATGTATCAATTATCCTATGAACGGATAGAGAAAATCCAGTTGTAAAAGGGTAAGTGTAAACGAATAAGAGACCCTCTACATGGTCTGAACTGCTACTGGTAGGGTCAAGCACATGGATTTGGACCTCGGGGCCCCAATTGCAATCCTTTCGAACCAAAGCCACGTGGGTCTCAGTAATCTGGGTCAGCGTAGTTTGCACGGAAACATTTATGTTTTTCTCTTGCTGAGCATCCGACTAGTCTTGTAATTTGAAATCCTTTTTCAATATCGAAGCTGGATGGTATGATTTGATAGGGCTCGAGTTCCTCTTCAGTAGAAGTATTCTTTGGCTTCAAACACTCCGCCTCGACTTCGCCAACTACACCAATGTCGGCTCCTCCGCCACTTACTTCATTAGCAACGTCGGCGTCGTCTTCTTCGCCATTTATTTCATCGGATTTATTGCGACCAACGGAGGCTTTGCGTCACCTAGTGTTCAAGCCACCCACTTCGGATGTCGCCTCATTATAGTCATCTAGCAGAGTGATGACGTTCAGCGGCTAGCGACGTTAACTAACTCGTCGCCGATAATCACTGTAACGGCATCATGAATTCTTTCTTCAGAAGGACCTGAAGAATTCTGAACAGAATTGGTTACAGATATTTTTGCTAAAAATATGATTTTGGATTTTTGATTCTAGAGGAAGATTAAAAAAGAACAGATGGGAATATTCTTATTTGCTTTGGAAATTTCACTGTTGCTAAAAAAAAAATTTAAGTGGAAGAGAAGATGATCAAGTTGAGTTATTTATAAGAGGAGAAGTCATCATTGCATTTACATTTGGATGATTATGAAATGGCATGGCTCTTCAACGGTCACCACGTATAACAGACGAGAAGTGGAAGTGATGGCCGCCCTTTTTGAATTGCTAGGCGTGCGTGTAGCCACGTCACTCTCCCGCCTATTCTCATTCCACTCCTCGGAAACCATGTCAGTTGCCCAAGAAGTGGGGGAACTATCTATATTGGGTAAAACTTGGCTTGCACACATGGCGCCTTGGGCGCATGACTCGAGACGTATTTCACAAGAAATTGCAAGATTGGCCCCGAGGCAAACAACATAGCCCTCGAGGCAGAATCTCAAAGACATAGTCCTCTCCAGGCCACGAGGAAGAAGTCTCCTCGGGGGATGGTAAGCTCATTTCCCCGAGGTGAGTGACCCAAGCCTCGGGGGGCAGTTCAACTTCAGCGGAAGAGTCATCCCACGATCTCCGCCCATTAACTCAGCATTTAATGGAAGAAGTCGTGGGCAAAGCCACGATCTTAACGTGGATTAATGGCTTTGATTGCCCTTAGAGTGATAGGCTATAAATAGCATTGTTTTCATCTTATAAAGGGATTCAAAAAAATATACTAAAGTCTACTCAATTGTACTCATAAAGTAGTTGCTCCTATTATTGAAATCTTTTACTTGTGTTGTGATCATTCATTTATTTTCGTTTATTTACAACTTTTATACTACATATTATTTGTAGAACCATTACAAATTCGATTAATTGATCTAATATGATTTAGACCAATACAAATATTCTACTTGTGTCCAACTAAAGCTGCGAAGAAAATAAATTTTAAATGATGATGTGATCAATTTTTAGCATTCCATTTTTATTTTAAGTACAAGAAGATTCTCACGTTATCTTTTACCTTTAAAAGAACGCATGCGCCATTTCACATTGACTTCTAGCGAGTTCTTTTTATCTAATGCAATTAAATAAAGTGATAAGAAAACATAATAAAAAATCCACTAACTAAGATTTGTAATGCCACATGCTCATTTGCGTACTTTCACACCAACAAGGGAATTGACATGGTCGGCGTACGAAAAAATAATGTAGAAGCAAAAATCCATGTTTAGACAATAGCAAATTAAATTAAAATATCAGCAATTACACAGAGACGACTAACAATTTTACCACTTTTATATCGAATTTTACAATATTTTTCTTGTAGATTGGAATGTCAAAACATTTGAAAGATTCAAGGTTCTAATTTGAAGTTTGCTCTCACTAATTAAGCTCTATTACTTATCTTATTAATTTCTTCACATGTCTAGCTGGTACGAGCGACAGAAGCTTCTTAAATGTTTTATTTTCTACAAGAAAATGAATACATTAAACTTATAAAAGGAATATAATATTACGAATGGGTGAACATGCTGACAGATAAACCGATACTAACAGTCTAACACAAATAAGATCTGTAGCAGTTGGAATGTCAAAGCTGGAGGGTAACCATGGTAACCACGTGCTTATCTTATCATGGTAGATTATATTTTACGGAAAAAGAACCGCAGCATACCATTTTGGCGCGCGTATTGTCGCACCATACGTGGTCACCGTATGAAAAGACGGAAATATCCTTGAGTCCTATTTTGTCCGTATTAGGCGCGTGGCTTGCACACTCGAATCCTCTCACTCTCTCACTCAGCCGCTGCGGGCCCACTTTTAACTATTTTAATTTAAATTATTGAAATCTTAATAGGGTCTATATTCAAATATTTGTTTTAAATAATGTGTTTATTTTCGGACACAATTTTAGAATTAGAGAAAACATTGAAAAATTGTATCAAAAATATTTTTGTGGTGCCTTAATATTCAGAACATATATTATTTTTACTTTTCATTTATTTTTGTTATTAAACGACTCTTTCACTTTCTGATTTACTTTTGTTTTATTTTCGGTCACAATTTTATTTTTACTATGAAATTTGAGAAATCGTTGAAATATTGTATCAAAAATATTTTTGTGTTGCCATAATATTCAGAACTTATTTTATTTTTACTTTTCATTTATTTTTGTTATTAAATGGCTCTATAAAATTGGTGAAATCGTTGAAAATTTGTATTTAAAATTAAATATTGCCGGGTTATAGTATTCAATGAGAGTATTTAGAACATATACCCAATTTTTGAATTGTACATTCAATCACGATAGACTGTTATGAGCTGGATATAAATAAAAAATCACAAATAAACTAGGAATTCATTTCAAATTTTCTTTAACACATATTGAATTTCCTTCTTTACCAGGCAGTTGCATTTTTAGGAGCATCCAATGTCGAAGTACTTTTAATAGTAGTTAACTATATGAGTTTTGATGAGGGAGAGTAGTATTCAATGAGAGTATTTAGAACATAAAATTATGTTTGTTTTTTTATTTAAATGCATCATTAAAGATATGCGACTGCTCCCTTTTGCACAAATGAGTTGATTTCAAGTGAAACTTGTAATAGTACTCCTCCAAAAATATAGTTGCAGACCTCCATTTAGTCATTTGAGTTGACGTTTCGCGTTCTAAAGCGGTAGTTGGCGTATTTAGTGTATCCAGTGTAGTTGGACTTTTGATGAGGGTAGTTGGAGTTGTAGTATTTATGTTTTGTGTATGGTTTCAATGCATCGTCTATGAAGTTCAAGTGGAGCTTTTAAATACTTCTCACAAATCATATTGGGGTTTCAGTCCTCCATCTTGAAAAAATAATTGTCGTTCTCGTATACTTGTCCAAACGTGATGAAGCAAGAACCGTGTCTACTGGACCTTCTAGCAACAGTTGTAAAATCAATAATTCATAAATTTATTGAATCCGACCCTTCTGTTGCTGATATCTCAAATATGACCTTAGTGTGAGTTCAAGAATGATTTGTTGATTCTTTAATGCACTTTTTTATACCTTAGTACTTGCCACGACGTTATCATGCATGCATTTTACAATTTCAGGTGCGACCTTACACGTAAGCTGGTGTTTACAGGGCAATTTCAACGATACCCGCCTTTGGAGAAGATCTTTGATAAACTGCAACGCTGCGACCGTGGAAATCTTGAATTTCTATATGGACTGAGCAGCAAAGGAATTGATTATGCTACCTTACTTCTCGGGACTCGTATGTTTTTTGTTGCCGGTAACAAGGAGGGGTTACACTATATGGCCCAAGTCGCTAATAATTCTTCGGGCGAGGCCCAATTCTTTAATCATTCAGCTGTGGCCCAATTCGTTTATAATTCTGTTGTGGCCCAAGCAAAGTATAATTACGAGATTGCACTGCTGATGTTTGATAGGGAAGATGAAATTAGCATCAACTCGGGGTTGGAAGTGTTGCTTTGTCTATTGAAGGAGCCCGACGGAAGAAATAAGACGATTGAATGCAGAAGACGTCTCAAAAGGATGATTGGTTCGGCAAACTGCAGCAAAGTCGTAGAGACTGGGTGTTGTCATGTCAAGGGGCCGGGGCACTGGAACGGATATATGACAGATATTTACTGCTGCCGTGAATTATTTGTCAATTGTGATCTATGTCTCATTGACGTTGAAACCACGAAATTAACCTTTCCGATGTTTGACTTTGAGATATGAGCTCCTTGTCATTCAGATTTAAGTTCGGATGATGGTAGCTTTGGTTCTAGTCTAGATTATTAGGGATATATATACTTTGTATCACCTTTTTGGGCTCTATATGTGCAGTACTTACTTCATCGTGGACTGATCGTGCGCTTGTACTTGTCTAACGATTGTCCAGTCCGAAGTTGTAATGTACTTAGTACTTAGTAGCAGTATTGACTTTCTCCTTTTTGTCCATGTAGAATACACCAAGTTTGCATACGCTGGGCTGATTTCGTGCATTCCCGTTATTTGTATTGTTGCAAGGGAAAAGAACTTGTCTACTAACCAAAACAAGTTCTACCCATCTTGATTAATAAAGAAGTATCAGGGCATTTGATAACTTCTCAATATTAAAGAGTTCCTAAAATTCGATTAAACAAGTGTCCTTATTTTACACATGTCGTTGGCTAAACTTAAACGACAGCGAGTGCGGGAATGTTGAATTCCTATCAGGATTCATACGTGCAGGAATAGATTATGCGACCCAACTCCTGGGGACTCGCCGAAAACGTGTTGGAGGGCTTACCCTACATGGGCCGAGCACATGCCTTCATTGATGGTGCGGCCCAATTCGCTAATTAATCAGTTGTGGCCCACAAATAGTCCAATTATGTGTTTGCGTTGCTCCTGTTGACAGAATGAACAAATTAGAACTAATGGCAATGGTTTCGTTGATTACCCTATTGGTTGAGGACGGCGGTATACGTACGGTGGTTAAAACCAGAGGACCTGCCATTAGTGATGGTAACTGCTGCAAATTAATGGATTCTAAGTTCTGAGGCGAAGTCGGAGCAGGACACATGAATTTATAATGCACTTCATGGCAATATTGCACCCGTTAGTTAACAGTCATCTACGTGTTATTGACATTGAAACTTTTGCATTAACTTATCCGCTCTTTGATGGTGTCAAGCAGAAGTCGTTGATTCACACGAAACACCTACTTCTACTTTGGATGAATAGATGTCTAGACAACGTACCTGCTCAATCCTGATGCAGTACTTATTAATTTGTGGTTTTGATTTAGTTCGTGTCTAATGGACTGATTTCTGACTTCAATTGTATTCGTCAATGGTAATTGGAAATAAAAACAAAAATTTATTAATAACGTATGACATTCGGGGGAACATAGACCAATATTAGTCAAGAGCGGAGTATTTGGAGGAACATCTGTGTACGGAATACTACACCTCATAATACTGTAATTAGACAAGTTTCCGGTACAAACAAGCGCAGCAAGAACAAAAAATCTTGTGATTAGACGATTAGAAGAACGGAACCTGATGCTAAAACACCATGGACAAATGCAATACCAAATCAAATATATCAGCATCAAATAACATTTTCTTTAATTAATCGTCTTCTCATACGCGTGTGTTAAAGCAATTACTGGGGGAGGGGGGAACAAACGAAGAGAAGATCATCAGCTCGAAAAGTGGAGGAACAATGGTCGTGCAATTACAAACTAGTGATGCAAGTGGCATAGGATCAGAAATTTAGCAGCACCCAAAGCCAAATTCAGAAAGGAACAACATATTCAGACATAGGGAAATATATATATTACAGTCAAATTAAACGCGACTATGGCTTTAAACGAACAAACCCAAATCCTGGCGTGGTGAGGCTATATGACTGTCAATTTGCGCTCCTTCAAGACAATTGCCTCCAAAATTATGCAAAACTCGTTCTAAGGTCGTCACGAAGCCTTCCAAACACATCATTAGCATATCCATCTGGCGAGATACACGATCGAGCCGCACGGCCATAACATTAACGTCAGTCCTCACCGTGTCTACAGAGTGGAAAACATGGTTATCTACGACGACGCGCGGAAAAGGTCTACATCTTTCTGCAGGCATATAAATTTAACTTCACTATGTTAGAAACGGCAGAAAGAAGAAGATATGGGTGGTTTTTTAGAGAAATGAGGGGGCTTATGAGTGAAAATTTCCTTTTAGGGTTATGGGACAATATATAATGGGCCGGGTTGTACTCCGCATAAGTTACTGCCATACATTTCGTTTTTTTAATTTTTCCTGGAGGGAAAATCTTAAATCCGCGAAAAAAACGGGTAAGAGATTAATTAATCAGTTGGAGGGAAGTTTTTTATTGCAATACTAATTGGCATGTCTTCAAATTTTAAAATCGACTTGGCTCTGCCGCTTTGTTAAAGAGTTAGTAATTTGGTAATATTGAGTAAATATATCGCATAATTCGGTTCCTTTTTTGTTATGTTGCGGTGCGCGCTATGGTTTATATACTTTTTTGTGATGAAGGGTGCATGTAAAATTTTGGGAAAACTCAACCTATACTAGACTTTATGTATTTTTTCTACAGTGTTTTTTCCCTTCAATATTTATTAAACATATACTCGACTGCTTATTAGTAGTAAAACAGTACCAGTATTTTTCTACACTGTATTCTCGAAAGTTCATACGTCCATAATTCCAGTTGTATTGATGTTGTCGTGTTAAATCATACAAACATTTCGTATAAGATGTTTTCAGCGACTCTCCACCCTATGTGTTCATACTCCGATTAGCATTTGGTTGAATCGTCAACCAAAGCCATTTTGGCCCCTGCTTCCTGATTTTATCTTTGGTTGATCCATCAACCAATGATATCCCACAGAAAAATTCTATTGCTTTCGACTGATGCGTCAAACAAGGCTTCTGGTGTGTCTTTCAGTCTTTCAATAATAAGAGTCACGAGATCGAACCACGATAAAGGCGTGTGACTTTGTGAACTGAATTTTTTTTTAAAACCCTTATGTGTGTAGTAAAATAAATAAAATAATCAACCCCCCTTTCACGCGTGAGTCGCTCTTTTCCACTATAATTAATATTTGATTGCTTAATTTGATTTCTGCCTAAACTGTACAATATTGATGAAAATGCTAGTTTATATTTGGTAAACTTACTGCTACCATTTCTCCATTTTTTTCTCCAAAAAATGATATTCTCTTTTATATTCTTTTCTCTCTTCTATATTTCTATATTATTATCTTTTATCTCAATTTTAATTTGTTATCTTCATTAAACAAATTCTATCTTTTATTTTCTTTTTTTTATATATTCATCACATATAATTGATATTCAATACAAAATTATTTAATTACCATTTAAATAATATAGTAATTTGTAAGCAAATATTATAGATTAAATATATTAACGAATAATTCAAAAAAAAAAGTGAAATCATTCCGATACAATACAATAAAATACATATTATAGTACGGTAAAATTCAATTGAAATACTACATAACTATTCAATTTTCACCTCTAGTATGCTCGCATAAATGATCTATTTATCAAAATTATACGCCGAAGTTAAGATATGAAATAAATATTATAAAACCGTTACATAAGCATAATTAAGTGTATATAAAGAGACAAATTAAAAGAGTTAAATAATAATAAAGTAGTAATAATGAATAGTAATGGATGTGATGAATAGTGTCACTTCAATGTTTATAAAACATATACTCTACTGCTTATTATAGTAGTAAAACAATACTAATATTTTTCTCCAGTGTATTCTCGAAAATACATACGTCCATAATTCCACTTGTATTGATGTCGTCGTGTTAAATCATACAAACATTTCGTGAAAGATCGGCTTTAGCGACTCTCCACTCTTTGTGTTCATGCTCCAATTAACATTTGGTTGAATCGTCAACCAAATCTATTTTGGCCCCTGCTTCCTGATTTTATCTTTGGTTGATCCATCAACCAATGATATTCTACAAAAAATACTATTGCTTTTGCCTGATGCGTCAACCAAGGCATTGGAAGCTCAAGACAGAAGCAATCAGTTTTTATTATATTTTGGCTCAACGTCTAACAGATGTGGCTAATTCTGCGCAGCGGCTTTTGTTGTATCTTTCATAATAAGGGTCACGAGATCGAACCACGATAAAGGCACGTGACTTTTTGAACTGTACTTTTTTTTTTTAAATAAATAAAATAATGAACCCCTTTCTCCCGTGAGTGGCTGCCAAAACAGTACAATATTGATGAAAAGGCTAGTTTACTCCAACAATTTCTCCATTTTTTTCTCCAAAAAAAAAATTTCCTTTTTGTATTCTTCTCTTTTAATTATATTATATTATTATCTTTTATCTCTATTTTATTTTTTAATTTTCATTAAACAAATTCTATCTTTTTTACATATTCATCGCATATAATTGATATACAATATAAAATTAAAGTATTACCATAAAATTTTAAATAATATAGTAATTTGTAAGAAAATATTATTGATTAAATAATAAGAAAGGGAACAACATGCAACCACCCCATATAAATAGAGACTATCATCAGCCAAGAGCTCCATCTCACTACCATCCAAAATCAAAGCATTGTACATCTTTGAGACAATATAACTACTATATTTTTACTTATTTTACATTCAACAATATTTTCGTCAAACATCCACATTGTTCCTACAAAAGTGACACTTAAAAGTGGAAGAAGGAGTAATACTATATATAAAACAATATTCATCCTCGATAAGTACTTAGTAACTCACTCTAAAAAGGTATTTTATTTCTTACCAGCATTGTCAGGTTTTGAATATTGTTACACCTTGAGCATCTGTGGTCAAGTACATTTACTTCACAATGGGAGCTGGAGAAAAAACGCTTCTTTGTTTCTGTCACTGGGGTAGGAAGAATAAGGTACTTCCAGATGGATCCACTTCATATGTGGGAGGTATCGCTGATCAGATCATTGTAAAGACGGGCGTATCGTATGATGATTTTGTCAATGCAGTTTTTGACAGATTAGGCATTGATCCTTCAGATAAGTTATTGCATTTTACATTGAAATTTTATAGGTCCGAACTGATAAGGCTGAGAGACCAAGGTGCAATCGATACTCTGTTACAATTTAATAATGGTTTTGCTCATGTTTACGCATCAAGTTTGGAGGAAGAGCCTAATTCTAGACTGTCATCAGGTGGTCCTAGAAAATCCGAATTTATTCCCTTTCTCAGAATTACTAGAACTGAACAAGATGGTGTACCCGCGAGATCATGTGAACTTGATCCTGCTTCTTTACCCCTCAATCCAGATGATATCAACGATAACAGGACTGCGACTTCTGAACCTGTAGAAAATGTTTTGTCTCTAATTCCTCCTGGGACTAGATATGAATGCAGGATGTCTAAGAATGTGACATCATCTCTGCAGCCTGAAAATTTGAATGGAAATCATGCTACTAATAGAGAGTCTACTAATGTTCCAATATCTTCTTGGGTAGTGAACGTCTATGAGGAAAACTCTTGTTATGCCAATGACAGGCCTTCCACTGATATTGATGAGAACCGTGTTAAAAGAAGTTGTTTCTCAAGTTTGGAGGAGGATCCTAATTCTAGAGGGCCATCCAGTGGTGCGGAAAACCTGAACTAATTGTTATTTCTGATGATGAAACAGATACAATTCCTGATAATGATCCTCAAGAGAGAGTTGATTATCCTCCCGATCCTGGTCTCACACGGGTTGGATTTCAAAATGAGTCGCTCGTCAAATATTGGGGTTAACTTGATTGGCTCCAGTTCTGATACGTATGCACAAGGCACGCTTGTAAGTGGAGGATGTATGAGACGGGATATTATCATTCAACCCCTACGTTATGTGTAGCGTTATTTCCCTAACTTGCATGTTTTGTCCAAAATCGTTGAACATTTTGTCAGAGAAGTTGTTAGCGCCTCTTCACTGTTTGTCTTCATACTCGGTGTAACGTTTGGTTGCGTCGTCAACCAAAGCCACTTTCGCCCATATTACCTGATTGCGCCTTTGGTTGATGCAACTACCAAGGCTTAGGTTACAAAACAGACTATTGTTTTAGCCTGATGCGTCAACCAAGGCATTAGAAACTCAAGATAGATGTTTGAACAATTTATTACTTTACTAGTAATAATCAGAGTTCTGCTGAAAGGCCACGGAGTCGTAGCTTTTCCGGCGCAGCTGCGTCTGTTGGGTCATCCATAGCGAGGGTCACGAGATCGAACCTTGCTAAAGGTTTGTTCCTCAGGAGAACTCTTGAATAGGAAAGAGGGGGAAAACGGACGATGAGATCAGTCGCAGGCCAATGAACAGTCTTTGAGAAGGTCGGGATCCTTCTAGTGGGGCGATCCCTCGCCTTATTTTGTAGTAGGGCTTTTGGATGTGAGGGGGGCGCAAGTCTCATTCTTCTGAAATACTTTTTTATTTTTTTTTTGGGACTTTTTTTTTGGGTGTAGAAAAAATCAACCCTCTTTTCATGTATACAAGGTGTGTATTCAGACATATGTGGCTATATAATTAACAATTGATTATACTTAAAAAAATTTCCCAGCCCCACAAATATCTTCATCAATAAAGGCCCTTGATTATCCTCCCATTTTTTTTAAGGTTATTTCAATCTTTTAAATTAAAAAAGCATTTTAAAACCAAATAACTATGCAACATATTTTTCAATTTGAGCCTGTTTATCCAAACACATAATTAATTATTCATAAAATAAGCTCCAACATTTAAAAGTTCCTTTTATGCACTTGTGCTGAAAAGCTACTTGACTTGCAACTACGACTATAGCACTTAGGGGATTATTCACTGCTTAATTCTTACTGTAATTCTTATGTTTAGATGTCAATTGAACATAAAAATCTTTTGAAATATTTCCTTTGGCCTAATTATCATTTTTAAGCTAACTAGTAAACTTACCCGTGCTTCGCACAGTTAGGTTATGAATGACGCTAACACGACCCGAAATCCGATTAGGCCGTGCGGGCACCCGACATCCTTCCCTAGACCCGTCGGGCGAACCCTTATAAATTAAATTAGGAAAATAAATATAAAAATTCGTAAATAAGGACAAGACTTAAAACCAAAACACAGACATACTGATACCTCTAAGCTGTACAAAAGAAATTACAGCTGACTACCCAACATACTAGGTTTAGGGCTATCCAGACTAGACATCTAAGAGTACAAAAGAAGACAGATACCTCCTGAAGGGAGCAGAATACAACTGAAATAATAACCAATAAACTGGTGGTCATCAGTAATAAAAGCTGGCTCACCCTGACAGCTGAAGTCGTCTTCGCTCCTGAACAACGTGGCGAACTCAATCCTGGAGCGAACCTGCCGAAACGAAATAAATAGACAAGAACAAACAACAAACAAGGGTGAGTCAAAAGGACTCAATAAGTGGGGGCAGACTAGCCACCTCAAAGAATAGGATAGCTAGCCAGGGAGAAGAAACAGATAAACTAAATTCCTTTTATTTAAATTATAAAAAGGCAGAGCCAGATAATAACTAGAAACACGTATGGAATTACAAACTCATTAACAACCAGTAACGTAAGATAGCCAGAACATATAGATATCCCGAATATATCAACAATCAGAAATACATCTTGTTGCGGCGTGCAACCCGATCCATATAATTATCCTGTTGCGGCGTGCAACCCGATCCATAAATTCATACCGTCGTGGTGTGCAAACCGATTCATATATTTATACCGTCATGGCGTGCAACCCGATCCATATATTTATACCGTTGCGGCATGCAACCCGATCCATATATTCATACCGTTGCGGCGTGCAACCCGATCCATATATTCATCCTGTTGCAACGTGCAACCCGATCCCCGCAACCCAGAATACGAGCCAGAAATATATAGGCAAATAAGTAATGCACGTAGAAGCAGAACAGTAGTTATGTACCACAAGTCTACAAAATGGTATGAAATGAAATGAAATGAAATGAGATGAGATGAAATGAAATCTGATGCAAAGGGTCACATGTGCCAAATGAATGGAGCGGAATCCTCCTGCTCCTAGGACGGAATCCTCCTACCCTCAATATGATGCAATAGAGCGGAATCCTCCTGCTCCGAGGGTGGAATCCTCCTACCCTCAATATGATGCAATGGAGCGGAATCCTCCTGCTCCGAGGACGGAATCCTCCTACCCTCAATATGATGCAATGCATAACCAGAAAATGTAATACATATGAATACGGTATGATGCAGTAATAACCCTTCACCAGCGCGGGACACTCATCGACAGCTGGGAAGTATATATCAACTCACAGCCAGGGTACAATGCTCAGATCCTCAATGCAATACCAACAATAGGACATAACATATAATATACAATGTAATCTAAAGCTAAGGCGTAATGAGTACGCCTATCGGCAGCTACACACGTAAGGAATATGTTGTAGAAAATCCACGAGGCCAGGTGCCTCCAAAGAAATGGATATAAACACTTACCTTATTACAAAGTTAGTACAGCCACTCAATAACCGCTTTGTCCTTTGGATTCATTGCCAAACGATCCCACTGTGTTCAATAACCAGAAAAATATATCAAATTAGGCTAAAGGCTTCATTCCTCACATCTTAGGGCAATCCAGGTAGGAACCTGATACCCTATTCGCATACGCAATACGCAGGCCAGGCCTATGTACAGGGTTTAAGGTCACATAACCAAACCCCAAATAAATTATATTTATAAGTTGCCCATAACTCACTGAGTACGAATATATAATCAATTCCATTATCGGGGTCCATTTGACCCTTTAAACGATTAATTGAACTTATTAAAACGATGTCTCATATTCCAAGTTTTACCGTTAAAACATATTCAAACGAACGTAATAAAATCAAACAATATATTAGGATCATTACCTGAATATTTCAGGGTGAATATTCTACTTTTCTCCGGCCCCTTTTTTCATTTTGTAGCATTTTTTTGCTGCGTTTTTCCTATTTTTGTTTCTGCTTCTCAGTTGCTTTTTCTTTCAACTCTAAAACGAATGATATACATATATATCGTATCAGACCGCCAAATTTTTTGTCCTTTTCCCTTTTTTGTCTTTTCTTTTTTTCTTTTATTTTATTTTCTTTTCTTTTCGCGATGAAAATTAAAACGGAATGCTACAATATTCGAAATAATTCCAAATTTTGCATACAAGTTATACAAAATATATGTAACATACTCGCGAAGGCAGATCTCAAATCGGACTCCCGAAACTCAAGATGCGAATTTATATGAAAAGAAGTCAAATTATTTAACTTTCGGCATTTTAGCGGAAACTAGTCGAACAACATCAAAATTCACTTCCGAAAGTTTACAAAAATCAAAAATAATGATACGAACCTAATGGCGCTTTCGAATTTCGAATCGGAGCTCAGTCGGCAAAATCGAGCTCGAAAATCCCTTTTTAATATTTATTGACAATAAAAATTGAAACCTTCTTCCGTTGCCTACCAAACGATGTCTGATTTAGCTCAAATTTTACAGATAAGTCCCAATGGATATTACGAACATTTTAAAATTATCAACACGCCAATCGGAGTCCTAACTTCCGAAACGACTAACCGAGGTCGTTTCATTCTCCTCCACTTAAACTCTCGTTCGTCCTCGAACGAGCCTAAGTCTAAAGAAAAATTCGCACAGATAGCAAAAGAACTTGCACGACCTTCATAAACTACTCCACGGGCATTATCTTCTTATTACAGGATCAAGATCACAACACGCATATCGTACTTTTGGAATAAAAATATATGGATAATATGATAATACCATTGCACAGCTTATTCTAACTAAGCTGATCCTTCCTCGATCACGGGAAACCTTTTTTTTTAGCACAAAGATATACTAAACTCTGGATGGATTAACATGATTCAGCCGAGAATCACCTTTTCGATATACCTTTCGGTATAGAACAGGTCGCTAGAATTAAGAATTAGCTCACGCTTGATGCAATAGGGGGAGCTTTTGAAGTACCTTGTCACTACACACTATAGAAGGTTTGATGCAAGCTATATTATTTTTACGAACGCACTATACAACATCTCAATTGATTCAGTATTACCATTCAGTATTTGGAGGAAGACTCCTCCACTTAAAGCACAAACTCATGCAGCCATTTGTATAGGAATAACCATCCTCGCACAGTCTGTTGGACTAAAGAAGATTTAGCTAAAAGTTGAACATAGGCAGACCTAAGCTACCAACTACCCTTTCGAGTTGCCAAACAGCTGCAACTCTCAAGTTCACAACTCCATACCTTTGCCGTAAACACCACCGCCTGATGGATGGTACTTCTATATAAAAATTTCGGCAGGGTTTTCCCTGAAACTGGATGATCCGCAAAAACAGAACCAGCACTATACTATACATGGGAATGGATACCCGGATAAACTGATATCCAAAATAATAATATGCTTACCCGACTACAATAACACGTACTCTGGCTCAACACAGGGAACATCACAAGCGGCTACCAATCGCACGAGTGGCTACCAATGCCGGACGAAGAAGAAATTGAAATGGACCGAGGATAGAAATAATTAGAGCTTCAGGAAGCTCATCTTCTTATTTCTTG
The DNA here is from genome assembly GCA_029990175.1 of Petunia secreta. Lineage (NCBI taxonomy): Eukaryota > Viridiplantae > Streptophyta > Magnoliopsida > Solanales > Solanaceae > Petunia > Petunia secreta. Next base: position 23,147,810 of record JARKIP010000022.1, on the reverse strand, counting down.
GCTACCAGAGCTAGACTACTTCCGAGTCAGGCTAATCCAAAAATCGCAATTGAAGAAATAGACATTAAATGAGCTCTATGGAACAACATCTATGCCAATTTAATCCACCAATAAGAAGGAAACTCTGACAATTTACCAGAAAACTCTTTTATACCGAGACAAACTTGTAGAATAACATGATTCTATAAGCATCTTGAACCAAAGGAAGACACATCGATCGAATATTACTTACTTACCACTTTGTACCGGAAGAAACGATGACGTTTTATGATGGGGACGAATTAGGATCTCATTATCATACCAACATTGAATTCCGACGAGAGAGGTAAACTGATTTGACATAATAATAGAAGGTGGCACAAAAAGATGCCAAGCAGACAATAGCGACACTCACTGTCAAATATCTCATATTTAGACCAGATAAATTAGTAGGGTCTTATAAGCGCCAGGAATAAATCATACCAGAAGCTCGCCCCTCTACCGCAACCGATTCTTAATAGAAACGACATCCAAGGAAACCATCGAAATATGATAAGACACACCATTTACAGATCGATCGAAAGAATCAAATCTTACTCATATTTAAGAGAAAGAAGAAATACTCAGGTCTGCTATATCGGATGCCTCATCATCCTGCCAGACTGGTAGTTCATCAAACTACCTCTGCAGCTGAGCTGAGCCACTACCTTGGTAATCACCTTCTGAAGAACCACTGCCACCACGCTCTCAACCTCTACTGGATTGTGGCATTTCTCTGGCTGATTGAGATCTAAATGAAATCCCCTGCGACTGCGCAGATGCCTAATAACGAGAGAAAAGACGACTGCCTACTTGCCGGAATAAGGAAAAACTGCTCAAATGATAACCAGACTTACGACAATAATAACACCTTTTCGACTAAAAATAGAAGCTGGAAAGATTATTGATAGATGTAAAGAGAAAACTGAATCTGATCTTATTGAGCTACTGGCGCACTCTAAGAATCAAGTGACACAAGCTGAGATAACCTGGAAGATGACCTCCCAAAATAATCAGAACTTTTACCTCCAAATGAGGTACCATGGTTACCCACCAGGGCCATGGGATCTCTTACTTTCCCGCTCTAACTTATGGTATGCCTCGAACCTTCGGGCAATATTAACAACAACATCAAATAAAATCCAGACCTCAATTTCTCGAGCCATTTAGGATTTCAAGGAAAAATAAAGGTCATCAACAAATCTCTGAATCTTTCGAAAGGCTCATGAACTAGTTCTAATGCATATCCAGCCATTCTATAGAATTCAATCTCATATTCTGAAACATCAACAGGCTAACCGACAGGCTACCCTGTCCAATCCACTCAAACTGGCAACACTTTTCATCTCGCTCACCACTCGAAAGGAACTTTTCCATGAATCTAAAAGAAAAATCGAACCAAATTAGCTAATAAGAGAACAGTTCACCAATCCCGGGCTGGACCTTGAAACTGGAAAGATGAATAATCAACACCATACCGCTCGATATAATCAAGAGCCTGAAGGATACGCTGACATCATTTTATTTTAAAAAGAATCACGAGGTTTATATGATGCATTGCTTAAGAATATCGGAAGGTTCAACCGCGTAAAATAATGCAACCTCTTTAGGCACTCGGACCGAACTGATACCTCGGCTGGCTAACCAGCCAGAACAATTAGAGGTACAACACATACTACCTCCGAAATATAATTTACTGCAGCAATATCAAGAACTAGAATAGAAGCTCCATGAGACTGAACATCTGCATCTGCATCTGAGACAACCTGATAATCTGCCTAGCGAATAATAGGTTTTTGCGGTATCTGCATCGCCAAGATTCTCGTAAAGCATCGTAGAGAGCCAAGGAAACCACAAGGCCCTGTTCTCTTGCCCATCGCGAGCCCGTATATCAGTAACTAGATCGTCAGGACGATCAAAAACTCTCGGGGCTTCGTCAGTGCTAGCCCTTGCCTAGACTGCTTCTTCTTGAACTCATACTGTTTACTGAATCATTGCACGAAGATTCACAATTACCACAAAAGAATTAACAAAAATACTTTTGAATCCTAGCCCAACGCACGATCAAAAATGAAGGAAGTGAAATTTCCTAAATGCCATCATAGCCTCTCGTAGATAAGTACAAACGTCTACGTACCCATCAACGAGACTCTACTAGACACTGTCTTAGTCTGGATAGACTCTAAAGTAGGCTCTGATAGCAACTGACACGACCAGGAATCCGGTTAGGCCGTGCGGGCACCCGACATCCTTCCCTAGACCCGTCGGGCGAACCCTTATAATTAAATTAGGAAAATAAATATAACAATTCGTAAATAAGGACAAGAATTAAAACCAAAACACAGACATACTGATACCTCTAAGCTGTACAAAATAAATTACAGCTGACTACCCAACATACTAGGTTTCGGGCTATCCAGACTAGACATCTAACAGTACAAAAGAAGACAGATACCTCCTGAAGGGGGCAGAATACAACTGAAATAATAACCAATAAACTGGTGGCCATCCTGAATAAAACCTGGCTCACCCTGACAGCTGAAGTCGTCTTCGCTCCTGAACAACGTGGCAAACTCAATCCTAGAGCGAACCTCCCGAAACGAAATAAATAGACAAGAACAAACAACAAACAATGGTGAGTCAAAAGGACTCAATAGGTGGGGCAGACTAGCCATCTCAAAGAATAGGATAGCTAGCCAGGGAGAATAAACAGATAAACTAAATTCCATTTATTTAAATTATAAAAAGGCAGAGCCAGATAATTACTAGAAATACGTATGGAATTACAAACTCATTAACAATCAGTAATGTAAGATAGCCAGAACATATAGGTATCCCGAACATATCAACAACCAGAAATACATCCTGTTGCGGCGTGCAACCCGATCCATATATTCATACCGTCGCGGCGTGCAAACCGATCCATATATTTATACCGTCGTGGCGTGCAACCCGATCCATATATTTATACCGTTGTGGCGTGCAACCCGATCCATATATTCATACTGTTGTGGCGTGCAACCCGATCCATATATTCATCCTATTGCGACGTGCAACCCGATCCCCGCAACCCAGAATACAAGCCAGAAATATATTGGAAAATAAGTAATGCACGTGGAAACAGAACAGTAGTTATGTACCACAAGTCTACAAAATGGTACGAAATGAAATTAAATGAGAAGAAATGAAATCTGATGAAAAGGGTCACATGTGGCAAATGAATGGAGCGGAATCCTCCTGCTCCGAGGGCGGAATCCTCCTACCCTCAATATGATGCAATGAAGCTGAATCCTCCTGCTCCGAGGGCGGAATACTCCTACCCTCAATATGATGCAATGGAGCGGAATCCTCCTGCTTCGAGGGCGGAATCCTCCTACCCTCAATATGATGCAATGCATAACCAGAAAATGTAATACATATGAATACGGTATGATGCAATAATAACCCTTCACCAGCGCGGGACTCTCATCGACAGCTGGGAAGTATATATCAACTCACAGCCAGGGTACAATGCTCAGATCCTCAATGCAATACCAACAATAGGACATAACATATAATATACAATGTAATTAAAGCTAAGGCGTAATGAGTACGCCTATCGGCAGCTACACACGTAAGGAATATGTGGTAGAAAATCCACGAGGCCAGGTGCCTCCAAGGAAATGGATATAAACACTTACCTTGTTACAAAGTTAGTACAGCCACTCAATAACCGCTTTGTCCTTTGGATTCATTGCCAAACGATCCCACTATGTTCAATAACCAGAAAAATATATCAAATTAGGCTAAATGCTTCATTCCTCACATCTTAGGGCAATCCAGGTAAGAACCTGATACCCTATTCGCATACGCAATACACAGGCCAGGCCTATGTACAGGGTTTAAGGTCACATAATCAAACCCCAAATAAATTATATTTATAAGTTGCCCATAACTCACTGAGTACGAATATATAAGCAATTCCATTATCGGGGTCCATTTGACCCTTTAAACTATTAATTGAACTTATTAAAATGATGTCTCATATTCCAAGTTTTACCGTTAAAACATATTCAAACACACCTAATAAATTCAAATAATATGTTAGGATCATTACCTGAATATTTCAGGGTGAAAACTCTACTTTTCTCCGGCCCCTTTTTTTATTTTCTAGCATTTTTTGGCTGCGTTTTTCCAATTTTTGTTTCTGCTTCTCAGTTGCTTTTTATTTCAACTCTAAAACGAATGATATACATATATATCGTGTCAGACCACCAAATTTTTTGTCCTTTTCCCTTTTTTGTCTTTTCTTTTTTTTCTTTTATTTTATTTTGTTTTCTTTTCGCGATGAAAATTAAAACGGAATGCTACAATATTCGAAATAATTCCAACTTTCGCAAACAAGTTATATAAAATATATGTAACATACTCACGAAGGCGGATCTCAAATCGGACTCCCGAAACTCAAGATGCGAATTTAAATGAAAAGAAGTCAAATTATTTAACTTTTGGCATTTTAGCGGAAACTAGCCGAACAACATCGAAATTCACTTTCGAAAGTTTTAAAAAATCACAAATAATGATACGAACCTAACGGCGCTTTCGGATTTCGAATCGGAGCTTATTCGGCAAAACCGAGCTCGAAAATCCCTTTTTAATATTTATTGACAATAAAAATTGAAACCTTCTTCCGATGCCTACCAAACGATGTCTGATTTAGCTCAAATTTTACAGATAAGTCCCAATAGATATTATGAATATTTTAAAATTATCGACACGCCAATCGGAGTCCTAACTTCCGAAACGACTAACCGAGGTCGTTTCAGACGCCACTTAAGCCCTACCTCATTACATGTGAATTCTTTTCCTCATTGACGTCAAATTTCACACATTATGTAAAGTCTAAACTGCTAAAATTCTTTAATCCCAAAACACTGTACTATTCAGAATCACTAATTTTTTTAGTGATTTTACATTCTATAGACATTTGGATGTGCCTTAGGGTAATACAGTACATTTTTTCTAATTTATTGTATATAGACATTTAGACTTATGTAGGTATCTTTTATCATTCATTTTTAAAAACAGATTAAATCCCCTCTAAGCGTGCCTACTTTTGTGGGAACTTGCATTTTAATTTTTCATTGCATTTATTATTTTTTCAGAATCTCAATTAACTTCCCCTATTTAATGCCTATTTTCGTGGGATATGTGATAGACAGCTTTTGTTAATTCATATCATTTAATAATGATCTGATAATAACTAATTAAAACACACGATTTTATCTCCTAATATTAAAGTAATACGTCAGTCAAGTGGTAAATGAAAAGTTAAAAAAATTCAAAACCAAATACATGAGACTTTTCATCTAACAACAGTTTTCTCACTTTATCTTGGAATTGTAAACCGAATTAACTCCCCTCTAAGCGTGCCTACTTTTGTGGGAACTGGCCTTTTTCTTTTTCACTGCATTTATTATTTTTTCAGAATCTCAATTAACTTCCCCTATTTAATGCCTATTTTCGTGGGATATGTGATAGACAGCTTTTCTTAATGCATATCATTTAATAATGATCTGATAATAACTAATTAAAACACACGATTTTATCTCCTAATATTAAGGTAATACGTCAATCAAGTGGTAAATGAAAAGTTAAAAAAATTCAAAACCAAATACATGAGACTTTTCATCTAACAACAATTTTCTCTCTTTATCTTGGAATTGTAAACCGAAAAACCCTTCAGTGAACAGAGCCTTTCCACCTTCTTCTCTACAGTCTAGTATTCCTTGCATATTACTGATATTCATTTATATAATGTGAATACTTGCATATACAGTACATATTTGTTGCATATTACTTTCCATATATAGTATACCTTGCATATTATTGAACAGTATCTCTTTCAATTGCATATGTATTATATTGAATAAATTGCTGAATATATTATGGGGTATATGTTTGTGATATATTTGGTAAAAAATAAATCAGTAGCATTGGATATATATTTGGAAGTGATTGTGGATTACGTGACTTGTGGGACTCCTTAAATGTAGGATTTGCTTTTATTACGTGTGTTTAGAACATAATTAACGTAGCTTTGTTATGAAAAAGGATACACATAAACTTATTTATTAGCATCTTTTTGGCTAGCCATTGTTGTATATTAATTGTGTCTATTAAACTGTAGGGCTATGTTATATATTTGGTTAGATATGAAATTTTTCCAATTTTTGATGCTTCTTATTCTTATTAAAAGTGGCAAGGAGCAACTAAGATGGCCCGTTTGTCAGTTGTAATTTTGTGGTTGCATTTACTAATTGCTCAGAGAGCATTTATATGTGGAAGGTTATAAAATTGACGGTAGAATAGCTAGTGATGCAGTAGTAACTAGTAAGTCACTGCTTAAGCTTCCCCATGTCTTTACTCCAAGCATTTAAATTGACATGACAAATGTGAAAGCACTTTATTTGTTGATCAGTAAATTTGTCTACTGTAGAAAGCACATCCTTTGGTGCATTTTGAGTCTCACACAGTAATTTGTTTAGATGATTAGAGTATCTATATTGGCTAATGATCTCTCCTGTTAGTCAAGTGATAGGCTACTTTGTAAACGCCTCTAAAGCATAGCGATTGTAAGGCTTCAGGGGCATAATGAAAGCTGCCCTATCACTTATTTTCTACACGCTTGTTTAAAACTAATGCATTCATAGCGAATATAAGCTTAGCAAAGCCTAAGGTCATCATATGCACATTCAGGGACTCAATATTATTCTACAATCTGTTGGGCGTGCATGAATGCATTGTTACATCAAATAATCCATCACATGGAAAGAAATATTTTCATGTATCGTCCATCAATCCTATCCTAACTCTACAAGACAATTCGGGTCTCCCACATGGTGGAGAATATATTCTTCTTCCATGTCAGTTCTTACATGGCATAGTGCAGAATATTCTTCTTCCATATCATCACTACTTCTCTTTTATAATGTGTTTCATCTTGGCAGGAAGTACACCACATTATATGAACCCGTGTATAGTTATACACACTGCTTATCTTAAATTTAACTTAATATTTATAGAAGTTGCAACTTATTTGTTATATTACACAGAATTAAGTTCTTATACAGGTATGACACATTGTTATTTACAATAGTCAAACCTATAGATAAAACAGTATATTCAACATAAATTAAACATACATTCAACATAAAATAAAAAGATAATACTTACACGTAGATGAAACAATATACTAAACATAGATTAACCATACAAAACATTATTTTTTTTATCCAACCGAGAAAACAAAACACACATCTATTCAGTGACCTTAACCATTGCCAAGTCAATAACTTAGCAGAAACAACCAAACATTAAAGCCTTACATATATAACAACAAAAACCTTAGACGAACATAGCCCAACTAACTAATTAACCCTAACATCTAATCAATTAGGACAGGATCAGCATAGTCTCCTTCACCACCATAATCTATTCTTACCCCATTAGAACCATCACTTGATGTACTTAATGAATCATCATCAGAATCATCAGCATCAGGATGTGGAGGTCTTCCCATAATGTGAACTATCAAAACAAAACGACCATTGACTAGAAAATCCATGATCCAAAAATGTAGTGTCTTACCAGCCTTGATTATGTTATTCTTCTATTTATAGATATTTTCTCGGGATCCCAAGCGTAATTTGACCTCATCCCAAATGTGTACTCAATCTTGGTTATATTCGTAAAAAATTAGAAGCTACTGTAAATTAAAATAAATAAAAGTGTTATTAAGCAATAAAACTTACAAAGTCATCTGTTGTAACATATGAAGCACTTAAAAAACACTTAAATGTCATACAATCATGACAAACAACGTATGTACCGGGTGGAAAGTACTTAGAATTGCTACTATTATTCGGATTTGTGAATATTGCTTATAGAGGTAATGCACTTTGTAGTTGTGTGAGTTCAAATTTTAATAAACAATAAATTGTTAAATAAAACAACTCAAAAGATTCTAAATCTCATTGAAGTAGTACCATGTCAAAGACATCAAAATATTCAAAACACATGATAATAATACATTAAATCTCCTAAACATCAGTCCACGATAACAAAAACAACATCAAAATACATTTAAATACTGCTATTATACTAATCAACACAAACTGGTTCATCAATGGTACCTTCACAAACTTATTCTTCATCATCACCACCACCACCATTATCACCATCACCACCATCATCACCATCACCACCATCATCATCATAACCAACATAATCACAGATACTCCATTGAGGTTCATGAGAAGCCGGAACACCATACAACTCAAATTCAAACATCACAATTTCTTCACTGCTTTCAATGAGACGAAAACAAACATGATCTCCTGCCTTCAGATTTTTGGCTCTTACAAACTCTCCCCAGCCATTATTTAACCTTTTCCGCCCTTTCGTACATGTGTTGAGCTTCATAAACCATCGTTCACCCCCCCTCCCCCCAATTTTTCCGTCGTTACAACTACCAATGTATACTTCGCCTTAATCGAAAGATATTCCCATATACCCGACGGAAGAATCTGTGGAAAGAAAATAATAAACATTAATGGACATATTGCTAAGAAATTACTTAAAATAACAAATGCAAAAGTGAAGTACCAAATCATCCGTTTCAATGTATGACTTTGAAAGAAGACATTGAATACATGGAAAACCGTTATATATATAGAAATATGGAAACAACTCTTCGAGTCTCATTGTGTTTCAGGAGAGATGTGTAACTAGTAACTAAGGGAGGAAGAGGAGTGTAAAAACTAGGTTAAGTAGGAAGCGGATCTATATGTTAAGTAAGTACACTGAATCGTCAAAAAGTACTTTTGGGCTAATTGTTAGGCCCTATTTGTACCATAGCTTTCAATTAAAAGAAGATTGAGAAAAAGTATTCCAGCAAACCGGTGGAGAATGTCATGATAGGCCCTGGTGGTTTAGGGTTAGATTATGGATAGACTCGTTTCAGCTTTTTCATTTACCGTGTTCGTTTTCTTTTAGCAAGCAATTAGCTATTACATTGCATTAACAGCCTCTAGTGTTCTTATTCTAACGAGCTTTTAACGCAACAAGCAAGCCTTCAACTTTTTGAGAAGATATTTAGAAATATATACATGTTGATAGAAAAAAAAGATTATTATAAACTCTGCTAAATTATTATATGAAGAACGATTGGTTTTTAAAACTATAAACTAAAGTCAATTAGGCCCAATTAAAATTGCTAGGACGATTAGAATTGCTGTATGGGTCTACGTAGTAATATCATTGTTGTGAATTATGTAATCTAAAGCTTGGAACATTGATATTCTTGCACTTGAAAGCGTGAATTTTGATGAAACTTTAAGGTTACAACTCCACTTATCTGTTTGCTATCCGGGTAGGTTGCTTGTGGAATCTCCAAGATTTATCTAGAACGTAGGAATTTAAAAAACTCTTGCGTTCTACGGAGTACTAGCTTAGTTAATTTTATGTCTCCGTTTCGTATTGATAATTAAATTTACATATTAAGAACAATGCTAATCTCTGAAGATTAGATTGCGAAAGAGTTCATCAAAGTGTAAAACCAATAACAAACTTATACAGCTTGGTACAATTACGGAGCAAACGCCTATTCAATGGTTACTGGAAATAAGAAAATCCAAGATGAGTTCACTAGCGCTTAATGAAGTTTAACATCAAGCTTGGTAATTCTGCATTCCAAAATCATTGGTTCAAAAATCACTACAAAACGGAGTGGACTGTTGTCTCAATTACGTGCCCTTCTTTCGTCTTTTTCTAACACCAAAACATCTGACTATCTCCTCATTTTCTTCTGTATACAAACAGTAAGTGTCGTGTGATTTGCTCCGCTTCTTTGAGTTCGCCGAGTTCTACAGTTTGAAGTGCCACTATCATAGAACTGTAATCCCGTTCTATCCTGGGAGGAATTAACCCGTTAACCTAGAGCTACAGTGAGGGGGTTAGATTCCTTAAGGAGACACAAGAAACTCGTGAGCTCGGGATTGTCCGATATACACTATTTATATATTTATGTTTGTCGTATTTTATGACATTTTTGAACGCATGACTAACACAATATATGACATTGGGGTCGAGAACACGCAACCACAATGCAAAATAAAGCCTTAGTGTACACTATGAAACCACAGCGACGACCCGATCATTCGATCATATTATTGTTAATCCTGCATTAAAAATTTAGCAGAAAATACGAGAACAGAATTATATAAACAATATATACCGGACAATCTCGAGCCCACAAGTTTTTTCTGTCTCCTTAAGAAATCTAACCCCTCACTGTTGCCCAAGATTAACGGGTTAATTCCTTCCAGGATGGAAAGGGATTACAGTTCTACGGTGGTGGCACTTCAAACTGTAGAACTCGGCGAACTCAAAGAAGCGGAGCAAATCACATGACACTTACTGTTTGTATGCAGAAGAAATGGAGGAGATAGTCTGATGTTTTTGGTGTTAGAGAAAGACTGAAGTAGGCCACGTATTTATAGCCAAAGGATAGGTTGGAATGAAGAGGCAAAACCTTTCTACATGTGGCTGTTTCAGAAAATGTCCACTGTTGACACCCAATTTCGCCCCGATTTTAAGTTAATATTAAATATAAAGTATATTTAAATTAAAAGATGTGCCAAAAAGGGCAATTTTATAAATTTTAAGTAGTCAAATTGATAATTTTGTATAAGAAAGGCCAAAATCGCAAAACATAACCTCATATTCGACCCACCCTTGCAAACCACCCTTTTAAAAACAAAATACATAATATAGAAAATCCCTAATCAGTTCAAAAATCCCCAGACCCGTTTCCCCTATCCCCAACCCGCACCCGTTAACCCAACTTCCTCCAAAATTCACCCAAATTCCTTGACCCCACTTGATTCCAGCTAGCAATAGTATGAATTCAAATCAAAATCTTATCCCTTTTGTACCGTTGGAGGATTAATTGGTCATTTTTGGTTCAATTTTTGTACCCAGGAAAACCCTAACATTCTGGGATACTGATATTTAATCCAAAAAAGGAGGAGGTCGGGGAGAAGCAGCCATGAATAGGGGAATAGAGTAGAAAATGTTGAAGAAAAGAGCATAATATACAAATTTTATCCAAGTTTTAAATTCCTGCAGTGTTGTGGTTTCTATTTTTTGGTATTTTACTTGTGTCTTCGCTTGGCCATCTCGGTCGCTTGCTTCTTCGTTATTCGAGTCGCCTTGTTCGAGTGACACCGTTTCAGTTCATAGCCCCGGCTCGCTGCGCCCAAACAGGTAGTACTCTCATCCTCTTGCATTTTGATTTATTGCTTATGATCGACAGGTAGTATATGCAGTGTATATCTCTATTTTAGGACTGTTTAGCTATAAGAGAATGAAACGCTATGATATTTATACATTAAGAATTTGGAACCCCTGGTTAAGTATTCATCTTGTTATTTGTATTAGTCGAGCATGATTTTAGCTTAGTGGGTCACTTATTCTTTGTGATACTATTAGATAATTCAAGTAAAGCTTCCATCTTGATGTATTTTAGTTATGTGTTTGAGTTTGGATTAGGATCTGAAGTTTTGTTCCTTGTTTGTTAAGTTAAAGATTTAGTTTTAAAGCTAGTTCTATCCTCTTTGTTTCAGTCGTCTTGCCTGTGGTAGCTTATAAGTTCAAACGAGTTTTTCTAGGCAGCCTTGCATATAAAGATATTTCTTTGTAGTTCAGTTTCTGTGTATTGAAGGTAGATAAGTTTAAAGAAGCTGGGTGTATTTCTATTTTGTTTCTCTGAACTTGAAGAAGATGTCATGTTGTTAAAATGCTGCTATCTAGTTCTGTTTAATGTATGGCTGTGTGTCTATTAAAATATCATCAAAGATAGTGTTGGCTGTTTCTGTGAAGCTCAGGGTGGGAGTAGTAAGGCATTTCTGGTGGTTCTGATTTGGAAGTGTGTGAATTGTTTGCTCAGGCAGTTAGCAGGGGTCTGTTATGGTATCTTGAAAATCTGTAAGGTTGTTAGGGAGTTGTTAGGTGGCCTGTGAGAGTGTGAGGGGCTCAGGTCTGTGTATGCATTCAGTGGGTTCAGGGAGGCATTTAGAAGTGTTTAGTTGGCTTTGTTTCTGCAGGGTATTATGTGAGGATGGGGAGTTTGTTGGATGTTGTTCCTGGTTATTGCACGTTCAGGTGTAAATTAGAGGGTTAAGGATGTTGTTTGTGCATGTAATTTGGTCAGGGTCTATGAGCTTGTTTCTGGAATCTGGAAGGGGCTGCTTTGTTCCAGGTTCTATGAAGTTCCTGGTTATCTGAGGGAGTTTGAGTTCAGGTCTGGTTATGGTGTTTGTTCAGGTGTTCCTAATGAGGGAGAGGTCTGGATCCTATGAGATGGTGTAGGCTGTGACATCCTTGAAGCAGTTTGGTGTAGAAGGGATTCAGAGAGTTGTCTTGGTTTAGAATGTAAGGAGTGTGAAGTTAGTTTAGGTCCTGTGGAGGAGAATCCTAGTGAGTTCTGCTTGCCAGCATTGTAGAAAATTTGTTAAGGTTTGAAACCAAGGCTATAATCTCTATGTCTGTTTCTTTCTAGTTAGTATTCATGTGTTTGCTGGCCTAGTAGGGTACTAACATGTTTAAAGAATCCTAACTTGAATGCCAGTACTTGCATCATAGCAATGTTTCTGTTTGTGCGCTTGCCATTAGGTCCACCATTAAGTTTAGTAAGTTTGATTTGTTAGTCATTTACCTAAGTTTAACTTTGGCCTTTTGGATTAAGGTATGCAGTGTTTCCCTAGTTAAATTTTTAAAGTTTAAGATTGATAGCTTCACTGATATGGTTGACATGTTACATACCTTCGCGCCATGCTGAAAATTGCCTTTGTTTGAGTCTGACTTTAGTTAAGAAAAGATTCTGAATATTCTGGGGTTTCATGTTATTGTTGGTTTTTTTTTTTAAAAAGTGTTTGCTCTAGCTTGCTATTACTACAGTGTCTGCTATTGTATATCGAGAGTTGAGTCATCTTTAGTTAATCTTTATTATTGACTTTGTTTTTTTAATTATCCTTAAGTTTGTTAGAATATTTTCCTCTTTTGTTTGCATTCAAGAGTAGCACGCTTCCCATGATTAGGATAACTCTTATATTGTCTGATAAACTGAAGAACTCAAAGCATCTCATCTTGCCAAGTTTGGTTCCTGATGTGCCTAATTGTCTTTAGAATTGTAGTTTAAGTGGTTGTTTTGGTTTAAGGTTAAAACTAAGATGTTGTGCTTCCTGGAACCTAGCCCCTTCTATAGATGATAATTGCCTTTTTTACAAATATAAACCCCTGCTTATTAGTAGTTTGTATTAGTGTTAAATTTTGGCTTGAATTCACTAGCTCTTAGTTAATTTCTTAATCTTGAATAAGAAGCTGTCTTGTTTTTCTTTAGGCCATTTTCAATTAGTCCAACTAGTTGCTTTACTCTGTGATTTCGAAATTGGACCTATGTTTTCCTTTTCTTATTTTATGCTTATCTTCCTATCATTTACCACTCTTGTTAAAGCTGTCTGCAAATTACTCTCTTTAATATTTACTAATCCTTCTTGTATTCATTCTTCTTTTGCATGAAATCTCTTGGGGACGAGTTCGGCTAAAACTCACCAATTGGGATTGACTCACTGTCTTGGAGTCATTTTGGGATCGAGTTCGGGTCTCAAGTTAAAATGCATTGCTATCAAGACTCAAATTATGAGTTGCATTCCCGGGTTCTATCTTTAACTTTGTCTCCCCTTTCTTTAGGATATTTATGCATATAAATTTGTAAAATACTTTATTTATTAATATATATTTGATTTGTCTGAATGAGTATTTTACTTTTATGTTCATTTCCTTTATTTTGGAGTTACTATTTAATTTATCGCAAAATAGTGGCCAGTTATGCAAATGCGCGCAAAATTTCATAAATTTTCAAAAACCGCGTTTAATAACAGACTATAAGAAAAGTCTTCTATCTTATTGATACGAAGTAGTTTCTTTAAAAAGTCAAAATCTATAAAGAAGTTTAAATTAACTTCTAAATGTCCCGAAACGACTTTGGAAAAGGCGACTTGAAATCTAAGTTCCATCTTATGGTGAGATACTCGGATTTTAAAGTTGAAATTAAGCAAGTGCCATTTATGCGCTATCACATACGAGTTGGCAAAGAAATTAGGACGATCAAATCATTCTTTTTCAAAAGAAAAATGCGCTTTTAATTTATTTTACCTTTATATATTCTATTTTTTTTTTTTAAAGACAAGTAAAGTCTTTTGAATAAATTGTTAAATATTTTGAAAAGTTACTAAATTTAATTAGTTGAATTAATTAATGGTTCAATTAATTATTTTTAGAAAAGCGTATAAATAACACTTGCAAATATTTTGGAAACCTGTCGGATTAACCGTTGTTAACGGAATTTCAAAAGTGCCTTAAAAACCTTCTTTTGAAATTAACAAAACCTCTTACTTTTAGAATCTCTGAAAGAAAGACCGCTGTTTTATAAAAACGGAGTTTTGTACGTATTTGTTAATTTGGTTCCCTGTTTTCCTTAAATTAGGTGGCGACTCCAAAAAAAAACTCCAAAAGAGTTAGTCCATCATGTCGATATTCCTAATTTTAGCCTTTCGGGGTTTAATATTTTTGGGGGTTCAACAGCATGGCGACTCCGCTAAGGAGCAATAAAGGTTTTGACCATAAAGATTTCCAGTTATTTGGAACTAGCATGCTTAATTTATTTTGCTTTATTATACCTGTTTGTTTGTATGTCACGAAAAACATGTCACTACACCCTTATTTGCGCACATATAAACTGGCATTCCGTTCATATTTCCCCCCACTCCTGGGAACCTCTTGCATTCTCACTCAAGTATCCGCGAGGTGTGTGCATACACACCCGCAATTTCTTCCACTAAAGAACCCTTTGACGAGTTGATGTACCGGCGGATTGTCGTGGGAGTTATTCGACCACGAAGCCGCCTGCCACTCACCTGTTAGCCTCAACCGTTAACCCACTCTTAGAATGAGCTTTAGGAGCATGCATGCATTTACACCTTAGTCTGGACCCGGTCCTTCGTACCGCCTCCATAGTTAGGAAACCGCCCTTACGTCAACGGGTTCTTGAAATCCAACGACAATACATATTATTTGCTATGTGATAACGAAACCTCAGTCCTAGCCATGTTTTGAGCAAAATCAGATTTGGAATTTTGTCTCCTGTGTTGTATTTTAGGTCAGAAAATGGAAGAATTTAGCAGAATTGAGATCATAGACAGAATTGCAGTCCAGGGAAAGTTAGGCAGATTTGGTTAGTTTGTGTTTGGAGATGGCCTGGTATAGTGATATCTAAGAGGCGAAGCCCCTAGTGTCTTTAAAAGGATCAGTGGGGTCCCTCTCGTGAATGGCTTTGCGTGTGTGCAAGCCTATGTTGACTGTCCAGCTGCATTCATGATAATTGAAGTATGCTTGTCGCATACTAGGAGAACGAAGCCCCTGTGTCTTTGAACGACCAATGGGGTCCCTCCTTGAAGACCAGTGCGGTCTCGGCTACCTAGGAAACTGAGAGGCTTGATCAAAGCCAAGGACCAGTGAGGAGCCCTATGAACAAGATCTGTGAGCCTTGCAAAACCTAGGAAGCTGAGAGGCTTGTCCAAAGCCAAGGACCAGTGAGGTTTTATTTGTAAAAGGTCAATTGGAACCTTTTATGATTTGCAGTATGGTATTGTGAAGGCAGTTGGAAATCTCACCCCTGGATGTTGCAAATAATTGGGAGTTGTGCTTGGAGGAGTGTGGATGTTTACAAAAGGTGTATGGGGATTGTTTCATGTTTTAGGCATTTGGGTTTAGAAATTTGGTGCAGATGTTGTGGAGAGCATGAGCTGTATTAGAATTTCGAGTTGGTACCAACTTTTGGAAGGTAGTTGGGATAACGGAACTGCAGTGTCAAGGCGGAGAGATGATTGTTATCAATTATTGTTATTATTGCTTACTCTAAATCTGAATTGATCAGAACTGGCATGAACTATTTTTCGTTACCACTTGTTTGCGCGATTAGGCTTACCTCTAGCACAAAGAGGCACATTACAGGGTAGGATGCGCCCGCATTTTCATTTACGCTCAATTAATTGTGATTGCCACATGTCAAACTTGTTTAAAATGCAAAGCGCTACGTGACGCGCGCTACGTGATTGTGTGCAATTATGCCAATGATCTGGAAACTAACATAGTTACCTTTTGATTTGATTATCCCCCAAGAGAGAGAGAGTTGATTCGTGTTGACTCCCGAGTTGGTGAAGCGTCTAATGCAAAGTAAAGCAAAAAATGACTGATTTGACTAATGATCAGACTGGTATCCCTGCATCTTCTAATGAGCAAGCAGTTGTTGTTCCTGATGAACAAATTGCTAGAATGACTAAGCAGATTGAGTGTATGCAAGCTGAACTAGAAAGAATAAAAGGGTCGAGCCACCAAAATGTGCTAGCCGTGCTATCAACTCTGAACCCCATTGTTGAAACTGCCAATCCCAACACGCCTTTAAATTCCAGTGTCATTCGTATTCTTGCACCAGTTAACAACATCCCAAATGCATTCATTAACCAGAACAACCTGCCTCACTATTAATATTTACCTGCCAAAGATACTCCTCGTCCTCCACAATCCAAAGCACCCATTGAAGTGCCCATAACTGTAGAAAATCAGGGAAAGACAGTTGAGCAAGAGGAGATAATCCAAACGATGAAAATCATGCAGCAATCCATCAAGGATTTGCAAGTGTCTAGAGGACGTCAAAGCATCTCCTACCGCAATCTTTATCTATACCTGACGTTACTCTTCCTCCCGGGTTTAAGGTGCCAAAATTTGATATGTATGATGGTCATAGTGACCCATTTGTTCTTTTGACCAAATATCTCAACCGAATGAGGGTTCCGGGAGGTAAAGATGAACTTCTGATGGCCTTCTTCAGTCATAGTCTGGAAGGTATTGCTGCTGAATGGTTTGCAAGAAAGGATATAAGCAAGTGGCGTGAGTTTGATGACATAGCCAGTGATTTTACAAAGCAGTTTGAGTACAATGTCGAGATGGCTCCTGACCTTATAACCTTGTCCAATCTGAAGAAGAAACCAACAGAAACCTTTAGGGAATACGCATTGAGATGGCGTGAACAAGCTGCAAGGGTGCAACCGCCAATGACTGAGGAAGACATGGTAAAATACTTCATCCGAGCCCAAGATAATTCTTATTACATGCACTTGCTCCCTATGATGGGTAAACCCTACTCTGAACTTCTTGTGATGGGAGAGATGATCGAAGAAGGTGTTAAGACGGGGTGAATTGTAAGTTTTGTTGCAATGAAGGCAACTACGCAAGCCATCCAGACTGGTATGGGCAATTTTGAGAAGAAAAAGAGGGAAGATGAAGTTGGTATTGATATGGCTGATATCGACCAAAGGCCAAACAAGAAGCCGACCTTCAGAAACTCACCAAACCAGCCCACTCACCAAAGCACACTATACTCAACTCACCCAAGTCAATATCAAATTCCACCTGCTCCATATCCCGTCCACAATACTCAACCCAATTACCATAAATCTATAATACCCGCTTATCAGCCTTATTCACAACCGCAAGCATACAATTACCCTCAACAACACCAGTTACCTGTAGCCCGTCAGTCTATGCCAACAGGGTCTCGTCCCAAATATTAAAAGAGACAGCGCCGAAAATTCACTTCTTTAGGTGAACCACAAGCTCAACTATATGAAAGATTAAAGGATATGGGAGTGTTAAACCCTTTAGCAGGAGATGGTACGTTTGACCCTCCCCCGGAATGTGTTGTTGGGACCAAGTATTGTGCTTACCATGCAGAATTTGCCAAGCACGACACTAAGGAATGTCTCCTTCTTAAACATAAAATCCAAGATTTGATTGAAGACAATACAATCCAGCTGAGTGAACCAACGCAGGAGACTTGGCTGTGAACTAATAGCACTTTGCAAAATTTCGATTCAGATTAAGGCCCTGAATCATGCTGGTTAAAACTTTATCATTTTACCTCAAGAAAATATTTTTTCTCATTTCCATGTAATTTTGATTGTAATGCGAACTACGCGTAACCTGATTCCCAAGGCGGGATACGTAAGCAACTCACATAGAGCTCGGTTACACTAGCGTAGGATTCCCCTATTTCCTCTTTTATGTAATTTTGAACTACTTTTGGTCTGATTCCTGGAATGGCAACAGGATAAGTAAGCAATCCACATCGGACTCGATCAGATTATTGTAATGTGTTAGGTTTGTTTATCTTTGATGATGTAACTCCGAACTATGCATCGAGGCAGATGTGTAGGCATTCCAATTCGGATTCGGCTTCGCACTTAGATTGCCATATTCCCCAAGCTTTATGTAAGCAGAACTACGCACAGTCTGATTCCTGTGGAGGGATACGTAGGCGCTCTTAACGGGCTCGACTCTATAATATTAAAATTTTCAGTCTCCCCTAAGGCAAGCAACTGGGGCAAATTATGCAAGGCAAGTTGAAGACTTGAAAGATCATAACTGGGGCAGATTTTGCAAAAAGCCATATTGCTTGACAAAGATAAATTGGCCAAGTCTCAAAAGATGGATCGCAAATCTAGACAAAGGGAGAAGAAGTAAGCAGTTGAAGGATGAAGGCTCGAGTCAGCATGAATCAAACGCTCCCCCCTCCCTCCCAAAACTAATGATTTTTCTTTAAGTGCAGGAATTTTCAAAGCAACAAGATGAGGAAACTGACAACTATCAATTCCTCATAGAGTATTTGTCATACACATTGAACAATGTTGCCAAGATAACCGACCGAGATTGGAAGCGTTATCTGATTTATCGCATACATGAAACGACTTTATTTTCTCTCTATTTCTGCCCTTGCCTAATCAAAATTCATTGCTTTATTGACAACTTTACTTTACACTTTGCAGGAATTTAGCATTAACTCAGTGTTTCTCAAGGATAACACTCAACTCTTTATGGCTTCACCAAATATAAACCAGACGGCTTGAACTCTCACTTTATATCTCCGTTATCTTTGCCATTTTCCTATCTATATGAATTTAATGACAACTTAATTTTGCAGGCTATTCTACCCTTTATTTTACAAGTATCAGCATCAAGTCTATTGTAAATAATCGAAGGCGTTATTGTTAAGAAGCCTACCGTAGGGAACGGGAGACTCGATCATGAGTCATTGCCGAAAGATATTGCCAATCCTGGGGGCTCACTTTATTTTGTAGTCAAGACCATTCCTCCGCGGAAGAGTTCAAAGAGTATAACGTCTTTATGTGTTTGCGCTTTTGATAAGCGTCTTTATTTCACGCTTCCGGTAAGCGTCTTTATGTGTTCACGCTTTTGATAAGCGTCTTTATGTTTACGCTTTCGATAAGCGTCTTTATTTCACGCATCTGGTAAGCGTCTTTATGTGTTTACGCTTTCGATAAGCGTCTTTATATTTCACGCTTCCGGTAAGCGTATTTATGTGTTTACGCTTTCGATAAGCGTCTTTATTTCACGCTTCCGGTAAGCGTCTTATGTGTTTACGCTTTCGATAAGCATTTTTATTTCACGCTTCCGGTAAGCGTCTTTATGTGTTTACGCTTTCGATAAGTGTCTTTATATTTCACGCTTCCGGTAAGCGTCTTTATGTGTTTGCGCTTTCTATAAGCGTCTTTATTTCACGCTTCCGGTAACCGTCTTTATGTGTTCACGCTTTCGATAAGCGTCTTTATGTTTACGCTTTCGATAAGCGTCTTTATTTCACGCTTCCGGTAAGCGTCTTTATGTGTTTACGCTTTCGATAAGCGTCTTTATATTTCACGCTTCGGTAAGCGTCTTTATGTGTTTATGTTTTCGATAAGTGTCTTTATTTCACGCTTCCGGTAAGCATCTTATGTGTTTACGCTTTCGATAAGGGCCTTTATTTCACGCTTCCGGTAAGCGTCTTTATGTGTTTACGCTTTCGATAAGCGTCTTTATATTGCACGCTTCCGGTAAGCGTCTTTATGTGTTTACGCTTTCGATAAGCGTCTTTATTTCACGCTTCCGGTAAGCGTCTTTATGTGTTTACGCTTTCGATAAGCGTCTTTATATTTCACGCTTCCGGTAAGCGTCTTTATGTATTTACGCTTTCGATAAGCGTCTTTATATTTCACGCTTCCGGTAAGCGTCCTTATGTGTTTGCGCTTTCAATAAGCGTCTATATTTCACGCTTCCGGTAAGCGTCTTTAGGTGTTCACGCTTTCGATAAGCGTATTTGTATCACCGCAGAGGTGTTAATCATTTGAATACCTCTATGGCGTAATTTTGTCGCCTCAATAGGCGCTTTAATATTTGTCACTCTTAATTATATTTTTTGTAAGCCTCCTGAGGCGTTTGCATTTACTTTTACCTATTTTAATGACCTTATGTTGCTAATAAGTTTGTTAAGACATGCAGGATAATGTGAATACTTCGGACGTATTCCTACTTTTGGTTGGAGTGCAATCCAATATTATTTTCAAATTGTCTCTTTATTATTTAAAGCCGTAGGCTTTATCCTGGTTATTGCCGAAAAGGCGGCATTTTATCCTCATTATTTAGAGTTTAAAGTTCACTTTACGTTCTTACTAATTGAAGCTTTTATTGATTTATCTTCACTCTACCAACGGCCCCGAAGTCATCTTGCCTCAGAAAGCCAGATTTCTCCATTAGTCGATTGGAGACAAGCTTATCATTGATATTGCAACCAGCATCTACAAGTTTTATTGTCGTTATTACTTTATTGCTTCATTTATTAAGCTTTATTTGCAGTTACTCGCTTACCGTTTGTCAAGTTTATTACAACATATTAGCAGCACCGCAGCAGCATTTGGAGCATAACGTGGAACTCTTTCTTAGCAATGAACTGGGGCAATCTTTGATATGAGCTAGACTCGTCAACGAGGATCTAAAGAATCTCACTCGAACAAGCAAGTCTATCCTAATCTTTCATTTCGGATTAGGGTGTCAATTTGGTTTCTTTCTTATTCGTGCGTCTTTTTCTATCAATCGTGCGAGTTTTCGTGTCTAAGTGTCGTCGAACTACATATGGCCTGATTCTCTTTTAGCCCGAGATATCTAGGCAACTCGTAAACCGGAGTTCGGCCATATCCATAAGCCTCGCTTTTTGGTCCTTGGAATCAAAAGTCTTGGTTTTATCGAGACAAAATTGGTTTTTCCGTCAACTTCATTACCCTGAAAATTCTTTCATCCTTTTTCGGGCAAAGAGGGGCAGCTGTTGACACCCAATTTCGCCCCGATTTTAAGTTAATATTAAATATAAAGTATATTTAAATTAAAAGATGTGTCAAAAAGGGCAGTTTATAATTTTTAAGTAGTCAAATTGATAATTTTGTATAAGAAAGGCCAAAATCGCAAAACATAACCTCATATTCGACCCACCCTTCCAAACCACCCTTTTAAAAACAAAATACATAATATAGAAAATCCCTAATCAGTTCAAAAAGCCCCAGACCCGTTTCCCCTATCCCCAACCCGCACCCGTTAACCCAACTTCCTCCAAAATTCACCCAAATTCCTTGACCCCACTTGATTCCAGCTAGCAATAGTACGAATTCAAATCAAAATCTTATCCCTTTTGTACCGTTGGAGGATTAATTGGTCATTTTTGGTTCAAGTTTTGTACCCAGGAAAACCCTAACATTCTGGGAGACTGATATTTAATCCGAAAATGGAGGAGGTCGGGGAGAAGCAGCCATGAATAGGGGAATAGAGTAGAAAATGTTGAAGAAAAGAGCATAATATACAAATTTTATCCAAGTTTTAAATTCCTGCAGTGTTGTGGTTTCTATATTTTTGGTATTTTACTTGTGTCTTCGCTTGGCCATCTCGGTCGCTTGCTTCTTCATTAGTCGAGTCGCGTTGTTCGAGTGACACCGTTTCAGTTCATATCCCCGGCTCGCTGCGCCCAAACAGGTAATACTGTCATCCTCTTGCATTTTGATTTATTGCTTATGATCGACAGGTAGTATATGCAGTGTATATCTCTATTTTAGGACTGTTTAGCTATAAGAGAATGAAACACTATGATATTTATACATTAAGTATTTGGAACCCCTGGTTAAGTATTCATCTTGTTATTTGTATTAGTCGAGCATGATTTTAGCTTAGTGGGACACTTATTCTTTGTGATACTATTAGATAATTCAAGTAAAGCTTCCATCTTGATGTATCTTAGTTATGTGTTTGAGTTTGGATTAGGATCTGAAGTTTTGTTCCTTGTTTGTTAAGTTAAAGATTTAGTTTTAAAGCTAGTTTTATCCTCTTTGTTTCAGTCGTCTTGCCTGCGGTAACTTATAAGTTCAAACGAGTTTTTCTAGGCAGCCTTGCATATAAAGATATTTCTTTGTAGTTCAGTTTCTGTGTAATGAAGGTAGATAAGTTTAAAGAAGCTGGGTGTATTTCTGTTTTCTCTGAACTTGAAGAAGATCTCATGTTGTTAAAATGCTGCTATCTAGTTCTGTTTAATGTATGGCTATGTGTCTGTTAAAATATCATCAAAGATAGTGTTGGCTGTTTCTGTGAAGCTCAGGGTGGGAGTAGTAAGGCAGTTTCTGGTGGTTCTGATTTGAAAGTGTGTGAATTGTTTGCTCAGGCAGTTAGCAGGGGTCTGTTATAGTATCTTGAAAATCTGTAAGGTTGTCAGGGAGTTGTTAGGTGGCCTGTGAAGTGTGAGAGGCTCAGGTCTGTGTATGCATTCAGTGGGTTCAGGGAGGCATTTAGAAGTGTTTAGTTGGCTTGGTTTCTGCAGGGTATTCTGTGAGGATGGGGAGTTTGTTGGATGTTGTTCCTGGTTATTACAGGTTCAGGTGTAAATTAGAGGGTTAAGGATAGTGTTTGTGCATGTAATTTGGTCAGGGTCTATGAGCTTGTTTCTGGAATCTGGAAGGGGCTGCTTTGTTCTAGGTTCTATGAAGTTCCTGGTTATCTGAGGGAGTTGGAGTTCAGGTCTGGGTATGGTGTTTGTTCAGGTGTGCCTAATGAGGGAGAGGTCTGGGTCCTATTAGATGGTGTAGGCTGTGACATCCTAGAAGCAGTTTGGTGTAGAAGGGATTTAGGGAGTTGTCTTGGTTTAGAATGTAAGGAGTGTGAAGTTAGTTTAGGTTCTGTGGAGGAGAATACTAGTGAGTTCTGCTTGCCAGCATTGTAGAAAATTTGTTAAGGTTTGAAACCAAGGCTATAATCTCTATGTCTGTTTTTTTTCTAGTTAGTATTCATGTGTTTGCTGGCCTAGTAGGGTACTAACATGTTTAAAGAATCCTAACTTGAATGCCAGTACTTGCATCATAGCAATGTTTCTGTTTGTGCGCTTGCCATTAGGTCCACCATTAAGTTTAGTAAGTTTGATTTGTTAGTCATTTACCTAAGTTTAACTTTGGCCTTTTGGATTAATGTATGCAGTGTTTCCCTAGTTAAATTTTTAAAGTTTAAGATTGATAGCTTCACTGATATGGTTGACATGTTACCTATCTTCGCGCCATGCTGAAAATTGCCATTGTCTGAGTCTGACTTTAGTTAAGAAAAGATTCTGAATATTCTAGGGTTTCATGTTATTGTTGGTTTTTTTTCTTAAAAAAAAGTGTTTGCTCTAGCTTGCTATTAGTACAGTGACTTTGTTTTTTTAGTTATCCTCAAGTTTGTTAGAATATTTCCTCTTTTGTATGCATTCAAGAGTAGCACGCTTCCCATGATTAGGATAACTCTTATATTATCTGATAAACTGAAGAACTCAAAGCATCTCATCTTGTCAAGTTTGGTTTCTGATGTGCCTAATTGTCTTTAGAATTGTATTTGAAGTGGTTGTTTTGGTTTAAGGTTAAAACTAAGATGTTGTGCTTCCTGGAACCTAGCCCCTTCTATAGATGATAATTGCCTTTTTTACAAATATAAACCCCTGCTTATTAGTAGTTTGTATTAATGTTAAATTTTTGCTTGAATTCACCAGCTCTTAGTTAATTTCTTAATCTTGAATAAGAAGCTGTCTTGTTTTGCTTTAGGCCATTTTCAATTAGTCCAACAAGTTGCTTTACTCTGTGATTTCGAAATTGGACCTCTGTTTTCCTTTTCTTATTTTATGCTTATCTTCCTATCATTTACCACTCTTGTTAAACCTGTCTGCAAATTACTCTCTTTAATATTTACTAATCCTTCTTGTATTCATTCTTCTTTTGCATGAAATCTCTTGGGGACGAGTTCGGCTAAAACTCACCAATTGGGATTGACTCATTGGCTTGGAGTCATTTTGGGATCGAGTTCGGGTCTCAAGTTAAAATGCATTGCTATCAAGGCTCAAATTATGAGTTGCATTCCCGGGTTCTATCTTTAACTTTGTCTCCCCTTTCTTTAGGATATTTATGCATATAAATTTGTAAAATACTTTATTTATTAATATATATTTGATTTGTCTGAATGAGTATTTTACTTTTCTGTTCATTTCCTTTATTTTGGAGTTACTATTTAATTTTTCACAAAATAGTGGCCAGTTATGTAAATGCGCGCAAAATTTCATAAATTTTCAAAAACCGCGTTTAATAACAGACTATAAGAAAAGGCTTCTATCTTATTGATACGAATTAGTTTCTTTAAAAAGTCAAAATCTATAAAGAAGTTTAAATTAACTTCTAAATGTCCCGAAACGACTTTGGAAAAAGCGACTTGAAATCTAAGTTCCATCTTATGGTGAGATACTCGGATTTTAAAGTTGAAATTAAGCAAGTGCCATTTATGCACTATCACATACGAGTTGGCAAAGATATTAGGACGATCAAATCGTTCTTTTTCAAAACAAAAATGCGCTTTTAATTTATTTTACCTTTATATATTCTATTTTATTTTTTTTTTAAAAAGACAAGTAAAGTCTTTTGAATAAATTGTTAAATATTTTGAAAAGTTACTAATTTAATTAGTTGAATTAATTAATGGTTCAGTTAATTATTTTTAGAAAAGCATATAAATAGTACTTGCAAATATTTTGGAAACCTGTCGGATTAACCGTTGTTAACGGAATTTCGAAAGTGCCTTAAAAACCTTCTTTCGAAATTAACAAAACCTCTTACCTTTAGAATCTCTGAAAGAAAGACCGCTGTTTTATAAAAACGGAGTTTTGCACGTATTTGTTAATTTGGTTCCCTGTTTTCCTTAAATTGGGTGGCGACTCCAAAAAAAACTCCAAAAGAGTTAGTCCATCCTGTCGATATTCCTAAATTTAGCCTTTCGGGGTTTAATATTTTTGAGGGTTCAACATCCACACTTAATGGCTGTATTGAAACATAACGGGAAAAAATTAAGTAGAGGAATGAATACAAATTGAATTCAGATTTCCGTTACAAAAACGGAATACCAAATATTAATATTATTTAATACTTTTAGTTTTTGTTGGTCGAAAAATTAAGTCAATCTGAAGCCGAGACGAGCGAGCGACGACAACGGCGATGCTCCCCTTCTTCTCAACCCATTTAAGAGTTAGAAGAAGCACTTCTCTATTTGGCCATTTTTCACCCTTCTTCTTTTGGCTTCTTCCCATCACAATTTTCTTCTCCCGTGTAATAGTTAGAAATTAGTCAATATAATTTCTATCATATTAATTGCATAACATTATATATCTCATTTATCATCATCATAATTAGTCATGCACAGTTACAAAAAGCTTCTCATTTTTTTTTTATTTTCTCCACGAACTTAAATGTAGGGAGAATTTTAATTAATCATTATAATGAAGTAACCAATTACTCGTAATCAGAAATGGTTCTTTAGAAACGGCTCCTTCGCTGACCAAACAATTCCTCACCCCCTCTATATTTAATTCTTTATTAGTGATCATTCATATTAAAAATAAAGAAACGGTCCAGTTTACGCAAGGTAAGGAAATTCAAATGTGTATATATTTGGATTGGTGAAACCAATAGCTGCAAACAGGAGAAAATAACGGAGTTATAGTGTTAATCCTAAGATTTATGTTGGTGATAACTCCTATGTCAAAGCAAAATATGCACTAAGTAAAAACGAGTTATCTATTATATTGTCTATAATTATAACTTCACTAATAAATAGTATAAAAATGATTCCACTAAGCACAAATAATTATGTATTCTCCTTCGAACAATCACCAAGCTTCTAACAACATGGCCAAAAATAGCTACTTTTTTATTCCTCTTCATATTCACAAACAATCTCAAATTTAGTGTTGAACAATTGTTTCTCATAAGTAATCTCTCCACATAAATAAAAGAAAAAAAAAGAAATAAACGCAAAGTGACCAAACTGCAGGAAGAATGTTTGGAGAGAGAAGTATGTTTCTTGGAATTTCACATCAAATAGAGGGATTTATTTATGTCTTGAGAGGAGATGCTTCACCGCATTGACAGTCTTGAGATTACGGGAAGAAGAATGAAGAAGGAAACAAAAGGAAAAGAAGGAAATATAGGAGAGAGGGGTTAACGGAAGATAAAATTTGATAACAAGGGACAAACTTGGTGCTATCATTATTTCTTTCTAAATTTTTTTATATGTTTTTTTTGTACCTTTGATTTTTTGATTAATAAGTAAATTTAAAAATTAAATATTTGAAGTAATTATATTATTTTTGTTGTTCTTCTAGACCGCTCTTTGCGCGGGCACGTTATCTAGTCGTTTTTTAAATTTGAATTTGTTATGGATCAATTTTTACGTATTAATGAATGTAACACATCATGACATCATTGACTCTAAATTGGTTTATCATTTTTATCTTTGAAGAATTTTCATACACTAAGCCTGTGGTTAAAATTTTGTTGTTAACCTATGAATTGTAGTTATAAGAATAAATAGAATTATAATCAAATTAAGCTATTATCAATGAAAATGTAAATAACTGAAATTAAAATGACGTTTTTGGAATTTGCTATGTTTATTGACATAATTATCCTATACATTTACCTATAGAATTTGAATTTATTTTTCCAAAGTAAAATTATCTCCTTTGTCCCTAATAATTATCTCTCTCCTTTTGTATCACCATCGATCAAGCTTCATATCCTAGGTTTTTGAAACAACTCGCCCGACGATTCAGCAGAAAAAAGAAAAAGGGAAGATGTTGGGGGAAAACGAAAGAAAATTCGGGAATAGGGTGGGCGGGTTTGTGGGGAAAATATTTTTAAAAGATTAAAATTTAGGGGGAAAGCGATGTCTCCCTCTTATTCCCCCCTAAACGTCCACTTTTATCCCCTTTCAACAAGCAGAAATCGAAAATCCAATACCATAATTTTTCATCCCAAAAAGTCAGATTCCCCTAATTTCAAGACAATACCACCCTTCCACAGACCTTTTATGAAATAAAAAGAACGACGCAACAAACGTATTTCTTCGATTACATGCTCGACAGTTTGAGATTACGACGAAGACGGACGCCCGTTATGTAAGTTAAATTTCGATCATTACAATAACATTGTTCAATATGTAGGCCATTTTGTTATATAATACGCTGTTTCCTGTTTATAAATTTGATCAGAGCGTCCAACAACTTGGAATTCTCGGCGTTCGCCAGATGAAGAAATTAATTCAATATAAAAGGTAACTATTACAAGAAGTGTTTGAGAATATTCTTGAGTCAGAGAGTCTTTTTCTTGTCATGCTCATCGTATCGATAATTCCAGCGCGGTCCCTATGAAGAACGTGGGTTGTACTTTTGTTTCTGATCTTGGACGATATTTTTTTTTTGTGATATTTTCTGGTTGTATCAATGCTATCGTTGCTTACAGTTGCTTTCAATTTCGTTCTATTTTTTGACCTATAATTATAACTCTGCTTCAGGAAAAATTCTACAGTGTTCCTCGCATTCCACGTCACAATTGTGTGAGGTTGTCTTTTTTACAACTATTTTTCCTAGATCTTTCATACTTGAAGCAAATAGAGTTTAGTTGAAGCAAATAGGGTTAACGAGTTCGACCATTCTGCTTTCATCTTGTTATTTAGTTGAAATTTTGTGTAATTTGTTTGACCAAGATAATAATTTATTTGTTCTGTCATAATGTTCTTTGTTAGCGCTGAAATCCTTTTATACTGAGCCTAAAATTGGATTTGTGTGAGTCTTGAATTGTTCTTTGCAGTTTTTTTTTTTTAATTTTTCTTTTTGAAATCAGAACTCGTTCTTCAGCACTGTTTATTGAAATTCAAAGAGACAAAAAAGTTAAGAAGATGCGGGCGTGAAACTATGGTTGATGATAAACAGGTCTGGAAAATGAATAGTTGGATTTTGCTAACTCTGTGAGTGAAGAATGTAGGGGGTAGAGGGTGGGGGTATGAAGAAGAAGATAAAGAAATGGGTGTGCCTGGGGTAACACGAATTACAAAAGTGCGGTAATCAAATATCGTGAGCCACACTAAACGGAGGAGTATTGTCTAAAACAATTATGAGGCGGAATGTGATGCATCTTGTAGAATTATTACTCTGCTTTAGTTTGTATTCTATTCCCATCGACAATGTAAATTTAGATGTGAACAAACCACATAAGCTTAAACATCATACAATTAAAACTAATTGAAAAATTCATAACGCACAAAATAAGCTTAAACAAGGCTTCACTGGGCATTTGCATCATCACCTTCTCCACAGCTTTCATCAAATTGTGCAATTTCATCGACGTGCATCAACCCCACTGTTGCCACCCCACTCGTTGCATCAACCGCACCATCGCCTCTGCTAGCATCAACGCCACCATTGCCATTGCTTGCATCAACACCACATGTCGCACGTCCTGCGTTGCAGGCTCCTCTACTTCCACCCCTTCCACCTCTCCGCCCACTGCCAGTTGTTGCATCAACCGCACCATTGCCTCTGCCTGCATCAACGCAACAATTGCCATCGCTTGCATCAACCCCTCCACTACCACGTCCTGCTCCACTGGCTCCTCCTCTACTTCTACCCCTTCCTCCTTTGCTTCCATTTGCTCTGCGCCTTTTGTTCCATTTGTCCCTAACACGGACCAGATAGGGCCTTCCTTCGATCCTCAGAAAGTTAGCATCAAGGATGGGAGCATCACTGCGATGGTCCTCCACATCATGTATGTCATCGGGGATAGGGTCGTCATTGTTAGGCTTGTAAAAATTTGCCACGAGGTCGAGCGTAAGTTTGTCCGTCAACATGTCCGACCGAATAGCTCTTTCTACGCATTGGGAGAAGATACCCTTAAGTCCCTGGAGCCTTTGGAATTCATCAGGCATCTGCGGATAAGCAGCAGATACATAAGCCCACAAGTGCGGTCGACTAATGTCTCCACGCCATCTTCTCAGTATGTACCTATCGTTCAATCGCTGCACTCCGTAATTATCACGACCCAAAAATCCGAATAGGTCGTGAGGGCACCCAACTAACCAAGTTGGGCAAACCCACTTGATTTGTGAATAATTAGAATAAACTCTACTACGAAATGTATAAATATTTCAATAATATCTCATAAAAGTAATAAAGAAGTTGAAATATCCCGACAATAAAAGATTTAAGTACTTCTCGAATCATGAACATCTAAGAGTGCCGAATAAGTAATACAACTCCAAAATATTGGGAATATATCAAAAGGAAATGTAAACTATATAGGTGGCCACCACGAACGAAGGGTTGGCTCATCGCTAATAAAGGAATGCTCCACCTCGGTCAACCACGATGCTAACTAATAGATGGTGTCGAATCTGCAAGACATAAATAAACCAAGAAAGAAAAAGGAAAGGGGTGAGTCGAGTGACTCAATAAGCGGGGACGGGGCTCCAGGTAAACTAGCAAGCCAGGCAAAATAACTCAAAGATAATCGAAAGTAAAGAGAAACTATTCAATTAACTATCAAGTAATGTTCGTATTCCATCATCAAATACCACGACACTTTCATTGTAACTCGGGGATAAACACATAACGACGTCATACTAAGACAATATGCACAGAACTACATCATGCTATGATAATACGTACGGAACTACATCGTACGTCAATAATATGTACGGAACTACATCGTACCACAATAATATGCACGGAACTACATCGTGCCTCAATAATATGTACGGAACTACATCGTACCTCAATGATATGTATATAAGGATATATTTACATAGGGTGTGGAGCAAGTCCACCAAGAAAGCGAAATACACTTACCTCGGTCCGAAGCTCACTAGCTACCCAACAACGGTTTTCCCTTTTTGAATCTTCTCCAAACGTTCGTTCTCTATTAAAGGAACGTCACACAATCAATAACAAGGCCAACAATTAGACCTTACAAATCTTAAGCTAAAGGGGTTGAGAAATCAACTTAAAAGTCAACCCCGGACCCACATGATCAAATCCCAAAATCAATGACATTTTCGGGTTACCCATAAACTAACGAGTTCAAATATGTTTTCAAGGTACCAATTTGATACCATTTAGACATTAAATTGACTAATTAGTGTCATATGCTCTAGGATTAAAAATCCAGATTCCTCTGCTTCAAGCTTAAAATTGAATGTTGAGAATTATACTAATATCTCAGTCTACACCTAAAATTCTAGCAATAAAACTAATGTATCCCTTTCTTAATTCCAACGAAGATAGTAATATAAGAAATGGAACTTCATTGCTTAGCATCAACACAGCGACGCACAAACAGTAGCTAAGCAATCGCAGAACTTTAACACTATAAGGATGTTAGCAACTTTAATCTCATTCTACTACCTATCATTAATCATCATTTAATCATTACACTCCCACCCATCATCATTTAAAGTGGACCAATTAGCTTCTCATTGCCAATATTTAACTTTATGACTAAAGAAGAGATTTACATAAATAAATCAAACTAGCATTCGACAGTAAAGGAAAAAGGAGAACTTAGTACCTGAATCACTAGGAATTTGACATCAAGAACTTCATTGATGAAATACTACTCACGGCGCCATATGAAATATTATTCACTTTTATCCCATTTTTATCAAGACTATGCATTTATATAAGCCCTAGAAAATAGAAAGCTAGCAAATATTGTATGGGCTTAGTTTATTAGTTACCACTTGGCCCAATTGAAATAACTATTTATTCTAATAGTCTATATCTCTAATAACTTTTCATCTCATAAATTTATATTTCTAACCTTTATAATTTACTAGATAACTAGACTATGCATATAAATTATTGGGTTGTTACAGTAATGTTGCAGCAGGAGTATCATCTGCCTGCATATAATCCCACCAGTGTTGAAAGTCTTGCAGCTGCAATCCAAATGCTGGTCGTCCCGTTTGTACTCCACAGTCATGATGTAGTCAGTCCCCGCGTAGTTTAAACCCATTCCGGTGTCGCTCACCGAGAAAATCTCCACTTCGTCCTGCTCGTCGCTCCCGACATATATACAACTGACCGACTCTTGGATTTGTTTTCTGTGCAAATCATAAATGTTCCGCATAAGACATGCACGGAGCTGTCTTTCCCAGGGACTGCCAGTCAGACTAATTAGTCGGGTATCCTTGGAACTCTCTTCTTCTTTTAACTCTTTCTCCAGTTTGGACTTGATAGCTACCTCGTACTGCTTCGCGAATGTCTGAAGGTCAGCTTTTCTGTTAATAAACTGGTCAAGGAATGGGTGGATTGACTTGCTCCGCTTTGTGGAGCTAATACCAGCCCAAAACGTGTCCTTCAGGTATACCGGCACCCACTGGCTCCTTGTTGAATATATTTTTTCAAGCCATCGCCTATCTTGTAAACGGGGATCACGAATGAACTGGTCCCATCTTGGTTCGAATTCCACGACCGACATAGACCGATAGATGATGCTCTCGAACTGCTCTACGACAGCATCCTTTTCTCTAACTCCTTTAAACTCTGAATGCACATTTGATAACATACGCCATAGGGACAGCCGGTGGGTTGTGGTAGGAAATTCTTCCCTTATGTCTACCCCTATGCTCTCGCATTGATCAGTTACGATGGCACGTGGCTTGATTCCTCCCATACACTTCACCCAACTCCCGAATAACCACCTGTATGATGTGATGTCTTCGCTCGATAGTAGTCCAGCCCCAAGTATAATTGACTTTATTATGGTGATTCACGCCCACGACTGTTGCAAACGACATGGTTTCCTGGTTAACTTTGTACGACTAATCGAAGTAAACCACGTCATGGAACTGTTGGTACGCAAGAACTGCTTGCGGGTGAATCCACATACGTTCCTCAGTCGGCCTTCGTTGTGTAAGTCCATCTAGTAAATGAATTTGTTATCCATGGCACGCATACGTTGAAAAAATTGATTTAAAACTTCTGCGTGACCGGGATTCAACTTGAGTCTCCTATCTTGATCGACACCCTTTCTGCTGTCACTTGGCAAGCATCCCATATTTTCAGCCCCTCCATTCATGATTTCCATCTTCCTAAATGACCGGCTAGGACTAACCCCTGCTATGTTAGCTGCCATGAGATCCCTCCTGATTGCAGGACTTAATTTCATACGGGATGGCATTAAATTTGTAAACCGTGGTTCTAAATCATGGTTATGCTCAACCGTAACCGATTGGACTTCGCAAGAAGTTCGATCCGTACAAAGGGTGGCGTAAATTCCAGCCTTGCACCCATTATTCGAGTTTTGATCTCTGCCTCAGTTTCTAGCTCTGTGACAAGACAGTCTTCTCGCAGATATGAGGTCATATTCATTCGAATGCTTCTTGCACGAGTATTTCGTAATGCGGAATCCGTTTAGGAAAATTCATCCCAACGGTCAGACCTCCTGCTGGTGCGCGCGGATTGACCCCTTGGCTCTCAGCAGTCGCGACGATGGGCTCACTATTTTCGCCAGTCGTACAAATATATGACCGACTGTCGAACAAGCTATTGTCTCGATGTACACCTAAAATCTGGCAGAGGATATTTGATTCTTCGACATCCATGATTGATTTTGATTGCGAGAATGAATATATTTTTTCGATGGCTTTTTAAAGAGGAAGAGATGACGTAAGAAGGAGGTGGGTGACACTCAAGGAATCGAGTGATAGGTCGTACGAGTACTGAGCAAGTTGGCATTGAAAATCAGACCCATCAATTTGGGCGGAAAGTTGCTTAATGGATTGTGAAGAGACAATTCGACTGTGAATTGAAAAGGTGAGTGTGAGTGAAGTTGTTCCCAATATATTGAAAAAATTAAAAATTAATATTTGATTTTGGTTTTCCACTTTCGCATAACTCCTACAAAAAACTAAGAATTGTAGTTAAAATCTGAACTACAAAAGTTTGATATGCAAATGCGAAACCAACTTTAGTTTTACGGACCCTTAGTTTTAACGTCGCTCACGCGACAAACTATTGATTAATGTTGCTAGTATGAGTTTTGGTACGAACAAAGCTTTGTATTCAATTCCACGACACTTAGAAAAAGAGATTGTTATTCGAAGGGTGTGCTAAAGCGATGAACCTGAATGCATATTCCATGATGAAACTAGCACACTATCTTCTTTGTCTGAGTGAAATGATAAAAGTGGTGTTACCAGCGGTACCCAAAAACATATCATAAAACGTCTAGTTAAACCATGTAAGCATTATAAAACTAGTTGTAGTACTTGATTACTCCTTAACGTAGACAAAAGGAATTTACAAGCTACTTACATCAACAGAACACAAAAACAAGGAGCATGATTATGGTGCACCTTAAAATTCCCCTTCAACAATTAGCTTATGCACTACCTCGACGAACCAGACTTGTCATCATCAGACTCGTCGTCGTCCAACAGCACCACTTCAGTCTCATATGCATCACCTGAATCTGATGAACATGTGGAGTAATCAATTTCTACTACTACATTCAGTTCTGGTAAGGCAAGTTTATACATCTCTATATCAGCGATGCACTTATCGCAAGTCACCTTTAGCTTGTCGAAGTAACAATCTAAGGGGGCTAAGATCTTTGAAGACCAATGAGTGCGTCCAATTTCACTACAAATATAAGGCATGGTTAGTTTGCTAAACTGGTCAGCGCCAATCATCGATCTAAGGCAATCCCGACAATTAATCATAGCAAATCTACCTCCAATTCTAGCCCAAACCGAACGAAGGCATTGTACTCCTCTATTGCAGCCCTTCAGTAACACGGCAATAGCAAAGTTATATTGTGCTTGACGAGCTTGACCCGAGTGACGCGCAGGAGAAGCGATAGCAACTCGACATAATAAGGTTAATCCATCTAAGCTGCCCTCCATGGAAAAACGATACGTTCCAAGGAGTAGAGAGGCATAATCAATCCCTGCACCGTCCAACCTTTCAAGGAACTTCAGAATAACATCGTCACGATCTTGCAACTTTTCCGGCCTGAACTCAATCTTCAGCCCATGTTGAAAAGGCCCTGATAAGGTTAGGGTGCGAATGTCCCTGCACCTGCAGATACATTTATCTCCACACAAAATAATTAAAAAAAAAAAAAACCGAATCATAAATAATTTTTTTTAACGGTAATTGAGACACTTTATTAATATGCTAATTATTTTGGAAGGACTCACGTTGAATAAAAACTGCATATATCTTGCACTGTGGGATTCGAATTGAGAAATTTATGGACGACAGCCTCTAAACACACAGTCGGCAGGCTAGTGAGAGATGTCTCCGCATCGCTCATATTTCTCTCCATCATTTGCCTCATGTTTCTCTCCATCTATTGTCCCCAAGATATTCCAATGGATTTAGCTATGGAGGAAGATGGGCGGACCGAAGTAAGCAAGAGAAGCGCATGCAGCCCAACTCTCAAGAAACGAAAACACTTATAGGCAGCACTTTCTAGATTGGAAAGTGAATTGAAAATGTAGCCCACACGTTTTGGCGGGAAATTACTGATACGAAGTCATAGATACCGTTTAGCTGAGTCTACTAAGCCACTTTGGAGAAGTTTTCACTTTTGACTTACTATATTTTACGCATACAATCGGTTATGCGCTAATTGTTTTTTGAGTTACCACTAACAAACTAATATTAATGATCCTATAAATAGTTTTTTGCTTTTAAATCCCTTACAATTTTGATAAATACAATCCCAATCTAATTTAACAATTAAAATTTAAACATTCAGTGCATTTACGTTTCTTTACCGTACCCTCGTTTTTACTGCACGAATCTACAATAGTTTAGACGTGGCAACAATCCAAGACACAACCTACTTTATATTCGAGAGGGTAACGCAACTGAGAAGCTATGAGTACGGCTCCCTTCGTCTCGTTTTATTAGTCCTCCTTACTTTAAATAGTCTGCTTAATTCATTTGTCCAATTAGGAGTTCAATGCAAAATTAATTACTCGTATATTTTTTTCACTTTGCCCGTAGTATTGATTGAATTT
Source organism: Petunia secreta (assembly GCA_029990175.1). Classification (NCBI taxonomy): domain Eukaryota; kingdom Viridiplantae; phylum Streptophyta; class Magnoliopsida; order Solanales; family Solanaceae; genus Petunia; species Petunia secreta. The sequence continues at coordinate 23,112,398 of JARKIP010000022.1, read as the reverse complement.
GAAGATAGAAATAAAAGTTTACATTTATTGAAGAGAGAAGTTTAAAATGGGTGATATTGTAAAATGTACCTTCTTAAGTGACGTGACAAATAAATGATACAAATAAAAGAATACAGAGGGGGTACTCAGTAAACATTGTAGGTAAATGCATCATGAATATAGTCAGTTACATTGACTACATGCCTGCGCTAAAGAGGTGATTTATACGTGATTTGTATTTGTGAATAAAACTGAAAATTACAAATGGAACTTTGCAAGTACTATTCAAATTTATAAAGGGTAGGTACATCGTCTATTTTCTCTTACGGTAAGCAAGTGATTTTTATTGGTCAATTTTATGTTCATCCTAGGGAAGGTAAAAGCATGATGAAATTCTACCTAGAGACGCAAAATATATGGTTGGAAGAATCAATGAGTTGACGTTTTAAAAACTTAAACTACATGTATATAACCTCCATCTCGACTCAATGTTATTTAGAAATATTTGAAATAACGACGGGGTACAAGCTCAAAACACCACTATTTGAATATAGAAACCCATGAACGAAACATTAACTATACAAATCTTCAACATAAGCGACCCTTTTATGGTGTAATCCTGAAATTTACCACTCTTTTTTCATCATTATAATTTGTATTATTTTAAACTCATAAATCATAGTTTATTTTATTTTTACTGTTTAATTATATAAAATAGAATATAACAGAACATTTCATAACACAACCCGACAATTAATAAACTTAAAAAAAGATGGAAGAAAAAATTGAACCAACTCATCAGTTCAATGACTTCAATCCAACCATTGGAAGCACACATAAATTCCTAAAGACAAATAGATAAACACCCTTCTAAAATGTGTTAAGGTTGTAAGGAGAGCTTTGTGGATCATTATTTATCTTGACCACACAAGTGCTTAATATGCCCTCAAAATTTTTGGTCGCAATAGCCATACTTACCAACATGATCTCCGATCCATATTTTGAATTAATGCCTGCATATCCTGATTTTGCTGTTTATATAACTGTGCAGTTTCAAGACGCACCTCTTGTAGTTGGGTACAAATTGTCAGGAGAGGGAAATTGATGGGGACAATGGGTGTTGTTGCTGAATTTGGACGAGACATTCTTGTACTACAATTAGTTGTAAAATAAAATTTTCATTTAGTATGGTAGAATATCATAAAGCTAATTATAGTTGAATGAAAGAAAAATTTCAGAATGGTTGTTCCAATTCATACCTTAGAGGATTCCTAGTTGCAATTGCGGATTCTTTTGTTTGAGAGCTAAAGATTTTTTTCTATGGTTTTATAGATGAAAAGGGACTTTTCCTTCATTGATGAACGTGTTGTTCAAAGCAAAGCTACCCAATGTAATTTAATTGCTTTCATTGGTTTGTGCAACATGACTAGTCTGTTAACAAAATGAGAAGATTTCACTCTCACTCTCTCTATTTACCGTTTAATAAATTTATAGTTAATCCAAAAAAAAATTATTTCCATAATTGTTGAAAATGTTGATTTAAAAGAATTTTGTTTTATTTTTAAATGATAACAATTTTAAAGAAAAATTTATGCATAGAGAATTTAGAACCATTTGTATAAAGAAAAATTTATGCATAATGAAACTTATCCAAATCATATTACATTTGTCTGCACCTAAAAACCATTTGCATGAATAAATAGTCAACGTTAGAACAAATTAGAAATAATTGGCTTGATTACAGAAGAAAAGAAGAAACCAATTACTAATCTTAATCTTCAACACCATACATCAAAGCAAAAGATTTCATTTACAAAGGCAGAAAGAACACATGCAAAGTAACATCATAGTAAAGGTGGTGATCAATATCATAATGTAGCAAAACACCACCAATGATAACAAAACTATCACTTACAAAGGCAGATGAACACATGCAATTTAAAGGTGCTGAGCATCATAAAGTTAACTAACACCAAAAAATTCTGCAAAATATACCACTTAGCAAAACACCACCGTTATTAACCAAACCATCAGTCAAGTGCTGGTGGAGATCGTGGGGGAGTTTCGTACTCATCTGACTGGCCAAGATGGAGGAGAATGGAACGGAGTATTTTCTTCATGCGTCGACTCTCAGTATCAACGTGGTTGATGAGCACCAATATGTACTCAATAATATATCATACGGATCGCACGGACATCATTGGCAACATTGTTACGTCTATCTCTGATTTTCCTATTTGGATGAGCCATTTTCCACAATATTTGTTCTTTTTTTTTTATAACTCAAAATGTTAATCTTTGTTTGATTTTGAGAAGGATTTGCATGAATATTTATTAGCAAAATTTTTAAGATAGATGAGTGGCACTGTCATCATTACTGAATAGACACGTGGCGGGTGCCTTGCATGCGTTAGACATAAGTTGTAAGGTGGAAGCTAATGTTAAAAAATGGAAAAAAAATAAATTGGGGGAGAAATGTAGCATTAGAGACTCGAACACATAAACGAAAGGCCAACTGCAGCGTTAGAGTACAAGGTGAGCCCACTGAGCCATCTCGTACAAATATTCGTCTAACTCTAACACTTAGAGATAGATATACGCTAATTAATTGGGGGAGAATCTCGTATTTATTTATTTACTGTAAAAGCATGTCCTCAAAAAGAGTAAAAGTCAGATTGCCAAAATGCCCATCTAATACCATAATTAAGAAAAAAAAAACTTAGGCCTATTGTGTCACGTCAGTTGTTGATTCAAATAGTTGCCACCCTTTAGTTGTTTGGCCTGATATATTACTCATAGGCAATGTATATATAGCCATTTAATTTCATGTACTTGCCTCACGGTTGCTATCAGTGAAGAGTTGCCACCGCTTTATTTGATCCCGTTCAAAATCAAATGTCCCTTGGTATTTATTCTCAATCATCAATCTTCTATTGGCTTAAGGTTAGTCCTCTATCACTCCCGCACTTAAATCATCTTGCCTTTCTTCTTTGTGCATTGACTTTTCTGACACATTTGTTTTACTCTTTTGGATTATTTGTTGAATATCATCTTCCTATTGTAAAAGAAAGAAACTGATTATTCTCCTAATAGATTATATCTGGTTGAGGTTTGTGATATAGATGTCATCTTAATGATAAAGATGATGTTTGTTTTCATTATATACGTATTTAAATTATTTTAACACTTGAATGGATTATTGGTTTTGACTAAAGTCTAATATAATAACTGTAGCTTCTTAAGATAATTGGACTTGACTATTCAACAGTCATAAAGAAAATGTATGTCTAAGATCAACGTCTATCTTAATTATATGTGAAATTTTAAATGATAGATTATTTTTTTGAATGATGTCATGTAAAATGTATGTTAGGATAGTTAAAGAGCGAACCAATAGTGGTACTCCCTCCATCCCAAATTAGTTGTCGCTTTTAGCTTCTTCACGCCCCTTAAGAAAATTATTAAATATAATGTGTATTTTACTATGTTACCCTTATTTAATGTTCGACTATTAAATTTTATTAACAATTCTTTTTATTATTAAGGTTATAATTGGAAAAGACTAACAATTTTTGTCTTGAAATTCTAAAGTGTCAACTAATTTGGGACAAATGATCATGACTAAAGTGTCAACTAATTTGGGACGGAGGGAGTATTTTCTTATAAATGACATGGTCAAGATGTGAAGAAAACTTTGTTTATTATGGCTGCAGATATAAAGAAAACTTGAGTTGCAATTACATGTTCAAAGAATCAAACTTAACTTCAATTCTTACCCTTCCACCAATGCACATATGCGATAATAAGAAGGAATAGATCTTCCATTTACGGTCCTTTTCCTTTTCTTTGTTGTTTTAATGAACTTTCAAGTACAAACATTGGACTGAGTTCTACTAACTTCTAATATTTCATGTTGGATCAGAGCTAAACCTTTTCAACAAATGTTGGTATGAATCAGAGGGCATGAATGATGAAAGATACTTATCTAGAGAATAGGTATGTACTCATATACTAAAATTGGTTTGCGAACTTTTTTATTTATTAAGACAAGGTAACTGACTTTTTGAGAATAAAATTTAATAAACATAAAATTCTAAAAGCAACTATATATACCAAGCTTTAATTTACTATGTTCTGATATTCGTCATAGTATGCATTTCTATAATAGTATTTTATTTTCCATTGTTGTTGGTAGATTTCTTTGATATGTTGTGTCTTCAATATTTGTGCTTTACATGTGTATCCAAGTTTTATTTCATTACCTAAAAATCTATTTTGTCTTCCAATTAACATTATGGACTCTAAACATGGGTGTGTTGTGGCATAATTCAAGAATTTTACGTAGTAATAAAGTGATTGGTGTGTATTCTTTTCTTCCTTCAAATTTTTCATATATCATAATGAGCTATAAGATCGTACAAATATGTATGATACAAGGTTGAGGAAGGGGCAATATCATTGTTATTTGTGTCAACTACTACCTCTATATGTCTACAAGCACCAAAAACTTGACATACATGTTGTCTAGCAGTATATGTCTATATTCAATGACGATCCACATTGTTCATTTATGTCAATTGTATACGTTATTCTATCATGTCTAATTATTCACTAAAAGTTACATATTTTATAGTACCAATATTATTTTACAACAGTAGGTACTCCAAAACTCGGCATACACGTGCAACACACGTGCCGAGAAACTACTATGTATAAATACGTGTTCCAATGTTACACGTGGTTATCGTTGCTTGTCTATATTATAACTTGATGCACAAGTGGTGAAAAAGTTTTTGGAAAAATTGTCTTATCTTACCCACGAAACTACAACTACTTTTTGCGTAAATTCTATTTCCAAACATAACTTCAAGTTCAAAAATTTATTTTTCAACTCAAATTCCCAAGTTTCAACCAAATCTATGTCCAAACGCTAGCTTAGTCTCTGTTAAAATTCAATGACTTCCAATTCTATATATTTGCTTGAAGAATGGATGATTAGTCCTTATAAGAAAAGGAATGTTTCATAAGAATTTCGGTGTGGGACAACGATTAGGACTAATCATTTAAAATATTTTATAAGTTGAAAAAATAAATGACTCTGTCACTATATGGATGTTCGAACCTCTGCCCTTAAAGACTGTAAATGTTGAACTAAGCTTGGATAAGGAGTAATATGGTCAACTACATTGCTAATTCATTACATTGCTAATCACCTTTCGAGTGGTGGTACACAAAAGTTTAGTTTATTATATACTAATAAAGATTGCAATTGGGAGGATATTATTTCGATAAGAAAACCAACATCATTAAATGAGGAGATTTACAGAAACCAAAAGGCATCATAAAGGAAGCTTACACGGGAAGTTTTAAACATTTAGCATATCTCACCTAAAAATTTCGTAATGAAGCTGGTGGCATTATCAAATCAATAATGGAAGGAAGTCTAAATTTTGAGATAGTCATCCGCAGGACGTACGTATTGCTGGGTTATTTGGTACTTATGTTGAAACTTTTTTCTGATTTTCTTATAATTATCTTCTAATTGTTTATATAGGACATTAATTTTATTATTGTGTCTTAATATAGAACCTACGTGCAAGGATTATTAAACTAATTGGTAATAGGGTAGGAAAATGCCAACTTGAATGTCATGGAAAAGTTTGGGATGTAACATTTGGCCGCTGTGGAGATAAAGTGTATGGTTTTGGATCTGGCTGGGCAAATTTTGTTTATGAAAATGGTATAAAGGAGGGTGATCTTCTGGGTTATCAATTTTTGTAATGTTTGGATTCATATTTGAAGTGGAAAGTTGTGGTCACTCGACGATTTATCTACGTAGACGCTGTGCTTAAGCGTCACTGTGGTGAAAGAACCTCATCAAACCCTCCTAAGGTATTAGTGTTGAATTATTCTAGTTATTTCTCTTTTTAGTGTTGCCATTATGAATATGTTCACATTTTTTCAGACAGTGATGGAGAAAATTGAACACTGGGAGTACATATTCGCTTTACGATAATGGTTAATATGTAGTTATGTACTATTACACGACAAAGCCATGATGAAAGATCAATCACGAACAAAAATTACAATCATATAAATCCAAACAACAATCCTAACTTTGGCACAGTTTAATTTGCTCGCTTCATTATCATAACTTTGGGCAAAGTTTGGGAGGAAATATTCATCTTTACAGTACATGAACAATCTTATAACTCCAAATAACAATCCTATATATGTCTCTTATTAAAGATGACAGAAAGATGACGAAAGGTACCACCGCTTAGTCCTTCTTCTAGTATGTTGCGCATACATGCATAACGTAAAAAGATTTTATGAATAATTCTTGGAACCGGTGAGGCAGCCGTAGGATTTGTGTCTAAAATAAAAGCTTGGTAGTTCTCGATAGAAGTTGTGAGAACTCACGACTGTGTATCAATTGAACAGATGTATAGCAAGCCGACAGTCTTGCGCATGTTTACGCGTCCTGACCATGGGTCAAGGCAGGCATGGCATCTATCGGGAATGAGATCTCGTGAGGAAACAGAACAAATTGCGTGGTAGGAAGATCGACTCGTTTAGTTAACATTGGTCTACCCACCGAATGAAAGTTGAAAAACTTCAAATAATAATGAGTTCTTCAAGGCAAATCTACTATCAGTCTCGAAGAGATCAACCTTGAACAACTCATTCATTATCTGATGTTTTAACCTGCACTCAGTGGCCAGAACAATGTTTCCATGACGATTTGATCGACACACTACGCAATCAATTCACTTTTCCCGCGAGACCTCATTACCGACCGAACTTCTGTCGTGCACGAGAAGACTACATTGTTTACCGCTAACATGCATTCATCATAAATTCTTTTAATTTTATACTTGTACAGACTAGCATTATCACAACACATCAGCCTGTTTCAAGTCACAACCTCGAGAATGGATGTTGAAACTTTCTTGCAGTTGTTGTAAAAACCATCGTCATCACAACCTCTAATGAACTTTTTACGGCAAATCACACATAGTTCTGTGTGATATCGCCGAGATCCACGATAAATGCTTTCCGCCTCCGTTCGACCCGTCAGAAGATCGTGTACGCCTCTTTGAAATATCTATCAGTTTAAAAAATAAAATCCCTTATGCAAACATGAAACAACCTAAATGCATGTTAAAGTACTAATTAAGTAGTAACACAAACTTAGAAGCATCCTACGCGCACATCCACAACGTACAAACTATGCCGCTCATAATCCTGGATGAAGGGCTATATCGGGCTGATAAGAATCAAAAACGAAACGCGGAAATAAAGATAAAGAGCGAGACACTACTCGAACTCCCTACGAAGTAACGATGGAGAACTCGTTCCATAATACCCTCGTATCGGTGTCAAGGAGGACCTACACTATGCAACTACCCTCGAGTCACACTTGGGACTCGCAAATAGAATGATCGGGTTTTCGGTTCAAGACTCAACTAGGTTACACTAGTGAATTCGAGCAACCAAGACAAAGGGTTCTCCAAACAAGAGATAGTTTCTTTTCATCATTCATCAATTTCAAGGTAGACTAAGGTTTGAATAGGTTTGTGAAGTATTTATAGACTTCACTTACATGTAATGAAAGCTCAAAAATACCCCTAAAGTGGGTTAAGACATTAAAGGCCTCATAGGGCTATAGTTGTCCAAAACATGGCAAATAAACTAGGAATCCCGCAACCCTTCACAGAGTAGGCGCTCAGCCTACTTTAACTAGGCGCCCCGCCTGATTCTTGGTCTGCTGAAGGAGTGGAGTAGGCGGCCCTGCTAGGCGCCCCTACTAGGCGGTCCGCCTGGTTCAAATGGCCTGCAGAGGCGGCTGGCCACCTAGTGGAAATCCAGAGAGTGATCAAAAACTAGGCGGCCGGCCTAGTTGAGTAGGCGGTCCGCCTGGTGCTGTGGCTTCTTGAGTTGCTTCCAAACATGCTCCGGATGCCTCGTCAAGTGTACTAGAAGGTCCTCCATCCATGGCGCACCAAAGCATAGTGTTCAAGTCGCTCCCGAGGCCTTCTTCCATACCCTTCCATATCAAGCGAAGATGGGTATCTTGGATCAACTTAGCTTGACTCCGAGTGAAGGGTCTTGAGGGGGTTTGGGTCTTATCATCCTCCCCTTCTTGAGAAGATTTCGTCCTCAAAATCGAAGCATCATCCACGACCTCTTCATCATTATGCACAGCCTCGTCATTACCTACATTCAAAGGAACCAAGTCACTAACATTGAAAGTATTAGAAACTTGATACTCACTTGGCAAGTCGACCACATAAGAATTGTTGTTTATCTTCGAGGGCACTTGGAATGGGCCATCTCCTCGTGGTACCAACTTCCCTTTCCTAAGGTTTGGAAACCTTTCTTTCCGGAAGTGCACCCACACATAATCACCCTTCTTGAGTTCCACCTTCTTGCGTCCTTTGTTCTTCTTGGCGGCAACCTTAGCATAAGCTTCCTCCAAGTTCTTCTTCGCCTTTGCATGGAGTTCAACCAAAGCCTTGGCTCTAGCTTTACCTTCAAAATTAACAACCATTTCCCTTGGCAAAGGGGTTAGATCAAGGGGAATCAAGGGGTTAAATCCATAAACACACTCGAATGGAGTCATGCCTATCATGCTATGCAATGTGCGATTGTAGGCAAACTCCATAAGAGGTAGACGATCAATCCAAGTCCCGGCCTTACCTCGAGTCATGGCTCTAAGAAGAGCACCCAAGGTTCGGTTTACCACTTCCGTTTGCCCATCGGTTTGGGGGTGGTGGGACGTGGAGAACAAGAGCTTGGTGCCTAAAGCACCCCATAAACACCTCCAAAAATGACTTAGGAACTTAGTGTCCCTATCACTCACTATGGTTTGAGGCACACCATGCAACTTCAAGACATTTTCAATAAACAAAGTTGCCACATGTTGTGCATCATCACATTTCTTGCATGGAATGAAATGAGCCATTTTGGAGAACCTATCCACAACAACATAAATGCTATCATGGCCCCCTCTAGTCCTTGGTAATCCCATCACAAAATCCATTGAGATATCCAACCATGGACTAGTAGGTACGGGGAGAGGGGTATACAACCCATGAGGGTGGGCTTTAGATTTGGCTCGCTTGCACTCAAGGCAATTAGCGCAAAACTTTTCCACATGCACCCTCATCTTTGGCCAATGGAATTGTTCTTGAAGAATGGCCAAAGTCTTTCTTGTGCCAAAATGTCCCATGAGTCCCCCGCAATGTGCTTCATGCACAAGCAACTCTCTCCAAGAGGACTCCGGAATGCACACCTACCATTTTTGAAGATATAACCATCAACCCATTGGTATTTGTCAACTCTCTCCCCTTTCTCTACAGTGTCATGGACACTCTTTCGCTTTGGGTCATGAGCATACATCAATTTAATGCTCTCAAAACCCATGAGCTTAGAGGCGAGAGTGGTGGCTAACGCAAACTTTCTTGAAAGCGCATCCGCCACAACATTGTCTTTCCCTTTCTTGTATTGGATCACATAGGGAAAAGACTCAATGAATTCAACCCACTTGGCATGTCTCTTATTGAGCTTCTCTTGGCCTCTCAAATGCTTGAGTGACTCATGGTCACTCTTGATTACAAACTCACGAGGCCAAAGATAGTGTTGCCAATGGGCAAGGGCTCTCACAAGGGCATACAACTCCTTGTCATATGTAGAATAATTCAAGGAGGCCCCTTTCAACTTTTCACTAAAGTAGGCGATGGGTTTGCTATCTTGCATTAAAACACCACCAATTCCCACCCCCGAGGCATCACATTCAACCTCAAATGCCTTTCCGAAGTCGGGCAATTGCAATAGAGGGGCGGTACTCAACCTACTTTTCAACTCAAGGAAGGCCTTCTCTTGAGGCTCTCCCCAAACAAACGGTTGGTCTTTCTTCACCAATTCGGTGAGTGGAGTGGCAATGGAGCTAAAGTCCTTCACAAATCGCCTATAAAAGCTTGCGAGACCATGAAAGCTCCTCACTTGAGTCACGGTAGTAGGAGTAGGCCAATCACGTATGGCCTCTACCTTAGACTCATCCACCTCCACTCCTTGGGCACTCACAACAAACCCAAGGAAGACCACCTTCTCAACACCAAAGGCACACTTTTCAAAATTAGCATAGAGCTTTTCGGCTCTCAACTTTTCAAGCACTAGCCTAAGGTGTTCAACATGGTCGTCTATTGATTTGCTATAGATCAATATATCGTCAAAATAGACGACCACAAACTTGTTGATGAATGGCTTTAGAACATGGTTCATTAGCCTCATGAAAGTGCTAGGTGCATTGGAGAGCCCAAAGGGCATCACCAACCATTCATAGAGACCGAATTTGGTCTTGAATGCGGTTTTCCATTCATCACCGGGTTTCATCCGGATTTGATGGTAGCCGGACCTAAGGTCAATTTTGCTAAACACACATGAACCGCTCAATTCATCTAACATATCATCAAGTCGGGGAATAGGATGACGGTACTTTACCGTTATTTTGTTCACGGCCCGACAATCAACACACATTCTCCAAGTGCCGTCCTTTTTGGGAACAAGGATCACGGGCACGGCACAAGGACTCAAGCTTTCCCTCACCAAGCCTTTAGTGAGCAATTCATCAACTTGCCTTTGCAACTCCCTTGTATCCTCCGGGTTGCTCCTATAGGCCGGTTTGTTCGGGATTTGGGATCCCGGGACAAAGTCTATTTGATGCTCAATGCCCCTCAAAGGAGGCAATCCATCCGGCATTTCATCCGGGAACATGTCACCAAAATCCTTCAAAACATTCTCAAACACACTAGACAAAGGGTTAGAAGAAAAATCACAATTAGAGTTTAGAACCATACCTTTGTGCACTAGGCATATGAGAAGTTTGTTGCCATCATTTCCCTTTAGGATCTCGCCCAGTTGCATCATGGCACATATGCCACCGGTAGAAGTAGGTGGGATTTCCACCAAGCTTTTGGACAAAGGGCTAGTCTCAACAACCGACTTAGCCTTTGCCACTTCTCCCAACTCCCGCATCCGTTTGTAAGCATCGCTCACTTGTTTGGGAGTCATAGGTTGGAGCACAAACTTTTTCCCCTCATGCGTCACCGTATAGGTGTTGGCATGACCATTATGAACCACACGTCGATCAAATTGCCAAGGCCTACCAAAGAGTAGGTGGCATGCTTGCATAGGCACGACATCGAACATGTGTTCATCCACATAGTTCCCAATCTTGAACTTGATCAAACATTGCTTAACCACCCTCAACTCACCACACTCACTAAGCCATTGAAGCCTATAAGGATTTGGGTGTTTCAAGGTAGGTATTTTCAATTGGGTAACTAGTGTTTGGCTAATAACATTAGCACAACTTCCCGAGTCAATGATCATAGAGCAAATGAGACCCATGACTCGGCATTTGGAATGAAAAAGATTCTCTCGTTGTAAGGTCTCAACATCCTCCACACACATGGCTCCTAGACTCCTCCTCACAACAAGGAAGGCATGGGCGTCATCATCTTCGATCATAGTAATCTCCCCTTCATCTCCTTCATCCACATCACCCTCTACTCCCTCTTCTTCCTCGGGCTCACTATCTTGCTCATAGACCAAGTCACCAACAAGAACCATAGTTTTCCGAGTAGGGCAATCTTTAGAGAGATGACCATATCCCTTACACTTAAAGCATTGAGTAGAAGAAGAGATTTGATTACTCAATTGAGTTCTAGAGTTACCTCCCACGGGTTGTGTCGACCTTTCAAAAGGCTTTTTCACTTCCTTGCTAGCACTTGCACCACTTGCACTTTGGAATTTGGCATTAGTTGTAGGAGACTTCCAATCCTTTGGCTTGTTCAATGGAGTAATAGCATTACTCTTGTAGCGAAGGGATTTCTCCTCTTTGAGCCACTTCTCGGCTTCAACCGCATCCTCAAATAGCTTGTAGTGATCATTGTACTTGTGAAACTTCAAAAGTGAAGCTATGTCTCGGTTTAAGCCCCCTTTGAAACGGATCATGGCCGTCTCATTGTCTTCCTTATCCAAGTCTAGAGTCATCCGGACTTGTTCAAACTCATTGAAGTACTCCCCAACTGACTTGGAACCTTGTTTCAATTCATAGAGACGCTTTTGTTGGTCCACTCGGTATTGGTTAGTCAAGTACCTTTCATCCATCACACGGATCAACTCATCCCAAGTAAGATTAAGAACCATCCCCATCATCCTTCTATTCCTCTTTACCGACTCCCACCATGTAGAAGCAAAGGACTCAAAGGTAGAGATAGCATACTTAGTCTTCTTCACTTCGGGCATGTCATTGGTGTCAAATATACGTTCCATGGACAACTTCCAATCAATGTACTCCACCGGATCACTACTCCCTTTGAAAGGAGGAATAGTAATCTTCACACTATTAAGATTGTTGTTGTTGTCACGACCCCCACAGAATGGCTCCGGTTGGCCCCCATAGTGGTCTTCATTCACACCATACTCCCTCCTTGCATTCCCTCCAACAAATCCCATAGGTGGCCCTCGACCTCGGCCCCTACCTCGATCCACATTACGACCCCAATTCATACCACGTCTTGGTTGAAAGTGATCATCAAAACCATACACTTCGTCACCATAATCAACTTCCTCCCCTTCTTGAGCTTCATCGACTTGCTCAAGAGGTTGCACGTTTCGGATGGGTCTTGGTAATGGGTTGTGTCTTGGGGGATTATCCAAGATACGGGGAATGCCCGTTCGTTTAATTCTCTCTCGATCTTCCTTTACCCGTTGTTGATTGACCAATTCAACAACTTGCTCCGAAGTAAAGGTAGGGCTACTCGAGCCTTCACCGGTCTCAATTTGGACACTCGGGGTACCCTTTTCAATTGGGACACTCGGGGTCCCTTGGTCTCCTTGGGTACTTGAGGCACCCTTTTCAAGTGACTCAATCCTTTGAGTCATAACATCCATCTTGGCAAGAAGGCTAGCCAAGGCCTCCTTGATGAAATCTTGACCTTCGTTGGCCATTGTACCTACAAAGAAAAGAAACAAGAGTTAGTTAAAACACCTCACTCGCTCCCTCACTTGTGTTCACTCGGATCACTCGTATGGTGGTGATGGCTATTTCACTCTTGCTTGAACTCAAAGCTTCACAAAGTTGAATAGTAAACCTAAACCTAATCACTCGACTCAAAAGCCAAATGTACTCCGGGGTGAGTGGAGTTAATAGGACTCGATTGGAACGCTAAGCACTTTGAGTGAGGACTTGAGTCAAAAGGCACTACGGATCTTCTTTGAGTTCTAGTCTCCGTTCTAAGGCACGATGATCCTAGTAGCTTGAAGTAATTAGTACTAATCGAGTAGGATTGTACTCTAATAATACTAATTAGAAGCAATGCAAACAACAAAACAAGCGAACCTAGAAGAAACTACCCGATTCCCAACTTTCAGAAAAGTAGGCGCCCCACCTGTTTGGACTAGGTGGTCCGCCTGGAGTCTGCAGCGGGGAGTAGGCGGTCAGCCTACTCTAAGTAGGCGGTCCGCCTCTGTAAAGTCCAGAGAGCAAGAAAATTTCAGGCGGTCCACCCGTTTCCCTAGGCGCTCTGCCTACTGCACGTTTCAGCACAGTTCAAACACGATTTTCTCGGTTTTGCACCCAAAAATTCATCAATCCACACGTTGTTTTAGCAATTCAAAGGTACCCCAATGTTGTTTCAAGCACAGAGATCAAACCCCAATCAATTTTATCAAACCCCAATCAAAGTTCAACATTCCACCATGTTCATAGCTAGGGTTTCAAATTTTCAAATTCTTCAAGGGTTTCAAATTTTCAATCCTTGTGTTTCTACTTCAAATTCGATGCTCAGGGTACCAAAAGAACGGGTTTCCAACAAGGAACAAACCCCAATATCAATCAAGCAATGAGTCCAACAAACCAAGATTCTATGATCAAATTTTTGTGTTTTTCAACCTTTTCTATTTTTTTGTGTTTTCTTCTTTTTCTTCAACAACAAATAAGAACCTAAGATAGAAATCAACCTAGGCACGAAGAATCAAGGGTCGGCAAATCACAACCTCTAATGAACTTTTTACGGCAAATCACACATAGTTCTGTGTGATATCGCCGAGATCCACGATAAATGCTTTCCGCCTCCGTTCGACCCGTCAGAAGATCGTGTACGCCTCTTTGAAATATCTATCAGTTTAAAAAATAAAATCCCTTATGCAAACATGAAACAACCTAAATGCATGTTAAAGTACTAATTAAGTAGTAACACAAACTTAGAAGCATCCTACGCGCACATCCACAACGTACAAACTATGCCGCTCATAATCCTGGATGAAGGGCTATATCGGGCTGATAAGAATCAAAAACGAAACGCGGAAATAAAGATAAAGAGCGAGACACTACTCGAACTCCCTACGAAGTAACGATGGAGAACTCGTTCCATAATACCCTCGTATCGGTGTCAAGGAGGACCTACACTATGCAACTACCCTCGAGTCACACTTGGGACTCGCAAATAGAATGATCGGGTTTTCGGTTCAAGACTCAACTAGGTTCCACTAGTGAATTCGAGCAACCAAGACAAAGGGTTCTCCAAACAAGAGATAGTTTCTTTTCATCATTCATCAATTTCAAGGTAGACTAAGGTTTGAATAGGTTTGTGAAGTATTTATAGACTTCACTTACATGTAATGAAAGCTCAAAAATACCCCTAAAGTGGGTTAAGACATTAAAGGCCTCATAGGGCTATAGTTGTCAAAAACATGGCAAATAAACTAGGAATCCCGCAACCCTTCACAGAGTAGGCGCTCAGCCTACTTTAACTAGGCGCCCCGCCTGATTCTTGGTCTGCTGAAGGAGTGGAGTAGGCGGCCCTGCTAGGCGCCCCTACTAGGCGGTCCGCCTGGTTCAAATGGCCTGCAGAGGCGGCTGGCCGCCTAGTGGAAATCCAGAGAGTGATCAAAAACTAGGCGGCCGGCCTAGTTGAGTAGGCGGTCCGCCTGGTGCTGTGGCTTCTTGAGTTGCTTCCAAACATGCTCCGGATGCCTCGTCAAGTGTACTAGAAGGTCCTCCATCCATGGCGCACCAAAGCATAGTGTTCAAGTCGCTCCCGAGGACTTCTTCCATACCCTTCCATATCAAGCGAAGATGGGTATCTTGGATCAACTTGGCTTGACTCCGAGTGAAGGGTCTTGAGGGGGTTTGGGTCTTATCACGGGCAGGACTAAAAGTATCTTGAAACTGACATCTTCTCTATGTGAAGGAGTAGGAAGGTGTGAATAAGATCTGTTTGTCCAACTGAACGTTTGCGAACTTTAATACTAGGTCTGTTGGAGCGTGATAAGTTTCTTTTCCTTTAGTTAGGTTCCACACTTTATAGATTTTACAGTGCAGTACCCCTACCTTTTCATATACTGGTAAAATTATTGTTTGACGCTGTCGAGCAAATCTGATTAGGGGTCATTACTCTAAACAAACAGCATGCAAATGTGTATGGTATAAGAAATGTATTCTAATAAATAAAGTGTATATACGTATACTAATACGTATTTCTATGTAAAATTAATATATTGACCTTGCATCTCCCACACATGAATATTTTGTAGCGCTCAAGGTCTTGGGAATAATCTATATTTATTAGATTGTTGGGAGTGTAGGTTTTGGGGGAAAAAATTCCGTGAAATTATTTGAGTGACCAAACGCATATTAAGGCTACATTAGTCTTTACATGAGTGTGCCATAGTTGGCATTGAACGCATTCATTAACTTGTACAATAAATACACCACCTACTAGAAAAACTTAAATCCCACTACGTACGGTATTAGCTATTCCTTGAGCTGGTATTCCAATTTCCAACAAGTAACTCCGATTAGATAAAAAAAAAATGAACAGAACTTTAAGAATGGAGGAAACATATTTACATAGACTCCCGATGGACCTCTGGGAATATATACTGGAAAGAGCTATGGATTCAGCATGGAGTTTGTCGTCGATTTCTTCTGTGTGAGTACTATAATATATGTTCTGTAGCGTCGATATAAATGGCCGGTGTTTTTTTTTTTAACTGCCAATATCAGTTTGTACTGATACTTTGTATGCACAGGTGCAAGCCGTTCTGGATGATCATATTTTCTGAATGCTTTGTAGCTTTTTTCGTGCTGCAGTCTAATTATTGGAAACAAAGATTCATGGAAGAAGACATAGTCCAATTTTTAGAATGGATGCATTTAAGAGGACTCGTCGAGGCTACGCTGATGCTGGGCACATATAGATTTTTCTACCAATACCAAGAGGAAGGTGAAATCTTACTAGGCCAGGCTGTCGCTACCGGTAATGAACAGGCGCAGTACATGCGATGGTAAAGCTGAAACGTTTCAAGACTGTGCTCGATATATTGCACCCACTATGGAGGCACAGACTCCGTATCTATGCCCTTCGTGAAGAGATAAGGTTAATGATTGGTCCCGCTGACATTGTCAAGGTTCGTAAGACCAGAGTGTGTAAGAGAAAAGGAGAAGGGCACTGGTATCCCAAGAGGAGAGCCGACATACATCCACACGTTAAAGAATTAAAATTTTCTTGTGAAAACTGTTTATTGATATCGAAACGTGTCAACTTAGTGTTCCAGAGTACGAAAGTAAAACTTTCCTACTCTTCTAGGAAGCTGATGTAATCCTTTAATCAATAATCATCATATCATGTATAGTACTTGCTGTTATTATTTACTGCAAATATCCGAGAGTAAGGTGAAATCTCGGTCTTGGTAGTTGCTATTATTATCTTGGATATATAAATGTCACTATATTTCAGATACTCCAACATGATTCTTGAGTTGGACTCTCTTACGGCAACAAATTTTTTGAAGAAGCGGAGCAAAAATCTTAAATTGAAAGCAGTCTTACATGATACTCATATTTCAGCTGTAGTTACCAAGTAAATTAATGATATTATTAACTCTCCTTAACTGTGTGTAAACAACAAAAAATCCAAATACTCCCTCCGTCGCAAATTATTTATCATCTTCTAATTTGCGCACCCCTTGAGAAATCATTAATGATTAAGGATTATTAATTAATTATCATCTTCTAATTTGCTCGCCCCTTGAACAATAATTCTTCGTTATAATGCTCGATCACTGTTATAGGTTGTAGTCATTCATAACCAATTGAAGTAATAGCACATATTTTTCACAGTTGCTTATAGTTCTTGGTTTACCATCGCAACATGTGGAAGCATCATACTAACCGCAACATGAGGTATATCCATTCCATCAATTTCTATATCATTCAGATTTTGTTTCATGACATTGTGTTGTGCATCCTACTAAAAACAAGTTGTGCAAGAAGTAAAGAATTCAATGCACATGATCCTGAAGGGTTAAAATTGCAAGGGAGAAGAGGAAATTAAGAGAATATCAAGGAAGGACATCAGTGATATACAAACCCTTTAATCAATGCTGAAAGACAGTAAAATTAGCGGGAACAATCAAGATTGTAGGTACAATTCCCTTGATTCTTCTCCCTAAATATTTATCCATAAAAAGGAAAACAGATTTAACCTTGAACTCTATTTTCGTTAACTTTTTTGAGATGCAAAGTTATTAATAAGATTATATTAATATAATTTTTCTGATAAGTTTGCTCGCCCCTTGAACAATAATTCTTCGTTATAATGCTCGATCACTGTTATAGCTTGTAGTCATTCATAACCAATTGAAGTAATAGCACATATTTTTCACAGTTGCTTATAGTTCTTGGTTTACCATCGCAACATGTGGAAGCATCATACTAACCGCAACATGAGGTATATCCATTCCATCAATTTCTATATCATTCAGATTCTGTTTCATGACATTGTGTTGTGCATCCTACTAAAAACAAGTTGTGCAAGAAGTAAAGAATTCAATGCACATGATCCTGAAGGGTTAAAATTGCAAGGGAGAAGAGGAAATTAAGAGAATATCAAGGAAGGACATCAGTGATATACAAACCCTTTAATCAATGCTGAAAGACAGTAAAATTAGCGGGAACAATCAAGATTGTAGGTACAATTCCCTTGATTCTTCTCCCTAAATATTTATCCATAAAAAGGAAAACAGATTTAACCTTGAACTCTATTTTCGTCAACTTTTTTGAGATGCAAAGTTATTAATAAGATTATATTAATATAATTTTTCTGATAAGTTTTTCTTAATTGATAATACATAAAATTCATTTAATCTTACCCGAGACATTGTTCTAATTAAATTCCTAGATTAGTTCTGTTCAATTTTTTATAAATTCACTTTTTGATTTTAGATTACGTCTTTTTTTAACTCACATACTACGTCTTCTAACACTATCGTATTATCTTTTTGCGTTAGTTTCTTCTTCTCCCGTCGATATACCGACTAATTATGCACGCTAACGGATATCGCTACTGATGTCTTCGAACTCAATGCTACTCAAGGAAGCCAACATCCTTATTAATATTCAAAGGTCGTCGATGTCATTGTCTATTATGTGTAAAGATCTTTCGTTCTATATTTTTTGCAGGATATGAAGGAATCTGATCGCTCATGCCATGCATCACCCACATGTCAAGATACAGAAGACGGAAGTAATTAATATTGCTACAGTATAATATAATCGAATATGCAAGATACGGAGTACAAAATAGGCCATCAAGACTCGATACATCAAATCTATTATCTTCTGTGTTCGTCCGTGTCATTATGTATAGTATTGAAAGATCTTTCGTTTTTCTTTTTTGAGAGATTTGCAGGAATCTTTACTGTGCTGTGGCCTGCATCGCACACCTGCCGATGAAAAGAAGAAAGTAGCGTCAGTAAGATTGCGTTACTGAGTATTGAAAGATCTTTCGTTTTCCTTTTTTGAGGGATTTGCAGGAATCTTTACTGTGGTGTGGCCTGCATCACCCACCTGCCAATAAAAAGAAGAAAGGAACCTCACTAAAAAAAAATGTCAGTTGCAATGGCCAGGGTATTTACTTTCCGGATTTTCAATGTATACACGTCGGCGAGACATGCACTTATCTTGGTGATGCTTTACGAGTGGACGACAATAGTAAAACTCAAGAAAAGATATCTTCATAGGGATAGGGCAGGAGGTAAGATTTGCCTCGTTCAGGTCAAAAGTCGGGTTGAGGTAGTGTGTAACAAAATTTCTCCATAGGGTTGGTGCGCATTCAATATGCAGATATGCATGCCAAATGAGTGAAACGGGAATTGTCCTGCAGAGCGCGTTGAATGGCAGGCATATTCAGTGGTATCGTGTAAGTGTATTATTATTGGTTAGACTTTGTGCGTTAGGGTTTCTAGTTTCGAGGGCTTCCAGCCCCGTTAAATGTTTAGATCTGACATGCGAGGCTTGTCCATTGGGTGCTGATGAGCTTGTGGGACGTCCGCAAAAAGTAATAAGTAACATTCAATACAAGACATGGGAGGGGTTCAAAGAATCAATGAATGCAAATCAGAACACCTAATTTATGACAATATCATATCTCAAGAGGTGCAAGTGACTGTCTAATGAAAGTAGATCTGATAGGACTAGAAGGCAATGTGTATGGTTAATTTGACTGTCCCATGTACTCTATTGTATTGCAATTATGATTACAACGTCTAATTTGATTGTTACTTTAAATATCATTGCGGTGGATGAAAAGGTGTGGTGGTGCATTCATCAAGTATTAATGTGGATAGTTGTGAAAATTAGAGTGGCATGCCGAAAATTCGTTCATTTGTATATTGATGATACTGATGAAATACATCAAAAACAAAACTGCAAGGCTAAACGACAATACGTTAAATGTTGTTGTTGCCAAGTCCACACATTGGGTGTGGCTGCAATCCCTCTAATTCCAAAGCACTATTATCTGAACCCTAAATTACTCAATGCGTCGTCTGCCGAGCCAAGCTGCTCTCACATCTGCTGATTGGATGTCCACAACCCTAAGTGCACGATATGGAGCAGTAAATCATCTCATCTGACAGTTGCCTCTTTTACAGTGGCATTGGGTGGAGAAAAAAATCATTCTTATCCTGCAAAATAAGAGGGAAATGAAATAATGGTTAGCTTCTTGATAATATAACTCAGATAACCTTCGTCTTTGCAATTATGAGCACGTATCAGTTAACATGAGCTTATATAGTTTGAGCCGGTTAAGTAGATTATTTACAACCTTGATTGACATCGTTACATGTCCTATTTAACCGAGATTCACATAGTTACATGTGTTAAACACATGAATTGCATCATCGAATTCGAATCCCCCTTACGGATTATCACAGCATGGACTACATGACCTCACCATTTTATACACCCTTCCAACTCAATTAATGCTTAGGCTATTAAAGGCATATCGCCCTTCCTCTATCTACATAAAATTACATTTTTCATCGTGACATAGCGACGGGTTCACGATCCTATTAACTTAATGACTTTTAAGTCTCCAGCTCCTAAAATTATTTTAAATTTGAAATACGTGACCTAATTTTTTTTGGTTTTTTGTTATTTTAAGTATTTACTGTACCGCTTATACTCTGTGTACATTTCCGCAGACCGCCATTATCCGCAGACCGCCATTAACTACTCACGATACTTGCTCGTTAGCTAATCCTTTTCCCTATAAATGGGGTACCCCGGCAGATATCCTTCACAAATGCTCTTTCTAAAATCATCGTCTCGCATTTGAACTTCACTTTTCATCAAAAGGATCCTGCTCCTTTCTCCGAAATGTGCTTCTTTGATCGTGGTTCCATATTTTTGAAACATCTTCTTTATTCAGTACAGACGGTATATGAGAAAGCTGGAAACAAGTATGCTTCAACTGTCTACGTTCTCCACCTTTCTGTCTATGTTGAGACGTGCGTAGTTCCCCGAGTCATTGACCTTGATCGGGATCCTAAGGACGTTCTTTGGAATGTCATCTCCATGACATGTGCAGTCACACAGTGATTACGGTGCGCTCATTTTAGAACACAGTTCTTACTGTGATATTCCTCTTGTCACGAGAGCAAATGATCCTTAGCTAGCCTTGTATCGTTCAAGAAGCTTCATGTCGTTGCTTAAAGCATATCGATTGCATCTTGGTCTCTTATCTTCCATGTTGCTTAAAGTACTTTGGCGGCTTTTGGGCGAAGTACGGTGAAAGGTCGAATGCTTGACCTAGCTCTTTTGATGACAAGGGGATAAAGTTGACGTCACTAACTATCTGTTGGGTTAGTGACATGTAACTACAAGAGATGGTACTACTTAATCTAGTATTAATGCACTATCATGTCTTTCAGGGAGTAACTCATACAAATAGAGTAGGATCTATGTCATTCATCTAATGACACCTATGGTTATATATCTATAAATACGTATGTACCACAACATTTCTGTGACGACATACACTCTATGCCCAGAAAACTCAACATAAACCAACATTATCAACTTGACGTGGCACATGTTGAATAAAGTACATAGTATGTTAGTCCATTTTATCTTTCTAAGCGCGTAGCCTCCTATGCTCGCACTCTCACGCAGCCCGGAAAAAGGGTCATTTTCCCCTTCTTATCTCTTTCTCACCCTGGAACCCTTCAGATGTTGGAAGAGGCATCTTTCTAAATAACCACATGACCAAGGTGGTCGTGGAGTAATTGTTAAATCTGAAAATCAAAGCGAGCAATTCAATGTAGCAATTGTATAGAATTCCTAGTAAATTACACACAATCAATTGCAGTTAGAGATCATATGTATTGGCCAATGGCCACCCATAGATGAATACAATTGGTCAGCATATTTGTTAGTAAACCGGTAGTATGTCGTATTGTACATCATCCTATTGTGTACAAACGCCGGATCACATGTGTTCATGTTCTTGTGCATATGATTTATCTCTAAGTGAGTCATCATATCTTTTGATCCCTCTATATGTCTCTTATTGGTCAATGTATTAGTTAATAATCACCGGTAATCTACTGATTCCCCTATACGACGTTACGAATCCTACCTTTAATGATACTTAATTCAATTAATTGGGAAGTGATTTCATTATTTCAAGTTATAATGTCCTTAGAACAAAGGGAAATATAGAAAGAATATGCCTAATTCTCTCCCGAATTACTAAAAAGACAGGTAAAATATATATAAAATTATAGATATAAAATATTTAAGTAATTATGTAATGTAATAACCATTGAGCCTTAAAACTCAACTATTCGACTATTTAATGAGTGTTTAAATACTAGAATTCTTATATCAATAATCTACTCCCTCAGTTCCAAAATGGTTGTCATAGTATCCTTATTAGTCCGTTCAAAAAAGAATGGCACAATTCTAAATTTAGAAATATTTTTGAGTTGAAAGTACTACTTTACCCTTAATAAAATTTTATCCCGTAATACTTCAGCTTCAGTAGTATAAATTTTTACTATGTAGAATTGAGATGTATATTTGCGTCTCAATTTTTGATGAGACTCAAACCCCCACAAGACCATTCACCCGGACTCAAGCTAAGGAGATCCAAGGAGTACACATACACTTGGTGAGGAAGGGCCTTGAAGAAGGAAGCGATTGGAAGCCATTCCGGGTGCTCAAGCTAGGCCTCACGCCTAAGGAAGAAGAGAGCCCAGCAGAGCCAGGCGCCCCGCCTGGCAAGCTCACTGCCTAAGGCCCAGAAAAGCACCAGGCGCCCAGCCTAGCTGAAGGCCAAGCCAGGCGCCCCGCCTAGCTTCAGGCGCCCAGCCTAGCTGAAGGCCAAGCCAGGCACCCCGCCTAGCTCCAGGCGCCCAGCCTAGCTTCAGCATATTCCAGGCGCCCCTCCCAGCCCCAGGCGCCCCTCCTAGCTGCTGAACTTATGTTTCTTTTACTATTTTGCCCTACGTGGCTTATTTGATGAACCTTATTAGTAAGGGTATTTAAGTCTTTGTGCAAGCTTGGTAAACACTATAAATAGCCAAGCCTAACCTATTTACACTTAGTTTTTTATAGTTTTTGATATTTGATGAATGTTAAACATTGAACATGAGCATGGCTCTTGGTTATTGAATGAAACCTTTTGATCTTGGACTTGTAGTTCTTCTAGCGGATCTAGATGAATACTTTTCCTCTCCGACCATTCTACTTGCGTGCTCGCGTTAGCTCGAGGGTAGTTGCATAGCGTAGGTGTTCTTGTCCTTCTCTCGGGGTGTAACGGAACAAGTTCTCCGTTGCTACTTGGGATTAGAGATCGAGTTACGTCTCGTTCTTATCTTTTTACTTTTCAGCGTTTGATTCTCATCAGTTTGGTATCAGAGCAAGGCTCGGGTTTTGTTTCTACAAACCCCCGACCCTTGATTCTTCGTGCCTAGTATCTTCTTTTAGTTTTTCTTGTTGTTGAAGTTATTAGAAAGGAGAAAATTACAAAAAAATTGAAAATTGAAAAATACAAAAATTTGGTGTAACTTGTTGATTTGGATGATTTGTGATATGGGTGTTATGGATTCTTGATCGTGATTGAATTCCCGTTACTTGGGTACCAAAATTGTTGGAATTGGTGAAGTTTGAAAAATTGAAACCCCAAAACCCCTTAAACCCTTGAAGAACTTGTTCTTGATGAATTTTGGCTTGATTCTTGGGTTGGATTGATGTTTGATTGGAAACTTGTTGTTGGGGATTGATCTTCATTGAAAAACAAACAATTCGGTACCAATTTTGTGGGATTTGATGAATCACAATCCAACTTGAAAACCCTTTGTTAAACCCTTGTGTTCTTGAGTTCTTGAGATTGAACCTTGATTTGATTGCTCGTTTGATTGAAAATTTGATTGGGTTTTGTTAAGGAAGATCAGAAACAACTTTGGGTATCTTTGGATTGTGAAAACAAGTTGAAAACATCGGATTAGAGGCTTGAAAATCGACTTGAAACGAGTTTGGAACGAGTTGGAAAAGGCTTCAGGCCAGGCGCCCCGCCTAAGCCAGGCGCCCCGCCTGACTTGGCTACTGCCTAAGTCCCAGGCGCCCCGCCTAGACTGATGCAGCCTGAACACGTGCTGATCAAGTGTTCGATCCACCGAGGAGACCGATGACAAGAAGCCAAGCCAAGCTGCTGCACGATGTGCACGTTCACTTAGCCTGGCCGAAGGAAAACAATTGCTCCGAAGCTGAGTGGCCGAGCTCAAGAATCGAAGGCATTATCTTCAGATTTGAGCCCGATGGCAAAGTGACCGAGGACAAGGAGCTCGAAGACAATTGAGTGTCCGAAGGCAACAAGTGTGTGTTCGAGCAGACAATCGAGAACCGAAGCCAAGGCTTACCGAAGTCAAATGTCTGCCGAACACATTCTAACTCAGCCCTGCGTGGCTTATTTCTATTGGTCAACTGTGACCTATTTACTAGTTTACCCTTAGTATTTCCTATATAAACATTGTTTCCTTTCATTGTAAGTACCTAGTTTTGAACAATGATGAATTGAATGAAAGTGCCGACCACATTTCTTCTTGTCTCCGTCGTGAGCAAAACCCCAGTGAGGGCTTTTAAGGACTTGTGGCTTTCGGCTAGTCCGATTGAACATTCCTCTTGATCATTCAGTTTGCAAGAGGCAATGTTCTCTTGAGGATTGTTGCATAGTATAGGTGATCCTTGTATTCCTTTCGATTGAGCTTTGAGACAGGTTCCTCACTGTTCTTTCGAAAGAAGCAAGTTTTGTCTTGCTTCTATCTTTTATCCTTTTGTTTGTTCTTCCGCGTTTGTGCTAACAATCCCTTCGGGAATTGCATTGCACCATCTTGGTATCAGAGCAAGGTTTGGGCTTGTTTCTACAACCCCAAATCCTGTTCACGTTATCTTTATTTTCGTGCGTTTTTGTCTTTGTTTTCCGTTTCGTGTTCTTGATTTGATTTGTTACTGTTGGTGTTGTTATTTTACAAAAAAAAAAAAAAAAAAAAGTGCTAAAAGAAAATTCAAAAAAAAAAAAAAAAAATTGTGTTTGATTGTTGATTGTTTGGGAAAAACAACCATTGATTCTTGTTCACCATCGAAGTCTGAATCCAACGAGTACCCAACGTACTGATTTTGTGACTAGGGTTTCTTGGTGAATTTTGGACTGTTTTGAGCTTCATTGGTGACTGAACTCGAACCCCACTGAGTTTGGAAGAAACCGGTGAAGATTGGTGGTTTTTGAGTGATTTGGGTTTGTTTGTTGCTTAAGAATCGAAGTTCTGAGTTTGAATCGTTGTCCGTACGCCGGAAAATTGTTACAAAATCGTAACAGTGTACGACACGAACGAGCTGATTCTTTAGTTCGAAGAACTTCATTTGATTTCCTCCGTTGTTGTCTGGAACCGGAGTCGAAAGAGCAACTCAGATCTGTTGAGTTTCGTGGTCAGTGAACCGAAGTTGTTGTGTCCGTACGCCGGAGCAAGGTCACTGTTCCATTGAAGAAGAAAGGGGTTAAAATTTTAACATCAAAACCCCAGGTGAAAATTGTCGGCTGAAAAAGGAAAGTGGATAAGGTAAAACCCTATCCGTACCAAGGAGGGACCACTTTTGTACGGACA
The DNA here is from genome assembly GCA_029990175.1 of Petunia secreta. NCBI lineage: Eukaryota > Viridiplantae > Streptophyta > Magnoliopsida > Solanales > Solanaceae > Petunia > Petunia secreta. Next base: position 23,086,898 of record JARKIP010000022.1, on the reverse strand, counting down.
GGAGTGGGTGTGATCGAAAAAGATTCCAAAAAGGAATCAAAGGGTAGATTCTCCTAGGTTCTCACTTTCTTTCGTGTCAAAATTCTAGTTGGTGGATCTTTGAGTAATTGTTCTACTCGAGGTCGTACTAACTCTTTTAAGCTGATAGGAATTCGTGCGAAGGGGTGACCGAAGTCCAAACTTTCGTAGAAATTCTCTTGACTCCCCGAGCTCAGTTAAAAAGCGTCCGTTCCATCGAGTCGAACATCACTTCACTCTTCCCGAAGAGGCAGTGACTATTGTCGAACTTGAAGGATCTTAGAGGACCGATCAATCAGACGAGCCACTGTTAACAAGTCCTTGAGTGATCAGAAACCGAACCCATAAATTGAGTGGACCCGAGTGCCACCCATCAAAGGTGAGGGAGTGTGTGAGGTGATTTCTAACCCTAACATTTGTTCGATCTTTGACTTGTGCAGGTACCATGGCTGGAAACGATGGCAAAAGCATTGGAAAGCCTGAATTGTCGTTAGCCGATCTCATGGCTGCGATACAAGGCGTCAGTGCCGAATTAAGAGGAGTAACTGCTCGAGTGACTCTCCTCGAGCAGGGAAACGCGTCCGTGGCCATGAATGGGTCCGGCGCTGGAACGAGCGAATCCACTCCGATGAAACCTGAGCTGTATGCTGAGCTTCTTCGACAACATCAGTTGACGAGTGAAGCAATACGAAGAGAGCTTAACTTGGGCAATCCCCAAACACAACAAAACTTGGGCAATCCCCAAGCTGGAAATCAAAACTTGGGCATTCCCCGAGGAGAAAGAATACCACCTCCAGCGGCCCGAAGAGATCTTGGAGCTGTTGCCGAAGAGGTTGATGAAGAGGAATTTCCCGAGGACGGATATGAGCGTGAGCTGCCATTCGCTCAACGAAGGCAAGCTCACCGAGGTCGTGGAAATTTCCGAGGTCGAGGCCGAGGCGCAAATGTTGAAAGAAATATTGAGCGTGAGGCTAATGATCGAGAAGATGAGTTTCCCGAACAGGCTAGAGCTGTTCGAGACTCAAATTTGAACAGTGTCAAGATCACTCTTCCACCCTTTAAAGGAACTAGTGATCCCGATGAGTATCTTGAATGGAAGCTTAGAATGGAGCGCATCTTTGAAACCAATGAGATGACCGATGAGAGAAAAGCTGCCCATGCCATTGCTTCGTTCGAAGCTTATGCATCAACGTGGTGGGAATCTGACAAGAGGCATAGACGAAGGAATGACTATCCCGAAGTCAATACTTGGCCACAATTGAGAAGAGCTATGGATGCTAAGTATTTGAGTGCCAAATACAGGCAGACTCAAATGCAAAAGCTCTATGAGTTAAAGCAAGGGTCCAAGTCTGTCCAAGAGTACCACGATGAGTTCGAAAAGGTTCGATTGAATCTTGATCTGGTCGAAGATGAAGAACAAGCCATTATCAGATTCAAAAATGGCTTGGCTAGGGATGTGTCATCTCAGTTGAGACTCCACGTGTACCACACGTTGGGAGATTTGTTTGATGCTGCCACCGAAGCTGAAAAGTTGGTGAAGGACGATAAGGCAAACCGGTATCGAGGAGTTACTATTTCTACTCCTTTGAACCGAAGTAAAGAATGGAAGAGTCCAAACCAAGCAAGTGCTAACACTGTTCGAGATTCGAAGAGACCCTTCGAAAGAGGTGTGACCGTTAACCAGTCAAGAGAAGTGGGAGGTAAAGTTCAACTCAACTCTCCCAGTGCTTCAAATATTCAGTGTCACAAATGCAAAGGTTATGGTCACATGGCAAAAGAGTGTCCAACTCGCAAAGTTATGCTTCTGCTCGAAGATGGAACCGTCCATGAGCAAGCGAGTGACACCGAGGAGGAAATTATCGAGGAGACTGATCGAGCTGAAGTTGATGATGATCATGAGGCTGCCGAAGCTGATCATCCGGAAATGTTTCTTGTGGTTCGAAGGAATTTGAGCTGCATGACTCTTGAGGAAGAGGACAACCAAAGAGAAAACCTCTTTCATGCCCGATGTCGAGTGAGAGGAAAGGTGTGTTCGATGATCATTGATTCTGGTAGTTGTGCCAATGTAGTGAGCCAAACTTTGGTTTCACAAATGGGATTACCTACGATGAAGCATCCCCACCCTTACAAGTTACAATGGCTGAATGAGTGTGGAGAATTGAGGGTTGTCAAACAAGTGTGGATCAAGTTCAAAATCGAAGAGTATCAAGATGAAATGATATTCGATGTGGTTCCGATGCAAGCTTGTCATTTGCTATTGGGTCGACCATGGCAGTATGACCGAACAGCTATCCACAATGGCAGATCCAACACTTACACTGTGAAGCTTGATGGGAAGAGTTTCGTACTCAAACCCTTGTCTCCAAAACAAGTCACCGAGGACTATAAACGGATGAAAGAATTGAAAGAAGCGGCCAAAGCTAAGCTTCCGATGGGAGCAAAATTGGGGCCCGAAGAGGCAAACTCACCGATCGAAGTGAAAGGAATTTGTGCAATCATGCAACCCGGTGAGATCTTAAGAGGCAACGACCACGGTCAGATGATGATTTGCCTCGTGCACAAGGGTATCTTTCTAAACTCTAATGATGATTTTTCTAATGATAACCCTTTGCCTTTGTTTGTTCGTAAAGTTTTGCAGGACTTCGAGGACATGTTTCCTGAGGAAATGCCAGGTGGATTACCTCCGCTGAGAGGAATCGAGCACCAAATTGACTTCGTACCAGGGTCTCAAATCCCTAACAAACCTGCATACCGGTGTAATCCCGAAGACACCAAAGAGCTCCAACGGCAGGTTGATGAATTGCTGAACAAGGGCCTCGTTCGTGAGAGCTTGAGTCCTTGCGCCGTTCCAGTTATCCTTGTCCCGAAGAAGGATGGAACATGGCGAATGTGTGTTGACTGTCGAGCAGTCAACAAAATAACGGTAAAGTACCGTCATCCTATCCCTCGATTAGATGACATGCTAGATGAGTTAAGTGGTTCTTCATGCTTTTCGAAGATAGACCTCAGGTCCGGTTACCACCAGATCCGAATGAAACCCGGGGACGAGTGGAAAACCGCGTTCAAGACCAAGTTTGGTCTCTATGAATGGTTGGTGATGCCTTTTGGCTTATCCAATGCACCGAGCACATTCATGCGACTGATGAACCATGTGCTCAAACCGTTCATAAATAAGTTTGTTGTCGTTTATTTCGATGACATACTTGTTTATAGCAGAACCGTGGATGAACATGTCGAACACCTAAGGCAAGTGCTCGAAAAGCTACGAGAAGAGAAGTTGTATGCCAACTTCAAGAAATGCGCCTTTGGTGTCGATCGTGTAGTCTTTCTTGGATTTGTTGTCAGTGCTAATGGTGTCGAAGTCGACGAATCAAAAGTCGAAGCCATCAAAGATTGGCCAACTCCAACCTCGGTAACACAAGTTCGTAGCTTCCATGGCTTAGCTAGCTTTTACCGAAGGTTTGTTCGTGACTTTAGCACCGTGGCAGCTCCTTTAACCGAGCTGGTGAAGAAAGACAATCCATTTGTGTGGGGAGAGTCCCAAGAGAGGGCTTTCAAAGAGTTGAAGCGGAGGCTTTGTTCTGCCCCGTTGTTGCAACTCCCTGACTTCGGCAAAGCATTCGAAGTTGAGTGTGATGCGTCTGGAGTTGGGATCGGAGGTGTGCTGATGCAAGACTCGAAGCCGATCGCTTACTTTAGCGAAAAGCTCAAGGGTGCAACCTTGAACTACTCTACGTATGACAAAGAGTTGTATGCCCTCGTTCGAGCACTCGCCCATTGGCAGCATTATTTGTGGCCTCGAGAGTTTGTGATCAAGAGTGATCATGAGTCTTTGAAACATCTCCGAGGTCAGGAGAAATTGAATCGAAGACATGCCAAGTGGGTTGAATTTATTGAAAGCTTTCCCTATGTAATTCATTACAAAAAGGGAAAAGATAACGTTGTGGCCGATGCGCTATCAAGGAAATTTGCCTTAGCGACCACTCTCGCCTCTAGGCTCATGGGATTCGAAAGCATCAAGTCGATGTACGAGGACGATCCCAAGCTGAAATGTGTTCGAGACACAATCTTGAGTGGCCGAAAGGTTGAGAAATATCAGTGGCATGATGGCTACCTCTTCAAAAATGGGAGGGTTTGTGTGCCCGTGTCATCGTGGAGAGAGCTCTTAGTTCGAGAAGCTCATTCCGGTGGACTGATGGGACACTTCGGTGTCGATAAAACTCTTGGTATCTTGACCGAGCAGTTCCATTGGCCCAAAATGCGACGAGATGTGGAAAAGCTTTGCAACGCTTGTCTCGTTTGCAAGAAAGCAAAATCGAAGTCCAACCCTCATGGATTGTACACCCCGTTGCCTGTGCCTGATCGACCTTGGGTTGATATATCCATGGACTTTGTCTTGGGGTTACCGAGGTCGGGGGGAGGACATGATAGCATCTTCGTTGTGGTTGATCGTTTTTCAAAAATGGCTCACTTTATTCCTTGCAAAAAGTGTGATGATGCACAGCATGTAGCTACATTGTTTGTTTCTAACGTGTTAAAATTGCATGGTGTACCTCGTACTATTGTGAGTGATCGAGACTCGAAGTTCTTGAGTCATTTTTGGAAGTGTTTGTGGGGTGCCCTCGGCACCAAGCTACTATTCTCGACGTCGCACCATCCTCAGACTGATGGACAGACCGAGGTAGTTAACCGAACCTTGGGATCGTTGCTTCGGGCAATGACCAAAGGGAAGGCTGGAAACTGGGCTGATCATTTGCCCATGATGGAGTTTGCATACAATCGAACGGTGCATAGAATGATCAACATGACCCCGTTTGAATGTGTGTATGGCTTTAATCCTTTGATTCCACTTGATTTAACCCCATTGCCTCGAGATTCTGTTCTTGATTTTGAAGGTACTCGAAGAGCAGCTGCCCTGATCGAATTGCATACAAAGGTGAAGAAGAACCTCGAGGAGGCCTATGCAAAGGTTGCCTTAAAGAAAAACAAGGGGCGTAAAAAGTTGGAATTAAAGAAGGGAGATTGGGTTTGGGTTCACTTCCGAAAGGAACGCTTCCCGAACCAAAGGAAAGGAAAGTTGGCTCCTCGAGGGGATGGTCCATTTCAAGTGTTGACCAAGATCAACAACAATGCCTACGTGATCGACCTCCCTGGTGAGTATAACGTGTCCAACACCTTTAATGTTGCTGACTTAGTTCCTTGTGTTGTAGGTCCAACTTCGGAGGACGAGGAGGGCTTGATTTCGAGGACGAAATCTTCTCAAGAAGGGGAGGATGATGCAGCCCGAACACGTGCTGATCAAGTGTTCGATCCACCGAGGAGACCGATGACAAGAAGCCAAGCCAAGCTGCTGCACGATGTGCACGTTCACTTAGCCTGGCCGAAGGAAAACAATTGCTCCGAAGCTGAGTGGCCGAGCTCAAGAATCGAAGGCATTATCTTCAGATTTGAGCCCGATGGCAAAGTGACCGAGGACAAGGAGCTCGAAGACAATTGAGTGTCCGTAGGCAACAAGTGTGTGTTCGAGCAGACAATCGAGAACCGAAGCCAAGGCTTACCGAAGTCAAATGTCTGCCGAACACATTCTAACTCAGCCCTGCGTGGCTTATTTCTATTGGTCAACTGTGACCTATTTACTAGTTTACCCTTAGTATTTCCTATATAAACATTGTTTCCTTTCATTGTAAGTACCTAGTTTTGAACAATGATGAATTGAATGAAAGTGCCGAGCACATTTCTTCTTGTCTCCGTCGTGAGCAAAACCCCAGTGAGGGCTTTTAAGGACTTGTGGCTTTCGGCTAGTCCGATTGAACATTCCTCTTGATCATTCAGTTTGCAAGAGGCAATGTTTTCTTGAGTATTGTTGCATAGTATAGGTGATCCTTGTATTCCTTTCGATTGAGCTTTGAGACAGGTTCCTCACTGTTCTTTCGAAAGAAGCAAGTTTTGTCTTGCTTCTATCTTTTATCCTTTTGTTTGTTCTTCCGCGTTTGTGCTAACAATCCCTTCGGGAATTGCATTGCACCATCCCAGGCGCCCCGCCTGGAATACAGCACAGACTAGGCGCCCCACCTGAGTTTCAGGCGCCCCTCCTGAGTGCTGAACGTATTGTTTCGGGTAGATTTTCGTAGGTATTTCCCTTTGTTTGATAACATAACATCTAGTTAGTACTACTTTGAGTAACCGATCTACTTGAATAGTGCTAACCCTTTGATTGCTCTTAAGTGATTCGTGCCTAGCAAGGAGAGTAGACTTCTAAGGAAAAGCGTAGAACCTTTTGACTCAAGTCCTTCACTTCAAAGTGCCAAGCGTTCATCGAGTCCCATTAACTCCACTCACCCCGGAGTGTGCGTGACTCGTGAATAGTTTAGTTGAGTTGAGGAGTTGCTAATCATCTACGTGAAGCTTTGGAACTACAAGTTGAGTGAAATATCCACCGCCACCCAAAAGAGTGATCCGAGTGAACACAAGTGAGGGAGCGAGTGAGGTGTTTTAACTAACTCTTGTTTCTTTCTTTGTAGGTACAATGGCCAACGAAGGTCAAGATTTCATTAAGGAGGCCTTGGCTAATCTTCTTGCCAAGATGGACCTCATGAACCAAAGGATTGATTCTCTTGAAAAAGGAGCCTCGAGTACTCAAGGTGAACATGGGACCCCGAGTGTCCCCATTGAAAAAGGGACCCCGAGTGTCCAAATTGAGACCGGTGAAGGCTCAAGTAGCCCTACCTTTACCCCAGAGCAAGTTGTTGAATTGCTCAATCAACAACGGGTAAAGGAGGATCGAGAGAGACTTGAACGAACGGGCATTCCCCGTATCTTGGATAATCCCCCAAGAAACTTTCCACTACCAAGACCCGTCCGAAATGTGCAACCTCTTGAGCAAGTTGTTGAGGCTCAAGAAGGGGAGGAAGTTGATTATGGTGACGATGTGTATGGGTTTGATGATCACTTTCAACCAAGGCGAGCTATGAATTGGGGTCGAAATGTGGATCGGGGTAGAGGCCGAGGTCGAGGGCCACCCTTAGGATATGGAGGGAGGAATGCTAGAAGGGACTATGTTGCTTATGATGATCACCATGGAGGCCAACCGGAGCCATTCCAAGGGGGTCGTGACAACAACAACAATCTTAATAGTGTGAAGCTCACTATTCCTTCTTTCAAAGGAAGTAGTGACCCGGTGGAGTACATTGGTTGGAAATTGGCTATGGAGCGTATCTTTGACACCAATGATATGCCCGATGTGAAGAAGACCAAGTATGCAATATCCTCCTTTGAATCTTTTGCTTCTACTTGGTGGGAGTCGGTGAAGAGGAATAGAAGGAGGACGGGTATGGCTATTAATCTTACTTGGGAAGAGTTGATCCGTGTGATGGATGAGAAGTATTTGACCAATCAATACCGGGTTGAACAACAAAGGTGTCTATATGATTTGAAGCAAGGTTACAAATCGGTTGGTGAATATTTCAATGAATTTGAGCAAATCCGAATGATCCTTGACTTAGATGATGAAGACAATGAGACGGCCATGATCCGTTTCAAAGGGGGCTTAAATCGAGACATAGCTTCACAATTGAAGTTCCACAAATATGATGATCATTACAAGCTATGTGAAGATGCGGTTGAGGCCGAGAAATGGCTCAAGGAGGAGAAATCCCTTCGCTACGAGAGTAGCACTACTACTCCAACAAGCAAACTAAAGGATTGGAAGCCTCCTACTACAAATGCAAGGTTCCCAAGTGCAAGTGGAACAAGTGGTGCAAATGCTACCAAGGATGTGAAAAGGCCGTATGAGAAGAACACACCTAATGTGGGAGGTAACTCTAAAACTCAACTACATGCTCCTACTTCTTCTTCGATACAATGCCACAAGTGCAAGGGCTATGGTCACTTTGCTAGGGAATGTCCTACAAAGAGGACCATGATTGTTGTTGGTAATGATGCATATGAGAAAGAGAGTGAATCGGAGGATGAGGGAGTAGAGGGAGTAGAGGGAGATGAGGGAGTAGAGGAGAATGATTTGCTTGATGACACGGTGGAGGAGGAGGATCCTCATACTTTCTTGGTTGTGAGAAGGAGCCTAGGGGCTATGATTGTTGAAGATAGTGAAACCTTGCAAAGGGAAAATCTTTTCCATGCTAGGTACCGGGTCAAAGATGTTGTTTGCTCTATGATAATTGATTCCGGAAGTTGTGCAAATGTAGTGAGTCAATCACTAGTGGCTCAATTGAAGTTAACTACCATGAAGCATCCTAAATCTTACCGGTTACAATGGCTTAGTGAATGTGGAGAGCTTAAGGTGATGAAACAAGCCATGATCAAGTTTAGAATGGGTAGTTATGTTGATGAGCATTTGTTTGATGTCGTGCCTATGCAAGCATGCCACCTACTCTTAGGGAGGCCATGGCAATTCGATAGGCAAGTGGTGCATGATGGTCGTGTCAACACTTACACGGTCAAACATGAAGGGAAGAGATTTGTGCTTAAACCTCTCACTCCTAAGCAAGTAAGTGATGACTACAAGAAAATGAAGGAGTTGAGGGAGGTGGCAAAGGCTAAGTCACTCATTGAGACTAGCCCTTTGTCCAAAAGCATGGTGGCAATCCCACCTACTTCATCTACCGGTGGCATGTGTGCCATGATGCAACCGGGCGAGCTCTTGAAAGGTAATGATGGCACCAAGTTTCTCCTATGCCTAGTGCACAAAGGTATGATCCTTAACTCTAATTGTGATTTTTCTTCTAACCCTTTGCCTAGTGTGTTTGAGAATGTTTTGAAGGATTTTGGTGACATGTTCCCGGATGAAATGCCGGATGGATTGCCTCCTTTGAGGGGCATTGAGCATCAAATAGACTTTGTCTCGGGATCCCAAATCCCAAACAAACCGGCCTATAGGAGCAACCCGGAGGATACAAGGGAATTGCAAAAGCAAGTTGATGAATTGCTCACTAAAGGTTTGGTAAGGGAAAGCTTGAGTCCTTGTGCCGTGCCCGTGATCCTTGTTCCCAAAAAGGACGGCACTTGGAGAATGTGTGTTGATTGTCGGGCCATGAACAAAATAACGGTAAAGTACCGTCATCCTATTCCCCGACTTGATGATATGTTAGATGAATTGAGCGGTTCATGTGTGTTTAGCAAAATTGACCTTAGGTCTGGTTACCATCAAATCCGGATGAAACCCGGTGATGAATGGAAAACCGCATTCAAGACCAAATTTGGTCTCTATGAATGGTTGGTGATGCCCTTTGGGCTCTCCAATGCACCTAGCACTTTCATGAGGCTAATGAACCATGTTCTAAAGCCATTCATCAACAAGTTTGTGGTCGTCTATTTTGACGATATATTGATCTATAGCCAATCAATAGACGACCATGTTGAACACCTTAGGCTAGTGCTTGAGAAGTTGAGAGCCGAAAAGCTCTATGCTAATTTTAAAAAGTGTGCCTTTGGTGTTGAGAAGGTGGTCTTCCTTGGGTTTGTTGTGAGTGCTCAAGGAGTGGAGGTAGATGAGTCTAAGGTAGAGGCCATACGTGATTGGCCTACTCCTACTACCGTGACTCAAGTGAGGAGCTTTCATGGTCTCACAAGCTTTTATAGGCGATTTGTGAGGGACTTTAGCTCCATTGCCGCTCCACTCACCGAATTGGTGAAGAAAGACCAACCCTTTGTTTGGGGAGAGCCTCAAGAGAAGGCCTTCCATGAGTTGAAAAGTAGGTTGAGTACCGCCCCTCTATTGCAATTGCCCGACTTCGGAAAGGCGTTTGAGGTTGAATGTGATGCCTCGGGGGTGGGAATTGGTGGTGTATTAATGCAAGATAGCAAACCCATCGCCTACTTTAGTGAAAAGTTGAAAGGGGCCTCCTTGAACTATTCTACATATGACAAGGAGTTGTATGCCCTTGTGAGAGCCCTTGCCCATTGGCAACACTATCTTTGGCCTCGTGAGTTTGTAATCAAGAGTGACCATGAGTCACTCAAGCATTTGAGAGGCCAAGAGAAGCTCAATAAGAGACATGCCAAGTGGGTTGAATTCATTGAGTCCTTTCCCTATGTGATCCAATACAAGAAAGGGAAGGACAATGTTGTGGCGGATGCGCTTTCGAGAAAGTTTGCTCTAGCCACCACTCTCACCTCCAAGCTCATGGGTTTTGAGAGCATTAAATTGATGTATGCTCATGACTCAAAGCTAAAGAGTGTTCATGACGCTCTAGAGAAGGGGGAGAGAGTTGAAAAATACCAATGGGTTAATGGTTATATCTTCAAAAATGGTAGAGTGTGCATTCCGGAGTCCTCTTGGAGAGAGTTGCTTGTGCATGAAGCACATTGCGGGGGACTCATGGGACATTTTGGCACAAGAAAGACTTTGGCTATTCTTAAAGAACAATTTCATTGGCCAAAGATGGGGGTGCAAGTGGAAAAGTTTTGCAACAATTGCCTTGAGTGCAAGCGTGCTAAATCCAAAGCCCACCCCCATGGGTTGTATACCCCTCTCCCCGTACCTACTAGTCCTTGGTTGGATATCTCAATGGATTTCGTGATGGGATTACCTAGGACTAGGGGGGGCCATGATAGCATTTATGTTGTTGTGGATAGGTTCTCAAAGATGGCTCATTTCATTCCATGCAAGAAATGCGATGATGCCCAACATGTAGCTTCCTTGTTTGTTGAAAATGTTTTGAAGCTACATGGTGTGCCTCAAACTATAGTGAGTGATAGGGACACTAAGTTCCTAAGCCATTTTTTGGTGAAGTTTATGGGGTGCTTTAGGCACCAAGCTCTTGTTCTCCACGTCCCACCACCCACAAACCGATGGGCAAACGGAAGTGGTAAACCGAACCTTGGGTGCCCTTCTTAGAGCCATGACTCGAGGTAAGGCCGGGACTTGGATTGATCGTTTACCTCTTATGGAGTTTGCCTACAATCGAACCGTGCATAGAATGATTGGCATGACTCCATTCGAGTGTGTTCATGGCTTTAACCCCTTGATTCCCCTTGATCTAACCCCTTTGCCAAGGGAAATGGTTGTTAATTTTGAAGGTAAAGCTAGAGCAAAAGCAATGATGGAACTCCATGCAAAGGCGAAGAAGAATTTGGAGGAAGCCTATGCTAAGGTTGCTTCCAAGAAAAACAAAGGACGCAAGAAGGTGGAACTCAAGAAGGGTGACTATGTGTGGGTGCACTTCCGGAAAGAAAGGTTTCCAAACCTTAGAAAAGGGAAGTTAGCACCCCGTGGCGATGGCCCATTCCAAGTGCTTTCAAAGATAAACAACAACGCCTATGTGGTCGACTTGCCAAGTGAGTATCAAGTTTCTAATACTTTTAATGTTTGTGACTTGGTTCCTTTGGATGTAGGTGATGATGAGGTCGTGGGTGATGATGCCTCAATTTTGAGGACGAAATCTTCTCAAGAAGGGGAGGATGATGAGACTCAAACCCCCACAAGACCATTCACCCGGAGTCAAGCTAAGGAGATCCAAGGAGTACACATACACTTGGTGAGGAAGGGCCTTGAAGAAGGAAGCGATTGGAAGCCATTCCGGGTGCTCAAGCTAGGCCTCACGCCTAAGGAAGAAGAGAGCCCAGCAGAGCCAGGCGCCCCGCCTGAGCCAGGCGCCCCGCCTGGCAAGCTCACTGCCTAAGGCCCAGAAAAGCACCAGGCGCCCCACCTGGCCAGGCGCCCAGCCTAGCTGAAGGCCAAGCCAGGCGCCCCGCCTAGCTTCAGGCGCCCAGCCTAGCTGAAGGCCAAGCCAGGCGCCCCGCCTAGCTCCAGGCGCCCAGCCTAGCTTCAGCATATTCCAGGCGCCTCTCCCAGCCCCAGGCGCCCCTCCTAGCTGCTGAACTTATGTTTCTTTTACTATTTTGCCCTACGTGGCTTATTTGATGAACCTTATTAGTAAGGGTATTTAAGTCTTTGTGCAAGCTTGGTAAACACTATAAATAGCCAAGTCTAGCCTATTTACACTTAGTTTTTGATAGTTTTTGATATTTGATGAATGTTAAACATTGAACATGAGCATGGCTCTTGGTTATTGAATGAAACCTTTTGATCTTGGACTTGTAGTTCTTCTAGCGGATCTAGATGAATACTTTTCCTCTCCGACCATTCTACTTGCGTGCTCGCGTTAGCTCGAGGGTAGTTGCATAGCGTAGGTGTTCTTGTCCTTCTCTCGGGGTGTAACGGAACAAGTTCTCCGTTGCTACTTGGGATTAGAGATCGAGTTACGTCTCGTTCTTATCTTTTTACTTTTCCGCGTTTGATTCTCATCAGTTTGGTATCAGAGCAAGGCTCGGGTTTTGTTTCTACAAACCCCCGACCCTTGATTCTTCGTGCCTAGTATCTTCTTTTAGTTTTTCTTGTTGTTGAAGTTATTAGAAAGGAGAAAATTACAAAAAAATTGAAAAATTGAAAAATACAAAAATTTGGTGTAACTTGTTGATTTGGATGATTTGTGATATGGGTGTTATGGATTCTTGATCGTGATTGAATTCCCATTACTTGGGTACCAAAATTGTTGGAATTGGTGAAGTTTGAAAAATTGAAACCCCAAAACCCCTTAAACCCTTGAAGAACTTGTTCTTGATGAATTTTGGCTTGATTCTTGGGTTGGATTGATGTTTGATTGGAAACTTGTTGTTGGGGATTGATCTTCATTGAAAAACAAACAATTCGGTACCAATTTTGTGGGATTTGATGAATCACAATCCAACTTGAAAACCCTTTGTTAAACCCTTGTGTTCTTGAGTTCTTGAGATTGAACCTTGATTTGATTGCTCGTTTGATTGAAAATTTGATTGGGTTTTGTTAAGGAAGATCAGAAACAACTTTGGGTATCTTTGGATTGTGAAAACAAGTTGAAAACATCGGATTTGAGGCTTGAAAATCGACTTGAAACGAGTTTGGAACGAGTTGGAAAAGGCTTCAGGCCAGGCGCCCCGCCTAAGCCAGGCGCTCCGCCTGACTTGGCTACTGCCTAAGTTCCAGGCGCCCCGCCTAGACCCAGGCGCCCCGCCTGGAATACAACACAGACTAGGCGCCCCACCTGAGTTTCAGGCGCCCCTCCTGAGTGCTGAACGTATTGTTTCGGGTAGATTTTCGTAGGTATTTCCCTTTGTTTGATAACATAACATCTAGTTAGTACTACTTTGAGTAACCGATCTACTTGAATAGTGCTAACCCTTTGATTGCTCTTAAGTGATTCGTGCCTAGCAAGGAGAGTAGACTTCTAAGGAAAAGCGTAGAACCTTTTGACTCAAGTCCTTCACTTCAAAGTGCCAAGCGTTCATCGAGTCCCATTAACTCCACTCACCCCGGAGTGTGCGTGACTCGTGAATAGTTTAGTTGAGTTGAGGAGTTGCTAATCATCTACGTGAAGCTTTGGAACTACAAGTTGAGTGAAATATCCACCGCCACCCAAAAGAGTGATCCGAGTGAACACAAGTGAGGGAGCGAGTGAGGTGTTTTAACTAACTCTTGTTTCTTTCTTTGTAGGTACAATGGCCAACGAAGGTCAAGATTTCATTAAGGAGGCCTTGGCTAATCTTCTTGCCAAGATGGACCTCATGAACCAAAGGATTGATTCTCTTGAAAAAGGAGCCTCGAGTACTCAAGGTGAACATGGGACCCCGAGTGTCCCCATTGAAAAAGGGACCCCGAGTGTCCAAATTGAGACCGGTGAAGGCTCAAGTAGCCCTACCTTTACCCCGGAGCAAGTTGTTGAATTGCTCAATCAACAACGGGTAAAGGAGGATCGAGAGAGACTTGAACGAACGGGCATTCCCCGTATCTTGGATAATCCCCCAAGAAACTTTCCACTACCAAGACCCGTCCGAAATGTGCAACCTCTTGAGCAAGTTGTTGAGGCTCAAGAAGGGGAGGAAGTTGATTATGGTGACGATGTGTATGGGTTTGATGATCACTTTCAACCAAGGCGAGCTATGAATTGGGGTCGAAATGTGGATCGGGGTAGAGGCCGAGGTCGAGGGCCACCCTTAGGATATGGAGGGAGGAATGCTAGAAGGGACTATGTTGCTTATGATGATCACCATGGAGGCCAACCGGAGCCATTCCAAGGGGGTCGTGACAACAACAACAATCTTAATAGTGTGAAGCTCACTATTCCTTTTTTCAAAGGAAGTAGTGACCCGGTGGAGTACATTGGTTGGAAATTGGCTATGGAGCGTATCTTTGACACCAATGATATGCCCGATGTGAAGAAGACCAAGTATGCAATATCCTCCTTTGAATCTTTTGCTTCTACTTGGTGGGAGTCGGTGAAGAGGAATAGAAGGAGGACGGGTATGGCTATTAATCTTACTTGGGAAGAGTTGATCCGTGTGATGGATGAGAAGTATTTGACCAATCAATACCGGGTTGAACAACAAAGGCGTCTATATGATTTGAAGCAAGGTTACAAATCGGTTGGTGAATATTTCAATGAATTTGAGCAAATCCGAATGATCCTTGACTTAGATGATGAAGACAATGAGACGGCCATGATCCGTTTCAAAGGGGGCTTAAATCGAGACATAGCTTCACAATTGAAGTTCCACAAATATGATGATCATTACAAGCTATGTGAAGATGCGGTTGAGGCCGAGAAATGGCTCAAGGAGGAGAAATCCCTTCGCTACGAGAGTAGCACTACTACTCCAACAAGCAAACTAAAGGATTGGAAGCCTCCTACTACAAATGCAAGGTTCCCAAGTGCAAGTGGAACAAGTGGTGCAAATGCTACCAAGGATGTGAAAAGGCCGTATGAGAAGAACACACCTAATGTGGGAGGTAACTCTAAAACTCAACTACATGCTCCTACTTCTTCTTCGATACAATGCCACAAGTGCAAGGGCTATGGTCACTTTGCTAGGGAATGTCCTACAAAGAGGACCATGATTGTTGTTGGTAATGATGCATATGAGAAAGAGAGTGAATCGGAGGATGAGGGAGTAGAGGGAGTAGAGGGAGATGAGGGAGTAGAGGAGAATGATTTGCTTGATGACACGGTGGAGGAGGAGGATCCTCATACTTTCTTGGTTGTGAAGGAGCCTAGGGGCTATGATTGTGGAAGATAGTGAAACCTTGCAAAGGGAAAATCTTTTCCATGCTAGGTGCCGGGTCAAAGATGTTGTTTGCTCTATGATAATTGATTCCGGAAGTTGTGCAAATGTAGTGAGTCAATCACTAGTGGCTCAATTGAAGTTAACTACCATGAAGCGTCCTAAACCTTACCGGTTACAATGGCTTAGTGAATGTGGAGAGCTTAAGGTGATGAATCAAGCCATGATCAAGTTTAGAATGGGTAGTTATGTTGATGAGCATTTGTTTGATGTCGTGCCTATGCAAGCATGCCACCTACTCTTAGGGAGGCCATGGCAATTCGATAGGCAAGTGGTGCATGATGGTCGTGTCAACACTTACACGGTCAAACATGAAGGGAAGAGATTTGTGCTTAAACCTCTCATTCCTAAGCAAGTAAGTGATGACTACAAGAAAATGAAGGAGTTGAGGGAGGTGGCAAAGGCTAAGTCACTCATTGAGACTAGCCCTTTGTCCAAAAGCATGGTGGCAATCCCACCTACTTCATCTACCGGTGGCATGTGTGCCATGATGCAACCGGGCGAGCTCTTGAAAGGTAATGATGGCACCAAGTTTCTCCTATGCCTAGTGCACAAAGGTATGATCCTTAACTCTAATTGTGATTTTTCTTCTAACCCTTTGCCTAGTGTGTTTGAGAATGTTTTGAAGGATTTTGGTGACATGTTCCCGGATGAAATGCCGGATGGATTGCCTCCTTTGAGGGGCTTTGAGCATCAAATAGACTTTGTCTCGGGATCCCAAATCCCAAACAAACCGGCCTATAGGAGCAACCCGGAGGATACAAGGGAATTGCAAAAGCAAGTTGATGAATTGCTCACTAAAGGTTTGGTAAGGGAAAGCTTGAGTCCTTGTGCCGTGCCCGTGATCCTTGTTCCCAAAAAGGACGGCACTTGGAGAATGTGTGTTGATTGTCGGGCCGTGAACAAAATAACGGTAAAGTACCGTCATCCTATTCCCCGACTTGATGATATGTTAGATGAATTGAGCGGTTCATGTGTGTTTAGCAAAATTGACCTTAGGTCTGGTTACCATCAAATCCGGATGAAACCCGGTGATGAATGGAAAACCGCATTCAAGACCAAATTTGGTCTCTATGAATGGTTGGTGATGCCCTTTGGGCTCTCCAATGCACCTAGCACTTTCATGAGGCTAATGAACCATGTTCTAAAGCCATTCATCAACAAGTTTGTGGTCGTCTATTTTGACGATATATTGATCTATAGCCAATCAATAGACAACCATGTTGAACACCTTAGGCTAGTGCTTGAGAAGTTGAGAGCCGAAAAGCTCTATGCTAATTTTAAAAAGTGTGCCTTTGGTGTTGAGAAGGTGGTCTTCCTTGGGTTTGTTGTGAGTGCTCAAGGAGTGGAGGTAGATGAGTCTAAGGTAGAGGCCATACGTGATTGGCCTACTCCTACTACCGTGACTCAAGTGAGGAGCTTTCATGGTCTCGCAAGCTTTTATAGGCGATTTGTGAGGGACTTTAGCTCCATTGCCGCTCCACTCACCGAATTGGTGAAGAAAGACCAACCCTTTGTTTGGGGAGAGCCTCAAGAGAAGGCCTTCCATGAGTTGAAAAGTAGGTTGAGTACCGCCCCTCTATTGCAATTGCCCGACTTCGGAAAGGCGTTTGAGGTTGAATGTGATGCCTCGGGGGTGGGAATTGGTGGTGTATTAATGCAAGATAGCAAACCCATCGCCTACTTTAGGGAAAAGTTGAAAGGGGCCTCCTTGAACTATTCTACATATGACAAGGAGTTGTATGCCCTTGTGAGAGCCCTTGCCCATTGGCAACACTATCTTTGGCCTCGTGAGTTTGTAATCAAGAGTGACCATGAGTCACTCAAGCATTTGAGAGGCCAAGAGAAGCTCAATAAGAGACATGCCAAGTGGGTTGAATTCATTGAGTCCTTTCCCTATGTGATCCAATACAAGAAAGGGAAGGACAATGTTGTGGCGGATGCGCTTTCGAGAAAGTTTGCTCTAGCCACCACTCTCACCTCCAAGCTCATGGGTTTTGAGAGCATTAAATTTATGTATGCTCATGACTCAAAGCTAAAGAGTGTTCATGACGCTCTAGAGAAGGGGGAGAGAGTTAAAAAATACCAATGGGTTAATGGTTATATCTTCAAAAATGGTAGAGTGTGCATTCCGGAGTCCTCTTGGAGAGAGTTGCTTGTGCATGAAGCACATTGCGGGGGACTCATGGGACATTTTGGCACAAGAAAGACTTTGGCTATTCTTAAAGAACAATTTCATTGGCCAAAGATGGGGGTGCAAGTGGAAAAGTTTTGCAACAATTGCCTTGAGTGCAAGCGTGCTAAATCCAAAGCCCACCCCCATGGGTTGTATACCCCTCTCCCCGTACCTACTAGTCCTTGGTTGGATATCTCAATGGATTTCGTGATGGGATTACCTAGGACTAGGGGGGGCCATGATAGCATTTATGTTGTTGTGGATAGGTTCTCAAAGATGGCTCATTTCATTCCATGCAAGAAATGCGATGATGCCCAACATGTAGCTTCCTTGTTTGTTGAAAATGTTTTGAAGCTACATGGTGTGCCTCAAACTATAGTGAGTAATAGGGACACTAAGTTCCTAAGCCATTTTTTGGTGAAGTTTATGGGGTGCTTTAGGCACCAAGCTCTTGTTCTCCACGTCCCACCACCCACAAACCGATGGGCAAACGGAAGTGGTAAACCGAACCTTGGGTGCCCTTCTTAGAGCCATGACTCGAGGTAAGGCCAGGACTTGGATTGATCGTTTACCTCTTATGGAGTTTGCCTACAATCGAACCGTGCATAGAATGATTGGCATGACTCCATTCGAGTGTGTTTATGGCTTTAACCCCTTGATTCCCATTGATCTAACCCCTTTGCCAAGGGAAATGGTTGTTAATTTTGAAGGTAAAGCTAGAGCAAAAGCAATGATGGAACTCCATGCAAAGGCGAAGAAGAATTTGGAGGAAGCCTATGCTAAGGTTGCTTCCAAGAAAAACAAAGGACGCAAGAAGGTGGAACTCAAGAAGGGTGACTATGTGTGGGTGCACTTCCGGAAAGAAAGGTTTCCAAACCTTAGAAAAGGGAAGTTAGCACCCCGTGGCGATGGCCCATTCCAAGTGCTTTCAAAGATAAACAACAACGCCTATGTGGTCGACTTGCCAAGTGAGTATCAAGTTTCTAATACTTTTAATGTTTGTGACTTGGTTCCTTTGGATGTAGGTGATGATGAGGTCGTGGGTGATGATGCCTCAATTTCGAGGACGAAATCTTCTCAAGAAGGGGAGGATGATGAGACTCAAACCCCCACAAGACCATTCACCCGGAGTCAAGCTAAGGAGATCCAAGGAGTACACATACACTTGGTGAGGAAGGGCCTTGAAGAAGGAAGCGATTGGAAGCCATTCCGGGTGCTCAAGCTAGGCCTCACGCCTAAGGAAGAAGAGAGCCCAGCAGAGCCAGGCGCCCCGCCTGGCAAGCTCACTGCCTAAGGCCCAGAAAAGCACCAGGCGCCCCACCTGGCCAGGTGCCCAGCCTAGCTGAAGGCCAAGCCAGGCGCCCCGCCTAGCTTCAGGCGCCCAGCCTAGCTGAAGGCCAAGCCAGGCGCCCCGCCTAGCTCCAGGCGCCCAGCCTAGCTTCAGCATATTCCAGGCGCCTCTCCCAGCCCCAGGCGCCCCTCCTAGCTGCTGAACTTATGTTTCTTTTACTATTTTGCCCTACGTGGCTTATTTGATGAACCTTATTAGTAAGGGTATTTAAGTCTTTGTGCAAGCTTGGTAAACACTATAAATAGCCAAGTCTAGCCTATTTACACTTAGTTTTTGATAGTTTTTGATATTTGATGAATGTTAAACATTGAACATGAGCATGGCTCTTGGTTATTGAATGAAACCTTTTGATCTTGGACTTGTAGTTCTTCTAGCGGATCTAGATGAATACTTTTCCTCTCCGACCATTCTACTTGCGTGCTCGCGTTAGCTCGAGGGTAGTTGCATAGCGTAGGTGTTCTTGTCCTTCTCTCGGGGTGTAACGGAACAAGTTCTCCGTTGCTACTTGGGATTAGAGATCGAGTTACGTCTCGTTCTTATCTTTTTACTTTTCCGCGTTTGATTCTCATCAGTTTGGTATCAGAGCAAGGCTCGGGTTTTGTTTCTACAAACCCCCGACCCTTGATTCTTCGTGCCTAGTATCTTCTTTTAGTTTTTCTTGTTGTTGAAGTTATTAGAAAGGAGAAAATTACAAAAAAATTGAAAAATTGAAAAATACAAAAATTTGGTGTAACTTGTTGATTTGGATGATTTGTGATATGGGTGTTATGGATTCTTGATCGTGATTGAATTCCCATTACTTGGGTACCAAAATTGTTGGAATTGGTGAAGTTTGAAAAATTGAAACCCCAAAACCCCTTAAACCCTTGAAGAACTTGTTCTTGATGAATTTTGGCTTGATTCTTGGGTTGGATTGATGTTTGATTGGAAACTTGTTGTTGGGGATTGATCTTCATTGAAAAACAAACAATTCGGTACCAATTTTGTGGGATTTGATGAATCACAATCCAACTTGAAAACCCTTTGTTAAACCCTTGTGTTCTTGAGTTCTTGAGATTGAACCTTGATTTGATTGCTCGTTTGATTGAAAATTTGATTGGGTTTTGTTAAGGAAGATCAGAAACAACTTTGGGTATCTTTGGATTGTGAAAACAAGTTGAAAACATCGGATTTGAGGCTTGAAAATCGACTTGAAACGAGTTTGGAACGAGTTGGAAAAGGCTTCAGGCCAGGCGCCCCGCCTAAGCCAGGCGCTCCGCCTGACTTGGCTACTGCCTAAGTTCCAGGCGCCCCACCTGAGTTTCAGGCGCCCCTCCTGAGTGCTGAACGTATTGTTTCGGGTAGATTTTCGTAGGTATTTCCCTTTGTTTGATAACATAACATCTAGTTAGTACTACTTTGAGTAACCGATCTACTTGAATAGTGCTAACCCTTTGATCTTGGACTTGTAGTTCTTCTAGCGGATCTAGATGAATACTTTTCCTCTCCGACCATTCTACTTGCGTGCTCGCGTTAGCTCGAGGGTAGTTGCATAGCGTAGGTGTTCTTGTCCTTCTCTCGGGGTGTAACGGAACAAGTTCTCCGTTGCTACTTGGGATTAGAGATCGAGTTACGTCTCGTTCTTATCTTTTTACTTTTCCGCGTTTGATTCTCATCAATTTTAAAATGACTTGTCTAAAATAATAAATTATAATAAAATAAAAAAATACAAATTTAGAAGCTACCAAGATTAAATAAGTATATATATATATATAGCCACCAAGATTAAATAAGTATTTGAAAAAAATATTCGCCAATTCAATCGTAATATTTTCAATAAAAGACTTCAATTTACGAATAGCCTACTAATGTAGAAATCTTACGTTAGACTTGTTTTATTTAAAATTTCAATTAATTTTAGTGCACACATCCCTTAATTTTATAATTAGTCGGTACACCTAGTTATGGATTTATTAATAATATATTAGCAGTTACATGAAAAAAGATAATGTATGAACTGTAACTTTTTGTAATGAATGAAATATCAGAACCCACTAACATTTTAAAGTTAACATGTATTTTTTGCGTGCTTTTCGATTATAACTGCTAATGAGACATAAACATCAAATGCTAGTCTACATATATGTCAACTGTTGGATTGCATGTGTGTTCATAACACGCAACGGAAGACAAAGCAATCCTAGGTAGATCTATTTGTGTTTAAAATTTATTCTCTATGTATCCACACCGAGACCAATCCTTGCTATCAACTCTTTGATCAATGGATCTGGGAACAAATTGGATAAAAACTATTGCGCTTAAGCTTTCTCAAAACTATTGCACAAACTAAAAGAACAAGAAATTAATTTTCTTGTCACTGTTAAAAACAGTGGTTGTTTATGAATAAAAATTAAGGAAGAAGGAAAGACTTCATTTGCCACTTGTATTAGTCATTTCATGCAAGAAGCCACTTGTTATTCTTCCTCATTATATTGGTCATGAGAGTTCCATACAGACGCTTAGGACTTCTGAAGCACCAGAGTATAGACCCAGCCTTGCCCTATCTCGTTCGCTAGGCCCAAAGAAAGCCACAAGAACTATTAGTTCCCGAGCTCTGCAATAAAGCTTGACCATCTGCTTCCACCTCAAATGGTCGAGCTGGATTACACAGCTCCACAGATATTCAAGCACAAAAGTGTTGGTGTCTTCTTCCGTTAGATAAAGAGTTTAAGAAGATACCGACACACAAGGTACCCGGTACAGTGGAAGAAAACAGCAATGCACAAGCCATGACTGTGTGGCCCAAAGCTCGGCGACATTTTAGCCACAACTTGGGGTGAAATTTGTTGACTAAACATGACAAGAGGAATATCACAGTACCCGTTGTTGTAAAATATGAGTACACCCTAATCAGTACGCATGGCACAATGAAGCTGCTCTGAAGACCATAGGTAAAATCCCGATCAAACTTCATGACTCGGGGGACATTTACCTTTCCATATGAGTGAAGACAGAAAAAAGGGCAATAGAAGAATAGTTTTCTCCCAAGGAGTCCACCTGCACTATCCATTCGGAATAAGGAGAGGCTTTCATAAAGAAGTTTTTACAAACACAAATTATCTAAGGAGAAGGAAACCGTTCTGAAGAAATATGTGATCTTTCCTGCTTATGAGTTCGCTATTTATACGAGGAATAAGAAGAGGTTGGAGCATGAAATGGTCCAGCGTCATAAATGCTGAAGGTGTGAGTCAACCAATCAGATTGAAGATCGCGAAGTTCTTGAAGAAATTTTGTTTAGAATACAGAAAGGTAGCAGACGTTTCCAACTTCCAAGAAACTAATTAATTAAGTATTATTCCGATAAAGCGTATTTGAAATACTTAAGCGTGTATCACACATTAATTTTTATAATTTTGTATTATAAAATAATGTTAGTATTCGAATGTGTAACAGAATTACTTGTAAAATTTTTTGCCAAAGCCATTGCGATTGTCAGTCCCCCCACTTGCTGAGGGCTGATGCAAGCAAGGCAGGAAGTGACAGTGGTGTGATGTGGTGAATAGCCTCAAGGCCCTAAACCTACTGCTGCTTGGGCACAGATAAAAGAGTCAACCGATAATATCTGAGACACCGCACTGACACGACCCAGAATCCAGTTAGGCCGTGTGGGCACCTGACATCCTCCCCTAGACCTGTTGGGCGAACCCTTACCAATTAAACTAGGAAAATAAATATAACAATTCATAAATAAGGACAATACTTAGGGAAAAAACACAGACACGTTGATACCTCTAAGCTGTACAAAAGATATTACAGCTGACTACCCAACATACTAGGTTTAGGGTTATCCAGACTAGACATCTAAGAGTACAGAAGAAGACAAATACCTCCTGAAGGGAGCAATATGCAACTGAAATAATAAACATAAAACTGGTGGCCATCCGGAATAAAAACTGGCTCACCCTGACAGCTAAAGTTTCTTCGCTCCATCACAATGTGGCGAATTCAATCCTGGAGCGAACCTGCCGAAACGAAATAGATAAACAAAAAAAAAACAACAAACAAGGGTGAGTCAAAAGGACTCAATAAGTGGGGCAGACTAGCCACCTCAAAGAATAAGATAGCTAGCCAGGGAGGAGAAATAGATAAATAAAATTCCTCTTATTTAAATTATAAAAACGCAGAGCCAGATAATAACTAGAAACACATATGGAATGACAAACTCATCAACAACCAGGAACGTAAGATAACCAAAACATATAGGTATCTCGAACACATCAACAATTAGAAATACATCCTGTTGCGGCGTGCAACCCGATCCATATATTCATCCTGTTGCGGCATGCAACCCGATCCATAGATTTATACCATTGCGGCGTGCAACCCGATCCATATATTTATACCGTTGCAGCGTGCAACCTGATCCATATATTTATACCGTTGCAGCGTGCAACCCGATCCCCGCAACCGAGGATACGAGCCAGAAATATTTAGGCAAACTGAGATATGTCCACGTCATAGTATACATACCGCATACATAAAATACAACACAGTATACACAATTGTCCGTATGCGGTGCAATAAGATGGGATGAATGCGGTATGATGCAATGCAGTCACATATGCCTGATACCTATCTCCGGTGCGGGACTCTCATCGTCTACCAGGAGATATATGCAATAATGACTCTTCACCGGCTCCGGACTCTCATCGATTACCGAAAAGTATATGCAATGATGACCCTTCACCGGCTCGGGACTCTCATCGATTACCGGAAAGTATATGCAATAATGATCCTTCACCGGTGAGGGACTCTCATCGCCAACCGGGAAGTATATGCAATAATGACCCTACACCGGCTCGGGACTCTCATCGATTACCGCGAAGTATATGCAATAATGACCCTTCACCGGTGCGGGACACTCATCGCCAACCGGGAAGTATATGCAACAATGACCCTTCACCGACTCAGGACTCTCATCGCCAACCGGGAAGTATATGCAATGCTCAAAACCAGAGTACAATGCTCATATGCTAAATGCAATACCAACAACAGGGCATAACATATAATATGCAATGTAAATTCAAAGCTAAGGCGTAATGAGTATGCCTATCGGCAGCTACACACGTAAGGAACACATGGTAGAATATCCACAAGGCCAAGGGCCTCCAAAGTAATGGATAATAACACTTACCTTGTTACAAAGTTAGTACATCTGCTCAATAACCGCTTGGCCTTTGGTTTCATTGCCAAACTGACACGACCCGGAGTCCGGTTAGGCCGTGCGGGCACCCAACATCCTCCCCTAGACCCGTCGGGCGAACCCTTACCAATTAAATCAGGAAAATAATATAACAATTTAAAAATAAGGACAAGACTTCAAATAAAAATACAGGCATACTGATACCTCTAAGCTGTACAAAAGAAATTACAGAGACTACCCAACATGCTAGGTTTAGGGCTATCCAGACCAGACATCTAAAAGTATAAAAGAAGACAGATACCTCCTGAAGGGAGCAAAATGCAACTGAAATAATGAACAATAAACTGGTGGCCATCCGGAATAAAAGCTGGCTCAGCCTGACAGCTGAAGTCGTCTTCGCTCCTTCATAACGTGGAAAACTAAATCCTGGAGTGAACCTGCCGAAACGAAATAGATAGACAAGAAATAAACAACAAAAAAGGGTGAGTCAAAAGGACTCAATTAGTGGGGCAGACTAGCCACCTCAAAGAATAGGATAGCTAGACAGGGAGGAGAAACAGATAAACAAAATTCCTCTTATTTAAATTATAAAAAGGCAGAGCCAGATAATAACTAGAAACACGTATGGAATGACAAACTTATCAACAACCAGGAACGTAAGATAACGAAAACATATAGGTATCCCGAACACATCAACAATCAGAAATACATCCTGTTGCAGCGTTCAACCCGATCCATATATTCATCCTGTTACGGCATGCATACCGATCTATATATTTATACCTATGCGGCGTTGACACGACCCGAAATCCGGTTAGGCCGTGGGGGTACCCGACATCCTCCCCTAGAACCGTCAGGCGAACCCTTACCAATTAATTCAGGAAAATAAATATAACAATTCACAAATAAGGACAAGACTTAAAAAAAAATACAGACATACAGATACCTCTAACCTGTACAAAAGAAATTACAGCTGACTACCCAACATACTAGGTTTAGGGCTATCCAGACTAGACATCTAAGAGTACAAAAGAAGACAAATACCTCCTGAAGGGAGCAAAATGAAACTGAAATAACAACCAATAAACTGGTGGCCATTCGGAATAAAAGCTGGCTCACCCTAACAGCTGAAGTCGTCTTCGCTCCTTTACAATGTGGCGAACTCAATCCTGGAGCGAACCTGCCGAAACGAAATAGATAGACAAGAAACAAACAACAAACAAGGGTGAGTCAAAAGGACTCAATAAGTGGGGCAGACTAACCACCTCAAAGAATAGGATAGCTAGCCAGGGAGAAAAAACAGATAAATCAAATCCTCTTATTTAAATTATAAAAAGGCAGAGCTAGATAACAACTGGAAACACGTATGAAACCATAAACTCAACTAGGGATACGAGCAAGAAACATATCAACAAATAAGCAATGCACATATGAGCAGGACAGTAGTTATGTACCACAAGTTTACACAATAGTATGAAGTGAAATTAAATGAAATGAGATGAAATGAAATCATATGCAAAGGGTCACATGTGCCCATATTCCCATCCCGAAGCGGAATACTCCTGCATTCAAGGGGAATCCAATCTAATAACCAACTGGAGCGGAATACTCCTGCTCCTGGGGTGGAATACTCCTGCACCCGATATAATATAAACCAGAGGCGGAATACTCCTGCACTCTCTTGGGGCGGAATCCTCCTACCCTCAATATGATACAATGGAGCGGAATACTCCTGCTCCTGGCGTGGAATACTCCTACGCTCAATATGATATACTGGAGCGGAATACTCCTGCTCCTGGGGCGGAATACTCCTACACTCAATATGATACAATGGAGCGGAATACTCCTGCTCCTGGGGCGGAATACTTTTACCCTCAATATGATACAATGGAACGGAATACTCCTGCGCTTGGGGCGGAATACTCCTGCACCCAATATGATATGCAATGTAATGCATATGAATGACACATAATGCATATGAATGCAATGTGATGCAATAATACCTACGCGGGACTCTCATCGACAGTCGGGAAGTAGATGCCAACTTATAGCTAGGGTACAATGCTCAAATTTTCAATGCAATACCAACAACCGGACATAACATATAATATGTAATATACAATGTAAATTAAAAGTAAAGGCGTAATGAGTACGCCTATCGGCAGCTACACACATAAGTAATACGTGGTAGAAAATTCACGAGGCTAGGTGCCTCCAAAGAAATGGATATAAACACATACCTTTTCTAAAAGTTAGTACGACTAATCAACAACCGCTTTGTCCTTTGGATCCATTGACAAGCGATCTCGTTGTGTTCAATAAGCAGAAAAATATATCACATAAGGCTAAAGGCTTAACTCCCCACATCTTAGGGTAATCCGGTTAGGAACCTGATACCCATGCGACCAGACTGTGTGTCTAATGTCCAGCCTTTATGGGGGACTCCAAATCACACATAACATGATCACAATATAAGTATAAGCATGTATGAGGCATAACACATGTGGCAACAATAGATATGGACTCAAAGGAATGAGAAGAAAACTCTGGATAGAATTATAGACACAACGTAGAACTCAGAATTTGTCCAACTCTTTGAATTTCCATAAAATTTTCGGCAGATTTTCCCCCGAAACTGGATGATCCGCAAAAACAGAACCAGCACTATACTACACACGGGAATGGTACCCGAATAAACTGATAACACAAACATATTAAATAGATAACAAGATGAGACGACTGCATGTCATAACAAATCCGCAGATAGAATATCTTGACAACACCACTGTCATGCCTTTCGACCTAATTTTCAGAGTGTAGATCAAAGATATAGACTTCATGGTCTTCATGAAAGTTTTATATATATGTCTTAGGGTTCTTTGGATTCTTATTTAATCTAAATATCAATTTTGTACAAGGAGTTATGATCAATATACTAACAACTGTCCAAAGATCAAAATAATTTTCCAGATTTTAAAACGTTTTGTCTGTCTGATTTAAATGTCCTTCACCTTGGATTTTAGTACCAAATTAAGTATATACAAGGTTCCCTTTATTATATACAAGTAACCAACAAGAAAAATCATGTTTGGAACGAAGAAAAACTTCAAAAGCTACAAGAAAGGTCTAGTCTTACATACCTTTGATGTTTCTTGCTTCTGAACCTTGTTTCCTTTGAATTCCACACCTTCTAAAGCTTAAAAAAGCTATAATACAGCATTTAAGAACTTTACTTAGTCATGAAGTAATTCTAAAACACAGGCTATAGACGAAATTGAAGGTAGCATAACGTTACCTTAATCGCGTAGAGCGTTTTGACGCAATCTGTCTTCAATTTCGAGTTAAGATTGACGCCCGTCCTTCAAAACCATAAAATTTGCTTACAACTTGATGAGACCACTGTTTCTCCCTTTAGATTTCTGGAATGACGAGATGGAGGCAAACTTTTCCTTTTATACTTGAAACATTTCAGTTTTAGTCCTCTTTTGCGCTTATGTCCCTTTTTCTGGCCTGACTTCTGACGCTCATATCCTTTTATTTAAATATTTTATGAACAAACCATCAAAAGTTTTAGAGACTAAACTCCAAGACCTTCAATTTGGTATATGATATGTCCCCAAAAGACCTCATATAACACACGAAATTAACTGCCGAAAAAGCTCTATTACTAGGCAATTCCTTAGTCGGTTTTTCCGCAACATAAATCCGACTTTTTCCAAACTTTATATTCAATATATAAACATCTTCTATGGTAATATTATGTCTTTAAAATCACTTAAATCATTCTTAACATGTCATTAGAATGATATACGTCACTTTAGACATACGGGGTGTAACAATCTTCCCCCGTTAGGAACATTTGTCCTCGAATGTTAAATGAAGTACGTAGAAGCATTAAGCACTGATCTGTTACATACTTGTAGTAGTGAAGAGATGTGAAATGTGAAATTATTTAACTTTCGGCATTTTAGCGGAAGCTAGCCGAACAACCTCAAAATTCACTTTCGAAAAAGCACAAAAGTCACAAATAATCATACGAACCTAACGGCGCTTTCGGATTTTGAATCGGAGTTCGTTCACCAAAACCGAGCTCGAAAATCTCTTTTTAGTATTTATCGACAATAAAAACTGAAACCTTCTTCCGACGCCTACAGAACGAGGTCTGATTTAGCTCAAATTTTTCAGACAGGTCCTAATGAACATTACGAAGTTTTTAAAATTATCGGCACGCCAATCAGAAACGACCTCGGTCAGTCGTTTCGGAAGTTAGGACTCCAATTGGCATGCCGATAATTTTAAAATGTTCGTAATATCCATTGGGACTTATCTATAAATTTGAGCTAAATCAGACATCGTTTGGTAGGCATCGGAAGAAGGTTTCAGTTTTTATTGTCGATAAATATTAAAAAGGGCTTTTCGACCTCGGTTTTGGCGAACGAGCTCCGAATCGAAATCCGAAAGCGCCGTTAGGTTCGTATGATTATTTGTGACTTTTGTGATTTTTCGAAAGTGAATTTCGATGTTGTTCGGCTAGTTTCCGCTAAAATGCCGAAAGTTAAATAATTTGACATCTTTTTATCTAAATTCGCATCTGGAGTTTCGGGAGTTTGATTTGAGATCCGCCTTCGCGAGTATGTTACATATATTTTGTACAACTTGTATGCAAAAGTTGGGATTATTTCGAATATCGTAAGGTATTATTTTAATTTTTATCGTAGCAGCAAATTTAAAAGAAAAAACAAAAAAAAAAAGAAAGAGAAAAGACAAAGTACAAAAAAAGACAAAATGAAAAAAGAAAAGGGAAGTGAGTATATGGTGGTGGTCCTTAGAAAATTTTGCTAAGGACGAGCAGAATGCAAATCATACGTACAGAAACAGAGAAAAATGAAGGAGAACTTAGGGACTAAGATAAAAATGCAAGAAAATAAGAAAAGAGGTCGGAGAAAAGTAGAATTTTCACTCTGAAACATTCAGGTAATGATCCTAATATATTCTTTGAGTTTATTACGTGTGTTTGAATATAATTTAACGGTAAAAATTGGGATATTATACATTTGTTTTAATAAATTCAATTAATAGTTTAAAGGGACAAATGGACCCCGATAATGGAATTGACTATATATTCGTACTCAGTCAGTTATGGGGAACACATAAATATACTTTATTTAGGGTTTGGTTATGTGGCCATAAACCCTGTACATAGGTCTGGCCTGCGTATTGCGTATGCAAATAGGGTATCAGGTTCTTAACCGGATTACCCTAAGATGTGGGGAATGAAGCCTTTAGCCTTATTTGATATATTTTTCTGCTTAGTGAACACAACAGGATCGTTTGGTAGTGAAACCAAAGGATAAAGCGGTTGTTGATTAGCCGTACTAACTTTTGGAAGACGTAAGTGTTTATATCCATTTCTTTATAGGTACCTAGCCTCGTGGATTTTCTACCACGTGTTCCTTACGTGTAAAGCTGCCTTATAGGCGTACTCATTACGCCTTATCTTTGAATTTACATTGTATATTATAGATAAGCCCTGTTGTTGGTATTGCATTGAGCATATGAGCATTGCACTCTGATGTTGAGCATTGCATATACTTCCTGGTAATCGATGAGACTCCCGAGCTGGTGAAGGATCATTATTGCAAATACTTCCCGGTTGGCGATGAGAGTCCCACACCAATGAAGGATCATTATTGCATATACTTCGCGGTAATCGATGAGAGTCCCGAGCCGGTGTAGGGTCATTATTGCATATACTTCCCGGTTGGCGATGAGAGTCCCTCAGCGGTGAAGGATCATTATTGCATATACTTTCCGGTAATCGATGAGAGTCCCGAGCCGGTGAAGGGTCATTATTGCATATACTTTCCGGTAATCAATGAGAGTCCTGAGCCGGTGAAGGGTCATTATTAGATATACTTCCCGGTAGTCGATGAGAGTCCCCAGCCGGTGAAGGGTCATTATTGCATATATCTCCTGGTAGACGATGAGAGTCCCGCGCTGGAGATAGGTATCAGACATATGTGACTGCATATTGTCATACCGCATTCATCACATCTCATTGCACCGCATAATGACTATTACGTCTATTGTGTTGTGTTTTTTTGTATGCGGTATGTATACCATGTCGTGGACATATCTCAGTTTGCCAATATATTTCTGGCTCGTATTCTGGGTTGTGGGGATCGGGTTGCACGCCGCAACGATATAAACATATGGATCAGCTTGCACGGCACAATGGTATAAATATATGGATCGGGTTGCATGTCGCAACGGTATGAATATATGGGTCGGTTGAACGTCGCAATGGTATAAATATATAGATCGGGTTGCACGCTGCAACGGTATAAATATATGGATCAGGTTGCACGCCGCAACAGTATGAATATATGGATTGTTTGAACGTCACAATGGTATAAATATATGGATCAGGTTGCACGCCGCAACAGGATGAATATATGGATCGGGTTGCACGCCGCAACAGGTTGTCTTTACGATTGTTGATGTGTTCAGGATACCTATATTTTCTGGCTATCTTATGTTCCTGGTTGTTGATGAGTTTGTCATTCCATGCGTATTTCTAGTTGTTATCTGACTCTGCCTTTTTATAATGTAAATAAGAGGAATTTTTGTTTATTTGTTTCTCCTCCCTGGCTAGCTATCCTATTATTTTAGGTGGCTAGTTTGCCCCACTTATTGAGTCCTTTTGGCTCACCCTTGTTTGTTGTTTGTTCTTGTCTGTTTATTTCGTTTCGGCAAGTTCACTCCAGGATTGAGTTCGCCACGTTGTTAAGGAGCGAAGACGACTTCAGCTATCAGGGTGAGCCAGCTTTTATTCAAGACGGCCACCAGTTTATTGTTTATTATTTCAGCTGCATTTTGCTCCCCTCAGGAGGTATCTATCTTCTTTTGTACTCTTAGATGTCTAGTTTGGATAGCCCTGAACCTAGTATATTGGGAAGTGAGCTGTAATTTCTTTTGTACAACTTAGAGGTATCAGTATCTCTGTGTTTTTTTATGTCTTGTCCTTATTTATGAATTATTATATTTTTTTTCCTAATTTAATTGGTAAGGGTTCGCCCGACGGGTCTACGGGAGGATGTCGGGTGCCCGAACGGCCTAACCGGATTCCGGGTCGTGTCAGTTGGTATCAGAGCCCAGTATATTGATAAGATCCAAATTGGAGCCAAAGCGCCAACCATCAAGAGCCAAGCATGAGAGCACAAAGGATACAAGGCAAGGGCACCGGAGGAGGGTTCGAGAGTGATTTGGAGTCATGGACTTGAGCGCCAATGAGGGAGGACCGGCTACGGACCAAGGAGGAACACTTAGAGTCCATTTTGAGCCGTTTCCAAGTCTCCCAGGAAGGAGGCGGACCGCCCATCGGACTAGGCGGACCGCCTAGTTGACTACACCTCTCAGGATCTCTGGCCGCCTACTGCAGAGGCGGACCGCCCATTTTCCAGGCTGGGCGCCTACTATTCAGGCGGGGCGCCTAGTTTGCTGAAGGCCCATCCGGGTTTCCTACTTATTTTGAGTGTAATTCCAACTATAGCCCTTAGTGACATGTATTGTTTTGACTAGACTTAGGGGCTATTTAGACATTTTATTTAGAAGTGTGGTGAACCTATAAATACCACACTTAGTCATTTATTTCACTTAGCTTGTTTTAGAATTGAAGAATAGACTTAGTAAGAGAGGCAAGGCCTTCTTCTTTGTAGAAGCTTGAAGCTTCGGATTATCTCTTTGCTTGGAGCCTATGGAGATCCGTCACTAGTACGGAATCCTTGTATGGTTCAAGTTTCCCTTCCTCTCTCGGATATTCAATTCACGGTTTGAATCGTTTGTCCATTCTTTTCTTCTATTTCTGTTCTTCCCATCCCTTACTTTCTTGTTATCTTTGATTATTGCTTCCGCATCATTAGCTTATCGCTTCCGCCTATTTGGGTCTTATCAGCTTGGTATCAGAGCAAGGCTCGGGTTTTGTTTCTACAAACCCCCGACCCTTGATTCTTCGTGCCTAGGTCGATTCCTATCTTTAGTTTCTTGTTTATTGTTATTGAAAGAAGAAAACTACAAAAAAAATGAAAAATTGAAAATCTAAAAATTTGGTGTAACTTGTTGGTTTGAATGATTCATGATATGGGTGTTATAGATTCTTGATCGTGGTTGAAATCCCGTCGTTTGGATACCAAAAACACTTGGATTGGTGAAGATTGAAAATCAAAACCCCAAAAACCCCTTAAAACCCTTGATGAACTTGTTCTTGATGAATTTTGATTGATTCTTGGGTTGGATTGATGTTGGATTGAAAACTTGATATTGGGGATTGATCTTCATTGAAAAACAAACGATTCGGTACCAATTTTGTGGGATTTGGACCTATATAACACCTACTTTGATGAATCACAATCCATTTTGAAACCCTTTGATAAACCCTTGTGTTCTTGAAGAGGATGAACATGGTGAATTCGTTGTTTTCGATTGGGGTTTGTTAAAAATCATTGGGGTTTGATCCTTGTGGGTAATACAACATTTGGGTACCTTTGGATTGCTAAAACAACGTGTGGATTGTTGGATTTTTGGGTGTTAAAGTCAAAAAACACGTTGTTGAACTGTGCTGAAAGTTGCAGGAGGTGGAGCGCCTCAATTTGGAGGCGGAGCGCCTCATTTTTGTTAGCTCTCTGGAAATTTGGGAGGCGGAGCGCCTAGCTTAGGAGGCGGACCGCCTACTTTGAAGAGGCGGAGGGCCTCAATTTCAGGGCGGAGGGCCTCAATTTCTAGGCGGAGGGCCTCAATTTCAGGGCGGAGGGCCTCACACCTGAAGCCTTTTTCGGGTAGTTTTCTTGTAGGTTTTCGCTTGTTCTTTGCTTCCAAACTTCGTGGTTAGTGTTTCTAGGGTATTAGTCCTACTTTATTAACACTAATCTTTGATTCCCTAGGGTGTTGTGTGTCTTGGAGTATTCACTTAAAGTCGTAGATCTTGCTTGCTTCAAGTGCGCACTAAATTAGCTTCCGTACATCGAGTCACCTAAATTCCATTCCGGACCTTTACTTGGATCTACTAGTTGATTGATCTTACCATTGTGGTTCCTAAAAGAGATAAAGGCATCTTTGGGTGGGGGTTTGGGAGTGTGCACCCTAAAAGAGTGTTGAGAGCCACCACCAAAGGTAAGGGAGAGCAAGTGAGGTTGTTTATACTAACCTTTGCACTTTCTTAACATGTCTTTTGCAGGTACAAGGAGCCATAAGGGAGGTTTGGAGAGAAGTAGGAGTGGTGAGAAAGGTGTGAGTGAGAGGGAGTTAGTTGAAGCCTACCTTCCGAGCCTCTTGGCTCAAATAGAGGCAATGGACACTAGGGTCCAACATTTGGAGGATGAGATGAAAGAGAATGAGGCCGAGGGAAGAGATGGTATGAGTCGCACTATAGGTTATGGTATTGCTAGTAGTGGTGAAATGAGGAAGTACCCAACTAGTGATGGTACTATTGATGGGATGTGTAAAGGGCATTACCTAGATGAATTCATGAGAGAAAGAATGTGGTGTCAATTCGTAGTGAGCCTTAATGGGAATCATGGGTATGTGCTTCAAGTGGATAATGGTGAGGCAAGTTGGATTAGCCATCTTGTAGTGAGAAGTTTGGGAATACCTTGTGTTGATGGAATGGCGAGGGTAGTTATTTCACAAAGGAACTTTGAAGAAGAAGTGGAGTGCAAAGTAGGCCCCTTAGTGGGATGTGATGTCATGTTGGGAAAGCCTTGGCTTTCCAATAGATACTTCAAGATCGCACAAGAAGTTGTGGTTGGCTACCGTGTTCAAGCACAAGGGAAGTTTCAAATCCTTTTTCTTAGGAAAGAAGGAATACAACCAAGCACACCCATGAACATGAGAAGTGGTGGGACACCAATGAGGAGAAGCCCTATGCTCCAAAGAGTGCAATCAAGAAGCCCTATGAACATGAGAAGTAGTGGGACACCATTGAAGAGAAATCCTACACTCGCAATCAATGGTGGGACTAGTGCAAAAAGAGAGTTGACATATGTCAACAAGGTGAGCCCCGAACCACAAGATCCAAAGCAAAGTGGTTCACCTACAAAGAAGAAAGAGACGTCAAGTGATGGGTCTCTTAGTCCTAGATTCCGGGTTGATGTTAGAAGTCCACCTACTCCGGCTATGGGTATTCTTGGGCCTCGTCCCAATTCACCCGAATTTGAGAGACAAAAGATTGAGAGGAGTAAGGGAGTGACCGGTGACATTCCTCGAGTGGAAAAAGGAGAGGATGTGATGAGTGACGTGAGTGGGATGTCACCACCCGAATCTACACCCGACCTTGAAAAGAAAATGAGGGAAAAGAAAGAGGGAAAAAGAATTGTAAAGAGTGAGGACACCCCTTATTCTAACCCTAACCCTTTATCTTTTTCTTCTACTTGTGTGACTTCTTGTGTAGGAAATCTTGGAGGCAAGCCATTGGAGCCTCAATCATCTTCCAAAAAGGAAGGACAAGGTGAAGCAAACCTTCAATGTGAGCTTCAAGGTGGAGAGCCAATCCATGACACTTCAAGTACATTGAGTGAGCAAGATGGCCACTCAAAGGTAAGTGATAGTTCTCCCCTTGAACATGTTACTTCCTTGTCATGTGAGAGTGTTTGTGAAACCTCTATACTAGTTGATGATATATATGATTACAATGTGTTTGCAACTAGTGTGGAATCAAATGGTCAACTTGTGTATGATTGTGAACCACTAGTTGAGAGGAGTGATAAGCCACATCATGATGTGAGCTCGATTTTCATTGAACCTCTCTTTAGTGAAGATTGTGTAGTTGACCTTGATTGTGACCTTTGCTATGACACACCACCAATTTTTGATAAAGTGGAAGGCGAGTTGAATGAATACCCTATCCTTTCCCTTGATGAATTGCTTGATAATGGTGGGTCTATGTGTTGTGGTGGGGATGGTAGTGACCTTGAGGAGTCCCTAGTGAGTGGGATGGATAAGATTATACTTGATGACTCCTCAAGTGTGTATGAAGAGTGTGAAATTAACCCTCCATGGCTTGATAGGTTTAACTCTATAGACAATCCATTGTTTGAAATGACAAGTGAGACGAATGGTCTTGGAATTGAGTATGTTGGTCCGTTCTTCTAGTAGTCCAAATCTTGATTGTGTGGACTACAATGATGAAGAAGCCATTATGGAAGCTTTCCTTGATAGTTTGTCTAGTGAGAGAGATTGTCTTAGAGTTGGGTTTGAGGGTGAGGAAGTCACTCTTGGTGTGTGTAAGAGTGCTTCCAAGAAGGGGAGTGGAGTATTCGATGTTAGTTGTCGCTTGAATTATGTTGCTTACTCCATCCCATATGTTGATCACACCTTGAGTGTTGAGCATGCCAAAGCTCGATGTGATGACCATAAGCTTGGAGGTCATAAGGAACTTAGTTGCTTAATCTTGCATGTTCCATATCTTATTGATCTCTTTGCTTGTTATGGTAGTGAGTACTTGTCGTTGTTGAGCCAAGAACTTGTTGTTTCCTTTGGGAACATAAGCTTTTTGATTAGTATTGATACTTGGCTCTATCATAAAAGTGTGATTTTCACATCACTTGTATTCACTCTTGTTGGACTTTCCTACTCTCGTAGTGGGAAGTTTTGGTGTGTTCTTATTGGGCTTAGGGATCATAGGGATTTTAATG
Organism: Petunia secreta; assembly: GCA_029990175.1. Classification (NCBI taxonomy): domain Eukaryota; kingdom Viridiplantae; phylum Streptophyta; class Magnoliopsida; order Solanales; family Solanaceae; genus Petunia; species Petunia secreta. Next base: position 23,051,373 of record JARKIP010000022.1, on the reverse strand, counting down.
GCTTGATCTTGCATATTCTCTATCCTATTGATCTCCTTGATGAATCATGCATTGAGTGTACCCATTGGGGAAGCCAAGGGCTTGTTGTTTTCTTCGGAAACATGTGCTTTATCATTGTTATTGATGCTTGGCTATACCATAAGAGTGTGTTTTCCCACACTTTTGACACTAACCTACTCTTGTAGTGGGAAGCTTTGTTTGTGCTTGTTTTGAATGTAGGCTTGATGGTTTGATTTCGAGGACGAAATCCTTTCAAGAAGGGGAGGATGATAAGATCCAAATTGGAGCCAAAGCGCCAACCATCAAGAGCCAAGCATGAGAGCACAAAGGATACAAGGCAAGGGCACCGGAGGAGGGTTCGAGAGTGATTTGGAGTCATGGACTTGAGCGCCAATGAGGGAGGACCGGCTACGGACCAAGGAGGAACACTTAGAGTCCATTTTGAGCCGTTTCCAAGTCTCCCAGGAAGGAGGCGGACCGCCCATCGGACTAGGCGGACCGCCTAGTTGACTACACCTCTCATGATCTCTGGCCGCCTACTGCAGAGGCGGACCGCCCATTTTCCAGGCTGGGCGCCTACTCTGGGCGCCTACTATTCAGGCGGGGCGCCTAGTTTGCTGAAGGCCCATCCGGGTTTCCTACTTATTTTGAGTGTAATTCCAACTATAGCCCTAAGTGACATGTATTGTTTTGACTAGACTTAGGGGCTATTTAGACATTTTATTTAGAAGTGTAGTGAACCTATAAATACCACACTTAGTCATTTATTTCACTTAGCTTGTTTTAGAATTGAAGAATAGACTTAGTAAGAGAGGCAAGGCCTTCTTCTTTGCAGAAGCTTGAAGCTTCGGATTATCTCTTTGCTTGGAGCCTATGGAGATCCGTCACTAGTACGGAATCCTTGTATGGTTCAAGTTTCCCTTCCTCTCTCGGATATTCAATTCACGGTTTGAATCGTTTGTCCATTCTTTTCTTCTATTTCTGTTCTTCCCATCCCTTACTTTCTTGTTATCTTTGATTATTGCTTCCGCATCATTAGCTTATCGCTTCCGCCTATTTGGGTCTTATCATATATAGTCTATCCAGACTGAGGCAGTGTGTAGTAGAGTCTCGCTGATGGGTACGTGGACGTTCGTACTTATCTACGAGAGGCTATGATGGCATTTAGGAAATTTCACTTCCTTCATTTCTAATCGTGCGTCGGTCTAGGATTCAAAAGTATTTTCGTTAATTCGTTAATTCCTTTGTGGAAATTGTGAACCTTCGTGCAACGAGTCAGCAAACGGTATGAGTTCAAGACAAAGCAGTCTAGCCTGGGGCTAGCACTGACGAAGCCCTGAGAGTTTTTGATCGTACTGACGATCTAGTTACGGATGTACGAGCTCGCGATGGGCAAGAGAGCAGGGCCTTGTGGTTCCCCTGGCTCTCTATTATGCTTTTACGAGAATTTTGGCGACGCTGATACCGCAAGAACCTATTATTCGCTATGCAGCTTATCAGGTTGCTGTAGATGCAGATGTTCGGTCTTAGGGAGCTCCGTGCCAATCCTTGATGTTGTTCCAATATATTATGTCCCAAAGGAGAATGTGTTGTGCCTCTAGTTATTCTGGCTGGTTAGTTAGCCTGAGTAATGGCTCGGTCTGAGTGCTCAAAGAGGTTGCATTATTTTACGCGGTTGAACATCCTGATATTCCCAAGCAATGCATTAGATAATCCCTGTGTAAGTTTTTTTTAAAAATAAAATGATGTCAGCGTATCCGTCAGGCTCTTGATTATATCGAGCGATATGGTGTTGATTATTCTGCTTTCTGGTTTCAGTGTCTAGCCTTGAATTGGTGGGCCGCTCTCTTATTAGCTAACTTGGTTCGGTTTTCTTCTAGATTCGTGGAAAAAAAATTCCTTTTGAGTAGCGAGCGAGATGAAAAGTGTTGCCAGTTTAGTGGATAAGACGGGCTAGCCTGTCGGTTAGTCTGTTGGTTTCAAAATATGAGATTGAATCCTATAAAATAGCTGAATATGCATTTGAACTAGTCCATGAGCCTTTCGAGAGATTCAAATATTTATTGATGACCTTTCTTTTTCCTTAAGATCCCGGATGGCTCGAAAAATTAAGGTTGGGATTTCATTTGATGTTGTTGTTGATATTGCTCAAAGGTATTAGGTATACCGTAAGTTAGAGGGGGAAGAGTTAGAGCGGGAGAGCAAGAGATCCCGTTCCCTTAGTGGGTAACCATGGTACCTCATTTGGAGGTAAGAGTTCTGAGTATTTTTGGAGGCCACCTTCTAGGTTATCTCAGCTTGTAGAGCGTGATTCTCAGAGTGCGCGAGTAGTTTATCAAGATTAGACTCAGCTTTCTCTTTGTAGCTATCAACAATCTGTCCAGCTTCTATTTTCACTGAGAAGGTATTATCATTGTCACGAGCATGTCATCTTTGGTGGAGTTCTCCCTTACTCCGGCAAGTAGGCGGTCGTCCTTTCTCTTGTCATTAGGCACTTGCACAGTCGCATATGATTTCATTTATATCTCAATTAGCCAGAGAAATGCAATGATCCAGTAGAGGTTCAGGGCGTGGTGGTAGTTAGTTTTCAGAAGGTAATTATCAGTGTAGCGGCTTAGTTCAGCCGGAGAGGCAGTTTTATGAACTGCCAGCCTGGCAGGATGCTGAGGCATCCGATGTAGTAGACCCATGTGTTTCTTCTTCCCTTATATGTGAGTAAGATTCGATTATTTCGATCGATCTGGAAATGGTGTGTCTTATCATATTTCGATGGTTTCCTTGGATGTCGTTCTATTAAGAATCGGTTGCGGAAGAGGGGTGAGCTTCTGATATGATCTATTCCTGGCATTTATGATGACCCTACTAGTTTATTTGGTTTAAATGTGAGGGATTTGTGAGTAAGTATCGATATTTTTCTGCTTGGCATCTTGTTACGCCACCTTATGTTATTATGTCAATTCAGTTTACCTCTCATCGGAAATCAGTGTTGGTAGGATGATGGGATTCTTATTCGTCACCATCAGGAAGTGTCGTTGTTTCTTCCGGTGTAAAGTGGCTGGTAAGTAATGCTTGATCTGTGTGTCTCCTCTTGGTTCGAGAATCTAGTAGAGTCATGTTATTCTATGATCTTGTCTTAGTTATAAAAGGGTTTTCTGGTAAAATGTCGGAGTTTTCTTTTATAGGAAGGTTAAATTGATCTAGATGTCATTCCATAAAGCTTATTTAATGTCTATCTCTTCAATTGCGATTCTTTGGTTAGCCTGACTCGGAAGTAATGTAGCTCTAGGAGCCAAGCAAATAAGAAGATGAGCTTCCTGAAGCTCTAATTATTTCTATCCTCGGTCCATTTCCATTTCTTCTTTTTCCGGCACTAGTGAGCTTGGGCGGTTAGTAGCCGCTTGTGATGTTCCCTGTGTTGAGCCAGATTACGTGTTATTGTAGCCGGGTAAGCATATTATTATTTTTCAAGGCTTCTAAGGGTAATAGAAGTACCATCCATCAGGCGGTAGGGCTTATGACAAAGATATAGAGTTGTGAACTCGGGAGTTGCAGTCGTTTGGCAACTCGAGAGGGTAATTTAGTAGCTCAGGTCTGAGCCGCATTGTATTTTTAGCTATGTCTTCCTTAGTCCGGTAGACTCTGCGAGGATGACTATTTCTATTCAAGTTAGCGGTATGAGTTCATGCTCGAAGTGGAGGAGTCTTCCTCCAATTGATACCGAATCATAATATTAAATCTCTAAAGCGTCGCTGAAGCGTGAGCTAATTCTTAGTTCCATCGACCTGTTCTAAATCGGAAGGTATATCGAAGAGGTGATTATCGGCTGAATCATGTTAATCCATCAAGAGTTTCGTGTATCTTTATTTCAAAAATGTAGAGCTCTCTTCACGTGTTTGAGGAAGTGTCAGCTTAGTCCGAATAAGTTGGGCAATGATGTTATCATATTATCCAAATATGTTTTATTCCAAGAGTTCGGTGTTCGTGTTATAATTCTGATTCTGCAATCATGAGATAATGTCCGTGGAGTAGCTTATGAAGGTCCTGCAAGTTCTTTTGTTATCTGTACGGATTTTTCTTTAGACTTAGGCTCGTTCGAGGACGAACGAGAGTTTAAGTGGAGGAGAATGAAACGACCTCGGTCAGTCGTTTCAGAAGTTAGGACTTCGATTGGCGTGCCGATAATTTTAAAATGTTCGTAATATCCATTGGGACTTATCTGTAAAATTTGAGCTAAATCAGACATCGTTTGGTAGGCATCGGAAGTAGGTTTCAGTTTTTATTGTCGATAAATATTAAAAAGAGATTTTCTAGCTCGGTTTTGGCGAACGAGCTCCGAATCGAAATCCGAAAGCGCCGTTCGGTTCGTATGATTATTTGTGACTTTTGTGATTTTTCGAAAGTGAATTTCGATGTTGTTCGGCTAGTTTCCGCTAAAATGCCGAAAGTTAAATAATTTGACTTCTTTTCATCTAAATTCGCATCTTGAGTTTCGGGAGTCTGATTTGAGATCCGCCTTCGCGAGTATGTTACATATATTTTGTACAACTTGTATGTAAAAGTTGGGATTATTTCGAATATCGTAGGGTACCGTTTTAATTTTTATCGTAGCAGCGAATTTTAAAGAAAAACACAAAAAAAAAAAAAGAGAAAAGACAAAGTACAAAAAAAGAAAAAACGAAAAAAGAAAAGGGAACTGAGTATATGGCGGTGGTCCTTAGCAAAGACGAGCAGAATGCAAATCATACGTACAGAAACAGAGAAAAATGAAAGAGAACTTGGGGACTAAGAGAAAAAATATCAGAAAATAAGAAAAGAGGTCGGAGAAAAGTAGAATTTTTACTCTGAAACATTCAGGTAATGATCCTAATATATTCTTTGAGTTCATTACGTATGTTTGAATATATTTTAACGGTAAAAATTGGGATATTATACATCGTTTTAATAAGTTCAATTAATAGTTTAAAGTGTCAAATGGACCCCGATAATGGAATTGACTATATATTCGTACTCAGTGAGTTATGGGCAACATATAAATGTACTTTATTTAGGGTTTGGTTATGTGGCCATAAATCCTGTACATAGGTCTGGCATGCGTATTGCGTATGCAAATAGGGTATCAGGTTCTTAACCGGATTACCCTAAGATGTGGGGAATGAAGCCTTTAGCCTTATTTGATATATTTTTCTGCTTATTGAACACAGCAGGATCGTTTGGTAGAGAAACCAAAGGATAAAGCGGTTGTTGATTAGTCGTACTAACTTTTGGAAGAGGTAAGTGTTTATATCCATTTCTTTGGAGGCACCTAGCCTCGTGGATTTTCTACCACGTGTTCCTTACGTGCGTAGCTGCCTTATAGGCGTACTCATTACGCCTTAGCTTTGAATTTACATTGTATATTATATGATAAGCCCTGTTGTTGGCATTGCATTGAGCATATGAGCATTGCACTCTGATGTTGAGCATTGCATATACTTTCTGGTAATCGATGAGACTCCCGAGCCGGTGAAGGATCATTATTGCGATGAGAGTCCCGTACCAGTGAAGGATCATTATTGCATATACTTCTCGGTAATCGATGAGACTCCCGAGCCGGTGAAGGGTCATTATTGCATATACTTCCCGGTTGGCGATGAGAGTCCCGCACCGGTGAAGGATCATTATTGCATATACTTTCCGGTAATCGATGAGAGTCCCAAGCCGGTGAAGGGTCATTATTGCATATATTTCCCGGTAATCAATGAGAGTCCCAAGCCGGTGAAGGGTCATTATTGCATACACTTCCTGGTAATCGATGAGAGTCCCGAGCCGGTGAAGGGTCATTATTGCATATATTTCCTGGTAGACGATGAGAGTCCCGCGCCGGAGATAGGTATCAGACATATGTGACTGCATCGTGTCATACCGCATTCATCACATCTCATTGCACCGCATACTGACTATTACGTGTATTGTGTTGTGTTTTTTTGTATGCGTTATGTATACCATGTCGTGGACATATCTCAGTTTGCCTATATATTTCTGGCTCGTATTCTGGGTTGTGGGGATTGGGTTGCACGCCGCAACGATATAAATATATGGATCAGCTTGCACGCCACAACGGTATAAATAAATGGATCGGGTTGCACGCCGCAACGGTATGAAGATATGGGTCGGTTGAACGTCACAATGGTAGAAATATATGGATCGGGTTGCACGCCGCAATGGTATAAATATATGGATCGGGTTGCACGCCGCAACGGTATGAATATATGGATCGGTTGAACGTCACAATGGTATAAATATATGGATCGGGTTGCACGCCGCAACAGGATGAATATATGGATCGGGTTTCACGCCGCAACAGGTTGTCTTTATGATTGTTGATGTGTTCGGGATACCTATATGTTCTGGCTATCTTATGTTCCTGGTTGTTGATGAGTTTGTCATTCCATACGTATTTCTAGTTATTATCTGACTCTGCCTTTTTATAATGTAAATAAGAGGAATTTTTGTTAATTTGTTTCTCCTCCCTGGCTAGCCATCCTATTATTTGAGGTGGCTAGTTTGCCCCACTTATTGAGTCCTTTTGGCTCACCCTTGTTTGTTGTTTGTTCTTGTCTATTTATTTCGTTTCGGCAGGTTCACTCCAGGATTGAGTTCGCCACGTTGTTAAGGAGCGAAGACGACTTCAGCTGTCAGGGTGAGTCAGCTTTTATTCAAGACGGCCACCAGTTTATTATTTATTTCAGCTGCATTTTGCTCCCTTCAAGAGGTATCTATCTTCTTTTGTACTCTTACATGTCTAGTCTGGATAGCCCTAAACCTAGTATACTGGGTAGTGAGCTGTAATTTCTTTTGTACAGCTTAGAGGTATTAGTATCTCTGTGTTTTTTTTAATTCTTGTCCTTATTTATAAATTATTATATTTATTTTCCTAATTTAATTGGTAAGGGTTCGACCAACGGGTCTAGGGGAGGATGTCGGGTTCCCGCACGGCCTAACCGGATTCCGGGTCGTGTCACAATCGGAGTCCTAACTTCCGAAACGACTAACCGAGGTCGTTTCATTCTCCTCCACTTAAACACCCGTTCGTCCTCGAACGAGCCTAAGTCTAAAGCAAGATTCACGCAGATAACAAAAGAACTTGCACGACCTTCATAAACTATCCCACGAAATTTTTCTCATGATTAGAGAATCAAAATTATAACACGAACACCGAACTCTTGGAATAAAAACTATCTGGATAATATGATAATACCATTTCCCGGATTATTCTGACTAAGATGATCCTTCCTCGATCACGAGAGGAGAGTTCTACATTTTTGAAACAAAGATACACGGAACTCCGGATGGATTAACATGATTCCGCCGACAAATCACGTCGTCGATATTCTTTAAGATATAGAACAAGTCGATGGAACTAAGAATTAGCTCACGCTTGAACTACACCTTAGGGATTTAATATTAGGATTCGATATCAATTGGAGGAAGACTCCTCCACTTAGAGCATAAACTTATACAACTAATTTGAATAAAAATAGTCGTCCTCGCACAACCTGCTGGATTAAGAAAGACTTAGCTAAATAGAGAACGCGGCTCAGACCTGAACTACCAAATTACTCTGTCGAGTTTCCAAACAGATGCAACTCTCGAGTTCACAACTCCATACATTTTCTATAAGTACCACTACCTGATGGATCAAATCAAAGGTCAAATGACGCCTCTTATTATCCTTAGTAGCTTTGAAAACCAACAATGTGCTCATCCGGCCACCTTGACACGCACTCTGGCTTAACACAGGGAACATCACAAGAGGCTACTGACTGCCTAAGCTCACCAGTGCCGAACAAAGAAGGGATGGCAATGGATTGAGGATAGAAATGATTAGAGCTTCAGGAAGCTCATCTTTTAATTTGCTTGGCTCCCAGGGCTACACTACTTCCGAGTCAGGCTAACCAAAGAATCGCAATTGAAGAAATAGACATTAAATGAGCTCTATGGAGCAACAACCATATCAATTTAATCTTCCAATAAGAAGGAAATCTGACAATTTACCAGAAAACCCTTTTATAATCCAGATAAGCTCATTAGATAACATGACTTTACTAGCGTTTTGAACCAAGAGGAGATACATAGATCGAGTATTACTTTCTAACCACTTTACACCGGAAGAAACAATGATACTTTCTGATGGTGATGAACTAGAATCCCATAATCCAACCAACATGGAATTTTCGAGAACAGAGGTAAACTAATTTGATATAATAATAGAAGGTGGCGCAATAAGATGCCAAGCAGAAAATACCGCCACTCACTCCCAAATCTCTCACATTTAAATCGGATAAACTAGTAGGGTCTCAGTAATTCTCTGAATAAATCATACTAGAAGCTCACCCCTCTACCGCAATCGATTCTTAATAGAAACAATATCAAAGGAAGCCATAGAAACATGGTAAGATAAACGACGTTTAGACCGATTTGAAGAATCAAATCTTACACACATTTAAGAGAAGAAGGAATCTTAAGGTCTACTACATCGGATACCTCAGCATCCCGCCAAACTAGCAGTTCATTGCACTGCCTCTTCAGCTGAGCTGAGCCACTACCCTAACAATCATTTTTTGAAGATCCACTGCCACTATGCTCTCGACCTCTACTGGATGGTGGCATTTCTCTGGCTGATTGAGATCTATATAAAATCCCCTGTGACTGTGCAGGTGCCTGATGACGAGAGAAAAGACGACTGCCTACTTGTCGGAGTAAGGGAAAACTCCACCAAAGATGACATGCTCGCGATCATGATAATACCTTTTCAGTGAAAATAGAAGCTGGACAGATTGTTGATAGCTACAAAGAGAAAAACGGGATCTGATCTTGACGCACTTTAAGAATCACGTGACACAAGCTGAGATAACCTGGAAGGTGACCTCCCAAAATAATTAGAACTCTTACCTCCAAATGACGTACCATGGTTGCCCACCAGGGCCACGGGACCTCTTGCTCTCCCGCTCTAACTTATGGTATGCCTAATACCTCTTAGCAATATCAATAACAACATCAAATGAAGTCCCAACCTCGATTTCTCGAGCCATATGGGATCTCAAGGAAGGAGAAAAGTCAGATGGACTCGTTTTAATGCATATTCAGCCATTTTATAGAATTCAATCTCATATTTTGAAACACAAAAAAGCTATTCGGCAGACTACCCTGTTTAATCCACTCAAACTGGCGACACTCTTTATCTCACTTGCTACTCGAAAGGAACTTTTCCATGAATCTAGAAGAAAAATCGAACCAAGTCAGTTAATAAGAGAGCGGCCCACCAATTCAAGGCTAGACCCCTGAAACTGGAAAGCAGAATAATCAACACCATACCGCTCGATATAATCAAGAGCCTGAAGGATACTCTGGCGTCATTTTATTTTTTATTTTTTAAAAATCACGAGGTTTATCTGATGCATTGTTTAAGAATATCGGAAGGTTCAACCGCGTAAAAATAATGCAACCTCTTCGGACACTCGGACACAATAATTACCTCAGTTACCTAACTAGCAGGAACAACTGGAGGCACAACACATGCTGCCTCCGGAACATACTTTACTACGGCAATATTAAGAACTGAAATAGGAACTCTCTAAGTCAGAACATCTGCATATGTGGCAAACTGATAAGTTGCCTAGCGAATAATAGATCCTTTCGGTATCTGCATTGCCAAGATCCTCGTAAAGCATCGTAGAGAGCCAAGGGAACTACAAGGCCCTGCTCCCTTGCCCATCGCGAGCTCGTACGGCTGGGACCTCCGTAACTAGATCGTCAGCACGATCAAAACTCTCGGGGTTTCGTCAGTGGTAGCGCCAGGCTAGACTGCTTCGTCTTGAACTCATACCGCTTGCTGACTAGGTTTAGGGCTATCCAGACTAGACATCTAAGAGTACAAAAGAAGACATATACCTCCTGAAGGGAGCAAAATGCAACTGAAATAACAACCAATAAACTGGTGGCCATTCGGAATAAAAGCTGGCTCACCCAAACAGCTGAAGTCGTCTTCGCTCCTTTAGAATGTGGCGAACTCAATCCTGGAGCGAACCTGCCGAAACGAAATAGATAGACAAGAAACGAACAACAAACAAGGGTAAGTCAAAAGGACTCAATAAGTGGGGCAGACTAGCTACCTCAAAGAATAGGATAGCTAGCCGGGGAGAAGAAACAAATAAATCAAATCCTCTTATTTAAATTATAAAAAGGCAGAGCCAGATAACAACCGAAAACACGTATGAAACTATAAACTCAACTAGGGATACGAGCAAGAAACATATCAACAAATAAGCAATGCACATATAAGCAGGACAGTAGTTATGTACCACAAGTTTACACAATAGTATGAAGTGAAATGAAATGAAATGAGATGAAATAAAATGAAATGAATTCTGTTGCAAAGGGTCACATGTGCCCATAATCCCATTCCGAAGCGGAATACTCCTGCATTCGAGGGTGATCCAATATGATAACCAACTGGAGCGGAATACTCCAGCTCCTGGGGTGGAATACTCCTGCACCCGATATAATATAAACCAGAGGCGGAATACTCCTACACTCTCTTGAGGCAGAATCCTCCTACCCTCAATATGATACAATGGAGCGGAATACTCCTGCTCCTGGGGCGGAATACTCCTACACTCAATATGATACAATGGAGCGAAATACTCCTGCTCCTGGGGCGGAATACTCCTACCCTCAATATGATACAATGGAATGGAATACTCCTGCTCCTGGGGCGGAATACTCCTGCACCCAATATGATATGCAATGTAATGCATATGAATGACATATAATGCATATGAATGCAATGTGATGCAATAATACCGGTACGGGACTCTCATCGACAGCCGGGAAGTAGATGCCAACTCATAGCCAGAGTACAATACTCAAATTCTCAATGCAATACTAACAAACGGACATAACATATAATATACAATATACAATGTAAATCCAAAGCAAAGGCGTAATAAGTACGCCTAGCGGCAGCTACACACGTAAGGAATATGTGGTAGAAAATCCACGAGGCCAGGTTCTTCCAAAGAAATGGATATAAACACTTACCTTTTCTAAAAGTTAGTACGACTAATCAACAACCGCTTTGTCCTTTGGATCCATTGACAAGCGATCTCGTTGTGTTCAATAAGCAGAAAAATATATCACATAAGGATAAAGGCTTCACTCCTCACATCTTAGGGTAATTCGGTTAGGAACTTGATACCCATGTGACCGGCCTGTGTGTCCAATGTCCAGCCTCTATGGGGGACTCCAAATCACACATAACATGATCACAATATAAGTATAAGCATGTATGAGGTATAACACATGTGGCAACAATAGATATGGACTCAAAGGAATGAGAAGAAAACTCTGGATAGAATTATAGACACAACCTAGAACTCAGAATTTGTCCAACTCTTTGAATTTCCATAAAATTTTTGGCAGATTTTCCCCTGAAACTGGATGATCCGCAAAAACAGAACCAACACTATGCTACATTCGGCGATGGTACCCGGATAAACTGATAACACAAACATGTTAAATAGATAACAAGATGAGACGACTGGATGTCATAGCAAATCCGCAAATAGAATATCTTGACAGCACCACTGTCATGCCTTTCGACCTAATTTTCAGAGTGTAGATCAAAGATATAGACTTCATGGTCTCATGAATGTTTTAGATATATATTTTAGGGTTCTGTGGATTCTTAAATAATCTAAATGTCAATTTTGTACAAGGAGTTATGATCAATATACTAAAAACTGTCCAAAGATCAAAATAATTTTCCAGATTTTGAAACGTTTTGTCTTGCTAATTTAAATGTCCTTCACCTTGGATTTTTGTACCAAATTAAGTATATACAAGGTTCCCTTGATTATATACAAGTAAAAAACAAGAAAAAACATGTTTGGAACGAAGAAAAACTTCAAAAGCTACAAGATACGTGCCTTACAAAAAGAAAGGTCTAGTCTTACATACCTTTGATGTTTCTTGCTTCTAAACCTTGTTTCCTTTGAATTCCACACCTTCTAAAGCTTAAACAAGCTATAATACATCATTTAGGAACCTTACTTAGTCATGAAGTAATTCTAAAACTCAAGCTATAGACGAAATTGAAGGTAGCATAACATTACCTTAATCGCGTAGAGCGTTTTGACGCGATCTGTCTTCAATTTCGAGTTAAGATTGACGCTCATCCTTCAAAACCATAAAATTTGCTTACAACTTGATGAGACCACTGTTTCTCCTTTTAGATTTCTGGAAATGACGAGATGGAGGCAAACCTTTCCTTTTATACTTGAAACATTTCAGTTTTAGTCCTCTTTTGCGCTTATGTCCCTTTTTCTGGCCTGACTTCTGACGCTCATATCCTTTTATCCAAATATTGTATGAACAAAACATCAAAAGTTTTAGAAACTACACTCCAAGACCTTCAATTTGGTATATGATATGTCCCCAAAAGACCTCATATAACACACGAAATTAACTGCCGAAAAAGCTCTATTACAAGACAATTCCTTAGTCGGTTTTTCCGCAGCTTAAATCCGACTTTTTCCAAACATTAAATTCAATATATAAACATCTTCTATGGTAATATTATGTCTTTAAACTCACTTAACTCATTCTTAACATGTCATTATAATGATATACGTCGCTTTAGATATACGGGGTGTAACAATCTTCCCCCATTAGGAACATTCGATCTCGAATGTTAAATAAAGTACGTAGAAGCATTAAGCACTGATCTGTTACATACTTGTAGTAGTGAAGAGATGTGAAAGGTCAAATTATTTAACTTTCGGAATTTTAGCGGAAGATAGCCGAACAACCTCGAAATTCACTTTTGAAAAAGCACAAAAGTCACAAATAATCATACGAACCTAACGGCGCTTTCGGATTTTGAATCGGAGCTCGTTCACCAAAACCGAGCTCCAAAATCTCTTTTTAGTATTTATCGACAATAAAAACTGAAACCTTCTTCCGATGCCTACAGAACGAGGTCTGATTTAGCTCAAATTTTTCAGACAGGTCCTAATGAACATTACGAAGTTTTTTTAAAATTATCGGCACGCCAATCGGAGTCCTAACTTCCGAAACGACTAACCGCGGTCGTTTCAGGCGTGCAACCTGATCCATATATTTATACCGTTGCGGCTTGCAACCCGATCCATATATTTATAATGTTGTGGCGTGCAACCCGATCCATATATTTATAACGTTGCGGCGTGCAACCCGATCCCCGCAACCCAAAATACGAGCCAGAAATATATAGGCAAATAAGCAATGCACGTAGAAGCAGAACAGTAGTTATGTACCACAAGTCTACACAATGGTATGAAACGAAATGAAATAAAATAATATGAGATGAATGAAATGAAATGAAATATGATGCAGAGAGTCACATGTGCCCCTAATCCCATCCCGAAGCGGAATACTCCTGCATTCGAGGGAAATCCAATCTAATAACCAACTGGAGCGGAATACTCCTGCTCCTGGGACGGAATACTCCTGCACCCGATATAAAATAATCCAGAGGCGGAATACTCCTGCACTCTCCTGGGGCGGAATACTCTTGCACCCGATATAATGCAAAGCTGAGGCGGAATAATCCTGCACTCAATATCTGACATAAGAGCGGAATACTCCTACTCCTGGGGCGGAATCCTCCTACCCTCAGTATGATACAATGGAGCGGAATCCTCCTGCTCCTGGGGCGGAATACTCCTGCACCCAATATGATATGCAATGTAATGCATATGAATGACATATAATGAACATGAATGCAATGTGATGCAATAATAACCCTTCACCGGCGCGGGACTCTCATCGACAGCCGGAAAGTAGATGTTAACTCACAGCCAGAGTACAATGCTCAGATCCTCAATGCAATACCAACAACAGGACATAACATATAATATACAATGTAAATCAAAAGCTAAGGCGTAAGGAGTACGCCTATCGGCAGCTACACACGTAAGGGACACGTGGTAGAAAATCCACGAGGCCAGGTGGCTCCAAAGAAATGGATATAAACACTTACCTATTCCGAAAGTTAGCATTGCTAATAAACAACCGCTTTATCCTTTGATTTCATTGCCAAACGACCCCACTCTATCCAATAAGCAGAAAAATATATCAATTTAATCCGATTAGGAACCTGATACCCTATTCGCATACGCAATACGCAGGCCAGACCTATGTACAGGGTTTAAGGTCACATAACCAAAACCCAAATAAATTACAGTTATATGTTGCCCATAACTCACTGAGTACGAATATATAATCAATTCCATTATCGGAGTCCATTTGACTCTTTAAACTATTAATTGAACTTATTAAAACGATGTCTAATATTCCAAGTTTTACCGTTAAAACATATTTAAACACACGTAATAAATTCAAATAATGTATTAACATCAATACCTGAATGTTTCGGGGTGAAAATTCTATCTTTCTCCGGGTCTTTTCTCATTTTCTTGCTTTTCTTTTTCGCCCCTCCTTCATTTATGTTTTACGTGTTTCACGTTTCTCATTTCGTTTCTGTTACTTGAGCTCAAGCTGAGGGATATGCATCCCTTAGCAACTCACTAGGAAGTTTCCCCTTTTGCTTTCTTTTCTTTTTTTTTTTTATGGTGTTTTTCTTTTATTTTTTTTACTTTTTTTTTCGTGATAAAAATTAAAATGGTACCCTACGATATTCGAAATAATTCTAACTTTTTCATATAAGTTATACAAAATATACGTAGCATACTCGCTGTGACGGATCTCAAATCGGACTCTCGAAACTCAATATGCAAATTAAATTGAAAAAGTAAAATTATTTAACTTTCGGTATTTTAGTGGAAACTAGCCGAACAATATCGAAATTCACTTTCGAAAAATCACAAAAGTCACAAATAATCATACGAACCTAACGGCGCTTTTGAATTTTGAATCGGAGCTCGTTCGCCAAAACCAAGCTCGAAAATCTCTTTTTAATATTTATTGACAATACAAACTGAAACCTTCTTCCGATGCCTACCAAATGAGGTCTGATTTAGCTCAAATTTACAGACAGGTCCTAATGGACTTTACGAATATTGTAAAATTATCGGCACGCCAATCGGAGTCTTAACTTCCGAAATGACTGACCGAGGTTGTTTCACAAAAGATCCCACTCTATTCAATAAGCAGAAAAATATATCAAATTAGGCTAAAGGCTTCATTCCTCACATCTTAGGGCAATCCGGTTAGGAACCTGATACCCTATTCGCATACGGAATACGCAAGCCAAGCCTATATACAGGGTTTATGGCCACATAACCAAACCCTAAATAAATTACATTTATATGTTGCCCATAACTCACTGAGTACGAATATATAATCAATTCCATTATCGGGGTCCATTTGACCCATTAAACTATTAATTGAACTTATTAAAACGATGTTTAATTTTCCAAGTTTTACCGTTAAAATATATTCAAACACACGTAATAAACTCAAATAATGAATTAACATCATTACCTGGATGTTTCGGGCGAAAAATCCTATTTTTTCTCCGGCTCTTTTCTTATTTTTCTACTATTTTTCGTTTTGTTTTCTGCCTGCTCTCTCGTATTTCTTGTTCTGTTCCTTTAATGTATCTACTAGGGGATCATATATAGATTCCTTAGGAACCGACATAGTCAGCTAGTTTCATTTCTTTCTTTTTCCTTTTTTGTCGTTTTTTTTTTCTTTTTATAAATTCGCTGCTACGGTAAAAATAAAAACGGTATCCCACGATATTCGAAATAATTTCAACTTTTGCATAAAAGTTATACAAAATATATGTAGCATAGTCGCGAAGGCGAATCTCAAATTGGACTCCCGAAACTCAATATGTAAATTAAATGGAAAAAGATCAAATTATTTAACTTTCGGCATTTTAGCGGAAACTAGTCGAACAACATCAAAATTCACTTTTGAAATTTCATAAAAGTCACAAATAATCATACGAACCTAACGGCGCTTTCGGATTTCGAATCGGAGCTCATTCGCCAAAACCGAGCTCGAAAATCTCTTTTTAATATTTATCGATAATAAAATCTGAAATCTTCTTTCGATACGTACCAAACGAGGTCTGATTTAGCTCAAATTTTACAGACAGGTCCTAATAGATATTACGAATATTTTAAAATTATCGGCACGCCAATCCGAGTCCTAAATTTCGAAACGACTAACCGAGGTCGTTTCATTCACAATTTACAAGACCCATATAGAATACCCTTTTTTAAGCACAAGCATAATATTGTGAATAAGAGTGTTCAATTTACGAACTGCTACTACGGTAGAATCTTACGTCAAACTTTGATTTATTTAAATTTTTAATTACTTTTAATGCATACGGTCCTTAATTTTTATAATTTGTCGGTACAACTAATTCTGGATTTATTAATAGTATTAGTCGTTTAATTATAGAATAATAATGGGAAAATTAACACCAAACACCTACTATGAAGATTTATTCTCTTCTTTTACCCAATAATGTAATTAATTCACAAGAATGTTATTTTTCAAAATATTATACCATATTTCTGTACCTTAATTTCAATAGTACCACTTTTATATATTCTCCTAAATCTAAGTTTTTTAGTTATACTAAATAACTCTCCCAAAAGAGAATAGTTATCTTTACCTCCTAAAAATAGGAATTGTACCAATTAAAACATATCTCTATTAAATTCATATTAATCACACTTTCTTCATCATCAAACTTCAGCACGTCTCTTCCCCTACAAAGTTTTGAATCCCTATTTCCTATCTCTCTCATCTAGCTTGCAAAATCCCCTCCCAAGCATTTTCCTCCATTGGTGTATTTATTCACCATTATTATTCATAATATACATAAAATATATGCTACTATATAAGTATAATGTATTATGTAATACTCTAAGTATACAATACTTATATACAATATACTTGAAACGACCTCGGTCAGTCGTTTCAGAATTTAGGACTCCGATTGGCGTGCTGATAATTTTAAAATATTCGATAATATCCATTAGGACCTGTTTGTAAAATTTAAGCTAAATCAGACCTCGTTTGGTAGGCATCAGAAGAAGGTTTCGGTTTTATTGTCGATAAATACTAAAAAGAGATTTTTGAGGTCGGTTTTGGCGAATGAGCTCCGATTCGAAATCTAAAAACGCCATTAGGTTCGTATGATTATTTGTGACTTTTGTAAACTTTCGAAAGTGAATTTCGATGTTGTTCGACTAGTTTCCGCTAAAATGCCGAAAGTTAAATAATTTGACTTTTTTCATTTAAATTCGCATCTTGAGTTTCGGGAGTCCGATTTGAGATCCGCCTTCCCGAGTATGTTACATATATTTTGTATAACTTGTATACAAAAGTTGGAATTATTTCGAATATCGTAGGATACCATTTTAATTTTCGTCGGGAAAAGGAAATTAAAAAAAAATGAAAAAAAGAAAAAGACAAAAAAGGAAAGGCAATGGCGGTGGTCCTTAGCAATTATGCTAAGGACTAGAATAAACCATTAAATTGCTCAAAAAACTGAAAAGAAACGAGAACGCGAAACGCAGGCGAAAAAAATATCAAAAAATGAGAAAAGAGCCAGAAAAAGATAGAATTTTCACCCCGAAATATTCAGGTAATGACCTTAATGCACTATTTTAGTTTATTACGTGTGTTTAAATACGTTTTAACGGTAAAAGTTGGAATATTATGCATCATTTTAATAAGTTCAATTAACAGTTTAAAGGGTCAAATGGACCCCAATAATGGAATTGATTATATATTCGGAATTATGGGCAACATATAAATGTAAATTATTTGGGGTTTCGTTATGTGACCATAAACCCTGTACATAGGCCTGGCCTGCGTATTGCGTATGCAAATAGGGTATCAGGTTCCTAACAGGATTGCCCTAAGATGTGAGGAATGAAGCCTTTAGCCTATGTGATATATTTTTCTGGTTATTGAACACAGTGGGATCGTTTGGCAATGAATCCAAAGGACAAAGCGGTTATTAAATGGTTGTACTAACTTTGTAACAAGGTAAGTATTTATATCCATTTCTTTGGTGGCACCTGGCCTCGTGGATTTTCTACCACGTGTTTCCTTACGTGTGTAGCTGCCGATAGGCGTACTCATTACGCCTTAGCTTTGAATTTACATTATATATTATATGTTATGCCCTGTTGTTGGTATTGCATTGAACATATGAGCATTGCAATCTGGTTTTGAGTATTGCATATACTTTCCGGTTGGCGACGAGAGTCCCGCACCGGCGAAGGGTCATTATTGCATATACTTCCCGGTTGGCGATGAGAGTCCCGCACCGGGGAAGGGTCATTATTGCATATACTTCCCGGTTGGCGATGAGAGTCCCGCACAGGCGAAGGGTCATTATTGCATATACTTCCCGGTTGGCAATGAGAGTCCCACACCGGTGAAGGGTCATCATTACATATACTTTCCGGTAACCGATGAAAGTCCCGAGCCGGTGAAGGGTCATTATTGCATATATCTCCTAGTAGACGATGATAGTCCTGCACCGGAGATAGGTATAAGGCATATGTGACTGCATTGCATCATACTGCATTCATCCCATCTCATTGCACCGCATACTGGCTATTGTGAGTATTGTGTTGTGTTTTATGTATGTGGTATGTACACCATGTTGTGGACATATCTCAGTTTGCCTATATATTTCTGGCTCGTATTCTGGGTTGTGGGGATCGGGTTGCGCGCTGGAACGTTATAAATATATGGACCGGGTTGCACGCCGCAACGGTATAAATATATGGATCGGGTTGCACGCCGAAACGGTATAAATATATGGATAGGGATGCACGCCGCAGCAGTATAAATATATGGATCGGGTTGCACGCCGCAACGGTATAAATATATGGATCGGGTTGCACGCCGCAACAGGATGAATATATGGATCGGGTTGCACGCCGCAACAGGATGTATTTCTGATTGCTGATGTGTTCGGGAGGCCTATATGTTTTGGTTATCTTACATTCCTGGTTGTTTATCAGTTTGTCATTCCATACGTATTTCTAGTTAATATCTGGCTCTGTCTTTTTATAATTTAAATAAGAGGAATTTTATTTATCTAATTTCTCCTCCCTGGCTAGCTATCCTATTCTTTGAGGTGGCTAGTCTGCCCCACTTATTGAGTTCTTTTGACTCACCCTTTTTTTGTTGTTTTTTCTTGTCTATCTATTTCGTTTCGGCAGGTTCGCTCCAGGATTTAGTTTGCCACGTTGTGTAGGAGCGAAGACGACTTCAGCTGTCAGGGTGAGCCAGCTTTTATTCCGGATGACCACCAGTTTATTGTTCATTATTTCAGTTGCATTTTGCTCCCTTCAGGTGGTATCTGTCTTCTTTTGTACTCTTAGATGTCTGGTCTAGATAGCCCTAAACCTAGCATGTTGGGTAGTCAGCTGTAATTTCTTTTGTACAGCTTAGAGGTATCAGTATGTCTGTATTTTTATTTTAAGTCTTGTCCTTATTTGTAAATTGTTATATTTATTTCCCTGATTTAATTGGTAAGGGTTCGCCCAATGGGTCTAGGAGAAGATGTCGGGTTCCCGCACGGCCTAACCGGATTCCGGGTTGTGTCAGTTGGTATCAGAGCCCAGTTTAGAGTCTATCCAGACTAAGACAGTGTCTAGTAGAGTATCGCTGATGGGTACGTAGACGTCCGTACTAATCTACGAGGTTGCATTATTTTACGCGGTTGAACATCCCGATATTCCCAAGCAATGCATTAGATAATCTTTGTGTAAGTTTTTTTTAAAATAAAATGATATCAGTGTATTCTTCAGGCTCTTGATTATATCGAGCGGTATGGTATTGATTATTCTGCTTTCTAGTTTCAAGGTCCAGCCCTAGGTTGGCGGACCGCACTCTTATTAGCTGACTTGGTTTGATTTTTCTTCTATATTCGTGGGGAAAAAAATTCCTTTCGAGTAGCGAGCTGAAACGACCTCGGTCAGTCGTTTCAGAAGTTAGGACTCCGATTGGCGTGCCGATAATTTTAAAATATTCGTAATGTCTATTAGAACCTGTCTGTAAAATTTGAGCTACATTAGACCTCGTTTGGTAGGCATCGGAAGAAGGTTTCAGTTTTTATTGGCGATAAATATTAAAAAGAGATTTTCGAGCTCGGTTTTGCCGAATGAGCTCCGATTCGAAATCCGAAAGTGTCGTTGGGTTCGTATGATTATTTATGACCATTGTGATCTTTCGAAAGTGAATTTTGATGTTGTTCGGCAAGTTTCCGCTAAAATGCCGAAAGTTAAATAATTTGATATTTTTCATTTAAATTCGCATCTTGAGTTTTGGGAGTCCAATTTGAGATCCGCCTTCACGAGTATGTTACATATATTTTGTAAAACTCGTATGCAAAAGTTGGGATTATTTCGAATATCGTAGGGTACCGTTTTAATTTTTATCGTAGCAGCGAATTTTAAAGAAAAAACAAAAAAAAAAGAGAAATGACAAAGTACAAAAAAGACAAAATAAAGAAATGAGAAGTTTGGTGGTGGGGTCCTTAGCTTTAAGCTAAGGACGAAGAGATACAGATTGATTAACAAAACAGTAACCGAAATGAACAGAAATGGAAATGACGAGAAACGAAAGGGAAAATGCCAGAAAATAAGAAAAGGGGCCGGAGAAAAATACTATTTTCATCCTGAAACATTCAGGTAATGATCCTAATATATGATTTGAGTTTATTACGTGTGTTTGATTATATTTTAATGGTAAAACTTGGAATATTATACATCGTTTTAATAAGTTCAATTAATATTTTAAAGGGTCAAATGGACCTCGATAATGAAATTGATTATATATTCGTACTCAGTGAGTTATGGGCAACTTATAAATGTAATTTATTTGAGGTTTGGTTATGTGACCATAAACCATGTACATAGGCCTGACCTACGTATTGTGTATGCGAACAGGGTATCAGGTTCCTACCCGGATTGCCCTAAGATGTGAGGAATGAAGCCTTTAGCCTAATGTGATGTATTTTTCTGCTTATTGAACACAGTGGGATCGTTTGGCAATGAATTCAAAGAATAAAGCGGTTGTTGGATAACAGTGTTAACTTTGGAACGAGGTAAGTGATTATATCCATTTCTTTGGAGGTACCTGGCCTCGTGGATTTTCTACCACGTGTTCCTTACGTGTGTAGCTGCCAATAGGCGTACTCATTACGCCTTAGCTTTGGATTTACATTCTATATTATATGTTATGTCCTGTTATTGGTATTGCATTGAGAATCTGAGTATTGTACTTTAGCTTTGAGTTGACATCTACTTCCCGGCTGTCGATGAGAGTCCCGCACCGGTGAAGGGTTATTATTGCATTACATTGCATTCATATGCATTATATGTCATTCATATGCATTACATTGCATATCATATTGGGTGCAGGAGTATTCCGCCCCAGGAGCAGGAGGATTCCGCTCCATTGTATCATATAGAGGGTAGGAGGATTCCGCCCCAAGAGCAGGAGTGTTCCGCTCTTATGTTAGATATTGAGTGCAGGAGTATTCCGCCTCAGCTTTACATTATATCGGGTGCAGGAGTATTCTGCCCCAGGAGAGTGCAGGAGTATTCCGCCTCTGGTTTATATTATATCGGGTGCAGGAGTATTCCGCCCCAGGAGCAGGAGTATTCCACTCCAGTTGGTTATCAGATTGGATTTCCCTCGAATGCAGGAGTATTCCGCTTCGGGATGGGACTACGAGCACATGTGACCCTTCGCATCATATTTCATTTCATTTCATTTCATCTCACTTCATTTCATTCCATCTCAATTCATACCATTGTGTAGACTTACGGTACATGACTACTGTTCTGCTTATATGTGCATTGCATATTTGTTGATATGTTTTTGGCACGCATCCTTGGTTGAGTTTATAAGTTTATTACGTCTTTCCGGTTGTTATCTGGCTCTGTCTTTTTATAATTTAAATAAGAGGAATTTTACTTATCTGTTTCTCCTCCCTGGCTAGCTATCCTATTCTTTTAGGTGGCTAGTCTGCCCCACTTATTGAGTCCTTTTGACTCACCCTTGTTTGTTGTTTGCTTCTTGTCTATCTATTTCGTTTCGGCAGGTTCGCTCCAGGATTGAGTTCGCCGCGTTGTTCAGGAGCGAAGACGACTTCAGCCGTCAGGGTGAGCCAGCTTTTTTTCCGGATGGCCACCAGTTTATTGTTTATTATTTCAGCTGTATTTCGCTCCCTTCAGGAGGTATCTGTCCTCTTTTATACTCTTAGATGTCTAGTCTGGATAACCCTAAACCTAGTATACTGGGTAGTCAGCTGTAATTTCTTTTGTACAGCTTAGAGGTGTCAGTATCTCTTTATTTTTTTTAAGTCTTGTTCTTATTTATGAATTGAATTATATTTATTTTCCTAATTTAAGTGGTAAGGGTTCGCCCGACGGGTCTAGGGGAGGATGTCGGGTGCCCGCACGGCCTAGCCAGATTTCGGGTCATGTCAGTTGGTATCAGAGCCCAGTTTAGAGTCTATCCAGACTAAGGCAGTGTCTAGTAGAGTCTCGATGATGGGTACGTAAACGTCCGTACTTATCTACGAGAGGCTATGATGGCATTTAGGAAGTTTCACTTCCTTCTTTTCTGATCATGTGTCGGTCTAGGATGCAAAAGTATTTTCTTTAATTCCTTCGTGGTAATTGTGAACCCTCGCGCAATAAATCAGCAAATGGTATGAGCTAAAAACGAAGCAGTCTAGCGTAGGGCTAGCACTGACGGAGCCCCGAGAGTTTTTGATCGTGCTGACGATCTTGTTACGGATGTACGAGCTCGCGATGGGAAAGGGAGCAGGGCCTTGTGGTTCCCTTGGCTCTCTACGATGCTTTTACAGAATCTTTGCGATGCAGATACCGTAAGAACCTATTATTCGCTGGGCAGCCTATCAGGGTGCCACATGTGCAGACGTTCGGTGGCAGGGAGCTTCTATTCCAGTTCTTAATATTGCCGCAGTAAATTATGTCCCAGAGGCAGCATGTGTTGCGCCATCAATTGTTCCAGCTGGTTAGCCAACCGAGGTAACAGTTCGGTTCGAGTGCCCAAAGAGTTGCATTATTTTACGCGGTTGAACCTTCCGATATTCTTAAGCAATGCATCAGATAAACCCCGTGAATTTTTTTATTTCTAAAAAAATAATGTCAGGCTATTTGTATCCTTCAGGCTCTTGATTATATCGAGCGATATAGTGCTGATTATTCTGCTTTCCAGTTGCAGGGGTCCAGCTTGAATTGGTGGACCGCTCTCTTGTTAGCTAACTTGGTTCGAATTTTCTTCTACATTCGTGGAAAAGTTCCTTTCGAGTAGTGAACGAGATGAAAAGTGTTGTCAGTTGAGTGGATTGGACAGGGTAGCCTGTCGGTTAGCCTGTTGGTGTTTCAGAATATAAGTTTATATTCTTTAGGATGGCTGGATATGCACTAGAACTAGTCCATAAACCTTCTAGGAATGTTTAAAGATTTATTGATGACCTTTCTTTTTCCTTCAGATCCCAGATGGCTCGAAAAATTGAGGCTGAGATTTCATTTGATATCGTTGTTGATATTACTCAAAGATATTAGGCATATCATAAGTTGGAGCGGGAGAGCAAGAGATCCCGTGGCCCTAGTGGGTAACCATGGTACCTCATTTGGAGGTAAGAGTTCTGATTATTTTGGGAGGTCACCTTCCAGGTTATCTCAGCTTGTATCATGTGATTCTTAGAATGCGCCGGTAGCTCGTTAAGATCAGATTCAGTATTCTCTTTACAGCTTTCAACAATCTTTCCAGCTTCAATTTTTAGTCAAAAAGGTGTTATCATTGTCGTGAGTCTTGCGATCCTTTGAGGAGTTTTTCCTTACTCCGATAAGAAAGAAGTCGTGCTTTCTCTCGTCATCAGGCACCTGCACAGTCGTCGGGGATTTCATTTAGATCTTAATCAGCAAGACAAATGCCACGATCCAGTAAAGGTTGAGAGCGTGTTAGAAGTTATTCTTCAGAAGGTAATTATTAGTGTAGCGGCTTAGTTCAGCCGCAGAGGCAGTTTTATGAACTGCCAGTCTGGCAGGATGCTGAGGCATCAGATGTAGTAGACACGAGTATTTCTTCATCGCTTAAATATGAGTAAGATTTGATTCTTTCGATCGATCTGGAAATGGTGTGTCTTATCATGTTTCGATGGTTTCCTTGGATGTCGTTCTACTAAGAATCGGTTGCGGAAGATTGGTGAGCTTCTGATATGATTTATTCCTGACATTTATGATGACCCTACTAGTTTATCTGGTTTAAATGTGAGAAATTTAGGAGTGAGTGTTGCTATTGTCTGTCTGGCATCTTGTCGTGCCACCTTCTATTATTATATCAAATTAGTATACCTCTCTTTTTGGAATTCCGTGGTGGTAAGTTTATAGATTTCTTGTTCATCACCATCGGAAAGTGTCATTGTTTCTTCCGGTGTAAAGTGATTAGTAAGTAATACTCGATCTACATGTCTCCTCTTGGTTCGAGATTCTAGTACAGTTATGTTATTCTATGAGCTTGTCTTAGTTATAAAAGGGTATTCTGGTAAATTGTCAGAGTTTCCTTCTTATTGGGAGGTTAAATTGGTATGGATGTTTTTCCATAAAGCTTATTTAATGTCTATCTCTTCAATTGCGATTCTTTGGCTCGCCTGACTCGGAAGTAGTCTAGCTTTGGTAGCCAAGCAAAGAAGAAGATGAACTTCTTGAAGCTCTAATTATTTCTATCCTCGATCTATTTCCATTTCTTCTTCGTCCGGTACTAGTGAGCTTGGGCGATTGGTAGCCGCTTGTGACGTTTCCTGTGTTGAGCCAGAGTACGTGTTATTGTAGCCGGGTAAGCATATTATTATTTTGGATATCAGTTTATCCGGGTATCCATTCCCATGTATAGTATAGTACTGGTTTTGTTTTTGCGGATCATCCAGTTTCAGGGGAAACTCTGCCGAAATTTTTATATAAAAGAACCATCCATCGGGCGGTGGTGTTTACGACATAGGTATGGAGTTGTGAACTTGAGAGTTGCAGCTGTTTGGCAACTCGAAAGAGTAGTTGGTAGCTTAGGTCTGCCTACGTTCAGCTTTTAGCTCAATCTTTTTTTTTGTCCAGCTGACTGTGCGAGGATGGTTATTTCTATTCAAATGGCTGCATGAGTTTATGCTTTAAGTGGAGGAGTCTGCCTCCAAATACTGAATGGTAATATTAAATCTCTGAGGTGTTGATACCACTTTTCTCACGACCCAAAGTAAGGCTACGGTAGAAATCTACAATAAGTGTCAATCATTGCTAAACCCACTAATAATCTATTAGTGACAAAGATAAGCTAGCAACCTGATCATATATACGCACCTATTTGCTAAAAACATAAATTCTGGAAAGATGACACGACTTTAACTTGATGGAAATTAGAACACTTAGCCACAAATTCTGCTATGTCACACTTCATTCCGTCCCACCAATAAATCTGCTTAAGATCATGGTACATCTTAGTCGAACCTGGATGAATAGTGCATTTGAAATAATTTGCCTCTATCATAATCTGTCCACGTAAATCTGCAACATCAGGGACACAAAGTCTATCTTTATACATGGAAACACCGTCAGTAGTAACCCTGTATGGTGACTCCAATTTTTTTCTGGCTATGTGTCTGTATTCAACTAGAAATGGATCCTCATACTGACGCTGTTTTACATCATGGAAATTTAGAGTTAAAGGTCTAGTGCAGCTTGTCGACAATCCATCATTGGTGTGTATATCTCTCACACCTCAATACTTTAAGAAGTTACTTTAACATTGTAAGTGAACATGTAATCAACCATATTGCTGGTATTCTGCCTCGACTTATGGTCCAACTACATGTCTCTTTTATTTCATTTTTTCAAGTCATAATATTTCTAATTCAAAGACAATACCCTGAAGTAGATGTTCAGTCTGAAGATCATTCCTGGTCTGCATCATACTATCTAGTATTATTTGCATGATCCTTATATGATAGACCCTATTCAGATGAAACTTTGACATACATTAGGATATGAGTAACTACATTCCCACAAAGAGCTTGCGGAACAACACTAACATCAGCTGAGATGTTGCATAGTGCGTTCATAAAAATATAATATAGCTTGCATCAAATATTCTATAGTGTGTAATGACAAGGTACTTCAAAAGCTTCCTCTATTGCATCAAGTGTGAGCTAATTCCTAGTTCCATCGACTTGTTCTATATCGTAAAGTATATCGACGAGGTGATTTTTCGGCAGAATCATGTTAATCCATCCAGAGTTTCGTGTATCTTTGTTTCGAAAATGTAGAACTTTCCTCTCGTGATCGAGGAAGGATCATCTTAGTCAGAATAATCCGGGCAATGGTGTTATCATATTATCCAGTTATGTTTTATTCATAGAGTTTGGTGTTCGTGTTATAGTTTTAATTCTGTAATCATGAGAAAAATTCCGTGGGATAGTTTATGAAGGTCGTGCAAGTTCTTTTGTTATCAGCGTGAATCTTGCTTTAGATTTTAGGCTCGTTCGAGGACGAACGAGAGTTTAAGTGGAGGAGAATGAAACGACCTCGGTCAGTCGTTTCAGAAGTTAGGACTCCGATTGGTGTGCCGATAATTTTAAAATATTCGTAATATCCATTATAACCTGTCTGTAAAATTTGAGCTAAATCAGACCTCGTTTGGTAGGCATCGGAAGAAGGTTTCAGTTTTTATTGGCGATAAATATTAAAAAGAGATTTTCGAGCTCGGTTTTGCCGAATGAGCTCCGATTCGAAATCCGAAAGCGCCGTTGGGTTCGTATGATTATTTATGACCATTGTGAACTTTCGAAAGTGAATTTCGATGTTGTTCGGCAAGTTTCCGCTAAAATGCCGAAAGTTAAATAATTTGACCTTTTTCATTTAAATTCGCATCTTGAGTTTTGGGAGTCCAATTTGAGATCCGCCTTCGCGAGTATGTTACATATATTTTGTATAACATGTATGCAAAAGTTGGGATTATTTCGAATATCGTAGGGTACCGTTTTAATTTTTATCGTAGCAGCGAATTTTAAAGAAAAAAAAAGAGAGAAATGACAAAGTACAAAAAAGACAAAATAAAGAAATGAGAAGTTTGGTGGTGGGGTCCTTAGCTTTAAGCTAAGGACGAAGAGATACAGATTGATTAACAAAACAGTAACGAAATGAACAGAAATGGAAATGACAAGAAACGAAAGGGATAATGCCAAAAAATGAGAAAAGGGACCGGAGAAAAATAGTATTTTCATCCTGAAATATTCAGGTAATGATCCTAATATATTATTTGTGTTTATTACGTGTGTTTAAATATATTTTAACGGTAAAACTTGGAATATTATACAACGTTTTAATAAGTTCAATTAATATTTTAAAGGGTCAAATGGACCCCGATAATGAAATTGATTATATATTCGTACTCAGTGAGTTATGAGCAACTTATAAATGTAATTTATTTGGGGTTTGGTTATGTGACCATAAACCCTGTACATAGGACTGAATTGCGTATTGTGTATGCGAATAGGGTATCAGGTTCCTACCTGGATTGCCCTAAGATGTGAGGAATGAAGCCTTTAGCCTAATGTGATATATTTTTCTGCTTATTGAACACACTCGTTTGGCAATGAATTCAAAGAATAAACCGGTTGTTGGATAACAGTGTTAACTTTAGAACGAGGTAAGTGATTATATCCATTTCTTTGGAGGCACCTGGCATCGTGGATTTTCTACCACGTGTTCCTTACGTGTGTAGCTGCCGATAGGCGTACTCATTATGCCTTAGCTTTGGATTTACATTCTATATTATATGTTATGTCCTCTTATTGGTATTGCATTGAGAATCTGAGTATTATACTTTGGCTTTGAGTTGACATCTACTTCCCGGCTGTCGATGAGAGTCCCGCGCCGGTGAAGGATTATTATTGCATTACATTGCATTCATATGCATTATATGTCATTCATATGCATTACATTGCATATCATATTCGATGCAGGGGTAGTCCGCCCCAGGAGCATGAGGATTCCCCTCCATTGTATCATATTGAGGGTAGGAGGATTCCGCCCAAAGAGCAGGAGTATTTCGCTCTTATGTCAGATATTGAGTGCAGGAGTATTCCGCCTCAGCTTTACATTATATCGGGTGCAGGAGTATTCCGCCCCAGGAGAGTGCAGGAGTATTCCGCCTCTGGTTTATATTATATCGGGTGCAGGAGTATTACGCCCCAGGAGCAGGAGTATTCCGCTCCAGTTGGTTATCAGATTGGATTCCCCTCGAATGCAGGAGTATTCTGCTTCGCGATGGGACTACGGGCACATGTGACCCTTCGCATCATATTTCATTTCATTTCATTTCATCTCACTTCATTTCATTCCATCTCAATTCATACCATTGTGTAGACTTACGGTACATGACTACTGTTCTGCTTATATGTGCATTGCATATTTGTTGATATGTTTTTGGCACGCATCCTTTGGTTGAGTTTATAATTTTCTTACGTCTTTCAGGTTGTTATCTGGCTCTGTCTTTTTATAATTTAAATAAGAGGAATTTTATTTATCTGTTTTTCCTCCCTGGCTAGCTATCCTATTCTTTGAGGTGGCTAGTCTGCCCCACTTATTGAGTCCTTCTGACTCACCCTTGTTTTTTGTTTGCTTCTTGTCTATCTATTTCGTTTCGGCAGGTTCGCTCCAGGATTGAGTTCGCCGCGTTGTTCAGGAGCGAAGACGACTTCAGCCGTCAGGGTGAGCCAGCTTTTATTCCGGATGGCCACCAGTTTATTGTTTATTATTTCAACTGCATTTCGCTCCCTTCAAGAGGTATCTGTCTTATTTTATACTCTTAGATGTCTAGTCTGGATAACCCTAAACCTTGTATACTGGGTACTCAGCTGTAATTTCTTTTGTACAGCTTAGAGGTGTCGGTATCTCTGTATTTTTTTTAAGTCTTGTTCTTATTTATGAATTGAATTATATTTATTTTCCTAATTTAAGTGGTAAGGGTTCGCCCGACGGGTCTAGGGGAGGATGTCGGGTGCCCGCACGGCATAGCTGGATTTCGGGTCGTGTCACGAGCGAGATGAAAGATGTTGCCAATTTGAGTGGATTGGACAGGGTAGCCTGTCGGTTAGCCTGGTGGTATTTCAGAATATGAGATTGAATTCTATAGAATGGCTGAATACGCATTAGAACTAGTCCATGAGCCTTTCGAGAGATTCAAAGATTTACTGATGACCTTTCTCTTTCCTTGAGATCCCAGATGGCTCGAGAAATTGAGGTCTGGACTTTATTTGATGTTGTTAATATTACCCGAAGGTTCGAGGCATACCATAAGTTAGAATGGGAAGAGTTAGAGCGGGAAAGTAAGAGATCTCGTGGCCCTAGTAGGCAACCATGGTACCTCATTTGGAGGTAAGAGTTCTGATTATTTTGGGAGGTCACCTTCCAAGTTATCTCAGCATGTGTTATGCGACTCTTAGAGTGCGTCAGTAGTTCGTCAATATCAGACCTAGTTTTTCTCTTTGTAGCTATCAACAATCTGTCCAGCTTCCATTTTCACTGAAAAGGTATTATCCTTGTCACGAGCATGTCATCTTTGGTGGAGTTCTCCCTTACTCCAGTAAGTAGGCAGTCGTCCTTTCTCATGTCATCATGCACTTGCACAGTCGCTGGCGATTTCATTTAGACCTCAATCAGCCGGAGAAATACCACCATCTAGTAGAGGTTGAGGATGTGGTGGCAGTGGTTCTTCAGAAGATAATTATCAGTGTAGCGGCTTAGCTCAGTCGCAGGGGCAGTTTTATGAACTTCTAGTCTAGCAGGCCCAAGTATTTCGTCTTCCCGTATAGGTGAGTAAGATTTGATTCTTCCGATCGATCTAGAAATGGTTTGTCTTGTCATGTTTCCATATTTTCTTTAGATATCATAGTCTATTAAGAATCGGTATGGTAGAGGGGTGAGCTTCTAGTATGATTTATTCAGGAAATTTGTGCGACCCTACTAGTTTTTTTGGTATAAATGTGAGAAATTTGGGAGTGAGTGGCGGTATTTTCTGCTTGACATACTGTTGTGCCACCTTCTCTTATTATGCCTAGTCAATCTACCTCTCTTTTTGAAATTCTGTGTTGGTAGGATGATGGGATTCTTACCCATCACCATCAGAATGCATCATTGTTTCTTCTGGTGTAAAGTGATTAGTAAGCAATACCCAATCTACGTATCTCTTCATGGTTCAAGGCGCTAGTAGAGTCATGTCATTCTATGAGCTTGTCTCGGTTATAACAGGGTTTCTGGTAAATTGTCAGAGTTTCCTTCTTATTGGGAGGTCAAATTGGCTTGGGTGTTGTTCGTATGTTTCTTCCATTGCGATCAGAGCTGGAGATGAGCGCTAGCCAATGGTTAAGACTTCAGAAAGCACCTTAGCAATTTCTTGGGCTACCTTGACTCGTAAGTAGTCTAGCTCTGGTAGCAAATTAAATAAGACAATGAGCTTCATAAAGATCTAATTATTTCTATCCTCAGTTTATTGCCATCTCTTATTCTTTCGACACTGGTGAGCTTAGGCGATCGGTAACCTATTGTGATGTTCCCTGTGTTGAGCCAGAGTGCATGTCAAGGTAACCGGGTAAGCATATTATTGTTTAGGTTGAAAATCAAGACAGTGGGGCTGTCCAGACATTCTATCTGCGGATTTGTTATGTCATCTAGTTGTCTCATCTTGTTATCCGCTTAACATGTTTATGTTATCAGTTTATCCGGGTATCTATTCCCATGTATAGTATAGTGCTGGTTCTGTTTTTGCATATTATCCAGTTTCAGGGGAAACTCTGCCGAAATTTTTATATAGAAGTACCATCCATCAGGCGGTGGTGTTTACGGCAAAGGTATGGAGTTGTGAACTCGAGAATTGCAGCTGTTTGGCAACTCAAAAGGGTAGTTGGTAGCTTAGGTCTGTCTACGTTCAGCTTTTAGCTAAATCTTCTTTAGTCCAGCAGACTGTGCGAGGATGGTTATTCCTATTCAAATAGCTGCATGAGTTTGTGCTTTAAGTGGAGGAGTCTTCCTCCAAATACTGAATGGTAATACTAAATTAATTGAGATGTTGTATAGTGCATTCATAAAAAATAATATAGCTTGCATCAAATCTTTTATAGTGTGTAGTAACAAGGTACTTCCAAAGCTTCCCCTATTGCATCAAACGTGAGCTAATTTTTAGTTCCATCGACCTGTTCTATATCAAAAGGTATATCGAATGGGTGATTATCGGCTGAATCATGCTAACCCATTCAAAGTTTCGTGTATCTTTGCTTCGAAAATATATAACTCTCTTTTCGTGATCGAGAAAAAATCAGCTTAGTCAGAATAAGCTGTGTAATGGTATTATCATATTATCCAGATATATTTTATTCCAAAAGTTCGATATGCGTGTTATAATTCTGATCTTGTAATCAGGAAATAATACCCGTGGAGTAGCTTATGAAGGTCGTGCAAGTTCTTTTACTATCTCTGCAAATTTATCTTTAGACTTAGGCTCGTT
This sequence comes from Petunia secreta, assembly GCA_029990175.1. Lineage (NCBI taxonomy): Eukaryota > Viridiplantae > Streptophyta > Magnoliopsida > Solanales > Solanaceae > Petunia > Petunia secreta. The sequence goes on along the minus strand of JARKIP010000022.1, from coordinate 23,019,756 downwards.
CGAGGACGAACGAGAGTTTAAGTGGAGGAGAATGAAACGACCTCGGTCAGTCGTTTCGGAATTTAGGATTCCGATTGGCGTGCCGATAATTTTAAAATATTCATAATATCCATTAGGACCTGTCTGTAAAATTTGAGCTAAATAAGACCTCGTTTGGTAGGCATCGGAAGAAGGTTTCGATTTTATTGTCGATAAATATTAAAAAGAGATTTTTGAGGTCGGTTTTGGCGAATGAGCTCCGATTCGAAATCCAAAAGTGCCGATTAGGTTCGTATGATTATTTGTGACTTTTGTAAACTTTCAAAAGTGAATTTCGATGTTGTTCGGCTAGTTTCCGCTAAAATGCCGAAAGTTAAATAATTTGAATTTTTTCATTTAATTCGCATCTTGAATTTCGGGAGTGCAATTATAGATCCGCCTTCGCGAGTATGTTACATATATTTTGTATAACTTGTATGCAAAAGTTGGAATTATTTCGAATATCGTAGGATACCCTTTTAATTTTCGTCGCGAAAAGGAAATTTAAAAGAAAATGAAAAAAAAAAGAAAAAGACAAAAAAAGAAAGGCAATGGCGGTGGTCCTAAGGACGAGCAGAAACCATTAAATCGCTCAAAAAACTGAACAGTAACGAGAACGCGAAACGCAGGCGAAAAAAATACCAGAAAATGAGAAAAGAGCCGGAAAAAGATAGAATTTTTTCCCCGAAATATTCAGGTTATGACCTTAATCCACTATTTAAGTTTATTACGTGTGTTTAAATATGTTTTAACGGTAAAAGTTGGAATATTATACATCATTTTAATAAGTTCAATTAGCAGTTTAAAGGGTCAAATGGACCCCGATAATGGAATTGATTATATATTCGTACTCAGTGAGTTATGGGCAACATATAAATTTAAATTATTTGGGGTTTGGTTATGTAACCATAAACCCTGTACATAGGTCTAGCTTGCGTATTGAATATGCAAATAGGGTATCAGGTTCCTAACAGGATTGCCCTAAGATGTGAGGAATGAAGCCTTTAGCCTATGTGATATATTTTTCTGGTTATTGAACACAGTGGGATCGTTTGGCAATGAATCCAAAGGACAAAGCGGTTATTGAGTGGCTGTACTAACTTTGTAACAAGGTAAGTATTTATATCAATTTCTTTGGAGGCACCTGGCCTCGTGGATTTTCTACCACGCGTTTCCTTACGTGTGTAGCTGCCGATAGGCGTACTCATTACGGCTTAGCTTTGAATTTACATTGTATATTATATGTTATGCCCTGTTGTTGGTATTGCATTGAACATATGAGCATTGCAATCTGGTTTTGAGCATTGCATATACTTCCCGGTTGGCGATGAGAGTCCCGCACCGGCGAAGGGTCATTATTGCATATACTTCCCGGTTGGCGATGAGAGTCCCGCACCGGCGAAGGGTCATTATTGCATATACTTCCTGGTTGGCGATGAGAGTCCCGCACCGGCGAAGGGTCAATATTGCATATACTTCCCGGTTGGCAATGAGAGTCCCGCACCAGTGAAGGGTCATCATTACATATACTTCCCGGTAATCGATGAAAATCCCGAGCTAGTGAAGGGTCATTATTGCATATATCTCCTGGTAGACGATGAGAGTCCCGCGCCGGATATAGGTATCAGGCATATGTGACTGCATTGCATCATACCGCATTCATCCCATCTCATTGCAACGCATACTGACTATTGTGTGTATTATGTTGTGGTTTATGTATGCGGTATGTACACCATGTTGTGGACATATCTCAGTTTGCCTATATATTTCTGGCTCGTGTCCTGGGTTGCGGAAATCGGGTTGCACACCGGAACGTTATAAATATATGGATCGGGTTACACGCCGCAACGGTATAAATATATGGATCGGGTTGCACGGCGCAACGGTATAAATATATGGATCGGGTTGCACGCCGCAACGGTATAAATATATGGATCGGGTTGCACGCCGCAACAGGATGAATATATAGATCGGGTTGCACGCCGCAACAGTATGTATTTCTGATTGTTGATGTGTTCGGGATACCTATATGTTTTGGTTATCTTACGTTCCTAGTTGTTGATAAGTTTTTCATTTCATACGTGTTTCTAGTTATTGTCTGGCTCTGTCTTTTTATAATTTAAATAAGAGGAATTTTATTTATCTGTTTCTCCTCCCTGGCTAGCTATCCTATTCTTTGAGGTGGCTAGTCTGGCCCACTTATTGAGTCCTTTTGACTCACCTTTTTTTTTTGTTTGTTTCTTGTCTATCTATTTCGTTTCGGTAGCTTTGCTCCAGGATTTAGTTTGCCACGTTGTGAAGGAGCGAAGACGACTTCAGCTGTCAGGGTGAGCCAGCTTTTATTCCGGATGGCCACCAGTTTATTGTTCATTATTTCAGTTTCTGTTTGCTCCCTTCAGGAGGTATCTGTCATCTTTTGTACTCTTAGATGTCTGGTCTGCATAGCCCTAAACCTAGCATGTTGGGTAGTCAGCTATAATTTCTTTTGTACAGCTTAGAGGTATCAGTATGTCTGTGTTTTTATTTTAAGTCTTGTCCTTATTTGTAAATTGTTATATTTATTTTCCTGATTTAATTGGTAAGGGTTCGCCCGACGGTTTTATGGGAGGATGCCGGGTGCCCGCACGGCCTAACCGGATTCCGAGTCGTGTCAATACTCTATACCAATATACAGTATATCGCATGATTTACTTGTAAAACAATACTTTATGTTCATATATAGTGAGATATATGTTATATGAATATATTAATGATATGCTATATACATTATACAAATATATAGTATATACAGAATATACAAATATACAATATATCTGTATGATTTATTTATAAAATAATATTTTATGTTAATTGTGGAATATATGTTATATGAATATATTAGTGATATACTATATACATTATACCAATATATAATATACTCAAAACATATACTTATTTATGTTGCTAAATATATGAAAATGGAATTGATGAACGTGGGAGAAATAACGGGCACTGGTTCGTAGTTACTATATTGTTAGGCTCTTTGGATTAGAAAGACCTGCTTGGACATATTCTCATAGATTTAGTATACTCAGATAGAGAGAAATTAGTAGATAATTACATGAATAGGATTAGAAGAATATTGGTATATTTGTAATTTTATTTATGGTACCATATTAATGTGGCAGTCAATGTAAATAACTCCTCTATAGTAGGTAGATAAAAAATTATTGTCTCGGTTAACTAGGGTCGGCGAATTGCCCTCTAGAAACAATTAAGCACGAACTTCAACTAACAACAAACACCAATGTCACCCTCGCTTATAAATTCGTTAAAAAGGTATAGTATCGATGCATATCTATTCCCCCTTCATTTTGTCACATTCACTCTCATAGAGGAATATTTCATTTCAACAACTAAATTGCATTTGACCGACCTTTCGGCGTTTATCAATTGGTTTTTTTTTTCTAATTTACTCAATTTCGATTACGTCCATTCGGTGTACATATTAACCAACCAAAACCTAACTCATTCGTTATCTGATGAAATTTGTTTGTGGCAGTTAAAAAAGGTAACCGTCCAATATCTGAAATATCTAAATTGTTTTTCATCGTGCCTAATTTTTCTACTAATTTACACAGTGGAGAAACATCCTACAGAGCAGAAGATGATGCTAGGGATAAACCCCCAGAGGAGGAATTAAATCAGGATAACCATGATGATGTTCAGGATTTAGCAATTTTGAAGTCAATCCCTCTTTTCTTCTGCAGGAATGGTTACATTCCATGTCCTTCGTCCGATGTACTACATAACCACATCATGGATTCAGTTCCCAAGCTAAGGATCCTTGGAGAAGACTTGGTAAACAGGATTGTCACTTTAGAGGATAATTTCAGAACTGTGTGGTCAGTGGATGCAGATAATCCTGATATGCCTCGTCCTATTGATAGAGAAATTTTCGATTTGTCGACGAGTATTTGGGTTGATTTTGAAGACGATGCTGAACAAAACGAGGGAACATATGATGTGAATAGACAGTACAAAGACCATGATGTTGGGCTACCTGATGGTCTTTTTTCAGATATTTAAAGGTCTTTGTTTAAATTTTACTGCAGCTTTACGTTTTAAACTTTTACTAGTTCTGAGTTTTTAGTGTCAACTGTGTTACTTAGCCTTTAATTGGACTTGATGAAAAGATAGAGTAATATAGTTAATTTGCGTTCCCATGGACATTGTAGTTTACTATGAAACTTGTAATGGGATATTATAGCACATGCATGAAAGGTATTTTTGGTCAGCTGTTTTTGTTTCCATTTTAGATTTAGATTAATATATGTTCTTCTACGTATAGAAACAGAGATGTGAAGATGGCAATAGTTAACATGTTTCCAATGAGAGAACAAAAAGGTAGTATAATTTTTTTAAATAAAGATCTTGTCCAAACTAATGACTTAACAAGCTCCCAACTCAAATTATATCGCTTTTTGGAGAAGAATAATGTTAATCAACTAAATAGTAGTAGACTAGGAGTAATACATTTCAAAACTAAGTTGGACGAAAACAAGGAACTAGTAATTGATTAGTTCGCTTGAATTTACAAACAAAACTTAAGCTTCAAATTATATTTTTTATTTTCTATTTTATCAACTACAATAAGCAAATTAAGGAGAGATGTACTCTAAGATTTTCCAAGCATATTATGTAGTTCAATTTGAATATATGATTTTTCAGTCACAGACTGAAATTTTGAACAAAATAATCTTCTCTCTTTTTTGCATATGACAAAGAGCAAAGAAATCGAATTAAGAATTTAAAAACAGTGAGGGTACAAATTTGGAGCCTACAAATTGTGTATTAACACTCAAAATCATTTTGTTCGAGATACTCTTCATATTGTGATCATTTGAATTTCTTTCTTAAAAATACTTTTTTTTTAATTGGAAAATAAAACGAAGTAACATGAGATGAAAGGTGTTCAGCTTGAATTAAATGAATAAATAGGCGGCAAGTGAAATATATTGTTCTCTAAGCTGACAGAAGACTAAAAAATCTGTTAAAATGTGACGGCTAAGTCCACCAAAAGGAAACTCTCTTCATTCACTTCATGAGTTAATTTCACCGGTGGTTTGCGAACTATTATTTCGTTACCACAAAGTCACTTTTGTTTAATGTGTTATCCAAAAGTCACTCAACTTTTCTTCGGTCCACAACAAAGTCACTCAAGCCGGATTTTGTTTAAAACTTGATGGAAAAATGATGTGGCATTATTAATTAAAGAGAATTTTCTAAATTAAATTTTTCATCCATTAATCTAATTCTGTAACCCATTATTCTTATTCTACCCAAACCCATACCAAAATATAGATAGGGCTAATTGATGTTTGGTAATCCATTAAATTATAACGTATGTTACTATAAAAAAAATGCATCATTAACATAATTCAAATCCTACATTCATAAGGTACCACGTTTGACCACCAACTTAAATAAATAAAGGTAATAAAATGTAACTTCCTTTATTTTCAAGATTCTCACTTTTTTATGAAGTTTGTATTTCAATATTATTAGGATGTTAATAGTGTACAAAATCTCCTTAGCGTAATGCTTACAATATACAATGTTGATAACTTTTCTTCTAACAGATATTACTCCTAACAGACATAGCCGTTTGGGTGAGCTTATGAGTAGCTTAATAAGCCATAAATTAGTATTTTCTAACTTCCCACTTTTGACTTATAACCGCATATTTGCTTATAAACCACTTTTAAGCTCACTCAACCGGTTAGTCCCTCAACCAAGACGAAATGCGGTTATCAACTATCAACTCACAAGCAAAAATACATTTCCAATTTGACTAGATTTCACATTTTGTTTGTGTCTGGTCAAATATTATTGTAAAGCTATAGAGTATTATCAATTACGTCTAGCTGCTTTAAGATATTTTTTACCCCCATAAGTAAATTGTTTAGCCAAAGTCAAGCAGTAATAGTAGAAAACAAGGTCGTGGACACACAGACGGAAAAGGGCAGATGAGCTAGGTATTCCTTTCCTTGAGACAAGTGCAAAAGACTCCATTAATATCGAGCAGGCTTTCTAAACGATTGCTATGTCCTTCAGTTCCTATTGCAAAATGTCGAGCAGATTGTAACTAAACATATGTTTCACTAGATTGTCTTGTTAATCTTCAGTTAGTTGAAATATATTTATGGCTCCCTGGCATAATGTGGGAAAAAAAAGTAGTGAAATCCCTGACATAATATGGCAAAACAGAAGTAGTGAGATGGGTTTGGATATAGGTTAGCTAGAATAAGAATAATGAATTAAGGAATTGGATTAATGGATGACAAATTTAATTAAAAAAATATCTTTAATCAATGATGCCAGTTCATTTTTCCGGCAAGTTTTAAACAAAAAATCCGGCTTGAGTGATTTTGTTGTGTTCCGGAGCAATGTTGAATGACTTTTGGGTGACAAATGAAGTAAAAGTTGATTTGTAGTAGTGAAACAATAGTTCAGTGACCACCGGTAAAATTAACCCTTCACTTCATACATAAAACAAGTGTATCCAGTACTCTTAAATGCTAGTAGTATTTCACATTTTCTTAGCAGACGTTTCCAACTTCCAAGAAACTAGTAACTAATTAAGTATTATTCCGATAAAGAGTATTTGAAAATACTTAAGCGTGTATCACACATTAATTTTTATAATTTTGCATTATAAAATAATGTTAGTATTCGAATGTGTAACAGAATTACTTGTAAATTTTTTCGTCAAAGCCATTGCGATTGTCAGTCCCCACACTTGTTGAGGGCTGATACAAGCAAGGCAGGAAGTGAAAGCGGTGTGATGTGGTGAATAGCCTCAAGGCCCTCAACCTACTGCTGCTTGGGCAGAGATAGAAGAGTCAACCGACAATGTCTGAGACACTGCACAGTTTACAAGACCCATATAGAATACCCTCTTTTAAACACAAGCATAATATTGTGAACAAGAGAGTTCAATTTACGAACTGCTACTACGGTAGAAATCTTACGTCAAACTTTGATTTATTTAAATTTTCAATTACTTTTAATGCATACGTTCTTTAATTTTTATAATTTGTCGGTACAACTAATTATGAATTTATTAATAGTATTAGCCATTTAATTATAGAATAATAATGTGTCTCGGTTAACTAGGGTCGGCGAATTGCCCTCTAGAAACAAGCACGAACTTCAACTAACAACAAACACCAATGCCTCCCTCACTTATAAATTCCTTAAAAAGGTAGTATCGATGCATATCTATTCGCCCTTCGTTTTGTCACGTTCACTCTTACAGAGGAATATTTCATTTCAGAAACTAAATTGGATTTGACCGACCTTTCGGCCTTATCAATTCGTTTTTTTTTTCTGATTTACTCGATTTGTATTACGTCCATTCGGTGTACATATTAACCAAACCAAAACCCAAGATTCACTCGATCAGACAAGAAAACCCTATAAATTACTGTTGCATGTGCTTCAATATGTATACGCTTTAGATGCATTTTCTAAATCGTTGTACACTCTCTCTCTAATCGTTTTATATTGATGACTTCTTCCTCTTCCATGCTCACTTATTCGGAGCTTCTTTAGTTCGCCGCTTCAGAGGATGCTGAAATTTCCATCTGATGGTCATGAAGAACTCATTCGTTATCTGATGAAATTTGTATGTGGCAACTTGTGCAGGTGATCATTTTGTTGACAGGTGTTATGGCACATAAGGATTTTCTTCGGAATATCTTTTACATGGCATGTCCACTAGTTACAGTGCACTTTTTTTCTTACGAAGCAATTGCTATGATACTCCTCTTGTTCTGAGGAGTTTAACATCAGGGTTTTGGCAACCATAAGTTGCCTCTTTATTCCTGGGCAATGTTCATGATACTGAACCGCTCTATTGACGAGTTCCTCTAAGGGAGTACTTCCTATCTCCAAATGATCACAATACAGTATGCTTAGACTTTTTAGTTTCTTAAGTACATCTATTATTAACAATTTTGTATTCTTAATATATGCCATGGACCTTTTATATTGATGAAAGTGGAGGTCAATCAATACATATGTCTACATGCGAATATCTACGTATTTACTTGTAACGTCGCCAGGTGACATTCGCCTTTTCTGGCGTTTGTGAATAAGACTTTTGTTCTCTTCACATACATAGATTAGTCAAGATGAAGACGTTTGGACGACAAAGGGGGATTGTGAGTTAGTCTCCTTATGGCGTTTGTACGCTTATATGCTTGGGTGTTTGAGTAAAGTAATATCATAATGTATCATGTTGTATTGTACTCTTATGTGTTGCGTTGTTGGGTACATCGTTTTTGCTATATTGTATTCCTTTCATCCCACTTTATTTGATTTTTGTTGCCTTTATTTTTCCCGGTTCAAAGTAATTGTTTTATTCAAATGATTTAATCATTTTTTCGCAATTTTCTATGATTAAATTTGAGAGAGGGGAATGTTAATTTATTAAACGACCTAAGTATTTAATTAATGCTAAAGGGTGGATGCCTTGGTATGTGTGAAAACAATCCAACACTCAAATAATATGGACCGGTGGGAGTATGTTTTATGATGTTTGTCGAACTAATTCATAAATTACGGTACGGCCAAACACAACAAGAATTTCCACTAGATATATACTATATATGTATGCGATGGTCAAAGAATAGTAAATGAGGTTCCCTTGTTAAAATGAATGATAGTTTCCCTGAGTTCAATAATTTATCAATTAAAACAAAGAACAAGCATTCGATCAGTTGCAAGGATTACAAATACATTCATTACACGACATGGGAAATGTACAAAGCATACTAATAGAATATTCTAATCTCAAGTTGTTCGCTTGATCCTTGCTGTGGTCGAATTAAAATTAAGATTCTTAATTAGCCTTCGTATTGAACGGCTGTCACTTAATTGCATACGATGGACGCTTATTGGGAATTAACTCAGGCGGAAGAGATGATAAAAGAAAGAAAACGTATTTTTCATTTCTTAATGTTGAATGGAGTATTACGAAGGGTCACATGCATTTAGAATGTATGGATAGTGACGAAGGGTACATACCTAACTTACCTAGGATAATTTATCGCAAACATATGGCGTGGAGGGAACAGAGTAAGTTGAAAGTGCATGCATTTGGCTACTGTTTGTGTTGAAAATTCCATCAATGCATAGAGTGGTATTTTCCAGCGGTGTAATGTTAGGTGCATTATCAGTGCTAGGACTTATAGCCTGTTTGGCATTGCTTCTCCAAAGCTGAAAGTGCTTTTTTCCAACAAAAGTACTTTTTTTGGAATTTTGAGGTGTTTGGCAACTAAAAAAAAGTACTTCTAGGTAGAAGCAGAAGCAGTTTTTCTGCTATTGGGAAGAAACTACAAATATCTGCTTCTTCCAGGAAGCAGAAGCAGAAGCAGTTTATTAATTTCAAGACTGAAATATCCTTACCAAGAATTCATATTTACCATATTATTCCTTATAAATTAACCATATCTCTCTCAAAATACAATTATATTTTTCTTTTTCCTATTTTATCTACTACGTTCTTTTGCAAATCTTCTTCCTCTAGGACTAATTTTTATTTTTAGGTATTACTATCAAGCGTATATAGGATGTCCTACTCTTTAAATCATCTTTTAAAAGCAAGTGATTACTAGAAATTCCTAATTTCGTTATCACTTTGATCTAACCATATTTTGTGTTGTTCAATAGCTTAAATTTATATCTTTTACATTATATTTTACATTTAAATAAATAAATTTTCTAATTAAAGTCTTTTATGATAAATATTCAATTTTTTTTTTTATTTTTATTAATCCAAATGTAAAATGAACTTGGATGTCCTTTTCGTAATTTCACACTGAAAAGTACTTTTCGTAACGATTAACCAAACACAAATTATTTATCAAAAGTACTTCTCCAATGAGTTGTCCAAATACAAACTGCTTATTATCCAAAAGTACTTTTTTAAAAAGTACTTCTCAAAATAAGCAGTTTTTGGCAGCAATCCTAAACATGCTATTAGTGTGTTAGGGTTTGTAGTTTCGATTTTATGTGGTCTCATGCAATATGTGCACGAATCTAGTAACCTAGGGTGGATGCGCACTGAGAAGCTATGTGAGGGTGTTTGGGTTAGCGTTTAAATCACTTTTTGGTTGTGAAGTGTTTGGTATGTGTAAATTTGGTTAAAATTATTTAGCTTTTATGTCAAAAATAAGCTAGACGCAATAAGCTGGGCAACACCCAGTCTCCAACTTATTGCTTTTGCCTTAAAATTTATATTGTTTAACCAATAATTTTATCAATTTATCACTAATATTTTTTTTTTCTGATTTCCCTAATATCCTCATAAACGAAGGGCCTACATTATACTCCCAATTTTTGTATGAGATTATATTCTTTTAATACAACTAAACTTTTTTTACCAAACAACTATGCAGCGTATTTTTCAATTTCTGCACTTCTATCCAAGCACATAACTGCTTATTTACCAAAGCACTTAGGATGTTTTATTAATGGCAAGTGCATATAAGATACTTAAAATTAGTCCACCCATACGGTCTCATTCAGCGGGATGCACTTCCGCTAATATGAATAAAGCAAAATTCAACAGCTATGTTGGGAGACGTAAAAAGAATCAATGAAGGCAAATCAATACACTTTATTAAGTAGTACAAAGTATTACTATCTCGAGTAGTGCACGAGACCTAGCATAGAAAGTAGTTTAGACTTTTGATGGGTTGGCAGAAACTATATGCATACTTAACGTATTTGGGCAAATGAACCGTTTCCAAGAGATGCTGGGCTCGAAAGTATAATGATGATTCTTAATTAGACCTCTTGTTGGGATATACTAATAATCATGTGGTTTTAGTAAGATTATTCCTTGTTGAATAATTGATATGCATTGTTCATATATTCTGAATTATCATTTATATAGATCAATTGTGTCATGTGTGTCCAATTATTTATATAGTAGTTGATTTAGTGTGTAGAGTCAAGCTTATACACGGAAGATTAAATCATCGGTTCTTATAAATAATAAAGTAATGATCACAATCTAAGATGAAAATTGGACAAAGTCATCGGTATGATTGTAGTACAAGATTATATATAATTTATCTTGATTATGGGAACGGTATAGTTCCACCTTCTTGTGCTAGTGCGCTTTTTGTGTATTGAACGGACCAAGTAGAGATAGGTGTTTTTATACTGACTATATAAAACAAATTCTCTAGCTCATCAAATGTACTTATACTCTTAATCTTGATATAGCTGTTATTAGCGCTGTATATTATTCATTGTTTTGATTTATCAATAGGTGATGTCCAGGATATTTGGGTCAAATAATTCCTGATAAGCTGGATAATGATAATATGCATTTGCGAAATGATAGCTAGTTGATACAATCCACGTCTCGGTATAGAGATTGATGACACCCCTTTATGAAAGCTTATAAATTCTTATGTGTAAACCCGGCTGATAGATTTTGGTATCCGACACATGAAAAAGTTAAGCGAAAGTCTAAAGGATATTTATTAGTCAATAAATTAAAAATTGTCAGTAATTTAAGTTTATTGATTGGTGTCTGTAATCTTAACGTGGGGAGTTAAATAAGATTTTGATGGAAGAATTCGAAATTCAACTGAGGAGTGCAATTACGAATTTCTAGTGGAAATAATTCGTGATTTATTATGGAAAGGTTAATTATAGAGAAAAGTGATTAATTCCATAATTGGAAGCCTCGTTAATTAATTCTGTGGTCCCTGTTGTGCCCGAATTAACTAGGACTAGGAGAACTTTACTTGGTGGAAAAGAAATCCAACTAGTTTTGGAATAGGTTTTCTAAACCTAAAGCTAGACTATAAATATATGGGTTATTCCTCCATACGGATGGTTGAAATTTAAGTCAAAGTTTCTCTGTAATATTTGTTCCACACAAATATTGTTAGTCCGGTAATTATTCGGGAACACAACAGAAGATCATGGAACTGGAGGACTAGCTCGTGGATGATCTTGCTCGTGGTGGGTGGCTCGTCGTGCCGTTGCAGTCATGCTTCAAGAGATAAGTATCAATTTTACGTTTGATTAAAATCTCCATGTTTTGGTTGTCTATATTACATGTAAGTTTCTGATCCTGAAATTGCTTCCGTTGTGCATGTATTCCTTCACCTCTAACTAATTGCATGCGATGATTAATATAGGAAATTAATTTAATTTATAAACTAATGCGGAAGAGATTTATATCATTTTTATCGTTCACTATAGTTAATGGACATTTACGAAATGTCGTTTGCACTTGGAAGGTTAATTCATTGCATGGATATCGTTCAGCACAAAATTAAACATGTGTGTTGGATTATACTTTTAAGTGAGCTTACAGCCACATTGAATGTGTGGAATTGTGGGTGGAATTGATGGAATGATGATAATATATATTTTTTTAATTAACCGACAGAAGTAAGTACTATCGCTACAGTATAAGACTTTCGAATTTTCAAGAGGCAATGAAGAGTGTAAATCATGACTCAATCTATCAAATCTGTGATCTTCAAAGATCTTCCATGTCATTATGTATTGTGTGGAAAGATCATTCACTTTACTTTTTTTTTTTTTTTTTTTTTTTTTTTGCAGATAAACAAGAATCTTTTCATGTGTTTTCTGTCACCCCATGCCACTGGAAAAAAATAAAACCCTTAGATGGGATTATTGACTGCTCCATATCGGTTGGTTCAGTGCAATATATGGCCACTGTACTTGATGTTCTTTTCAGGCTTTCAGCTTAAAGATTGCGCATGAGCATGCACTTGTCTTAGTGATGCTGCACGTTCAAGGGCACTGATACAACTCAAGATAAGCTATGTTCCTAGGGTTATCAGTTATGGAAGGACGCAAGCTATCCCCATTGTTCATCAAAAGGTGTGCTGCACAAAATCTAAAAAAGTTGTATTGATTTAAAGTGTATTATTTGTTTTTTCGGTCAGTGATTTAAACATTCATGTTGACGTGACGGCTAGATGGGTGCAATTGGCCGTGGCAGATGAATTTTCAGCGGTGAAATATTAAGTGCATCATCAGGGCTAGGACTTAGACACTTATTTAAAGTGCATTAGGGTTTGTAGTTTCGAGGATTTGCAGTCGCATGCAATGTGTGCACGCATCTATTGCACCAACAATAGATCCACCTATGTTTATTCTTTTGACAGATATCGTTCAGCGCAAAATCTAACTTTAAAGTGAGTTGGCAGCAACATTGAATGTGTGGACACGTGGGTACGCGTGATCGAAGGAGTAACTTAATATATTGCGTGGGTGCAGCTACGTCTACTGTGGCACCCTCCAATGTTTAGGTTAGGCGTTTTAATGCGATGGTTAAATGCTATTGCGATTGAGTTAAGGATTTTTTTCATCGTTATCCGCTGTTTATAATGATAGTTTTAATTTGACAAATTAAATAGAGTATCTAATCAGCTGAAAGACTGAACACGCATCCATGTTGTTTCATGGAACAAAGTAACATTCAATACAAAACGAATTAAACGAACACTCCCAGCCAATTTAGGTCTTTTTTTTTTCCTTAGATGTAAGTAATATGTTATTAATATACGGGATATGTAAAAGAGGAAGAGTGATTCGCTAAACAAAAAATCCGTACATAATGTGTCTAGTGACGTTTAATTAGAAAAGAGATAATTGAGGAGTAAAATAAAAAAAAGAATCCGTTTTATTAGAAAAGCAACTATTGGGATTTGACGAGCAGAGATATGTGTCGGCATCTATTTCATTACCGAGCCATGTATGCTATATTGCTTATCACTATTTTTCATCAGTGTTATTAGCCCAATATAAAGTAAAGTAAACCCCAACTTAGTCTATGCCTCGTGCAATAGACTACAACTCCCTCTCATAGTTGTATCATGTATGTCATTTTCTTAATTTACTCCCTTTTGTAGTGACATGTTGTTTACTGCTCAACCGCTTTATATTTGAAAATACAGTTATAATAAGGAAAAAAGAGAAATACATCAACCGTCATTGGAAAAAATAAACCGTCATGTGAGTTTCTTGACGGCTACGTATCGGTCACTTTTAGTAAATTATTCTTATTTCTTATTTAAATCTGAAAATATATGAGTAATTAAATTCATTGTAAGTTGATGTACGGTAAATTGGACTGCATGTCTAGGTAGTTCTTGGTAGTTGGAGATTCATTGGTAGTCCGAATTTATACATAAAGAACAGTTATAATTTTACTAACAATATACTTAATGTTTATTTCGATTGTTACATCAAATATTATTACTCGTACTACGGTAGCTTTAAAAATCTCCCATTTTTTGTGACGTGGATGGGCGATGTCTTTACTTATGTTGATTAAGATAGTTGGGGGTACAGATTCGATATAGTGGACAAGAGAGAAATGCATCAACCAAGATTGGAGCGACACGTCACTCTTACTCGGCAGTGCCAATTTAGCCCTTGGGCCTCCAATCTGTATATGACGTAAAACGTGCAGGGCGCATTGAATATAACTCCGTTCTAGGCACCTTTTACTATATTTCTGCGTTTACTGCGCTGAAACGGTTTGTATCCCTTGCTATAATTACTCCTAGATCGCTTTGTGCTCATTCCTTATCATCTTCCTCATATAAAAGAGGCTTTTCACCAGAAGTAGATCTCAAGTTTCCATCAGAAAAATTATATTGCCTTTCTCATAAAATCCTCTTATAAGAAAGTAATCTTGATTCTTCTTTAAATTGTTCGCATTTGATACTGGCTCCATGATCCCAGCACTGTTGTTCTATTCGTATTGTATGGTGTTACATAAAACTGAGTTTATAGTACATTTGGTCACTCACATACCACGACCTCATTGTTACTATATTGATATGGTTTGCGTCCCCGGAGTCATTAAACTTGATGGGGATCATACTGACACTCGTCGGAATGTCTTCTTCGTGGCATGTACACTTATTACGGTGCGCTCGTTTTCTAACACAACGTTTGCTGTGATATTTCTCTTGTCATTAGAAGCTGTCCGTTGGAAGATTGGTCACCAGGCACGGCTCTTGACCTCTTCTTCTTAAGGACTGTCGACAACACATGGAACCCGTGTATCTTCCTATTGCACTCCCAAGACTGTTTACATGTGAACAATGTTTAGTCAATGTCTCACATTCACTACAGCAATGGATATGACTAGTAACACGGGTTCACTTCCGTTGTACTTATCCCCAATTTTTCACTCCACCTTTTGGCTTTTAAAAGATAGTTTTTTCTCACTTCTTGAGACACCATTGTACATAAAAAAAATACACTCGCTCATAAAAACAAAGAGCCAGATCTGAAGTTTTATTTTACTACATAAAAATTGAAGACCAAAAAAAAAATACTAGAGTAATAGGGATGTGGTTTAAGTATAAACTTTGAGTTTACGGGTCAAAGCTTTAAGTTTAAACTTTAAAGCGGGCCTAGGTGTTTTGCTCGTGGTTGTTCTTGTTTGGCCTAGCTTGGCATTGGTTGTTAGCTGCTGATGCAGTGTGGATGTTGTTCATTGGAGGTATCTCGACTTGTGGCATCTTTGCTGAGCTTTAGTCATTTATCTCATTGGGAAAATATTTTTCCTCATCTTGTATTTTCCGTTAAAGTATTATTGTCACGTGTGTATGCAACGATTCAATCTAGGCCCAAACAATGGTTATCTCTTCTGTATGTTTATGTTTATGTAAAGAAATGAATGAATGTTAGGCAATAGGGTCTGTATTTTAAAACCAGATATAATAACAATAAACATATACTCCTCGTATAAAATTGGGAGTTCTCGAAATAAGTAGGCGAAATAGGACTTACAGGCAAAACTTGTAAAATCTTGCAGCCATGAACTGAATGGGACGTTATAGAATAGGTTATCGCCGAAATTTAAAAATAAGTGGTTGGCTTGACTTAACCTATTGAGAGAAATTGTAAATGTTGACGGTGTGTAAATGACAATATGCAAACTCAAAGATTCGGGCATTTATGTTTTAGAATAAAGTTAACAAATGGACGAGTTTGAAACAAATGGTCAAAGGAAGACTTGAATGCAAATGTTGCAACAGTGAGTAGATTTAGGATTCAAAACAATTTCAATCTTAACTTGATGACCAACTGAAGATCCTGATTAATAAACAATATTGTTTATGTCAAAGTCGTTTAGGCCAAATTATGAGTACGATTTGTGATCTACTTATTAGATAAAAAGTAGATACACAATTTTTTGTTTAACATAGTTGAAGCGTAACAAAACTCTTAATAAAATAATGAACAACAATCATAATTCGCAAGAGTCAAACAACGTCAAAACCTTTCTCGAGAGTCAACCGACAGCCTTTCTCGGAAGGTCGGAACTCTGAACAAAGGAGGGGAACTGCTATAGGTAGTTGTTTGGGTGTGCGAACCATGTACTACATCGGAAGTTGGCAAGGAAAATAACCTACTTATAAGGTGTAGGGATGTCTTAATGTTGTTAATCCTTTTGGAAAAACCGTGCGGGCTAAACCCAGAGCGGACAGTATCACACCATGTTAAGAGCACATTGGGCTCTTTTAGCCCAACAGTAGTGTGTTATTTTCTGCGATACATTGATATAGTGCTTTTTTTTTTAATGTTTTTTTGTATAATTGAGATCCACGTTCTGTAGTGTATTGACGAACAAGCCTACATATGATGGCAAGACAAGAGTCTACAGGGAAGGTTAAACACATTAAATTTCATAATAATCTAATACTCCCTCTGTCCCATTTTGTTTGTCATACTTTCCTTATTAGTCTGTCGTAAAAAGATTGTCATACTTCTGAATTTGGTAATAATTCAACTCCAAACTTACTTTTTGACTCATTTATAGCCACACAAATATCCATGGCTTATTTTAGACCGTAAATTTCAAACGACTTCCTTACTTTATTAAATTTTGTGCAAAGTCAAACTATGACAAACAAATAGGGATGGAGGGAGTAGATTAATTAAGTTTATCTTCTTAAATAATATCAGGGTTATTCCAGGAGGAATATTGTACTCGTCCACGTTTCCCGGAAGCAAGGGATTCCGGAAGCACCTGAATACACGCCTGACCTTCCCACATCTCGTCCGTTGAACTTGAAGAGAAACTAGAAGACTAGCAGTGAAGCTTGACCATCCGCTTCAACCTCAACTGGCTAAACCGGAGTGCACAGTCCCACAGATCTTCAAGCATAAATAAAAGTTTGCCTAGAGCATGAAGGCTTGAGTTGGAAACCTCCCATATGGGAGCCTCTTCCCCCGGGTATCCCATAGCCAACGGTTGACGAGGCATTGCAATGCCGACAAGACTGTACCAGCAGAACCAACAGACAGCAAAGAAGAACTGTAGGCGGAGCAAAAACTTGGTGATTCGTTAATCTGCTCACGACCAAGGGCTCCTTCTTCTTGCCTGCCATGAAGAGGATTCAGACAAGCCAGCTTCAACCCTCGTCCGCCAAAGAGGCAAAGAAGCAACCTACACACCAAAGAAATCTTGGCAGAGAAGCCTCATGATAGTTGAAAGTGATAAGCGTCGTGGCCCCACATGACAAGAAGAATATCACAGCAACTGATGCGTTAGAAGCTGAGCGCACCGTAATCACTGCAAGTGAATTAATGAAGACATCCGAAGGACGTCATTAGAATCCCAATAAAAATTCATGACTCGGGGGACTTTATTCATTCCCGCATGAATGAAGAGAGAAAAGAAGATAACTGCGTATGAACTTCCTCCTATAATTCTCTTAAGTGTCGTCCGTTCAGAGCAACGAAGGTTTTCTCAGAATATCAAATCATGATCAAGGGCGAACATTTTTTTGGGAGACAAAAGCTTCTCATTAGCATGAGGAAGTTGCTGAAGAAGTGGTTTGTTTTCTCGAGAATAGTTGTGATTTTTCCAATGTCATGAAGTCACTATTTATAGTCAGAAAGGGATAAGGGTAAGGCACGAAATGGTTGTGCATCATTATGGCTAGGAAGCACGCGAGGTATCATTATAGTCAGTGTATCACACCACTTCCCGACTGCTTGCCTCAGCACTCAGCAAGTGGGGGGTTGACTGTGTGCGCAAAAATATGCCATATTTTGTTACGGTGATACGAGTCTAGTTGTTGAGACTAGACTTATCTTACAAGTCACCGGGTAACGAGCAATTACGCCCGCTCCTAGATCCAACGACTGTTCAGCCCTTACAGATTGAAGTTGATACTTCATAATTTAGGCAAGAAGTTCAAATTCATCCCACAAAGATTGAAGTTTCAAAAAGTGGCATCCTATGTAAGACCAATAAAACTTTTTTACCGTAGTTAGGGTTTAGTATACTACTGTCTTGATCAGGTGTAGGCCCATGGCCTTATTAGTAACTGTATTTTACCTTATTTTGGCCTAACACCTCAATTTCATATGTACACAATATGAAGAAGGGTACATACGTTAACCTAAAGCAATTTGTCGCACACGTATAGTGTCGTTGAATGATAAGAACGGTCACGAACATCCGACCCAGGATGGGCTCGTTTTTAGAGATAGCACGCATTGGTTAGATGTATTGGGTAACATTAGTCTAAATTCCGTACATGAATGATAGTGGAGAGGACGGTAACACAACAATAATGCCATAAAATTTCATTGAACAAGTATAAGCAACGCAAAACATCCAACTAAGCCATGCAGAAAATCTGCACGACGACAAAAAAGTAGGTTCACATCAGAACAACAAACAAAACCAAACAACCGAACTACCTACGTACCAAACGCGATATAAAACATAGAGCGCCCTGACAGGGACATCTCACAAACTTAAAATAGCAAGCAATACCCTAGCGGTTAACACTGGAGCTTTCACCAGCCCCCGAGGCATTTTCAGTAGTTGTATTGTCCGAGATTACAATGAGCTCTGCGGGCCCTACTGGTGGTGCAGGCTCTAACGAGAGTTGGAAGAGCTTTGGCAGCGTTGATTCTTAAAGGAGCAGCTTTGTCAGTCCATCTGCGTCGGAGTCCTCCTTAATCCTTTGCAGAAGTTCTCGGGCCTCCATGACTGTATTATTTAAATCAGCTAAACATCAGCGAAATACCTCCTCCGATGCACCCGGTGATGGCAGAATGAGAGATTTGCGTGCGCTACCGAAGTTACGGGGTGGTGTGTTATCCATCGTAATTTGTGTACGTACAACGCGAGACTGGAGAGTTTCCTTTTCTGACCACAGGTGACACGACCCGAAATCCGGTTAGGCCGTGCGGGCACCCGACATCCTCCCCTAGACCCATCGGGCGAACCCTTACCAATTAAATCAGGAAAATAAATATAACAATTAAGGACAAGACCTAAAAGAAATCATAAACATACTGATACCTCTAAGCTGTACAAAAGAAATTACAGCTGACTACCCAGCAGACTAGGTTTAGGGCTATCCAGACTAGACATCTAAGAGTACAAAAGAAGACAAATACCTCATGAAGGGAGCAAAATGCAACTGAAATAATAACCAATAAACTGGGGCCATCCGGAATAAAAGCTGGCTCACCCTGACAGCTGAAGTCGTCTTCTCTCCTTCACAACGTGGCAAACTCAATCCTGGAGCGAACCTGCCGAAACGAAATAGATAGACAAGAAACAAACAACAAACAAGGGTCAGTCAAAAGGACTCAATAAGTAGGGCAGACTAGCCACCTCAAAGGATAGGATAGCTAGCCAGGGAGAAGAAAAATAGATAAACTAAATCCATCTTATTTGAACTATAAACAGGCAAAGCCAAATAATAACTGAAAACACGTATGGAATCATAAACAGCCAGGGACATAAGGTAGACAGAACATATAGATATCCTGAACATGTCGACAATCAGAAATACATCCTGTGGCGGCGTGCAACCCGATTCATATATTCATACTGTTGCGTCGTGCAACCCGATTCGTATATTTATACTGTTGCAGCGTGCAACCTGATTCGATCCATGTATTTATATTGTCACGACGTGCAACCCGGGATACGAGCCAGAAATATATAGGCAAACTGAGATACGGTATACATACCGCATATATAAAACACAACACGATAGTCACACAATAGTCAGCACGCGGTGCAATGAAATAGGATGAATGCAGTATGATGCTATGGTGTCACATGTGCCAAATAGATGGAGCGGAATCCTCCTGCTCCGGGGGCGGAATCCTCCTACCCTCAATATGATGCAATGGAGCGGAATCCTCCTGCTCCGAGGGCGGAATCCTCCTACCCTCAATATGATGTAATGGAGCGGAATCCTCCTGCTCCGAGGGCGGAATCCTCCGACCCTCAATATGATGCAATGGAGCGGAATCCTCCTGCTCCGAGGGCGGAATCCTCCTACCCTCAATATGATGCAATGGAGCGGAATGCTCCTGCTCCGAGGGCAGAATCCTTCTACCCTCAATATGATGCAATGTGCATACGAATGCAACATGATGCAATAATAAACCATCACTAGCGCGGGACTCTCATCGACAGCTGGAAAGTATATACCAACTCACAACCAAAGTACAATACTCACATTCTCAATGCAATACCAATAACAGGACATAATATATAATATAGAATATAAATCCAAAGCTAAGGCGTAATGAGTACGCCTATCGGCAGCTACACACGTAAGGAACACGTGGTAGAAAATCCACGAGGCCAGGTGCCTCCAAAGAAATGGATATAACCACTTACCTTGTTACAAAGTTAGTACATCCACTCAATAACCGCTTGTCCTTTGGTTCTATTGCCAAATGATCCCACTGTGTTCAATAAGCAAAAAAATATATCACATTAGACTAAAGGCTTCATTCCTCACTTCTTAGGGCAATCCAGGTAGGAACCTGATATCCTATTCGCATACGCAATACACAGGCCAGGCCTATGTACAGGGTGTAAGGCCACATAACCAAAACCTAAATAAATTACATTTATAAGTTGCCCATAACTCACTGAATACGAATATATAATCAATTCCGTTATCGGGGTCCATTTGACCCTTTAAACTATTAATTGAACTTATTAAAACGATGTATAATATTCCAATTTTTACCGTTAAAACATATTCAAACACATGTAATAAACTCAAATAATATATTAGGATCATTACCTGAATGTTTTAGGGTGAAAATTCTACTTTTCTCCGGCTCTTTTTCTCATTTTCTGGTATTTTTCCCCGTATTTTCTTGTTTCTCATTTTCTCAAATTTTGTTTCATTCGCTCCTATGCTTCTGTTTACATCCTCCTACTAAAGCTAAGGACCCACCGCCTAATCTTATAACTTTTGTCATTTTCTCTCTTCTTTTTTTTTTCCTTTAAAATTCGCTGCTACGGTAAAAATTAAAACGGTACCCTACGATATTCGAAATAATCTCAACTTTTGCATACAAGTTGTACAAAATATATGTAACATACTTGCGAAGGAAGATCTCCAATCAGACTCCCGAAACTCAAGATGCGAATATAGATGAAAAGATGTCAAATTATTTAACATTCGGCATTTTAGCGGAAACTAGCCGAACAACATCGAAATTCACTTTCGAAAGTTTATAAAAATCACAAATAATCATACGAACCTAACGGCACTTTCGGATTTCGAATCGGAGCTCATTCGGCAAAAACCGAGCTCGAAAATCTCTTTTTAATATTTATCGCCAATAAAAACTGAAACCTTCTTCCGATGCCTACCAAACAAAGTCTGATTTAGCTCAAATTTTACAGACAGGTTCTAATGGACATTATGAATATTTTAAAATTATCAGCACACCAATCGGAGTCCTAACTTCCGAAACGGCTGACCGAGGTCGTTTTATTCTCCTCAATTAAACTCTCGTTCGTCCTCGAACGAGCCTAAATCTAAAGCAAGATTTACGCAGATAATAAGAGAACTTGCACAACCTTCATAAACTACTCCATGGATATTATCTCATAATTACATAATCAGAGTTATAACACGCACATCAAACTCTTGGATAAAACATATTTGGATCATATGATAACATCATTGCACAACTTATTCAGACTAAGTCGACCCTTTCTCAATCATGAGAGAGGAGTTTTATTTTTTCGAAACAAAGATACACGAAACTTTGAATGGGTTAACATGATTCAGCCGATAATTACCTCTTCGATATACCTTTCGATATAGAACAGGTCGATGGAACTGAGAATTAGCTTACGCTTCAGCAACGCCTTAGAGATTTAATATTATGATTCGGTATCAATTGTAGGAAGACTCCTCCACTTAAAGCATAAACTCATACAACTAATTTGAATAGAAATAGTCATCGTCGCACAACCTGCTGGATTAAAGAAGACCTAGTTAAAAGCTGAACATAGGCAGACCTAAACTACCAAACTACCTTTTTGAGTTGCCAACTAGCTGCAACTCTCGAGTTCACAACTCCATACCTTTGCCGTAAACACCACCGCTCGATGGATGGTACTTCTATATAAAAATTTCGGCAGAGTTTCCCCTGAAACTGGATGATCCGCAAAAACAGAACCAGCCATATACTATACATGGGAATGGATACCCGGATAAACTGATATCCAAAACAATAATATGCTTACCCGGCTACAATAACACGTACTCTGGCTCAACGCAGTGAACGTCACAAGCGGCTACCGATCACCCAATCTCACTAGTGCCGGACGAAGAAGAAATGGAAATGGATCGAGGATAGAAATAGTTAGAGCTTCAGGAAGTTCATCTTCTTATTTGCTTGGCTGCCAGAGCTAGACTACTTATGAGTCAGGCTAACCGAAGAATCGCAATTGATGAAATAGATATTAAATAAACTTTATGGAACAAAATTTGTGTCAATTTAACCTTCCTACAAAAAGGAAACTCCGACAATTACCAGAAAACTCTTTTATACTGAGACAAACTTATAGAATAACATGACTCTACTAGCGTCTCGAACTAAGAGGAGACACGTAGATCGAGTAATACTTACTAACCACTTTACACCGGAAGAAACAATAACACTTTCTGAAGGTAACGAATAAGGATCCCATTATCCTACCAACATTGAATTCCGACGAGGGAGGTAAAGTGATTTGACATAATAACAAAAGATGGAACAACAAGATGCCAGGCAGACAATACCGACACTTACTGCCAAATCTCTTATATTTAGACCAGATAAACTAGTAGGGTCAACATAAATGCCAGGAATAAATCGTATCAGAAGCTCACCCCTCTATCGCAACCGATTATTAATAGAAACGGCATCCAAGGAAACCATCGAAACATGATAAGACACGCCATTTCTAGATCGATTGAAAGAATCAAATCTCACTCACATTTAAGAGAAAAAGAAATCTCAGGGCCTACTACATCGGATACCTCAGCATCCTGCCGACTGGTAGTTCATAAAACTGCCTCAGCTGAGTCGAGCCACTACCCTGATAATTACTTCTAGAAGAACCACTACCACCACGCTCTCGACCTCTACTAGATGGTGACATTTTTTTTTTTTGCTGATTGAGATCTAAATAAAATCTCCTGCGACTGCGCAGATGCCTAATGATGAGAGAAAAGACAATTGCCTACTTGTCGGAGTAAGGAAAAACTCCTCAAAGAATAGCCAGACTCACGACAATGATACCACCTTTTCGATGAAAAATGAAAGCTGGAAAGATTGTTGATAGCTGTAAAGAAAAGACTGAATCTGATCTTGACGAGCTACTGGCGCACTCTAAGAATCACGTAACACAAGCTGAGATAACCTAGAAAGTGACCTCCCAAAATAATCAGAACTCTTACCTCCAAATGAGGTACCATGGTTGCCCACTAGGGCCACGGGATCTCTTTCTCTCCCGCTCTAACTTATGGTATGCCTAATACCTCTGAGCAAAATCAATAACAACATCAAATGAAGTCCCAACCTCGATTTCTCGAGCCATCTGGGATCTCAAGGAAGGAGAAAGATCACCAATAAAATTTTGAACATTCTCGAAAGGCTCATGGACTAGTTCTAATGCATATTCAGCCATTCTATAGAATTCAATCTCATATTCTGAAACCAATAGGCTAACCGACAGGCTACCCTGTCTAATCCACTCGAACCGGCAACACTTTTCATCTCGCTCGCGACTCGAAAGGAACTTTTCCATGAATCTAGAAGAAAAACCGAACCAAATAAGTTAATACGAGAGCAGTCCAACAATTCAAGGCTGGACCCCTGAAACTGAAAATCGGAAAAATCAACACCATACTGCTCGATATAATTAAGAGCCTGAAGGATACGCTGAAATCCTTTTATTTTAAAAAAATATCACGAGGTTTATCGGGTGCATTGCTTAAGAATATCAGAAAGTTCAACCGCGTAAAATAATGCAACCTCTTTGGGCACTCGGACCGAACCGTTACCTCGGCTGGCTAACCAGCCAGAACAATTAGAGGTACAACACATACTACCTCCGGAATATAATATACTGCAGCAATATTAAGAACCGGAAAAGGAGCTCCCTGAGATCAAACATCTGCACATGCGGCAACCTGATAGGCTGCCCAGCGACTAATAGGTTCTTACGGTATCTGCGTCACCAAGATTCTTGTCAAAGCATCATAGAGAGCCCAGAGAACTACAAGGCCCTGCTCCCTTGCCCAGCGCGAGCTCGTACAACTGGGACCACCGTAATTAGATCGTCAGCACGATTAAAAACTTTCGGGGCTTCGTCAGTGCTAACCCCAGGCTAGACTGCTTCGTCTTGAACTCATACCGTTTGCTGATTTGGCGCACGAGGTTTCACGATACGCACGAAGGAATTAGCAAAATACTTTTGCATCCTAGACCGACGCACGATCAGGAAAGAAGGAAGTGAAACTTCCTAAATGCCAACATAGCCTCTCGTAGATAAGTACGGACGTCTACGTACCCATCAGCGAGACTCTACTAGACACTGTCTTAGTCTGGATAGACTCTAAACATGGCTCTGATACCAACTGACACGACCTGAAATCTGGTTAGGCCGTGCGGGCACCCGACATCCTCCCCTAGACCCATCGGGCGAACCCTTACCAATTAAATCAGGAAAATAAATATAACAATTCACAATTAAGGACAAGACTTAAAAGAAATCATAAACATACTGATACCTCTAAGCTGTACAAAAGAAATTACAGCTGACTACCCAGCAGACTAGGTTTAGGGCTATAAAGACTAGACATCTAAGAGTACAAAAGAAGACAAATACATCATGAAGGGAGCAAAATGCAACTGAAATAATAATCAATAAACTTGTGGCCATCCGGAATAAAAGTTGGCTCACCCTGACAGCTGAAGTCGTCTTCGCTCCTTCACAACGTGGCAAACTCAATCCTGGAGCGAACCTGCCGAAACGAAATAGATAGACAAGAAACAAACAACAAACAAGGGTCAGTCAAAAGGACTCAATAAGTGGGGCAGACTAGCCACCTCAAAGGATCGGATAGCTAGCCAGGGAGAAGAAAAATAAATAAACTAAATCCATCTTATTTGAACTATAAACAGGCAAAGCCAAATAATAACTGAAAACACGTATGGAATCATAAACAGCCAGGGACATAAGGTAGACAGAACATATAGATATCCTGAACATGTCGACAATCAGAAATACATCCTGTGGCGGCGTGCAACTCGATTCATATATTCATACTGTTGCGGCGTGCAACCCGATTAGTATATTTATACTGTTGCGGCGTGCAACCCGATTCGATCCATGTATTTATATTGTCGCGACGTGCAACCCGGGATACGAGCCAGAAATATATAGGCAAACTGAGATACGGTATACATACCGCATATATAAAACACAACACGATAGTCACACAATAGTCAGCACGCGGTGCAATGAAATGGGATGAATGCAGTATGATGCAATGGAGTCACATGTGCCAAATAGATGGAGCGGAATCCTCCTGCTCCGGGGGCGGAATCCTCCTACCCTCAATATGATGCAATGGAGCGGAATCCTCCTGCTCCGAGGGCGGAATCCTCCTACCCTCAATATGATGCAATGGAGCGGAATCCTCCTGCTCCGACGGCGGAATCCTTCTACCCTCAATATGATGCAATGTGCATACGAATGCAACATGATGCAATAATAACCCATCACTAGCACGGGACTCTCATCGACAGCTGGAAAGTATATACCAACTCACAACCAAAGTACAATACTCAGATTCTCAATGCAATACCAATAACAGGACATAATATATAATATAGAATATAAATCCATAGCTAAGGCGTAATGAGTACGCCTATCGGCAGCTACACACGTAGGGAACACGTGGTAGAAAATCCACGAGGCCAGGTGCCTCCAAAGAAATGGATATAAACACTTACCTTGTTACAAAGTTAGTACATCCACTCAATAACCGCTTGTCCTTTGGTTCCATTGCCAAATGATCCCACTGTGTTCAATAAGCAAAAAAAATATATCACATTAGACTAAAGGCTTCATTCCTCACTTCTTAGGGCAATCCAGGTAGGAACCTGATATCCTATTCGCATACGCAATACGCAGGTCAGGCCTATGTGCAGGGTGTAAGGCCACATAACCAAACCCCAAATAAATTACATTTATAAGTTGCCCATAACTCACTGAATACGAATATATAATCAATTCCGTTATCGGGGTCCATTTGACCCTTTAAACTATTAATTGAACTTATTAAAACGATGCATAATATTTCAAGTTTTACCGTTAAAACATATTCAAACACATGTAATAAACTCAAATAATATATTAGGATCATTACCTGAATATTTCAGGGTGAAAATTCTATTTTTCCTCGGCTCTTTTTCTTATTTTCTGGTATTTTTTCCCGTATTTTCTTGTTTCTCATTTTCTCAAATTCTGTTTCATTCGCTCCTATGCTTCTGTTTACATCCTCCTACTACTACTACCTGGTCCTTAGTTTTAAGCTAAGGACCCACCGCCTAATCTTATAACTTTTGTCTTCTTTTTTTTTCCTTTAAAATTCGCTGCTACGGTAAAAATTAAAACGGTACCCTACGATATTCGAAATAATCTCAACTTTTGCATACAAGTTGTACAAAATATATGTAACATACTTGCGAAGGCAGATCTCCAATCAGACTCCCGAAACTCAAGATGCGAATTTAGATGAAAAGAAGTCAAATTATTTAAAATTCGGCATTTTAGCGGAAACTAGCCGAACAACATCGAAATTCACTTTCGAAAGTTTAAAAAAATCACAAATAATCATACGAACCTAACGGCACTTTCGAAATTCGAATCGGAGCTCATTCGGCAAAAACCGAGCTCGAAAATCTCTTTTTAATATTTATCGCCAATAAAAACTGAAACCTTCTTCCGATGCCTACCAAACGAAGTCTGATTTAGCTCAAATTTTACAGAAATGTTCTAATGGACATTACGAATATTTTAAAATTATCGGCACACCAATCGGAGTCCTAACTTCCGAAACGACTGACCGAGGTCGTTTCAACAGGATAGGAGTATTATTTGACAAGTGGCGAATTGCGTAAAGTGCGCTGATAGGTATATGAAGGATATACCTATACTTAAATATATTGTAGTAGCAAATAGCCCAACTTGTTTGTAGATATTGTGTGTATCTGGTAGGTTATGTAATTATGTAATGAATATATAGGCTAATACAACTAACTAATATGGGAAGGGTAGGCTCTATTACTTTGCCTGATTTAAAAGACACTACCTTAGTCAGGTACTCACGGACATGGTGGTTGATGACTAAACAAGACACTGCCTCTGTCCGACTTTGTTTGTCGTATTTCGGATTTCGAAATTCAAACAGGGTTGTTTGTGACAACAATTAAAAAGTTTAACGCTTGAAACACTAACTATGGCAAATAAAAGAGATAATAACTCAGGTTGTAATCCTTTAAGAAATCATTAATGCAGATGGATTATTCACTATTTTATCCTTATTTTATCTTTATTGGTATTTGAACAAGTATAATATTAATCAATAAAAGAGATCTTTGTGTTCTTCACAATTACTGCTATGGTAAAATGGGAAAAACGTATGAAATTTTTTGTTGAAATCTTAATTTGACAAATATTTTGAGACAGCTATTTTTAGAAATAAGGACAAATAATTTGTGGCGGAGGGAATAATTAGTAAGCAAAGTCAGTTGATGTATTTTTAGTACTTATCAGCAAGGGCACTCATGTTTGGCCATATAAGATTTCATATCACTAGAAAGATGATGTGGCATGCCACGTCACCATACTAAACTTTCATTGTTATTTTCCAATTTTTGATTTTTCTAAAATCTAATGTTGTTTCTTAAATTGACTCCGTATCTGATCAATAATACTTAGTCGATAAATATTATCTTTCGCCGAATAATATTTTTCATTTTCTTCTTTACCAATGTATCTATTATGGTATTAATAATCCGATTAAACTTACTCGGTAGATTTTTTTGAATTTAATGATAGTTGAATCGAGGAGAATGGAAATTTCGAAGAATTGATGCAAAATAAATAATAAAATTTATTTGTTAAATAATTTCTTTTATTACATAAAAGTTAAGAGGAATAACATTTATTGAAGGGTCGAAAGAAAAAGTTGATTGACAGAATAACAAACTTAAGATTTTCCAGATCAATATAAAAATCTCTAAGTACAAAAATGAGCTTAACTATAAGCTTGGAGGATATTTGTCCACCGTATAACTGAAGCACCAAAAATTAAATTAAGATTTTAAGAACCTTTACTAGGTGATTTTTTTTTTTTAAAAAAATTATTGAGTTATAAATTTCCTTTGATTACAAAAAATTTTATCGGCCTTCGTATTTCAAATTAGATGATCTTTGTTCCGATAAAATTTTGTATTTTTTGGGTAAATACTAGTAACTGAGTTGGTTTTTTTAGGTAAATAAGGGAATATTTTGTTGGGTGAGGGGGGATATCGATTATACTAACGAATAAGTGAGATCTTTGTGGTCTTCAAAAAATTTATTACTATGGTAAAATGGGGGAAAAATTGAAAATTTTACCTTTAAATCCTAAGTGGACCAATATTTTGAGACGGCTATTTTAGAAAGAACGAAAAATAATTTGCGACGGATGGAGAAAATATTTTCTTACATATGGTAGTAAAAAATGTCAACATAAAGTGCTTTCCATCCATCAAAGTCGGAACTACATCAACAGTCCCATGCGCTTCGTGAGATAGATTTGTAATGGATATGCCCGGCCCTCAATGATTCTTTACGCTTCCCATATTTATTACGCAAGTTAAACTAACTGAATAAACAGATTACAGAGCTCAGTACATGCGCACCCAGGCACAAGATTCGGCTGTCAAGCTCTCGAGACCATAAAACCCTAATGCACTGACCATTCTGACCCCAGACCTAAAGACTTTTTACACTATACCACTGATTTAGACATTCAGTGCGTTCCAATACACCTCAAGTTGCATTTTCTGATTATTTTGAAGTGAACGAGTGGATATACTGCGTCCTTCCCCATTTCCTATGAGGATAGCTTTACTTTAGTTTTATCATTGCAGCCGAATCTCAAAACATGCATGCAAGCCAGTGAAAGGTCATGCCCATCTATAAGTTTTCAAACCTTAAAAGGAACCACAGTGTCCAGTGTCCGCTGCACCTGACCAATTTACGGAAGTGGGGTATTCGGAAATGGAATCTCTTCCGCTCGTTTCCTTTTTCCATTGGCATGTGGGTGATACATGAGCGGTCAGATTCCCTCACATCCTGCAAAAAATATAGAACAAAAGATCTTTACACTGAATACATAATGACATCGACGACATTTGAATATTATAGATTTGATACAGCGATTCTTGATGTACCCACTTCTGTCTCATACCATCTTTGATTAGCATTGAGTTAGAAGACGTCGGTAGCGATATCCTTTAGCTTGCATAATTAGTCGGTACATCGACATGAGAAGAAGACACTAACGGAAAAGGATAATACGATAGTGTAAGAAGACGTAGTATGTGTGTTAGAAAAAGATGTCATCTGAAATCAAAACGTGAATATATAAAAAAAAAATGAACAAAACAAGTCTAAGAATTTACTATGCATAATGTCTTGGGTAAGATTAAATGATTTTATATATTATCAATTGAGAAAAACTTATCAGAAAAAATTGATTATAATCTTATTAATAACTTTGCATCTCAAACGGGTAACGAATATAAAACTCAAAGTTATACTACTCCCTCCGGTCCACTTTATATGATATTTTAGTATTTTTCTTAGGTCCAAAATATTTGATTTTTTCAAAAACCAAGATGATATTTATTTTGACTTTCCAAAGTTACCCATACTAATAAATTAATCACATAAAGTTCTCACAATTTTCAATGATTAAATTTTGAAAGAGATGAAGGTTAATTTAGTAAATGACATCTTTAGTTAATGCTAAAAGGTAGATTCCTTGGTCTGTGTGAAAACACTCAAAAAATTAAATATTATGGACCGGAGAGAGTATCAATTGTTTTTTTATAAAAATAAATAAGGCCCCTCGTTATATGCTTCACTGTAGGCACAAAATTCGCTGCACCGCCCCTGATTATATGTTTCTTACAGGCTACTCCATCTTAAACCCTAACTAAGTGCTTACTCCTCTAGTAACGGGTCACATATATATATATATATATATATATATATATATATATATATATATATATATATATATATATATATATATATATATATTAAAAGGCATGTAGTAGCCATTAATAATTAGCAAAGTGGCATATCAAGAAAGAGACGTGTGTTAGTAGTTAGGATAAAATGGTTAATTTTTTGAATTTTAGTTAGAAGGTAACCATTTTTTGTTGTTAGTTTTTCATATTTAAAATGTTAGTTACTTTTTAAATTGAAAGTAAAAAACCAAAAGAAATGATAAATAATAAAAGACGCAAAAACTAGACAGATGAATTCGGTGGTTACTTCACAATCGTAGATAACTATCAAAAATCTATATCTATATCTTTCTATTATTAAAAGTAAGGAAGTGAAGCATGAGATTAAGCCAAGTGCTAGCCTAGAAAAATGCCATTTGGCAAATATAAGACAAATATAGTTATTAGTTACTATTTTATTTGAAATATAGTTATTTTAAATTTGACGAATGGCAACTCTAACTATTAATGTAGATTTGAATTAAAATCTCTAAATATTTTTTAAAAATTAACTGCTTGGGAAGTATTCTCCACTACATAGAAGTTACTTCTTCCCTATACCACATTTAGTGGGCACGTGTTAGTTCACCCATTTTCCCCCTATTATCTTTCACACTTTAACTAACACAATACTGGAAAATCACGTCAGAAAAAAAGTTTTAAATTCTCCAATATCGATATGTTTCAAATCCAAGAAGCAAGAAATGTGTGGTACATTATTTTACGGTGGAATGCCATTGTTTTATGTGTAAGATTATGACATAATTTCTTTTTTAATTTTTTATACATCCTCGTTGTGTAAGGTTATTGTTCCCAAAGTAATATGTACTGATACTGTATTTGTTAGTTCTCCTAATTGTTTTGCATGTTGCAGTATTTTCTGAGTGTTTATTCTATCAGTAGTGGTAAGTTTTTACTGTTGTAATTCATCAGATATGTGTTGTTTTAATTTCACTTTCTTATGTATATTGAGGTTGCTGGTTTTATGCAACAATATCATGACAATAGCAGGCTCAAAATTTTGATTCTCCATAGATATGTTTAGTAAATGGTGCATTTCCTAGACTGCAATTCGTATTGGTGCATCCACTGGTACGTTAGTAAGATATGCACATATCTTTTCTCCTTTCTTGGTGTCTCCTTAATTTTGTAAGATGTTTTTACTTTGTCTTGGAAAGGAGGTGCGGTGATACTTCATATATGTAAATCGCTAATTTCACCTATGTTTCCCCGTGTAGTTGGCTATATGATCTCTTTTATTGTTCACTGCATAATTTATTATCAAACATAACTTATGGAGAAAGGTTTGAAGCATCTTCATTTGATCGAAAGTTGTTAAAGTATGTTATGATGCATATGAATGTTTTAGTAGTCCACTACCAAGAATTGTCTTTCATAGGAGAAAATCTTGCCAATTAAGCAATTGAAGCTTGCATGTTTGATATGTCCATATATAGGAAGCATGAAAGGTTGAAAAAGAATTAGTCCAAGTTATTTATCTTTTATAAAGAGATCATGTCTTCTAATTGCTCCTAAAGCACAAAAGATACTATTTTTAGGTTCCAAATGAACGTTACTTGCCTGAATTTTTTTTTACTTCTTCATGGTAGGTGGATTTGACTTGCATTATGTGGTATCTGGAAGGTCTTATAAGTCCTTTATTGACAATGGAAATTTTCTATATATACTCAGGAGTTAAAAACGTGTAGCAAAACTAAGAATGAAATATATTTATTTCAATGGTAGTAATTTTTGAATGAAAGCCAATTACATGGCAAAATTTTAGTTGGAATAAGGTATGCTGCTTCTCTTATTCTGCTATTTCAGATTTCACTTTGTTTTGTAAATTGCATTTAGATTCTGGCCAACAAATTATATCCTTTGAATGCAGGAGTTATGTTGGGAGGAATTTGCATCTAAAGTTCATATATTTGCCAAGAGGATCAGTGGGGGAGCCAAAGGTTATGAGGCCAGAGATGATCAGTATTTCTAAAATACTTATCTCATGTCTCTTTTCTTATAGTATATATTATTTAGTAGTTCAAAAAAAAATTTAATCTATTTGGCAGTCAATCTAAAGAAATCTAAAAAAAATTAAATTCAAATTAAGCCGGCCACCACAACAATACTACTATTTTAAATTTATTTTATATGATCTGTTTTAGCTTCTTTTTTTAAAATAAGAGGTAGGATTACTTTTTTCATGACCTTTAATTTGCAGTGCTTGTTGAGCTGATCGAAATTGAACTATTAAGAGATTTATCTTTGATATCGATCTACCTTAGCAGATCAACTAATTAATTACTCTATAATTATGTTGATTTGAATTTAAAGGAAGGTGGATGGTGTCAAAATTTTAATCATTGTCTTCAAAGGCAGAATAGCAGCTTGGGATCTTCTGCAAAAATGGGTAAGCAAATTTTTTGTCTCGACGATGTGATGAGCAACCATAGTTTTTTCTCAAATGACCCATGAAGCGTGTATTGATTCAACTGAATGAAAAGGTATTACCATAAAAAAAACTCTAGTTATAATTGACAGTGATGGAATTGTCCTTTTAAAGCAAGTAGCATGCATGCTAGACCCCTCTCATGTACTCACTTTGAAAGAAACTTAAATACAATGGATTTAGAGATTAACTATAATATAAAATCAGGAAAGATTAATACTGTTATGGGTCTTTTTGTAGTTGAGCTAGATCATTTGAACTTAAGTTCAAGCTTTAAGGTATATTTTTGAAGTTAGCCAAGTGCATAATCCAAATTGTTGGTCCATCAACCTATGAGACGAGTATGAATAACTTGCACCACTATATTAGGTATACACAATTTAGTTATTATACTGCTTTTCTTTTCACATGCTTCTTTATGTAACTTATTTTCAACCAATGCCATCATTTACAGAGAGAATGCTGATCATACATATGAAGAGGGAATGGCATAGAGTTCCTCCTTGTGTACTATTACAATAGTTAATTTCTTTTTATTACTACAATTGTGCATATATAACTTACTTTCTTTTAGTTATATCTTCATGAATACAATTAATAGTCTAAGATAAATGAGATGTTTTTCCAAGTGTTAATGACAATGAATGAGGAACACAAGAATGCAATAAACTCAAATTTGTCAATTAATACAACTATATGTCAGGGAACAATCCAAAATACTTATGTATGAACTATGAAAAGATTAAAATATTATACGGTCATTTCAATATCACAGTGTAAGGAATGATAAACATGATGAACTAATTATTTTTCACAATGGAAGTGGATTATATAAAGTAAGTCAAATATAACCATTGCTACTGTTGTTGTTTAAGTAACTGTAAGTGATCCTAAGATTTCCAAATTACTTTGAACTGGGGCGTAATAATTTTTATTATAATAATGCATAACCACAATATTAAATACCAAAATTATATGACAACTTTAAATTTTCTTCTATGATGGCACTTTGATTAAATTTGCAAATGCACGGGTACTATACTAGTTCCCTTTAAATAGCATCACCAAAATATCAACTCATCCTACATTCGAGAAACACGCTATTCTAGCACTCGATTTATGGATAACTATTTAGGGAGAAGAATCATGGGAATTGTACCTACAGTTGTGACTAATAAGGAATACCTCTTTTTAGTATACTAACAATTGTATAGCCTCTTCCAACTTGTATGTGCGTTAGCATAATATTATCAAGAACCACACCGCCTTATATTCCAACTTCAGCTCCTTATACCCGGAAGGATTTGGTGCTTTACATTTCACTACATACATGTACTACTGGTGCAATCATATATGCAAACCTTTGACTACCTATGCAAAGAGTGTTGCACAACGCTTCTAAGCTATTTTGGAAGGGAGTTCCTGGACTGATCATAGTGTTATGAAATCCTCGGTTCAGTTACAACCAAAGTACTTTAAGCAACATGGACGATAAAAAACCAAGATGAAATCCATATCGTCTAAGCAACGAGAGCGAACTCCCTGAACTATTAAAGGATCATTTGCCTTCGTGACAAGAGGAATATCACAGTAACAACTGTGTTAGAAAACGATCGCACCGTAATCGCTGTGTCACTGCACATGTCATGGAGATGACATTCCAAAGAACGTCGTTAGGATCCCGATCAAGGTCAATGACTCGAGGAACTACGCACGTCTCAACATAGACAGAAGGGTGGAGAACACAGACAGTTGAAGCATACTTGTTTCCAGCTTTCTCATATACCGTCTGTACCGAATAAAGAAGATGTTTCAAAGATATGGAACCACGATCAAAGAAGCACATTTCGGAGAAAGGAGCAGGATCTTTTTGATGAAAAGTGAAGTTTAAAGGCGAGACTATGATTTTAGAAAGAGCATTTGTGAAGGATATATGCCGGGGTACCCCATATATAGGCAAAAGGAGTAGCGAACGAGCAAGTATCGTGAGTAGTTAATCGCGGTCTGTGGAAATGTACAGAGAGCATAAGCGGTACAGTAAATACTTAAAATACCTAACAAAAAACCAGAAAAAATTAGGTCACGTATTTCAATTTTAAAATAATTTTAGGAGCTGGAGACTTAAAAGTCATTAAGTTAATAGGATCATGAACCCGTCGCTATGTCACGATGAAAAAAATGTAATTTTATGTAGATAGAGGAAGGGCAACGCCTTTAATAGCCTAAGCATTAATTGAGTTGGAAGAGTGTATAAAATGGCGAGGTCATGTAGTCCATGCTGTCATAATCCGTAAAGGGGATTCGAATTCGATTATGCAATTCATGTTTTTAACACACGTAACTATGTGAATCTCGGTTGTAAATAGGACATGTAACAATGTCAATCTTGGTTGTAAAAAATCCACTTAACCGGCTCAAACTATATAAGCTCATGTTAACTGATACGTGCTCATAATTGCAAAGACGAAGGTTATCTGAGTTATATTATAAAGAAGCTAACCATTATTTCATTTCCTTCTTATTTTGCAGGATAAGAATGAATCTTTTCTCCACCCAATGCCACTATAAAAGAGGGAACTGTCAGGTGAGATCAGTTACTGCTCCATATCGTGCACTTAGGGTTGTGGACATCCAATCAGCAGACGTGAGCACAGCTTGGCTCGGCAGACGACGCATTGAGTGGTGAATTATGCGGTGTAGGCTAGAGTGGGTGGTAATTTAGGGTTCAGAGCATAGTGCTTTGGAATTAGAGGGATTGTAGCCACACCCAATGTGTGGACTTGGCAACAACAACATTTAATGTATTGTCGTTTAGCCTTCAGTTTTGTTTTTGATGTATTTCATCAGTATCATCAATACCACAAATGAACGAATTTTCGGCATGCCACTCTAATTTCCACAACTATCCACATAAATACTTGATGAATGCACCACAACGACACGGCCATCCACATTATAAATTCATCCACCGCGATGTTATTTAAAGTAACAATCAGATTAGATGTGGTAATCAAAATTACAATACAGTACAGTACATGGGACAGTCAAATTAACCATACACATTGCCTTCCAGCCCTATCAGATCTACTTTCATTAGATAGTCACTTGCATCTCTTGAGATATGATACTGTCATAAATTAGGTGTTCTAATTTGCATTCATTGATTCTTTGAATCCCTCCTATGTTTTGTATTGAATGTTACTTATTACTTTTTGCGGACGTCCCACAAGCTCATTAGCACCCAATGGACAAGACTCGCATGTCAGATCTAAAGATTTAACGGGGCTGCAAGCCCTCGAAATTAGAAACCCTAACGCACAAAGTCCAACCAATAATAATACACCTACACTATACCACTGAATTTGCCTGCCATTCAACGCGCTCTGCAAGCCAATTCCTGTTTCACTCATTTGGCATGCTTATCTGCATATTGAATGCGCACCAACCCTATGGAGAAATTTTTTTACACACTACCTCAACCCGACTTTTGAACTGAACGAGGCAAATCTTACCTCCTGCCCTATCCCTATGAAGATAGCTTTTCTTGAGTTTTACTACTGCTGTCCACTCGTAAAGCATCATCAAGACAAGTGCATGCTCTCATCGACGTGTATACGTTGAAAATCCGGAAAGTAAATACCCTGGCCACTGCAACTACTGACAATTTTTTTTACTGACGTTCCTTTCTTCTTTTCATCGGCAGGTGGGTGATGCAGGCCGCACCATAGTAAAGATTCCTGCAAATCCCTCAAAAGAGGAAAACGAAAGATCTTTCAATACTCAGTAACGCAATCTCACTGACGCTCCTTTCTTCCCTTCTTCTTTTCATCGACAGGTGTGTGATTCAGGCCACACCACAGTAAAGATTCATGCAAATCCCTCAAAAAAGGACAACGAAAGATCTTTCAATACTCAGTAACACAATCTCACTGACGCTCCTTTCTTCTTTTCATCGGCAGGTGTGTGCTGCAGGCCACACCACAGTAAAGATTCCTGCAAATCCCTCAAAAAAGGAAAACGAAAGATCTTTCAATACTATACATAATGACACGGACGAACACAGAAGATAATAGATTTGATGTATCGAGTCTTGATGGCCTCTTTTGTATCTTGCATATTCGATTATATTATAACGTAGCAATATTAATTACTTCCGTCTTCTGTATCTTGCATTTCGTGCTCCATCTCCATCTAACTTTAAGACGCATAGATGCACCAATAATTTGTACTCCCTGCGTCCCAGATTAGTTGACGCTTTAGTAAGATTCATTTTCATTTGTCACAAATTAGTTGTCGCAATAACTGAAAGTGTCAACTGATTCGTGACGGAGGGAATTAAAGTCAAAGCAATTATAGTTATGACGTCGCCTTTTTATTGACCATTCCATGTTTAACTTGACATACGGGCCATGATATATCGAAAGTTAGAACATCGTGTAGGTATAAGTATTCTTCAATTCTTTCTTTTGTTCTAAATATAATATACTCCCTCCGCCCCAAATTAATTATCACTTTAGGAGAAATGGTTTGTCACAAATTAGTTGTCTCTTTAGGATCTCAAGGCTAAATTTACTAGTTCTTCCCAACTATACTATTAATAGTAAAAAAGAATTCCAAAAAGAAGTTAATAATCAAACATTAAATAAGGAGAACATAGTAAAATATACACCTTATTTAATGGTTTTCATAATATGAGCGAAAAAGTTGAAGGTAACAACTAAAATGGGACGTAGGGAGTATTTATCAATAAGATTTGATGTAGTAGCAGTAGGGCAACATTGTAGGATTAGTTAGGTGAACCTTAGAAATTTTTGTACTTTAGAATCATCCATAAATTTGAATTGTTACTAAATTAGAGAATGTTTCATTATTTTTGTGACATACCAAAATTGAAAATGTGTCCTATAAATTGGGACGGAGGGAGTACAAGAGTAAGATCCTGTCTGGTCAAGCCTAAAAGTATATTATAGGCACTTAACTGCTTTTTGAGTGTTTAAGTAACTAAAAGCACAAAGAGCTTATAAGCACGTCTGAGCTTAAAATAACCCAAAAAAGAGAAGTTACGACTAAATTTTCAAAAGTGTCTTATAAGCAACTTATGGCTCATATAAGCTTCATATAAACAGCTCACCCAGACCGGATATAATAACATACATGTAGTTCTCTTTAAAATTTGTTTTAACCAAAAATTCTATTTATCATTTATATTTTTCTAGTAAAACATCTTATAATAATTTATTATCTTCAATTTATTTTATTTCTTAACACCCGATAAAACAAACTGACAATAACCAACCCGTTGGATATAATTTTCATTTGGTTTGGTTTAAAGAACTTAAAAATCGATTATGTTGGTTTGGGTATGATTTAAATTAAAAACCTGCCAAACCAAACCATGAACACCCCTACCATCCATATTCCACTTTTGTGAAATCATATAAAATCCTACATTTTATCCAGATACCCTCCACATATATCCTCCCACTTATTTTGGCTCGGGCTTTATCCTCTTCTTGTTCTTCTTGTCTTTCACTTAACAAAAATATTACTATTCCCTTCAAAATCTCAAAATATGGGCAAGGTGTATGTTGTGTTTAGAGGTAAAAAGCCGGGTATATACCTTACATGGGAGGAGTGTGCTCCAAATGTTATTGGCGTGAAGAAGAACTACTACAAGTCATATGGTTCCCTAGAAAGAGCTAGAAAAGCTTACATTGAATTTCAAAAGCTCAACAAGCAAGAAGCTGAAGAAGGAGAGGTTCGTCTAGTGGTATTTTAGATGCTATTGTAATTGGAATATCAGTGGGCATGAGGATATGAAACAATTGATCTTCTATGTAATTTATGTATGACTAATAATTAATGAATGATGTAGTTGGTTTTGGTTTGTTATACTTGTCTAGTATAAAACGTTTTACTTTCGTGACATATTTGCGATGTGGTAATTAAGTTATCATTGTGGAAATTGTAAACAATTTACCAATATTTGTAACACTGGTTGCATACAAGAAAATAAATAAATCAATATATTATATATATATATATATATATATATATATATATATATATATATATATATATATATATATATATATATATATATATATATATATATATATATATATATATATATATATATAGATAATATGCGTTTCAGATAGGTAATGTTGCTGTTTTTTTGTCATTCCTCACTTTTACACGCCCCTCACTAAATCATTAAGGAGAATGATTTATTAAACATTTTACCCCTATTTATGTCTTGATTGTATTTGAATTATGAGATGAGTATATAACAGCCAAGTATATATGGTTTTTGGTGATTTGTAGTCCGCTTTTAATTTCTAGAACAGAACGTACTCAAGTAGTTTTGTTAATGGAAACAAATTCAAAACAAATCCACATGCAAGCTTTTTTCACATACCTTATGGAGAGACTTTAATTTATCGCACTTGCTTTCACGGACCCCAAATATTTCAACAGTTTGTGCTACCAAATTGCATTCAATACATTGAGCAACTTGCCAACTTGGGACACAAAAACACGTCGTGCAATAGTCACAGTTTGGATAATAAATGACGACGACAGTTGGTTCTTTGATGCGAACAGAAGCATTTAACGAAGTAGAAAGTTGTCACAAGGCATACAATAATAGCATTTGAACATCATTTTTCAGAATAAACTTTTGTTTAATTAAGACGGAACCGAGGGACTTTCACGATTCTCACGAAAGACGTGAAACTTTGCCCAGATAGAAGAGAAAAAAATATCTCAGCAGCGGGTACGCCGCAAGAGACAAACTATAACGAAAAAACCTTATCCACACCTGGTGTTTACACCAAGTCAATAAATACAAGACATATGTAATACTTACGTCTATCTATTACTTAATCATGGTTGGTTGACATGAATTTACTACATTTTAAAATTTAATTACCTTATTTAAGTTGAGTGGTTTGGATAAAAAATGGATGCGGATAAGTATTCATCAACTCTAATTTCGGTGTGGGCGCGTTGGGTTGTAACGAACTTTCAGCGATAACTCATAATAACATTAATACCACGTTTACATTTTAAACGTGGAAAAAAAAATAAACTGGAAATTTGATGCACGGTCATGATTATTTCAAACTTATACGGCTAAGTTATGGAAAATAAATTATATAAAGATATAATTTTAACATAATTAAGTATAAATAAAGATATGAATTAAAATGTTAAAAATAAAAATCCGATTGGAGTCGGCGATTGCGTAAGATGTAAAATGGCTCTTTTAAAATGCAATGTTTATGGTCATAGTTAGGATGAAAGTGAAGGCCGGATGGAGCAAAGTGGCAACTTTCACAAATGTACAAACCCACAACTTCTAAATTACAGTAAGACTTGTCATAGAAAATAATTATTTTGAACTACTTCTTGGACTGAAAAAATACATATTTGTACATTTGTTTGAGTAGCGTAAATATCAAATTTGACTACATCTCTGATTTGAGATGAAAAAATGAAGGCCAAAATGTGAGTAGCGCGAAGTTGCACGAAATTACAAGCCCTCCACTTCACCCCTATACATTTTCGATAGATTGAATGTGCGCTAATTTTTTTAACCTGAACATCCATTGATGTTCTTTCTTCTTTCGTTGAACGTAAAGATATAACTTCACTACCTCGCCACTGTGATGACCACTATACCTGCATCATTAATTATTATAAGATTAGGAATCTTGTAAAACTCTGCATACATAACCAATGAAGAACCACCAACACTTAGATTTTACGAAACATTGCCTTCTTATTCATTGTGGAACGCTTTTGACTCAATGCACCTGTCAAAGCAAAAGTTTAGGATATGGCCCAGCCTATCACGGCAGAAGAAGAAATAAAAAATGTGATGGTTATGCTTAAACAGAAACTTAATCAGATAACGAATGAGTTCTCCATCACAAAATGTGTGGGAGGTTCTTCATCCATTGTGTGGATTGAATTAGATCCCGATAAGTGAATATGGAAGTATAAGCCAGCAACAAAATACCGTCATGGGAGAGCGGGTGAACAACAAATTATAAAACAGTATCTACAATTATATAAAACCACTGAGCAAGAAGTAACAATATTTAGATAACGGCTTTCTCTCCGCTCAAGTGAATGTTAAGACTTGGATTGGTTTTTGGGTAGTGCCTACATAATAGTTTGCCGACAATTGACCAGGATGCAACCTGTAATTGGAAATGAGAAAGCATGAGAGTGAATGAGATAGAACGAAGGGGGGACAATGTATTTACTCCTATATATAAATATTTTTTTCGCGTGCACCGCACGTGATGCTTAGAATTGTAGAGTTTTCATAGATCATTGTATTTGAGGGAATGAAAATCCACATTTCAGCAATCATAAACTTGGGTATCAAGAAAAACTTAATTTGCATTGTGAATATTGTTTCCAAAGTTAATGATGCATGTGACTACATTACTGTACATTTTAATACATGGTTCATATCTGAACTGGTCTGGTAAGCTTACTAAAAATAATCCATGCATTACTAATTTTTGTATTGCTAATCCATTTAAAACTCGTTTCTCTACTAAACGACCTCATATTAGATATATATATATATATATATATATATATATATATATATAAAATAAATTACAGGTCTACCGCTAAACTAACTAACAAAGCAACAAGTTTTATACTATTAAAATAGTACTGTTGTACATAGATTTTTATTTTTCCCCTACCGAATGAAATCCAACGTTTTAGTGGGTTGGTTATTGGAACTTACTAGCCTAATAAAAATAATGTTTTTCTGCCGTATCGTGTGGATGTCAGGTTTCGGATTACTACTATGTACCATCTACTAAATGGTGCGTAGTCGAATAGACAAATGACAAAAACACACAAAAAAGAACGAACTGATATTGCCGAGAAACCCGTCAAATGCAATTTTCCTTTTAAAATAAGATATTATGCGAGTGAATGTGACAAAAATATAGTATATATATAAATACTGCTTTTTCAAGGCATGTATAAGTGTGTTTGTTGGGGTTAGACATTGCGCTTTATTTCTCAAGTCAAAAAAAAAAATTAACTTTAATTAACCACTAACGCCCATGAAGTTAGTACTCCCTCGGCTCCACCATATTCTATGTTTTATCCTTCTTCTTTTTTCAGCTACGATATTTGATATAGTCAATTAAATTGCTAATTAACGCTAAAATGATGATTTTAGGTGGGGATAGGACGTCATTGGGTTTTCTATTAAGTTGTTGTTTTTAATTTCAAGATCTGGAACTTAACGGAGGCATTATCTACATGTCTGTCAGTAGTACATATCGTAATTTGCTACATTAAATCCGTTATCTGTCTGTATGTTTTGCACGACATCATTTTCATGTTCGAACTTCAAAGTCAAACTGGTTGTGTAGTTAGTATATCTTCTGAATACTTTTATATAACTTTGCGTGCAAATGTATGTCACGGGTGACGACCATTAATTGTTAAGAATTCGGTCTATGGCATTAGGAAGAGGCCGTGCAAGGAAAAAAAAAAGCACCGATTTATCTTAAATGACATAAAAATAGTGATTGTAGAATAGTTGTTGACCGCTTTGAGATGTTAAGTAATCAACTCTAGCCATATACAATTTATTTGTGCTGGCGATTAGCTATTGTTGTAATTAGGGGGTCGTTTGAATTTAGAAGACAACAAACTATCAGGAATGCAAAATTAAAGATAAACTCTCAAGGGCAAGAAGAAATTCGATGCAACGAAATAACGGAGTAGCGTGTTGAGAGTATGCTTTTATATATACTAGTGTCTCGACACATGCGTTGCACGTGAATCCGAGTCATGTGGTACATGTCTGTTGTTTTTCGGTTAACAAAGGTGAAACTGGCAAATTATTAACTGCATAGTACACTTACTGGAATAGCTTGTTAACCGGTTTTGTTGTTAAAGGTGTATACTACTATGTTAAGTCTAATTAGCAATCCATGTTTAACCGTTTGATTGTAATGTTGATAAAATAGGAGTTACTATATAGTAAGATGTCTAGTTACAGTGTAGAACCTGACGATAAAGTCTTGTACAATTTCAAATTTATCAACACAATGTAAGTTTATCCTCTTTTGCTTTACATCAAGCTCTTTAGAAGGTTGAAAAATTGGGCAGCATATACACGTTTCATTACTTTTAAGTCTTGCAGCTTTTCTTTGCCCACTACAAGCTTATAGAAAAGGAAAATACTCCAAGCTCGCATAGAAAAATCTAAAGTGATATAAGGGTCAAGCTTTATGAAGAAGTAGAATTATGTCAACAATTAATGAAAAAATCGTCTCTTTGAAATATTAAGCTTTATTACAACAAGTGGGTTAAAATATAAAGCATCACTTACTACGCTAAGAAAAAGTGGTAAAATTATCTTTGTATTTGTTGTATACAGCCAAAAGAAGTACTCTGCTTCAATTTGAGAAATGCAGCCAAAGCCGACAAAATATATTCTTGCAAGCATGTAGTAAACCGCAAAATAAATTAGCATGACTAATATGAAAACTACTATATATTAAGATACAAACAAAGAAAAAAGAAAGAAAAACTCATAACTAATCCAATATAATACTTTAGTCTACATGTTGTACAGACAAACTGAAACACAACGGGAGGAATTTTGGAAGAAACTAAATACAAAGGTCACGATAAGAGAAGGAAGCAAGACAGAGGATGTGTGTGAGGGAATATGACGTCTGACTTGAATATACAGTATGTACCTAAAGGTGGCAACTGTTTGCACGGGGACGAAAACTTTTGGCAAGAACCTTGAAGCATCGATCTTCGCTAAAAGCTATGTAGAACCTGATATGTGGTTTTTTTTTTCACATTTGTCCACCACTTTGAATCTGTTGTGATCTTTTTGGCTATGTAAAATTGTAGCACAGTACATGATTCATATATTGATGAATCTGCAGAAATTTGCTCCGCCTTCTTCTAAAGGTTCCATAAACCAGTGATAACAGCTGAACCAAATAATGTCAGAGGATGAGCGTGTTGTTTTTCATTCACTCCAACAATAATTTTAATAGCAAATTCTATTTCAAAGGACCTAGGTACCACCAAACTGAATACTGATTCATATATTCCCCACAGCCCAAGAACCATCTTAACTTTATAAAAACCAAAGGATTAGCCAACTATCAAACTTGAAGGATTTAGAACTTAATATGGCCTGCAATGTTAGGGCAAGTTTTGTTAGATGTTTTCATTATAAGTAGGGTAATTTGAAGTTTAAAAGGACGCAATTATTCAGAAGGCAACTATTGGTGTGAAGGTCACTATTGACGTGAAATACTAAGGTTCTTGGCTGAAAGTTAACGTATAGGTACTACACTTTTTTTTAGTAGGGTATTAAAGATATTTAGGAGGGCATTTAAGTAATATGACTTTTGGTGTAATTAAGTACGTGCTTTTATAGTACTCCCTCTGTCCCATTTTGTCATACTTTCCTTATTAGTCTGTCCCAAAAAGATTGTCATATTTCTAAATTTGGAAACAATTTCACTCCAAACTTACTTTTTGACTCATTTGTAGCCACACAAATATCTTTGGCTCATTTTAGACCACAAGTTCTAAAAGTGTTCCTATCTTTATTAAACTT
The DNA here is from genome assembly GCA_029990175.1 of Petunia secreta. Classification (NCBI taxonomy): domain Eukaryota; kingdom Viridiplantae; phylum Streptophyta; class Magnoliopsida; order Solanales; family Solanaceae; genus Petunia; species Petunia secreta. The sequence continues at coordinate 22,974,937 of JARKIP010000022.1, read as the reverse complement.
TGTGCAAGTCAAACTACGACAAACAAAATGGGACGGAGGGAGTAGTATGAAGTATGATAATGACTAGTTACTCGACGAGTGCGTTGCACGTGGATATCATGTTGTTTATTGTAATATAGCATCCACAAATAATGTGTGTAACAAATGACAAATCATCAATAAAAAAGGGTTACACCTTAATTTTAACACGTACATGCACCTCAATAGTTTATATGATACACTGATACTCGAAAATGAGTCAAGATCCAACATATGATTTAATATATTAGAAGTACTAAGCTAGACCACACACATATAAACTATTTAGCTTTTTAAAATATTGGTAGTGTCTAGTCAGCTTCTCAAAGGTTCATAGATCAAAAGATTTAGATTTTTCCTTACGGCTAGATCATTCCCTTTGTGTTACAGCAAATTTATTCAATTCATTGCAAATGCGCCAATAGCCTTATTTCTATAAGTTGTCTAGTAATGAACAGATTAACTGCTAGCGGCATTCATTCAGAAGAAATATAATCGTAGCATACCCAGCCATTTAACACAAAATTTCGATGCTTGCAAAGATATCAATGACAAATTAAAAGAACCATCAATAATCTTGCATATAGTCATCCCAATGAAACCGCAATTCCGTACATGATTTCCAATGCAGGTTCTTGAAGCAAGAGCTTCTGCATATACGCGGCATTCGATTGACACCTCACTCTTATGAGCAGAAGGCGGATCTCGCTTCTTATAGCTACCAAGTACTCGCTTGACTTTTGGATGCGTGTCCTTTGCGAAACTGGAGACAGTGGTAGGATACTATCCATATTTACCCTGAAATTACAATGTAGAGTTATAGCAAACAGATTGTAAGGCATTGAAAAATATCTATAATATAACCTCATTTGTCTGTTGGCACGTATCAATTTGCAGAAGTTTGAATGCAAAAAAGAAGTTTTTTTTACTCCGAATACCTAAACTTACCAACATTGGATTTCATAAGTTGAATCAGGAGCGGCAGCACTTTTTGGAATTGATTTTTAGATTTAATAGCTGATATCTAATTATAAGACCCATCACCAAGAAGTGATACCGCTGCTGATCCAACTAAGATTAACATACTCTACTCCTTAGTATATTTGCTTACAATTCAGATTTAATTTCGTTGTAACAGAAAATAGGGGAGGAAGAGGAGAATGAACCTCACCGAGTGCTTAATTTAAGTATTACTTTCTGTCTGTGTAGTTTCACGGCCATTCTCCCATAATAAATAAGTGAAGAATTGGTCAAAGTATGAACAGTAGCAATCGAGCGGTCAAAGAACTGCCATAAAGCCAGTCAAGTATACACCGGCGTCTTTGGGTTGTGGCCTTTGAATGCCTCTTACATTGGAAGTAATGTTTGACTGCATCCATTACTTTTTTGTGGTCTCTACGGTAAATTGCACCACCCTATTCCTTGGACAAAAATATTTTGACTGTTAACAAAATGGAAACACTTCACCACTCATACAAATTGGCAGCGCAAATCAAATACGCCCAAATTTTTTTTTTTTGCATTAACACCAATGATTTGGCGTGTTAGTTAATGGCCTCAAGGTACTCTTTGCTGTCGAATAAGTGTACAAAGTGGTGTTCGCACATACACACAGTCACACAGACGCCAACATATTGGATATGAACTACTTGTGATTCAAAATTCAAATCAAATATAAATACTAAACGTCTAGTTAATAAGAGAGTATAAAAAGAGGGTTTCAGGGCTAACAGAATCTATTCAGTCATATCATATTACTACAAAATTGGGAATCACCACTATAATAATGTGAACGAAGTTTTCACCCAGAGGCAGACCTAACAATCGTATCATATAAAAAATGTAGATATCGCATCGTTTGACCTTAGACGTCATGAATATGAAGTGTCGATCTTTGAATGATAAGGGCCTATTATAATCAATTATGCACGTGATATCATATTTTGATATTTGTTCTATAAGTTGATAGGGAATTAGGACAAAATTTGTTATATGTTGTGGTTGCTTTTAGTATATTGTCTTGTTGTTTATCTTTAATATTGGGCTTACATACCAAGTCGGACTATTAAACACTTTTGGTGGCGTCATTTTCTCTAGGTAGATAATGTCCAATTATACGCAGGAGGGAACCCTCTAAACGAATTGGTTCTTCTTTATGAGATGGACAAGGCACACAAACGTTTACAGCACCAGGTCAAGGCATCTCTCCGATTGGATAGGCTTCCAATGAATATATAGTAGGTATCGATCCGACAGAGCACTTAATCGCCTTCTTATGGAGTAACTAATACAAGGTCACTTTTAACGCCTCAAGATATCCAATATATAATCATCATCAGATAGTGGGCAAATCCATTTCTGATCACAAACTCTTTTCATGTCCCGTCATCCATATCCTTTATCAACATGACCAGTTGTGTGTGAACCAGAATCATCGACAGTGGGCTTCAATAGTAGTGCAGAACAATTTTCATCAAGGTCGTCGTGCAATGCCACACCGGCTTTGACAACACAATTATATACAGTACCGACACAGTATTGTTGAGCAACACGTATTGAACGTAGTTTCATTCCTCTTGCTACTTTAAGGAACGTGCAGAGATAAATTGTGCCTTGATTTCAAGTTCCTATTTCAAGAGTTAAGTAAGACAAGAAGAAAACATATTTTTCTTCATGCCCCCTCCGCATTCGTTATTGCTTTATATTAGATACTTATACTACTAGCTGGTGACGACAAGTAATGCACCCCTTATCTAATCCTAACTTCCATTCTTAATAATTTCGTCAATGAAGTTAAATTGTGGTTGAGTCTGGTCCATTATATTAACGAGTTCTACATCTTTCCGTGACAATTGGTATCAGAGCCTAGGTTCTAGGGTCCTTGTGAATCATGAACATTGTCAATTAGAGTCTTGTTGATGGGTACGATGACGTCCGTACTTATCTATGAGAAGCTATGGTGACATTTAGGAAAATTCACTTCTTTCATTCCTTAATCGTGCGTTGAGACTTGAAAGTGAATGATTTGAATTTCTTGGAACTATAATGCGTCAACGATGAAGATGTTATAAAGATATGGAAGACTTCACAGTATGTGTTAGACACTTGGTTTGGAGGCAAAAGCTCGGAAAAGTGGTGAAAATGTTTGGCTTTAGCCTTTCTTATGGATAAGTTGGTATAGATATGGAAGGTAATTGGTTTAGTAATATGAAATCTAGAAGAGTAGTTGAACTATTGAAGTACCCTTTAATAGAGCAAAGGGATTTTTGTAATCTTTGGAATCGTGAAAGAATTCGATTAGTCGTGCGACGCTCAGGCGATGGTGGTTCGCAATACACTCGTTAGGGGAAACTAGGCAAGCTAGATAGTCATATTTATGCATACTAAGGTATGGCACAAGTTCTAATGCTAGTTTCAGCACTTGAGTGCATGATGAGAAGGTCGTTCAACATAATATCTAATTCTTGTGCGAACCTTAGTATGGGTTGTACTCAGTATAATAAGAAATTCATGAGATTTTTGTATGTTAATGATAAAGGTAGTTGTAAAATTCGTCAAGCTATCTTTGGGTGTATCACAAGTGGAGGAGCCTTTGGAGGCTGACCTAGATTTTTCAGCATCTTAGTTGTCCTTGTATATTTGATGATTGAGGATTTTATTTCAGATAAGCCGTCTGAGTGTTTGCTCGTGGCTCAAGGCTGAAGTAATCATGATGAACCTTGGATTTGTAAACTGAAAGTGGCAAGATCTTTCTTTTGGTAATTCATGTCGGTTATGAACCCTGGAATTCCTTTAATGACTTATTCTTAGGCGAAGGCGAAGCCTAAGTGTGGGAGTCAGTGGTGGATTGTGAGACCTTTGTGGCTGTCGGAACCGTCTTATGAAGACTTCTTATCAGTAAAGGTTTGATCCTTTTCACCGTTTTGGTTTGCTCTAGCGGGGCTAGGAGCTGGAAATCGGTGGGTTATGGATTTCTTGTTGTGGATTTTATGAGTCTCGGTGCCTTGTCTTCATAAAATGTCGGACTTTGGAAGTTAGACCAGTGTTCGTAGTTTTGACTTGGACGAATGTGTTGTAAAATTCCTTCTAGGTACTTTTGCGTGATTCATCATGACCATGATGGCTGATTTTATAAGTTGTCGGGAAGCAGTCCCGAGGGTGTTATTATGTGAAGTCGAGGAGTTGCGTGTGCCTCTTGGGGCCAAATCGTACATGTGTGGTTGGATTCTTTTTTATACGGCACAGACTTTGACTTGTGTGGTTACGAGAGAGCTACCGTGCGCACATCGCTTTATATGACTAAGAGTGCGGTCGCGGGACTCCTCACGTGGTTATATTGGTTGGTCCGTAATGCTTGTGCGATTGCGATCTTGTGATCAGGTTGCGAGGAAGCGAAGTTTGTGCGAGGATGTTTATGGTAAGTCGTTGATCTATTGGCTTCTTGGTTGGAATGAGTTGCGGATTTCCTCTAGTAGGTTTTACTTGGCGAGGCAGTGTCTTCAGCTTGTTGCTTCTTGAAGGTTGATGTATCTTTACTTTGCACCGGGTCAGCACTTGGGTGCATGCGTTTTATCGTGGTATTTTGGAGGCCGTGTAGTGCCGAACAATGTTGGATCTGTGACTTCGTCTGTAGGACCATGTGTGAGTTAGGGTGCGATTTGTAGCTGTTGGACTTGATTGAACTGGTTGTGGCCATAGCTAGTATGTTGACTTTTCTTGGGAGCTATGATTGCTCGAACTCTTAATGCACTGTTTAGTTGTCGATGGGTTGTTATTTGTATTTGAGATTATGTTATGCAACATGTTTGTGTCTCGGACTGTATCCTGAGTTGGAGTGATGGTGTTGATGTATGTTGGTAGTAGGCTAAAATTGATTTCGGCTTTCTCGGGGTGTGTGTCGGTTTGTTAGGATCGATTTGTTTGCGAGTAGTGATTTTTATTTTAAAATTAAGTTCGTACCTCGTTTTGGGTTGGTGTATCATGTTCAGTATTTTGAGGTGTTTTCAACTAAGATTGGTTCATCTTATCAGCTGATAAATGTTCGGAGATGATTTTGTTAGTTGCCGGTTAGAGAGTGTATTAGGCTTTATAATGTTGCTTTCGGTGGGTTACCATTATGTTCTTATTGTTACGGCGAGTATACTTTTGATGATAGTGTTTGATCTTGCAATGCAATGGAGCCGTACCGTTGTTGACCCATTTGGATATGTTCGATTGAATTTGACCGCGAGATTTGATGTTTCTATTGGTTGTACTCAGGTTGTTTCTGTTGGATTCTAGAGAGTGTTATACCCTATGGCTTAGAAGGTTAAAGACTTGTGTAAGTGAAACCCGAGTGGCTTAGCGTCAATTATGTGAATTTTGTTAATCAGTGATTCTTGTTGTGCTTTGACCGTTGATTTGAGGTTTCCGTCTGCAGTTAGTGATAAGTCGGCTTATTGCTTCTAGACTATATGCACTCAGTTAGTACCGTTCGTTCGATCGAGGTTGTATCGAAATGTGGGTTCAAATTGGTTATTATTCCTCCTTGTAATGATTGGTTTTGTGCCACTTGGTTTGGTGTTGAGTCATGTGAGGTTCAAATTGCTCTATGTGAGGACGCTCGCCAATGTGATTTCTTAGATGGTTAGGCTTGAATGTGAGGACGGGATATCCTAGTGTTCGTGGTTTGCTCTTTCCTTGCTATTCTTGTTGCTTATATATATTATTCTGCTTTTGGTTGTGACCGTGTGGGATCCCATAGTATTGATTTGATTCTAGATATTTATTTGATGTCGCTGGTTTGCTTTAAGCTGGATTGTATTGCCTTTTGGGTTTTTCGTAGTTGTTGATAGTCCGATGGTTGCTCAGTTATAGGGGTAGTGCCGTCGAAGTTTTTGTAAAATTTGAGCCTTAGCGAGATTTACGGCATTGCAGTGATATTGGAAGGTTGGTGTTGTCGTTGATATTTATGGTTTGCTCTCGTTCCTTCTTATCTTGGAATCTCTATGTTCGACCTTTGGGTGTTGTTGCAGTACGGGGCATTTAAGTTGTTATTGAGTTATTCTCGGAATAGCGGTTGTATCGCATGGTTGTTGTGGTTGTAGTGGTTGATTGGTATTTCCAGGGATCCTTATATTTTAGAGGAGATGTTGCTGAAATTTTTAAGAATTTCAAGACTTAAAAAAAATTTGAGTTCGATTTGTGGTTTTTGAATGGAGGTTGTGTCATTGTTTTTGTGCTTGGTTCGTTCGTGGACGAACGAGTCTAAGTAGGGGAGATTGTAATGGTCCGCCCAGTCATTTTGGTAAATTAAAGCTTCGATATGCATGTCGATATATTTTTTTTAGTTCCAATAAGTTTGTATGGTGATTTTGGTCAGGTCCACAAAGTTTGGTTAAGTTTCGATGAGTTTTGGATAAGTTTGGTTTTGGTTTCGACGTAATTTGAGCATAAAAGTTACCATATTGAGAAAACGGCCTTTGATTCATATTTCGACTAAAGCATTATATCTGTATCGTAATTTGGAAACCATGGAAACTGAAATCATCAAGTTTCGACATCATATGAGGGATTTATGATAATTTTACTAAGAATTGGGTTGCCAGAATTTTCAGATTGTTTACGAAATTGCCACTCACTGCGTAGTTAAAAATCTGCACTATTCCAAATATTGAAACCAACATATCTCCTTCATTATAAGGTCAAATGGAGTGATTCAAAAGCCTAACTTGACTAGATTTTCACAAGAAATCTATTGGAGGAATCAAAAGTGAGTTTTGGGATCGTTTGGTACAAGAAACGAGGCAGAACAGTAGGCATTTTTGGCTATTAATGTTTATGGAGTTTTTCTCATCTTGAAAGTTTGGAATTAGGAGAATTCAAGGATGTTCTTCTATGGGGTAAGGTCTAAACCATAACCTAAGTATTTTCCTTTGATTCATTCCTTTGGTTTAAGCTTTAATCCATGGTTTCTAAACTATGAAATTGAGGTTTTCTTGTGAAGAATGTTTAATGGGTCTTTCTTGAGAAGCTCATAAAATTGATTAGATTTTATAAGTTGCTTTAAATGATGAAGTTGATTGAGTTTATGCTAGATTATGATATATCTAAGGTTGAATTTGATAACCCTATTTTGGTCATAAATGGTGGTTGTGAGAAATTGGGGAAGTTGAGTAAGTTCTTAAATTTTAACTTAAAAGTGGAATAATATGGGGATTTGGGAATGTTAACGATATCGGATTGACTTGATTTTTGTATGTATAAACTCGTTTTCGAATGGGTAACATGATTGTAGAATTGGATTTGAGATTTGAGGTGTTTATAAATAATTGACTTTCAACATAAACCTGAAAATTGATAAATTGGCTATTTGATGATGTAGATGGACTTTAATTGAGAAAGTAACCAAACTTTTGGACTCGTGGGTAATGAGTAATCTAAAAATGTATTTTGTTCCGGTAATCGGATATGTGGGCCCATGGTTGACTTTTGGGTTGACTTTTTGACTCGTTTGTCATCCAGTCATGAAAATTAGTATGATAGCTTATATTGATTGTATTATTTATTAATTTGCATAAAGTGGACTTATTTGGAAGGATTTGGGCGTGAAAGGACGATCGTGGGCTAGTTAGCAATCGTCGGCTTGAGGTAAGTGGTTTACATCCCTTCTTTGGTGGACTTTCTCCACATTGGATGTCTATGTATGTGTTCCTTACATGCATGGCTGCTGAAATGGGCATACTTATTATGCCAAGACTATTTTGAAAAGTGTAATTACAGTTCATTACTATTTCTTGATTTATTATCCTAGCACGATGTATTTCCGTGCATATTATTATGGTACGATGTAGTTCCGTACATATTATCATAGCACGATGTAGTTCCGTGCATATTATATTGGTACGATGTTTCGTACATATTATCATCGCACGATGTAGTTCCGTGCATATTATTATGGTACGATGTAGTTCCGTACATATTATCATAGCATGAGGTAGTTCCGTGCATATTATTGTGGTACGATGTTTCGTACATGTTAGCATCGCACGATGTAGTTCCATGCATATTATTATGATACGATGTAGTTCCGTACATATTATGATAGCACGATGTAGTTCCGTGTATATTATTGTGGTACGATGTTTTGTACATGTTATCATCGCACGATGTAGTTCCGTGCATATTATTATGATACGATGTAGTTCCGTACATATTATGATAGCACGATGTAGTTCTGTGCATAATGTTGTATTATGACATAGTCCCATACATATCATTAAGTCACAATGGATGTGTCTTAATACTTTGATGACTAAGGATGAATATTACTTGTTTGTTAATTAAGTGATTTTGTCTTTACTTTTTGGCTACCTTGGAGTTGTTTGAGTTTTCATATATTTGCAACTCGTTATTCTACTTGGAGCCCTGTCCCCACTTACTGAGTCCTTTTGACTCACCTACTTACTGAGTATAATGTAGACACCCAGTTTTGAACATTGATGAATTAAAGGTGTTGGACACATTATACTCACCAGGGAGGTCGATCACGTAAGCATTGTTGTTGATCTTGGTCAACACTTGAAATGGACCATCCCCTCGAGGAGCCAACTTTCCTTTCCTTTGGTTCGGGAAGCATTCCTTTCGAAAGTGAACCCAAACCCAATCTCCTTTCTTCAATTCCAGCTTTTTACGCCCCTTGTTTTTCTTTAAGGCAACATTTGCATAGGCCTCCTCGAGGTTCTTCTTTACCTTCGCGTGCAATTCGATCAAAGCAGCTGCTCGTCGAGTACCTTCACAATCAAGAACAGAATCTCGAGGCAATGGGGTTAAATCAAGTGGAATCAAAGGATTAAAGCCATACACACATTCAAACGGGGTCATGTTGATCATTCTATGCACCGTTCGATTGTATGCAAACTCCATCAAGGGCAAACGATCAGCCCAGTTTCCAACCTTCCCTTTGGTCATTGCTCGAAGCAAAGATCCCAAGGTTCAGTTAACTACCTCGGTCTGTCCATCAGTCTGAGGATGGTGAGACGTCGAGAATAGTAGCTTGGTGCCGAGGGCACCCCACAAACACTTCCAAAAATGACTCAAGAATTTTGAGTCTCGATCACTCACAATAGTGCGAGGTACACCATGCAATTTTAACACATTAGAAATAAACAATGTAGCTACATGCTGAGCATCATCGCACTTTTTGCAAGGAATAAAGTGAGCCATTTTTAAAAACGGTCAACCACAACGAAGATGCTATCACGCCCTCTCCCCGATCTTGGTAACCCCAAGACAAAGTCCATGGATATATCAACCCAAGGTCGATCAGGCACAGGTAACGGGGTGTACAAACCATGAGTGTTGGACTTCGATTTTGCTTTCTTGCAAATGAGACAAGCGTTGCAAAGTTTTTCCACATCTCGTCGCATTTTGGGCCAATGGAACTGCTCGGTCAAGATACCAAGAGTTTTGTCGACACCGAAGTGTCCCATCAGTCCACCGGAGTGAGCCTCTCGAACCAAGAGCTCTCTCCACGATGACACTGGCACACAAACCCTCCCATTCTTGAAGAGGTAGCCATCATGCCATTGATATTTCTCAACCCTTCGGCCACTCAAGATTGCGTCACGAACGCATTTCAGCTTGGGATCGTCTGCGTACATCGACTTGATGCTTTCGAATCCCATGAGTCTAGAGGCGAGAGTGGTCGCTAAGGCAAATTTCCTTGATAGCGCATCGGCCACAACATTGTCTTTACCCTTTTTGTAATGAATTACATAGGGAAAGCTCTCAATAAATTCAACCCACTTGGCATGTCTTCGATTCAATTTCTCCTGACCTCGGAGATGTTTCAAGGACTCATGATCACTCTTGATCACAAACTCTCGAGGCCACAAATAATGCTGCCAATGGGCGAGTGCTCGAACGAGGGCATACAATTCTTTGTCATACGTAGAGTAATTCAAAGTTGCACCCTTAAGCTTTTCGCTAAAGTAAGCGATCGGCTTCGATTCTTGCATCAGCACTCCTCCGATCCCAACTCCGGACGCATCACACTCGACTTCGAATGCTTCGCCGAAGTCAGGGAGTTGCAACAACGGGGCAGAGCAAAGCCTCCGTTTCAACTCTTGGAAAGCCCTTTCTTGGGACTCTTCCCACACAAATGGATGGTCTTTCTTCACCAGCTCGGTTAAAGGAGCTGCCACGGTGCTAAAGTCACGAACAAACCTTCGGTAAAAGCTAGCTAAGCCATGGAAGCTACGAACTTGTGTTACCGAGGTTGGAGTTGGCCAATCTTTGATGGCTTCGACTTTTGATTCGTCGACTTCGACACCATTAGCACTGACAACAAATCCAAGAAAGACTACACGATCGACTCCGAAGGCGCATTTCTTGAAGTTGGCATACAACTTCTCTTCTCGAAGCTTTTCAAGCACTTGCCTTAGGTGGTCGACATGTTCATCCACGGTTCTGCTATAAACAAGTATGTCATCGAAATAAACAACAACGAACTTGTTTATGAACGGTTTGAGCACATAGTTCATCAATCGCATGAATGTGCTTGGTGCATTGGATAAGCCAAAAGGCATTACCAACCATTCATATAGACCGAATTTGGTCTTGAATGCGGTTTTCCACTCTTCTCCGGGTTTCATTCGGATTTGGTGGTAACCGGACCTGAGGTCTATCTTCGAAAAGCATGAAGAACCACTTAACTCATCAAGCATGTCATCTAATCGAGGGATAGGATGACGATACTTTACCGTTATTTTGTTGACTGCTCGACAGTCAACACACATTCGCCATGTTCCATCCTTCTTCGGGACAAGGATAACAGGAACGGCGCAAGGACTCAAGCTCTCACGAACGAGGCCCTTGTTCATCAACTCATCAACCTGCCGTTGGAGCTCTTTGGTGTCTTCGGGATTACACCGGTATGCAGGTTTGTTGGGGATTTGTGACCCCGGTACGAAGTCAGTTTGGTGCTCGATTCCTCTTAACGGAGGTAATCCACCTGGCATTTCCTCGGGAAACATGTCCTCGAAGTCCTGCAAAACTTTACGAACAAACAAAGGCAAAGGGTTATCGTTAGAAAAATCATCACCAGAGTTTAGAAAGATACCCTTGTGCACGAGGCAAATCATCATCTGACCGTTGTCGTTGCCTCGTAATAACTCACCCGGTTGCATGATTGCACAGATTCCTTTTACTTCGGGCAGAGTGTTTGTCTCATCGGACCCCAATTTTGCTCCCATCGGAAGCTTAGCTTTGGCCGCTTCTTTCAATTCTTTCATCCGTTTATAGTCCTCGGTGACTTGTTTTGGAGAGAGGGGTTTGTGTATGAAACTCTTTCCTTCGAGCTTTACAGTGTAAGTGTTGGATCTGCCATTGTGAACAGCTGTCCGGTCATATTTCCACGATCGACCCAATAGCAAATGACAAGCTTGCATCGGAACCACATCGAATATCATTTCATCTTGATACTCTCCGATTTTGAACTTGATCCACACTTGTTTGACAACTCTCAATTCTCCACACTCATTCAGCCGTTGTAATTTGTAAGGGTGGGGATGCATAATCGTAGGTAATCCCATTTGTGAAACCAAAGTTTGGCTTACCACATTGGCACAACTACCAGAATCAATGATCATCGAACACACCTTTCCCCTTACTCGACATCGGGCATGAAAGAGGTTTTCTCTTTGGTTGTCCTCTTCTTCAAGAGTCATGCAGCTCAAATTCCTTCGAACCACAAGAAACATTTCCGGATGATCAGCTTCGGTAGCCTCACGATCATCATCACCTTCAGCTCGGTCAGTCTCCTCGATAAATTCCTCCTCGGTGTCACTCGCTTGCTCATGGACGGTTCCATCTTCGAGCAAAAGCATAACTTTGCGAGTTGGACACTCTTTTGCCATGTGACCATAACCTTTGCATTTGTGACACTGAATATTTGAAGCACTAGGAGAGTTTAGTTGAACATTACCTCCCACTTCTCTCGGCTGGTTAACGGTCACACCTCTTTCGAAGGGTCTCTTCGAATCTCGAACAGTGTTAGCATTTGTTTGGTTTGGACTCTTCCATTCTTTACCTCGGCTCAATGGAGTAGAAGTAGTGACTCCTCGATACCGGTTTGCCTTGTCGTCCTTCACCAATTTTTCAGCTTCGGTGGCAGCATCGAACAGATCTTCCAACGTGTGATACACGTGGAGCCTCAATTGAGATGACACATCCCTCGCCAAGCCGTTTTTGAATCTGATAATGGCTTGCTCTTCATCCTCTACCAGATCAAGATTCAATCGAACCCTTTCGAACTCATCATGGTACTCTTGGACTGACTTGGACCCTTGCTTTAGCTCATAGAGCTTTTGCTTTTGAGTTTGCCGGTACTTAGCACTCAAATACTTAGCATCCATAGCTCTCTTCAATTGTGGCCAAGTAGTGACTTTGGGATAGTCATTCCTTCGTCTATGCCTCTTGTCAGATTCCCACCATGTAGATGCGTAGGCTTCGAACGAAGCAATGGCATGGGCAGCTTTTCTCTCATCGGTCATCTCATTGGTTTCAAAGATGCGCTCCATTTTAAGCTTCCATTCAAGATACTCATCGGGATCACTAGTTCCTTTAAAGGGTGGAATAGTGATTTTGACACTGTTCAAATTTGAGTCTCGAACAGCACGAACCTGTTCGGGATACTCATCACCGCGATCATCAGCCTCACGCTCAATATTTCTTTCAACATTTGCGCCTCGGCCTCGACCTCGGAAATTTCCACGACCTCGGTGAGCTTGCCTTCGTTGAGCGAATGGCGGCTCGGTCTCATATTCGTCTTCGGGAAATTCCTCTTCAATAACCTCTTCGATAACGGCTCTAAGATCTCTTCGGGCCCTTGGAAGTGGTATCCTTTCTCCTCGGGGAATGCCCAAGTTTTGATAACCAGCTTGGGGATTGCCCAAGTTTTGTTGCGCTTGGGGATTGCCCAAGTTAAGCTCTCTTCGAATGGCTTCACTTGTCAACTGATGTTGTCGTACAAGCTCAGCATACAGATCAGGTTTCATCGGAGTGGATTGGCTAGTTCCAGCGCCGGACCCAGTCATGGCCACGGACGCGCTTCCCTGTTCGAGTTGAGCTACCCGAACACTCACTCCTCTTACTTCGGCACTGACACCTTGTATCGCAGCCATGAGATCGGCTAACGACACTTCGGGCTTCTCAATGCCTTTGCCATCGTTTCCAGCCATGGTACCTGCACAAGTCAAAGATCAAACAAATGTTAGGGTTAGAAATTACCTCTCACACTCCCTCACCTTTGATGGGTGGCACTCGGGTCCACTCAATTTATGGGTTCGGTTTTTGATCACTCAAAGACTTGTTAACAGTGGCTCGTCTGATTGATCGGTCCTCTAAGATCCTTCAAGTTCAACAATAGTCACTGTCTCTTCGGAAAGAGTGAAGTGATGTTCGACTCGATGGAACGGACGCTTTTAACTGAGCTCGAGGAGTCAAAAGAAATTTCTACGAGAGTTTGGACTTCGGTCACCCCTTCGCACGAGTTCCTATTAGCTCAAAATGAGTTAGTACGACCTCGAGTAGAACAATTACTCAAAAGATCCACTAACTAGAAAGTTGACACGAAAGAAAGTGAGAACCTAGGAGAATCTACCATTTGATTCCCTTTTGGAATCTTTTTCGATCACAACAACTCTTGTCCGTACAAGAGTGGTCCCTCCTTGGTATGGATAGGGTTTTACCTTATCCACTTTCCTTTTCTCAACCGACAATTTTCACCAGGGGTTTTGATGTTTAAACTTTTACCCCTTCTTCTTCAATGGAACAGTGACCTTTGCTCCGGCGTACGGACAAATCAACTTCGGTTCACTGATCACAAATTTCAACAGATCTGGGTTGCTCTTTCAGCTCCGGTTTCAACAGCATCGGAGGAATTCAGTTCAAGTTCTTTGAGCTAAGAACCAGCTCGTTCGAGTCGTACACTGTTACGATTTTGTAACAATTTTCCGGCGTACAGACAACGAATCCAAACTCAGACTCCGATTTTCAAGAAACAAACAAACCCAAATCAATCAAGAACCGCCCATCTTCATCGGTTTCAACCAAAATCAATGGGGTTCAAGTTCCAGCCACCATTTAAAGTTCAAAACAGTCCAAAATTTCACCAAGAAACCCTAGTCACGAAATCAGTACGTCGGGTACTTGTTGGAATCAAGAAACAATGGTGAACAAGAATCAATGGTTGTTTATCCCAAACAACCAACAATCAATCACAATTTTTGAATTTTCTTTTTAACACTTTTTTTTTTATTTTGTAAAATAATAACACCAACAGTAACAACCAAATCAAGAACACGAAATGGAAAACAAAGACACAACGCACGAAAAGTAAAGATAACTTGAACAGGATTTGGGGTTGTAGAAACAAGCCCAAACCGTGCTCTGATACCAAGATGGTGCAATGCAAACCCGAAGGAGTTGCTAAGCACAAACGCGGAAGATAAACAAGAAAGATAAAAGGTAGAAGCAAGACAAAACTTGCTTCTTTCGAAAGAACAGTGAGGAACCTGTCTCAAAGCTCGATCGAAAGGGACACAAGAATCACCCTAACTATGCAACAATCCTCAAGAGAACATTGCCTCTTGCAAACTGAATGATAAAAGAGGAATGTTCAATCGGATTAACCGAAAGCCACAAGTCCATAAAAGCCCTCACAGGGTTTGCTCACGACGGAGACATAAGAAAGGTGCTCGGCACTTTCATTAATTCATCAATGTTCAAAACTGGGTGTCTACAATGAAAAGAAATAAGGTTTATATAGGAAATACTAGGGATAAACTAGTAAAAGGGTCACAGGCGACCAATAGAAATAAGCCACGCAGGGCTGAGTTAAAATGTGTTCGGCAGACTTGACTTCGGTAAGCCTTGGCTTCGGTTCTCGTTTGTCTGCTCGAACACACTCGTTGTCTTCGGACGCTCAATTATCTTCGAGCTCATTGTCCTCGGTCACTTTGCCTTCGGGCTCAAATCTGAAGATAATGCCTTCAATTCTTGAGCCCGGCCACTCAGCTTCGGAGCAATTGTTTTCCTTCGGCCAGGCTAAGTGAACGTGCACATCGTGCAACAGCTTGGCTTGGCTTCGGGTCATCGGTCTCCTCAGTGGATCGAACACTTGATCAGCACGTGTTCGGGCTGCATCAGGCCACAAACGCAATTTCTAAAAAAAAGGGCGATGTCTTTACTGTTGTTAATTGAATTGTTGGGGGTATAAATTGGCGACGTGTTGTATTTAGGTGCATGTCTAATCCGTAAAGGGTTCCAAAGTAGGTAATGGACAAACGAGTAATGAATCACCTAATAATAAAATGGCACGTCATTTTTTACTCACCATTGCCAACAAAGCCCTATCGACTCCCAACTTGTGTATGTTGTAAAATGTGCAGCAGGATAAAGGCTTTCCCCACCAGTTATATACTTTCGACTATGGTTTCATTTATATGCATAGAACCTTCCTTGTCTATTGATGTACTTACCACAGACACCAGTCTAATCAGTTGCTAAATTACTGAATAGAATACAATGGAACGAAGACGTCGTGGTAATAATGCCGGTAGTCTGCTACAGGGGGCGTCTCCGAATACAGTGGAAAAGCTGGTTCGCAATTACAGTACTGATTTGAGTTCCCTCAAGTTGGAGCTACGTACTCTTCTTTCCAGAATAAGGCGTGATTCCGGTGCTGACCATTTGCGAAACCTTTTGAATATTGATCGTCCTCTGACAAAGATCATGGCAATTTTCATTAATCTGCCACAAGAGATTGTTGTGATCCCCGACTCGTCTACATCAGCCCGAAATAGCGGTGAAGATGATAGCGACGATGATATAAGCGTACACCAATAGGGGCTGCTAGGTGTAGTTATTGAGGTCAACGGAACTCCTGCAATATTCAACACCAGTACGACTTGTTTTCTACTGTATTACCTCATTTCTATGCCTTTAAAATAAAAAGAAAAAAGAGAGAGCTCCCTTCTTTTCTAGCTTTGGCGGGAGGAATGATCTGCTCTCATCCCTTTCGCTTGTCCAGTAACCTCTCCTTTCTCAAAAAGAAAAAGTCGGAACCCGGTCTTGACGCCCATCAATGACTAGAATTTTCTTTTTTGATTCGAAATTCTTCGTTTACTTCTCCCGATTTTTCAAGTCAAGAAGAGATTCGCTCCTATGGAGGAAATAAGGGACTAATTTCGAAAGGGCTTTGTGATGATTCCTTCTCCTATGGTTATGCCTATTTTAGCAGCACTAAGTATTAATGTCGTTTTATTTCCACGTAACTTTATGTGGATATCCTCATAGTGTGTCCCGTTTTTTAGGTTCTAATAATGGAGCCACTAATATTAACGGGTTTTTCACAATTTCTAGCCATGTTGAATAAAATGAAATCGCTTTTCTTTTGTATGTAGAATTTCCTTAAGCGGCGCCTCTTTTCGTTTCTATCAAAATTGGATAATCAAGTGACTACTTTTACTAATACTCATAATTAACTACGGGGATCGATCTGGGCCTTGGCTTATTATTCCGAATAATGGTAAGTATCAAAAAGTAAGGTTATGTTACAAAACATTGTATAAATATTGATGTATATTTAGTCTCTTATGACTCCATTTCTTACATGTTCATCACATTCCATGCACCATTAGTAGAATTAAATATCCAATTAGTTTTACGTCTTAGTTCCCCATTTAGTTAGAGACATATGTACTTAATTCACAAAGAAGTAACAACATTCTTGTAACGTTTGGACTGTAATAATGCACAGTTGAACGCACTTAGAAGGGAATAATGCAATATTGTTATTTACGTGTTCTCTTTAGGACTACAATTTATAGTTTGTATGCGTTTTTTAATAGGTCAAAAACCAACCTTCAATGTCACCCTTGCTTATAAATGACATAAAACAAAATTCTAGGGGGTGTTAATTTTTACACGTCAATTAAGAAATCATTCATGAGAGGGGGATTTCTTGACTATTACCCTCTTTTAATCTTCTATGCTTTTTGAACAATTATAATACTCCATTAAATAAAAAGTGAGATTTTGTGATTTTCAAGAAATTTATTGCAATGGGTAAGGAGGACGAATAATTTGAGACGGAGGGAGTAGGTTGTTGGAGGGAAGATTTAGAGGGAAAAATTTGAAGTATGTGGGGTATCAAAGCGGCAATAAGACCGAAATTATTATAGACAAATAGAATTATCACAGAACTACATCAACATAAATATAACGCCACTGGTTATAGTACAGATAAGAATGGCATACTTTCCCTCTCTTTATTTTGATTTTATATAATTTTGGTGGGAAAAAATGGGGCGGGAATTAATTCGCAACTTTTTTGTACACGCAGAGACAATCAATCATTCGTCGAGACAAATAACACCCCTACAACTTACTAGTATCTTTCAAAGGAACTTTCTAGGGCATAGCTTATCTACAATGGATGAACTTATGAAATTCGGGGTCACCATGTCCAACACCTACATCGTCAAAGGCTATGTGGTATTTTTCGTTCAACACCTTACTCCTCTTAATTATTTTTCAGGCTTCCGTATATTTATGAAGGAGACACACTAACAGTAGTAATTATGTTTACTGACAGTATCTGCCTGCGAAGTCTGTTCTTTATATTTCTTGCTTCCGCATAGACTTGTGTCCTTGACTTCCATGGAAGAAAATGGACGGTTGCAGCTGCTATCAGTGGAGATAAACAGAATAAGTTGGGTCGTGGATGGAAGTATTTTGCCAACGACAATGATTTAAGGGTGGGTGATCGGGTTGTCTTTCAACCGGTGAAGTGTTCAGAAAAAGTTTGTACGTGCAAAGTTGAAATAGTCCGTGGATTAGAATCCAGCGAGGCTCTGCTTAAAAGGGGATGTGACGAAGGAACCTCTAATAAGCGGTACAAGGTTTGAATTGTCTCCTTAATTAACTACTATGTTTCTCTTTTAATTTCCAATTGTTTTCCTTTATTTCATTTTATCGAAATAAAAAATGTCTTTACGTTACCCTTAGACGGCAGAGATGAGCCTACAAGAGAAGATTACTTACTACGAGCACACCGTTTATCTTAACATTGAGAAAGAAAAGGAAGTAAAGCGTATCAAGGATGAAATTGAACTTTTGGATAAGAGAAGAATGTTGTTTATTGGGGTACCCTGTTTATTTCTACTATACGAATTTTAATCTTGGGTAGTTCCTAACATTATGTTAAAGAATTAATATCAGTTGTCCGTGGATGTGCAAACATCGTAGGTTCCAAATATACTCCATTAAAGGAGCTTCCTTGTACGAGACACGTCATAATGAAGATTTTTGTAGTTGCGGATAGAGCAGCTACAAGGTTCTACTTTGAAATCATAGACAGTACAAGTAGTTGCTTCGACTGTTGCGTTGCATGCAATAATTACAACAAACACGTACTTGAAAGTTAAACCGCTTTACAAAACTCGATAAAGTCTTCATCAACTGATGTTGTGTAGCTGTGTTAGGACTTCATGCTGAGCTAATGGAGTTCCATTGAGAGGCATTCCAACCTGTTCACTTTTTTTTCTTTTTGCGAGTGGCAATTTTTTTTTCTTTTGAGTTAATTCTATTAGTTCCCCTATCCTTGGTTGTGTTTGGGAGATAATCCCGCATCCACATTAGTCAACACTTTCGCAAGCCCTAACATATTTCGCGTGCATTTATGTATGACATTTGAGACGGAGGGACAAATTACCTTAGGGCTCGTCTATTACACCAAATTCTAAGATACTAATCAACTAGCCGAATTGTCAACCAAACAAATTGAACTAAGTATCCACATCCGAAAACCACCTTCCATTAATTTGTGATATTCTGACTCTTCATATTACATTTCTCGAATTAATACCCAACTTACATAACCACAAACAGCTAAACTAGAGGAAAATGGTAAGTGAATGGGTTGAAGACGATTCGTTCATCTCCTGGTTCCCATTGAAAATAGCATCTACATAAAACAAGCATGATATTCTGGTAATTCTATTTAGATTTACGTCAATTTTCTTCTTCTTCTTTTTTTTCAATTTATAAACATGTATGGATGTATAACTTCGACAAAAATTCTGGCATGCTAAATTTCCACAGTATCTTCCAAATTGCATTAATGAGGATCTCCCTCCTACTTCCGTCATAGCAGTTCTCCGATGTCTTGGGAAGCAGTGGAAAGCAACTCTTATTGGTTATGGACGACAAAGACTCGTTAAAGGTTGGAAAGATTTCGTCGTCGATAATAAACTGAAAAATAGGGAGTCTTGTTTTTTTTGAACTTGTTGAAGCTTCAACAGAGGGTGTGGTCTTCAGAATTTTAATCGACGAAACCATCGGTTGAACATGGAGCCTAGGATCAGATGTTTAGAGAATCCTTTGTATTTTGATTAAAATCTTGTTTTGTGTCACTCCCTTTTGTTTTCTAATTTATATGTGAAGTAGCGTAAGGATCCGGACCCTGCTACACGATATCTTTGAACAATATATATCGCTTTATTCGGCTGCTCAACTACCAATCGTGAATTGATAAGACTGACGTTAACAATCCGCTCCAACCCACTACACTATATTTTACACCGGACAGATTACATTTTTAATCTCGCCTAGCAACGACATATATCTCTATTACACTATTTTACTACTAAAATATTCATTAAGAGTATTGGTGCTAATGAATTTGGTGTTATAGGGATATATTAATAACCGTATAGCCAATAGGGTCCATATTGTTTGTTAGATTTAATTGTTAAATAATTTCAAAGCCTACGTCGTATGAATTCCTTAACGTCTAACGTTTATGTCACACCAAAATTGGGTTCGAACCGGAGTTGGTTTGGATCACCAAAACTTCAAATATTTTACCACACGTCCACACAAATGCATAAATACAACGAGGGAAGACTTCTACTCCTATTTAATGGGTGGAGATGACTTGATGTCGACAATAAACTGCAAAACGGGAATGCGGTCATATTTGAACTTCTTAAATCTTTGACAGATGGTGGTGTCTTCTGGAGTAGTTGTTAACGCCGGCTAAGCCATCAGTTGATTAAGTAGCCTATGATGAGGAGGTTGAGAATGCGTTTAGTTTAAGATCATGTTTTGTGTTGATTCCTGTTGTTTGCTAATTACAATCAAAACTACTAGAACAAATTAGTACTGTACTATTTAATATGGCATTTTATTATTCTTCAAACGAAATTATATGAAAGCTGAACTTGGACAACTATATAATGATAGCGGAGCGCATCTTTTACTTGCACTGGTCGTGCTAAAACACTATACTGTTGCACAAGCCCTATAGTTCTCGTACGTAACTAGAAGCCTTAGTTTTCTACTTTCTTTTGAATCCGATAGGGTAGGATATGCCAAGTTGTAGGTACGAGTCAAACAACAGCAAGTTATCGCGACGCAAATCTTGTTGTAAATCGCGGGAATGGCGTTTGACGGTTCAAAGCAGGTTTATGGGTATATGTGCATATCGATCAGATAAAAAAGTTGATTCATCATTACATTGAACAGTGCCATATCTAATGATAAGATCTTCACATATATCCACCGACCCCCAATTGCGTCTATGAGGGGTTGGGTCCTAAAGCACTATTAGCACACCTGTTGAATCTCATATTTTGTTCCTCGGAGTCAAATAAAAATGGCAAAACAAAGAAAGGGTAAAGGAAATTATAAATGTTATGTTGTTTTCAGGGGATTGAAGCCTGGAATATATAGTAGCTGGGAAGAAAGCGCACCCCTGGTCACTGGTGTCAAAAACTCCCTCCACAAAGGCTTCAACAATGAGGATGAAGCTAAGGTAGCCTATGAAAAGTTTAGGAAACTGTTCCCAAATTATTTTTCGGCGAATACTGAAAGCTGTGATGGAGAAGAAAATGTTCCTTGGGAGATGTTAGCTGTTCTTTTGTTAGGAATTAAGATTGGCATGAAACTAGCTTAGAAGGCTTAAAATTCATACCTAAGGCGTGGGATGGAATGAATTAGTATGTTTAAGCCCCAAGTCCTTGCTAGTGTTTTTATTACTGTGTTTACATATCGTGAAGCCTACATACCAAATATGTAAGTGTTTGTTTTGTTCTTTTGGGCGAACCAACGATCTTTTGTGTAACCACATTGTAAACTTATGTATGGTCAACCAATGTATTTATTTTGAAGCATATAGTAGTGATTATGTGATGAACTTGTTCCACGTACACGAAAAGTATAATTACGAGATTAATTGCTAATGCAGAATCAAAGCTCTGGTATGATTTTAACTGGGTTTTGAAAAATTACGTAATTAAGTGATTTTGTTTAACTTCGTGAATAAAGCACTTAAACAGAACTGGTTTTGCAGCAATAGTTACTTATAAGAGGTTGGAAGAAACAAACTTATAAAAATATGAACAATTAAGTTTAATGGACTAAAACCTTGAGCATTCTTATATCCGTGACAAAAAAAAGGACGACTCTCGTTCCATTTTCCAAATGAGTACAATGGCATGATGACAACGCTCAACACACACCTCGGCTTGAGGTATGAACGGTCATCGCGATACAATTTACTCAACTAGGAGTCGGGGTCGAATCCCCAAATACAAATTCTACTCCAAATCTCACTCCAAAATGGAGTAAACTACCTCCAACCATTACATCATTTTTTACTCCAAATGAGAATATTCCTTTCCATATTCTTTTCTATCTTCAATATTATATTATTATCTTTTATTTACTTTCTTTTATTTTCATTAAATAAATCCTATCTTTTTTTATTCTTACATATTTATCTCATATAATTCATTTTCCTCTCTTAAATCAATTCTATAGTATTTTTTCAATTTTAGTATATTTTTATTTAATGTACTCTCGATTGTCACTTTTCAATTTTAGCAACATCGTATATTTTCACGTTTTGCACTTATAATTGGTGAAGATAATTTTTTTACACACTTATAAGTTATAACTTATAATACTAATATATACGAAAATTAATCTATCAATTCAGTCTAGCAAAATTAAGATGTAGACTGAACATTGCAAAGATATACTCTAACATAAAGCTAATTAGGTAGATATAAAATGATAAATTAAAAGTGTTAAATAGTTAAAGATAATAATATAAAAATAGTGAATAGTAATTTAGTAGCTGAATAGTGTCACTCAAAATTTGGTGTGACAGTATTCACACTCTATTTTGGAGTAAAAATTGGCGCATGGTTGGAGAGAAATAACGCCAAAAAAATACTCCAAGTTGGTGTTTGGCGTGGAAAACACTCGTTGGAGATGGCCTATAGGACTGTACTGGCATCTACGCCAATTGCGTATGGGTTAAAGAGGTCTAGGTGTTACCGTATGACCTATGGTAGCAAAATCAATGACAGTTAAAGGCATCGCTGGTTCATAGAATTAGGGAGTGATATTTCACGGAAAATATAACTTCAAAATATTCTTTGTTCAGTAGCTTCGCAAATTTTGAAAAATAAAATTTCAAATTCTCGCATTCGGATAAAGAGTCGTATTTGTATTAAAAGTCTTTGTTTCTTACTAAAAATTCCTGAATTTTTTTTTTTAAATGACACATACGTTTAACTAAAAATTTAATTTTCAAAAACTATGTTTCAGTTCAGCCCTTCATCCAACTAGATGCATCGGTTGAAACAATCAGTAGCTGGCATCCAAACGCCGCCCCTCCACACTTACCCCCACAATTAATGATGATGGTTTAGTTCCCATAATGTACCTTTTACAGACACCCGCAGTGAAGATAGTGTGCCATCTTTTCCAATGTATTATATGTCCATTCGGACTACCCATCCAACTTTGGTTATGTAAATCTCATACTCGAGGCTGAGACAGTTACACTAGCTATGGACTTTGTCAAAAGATGGGGGGAAACGTGAGGCATGTGGAAGCAGCACTTACAACACTCCCGACCGACTGTTTAGAGAATATCATCCAAATGTTTCTCCAGTCAAATCCCCCAAGAAACGATATATCCGGCCTTTCTCTAACGTGAGTCATCTTAATTTCTAATTTTCTTGATAAGAAGCAATTTTAGTTGATTATAATCTTATTTTGTGTTGGATCAGCGGAATGTTAACTGCAAGTGCAATGAAATTCGATCTCTTACCTTGTCAAGACGTTTTCAGAACTATTTGCCGCTTCATTTAGTTAGCGGAAAACTTCAACAATGTGACGGTGTTATTCTTAGATTCCTAAAAAGATTGGATTCTATTGGGATTGAGTATGCAACCCTATTCCTTGGAACGTATCTTTTTTCATAGCGGGTGACTAGCCAGCATACGCTTATTAGGGAGAGTTGCTCGTACCACAATGTTGTCTCAAGCAAGGTATAACTATGGTATTGCATTAATAAAATCGGGTTGTAGCTATGGTGGTACCGGAGAATTGCGTAGCCTGTTCAACAAATGTGATGGTAGAATGGCGATGATAGAATATCGGACTGACCTCATAACAATGCTTGGTGAGAACTATTGTAGAAAAATAGTGGTGACCAACCTTTGTTGTAAGACCGGCCATACTCATTGGTCCCCAAAATTGGAGGTCTCCATATTTGGCTCTACTGAGCGTAATGTAACTTATCCTTACTGCATTGTTGATATCGAAACGATCAAACTTAGCTTACCAGTAGACTTTTACCTGGAATATGAAGAGTACTCAAGTTTATCAAATTCAGGTGGGGCATATAACTCGGACGATGACGATCTAGATGAATAAATTTTTCGATGTTGTTAATCTCTGCTTGTTTATAATTTGTGCTTAGTTAAGAAGTGGAGGGGTTTTGATATACATCATTTCTTCGTGCATCGTTTTTCAGCAATTGCGGCTAATAATTACTCCGGTCCACTTTATAACAGGTTTTAGGTTATTTTTTTGTCCATAATACTTGATCATTCCAGAAGTAAATAAAGGTTCTTCCAATATCGCATTGCTAATAAATGGCTTAAAACTCAAATACAGGTTATAAACGTTTGGTTAAGGAATAATATTGACATATACACTCAATATTCGTGGACCAAAACGACAATCATTGTATCGGTCAATAATTGGAAAAAACATCACCACATTCCACATTAACATCTTGTTTTGATGGTTGTAACCCATGGTATGGTATTGTATTGTTACCATTGGTATGATGTTTGTTTGGGTTGTTTCTTTAATTAACATTCTATGGTATCGCTGAATCCATGGTTACGTAGCCATGAATACTGTCACATACAAGACATGTAACGACGATCAATTTGGTGGGATCATGTCGTTACCTATTTATCTTACCCATCATGCCGTCACTTATTATTTAATCTTTACATTTTATGCTAGAGGTAATTTTTAATTATTAAACAACGGTAAATAATACAGTCTATCCAAACGTGGTACACCACATTACGATACAGTACCATACGATAAAATACAATGCAACACATTATGAATCGATGTGTAACAACCATCCAGACGGAGTGTAAAATGTCCCTGTCATTTATTGATGTGGCGCTATATATCTTCCACTAAAAGTAAGTTTGTTATCGTATACTAGTATATGGTTAATGAGTCATTGGCACTAGGTTCCTCCTACCCCTATATATTTGGGCTATTGATATGGATGGACTCCCAATCCACTGCTAAAGTATGCTCTAGTGTAAAATATTTTCTATTTCAGGTGCTAGGAAGTCAGGCGTCTGCTTTTCACAAAACAGTTTCAGCAATTTCTAAATTTGGAATTTACGTTTTATAAATTAAAGGATTGTGACCAACTTATACTCCGATTTATTGAAAGATTAAGCAGCGCAGGAATTGCACATGGCTCTATCCTCGTTGGGACTTACAATTTCTTTATCCTGCGTAACAATGAGCTCTAGCCATTTTGGCCGACGTCGCCGCTACTTCACATCTTGACCAGGGTAAGTACAACTGTGGAGTTGCCATGCTTAAACTGCGTGAACCCAAAGGTGCTAGGCTGCTACGTAGCATTTGGAGTAGGCCCGGTGGCAGATACTCATTAATTAATTGTCGCAACGTCCTCAAAACGATGATCGGTGGTTACCACAAGAATCTATTCAGGTATTCAATCTGTAAAGTAGTCGGTCCTACTCACTAGAACCCAAAATGTATACAGTCCATAGTTGGAGATCGTGAACTAAACGTGACGTATAATATGTGTCTCATTGATGTCGAGTCTAGGAAAATAACATTAACCCCAGAGGTAGAGAGGGTAGTCGCGGAATACTCGTAATTTGTGACTTTATTTCAAGGGTGATGAATCATATCATAATAGTTTGTGCGGCGCTCCTAAGTTGGACATACGTGTATTTGATAGGAGTTTATTCAAATTTGTGTGTCTTGTAAGGTTAAGTTTTAGACGATCTTTACGTAATTGAACGGGAGGACATACACGAACGTAATTGGGGGGTAACCAAGCAGTGTAATCGTTGCTGCTAGAACCGCTTCAAATGGTTCGAACTAGACATCCCCATATTCGGATTTGCCTCTTCTCCATTACCAATTCCTTCCTTTTGTACAAATGGCTGGTTGACTGCTGAACACATGTGCAGTTCATGGTTCAGAGGTACGTTGTATTTTAATATTAAACAAAAGTGTGTCTTAAAACCTTTGAACAATCACCAGCTTTATTTTATAAGTCATATAAATAAACAAGAATTTTCACTCATTAATGGGTATGGAAAGGTGAGGTATACGCAGAACGCACCCCTACCAAGTACCAAGGTGGATAGGTTGTTTCTGATAGACCCTATAAAAAAAATTTACTGCTCTATTAATTATTGTTCCTGAATAAACGTTATTTTAAGTTCTACTAAATTTATGTGTCATTGTACTAAATAAACATGTTTATTCACAAACCAGGAGTACTGACTCTATGAGCTGATGAGTACAACTTCATGTAATATTGGATTCATGAAACATCATCTTTATTGATTATTGTTCCTGAATAAACGTTATATTTTAAGTTCTACAAAATTTATGTGTCATTATGTTGTACTAAATAAACATCGTCTGTTTATTTTCAAACCAGGAGTGACTCTATGAGCTAGTGAGTACAACTTCATGGAATACTGGTTTCATGAAACATCATCTCGTCATTGGTTAGTTCTTTTTTGTATTGCTTTCTTGTTATATATGTCAGTCGAAAAGGCGAAAGCTAAGTCCTAGTATGAAGTAGGAACTAATGGAAGATCTTTAATATATATATATATATATATATATATATATATATATATATATATATATATATATATATATCCTCCCTCTCTCTCTCTCTCTCTATTGGCTAGAGTTCTATCCCTCTAGCTTTGTAATATTTTGAAGTTTAATATAATCTTCTTATATTAAATTTTATCTCTGATCTTTATACTGTGAATCTCATGCATATGGTCGGTCTTACCACCTGATTTACTTTACTGCACTGCATATTTAATTTTTTGCATTTCATATCATATATGGTTGGCTCTGCCACCTAATTAACTAACTTAATTAATTAATCTGCACTTGCTTCCTGTCCTTACTTCCCTTTATTTCTTCCCTTTTATTTAGGGGGTTCGCTTCCGGTCCCTTGGTATCAGAGCCATGGGGGAAGTAGGGATTATTATTCTTGTTTTTAATTTACTTTTATGAGGTATTATTAGATCTTGTATTTAGATCTATAAGACATGAACTCTTACATACACTTTTACTAAATTTACTTATGTATCAAGGATGTTCTTAACTAATGGCACTGTGATCCTTCCGGATCTACACTGTAAGTAGTGTTCCTGAGCAAAATGGCTAGGTTGCCAAAGAAAATTACTCAGTAGGCTTACAAATGGTTATTTATAACCTTTGGGTCATTAGTCAAGATACTCTTTTAAACATAAGCTAATTTAATTTTTGTGTATTAAAGAAAACATGTACTTATATTTCTAACTTCTAAATCTAATTTTTCCTCATACTATTGAGTTAAGAACTTGAATATTATCCTTATGGATCCCGTTGGTCTCTAGATCCAAGAACAGGAAGCATTTAAGTTATAATTGTTTTTTAAATCTTCTGTGCAGATCTTACTATGGCATTCTTCCATTCTTTCTCTTCCTCCACAAAAAATTCTTTTCCTCCCTCTTCTAGATCTACATCCTCCTCTTCCTCTTCAAATTCTAAACTCAAAGAAGAGGTTAGTTTTACTGATTTACAGCAATCAATTGACGACTGGAAAATTCCTAAACATCCTCAGTCTACAATTTATAAGTCTAGATGGAATTTGACAAGTGACTACCACATTTCAACCATCGAACAAACTATTCCTCTTGAGTCAGATCATGAGGACATCAAGCTTTTAAACCCAAAATCTATAGAAAAATATAGATAAAAGTACAACTATCTTCATTTTGGTTTAGTACAAATTGCAGCTAAACCTCTTTCCAGAGAAGGACTAGATACATCTCTCCTCCTCTGCCTTAGGGATTCTAGATTTCTAGACTTCAATGACTCTCTTCTAGGAATGGTAGAAACCAGTCTTTGTAATGGACCAATTTATTTTGACTGCTTTCCCAACTTTACTGTATCCCTTAAAGATAGGAATATATCAGACTCCTTGACATTAAATGTCAAGACATCCAATTATAAAACTAAAACTGGATCTCTTCCAGTTGCAATTATCTATAGGATCCAATACAAAGCTATGAATTCAGCTTTCAATTCTGGAGCCATGAAAACACTTCACAAAGGAGAAACTGTTCTCTTCCAAACAGATCTTCAAAGATCCCATTTGTCAGTTCCAAGACCTATATCTTGGAATGAAGTTTCTTTACCTCAAAATTGGCTTTTGCAAGATGCTACCCCAGCCCAGAAGCCAGAAAATACAAATGTATCCCAGATCCAGCAGTTTCCTTCAGGATCTGTAACTATTTCCTTCCGAAGGTCTCATAGTCAAAAAATACCTTCCTCGCCTTTAGCACAGTCTGAGACCCAATCTGCTAGACATTCTGTCTCCTCATTTCCTTCTAGAATCGAAACCGTTAACTTCGAATCTAGGATCTCTCAAGCAGAATACTCAGTGGAAACACCTCCAACTGAAGTTAACTTTGAAAGACCTCAGTCTCCTACATATTCATCTCTAGGTGCTGAATTAGGTGTTTTAGAAAAAGATTTTCAAATTGATAAAGAAAAACTCAGGACTGAATTTTACTCTCCTGAAAACCTTTTTAAGAGAACATGGGTTTTTAACAACTTTCAAGGAAATAAAAGAAAAAATCTTCAAAAAATTTATTATGAATCCTTGGACTCGAATCAAGAACAAATTGATTTTTTTGAGTGGTTTGAAGCCTATGCTGAATACCACCATATAGAATTTCCTTTTTCTAAATCTATTAATGTTTCAAAAATTTGGAAAACTTCAACAGGAGAAGAAGTCATCTCTGAACTTCCTCCACCACAAGGATTTTCAACAATTCATGGCAATATCCAAGTGCTAGCTACTCCTTTCAAAGTAAAACCTGAGAGTGAACCTTTCACAAGCAAAGATATTAAAAATATCTTTGAACAAAATAATTATACAAACAAGTATTTACAAACTCTTGGTGAATATTTGGTTTCGAAACCATCTTTTTCAGCATCTACTAGTTTTAAGCCAGTCGAAACATCTTCAATTCCACTATTTAAACCTTATGAGATTCCTAGAACTTTTGCTAATGAACTCCAGAGTCACCAATCTAAAAGTTTCCCCCAACTTTCTGACCTTCAACGTAGAATCTCTGATATAGAAAAAACCTTTGTCATTCAAGACTCTGCAACCAGAGAGTCTATGGTTAAAGATGCTTCTATAGGTGTTCTTCGTGAGGTAGATACAGATCGAGAATCCCAAACACATTCTGATCAATTTCATCCTGATCCTTCTCTAGAAGTTGCTCCTCTTAGAACAGGATCCTCCAACTGGAGACAACCCCAAAAACTCTATTACCCTAGAGCTACCCATCCTGACATGATTTTAGAAGAAAAACCTAGCGTCATGCAGAACAACTACAATGCCAACAACATCTATGAGTGGAACATAGATGGTTGCTCCGAATACAATATTTTGTCCAAATTGCAGCAGATGACTATGGTAGCCACTGCATATAGACTTCTCATAACTGTAGTGACCAGCTTACTACCCACATATTAGTAGCAGGTTTTACAGGTCAACTTAAGGGCTGGTGGGATACCCATCTTAGTGAGGAAGATCATCAAAAGATCTTCTACAGCGTTAGAATTGATCCAACAGGGGAACCAATCCTGAAAGATGGCCAAGCTATTCCTGATTCAACCAACACCCTAATTTACACCATTATCAAAACTTTCATAGGCAGTCCAGGTATTTTCAGAGAAAGATCTTCTGAAATACTTAACAATCTTAAGTGTAAAACACTCTCTGATTTTAGGTGGTATAAAGATTCCTTTCTTACCAGGATATATGAAAAACCAGATGGAAACCTCCCATATTGGAAAGAAAAATTCCTAGATGGCCTGCCTAAGTCTCTTAGAGATTTGGTCAAAGAGGAACTCCAAAGTCAA
Source organism: Petunia secreta (assembly GCA_029990175.1). NCBI lineage: Eukaryota > Viridiplantae > Streptophyta > Magnoliopsida > Solanales > Solanaceae > Petunia > Petunia secreta. Next base: position 22,945,321 of record JARKIP010000022.1, on the reverse strand, counting down.
TACACTGGTGATATTATTCCTTATGAACAAATCACCTATGGTCAACTTACCAGTCTTATTCAACAAGTTGCTCTCAAAATCTGTCGACAAGATAAGATATTGAGACAATTAGCCAAAGATAGAGCTCAAACTCGCAGAGATTTAGGAAGTTTCTGTGAACAATTTGGTATCCCTCCTTGTGCGAATAAGCCTCATAAAAGACGAAAGGCTAAAGATAAGAAGGCCGTCCCAATAAATAGACCTTCCGCACCCAACAACAGAAAAACAAAACCTTCCTACTCCAAAAACAAAGCTCAACTAGCTCTACCCAATAAACCTAAAGCACCAGGTTTCAAACCTCCAAATTCTGACAAATGTTACAGATGTAACAGAACTGGACATATCGCCAAATACTGCAAATTAGCTAACAAAGTTAGAAACCTTGAACTAGATGAGTCTATTCTTAACCAAATAGAACAACTCCTACTAGAAGATAGTGATGCTTCTGATATTGCTGATGATGAACTTGAACAGCACTTCAACCAACTTGAAGATGATGATGTACAATCATCTCCGTCCGAATCTAGCCAAGAAGACCAAAATAGCCAACCCGAGATTAATGTTCTCTCTAAAGAACAAGATCTCCTCCTTGAGCTTATTAGTAATCTTGAGAATTCTGACCAAAAGAAACATTATCTAGAGCAGTTCAAACGAACCATAGATAAGCCTTCCACATCTTCAAGTACCTTTCCAAATCACCCTCAAATAGCTAATACTTACAATATTACTGACATTCTCAATAGGTTTCCTTCACAGAAACCCAAGACCATAACTATCCAGGATCTACAAATGGAGATAGCACTCCTCAAGGAAGAAATTCGTGAAATTAGAGCAAAACAAGACATAGATCGTCTTGTTCTCCAACAGCTTTCTACCCAGCCCGAACAGCCTAGACAAACAGAAACCAAACCAGTTGATCAGGAAGATTTCATCAACTACCTCTCTAGACTTTCCATCCAGAAATGGCATATTAGGGTTACCCTAGTTATCAATAAGTCCTTCACTTTAGATATAGTCGCCTTATTTGATACAGGTGCGGATCTCAATTGTATACAAGAAGGACTCATCCCAACAAAATATTTTGAGAAAACCAAAGAAGCCCTTAGAGCAGCCAATGGCAAAAAATTAGGAATTAGCTTCAAACTCTCTGATGTTGAAGTAAGAACTTCCTTGGAAAATTCTTCTTTGTCAGTCTCAACTTCTTTCTTGTTAGTAAAAGACCTTACTAACTCAGTCATATTAGGCACCCCTTTTATCCAAGAAATCATGCCTTTTATGGTCACTAACCAAGGCATTCAAATTGAGTGCATAGGAAATAAGATCCTCCTCCCTTTTGATAAACCAACCTCCTATCAAAAAGGTCTTGTCTACTTTGAAACATAAGGAAGCCCAAATCAATTTCCTCAAAGAACAAGTAGCATTTCAAAGGCTACAACAACAGCTTCAAGATCCTTCTCTTCAGTCTAAAGTTAAAACTTTAGAAGCCAAAATCCAAAAAGATCTTTGTGCTGATTTACCAACAGCCTTTTGGAATCGAAAGAAAACATAGTCAGACTTCCTTATGAACCTGACTTCGATGAAAAAACCATTCCTACCAAAGCTCGTCCTATCCAGATGAATCACGAGTTAACAATCCATTGCCAAAGTGAGATCAAAGATCTTCTTGACAAACACATTATCTCTCCCAGTAAATCCCCTTGGAGTTGTGCTGCTTTTTATGTTAATAAAAACTCAGAAATTGAGCGAGGTGTCCCTCGTTTAGTCATTAATTACAAACCTTTGAATCAGCTCTCCGTTGGATTAGATACTGACACGACCCGGAATCCGGTTAGGCCGTGCGGGCACCCGACATCCTCCCCTAGACCCGTCGGGCGAACCCTTACCAATTAAATCAGGAAAATAAATATAACAATTTACAAATAAGGACAATACTTAAAATAAAAACACAGACATACTGATAACTCTAAGCTGAACAAAAGAAATTACAGCTGACTACCCAACATGCTAGGTTTAGGGCTATCCAGACCAGACATCTAAGAGTACAAAAGAAGACAGATACCTCCTAAAGGGAGCAAAATGCAACTGAAATAATGAACAATAAACTGGTGGCCATCCGGAATAAATCTGGCTCACCCTGACAGCTGAAGTCGTCTTCGCTCCTGAACAACGCGGCGAACTCAATCCTGGAGCGAACCTGCCGAAACGAAATAGATAGACAAGAAACAAACAACAAACAAGGGTGAGTCAAAAGGACTCAATAAGTGGGGCAGACTAGCCACCTCAAAGAATAGGATAGCTAGCCAGGGAGAAGAAACAGATAAACTAAATTTCTTTTATTTAAATTACAAAAAGGCAGAGCCAGATAATAACTAGAAACACGTATGAAACCTTAAACTCAGCTAGGAATACGAGCCAGAAACATATCAACAAATAAGCAATGCACGTATGAGCAGAACAGTAGTTATATACCACAAGTCTACGCAATGGTATGAAAATGAAATGAAATGAGATGAAATGAAATGAAATGAAATCTGATGCAAAGGGTCACATGTGCCCGTCCTCCCATCTCGAAGCGGAATACTCCTGCATTCGAGGGGAATCCAATCTGATAACCAACTGGAGCGGAATACTCCTGGATCGAGGAAGGATCGGCATAGTCAGAATAAGCTGGGCAATGACGTTATCATATTATCCAGCTATGTTTTTATCCAAGAGTTTGATGTACGTGTTATAACTCTGATTCTGTAATTATGAGATAATGTCCGTGGAATAGTGAAGGTCGTGCAAGTTCCCTTGTTATCTGCGTGAATCTTGCTTTAGACTTAGGCTCGTTCGAGGACGAACGAGAGTTTAAGTGGAGGAGAATGAAACGACCTCGGTCAGTCGTTTCGGGAGCTAGGACTCCGATTGGTGTGCCGATAATTTTAAAATGTACGTAATGTCCATTAGAACCTGTCTCTAAAATTTGAACTAAATTAGACCTCGTTTGGTAGGCATCGGAAGAAGGTTTCAGTTTTTATTGGCGATTAATATTAAAAGGAGATTTTCGAGCTCGGTTTTTGCCGAATGAGCTCCGATTCGAAATCCGAAAGCGCCGTTGGGTTCGTATGATTATTTGTGATTTTTGTAAACTTTCGAAAGTGATTTTCGATGTTGTTCGGCTAGTTTCCGCTAAAATGCCGAAAGTTAAATAATTTGACTTCTTTTCATTTAAATTCGCATCTTGAGTTTCGGGAGTCCAATTTGAAATCCGTCTTCGCGAGTATGTTACATATATTTTGTATAACTTGTATGCAAAAGTTGGAATTATTTTGAATATCATAGGGTACCGTTTTAATTTTTACTGTAGTAGCGAATTTAAAAAAAAAAAAAAAAAAAAAAAAAATAAAATAAAAGAAAAAAAAAAAAAAAAAAAAGGAAAAGGTCGGTTGGTCCTTAGCTTAAATGCTAAGGACGGAGTTAATAGATACAGAAACAGGAGCATTGGAGCAAAAAAATTGCAGAGACGCGAAACAAAAAAATATGCAGTGGAAAAATGTCAGAAAATAAGAAAAGGGACCGGGAAAAAGTAGAATTTTCACCCTGAAACATTCAGGTAATGATCCTAATATAGTATTTGAGTTTATTACGTGTGTTTAAATATATTTTTGCGGTAAAAATAGGAATATTAGACATCGCCCTAATGACGTAAATTGATAGTTTAAAGGGTCAAATGGACCCCGATAATGAAATTGATTATGTATTCGTACTCAGTGAGTTATGGGCAACTTATAAATATAATTTATTTGGGATTTGGTTATGTGGCCTTAAACCCTGTATATAGGCCTGGCCTGCGTATTGCCTATGTGAATAGGGTATCAGGTTCCTACCTGGATTGCCCTAAGATGTGAGGAATGAAGCCTTTAGCCTTATGTGATATATTTTTCTGGTTATTGAACACAGTGGGATCGTTTGGCAATGAATCCAAAGGACAAAGTGGTTATTGAGTGGCTGTACTAACTTTGTAACAAGGTAAGTGTTTATATCCATTTCTTTGGAGGCACCTGGCCTCGTGGATTTTCTACCACGTGTTCCTTACGTATGTAGCTGCCGATAGGCGTACTCATTACGCCTTAGCTTTGGATTTATATTATATATTATATGTTATGTCCTATTGTTGGTATTGTATTGATGATTTGAGCATTGTACCCTGGCTGCGAGTTGGCATCTACTTCCCGGTTGTCGATGAGAGTCCCGCGCCGGTGAAGGGTTATTGCATCACATTGCATTGATATGCATTACATTGCATATCATATTGAGGGCAGGAGTATTCCGCCCCAGGAGCAGGAGTATTCCGCTCCATTGTATCATATTGAGGGCAGGAGTATTCCGCCCCAAGAGCAGGAGTATTCCGCTCCATTGTATTATATCGGGTGCAGGAGTATTCCGCCCCAAGAGAGTGCAGGAGTATTCCGCCTCTGGTTTATATTATATCGGGTGCAGGAGTATTCCGCCCCAGGAGCAGGAGTATTCCGCTCCAGTTGGTTATCAGATTGGATTCCCCTCGAATGCAGGAGTATTCCGCTTCGAGATGGGAGGACGGGCACATGTGACCCTTTGCATCAGATTTCATTTCATTTCATTTCATCTCATTTCATTTCATTTTCATACCATTGCGTAGACTTGTGGTATATAACTACTGTTCTGCTCATACGTGCATTGCTTATTTGTTGATATGTTTCTGGCTCGTATTCCTAGCTGAGTTTAAGGTTTCATACGTGTTTCTAGTTATTATCTGGCTCTGCCTTTTTGTAATTTAAATAAAAGAAATTTGGTTTATCTGTTTCTTCTCCCTGGCTAGCTATCCTATTCTTTGAGGTGGCTAGTCTGCCCCACTTATTGAGTCCTTTTGACTCACCCTTGTTTGTTGTTTGTTTCTTGTCTATCTATTTCGTTTCGGCAGGTTCGCTCCAGGATTGAGTTCGCCGCGTTGTTCAGGAGCGAAGACGACTTCAGCTGTCAGGGTGAGCCAGATTTATTCCGGATGGCCACCAGTTTATTGTTCATTATTTCAGTTGCATTTTGCTCCCTTTAGGAGGTATCTGTCTTCTTTTGTACTCTTAGATGTCTGGTCTGGATAGCCCTAAACCTAGCATGTTGGGTAGTCAGCTGTAATTTCTTTTGTTCAGCTTAGAGTTATCAGTATGTCTGTGTTTTTATTTTAAGTATTGTCCTTATTTGTAAATTGTTATATTTATTTTCCTGATTTAATTGGTAAGGGTTCGCCCGACGGGTCTAGGGGAGGATGTCGGGTGCCCGCACGGCCTAACCGGATTCCGGGTCGTGTCAGATACCCTATCCCAAACAAAAAGGATTTACTTCAGCGGCTTTACGCTGCTACTATTTTTTCAAAATTTGATTTAAAATCAGGTTTTTGGCAAATTCAAATTGATCCAAGAGATCGGTATAAAACTGCTTTTACTGTTCCATTTGGGCAATACGAATGGAATGTAATGCCATTCGGATTAAAAAATGCTCCAGAATTTCAAAGAATTATGAATGACGTTTTTAATCCTTTTTCAAAATTTATTATCGTTTACATTGATGATGTCTTAGTATTTTCTACTAGCATCGATCAACATTTTAAACATTTGAGAATCTTCTTTAATACCATTAAAGAAAATGGCTTAGTTCTTTCAAAACTAAGTATAGTCTTTTTCAAATTAATATACGATTTTTAGGTCACAATATCCAACAAGGAACTGTTGTCCCCATCCAGAGATCAATTCAGTTGCTGATAAGTTCCCTGATCAAATCTTAGATAAAACCCAGCTTCAAAGATTTTTAGGTTGTGTTAATTATGTATCTGATTTTATTCCAGGCATTAGCAATTTGCTAAAACCTCTTCATGATAGACTGAAAAAGCCTCCTCCTCCTTGGACTAATGTTCATACCAACGTTGTCCAGCAAATAAAATTAAAAGTTAAACATCTTCCTTGTTTATCTCTCCCTGATCCTTCTGCATTCAAAATTGTTGAAACAGATGCATCAGACATTGGTTATGGTGGCATATTAAAACAAAAGAAAGATGGCAAAGAACATATCATTGCATTTGCATCAAAGCGTTGGAATAATGCTCAACAAAATTATCCTACAATTAAAAAAGAAATTTTAGCAATTTGTTTATGCATTTCTAAATTTCAAGCTGATTTACTAAACCAAAAATTCCTTTTGAAAATTGATTGTAAAGCTGCAAAATCTGTTTTACAAAAAGATGTACAAAACCTTGCATCAAAACATATATTCGCCAGATGGCAAGCTATTTTATCTATTTTTGATTTTGATATAGAATATATCAAAGGGAGCTCAAACTTTATTCCAGATTTTCTCACTCGAGAATTCTTGCAGGGAAAATAATATGCCCAGAAAAAAGAAGGAAGAACTCCCAGCACTTCCTCCTCCAGAGGAAAACAAACAAGATAAAGCTGCCTCTCAACAGCAAATAATTTCAGTTGCTTCCAAGCAACTTTCAAAAGATGTGGCTGACCCAAATCAGCCAAGATATCAAACTCCAGCAGACTATGCTATGAAGGGAATACACCCATCATATCTCCTGGAAAAGGCAGAACCAATTTCAATTGAAAGCCCAAAAAAATGGGCAGATTTAGTTGAAGAAGTAGAAAATCAACTTGCACAAACATCATCTGACTTCTGGTCAGATACAGACTTCATAAATTGGTGTAAGCTTATGGGAGTTAAAGCAACCATAAGTGATCCTAAAATAAGAAAACAATTTATTGTATTTAAAAATTTATGTTCCACTGTGGCGGCTTCAGGCCACGCATATTCTTCTTCCTCTGTGGCTGCTAAAAGCACCACACAGACACCAGTGGTGGCCAAAAGCCCCAACACACAGAGCACAAGCACGGTGTATTCAGCACCCAAACAGGCACTTTCTTCACCAGTGCCACAACCAATTTCTTCATTCAAAAGTTCCTCCCCTGAGGAACCAACCTACTTTAAAAATGACTATGTCTATCCTCTTACCCAAATTGAGCCAGAATTTTGGTATTCAAACCCTCAAGAAGTAGCTAGTCAAATGCTTAGCCCATCAGCAAATTTCATACAAAAAACTCCTGACCATACTCAGAAATTTTATGAATTTATCCTTGCGGATACCAAATCTTGCTTATTCAAACCCTACAAAGATAAGCAAACCCAGGGATATGTTACCCATACAACGGTGTGGATTAATAAAATAATCTCGCCGAAAGAATGGGGGACACATCCAACCAAATATAAAAAACTTTCCCAACCTTTTCGACCTCAATATTTTAATTATTACGACTACAAGGCTGCTTGGATGAACGCCTTCACTTTTCAAAATCACTTAGGAAAACACTCTTGGTTTATCCTTTGGGGTAAACAATTAGTCTCTGAATTTCCTCAGTGGTTCATACATCAATGGTGGCCTGTATATGGACACAAGATTGAAATCCTTCCCCCTTTGGTTAAAGAAGGATATGAATACTTCAGTACTAGGTTCTTTAGTCAACAACAGATACCTGTGCTACTCCAATTTTCCCATAGATTCCACCTTCCGTGGATCTATTCCCAAAAATTTTCATTTCATAAGCCAGAAGGACACAAAGGACTACCATGGTTAGCCCTTCAAGGTCACACCAAATGGTACAAGAACTGGAACCCTTCCGAAGCCTATGTTCCGGCTTTAGAAAAATGGTTCCTAGAGAATCCAAAGTATTTGTCTCCAACAGATGCTGCCCAATACTCATTTTTTCAACAAAAATCAATAGCAGCTGCACAGTTAGCCAGCTTTAGCAATAAAGGAGATTTCATTGAACAAATGGAATTAATCCTGCAACAACTTAAAGCTGGATCCTCCAGCCAGAAGTCTCAACCATCTTCAGAAGAAGAAGAAGAAGACGAAGAAGAAGACCCTGATTATGACTTAGCAGAGGAATAATCAAAATACGCAAGCATAACATCAAGGTGTCATCATTTTTTATGCACAAAAATTATTACATCAGCATGACAAAACATGACATCAACTAAAGCTGACATCATTCATGACCTCAGCAAGCATTAGCAAGATAAAGTTGACATCATCCATGACATCAACAAGCATTAGCAAGAGTTGACATCATCCATGACATCAACAAGCATTAGCAAGATATTTCATGTATTTTTTGCTATAAATACCCCCCACTATCACTTGTAAAAACACACACCACTTCTACTACATCACTCACAATATCCTCCCTCTCTCTCTCTCTATTGGTTAGAGTTCTATCCCTCTAGCTTTGTAATATTTTGAAGTTTAATATAATCTTCTTATATTAAATTTTATCTCTGATCTTTATACTGTGAATCTCATGCATATGGTCGGTCTTACCACCTGATTTACTTTACTGCACTGCATATTTAATTTTTTACATTTCATATCATATATGGTTGGCTCTGCCACCTAATTAACTAACTTAATTAATTAATCTGCACTTGCTTCCTGTCCTTACTTCCCTTTATTTCTTCCCTTTTATTTAGGGGGTTCGTTTCCGGTCCCTTTTATATATATATATATGAAATAAAGAGACAAACAGAACAAATCTAACTTGGAAAAATTGTGAGCTAATGTATGGAAATAATTCTTTTACATCAACCCAATCAGGATTAGATATTAATTTGATTAATCTAATCTCAATCGTTATCCTTGAATATCACGACACCTGTTATGTGATGGAGAGGAGCATGATCACCCTAATGCATATGAACATGCTTGGTTCACTGCTCATACAATACTTTTAGTTCACCGGAGAGGTCGGTTGGCACGTTAACCTCTCTCTTCGGGTGTGGGATTAAGAAAGTCACTGTTATTTCTAATTGAAAGTGTACTTCCCAGTACCAAGAATATAATCGTAAGTTTATTCTCCTTGTTAAAAGCACCAAGATATACTTTTATGGTTAGAAGACCGAAGTGATTCTACCTCATCCAGACCAAACAATCATGCACTTATAGTAGTATCCGTTAGATGCATAATGAGCAAAATGATTGTTTACAAGGAGGTGGGTATAACCAAGCCTCCGTTTGGATAAGTACAAAGCAGATAAAAACCCAAACCAAAAATAGTCAAAAGAGAGGCTTTGCCATTGTACAGAACCGTAGAGACAAATAACATCAAATAGTATGTTATGTACATTACAAAGCCTCCCAAACGAAGCTATACTTTCACGGGTGTGCCCATGAAGTTGATATCATCATGGACATCAGCTTGGGCGTGCGCAACATTTGACTCAGCAGTATTCAATTCCTGAATTTTTTGTTCCAACTGTCGTTCCAAGCCTAATAGGGTCACCGACCTGATATGCCCTATATCATTCCTTATGCGCAGTACCTGTTGTTGCAAGCCGTTGCGGATGTCTATGGCTACACCATATAAATCGATTTTCGATGCAACGGTTTGTTGAAGAACCTGTTATAAGGTTGACGATATTTAAAGTACGTTATTAAAGTCATCTAATAACTAATACTAACAGTGTAACCCAAGAACAAATACGATAATCAACCTTAGTTGGGCTGCTATAGTTCGCCTCTTGGCTTTTACTCGGACTTGGAGTTTTGACCCCAGCTGGGGAATGGACGATAACGCTAAAAGGTGCCACACCTCCAACAACTTGTTCAATTTGAAAGTTGAGCACGTCCCCAGCCCAGACCTACACCGCCTTTGCAAATCTCTTGGAACCACTTCCTATTTTTTTTTACCTTTGCCCGAGTAGCGAACATCCCCATAGCTGGGAAGAACAATTGAGGATGCACCTAGATGCATCTTCTGGAAGATACCTTGACAGTTTAATCGGTAAGTGTTGTAATAAGTTAGTCATGACCAGTGTTAGTGTTGTTATACATAAAGATATGCATTAGCATGACTTAAGGACCCATGCAAGAACAATCAAGAAATAAAAAAGGAGCAATTAAATTCTCAAATAAGATACCAGCTGTCCATATTTAAGGCATGATGCCGAGATATGTACAGCACACATTAGTGATGAACGTCCTGAGGGAGAAAAACTACTTTGTGCATCCAACCCCTTCATGTTTTGTGTTGTGTTTTCTAAGTTTAGTTTAATGGCACTTATATTAAGAAAAGAATAGGTTAAGAAATCTCAGAACTTTCCCGCCTTAAAGCTATTTTCCCTCCAAAAATCATGCCATAGTATGCAAGTGGGGCGGCATGGTAGAAAATGTACACTCGCAAATCCTTTCAACCAGTCCATATAGACGAGTTGTTGCATCGCCCCTGCTCTATATGTTGTGCTATCAAATCAAATCAAGCAAGTATTGGATTTTGGAGACTCCTTCAATCACCCTTTCCACCACCGTTGCTGTATTTGGTCTATAGCTCTTCTTGTATTTGCTCTTCTAGTGATTGTGTCGTGCAAGTTGGGCGATTATAGCATGATTATTAGTAGGAAATGAAATGCATAAAAAATACGGAAATGACGCCTATTAACGATATCAACATACAAAACATATTTAAATGATGCGTCACTAACTAATTTAAATTGTTTATCGGTGGGAAGTCGGGTGATTGAGTAGAGATGCTCCAAAAAAAACGAGATAAAGGTCGTCTAATGTCCACATCACAATAGTATATTACTATACAAGCAAAAGAAGTCTATCTATCTGCCTAGCTTTGGTAGATTCCCCCCAACGTATTCAACAAATACCTACTTCGCTTAATTGGACATAATCTACCTTAGACATGTGAGGCCGCCAAAGTCCTAATGTATTTAATAATTCGTACTAGTCTGTAAGCCCAATATTAAGCTAGCTAGCGTTTGGACATAGATTTGGTTGAAACTTGGAAATTTTAATTTTTGAATTTGAGTTGTCAAAAAAAAAAAATAAACTTAAAGTTAATGTTTGCACATACATTTCATTTGAAAAAAAATTGAAGTTTTGTGAGTGTGAAAAACAAAAAATTCTAAACAGTGGCCTTGGCCACTTTTTGGTTTTTCAAAACTTAGGTAAAAAAGTATGTCCAAACAAGTTTTCCACCCAAAAAGTGCTCGAAAATAAGTAACAAATTTTGTCTTTATTACATTTTGACATAGTGAAAATAACGTATATAAGATATCAAGTTCAAAATAGATTATACTAGCCCATTGTATCGTTAAAGATCATCAGTTCGTATTCTTCACGTCTAAGCTCAAACGATTCGATATCAATCATACACTTTTCACATGATATCATAAGTTCATTGAATAAGAGTTATACTAATTATTTACTATTATATCTAATGGTAGTAAAAGTCGGGCCTTTCATAATTTGGGGTCCTAAAGCAATGGCTTTAGTGGCCTTATGGTCGGTCCACCCCTTAATTACACTGTGCATGTTTCATTACCGGAAGAGGCTGCCTGCCTTCGTAGGGGTACACCTTCCAATCGGTCCCGATCGAGAAATATGTCAATACTCAGCATCAGCTAGCGTATCCTCGTCGAATCCTCATACTTGCAGCCATTCTCGAAAACTAATTTCTTCTCCTATGTATCTTAATTTCCAACGATTGTCTTCCGGCGCGAAACGAGCTATAGAGACCTCAGAAAATACAATATTCCGGAACGGCTTGCTCCTGCATATAGTGTCTCAGAACAAACTGAAATGTTAATGAAGAAAAATAAAACCACTTTTCACTTATATCGACACTAACAGAACATAAAATCTAGTCTAGTACTAGTTGATGCAACCCAAATTGCATCGAGACCATTCACTCGAAGTCAAGCCAAAGAAATACAAGACACTCACCTACACTTGGTTAGGAGAGGCGTGGATGATATGCGCTCAGGAGAGGACTTAAAGACAATGCATTGGAGCTCAATCCATGTGGAAACAGGGCAGGAAACAGTGCAGGAAGCAGGGGAGCAAAACGGGGCAAAACAGGAGAACACCTGCTGAGCTTACTGCCTGATGGAGGGGATTTCCTCTTCGCGATTCCGTGCACACCTTCGCGATCGCGAAGGTTTCTCTTTTGTTCTTCGCCTTCGCGCCTTGTTTCGCGCGATCGCGCGCTTCAGCTTTAAGTTCTCCACGCGATCGCATTACTTCTTGCGCGATCGCGCAGAGAACTTGGGCAACAGCGAACCAGAATGTTGTAAACATTGTAATGGGGTGTTATAAATACACCCCTCTTTCATTTATTGCTCTTCACCTTACTTTGAACACAAAACACATTAAATGAGCATAGCTCTTGACATTGTAACCATTTTGGCTTGAATCAATTGGATGAATCCAAGTAGCTCTTCAATCCGTCTTCGATCATTCTATTTGCTCAAGCCTCGTGTCTCTTGAGGATAGTTTCTTAGCGTAGGTGATTCTTTCCAATCGTTTGTGGTGTAACGGAACAAGTTCTTCGTTGCTACTCGAACTTTAGTGTAAGCCTCGTCTCGTTCCTTATCTTTTAACGCTTTCATAATTTCGATTGCATCAGTTGGTATCAGAGCAAGGCTAGGGTTGCGTTCTTACGAGCCCTCGTCCTACTCTTCGTGCTTGTCATCTTTGTTTCATGTTTACTTTCTTGTTCTTGTTCTTGTTATATTGAAAAAGAAGAAAAAAAAATCAAAAACTTGAAAATCCAAAAATTTGATAGAAATCATTTGTTGTTGTGACTTTGTTGGTGTTGATTATCGGGGATTGTTTGTTTACATAATCTCGACAATTGGGAACCAACAAAACACGTTTTGGAGTTGAGAATCAAAAGTTGGAAAATTTGAACCCTAGGTTGAATATTTTGCAAAATTTGCTAGAACTCGATTGATGTTGTGAATTCTTGTTTGTTTGGTATCGGGGTTTACTCCTTATAGTTTTCCCGTCGTTTTGATACCACCATAACATCATTTGGAGTCTTGGAGTGAAAATCAAAATTTTAAATCTTGAAGGTTTTGAACATTTTGAAGAACTTGTCCAAAGATCATTGAAAACAAGTTGTTTGTTGGCTGTTTGTGTGATAAAACCAGTGGGGATTGTTTACTACAGTTTGAAACACCATTAGTAAGCTTGAAAACTGAAACAAGTTGAATTTGGGGTGTTGTTTGTGCCAAAACTGCAGTTTTCAGTCGAGTTTCTGGTTCTGCTGAACAGACCTGCGAGATCGCGCAAGGTCTCACGCGAACGCGTCATTTCTTCAATTAGTACATCGCGATCGTGCCCCTCTGCACGCGATCGCGAAGGGTACTGAATTTCCAGATTTTCTTGAACTGGGACAGAACGTTCGCAAAGGCATCGTAACAGTTTTCAACCACCAAAACTCCCCTAGCATCATCAAATATGGTGAGTTTGTAGATCACAAACCAAAATTCATCCAATTCCGAATCCGTTTAGTGACGACTCGATCTTTGAACATTTGATCGCGTCACTTCCGGTTAGTACTTTGAGGGTAACACTTCTACCTAATTAGTACTAATCCATTGTGCGAATAGGATACTCGTGCCTAGAAGGAGAGTAGAATTCAAAGAAGATTCGTAGTTAATTTTTTGGTTCAAGTGCGCACCAAATAGCTTAGCGTTTATCGAGTACCATTGAATGCACTCTTCCCGAAGAGCATTTGGTTCTTGTATTTTGGTTTGATCATTGAGAAGGTTGCGCAACTATGAGGAGGCCATTGATCTCAAGCTTATGTGAACCTAACCCCAACTTGAGTGAACCCGAGTGACAAACAAAAGTGAGGGAGTGAGTGACAACATTTACTCTAATCTCTTTTCTTGTTTTTGATTGTTGTAGGTACATGACGGAGGAGGAAGCAAAGAGTACCATTGAGGTTCCAACCGACGTCTTGGCTAGTTTGCTAGCCGAGGTGAAGGCCTTAAACCTTAATATGGAGACTTTTAAAAAGGAGAGGACCCCGAGTGTCCCAAAAGATACCGGTGAAGGCACTAGTGATGATTCAATCATGAAATCGAATCAATATGCGGAGCTAGGTCGTCGACAACGGTTGAGGGATGAGGCTCTTGCTAGAGAAAGAATGTTGGGCAATCCCCAACCCTTGGGCAATCCCCAAGGAGATGTTCCATTCCTAAGGCCTCGGAGAAACATTGCACCTCTTGAGCAAGTTGATGAAGCTCAAGAAGGGGAGGGCCTCGGACTTGATGATGATTACTTTGATGCTCCCTATCCAAATAGGAGAGCGATGAATGGAGGCCGAGGTGTAGATAGAGGTCGTGGGCGAGGTCGAGGACCTCTAAGAGCTTACATGGGAAGAAACTTGGGAAGGGAATATGATGATGTTGATGACAACTATGGGGTTCAACCGGAACCAAACCGAGGGGGTCGTGACACTAATCTCAATAGTTTCAAGATCACTATCCCTCCCTTTAAAGGGGCTAGTGATCCAGAAGCATTTCTTGAATGGAAAGTCCAATTGGAGCGGGTCTTTGACACAAATGATATGACCGAGGAGAAGAAGACCACTTATGCTATATCATCATTTGAGTCCTATGCCTCTACTTGGTGGGAATCCATCAAGCGTTCAAGGAGAAGACTTGGGTTGCGGATGAACATCACTTGGGAAGAGTTGAAAGAAGTTATGAACAACAAGTATGTGACTCCCAAGTATCGACAAGAGCAACTCAAAAAGCTCTATGAATTGAAGCAAGGTTACAAGTCCGTTGATGAATATTTCAACGACTTTGAGAAGAACCGGATGGCTCTTGATATGGAAACGGAGGATGAGGAACAAGCTATCATCCTTTTCAAAAGTGGCTTGAGTAGGGAGATTGCCTCCCAATTGAGACTTCACATTTTCCACTCCTTACAAGATGTTTGTGATCCCGCGGTTGAAGCCGAGAAATGGCTCAAAGAAGAGAAAGCTCCTCGCTATAGGAGTACTGCCACCACCACTCCATCAACTCGTACCAAAGAATGGAAAAGCCCATATTCTAGTGGAGCAAGTGGGAGTCGAGAAGTGAAGAAGCCTTTTGAAAAGGCCACCCCGAGAAGCGACCATAAAGAGGTTGGAGGTATTCCTAAAACTACTTTAAATACTCCTTCTTCTTCTTCTTTCCAATGTCATAAATGCAAGGGTTATGGACACTTTGCCAAAGAGTGCCCTACCCGGAAAACAATGATTGTGATGGATGATGGGTTGGTTTATGAGGGTGAATGTGAGTCCGAGGGTGAAGTTGAAGAGGAGAGTGAGGAAGTTGAGGGTGAGGAGAGAGCGACGGAGGGGGATGATCCTAATATGTTCCTTGTGGTGCGTCGCATCTTGGGAACCATGTTGGGTGAGGAGAGGGAGGATGAACAAAGGGAGAACTTGTTCCATGTCGGGTGTAGAGTGAAGGGGCAAGTTTGTTCCATGATTATTGACTCGGGTAGTTGTGCAAATGTGGTGAGCCAATCCTTGGTCTCACAAGTGAAATTGACTACCATTAAGCACCCTAGCCCCTACCGTTTGCAATGGCTATGTGAGTGTGGGAAATTGAGGGTAGTGAAGCAAGTCTTGATTAGATTCAAGATTGGGAACTATCAAGACGAACACATGTTTGACGTGGTGCCAATGCAAGCTTGCCACCTTTTGTTTGGAAGGCCTTGGCAATACGACAAACAAGTGGTTCATGATGGCTGGGCCAACACTTACACGGTTAGGCATGAGGGAAAGAGGTTTGTGCTTACACCTTTGACCCCAAAACAAGTAAGTGAAGACTATCGGCGCATGAAAGAGTTGAGGGAAGCGGCTAAGGCCAAGTCCCCGGTTGTGGCCAAACCTTTGGCCGAGACTCCACCACCTTCCACCGGTCGCATGTGTGCCCTGATGCAACCGGGTGAATATTTGAGAGGTAATGATGGCACCAAGATGCTCATATGCCTAGTGCACAAAGGTATGGTTTTAAATTCCGAAAGTGATTATTTATCTAACCCTAACCCTATGCCTAGTGCCATTGATAATGTTTTGAAGGTCTTTGAGGACATGTTCCCGGATGAGATGCCGGATGGATTACCTCCCTTGAGGGGTATTGAACATCAAATTGACTTTGTCCCGGGATCTCAAATCCCCAACAAGCCGGCATATAGAAGTAATCCCGAGGACACAAGGGAGTTACAAAAGCAAATTGATGAATTGCTTACCAAAGGCTTGGTGAGGGAAAGCTTGAGTCCTTGTGTCGTGCCCGTGATCCTCGTCCCAAAGAAGGATGGCACTTGGAGGATGTGTGTAGATTGTCGAGCGGTCAACAAGATCACGGTAAAGTATCGACATCCCATACCTCGTTTGGATGATATGCTAGATGAGCTTAGTGGTTCTAGTGTCTTCTCTAAAATAGACCTTAGGTCCGGCTACCATCAAATCCGGATGAAACCCGGGGATGAATGGAAAACTGCATTCAAGACCAAGTTTGGTCTATATGAATGGTTGGTGATGCCCTTAGGCCTCTCCAACGCACCTAGCACCTTCATGAGACTAATGAACCACGTGCTTAAGCCATTCATCAACAAATTCATGGTCGTCTACTTTGATGACATATTGATTTATAGCAAGTCAATAGACGACCATGTGGGCCACTTGAGTCAAGTGCTTGAAGTGCTACGAGCCGAAAAGCTCTATGCCAACTTTAAGAAGTGTGCCTTTTGTGTTGAAAAGGTTTTCTTTTTGGGGTTTGTTGTTAGTGTCAATGGTGTGGAAGTTGATGAGTCCAAAGTTGAAGCCATTAGAGATTGGCCTACTCCTACTACCATTTCTCATGTGAGGAGTTTCCATGGCCTTGCTAGTTTCTACAGGCGCTTTGTTAGAGACTTTAGCACCATAGCCGCACCACTCACCGAGTTGATGAAGAAAGATAAATCCTTTGTGTGGGGAGAGCCTCAAGAGAGAGCTTTCCAAGAATTGAAAAGTAGGTTGAGTACCGCCCCCTTGCTACAATTGCCCGACTTCGGGAAGGCTTTTGAGGTTGAATGTGATGCCTCGGGGGTAGGAATTGGGGGTGTTCTCATGCAAGAAGGGAAACCCGTTGCCTACTTTAGTGAGAAGTTGAAGGGCGCAACCTTGAATTACTCCACGTATGACAAGGAGTTGTATGCCCTAGTGAGAGCTTTAGCCCATTGGCAACACTATCTATGGCCTCGGGAATTTGTGATCAAGAGTGACCATGAGTCACTCAAGCATCTAAGAGGCCAAGAGAAGTTGAACAAGAGACATGCCAAATGGGTGGAGTTCATTGAGTCCTTTCCTTATGTGATTCATTACGAAAAGGGTAAGGACAATGTTGTGGCCGATGCACTTTCTAGAAAATTCGCTCTTGCTACCACTCTTGCTTCTAGGCTCATGGGTTTTGAAAGCATCAAGTCATTGTATGCCCGTGACCCAAAGCTCAAGAGCATTCATGATGCTCTAGTGAGTGGGGAGAGAGTAGAAAAGCACCAATGGGTAGATGGCTACATTTTCAAGCATGGGAGAGTATGTGTCCCCGAGTCCTCTTGGAGAGATGTGCTAGTGCAAGAAGCACATTGTGGGGGCTTGATGGGTCACTTTGGGGTGGACAAGACTATGGCCATACTTAAAGAACAATTCCATTGGCCAAGAATGAGGCCTCTTGTGGAAAGGTTTTGCAATTCTTGCTTGGATTGCAAGAAGGCCAAGTCTAGATCCAACAACCATGGTTTATACACTCCTTTGCCCATTCCTACTAGTCCGTGGGTTGATCTTCCTATGGATTTTGTTATGGCTTTACCCCGGACTAGAGGAGGACACGATAGCATTTATGTTGTCGTTGACCGTTTTTCCAAAATGGCTCACTTCATTCCGTGCAAAAAGACTAATGACTCACAACATGTGGCTTCCTTGTTTATTGATAATGTCTTGAAATTGCATGGGGTGCCTCGCACCATTGTTAGTGATAGGGACTCCAAGTTCCTTAGCCATTTTTGGAAATGTTTGTGGGGTGCTCTTGGCACCAAGTTGCTCTTCTCCACGTCCCACCACCCTCAAACCGATGGGCAAACCGAGGTGGTGAACCGGACTTTGGGAGCTCTACTTCGAGCTATGACCAAAGGAAAGGCCGGGACTTGGATTGATAAGCTACCTCTCATGGAGTTTGCATATAACCGCACTTTGCATCGTATGATTGGCATGACTCCATTTGAGTGTGTTTATGGTTTTATCCCATTGATTCCTCTTGATCTTACCCCTTTGCCAAGGGATGTGGTTGTTGATTTTGAAGGTAAAGCTCGGGCCAAGGCATTGCTTGAACTTCACGCCAAGGTGTGGAAGACTTTGGAGGAGGCCTATGAGAAGATAGAACCCAAGAAAAACAAAGGAAGAAAGAAAGTGGACTTCAAGAAGGAGGATTCGGTTTGGGTGCATTTCCGCAAGGAAAGATTTCCCAACCAACGGAAAGGGAAATTGGCACCAAGGGGCGATGGCCCATTCCAAGTGTTGTCCAAGATCAACAACAATGCATATGTGATAGATTTGCCCGGTGAGTACAATGTATCGACTATTTTCAATGTTAGTGACTTGACTTCTTTTGATCTAGGTGATGATACCTTGGAGGAGGAGGCCTTAATTTCGAGGACGAAAACTTCTCAAGAAGGGGAGGATGATGCAACCCAAATTGCATCGATACCATTCTCGAAGTCAAGCCAAAGAAATACAAGACGCTCACCTACACTTGGTTTGGAGAGGCGTGGATGATATGAGCTCGGGAGAGGACTTAAATACAATGCATTGGATCTCAATCCATGTTGAAACAGGGCAGAAAACAGTGCAGGAAGCAGAGGAGCAAAACAGGGGAACACCTGCTGAGCTTACTGCCTGAAGGAGGGGATTTCCTCTTCGCGATCGCGTGCACACCTTCGCGATCGCGAAGGGTTCTTTTTTGTTCTTCGCCTTCGCGCCTTGTTTCGCGCGATCGCGCGCTTCAGCTTTAAGTTCTCTACGCGATCGCATTACTTCTTGCGCGATCGCGCAGAGAACTTGGGCAACAGAAGACCAGAATGTTGTAAACATTGTAATGGGGTGTTATAAATACACCCCTCTTTCATTTATTGCTCTTCACCTTACTTTGAACACAAAACACATTAAATGAGCATAGCTCTTGACATTGTAACCATTTTGGCTTAATCAATTGGATGAATCCAAGTTGCTCTTCAATCTGTCTTCGATCATTCTATTTGCTCGAGCCTCATGTCTCTTGAGGATAGTTGCTTAGCGTAGGTGATTCTTTCCAATCGTTTGGGGTGTAATGGAACAAGTTCTTCGTTGCTACTCGAACTTTAGTGTGAGTCTCGTCTCGTTCCTTATCTTTTATCGCTTTCGTAATTTCGATTGCATCAGTTACTCACACAGAAGAAATGGATGAAAAATTCATTATTGAATCCATTGCTCTTCCCAGTATAGTTTCCCATAAGTGCATCGGGAGTCTATTCAAATATGATAGTTCCATTCTGAATATGCACTTCAGCTTTCTGATCAAATTGATAGTAGCTGGTGGAGTACACCGAAATAATTGATAGTAATACTTATAGTGGAATTCATGTAATTAATTGTAGTAGGTGGTGTTTTAAATGTAAAATTTAGTGAAAGGCTCCACTAAATTGTTTGCCTTGTCAACGTAAATCCATTCTCTTGGATTGCTGTCGCACAGGCTGACACGCACACACCCTGTGCCCTTTCCGCGTTTGGTTGTTTTCACACGCATATGACAACCCATTACCCTATTTTTGACACCAAAATGGTGAAAATTAACTCCCACTCATTACACCCTTGTTATGACCAGATGCTATGTAAATTTTCCAACATAAATTTTCCAAATAATATGAAATCGAGTATGAAATTATTTTCAACATAAATTTTCCAAATAGTATAAGTTGTGACCAGACGCGATGCGTTATGCCTAATGAATAATTCTAATGAAAGTTACATCATTGATAAAACATTAAATGTATATATATATATATATATATATATATATATATATATATATATATATATATATATATATATATATACATATATAAATATATCATATTATGGCAAAATTTATTATTATTGTTACATAGTATCCAAAGTATTATTATAGATTATTATAATACTTTCCTATTAGAACTTTACATCTTTGTGAAGGTTATAGCCTTCGTACAACTAAAACTTGTACAGCAATAAAAATTGCACACCAAATCAATAAGTAAAATTACTATTACAAGGATATTACTTTAAATATGATTAGGTATATTAGCGGCCTAATATTAAAAAAAATTGAAACTTAAAACGGCCTAAATTAAAACTTATACTCAACAAAGTCAATTAGTAATGAATAGTAATCGTGTCTATGAGAAAGTTACATTAATCACACGCAAAAATTGTGTAAGGACTAAGGAATGTTGTTGGGTTGGAACACCGAAACATGTGGGTGTCCGAGGTACGGTATGGTATTAAACATTTCGGTCATAAATTTTGTTTTACGTTTTATAAAATGTCATGTCATTACCTTTCAAAACTAATTAAGTATGGTTCGTTCCATTCCATATATTATCCAACTGTTCAAAATTACAAATGTCACTGGCCAAAATGTACACTTAACTACCATTTTAGTACACAAGATTACTCAAAATATACCCATTCAATGAGATTTACAATCTTACTCCACATATGTAGCTCAATTAGAATAGAAGACAACTCTCTAGTAAGGCATTAGAACTGAAATATTATTAGTTTAATTAAATATATAATCATTTGTACATATCACTAGTTTTTGATATTCTCTAGTATTATATTTAGTAGTTCAAATTTAGGTTAATTAAATTATTACGATTTATAAATCCAAAAATACATACTAACTACGGTACCAACTAACTATGTACATGTAATTTTGGTTCGGATTCGTCACACTAGCATACCCAAACCGTCACCACACTAGCAAACCGTCAAGAGTATTCTTATAGGATTTGATGTGATTGTTGGGTTGTCTGCTCAAGTAATCATACTTTCTTGGTCATTGGGAAAAATATATTAAAAAAAACTGTGGAAGTGCATCGTGCAGTGCATTTTATCGTGCAGTGCAATTGATCACAGACCGTCACTAATTCAAGTTTGGATAGGTAATTGTGCGCACTAGTCGAGGTTGTGGTTGTGCATTGCAATTGGGGAACTTAAAGGGACTAAAAAAAAACAGAACTGCTCCCAGTCCCAAGCATTTGTGGTGAGATAAAATGGCGAGGAACATGAGGCCTGCGGTGCCATCTCTTACACGACTGCTTTTTTAGAGGGGTCGAATGCCTTCGTAAGGTTTGGACCGCCCCTGGAGGTAGATTGTGTTTGATGATATGCTGGAATCGGCTTAGAAAGACGATTGGTCCAGACAAATATAGCGAACTAACCTGGCCCTATATTTGTGCTAAGACAGGCTTCACCCATTGGTCCCTAAGGTCCGTAGAGTCCATACAGCATTTCGGCGAGATTAAGTTCAGTCGCGAAAACTGCATTACTGATATTGAGAGTACTAAAATACGAGTAGTACAAAGGGTTTAAGATGCATGTCGTGGAATTGTACAAAGCCGCATGTTCATACCAAAATTCTTACGATATGATTGGGCCGTGTTTGCATTACTACTTATACTACAAGTGACTTGTGTTTCGACCAGCGGTAATTTCAGTTTGAAAGTTAGTTCAAAAAAATTTTACTCCACAACATTCTGGAAACATTCGTCCACATATACAAACCACAGCTTCTAGAATTTAGGTCCCACTATCTTCATCTATTTAAAATCTCAAAGCATAAGAAAAACAATAGTACAACACCACGCCTGTCCCCACTTTATAAAATTGAATAATTGTACTCGTACTTGTTGAGATCTATTTTACTGTAGCTTCTATTGACACTTTGGCATGGGCTCCCTTTACTTGTACATATTTTGGCACCAACTTACGTCCAACCATCACTCTTTAGAATATTTTTTTAAAAAAAATACTGATCCTTTTTTAAATTTGAAAGCAATTTAACTTTAAAATTTTCATTTTATCCTAAACTAATTACGTTGTTTTATACTCAAACAAATGCCTATGAATTATTTTAATCAAATAAATATTAGGTTTGAAAGTATAAAGTATCATACATTATTGAAATTTTATAATTTATAAATCTAGGACTATAAAATATGGGAGTTGTATTTCAAATGTAACTTCAATTCTTACTTTGTTTGTAGGAGATGCGAAAATCGATCACCAAAACCAATGTTAATTGTAGGATTTTTAATGTTAAACATGGGCGTTGGCCTCGTTAAATGAGATTTTAGATCTGTCGACTTTAATAGGGAAGGGACTCGTTTTATTTCGAATTGAGTCGTCCCTTAAGCAACTTCCCGCCCAAAGGTGTAGGGCAGATTTTCTACTCCTACAACCTAGCAGTCGACTCCCCTTCTCGAGTCGTCTCTTCCACCTTAGTTTAAACGGATATCGAAAAATATATTATCTACAAAATCATTCTAGCCATAAAAATGCAGTCATTCATGGATGTCGAAGAATCAAGTAGCAACTCGCAGGCTGGGCCAGGCAATACCGCGAGCGTGCTTTCCCAGGTTTTAGGTGTACATCAAGACGATAGCTTGTTCGACAATCGGTCAAATAGTAGTATGGCTGGCGAGAACAATGACCCCAACGTCGCGACTGGTGAGGGCCCGGGTATTAATCCGCGGGCACCAGCAGGAGGTCCGATCGTAGGGATGAAGTTTCCTAGCCTAGAAGCAATGGTTGATTTTTACCAGGATCACGCTAAAAACAGGGATTCAGCATTACTAAAAGGTCGTGCAAGAAGCAATCGAATGAATATGATCTCATTACAGTGTGAAGACTGTCTTGTCACAAAGCTGGAAAACCAGCGAGATATCAAACCTCGAAGAAAGTTGATTGCAAGGCTGGAATTTATGCCACCCTTTGTTCAGATCGAAATTCTTGGAAGTCCAATCGGTTACGGTTGAGCATTACCATGATTTAGAACCACGTCTTTAATAGTTTATGGCAGCCCATAGGAAAGTAACTCCTGCACTCAAGAAGGATCTCGTGGCAGTGGACACTGCAGGGGTTAGGCCTTGCCGGTCATTTAGAATGATGGAAATCATGAATGGGGGGTACTGAAAATATGGGATGCTTGTCACATGACTGCAGAAATTTTATTAATAAACATAGGAAGATGACGTTGAAACACGGTGACGCAGAAGCGTTAAATTTTTTTTTTGGAACGTATGCATTCCACGGATGGAAGATTCGTTTACGAGATAGATTTAGACAATGAGAGCCGACTGAGGAACGTAATGTGGATTCACCCGCAAGCATTTCTTGCATAGCAGCAGTTCAATGATGTGATTGCCTTGGATTCTACATACAATGTTAACCAGTATAACATGCCGTTTGTAACGTTCGTGGGCGTGAATCACCATGGTCATTCAATTTTACTTGCGGCTGGACTACTATCCCATGAAGACATCACAACATACAGGTGGTTATTCAGGACATGGATGAGGTACATGGGGGGCATCGAGCCAGGTGCCATCCTAACTGATCAATGTGAGAGCATTGGGGCAGCCATAAGGGAAGAATTTCCTACCACAACCCACCGTCTGTGCATATGGCATATATGTTCAAAGGTGGGTTCCAAGTTCCAAGGACTTAGAGACAGGGACGCTCTAGTAAAAGAGTTCAACAATATCGTCTATATGTCTTTCACGGTCGAGGAAATCGAAGGAAGATGGGCTCAGTTCATTTGTGATCCCCGTTTACGAGAGAATCAATGGCTTGATGATATCTATTCAATAAGGAGCCAGTGGGTGCCGGTATACCTGACAGACACGTTCTGGGCTGGTATGAGATCCACACAGCGGAGCGATTCAATCCACGCATTCTTTGACCAGTTTATTACTAGTCGTACAAAACTTTTAACGTTCGTGATGCAGTACGACGTAGCTCTCAAAACCAAACTAGACAAAGAGTTAAAAGAAGAAGAGATTTCAAAGAATACCCAACTATTTTGTGTGAGTGGAAGTCAGTGGGAAGAACAGCTCCGTGCAGGTCTTATGCGGAACACTTATGCTATGCACAGAAAACAAATCCATGACTCGGTCGGTTGTAACTTTGTCGGGTTCAACGAGCAGGACGAAGTGGAGACTTTCTCGGTGTCCGACACCGGAATGGGTCTAAACTACGCAGGCACTGAATACATCATAACTGTGGTATACAAACGGGATGGCCAGTATTTGGATTGCACCTGCAAGCTGTTCAACACTGGTGGGATTATATGCAGGCACATGATTCTCGTGGTGAAATATCACCGAATGCCGGAATTGAATGAAAAGTACATAATGAGAAGATGGCGTGGAGACATCAGTCGACCGCAGTTGTGGGCTTATGTGCCCGAAGGTTATCCGTTGATGTCCGATGAATTCAAAACGCTCCATGGACTTAAGGGTATCTTCTACAAATGCGCGGAAAGGGCTATTCAGTCGGACAAGTTGACGCGCACACTTGGGCTCGAGCTCGTAGCAAGTTTTGGCAAGCCTAACAATGACGACCCTATCCCCGATGACATACATGATGTGGAGGACCATCGTAGTGATGTTCCCATCCTTGATCCTAGATTTCTGAGGATCAAAGGAAGGCCCTGTCTGATCCGTGTTAGGAACAATTGGAACAGAAAGGCAAAGAACATATGGAACATCATGTAGAGGATGGGGTAGAAGTAGAGCTGGAGCAGTCGGAGCAGGACGTGGTAGTGGTAGGGTTGATGCAAGCAATGGTAATCGTGGAGTTGATGCAAGCAGAAGCAGCGGTGCTTTTGATGCAACAATTGGCAGTTGAGGTAGAGGTGGAAAGGGTGGAAGTAGAGGAGCCTGCGGAGCAAGACGTGGTAGTGGTGGGGTTGATGCAAGCAATGGCAACAGTGGGGTTGATGCACGTCGAGGCAATTGCACAATTTGATGCAAGCAGTGGAGAAGGTGATGATGATGCAGTTGTTGAGTGCTCAATAGCAAATGCTTATTTTGTGCGTTGAGACTTTCTTCAATCAGTTTTATTTCTTGTAATTGTACGATTGTGGTATGAGATTTGCGTGTATCTAATTTACATTGTCTATGGGAACAGTATAACTGAAGTACGGTAATTACTACCAGTCCAAAAAATAGAACGAAATTGAAAGCAACTGTAAGCTAGGATAGCATTGATACTACCAAAAAAGATCACAAACAAAAGTATCGGCTAAGATCGTAAACAAAAGTGCATCCCACGTTCTTCTAAGGAAGGCACCGTAATTCACTGTACGGTGACCATGACAAGAAAAAGACTCTCAAACTCAACAACTTGGCCACAAATAAGTCTAGTAATAATTATCTTTTATAATGAATTAATTTCGTCATCTGGCCAGCGCCGAGAATTCAAATTTTACGGACGCTCAGATGTTACACCCGTATGTCTAAAGTGACGTATATCATTCTAATGACATGTTAAGAATGATTTAAGTGAGTTTAAGGAAATAATATTACTAAAGAACATGTTTATATATTGAATATAAAGTTTGGGAAAAGTCGGATTTAAGTTGCGGAAAAACCGACTAAGGAATTGCCTTGTAACGAAGCTTTTTCAGCAATTAATTTCGTGTGTTATATGAGGTCTTTTGGGGACATATCATATACCAAATTGAAGCTCTTGGAGTGTAGTTTCTAAAACTTTTGACGGTTTTTTCATACAATATTTGGATAAAAAGATATGCGTACCAGAAGTCAGGCCAAAAAAAGGGACATAAGTGCAAAAGAGGACTAAAACTGAAATGTTTCAAGTATAAAAAGAAAATTTCCCCCATATCTCTTCACTTACCGAAAAATAAAGAGAGTTACAGTTTGTTCTTGAGTATTGAAGCCCCTTTTATGATTTTGAAGGAAGGACGTCAATCGTAACTCGAAATTGAAGACGGAATGCGTCAAAATGCTCTACGCGATTAAGGTAACGTTATGCTACCTTCAATTTTTTCTAAAGCTTGGTAAGTGCTTATATCTATTTCTTTTGAGGCACCTGGCCTCGTGGATTTTCTACCACGTGTTCTTTACGTGTGTAGCTGCCGATAGGCGTACTTATTACGCCTTAGCTTTTGATTTACATTGTCTATTAAATGTTATGTCTTGTTATTGGTATTGCATTGAGGATCTGAGCATGGTACTTTGGCTGTGAGTTGACATACACTTCCCGGCTGTCAACGAGAGTTCCGCACCGGTGAAGGGTTATTATTGCATCACCTTGCATTCATATGCATTATATGTCATTCATATGCATTACATTGCATATCATATTGGGTGCAGGAGTATTCCGTCCCAGGAGCAGGAGGATTCCACTCTATTGTATCATATTGAGGGTAAGAGAATTCCGCCCTCGGAGCAAGAGGATTCCTCTCCATTGTATTATATTGAGGGTAGGAGGATTCTGCTCTCGGAGCAGGAGGATTCCGCTACATTGCATCATATTGAGGGTAGGAGGTTTCCGCCCTCGGAGCAGGAGGATTCCGCTCCATTGCATCATATTGAGGGTAGGAGGATTCCGCCCTCGGCGCAAGAGGATTCCGCTCCATTGCATCATATTGAGGGGTAGGAGGATTCCGCCCTCAGAGAAGGAGGATTCCGCTTCATTTATTTGGCAGATGTGACCCTTTGCATCAGATTTCATTTCATCTCCTTTCATTTCATACCATTGTATAAATTTGTGGTACATAACTATTGTCCTACTTATATGTGCATTGCGTATTTGTTGATATGTTTCTTACTCATATCCCTAGTTGAGTTTATGGTTTCATACATGTTTCTGGTTGTTATCTGGCTTTGCCTTTTTATAATTTAAATAAGAGGAATTTGATTTATCTTATCTTCTCCCTGGCTAGCTATCCTATTCTTTGAGGTGGCTAGTCTGCCCCACTTATTGAGTCCTTTTGGCTCACCCTTGTTTGTTGTTTATTTCTTGTCTACCTATTTTGTTTCGGCAGGTTCGCTCCAGGATTGAGTTTGCCACGTTGTGAAGGAGCGAAGATGCCTTCAACTGTCACGGTGAGCCAGCTTTTGTAAAGGAGCGAAGACGACTTCAGCTGTCAGGGTGAGCCAGCTTTTATTCCGGATGGCCACCAGTTTATTGGTTGTTATTTCAGTTGCATTTTTCTTCTTTCAGGAGGTATTTGTCTTCTTTTGTACTCTTAGATGTCTAGTCTGGATAGCCCTAAACCTAGCATGTTGGGTAGTCAGCTGTAATTTTTTTTGTACAGCTTAGAGGTATCAGTATGTCTGTGTTTTTTTTTTAAAGTCTTGTCCTTATTTGTGAATTGTTATATTTATTTTCCTCATTTAATTGGTAAGGGTTCGCTCGACGGGTCTAGGGGAGGATGTCGGGCGCCCGCACGGCCTAACCGGATTTTGGGTCGTGTCAGAGTGTTATTTCAGTTGCATTTTTCTTCTTTCAGGAGGTATTTGTCTTCTTTTGTACTCTTAGATGTCTAGTCTGGATAGCCCTAAACCTAGCATGTTGGGTAGTCAGCTGTAATTTTTTTTGTACAGCTTAGAGGTATCAGTATGTCTGTGTTTTTTTTTTAAAGTCTTGTCCTTATTTGTGAATTGTTATATTTATTTTCCTCATTTAATTGGTAAGGGTTCGCTCGACGGGTCTAGGGGAGGATGTCGGGCGCCCGCACGGCCTAACCGGATTTTGGGTCGTGTCAGAGTCTATCAGAGCCTAATTTAATGTCTATCCAGACTAAGACAGTGTCTAGTAGAGTCTCGCTGATGGGTGCGTAGACGTCCGTACTTATCTACGAGAGGATCTGATGGCATTAAGGAATTTTCACTTCCTTCATTTCTTATCGTGTGTCGGTCTAGGATGCATAAGTATTTTCATTAATTCATTCGTGGTAATTGTGAACCCTCGTACGACAAATCAGCAAACGGAAGGAGTTCAGGACGAAGCAGTCTAGCCTGGGGCACTGACAAAGCCCGGAGAGTTTTGATCGTGCTGACGATCTAGTTACGGAGGTCCCAGCTGTACGAGCTCGCGATGGGCAAGGGAGCAGGGCCTTGTAGTTCCCTTGGCTCTCTATGATGCTTTACGAGAATCTTGGCGACGGAGATACCGTAAGAACCTATTATTCGCTGGGCAGCCTATCAGGTTGCCGTATGTGCAAACGTTCGATCTCAGGGAGCTCCTTTTCTGGTTCTTAATATTGCTGCAGTAAATTATATTCCGGAGGTAGTATGTGTTGTACCTCTAATTGTTCTGACTTGTTAGCCAGCCGAGGTATCAGTTCGGTCCGAGTGTCCGAAGAGGTTTCATTATTTTATGCGGTTGAACATCCCGATATTCCCAAGCAATGCATTTGATAATCTCTGTGTAAGTTTGTTTTAAATAAAATGATGTCAGCATATCCTTTAGGCTCTTGATTATATTGAGCGGTATGGTGTGGATTATTCTGCTTTCCAGTTTCAGGGTCCAGCCTTGGATTGGTGGGCCGCTCTTTTATTAGCTAATTTGGTTCGGTTTTTCTTCTAGATTCGTGAAAAGTTCCTTTCGAGTAGCGAGCGAGATGATGTGTGTTGCCAGTTTGAGTGAATTGGATAGGGTAGCCTGTCGGATAACCTGTTGGTGTTTCAGAATATAAGATTGAGTTCTGCAGAATGGCTGAATATGCATTAGAACTAGTCCATGAGCCTTTCGGGATATTCAAAGATTTATTGGTGACCTTTCTCCTTCCTTGAGATCCGAGATGGCTCGAAAAATTGAGGTTGGGACTTCATTTGATGTCAATGTTGATACTGCTCAAAGGTATTAGGCATACCATAAGTTAGAGCGGGAAGAGTTAGAGCGAGAGAGTGAGAAATCACGCGGCTCTGGTGGGCACCATACCTCGTTTGAAGGTAAGAGTTCTAATTATTTTGGGAGGTCACCTTCCAGGTTATCTCAGCTTGTCTCACGCGATTCTTAAAGTGCGTCAGTAGTTCGTCAAGATCAGATCCCGTTTTTCTCTTTGTGGCTATCAACAATCTGTCCAGCTTCCATTTTCACTGAAAAGGTATTATCATTATCGCGAGCATGTCATCTTTGGTGGAGTTTTCCCTTACTCCGACAAGTAGGCAGTCATCTTTTCTCTCATCATCAGGCACCTGCACAGTCACAGGGGATTTTATTTAAATCTCAATCAGCCAGAGAAATGCCACCATCCAGTAGAGGTCGAGAGCGTAGTGGCAGTGGATCTTCAAAAAATGATTGTTAGGGCAGTGGCTAAGCTCAGTTGCAGAGGCAATTCAATGAACTGCTAGTCTGGTGGGATGCTGAGGTATCCGATGTAGTAGACCTTAAGATTCCTTCTTCTCTTAAATGTGAGTAAGATTTGATTCTTTCGATCGGTCTAAACTTTGTTTACCTTACAACGTTTCTATGGCTTCCTTGGATATTGTTTTTATTAAGAATCGATTGCGGTAGAGGGGTGAGCTTCTAGTATGATTTATTCAGAGAATTTGTGAGAACCTACTAGTTTATCCGATTTAAATGTGAGAGATTTGTGAGCGAGTATCGGTATTGTCTGCTTGGCTCCTATTGTACCACTTTCTCTTATTATGTCAAGTCAGTCTATCTCTCTGTGGAATTCAGTGTTGATAGGATGGTGGGATTCTTATTCGTCGCCGTCATAAAGTGATATTGTTTCTTCCGGTGCAAAGTGATAAGTAAGTAATATGCAACTTATGTGTCCATGAGTTTGTCTTAATTATAAAAGGGTTTCTGGTAAATTGTCAGAGTTTCCTTCTTATAGGAAGGTTAAATTGACATAGATGTTGTTTCATAAAGCTTATTTAATGTCTATCTATTCAATTGTGATTCTTTGGTTAGCCTGACTCGGAAGTAGTGTAGCCCTAGGAGCCAAGCAAATAAAAATATGAGCTTCCGGAAGCTCTAATCATTTCTATCCTCAGTCCATTGCCATCCCTTCTTTGTTCGGCACTGGTAAGCTTAGGCAGTAAGTAGCCTCTTGTGATGTTCCCTGTGTTAAGCCAGAGTGCGTGTCAAGGTGGCCGGATGAGCACATTGTTGTTTTTCAAAGCTACTAAGGGTAATGAGAGGCGTCATTTGACCTTTGATTTGATCCATCAGGTGATGGTGCTTATAGAAAATGTATGGAGTTGTGAACTCGAGAGTTGCAGCTGTTTGGCAACTCGAGAGAGTAATTTGGTAGCTCAGGTCTGAGCCGCATTCTCTATTTAGCAAAGTCTTTCTTAATCCAGCAGGTTGTGCGAGGACGACTATTTCTATTTAAATTAGTTGTATAAGTTTATGCTCTAAGTGGAGGAGTCTTCCTCCAATTGATATCGAATACTAATATT
This sequence comes from Petunia secreta, assembly GCA_029990175.1. Lineage (NCBI taxonomy): Eukaryota > Viridiplantae > Streptophyta > Magnoliopsida > Solanales > Solanaceae > Petunia > Petunia secreta. Next base: position 22,914,918 of record JARKIP010000022.1, on the reverse strand, counting down.
AAATCCCTAAGGCGTAGTAAAAGCGTGAGCAAATTCTTAGTTCCATCGACTTGTTCTATATCATAAAGAATATCGACGTGGTGATTTGTCGACGGAATCATGTTAATCCATCCAGAGTTCCGTGTATATTTGTTTCGAAAATGTAGAACTCTCCTCTCGTGATCGAGGAAGGATCATCTTAGTCAGAATAATTCGGGCAATGGTATTATCATATTATCCAGATAGGTTTTATTCCAAGAGTTCGGTGTTCATGTTATAATTTTGATTCTATAATCATGAGAAAAATTCTGTGGGATAGTTTATGAAGGTCGTGCAAGTTCTTTTGTTATCAGCGTGAATCTTGCTTAAAACTTAGGCTCGTTCGAGGACGAACGAGAGTTTAAGTGGAGGAGAATGAAACGACCTCGGTTAGTCGTTTCGGAAGTTAGGACTCTGATTGGCGTGCCGATAATTTAAAAAAAAAACTTTGTAATGTCCATTAGGATCTGTCTGAAAAATTTGAGCTAAATCAGACCTCGTTCTGTAGGCATCGGAAGAAGGTTTCAGTTTTTATTGTCGATAAATACTAAAAAGAGATTTTCGAGCTCGGTTTTGGTGAACGATCTCCGATTCAAAATCCGAAAGCGCCGTTAGGTTCGTATGATTATTTGTGACTTTTGTGCTATTTTCGAAAGTCAATTTCGAGGTTGTTCGGCTAGCTTCTGCTAAAATACCGAAAGTTAAATAATTTGACCTTTCAAATCTCTTCACTACTACAAGTATGTAACAGATCAGTGCTTAATGCTTCTACGTACTTCATTTAACATTCGAGGACGAATGTTCCTAACGGGGGAAGATTGTTACACCCTGTATGTCTAAAGTGACGTATATCATTCTAATGACATGTTAAGAATGATTTAAGTGAGTTTAAGGACATAATATTACTATAGAATATGTTTATATATTGAATATAAAGTTTGGGAAAAGTCGGATTTAAGTTGCGGAAAAACCGACTAACGAATTGCCTTGTAACGAAGCTTTTTCAGCAATTAATTTCGTGTGTTATATGAGGTCTTTTGGGGACATATCATATACCAAATTGAAGCTCTTGGAGTGTAGTTTCTAAAAATTTTGACGGTTTTTTCATACAATATTTGGATAAAAGATATGCGCACCAGAAGTCAGGTCAGAAAAAGGGACATAAGCGCAAAAGAGGACTAAAACTGAAATGTTTCAAGTATAAAATGAAAATTTCCCCCATATCTCGTCACTTATAGAAAAATAAAGAGAGTTACAGTTTGTTCTTGAGTATTGAAGCCCCTTTTATGATTTTGAAGGAAGGACGTCAATCGTAACTCGAAATTGAAGACGGATTGCGTCAAAATGCTCTACGCGATTGAGGTAACGTTATGCTACCTTCAATTTCGTCTATAGCTTTGTAAGTTTTTATATCCATTTCTTTTGAGGCACCTGGCCTCGTGGATTTTCTACCATATCTTCTTTACGTGTGTAGCTGCCGATAGGCGTACTTATTACGCCTTAGCTTTTGATTTACATTGTATATTAAATGTTATGTCCTGTTATTGGTATTGCATTGAGGATCTGAGCATGGTACTTTGGCTGTGAGTTGACATACACTTCCCGGCTGTCAACGAGAGTTCCGCACCGGTGAAGGGTTATTATTGCATCACCTTGCATTCATATGCATTATATGTCATTCATATGCATTACATTGCATATCATATTGGGTGAGGGAGTATTCCGTCCCAGGAGCAGGAGGATTCCGCTCCATTGTATCATATTCAGGGTAGGAGGATTCTGCCCTCGGAGCAAGAGGATTCCGCTCCATTGTATCATATTGAGGGTAGGAGGATTCCGCCCTCGGAGCAGGAGGATTCTGCTCCATTGCATCATATTGAGGGTAGGAGGATTTCGCCCTCGGAGCAGGAGGATTTCGCACCATTGCATCATATTGAATGTAGGAGGATTCCGCCCTTGGCGCAGGAGGATTCCGCTCCATTGCATCATATTGAGGGTAGGAGGATTCCACCCTTAGAGAAGGAGGATTCCGCTCCATTCATTTGGCACATGTGACCCTTTGCATCAGATTTCATTTCATCTCATTTCATTTCATACCATTGTATAAACTTGTTGTACATAACTATTGTCCTACTTATATGTGCATTGCATATTTGTTGATATGTTTCTTACTCATATCCCTAGTTTAGTTTATGGTTTCATACATGTTTTTGGTTGTTATCTGGCTTTGCCTTTTTATAATTTAAATAAGAGGAATTTGATTTATCTTATCTTCTCCCTGGCTAGCTATCCTATTCTTTGAGGTGGCTAGTCTGCCTTTGACTCACCCTTGTTTGCTGTTTGTTTCTTGTCTACCTATTTCGTTTCGGCAGGTTCGCTCCAGGATTGAGTTCGGCACATTGTAAAGGAGCGAAGACGACTTCAGCTGTCAGGGTAAGCCAGCTTTTATTCCGGATGGCCACTAGTTTATTGGTTGTTATTTCAGTTGCATTTTGCTTCCTTCAGGAGGTATTTGTCTTCTTTTGTACTCTTAGATGTCTAGTCTGGATAGCCCTAAACCTAGCATGTTGGGTAGTCAGCTGTAATTTCTTTTGTACAGCTTAGAGGTATCAGTATGTCTGTGTTTTTTTCTTTTTAAAGTCTTGTCCTTATTTGTGAATTGTTATATTTATTTTCCTGATTTAATTGGTAAGGGTTCGCTCGACGGGTCTAGGGGAGGATGTCGGGCGCCCGCACGGCCTAACCGGATTTTGGGTCGTGTCATCAGATCACGTTTATAAACATGAAAAGGGGTATTATGTAACAAAATGAGCTACATATTGAACAACGTTATTGTTATGATTGATATTTTACTTACACAGCGGGCGTCCGTCTTCTTCTTATATGATTTCAATCTGTCGAGTATGTAGTCGCAGAAAAACGTCCGTCCGCCGCTCTTCAAAAAAGGTCCAATAGGGTGGTATTGTGTACAACTTGGGGGAATCTGACCTTTTTGGGATGAAAGATTAGGGTATTGGTTTTTCGATTTCTGCTTGTTGAAAGGGGATAAAAGTGGACGTTTGGAGGAAGAGAGACACCACAAGTGCCGGAAAAAAAAAACAGAGAGAGGGACAGAGAGACATGCTTCCCAAGACTTTTTAAAAACTTTCCCCCACCCGCCTAGTCCCGAATATTCTTTAGTTTTCCCCCCTATTCTTCCCTCCTTTTTTTCCGCTTAATTACCAAGCACTTGACCAAATTATTATAGCATACGTTTGACTATCGCACCTTAGTTAGGTACTGGTATTTTGGAACCTGAAATTGTGTTTGTACATACATTTTCACTTGAAAAAAGTGGAAGTTTTCCAAATCTCCCAAAATTTCAAATCGAACGAGGGCCAAATGCATCCCTCATTGTACTTGGTAGTTGGTAATTGGAGGCTGCACCAACCAAAGGCGAAATAAGGTCGTATGGGCGAAAATGGCTTTGGTTGACGATGCATTCAAACGTTACCCGAGTATGAACACAGACAGCGAAGAGGCGCTAAAAACTTCTCCAACTAAATTTTTCTGATTTTGGACAAAACATGCAAGGTAGGGAAATAACGTTACACGACTAAGTAGGGGTTCATCATAATATCCTGTCTCATACATACTTCCCGTACAAGCTTGACTTATGCGTACATATCAAAATTGGAGCCAAACCAAGCCAACCTCAATATTTGACGAGCAACTCGATTTGAAATCGAACCTGTGTGAGACCACCTGACCCATCATGCAGCATATACTAATATTTTATCGGCCTGAGAAACAAGAACGAAGATGAAATATCGGCCCACTCATCTACTTCACCTAAAATTATAAAAAGAGCGGTAAATGATTGTAAGCTGCCATTGATAACTGCAATATCCGAGAAATCGAGGATCAAATCCGAAACCTTTGTTGCTTTGGTTAACAATGACTTTTTAACTATTTCTAAACTAGCCTCTCATCAGGATTGTACAGTTTTAGTAGAAATCAAAGTAAGCAATTAAAAGTTAATTATATAGAGTGTAGCGACTCACACGTGAAAAGGGTTGATTATTTTATTTATTTTACAACACACAAAAAGGTTTTTAAAAATAAACAAGTCCACAGAGTCACGCACCTTTAACATGGTTCGATCTCGTGACCCTATTAATGTAAGGTACACTTGAAGCCGCTGCGTAGAATAAGTCATATCTGTTTTCGTATATTAAAAACTCTCTACATCTGTCTTGAGTTTCTAATTCCTTGGTTGACGCATCAGCCAAAAGCAATAGTATTTTTTGTAGAATATCATTAGGTGATGGATCAACCAAAGATAAAATCAGGCAGCAGGGGCCAAAATGGCTTTGGTTGACAATTCAACCAAAGGTTAATCGGAGTATGAACACAAAGTGTTGAGAGTCGCTGAAAACATCTCATACGAAATGTTTGTATGATTTAGCACGACAGCATCAATATAGGTGGAATTATGGACGTATGTACTTTCGAGAATAAAGTGTAGAAATATACAAGTACTGTTTTACAACTAATAAGCAGTCGAGTATCTATTTAATAAACATTGAAGGGCAAAATATACTGTAGAAAAATTACATATTTGAGATCCCATTTGGACATAGATTTTAGTGGGAGTTTTTGGGCAAAAAACTAATATTTACACGTCAAATTTCATTTTGATAAGAGCTCAGAGGCTTTTTTGAGCCAAAAAATTTGCTCCCAAAATGTACGTCAAAACACCTTTCATTTTAATATCAAACTTCACGTAAAAAGTGTTTCCCACAAAATATTTGGTATTCTATGTCCAAACGCTAGCTTAAACTATAGTATAGGTAAGAGTTTCCCCAAAATTTTACAATCAAAGAGATAGAGAGTTGATAATTACTGGATTAAAAAACCTAGAATTAGCCATACGATTAGAGAGTTGATAATTACTTGATTAAAAAACCTAGAATTAGCCATACCCTTCCCCCCCAAATTTTAGTCTCAACACTTTCAGCCTCATCAGCCGCCAAAACACAAAAATCTCTACGCGTAAAAGCTAAGTTGCGATCATGGCCAGGCTTAAGAACCCTCATATACCATTACAAGCGAGCAGGCGTGCGGGCACTAAAAGGAAGCTCTTATACGCAGTACCTTTACGGCCCTCACGCCGTCCATATACAAGAACCCAACCCGCCGGCAAACCATGGGTAAGTTGCGATAAAGGCAAAAAGGGGAACGACCCTGCAACAATTGAAGATTCTTCTGAATCCATACCCAACTCTGCAGAGGAAGGGAGATGGGAGGACGATCGCGGAGAGGATACCAGCGATACGCGTGAACCGTCCGTGCCTGCATACGAAGTATTATTTCAATTTGTCTGTTATTTGCTCTATTTTTGTTTTTGCAATTCATTCGAATCATCAATCCTTAAATCAATTGTTACATTTCGTGGTTCCCGACAACGCCCAGGAACAATATGTCAGTTAAACCCTCAATTCCCGTCTGCGTGAGGGAGATAGACATATCCTCCTACGGATTTAAGACACCTTTGGATAAACACGGTCCCGCCAGAGCCAGGGTTATCAACAGATGCTCGTTGGAAAACTTTGCCAAATTTAAGGAGTTGTTAAAGGAATATAATATATACAGAGAATTCAAGGACAGTTGTTTTGGTCGTTTCCTAGGCATGTCTACCGGGTGGACCTTCAACGGAGAGCTGGTTCATAATATTCTCGTCCGTCGAATAAAGCACTGCCAGAAGCAAAACGAGGTGTGGTTCCTAGTCAATGGGAAGCCACTCTGTTTTGGCCTCTGAGAGTATGTAATTATGACCGGGCTTCAATGCTGGCCTAACCCATCCGACGAAGAGTTCAGTTCGCTCCTGAATTCATGCAGTGCTAATGCACTTCTGGAAACAGTCCTTGATGGAAAAAATAAAATAACTGGGACAGAACTCAAGATGAGAATAAAGTCCGTTGACTTGAGTTATGTAGAGAAGTTCAAGATGAGCATGGTCTGGTTTGTGCATATGGTTTTAACGGGACCCTCCAATAAAAAGTTTGTCAAGAATGAGTGGATACTGATGGCAGACGATCTTGAGTTTTTTGCCAAGTATCCATGGGCCTCTGTAACGTTTCCGTATCTATTGGAGAGATTAAAGAAGAAGCCCAAACGCGTTTTCAATAATGACGACAACACTTGTCGATATCACTATCACATTCTTGGCTTCTCGTATGCTTTCCAGGTATCAATTTTCAATATGCATATAATTTTTTTGCTTTTTCTGCGTTCTGGTGTTTATGCTTGGACAACATAAGATGGCGTGATGGACTGATAATACTCCTTCCACATAAGGCCTGGAGTTATGAAGCTATACCTTCCATTGGACGTATATTGCACAAAGAACGTGAGCCGAAGATACCGAGGATGCTAAGGTGGCAGCGGGCTAAGAAGCTGTTGGAGTGGCAGGAAGTTGATCCATTTGGCGAACGTGAGGTCGAGCACGTAGATGTAAGTCGAATGCATTTAATATTTTATTTTCCGTTCGTTTGATCCCATGCTCGTTACACGTTTTATATTTGTTCGCTGCAGGTGGAGGTGCATCTGTTCCTTGTCCCTTCTCTTCGCGAATCGTATCAACCGTCTTTGAATGAATTTAGGTCCCTCCCCGATTTGCCAGATGAAAAGATCGACAGGTTGAGGAAAGAGCTAGAAGGGGCGACAACAGTTACAAAGGCACTCCCTGCGGAGCACGTCGATCCTCTGTCCCTACTCCAACAACACGACGGAGTAGAGGAGGCTGGGGATTCAGGTAGTCTAAATGATGCATTCGGAGGACAGGGTATATGTGCGGTAGGAGCTGGAGTAGACGAGGCTGGAGATATATCTGGAACAAGTTGTGATGTTGTATGTGATGCTGTTGCAGGACAAGGGGCATGTGGAGGGGACGTCAGAACCTCGAGGAGCACTGCAATTTGCACGCTCCAACCACTAGAAATTGATTCGGTAGAAAGAGTACAAATTTCGGAGATGGATCATTACAAACCCCTTGAGTTACTCACACAAGTCGAAAAATCCGAATCATTTGCTGCTTGTGACTCGGAATTCGTCAACTTTGTTTTGGCTGGTGAAATAAATCCAGTATTTTGAATAAGGACAGGATTCATAGTTTCCAGAGAGATTTGCAGTTGTAATGTTTCACGATGAATTTGAACCATAGTGGGCATTGTCCGTGTTTGGTGCGTAACAAGCACGACGCAGTGAACAAACTGTTAAAAAAAAAATTGTTTCATCCCTAGCACAATCCTTGGATAGAACGTCTGGAAACCTGACCGAATCAAGCTCATTACACCAGAGAGTTAAACATAGCTCTGGTTTATTAACGCTGCCAACGAAAGCTCCTATGTTGATTTTAACGAACCATTCTTCCTAGATGTACTCATTTAGTTGACACACAACTGATAGCCTCTTTGGCTAAACTAATCAACAAAAAACATAGTTAGCAGTCCGATATGCAAAACTATAGTGCGCGCGGCAACATAACAAAGCAATGGAGCAATGGAGTGATAATTAATTGCACGTAATATCCAATTACGCGATATATTTAGTCAACATTACCAAATCAGTAACTCTTAGCAAAGTGGCAGAACCAGGTGGATTTTAAATTTTGAAGGCATGCCTTCGCAATTAATATTGTAAAAAAGAAACTTCCCTCCAACTGATTATGTCACGACCCAATTTTCGGGGCCGTGATTGGGCGAACCATGAATAATTAAACTGACTCATAATGATAATTTAGACAGAAATTTTTCAATAAAATGTAGGTGTAGACATCCACCCGAAATACAGTGTCAATAGAGCATCTACGAATTCTGACATTATATATATATATATATATATATATAATACAAGATGTAGGAAGCGTCTAAACACTAAGGTGGATCAGACGGTATGCCATCGCGAACCATGCGGTTGGCTCACCTCAAGCAAAAATAGTCACAGCCTCGAACGGATCAGATAAGTCCAGCTGTCTGACTAGTAGAAGGATCTGCACATTTAAACAGTAAGTTATGAGCCAAAGGCCAGTAAGATCATGGACAGGCCCGCTAAATTACCCTTTCGGGACAAGTCTTTGATAATGCATAAGCAGATAATGGAAGTACAATCCACACCTTTACAGTAACCCATAAACATTACATACGATAATATAATTATACAACAACACAAGCAATAATACGCGAATACATAACAAGGTCAATAATATAAAGATACATAATATAGGCAGCATATAAAATATTATATTGATACTATGGCATAAGCAATAATATAATTAACACACAGCAGGGCGATGATATATCTCGCATACCACATAGGTAATGATATACCTACCACATAGCATAAGCACACACCCTGTGCGGCTTTGTTTATAGGTCATAATGCACCACAGGCCTCTGTCCTTATAAACAACTTTACTTACAGGTCATAACGCACCACAAGCCTCTGTCCCTATAAGTCTCCACATCCAGGTCATAACGCACCACCGGCCTCTGTCCCTAGATGAAATTTTGCTTCTAGGTCATAACGCACCACCGGCCTCTGTCCCTAGAGCATATCAATAATACACCGGCACACAACATCGACTATACACAAGTCACGTTTGTGCTTCCTCCTTTTTGTATAAATATAACGAGTAGTACAGAATACTATCTACTAGACAATGCTAGTCAATTAAGTACTTGACATCTTACTTAGCAAGATCAAATCTTATCCGCAAGCAAAATAGAGGTCAAGTCTCACTTACCTCAAAACCGGCTCAAGTGGCTAAGGAACGACCTCCTTTCCCAAACGATGTGCCTCCGTAAGACTCCTCCCTGAGCCAAAGAAATAGTGTCGCACTCGTAAGCATGTGAGGAAAGGATTCTAAGCCCTTACGCAATTTAAGAGGCAATTTACCAAAATACCCCCGGGTCGGACGTACACAAAAACCCGTAAATTTTATGTTTCCGGACTCCCCATACTCCCACGAGTCCAAAAGTACCATTATTGTACATACCCGGGTCCAACTAGGTCATATTTCCTATTTCACAAATCTAGGGTTCAAACCCTCTTTCCAAGGATCGTCATTTTGATCCTCGGATTAAAACGTTAAAAATGGGTAAGAATAGTTACCTTGTGTTTAGGAATGATTTTTATACTTCAAATTCCCTTTGGAATCACTTTAAGAAGCTAAAAACATGAAAATAAAAATGAATGCCCGCCCTAGTATATATAGCAGCCCGCAGCTTTAAAGAGTTGTACCACATGCTGTCCAAATTGTACCTCACTGGATAGCTTTCAGTAAAATACCCATAACTTTTCATAGAAATATCCAAATGATACAAGATTGGTGGCGTTAGAACCACAATTCAAAGGGCTACGACTTTCATGTTTTAACTTATTTCCAATTCCTTACGGATTGAACTGACAAATCGATTTCTTTCCGGCTGAACAATAAAAAACAGAATTCAGCAGCTTTTTTGGCTTTGCACCAGGTCAACCACTGATTTTTGGGTCCAAACGGGACCCTACGAAGCTCGGAATAACCCCAAATTTTGTACACAAGTCATGTATGACTTGTGTGACATGCTCGTCAAGACGAAACTCAATTCGGATCTCTAGAACTCAAAAAGTGGGTCCCACGGGAAAGGGTCAAATTTCGACTTTCGCTAAAATAGCGAATTTTAATCAAACGACCCTGGAATCCAAATTCGAAAGTTGCTACAAGTCACAAATGACGATACGAAATTAACGGAACCCTCAGATCTCTCATCGGAGTTCGTTTACTCAAATCGAGCTCGAAAACCTCTTTTAACCTTTTTAAACTTCCGCAACGGAGACTTTATCAAAAGTCCTATCATACGAGGTCCGTTTTCACTTCTGAAGGTTGCTACAGGTCATAAATTACCATACGAACCTAACGCAACTTTCAGATTTCACATCAGAGCTCATTTGCTCAAATCGAGCTCCGAAACCTCTTTTAGCCTTAACGAATATCCGAAACGGATGTCTTTCTCCAATACCTATCTAACAAAGTTCGTTTTCGCTAAAAAATTTCAGGCATGTCATAATGGACCTTACGGAGTTTTTTGGATTGTCGACACGCAAATCGAGGTCCCGATTCCCGAAACGACTATTTGAGGTCGTTACAATCTCCCCAACTTAGACTCTCATTTGTTCTCGGACGAGCCCGAGTTTAAGGTAAGATTCACATTTTCACGAAAATAATTACACGGATTTCTAGGACTCTCCCTACTACTCGAAATCATAAAGAACAACATAACTTTCAGGCTTTAGAGATTGAATTCATACCTTAATTATCGAAAAGGCGAGGATACTTCACTCACATGTCGGACTCGAGTTCCCAAGTGGCCTCCTCGCTAGGATGATTCTTCCATAGCACTTTAACCAACGAGATCTCTTTCGACCTTAGCTTACGGATCTCTCTAGCCGTAATAGCAATCGGCTCCTCCAAATAAGCCAAGTCCTCGTGGATCTCGATAGAAGCCATATCAATCACATGGGATGGATCATGAACATACTTTCGGAGCATAGATACGTGGAATACCGGATGAACTGACAGAGATGGAGGCAAAGCAAGCCTATATGCAACAGCGCCAATGCGCTCCAAGACCTCAAAAGGACCAATGAACCTCGGACTAAGCTTTCCCTTTTTCCCGAATCTCATAACACCCTTCATCAGCGATACTTTAAGAAACACCTGGTCACCTACCATAAACACCAAATCTCTCCTCCTCCGATCCGCATAAGATACCTGTCGACTCTGAGCTGTGCGGAGCCGATCCTGAATGATTCGGACCTTATCTAAGGTCTGCTGAACTAGATCCGGACCCAACACCTTCACCTCTCCAGGTTCAAACCAACCAACTGGAGAACGACATCGGCGGCCATATAATGCCTCAAACGGAGCCATCTGGATAGAAGACTGATAACTGTTATTTTAGGCAAATTCCGCCAAAGGCAAATAACTGTCCCAATGGCCTCCAAAGTCAATAGTAGAAGCCCTAAGCATATCCTCAAGAATCTGGATGGTCCTCTCGGACTGACCATCAGTCTGAGGATGAAATGCGGTGCTAAGATCCACTCGGGTACCCAGCTCCTTCTGAAATGATCTCCAGAACTGAGCTGTGAACTGAGTACCGCGATCTGATATAATAGAGACTGGAGCACCATGCAATCTCACAATCTGCCCGATAAAGATACGAGCGAAGCGCTCCGATGAATAAGTAGTCCTCGCGGGGATGAAATGAGCTGACTTGGTGAGACTATCCACCACTACCCATACTGAATCATGCTTGCCCAAGGTCAAAGGCAATCCAACCACAAAGTCTATAGTAATATGCTCCCATTTCCATTCCAGAATCGGCATGGACTGAGTCACCCCGGCTGGTCTTCTATGCTCATACTTTACCTGCTGACAATTTAAGCACCGAGACACATGATCAACAACATCTCTCTTCATTCCCTTCCACTAATATAACTCCCGAAGATCTTGATACATCTTCATAATACCGGGATGAATAGAATACCGAGAACTGTGTGCCTCTGCCAATATCAGCTGCCTCAACTCCCCAATATTCGGAACACACAACCGACCGTTGAGCCGCAGTACACCATCATCTCCGATCATAAATGAGGTCACTCCCCCACTTAAAACTCTATCTCGAATATCACGCAAATATGAATCATCAAATTGCTTTTCCTTGATCTGGGAAGCTAGGGATGACTGATTCCCTATATAAGCAAAAACTCGGTCTGGCACATAATCATCAAATCGCACTCCACTAATGGACAAGGCCTGCAACTCTCGAGCTAGTGGTCTCATATCAACATCAAGATAGGCAAGGCTACCCATAGACTTCCTGCTCAGAACATCAGCCACAACATTAGCTTTCCCGGGATGATACCGAATAGCGATGTCATAATCCTTAAGAAACTCCAACCATCGGCGTTGTCTCCCATTCAAGTCCTTCTGGGGGAACAGATACTGGAGACTCTTATGATCAATGAAAATCTCACAAGGCTCACCATATAAATAATGCCTCCACAACTTCAATGCAAATACCACCGCCAATAACTCTAGATCGTGGACAGGGTAGTTCTTCTCATGCACTTTCAGTTGTCTCGAGGAATAAGCTATCACCTTGCCATTCTGCATCAAAACACCACCTAAGCCAATACCAGAAGCATCACAATAGACTGTGAATCCCTCTGATCCACTAGTCAAGGCCAATACAGGTGTTGTAGTCAAGACAGTCTTGAGCCTCTGAAAGCTAGACTCACAAGCAGCAGACCATAGAAAAGGAACATTCTTCTGCGTCAATTTAGTCAGTGGTGCTGATATGGAAGAAAATCCCTCCACGAATCGCCGATAATAACCAGCCAAGCCTAAGAAACTCCAAATCTCTGTAGGAGAAGTAGGCCTAGGCCAATTCTGAACGGCCTCCACTTTCTTGGGATCAACACTAATACCGTCCTTGGTCACCACGTGACCCAGGAATGACACGGTATCCAGCCAGAACTCACATTTAGAGAATTTAGCATACAATTCATGGTCTCTCAAGGTCTGAAGGATAATCTTCAAGTGATGCTCATGCTCCCCTCGGCTCCTTGAATATATAAGGATGTCATCAATGAACACAATAACAAAATAATCAAGATATGGCTTGAACACAAGGTTCATAAGATCCATAAAGGCGGCCGGAGCATTTGTAAGCCCAAATGACATGACAAGAAACTCATAGTGCCCATATCTCGTATGGAAAGCAGTCTTAGAAATATCCTCAGACCGAATCCTCAACTGATGATACCCCGATCTCAAGTCAATCTTGGAAAAATGAGTAGCACCCTGAAGCTGATCAAATAAATCATCTATACGCGGTAAAGGATACCTGTTCTTGATAGTCACTTTGTTCAACTGCCGATAATCAATACACATGCACATAGAACCATCCTTCTTCTTTACGAAAAGAACAGGAGCACCCCAAGGAGACACACTGGGTCTAATGAAACCCTTATCAAGCAAATCATAAATTTTCTCCTTCAATTCCCTCAACTCAGCAGGATCTATACGATATGGAGGAATAGATATAGGTTGAGTACCTGGCAATATATCAATACAGAACTCAATCTCCTGCATAGGAGGCAAACCCGGCAAGTCATCCGGAAAGTATACTCGCATACTACCGGTACTCGATCAATAGATACCTCCTCCACTCGAACATCTCGAATAGAAGCAATATGCCCTCCGCACCCGCAAGCTATCATCTTCTGAGCCTTAATGAATGATATGATCTTACTCCTCGGAGAAGACCTGGAACCCTTCTAAATCGCCTTAGGCTCACCTTCGGCACCTATAGTCACGGACTTGGCATGGCAATCCAATGTCGCATGATATAATGCCAACCAATCCATGCCCATGATCACATCAAATTCCACCATATCTAGCAACATCAAGTCTACTAGAGACTCAACACCACAAATAGAAATCACACACTCCCGATACCCTTTATCTACACATATAGGATCTCCGACAGGCGTTGCCATCATAAATGGAGCATCAATAAAAACCAGATCCTTGCTCAAGAAAGGTGAAATCCAGGAGACACATAAGAGAAAGTAGATCCCGGATCTATAAGGGCAAAGGCATTGCGGCCACAAACAGAAAGAGTACCTGTGATCACATCATTGGATGCCTCGGCATCCTGGCGTGTCATAGCAAAAACCTGAGCTGAACCTCCAGGACCAGGAGCTCTCTAAACCGGCTGCCTAGGAGGAACCTGAGTGACAGGCCTAGCTGCCTGAAGAGAAGATCGAACCATAGAAGCAGAACTCTGATGTCCCGTGGAGGTAGGTCCAGATGAAGTAACATAGGGGCAATCCCTAACAAAGTGCCTGGGATCCCCACACTGGTAACAAGCCTTACTACCACCTCCTCCGCGTCCACCTCTGGGCCTGCACCTCCCATAGTGCCTCTGACGGAATCTCCCACAAACAGGTGGAACAGACTGAGATGAATCCCCACGCCTCTGAGACGGCTGAGGCCTCTGAACACCTGACGAAGTACCTTGAGATGATAAAGCAGCGGCCTGAGGAAGTCTAGGCTGAGTATGACCACGGGAACCCTGGCCTCCATGCGAAGGACCACTAGAAATTCCAGAATATCGTGACCTCTTGCTCGCTCTCTCTTCATCTGCCCTGGCGTGAATATCCTCCATACACCTTGCAATATGAACCACCTCATAATAAGACTTGCTGCCCATATTAGGGGCAACAGCTATCTGAAGACGAGGATGAAGACCCTCAACAAATCTAAGGACCTTGTCCTTCTCCAGCCCAACCATAGCAGGTGAAAACTGGGATAACTCTAAGAATCTAGTATCATAAGCGGACACGGACATGTCTCCCTGCCTCAACCTCTCAAACTCGCGCCTCTGGGCATCATGGTGGCTCTGAGGCACAAATCTACTCATAAACATGGCAACTAACTCGGCCCAAGACAAAGGAGGAAGATCACTGGACCTTTGTTTCATCACAGAAACCCACCACGTCTCGGCATCACCGGACAATCGGAAAGAAGCACATCGCACCCCAAGGGTGTCTCTAGTACCTAGCACCGAAAATATCTTCTCACACTTCTAAATATATCTCTGAGCAGAACAAGTAGCTGGTGTACCATCGAACTCGGGAGGCTTGAGCTTCATGAAGGACTCAATCATCCGAGCTACCTCCTCGTCACTCATAGAAAGAGCAGGAATAGAATGACCCAACTGAATACCCGACTGAGGAGCCAAAGTGGAATGCTGAGCAATAGGACTAATAACTGGAGTAAACTGAGGAATCACCGGAGTAGCCTCAGGAGTCAGCGTACTCATAGCTAGAGTAGCTGGATGGGGTACCGCAGAAGGTACTGGCATATCGCCCATAGGCGAGGCCTGAGATCCAAGCATGCCCATCATCCGCAATAGAACATCTACAGGAATAGATACCGTTGTGCCCGGCACAAGAGAAGGCATAATCGATGGGACATGTGCGACGGGTATCTCCGAAGACACCGGCGGCACTGTACTAGTCTGTCTGCCCACAGAAGCTCTGGTAGTAGCCACTCTCGGCTGAGTAGGTGCCCGCACACCAGTCCGTGTGCTACGCATAGCTCTCCCATGGACCGACTCAGTCAGTGCATCACCAGCTCCCGAAGCAGAGGACGATCGCGTTCTCACCATCTGTCATAATCACATTAAAGGATTAGCACCTATGTAAGCATCATAGCACGAGAAGAGATGAAATGAAGGGAAACAACTCTTCCTAAAATGCCTTTGCAGCCTCTCGCTTATAGGTATGGTCGACAACATACCCATAAACAAGATTCCGCTCGGACACTGCTCCATTGACTCCCTAAGACTCGACTTACAACCTAGGGCTCTGATACCAATTTTCACGACCCATTTTTTAGGGCCGTGATGGCACCTAAGTGTTACATCCTTAGGCGAACCACGAATAATTAAACTGACTCATAATGATAATTTAGATAGAAATATTTCAATAAAATGTAGGTGTAGACATCCACCCGAAATACAGTGTCAATAGAGCATCTACGAATTCTGACATCCTCTATATATATAGAAAATACAAGATGTATAAAGCGTCTAAACACTAAGGTGGATCAGACGGTATGCCACCGCGAACCATGCGGTTGGCTCACCTCAAGCAAAAATAGTCACAGCCTCGAACGGATCAGATAAGTCCAGCTGTCTGACTAGTAGAAGGATCTGTACATTTAAACAGTAAGTTATGAGCCATAGGCCAGTAAGATCATCGACGGGCCCGCTAAATTACCCTTTCGGGACAAGTCTTTTATAATGCATAAGCAGATAACGGAAGTACAATCCACACCTTTACAGTAACCCATAAACATTACATACGATAATATAATTATACAACAACACAAGCAATAATACGCGAATACATAACATGGTCAATAATATAAAGATACATAATATAGGCAGCATATAAAATATTATATTGATACTATGGCATAAGCAATAATATAAATAACACACAACAGGGTGATGATATATGTCGCATACCACATAGGTAATGATATACCTAGCACATAGCATAAGCACACACTCTGTGCGGCTTTGTTTATAGGTCGTAACGCACCACAGGCCTCTGTCCCTATAAACAACTTTATTTATAGGTCCTAACGCACCGCAAGCCTCTGTCCCTATAAGTCTCCACATCTAGGTCATAACGCACCACCGGCCTCTGTCCCTAGATAGAATTTTGCTTCTAGGTCATAACGCACCACCGGTGATGCAGGGCAAAATACGCGGAAGCAACAAACGATACATACAATGCGGAAGCGATAAAGATAACAAGAAATCGAGACTAGGAAGGCAAGAAATTAGAAGAAAGAATCGAATTCAATTTACTAACGTTAATTGAATTCAAAAGGGAGAAGGGAAACTCGAACCATACAATGGGATCAAACTAGGTGTCGATCTCCATAGGTTTCAAGTCGAGACATACACGAGCCTCGGGCTCAAACAAGAAGGGCTCGGCCTCTTCAATATTCTCTCTCAATTCTATCTTCTAAACAAATGGCTCACTAATGAAAATGA
Organism: Petunia secreta; assembly: GCA_029990175.1. Lineage (NCBI taxonomy): Eukaryota > Viridiplantae > Streptophyta > Magnoliopsida > Solanales > Solanaceae > Petunia > Petunia secreta. Next base: position 22,898,236 of record JARKIP010000022.1, on the reverse strand, counting down.
AGAGCAAATCTGCTATATATACATTTACATTGTTAAATGGACAAAAATGACCCCTGAAGCTAATTCTGGTCCGCTGCTCAGGTTCTCTTCATCGCGATCGCGCCAGGAGGCTCGCGATCGCGCAGAGCATTCCGCAAGGCATCGCGATCGCGCCAGTTGGGACGCTGTCACGCAGAGATCGTATGGACTGGGCTTCAACTCCTCGCGATCGCGCGAGCTCACACGCTGTCGCGCAAGGCAATGCACTTCCCTTCGCGATCGCGCAGGGATGGGCGCGATCGCGAAGAACACTTGTCCTTCGTCAGGCAGTGAGCTCCCAGTGTGCTCCCCTGTTTTGCCCTGTTTTGGGCTGCCCAGTTTCCTGCCCTGTTTTCCTCCTTCCTTGGCGCTCCCATGCATGATCTTCAAGATGTTCCCGGAGGCCTTGACTCGTATCCCTTGTGCTCTCAAGCTTGGCTTTTGATGGTTATCGTTTAGGCCATTTTATACTGCATCATCCTCCCCTTCTTGAAAGGATTTCGTCCTCAAAATCGAACCATCAAAACCTACAATCAAAACAAGCACAACCAAAAACTTCCTACTTCACAAGTAGGTTAGCTTAAGCAAGAATAAGTGCAAGTGGTGTGGAAAACACACTCTTGTGATAGAGCCAAGCATCAATATCTATGAAAAAGCTTATGTCCCCAAAAGAGACAACAAGGTCTTGGCTCGACAAGAACAAGCACTCATTTTCAAAACAAGCAAAGAGATCAAGGATATGCATGTAGCAATTAAATTTCCCACGACCCCTAAGCCCATGACCAACACACCAAGCCTTCAAATCAAGTTTATCACAATGTGACACATTGGCTTCGGCATGCCCAACACTCAAGGTGTGCTCAACATATGGGATGGAGTAAGTAAAGTAGTTCAACTCACAACTAACGTCGATTACTCCACTCCCCTTCTTAAGAGCATCCTTATACACACTGAGAGGTACCTCGTCACCTCCCAAATCAACCCCAAGACAATCCTCCTTATTGGACAAACTCCAAAGGAAGGTCTCCAAAATAGGTCCTTCATCATTATAGTCCACACAACGAAGGCTAGGACTACTAGAAAATAGGTCAACACGACCAATACCAAGACCACTCTCCTCACTCGGAGTTCCAAACGTTGGATCATCCATAGAGCCTATCTTGACAAACCATGGAGGTTCGACTCTACCACCGACCCTAGTCCGATACAATTTACCACCACAAATGAGATTGCCTTCAAACAATAGAAATGTAAAGGCATGTACCTCAAATTCATGGTTACACAAAAGCATAGAATCAAGACTAGGTCCTTCACTCTCACTCGAGAAGTCATCGAAAATGAATCGATCCATCTCACACTCTAGAGACTTCTCAAGATCACATCCACCCTCACTACGACACAAGAGACCACCACTATCAATTAAGCAATCAAAGGGAAGATTAAGATTATCATGCAGTTCATCTTCTCCTTTATCAAAGATAGGTGGAGTGTCATAACAAGGTTCACAAATAAGGTCAACTACAACATCTTCACTAAAGAGAGGCTTAATGAAAACCGAGCTCACATCATGATGTGGCTTTTCAATCCCCTCAACTAGTGGTTCATTTTCACACACAAGTTGACCCAAAGGTTCTACACTAGTTGCAAACACATTGTATTCATGCAAATCATCAACTAGCATAGAGTTTTCACATACAAGCCCACAAGACAAGGAAGTTCCATGCTTAAGGGAAGAAGAACTATCACATACCTTTGAGTCGCACTCGGGCTCACTCAATGTACTTGAAGCATCATGGGTAGTTCCTTCACCTCGTAGCTCACATTTGCCTTCTCCTTCACCTTGTCTTTCCATCTCGGAACATGGTTGAGGCTCAATCGGTTTGCCTCCAAGAATACCTACACAAGTACTCAGACAAGTAGAAGAAAAAGATAAAGGGTTAAGGTTAGAATAAGGGGTGTCCTCACTATCAAATTTTCTCTTTCCCTCTTTCTTTTCCCTCATCTTCTTTTCAAGGTCGGGTGTAGATTCGGGTGGCGACAACTCACTCACATCACTCATCACAACCTCTCCTTTTTCCACTCGAGAGTTGTCACCGGTCGCTCCCTTACTCCTCTCAATTTTTTGTCTCTCAAATTCGGGCGAATTGGGACGAGGCCCAAGAATACCCATAGCCGGAGTAGGTGGACTTTTCACGTCAACCCGAAATCTAGGACTTGGAGACTCATCACTTGACGTCTCCTTCTTCTTCGTTGGTGAACCATTTGGAATTGAAACTTGTGGTTTCGGGTTCACCTTGTTGATGTCTATCAACCCTTTTCTAGCACTCCCACCATTGCTTGTGTTTGTAGGACTTCTCGTTTGCACCTTTTCAACCATGGAATGAAGTTCTTGCTCCTCGCTCCTTTGCCTAGCCAAAGAAGGCGCACTAGTAGGCATTTGGCTCTTCGTCCGATAAGGCACAAAGTCATAAACCCTTTGCCCCACGCCCACAAGATATGCACCCTTCACCACACTATATTGCACCCTCTTCCCCTCCAACCACGGCTCACCTATCCACACATCGACATGACGTATGGGAAACACGTCACACCACATATAGCATTTATAACTCCCATGAGATATGAGTACCCGAGCCTCCTTAGAAACACACACTCCATCATACTCATAAGGATGCTCTAGCTTGTGGCGTGGTATCCTAAGCCTATCAACCAAAGAGGTGCTAATACAATTGGCATCGGTTTCACCAATCTTGCGCAAGTATCCTCCAATACCATTTACCTCAACAACGTACCTACATCTACCCAAGTTTTGTAGATTTGCATCCAAGTGAGAACTTGAATGCCCAGAAGTGTCAACTCCGACAACTTGGGTCTTCCTTATCCCTCCACTAGTGGAAACACCACTAGAACAACCTCTACTTCCCGTCACTCTCCCAACATTAGCAATATTGTTGGAAGTCAAGGAAGGAACCTCACCATGGAACCCATAAGTGCCTCTCGCCTTGGTTCCATAGCCCATAGCACTACTCCTACTACAACCATCCACGCCCCTCACGGCATACATCCCCTTTGTAGCAAAAGCAACACCATCTATCATACCATCCTCCACATGGAAACTAGAAGCATTAGGCCGCCTAGCGTACCTAGAAGATGCAAGCTTCTTCTTTCCCACGGAACAACCACCACCACCTCCCATACTAATGGAAGGTCCTCTACTACTCCCTTGTACACCGTTAGCAACACTAAGAGAAGATGCATAAGAATAACCCATATGTTCAACATCATCATCAACTCTATCTATGTCACTACCATCAATATCAAATTTTTTACAAGAAGAGTGAGTAGGATCATCATACCTTGAAGCGTCACCATCTTCGAATTCTTGACTAGAGGCACAGGCATCATCACATTCTACATCACAAGCCTCATAGTCATCATCAATCTCACGATCGTCATAGTGAACCGCTTCATCCTCATAGGAGCCATGGTTTCCATCATCATAGTAATGGTCATCATTACCCTCGTAGGAACCATAGCCTCCATCATCACGATACGAGTCATAGCCACTCGCATCATCGCCACATGAGCCACAATCTACTCAATCATCATTATCCGACATTGTTGCAATCACAAAAGAACAAAACCTCCCAAAAGTCACTCCCTCACGTGTATCACTCAATATATGTACACTCAAGACCGAGGCCTTATCAACTTGGGAACCAAGGTAATCACAACTAGCATGTCCAAGTTAAAGGTCGGAATGGAATTAATGAGACTCGATGTACGGACAGCTATTTAAAGTGCGCACTTCAGGCCAAAAGGAGTTCTACGACTCTTCTTTGAATTCTAATCTCCTCTACGCACGAATACCCTATACGCTAAAGGATTAGTGTCTTTCAAGTATGTCAATTACCTTCAAAACACTAACCAAGAGGTACGGTAGAAAACGGGACACAAAAGATTCGACTCGAATTGGCACCAAACGGATTTTGAATCGGATGAAATTTTGTTTGTGATCTACAAACACATCATATTTAATGGTCCAATTAGAGTTTAGAAGTTTCAAAACTGTTCAGAAGTCGTTGCGAACAGTCTGTCCAAAACTGGAATTTTCTGGAAAAACTGTTCTTCGCTATCGCGTGCGAGGAGTCGCGATCGCGAAGGCAAAAGCTTTCCTCAGCGCGATTGCGCTAGACCTCACGCGATCGCGCAGGTCTGCAGTGCAGAACCAGAATCCCGACTGCAACTTCAGTTTTTGGCACACAAAACCACCTCGACTCGATTTTTACTCAGTTCCAACGATACCCAATGGTGTTTTCAACTATAACAACCAATTTCCAATGGGTTTAAACCTCTAACAAACAACAACAAAGATTCGATTCAAGTTTGAAGCGTTTTCAAGAAATTTACAACTTTTGGATTTGATTTTCGAGTTTTTTAATCGCAACACCAAAACACGAGATATAGGTATCAAAATGACGGGAATACAATAAGGAACAAACCCCACTACTTTTTAACACTCGGGGATTCGTATCCAACCCGCTCGACCAAATTTTGTCAAGTTTTCTAGTTTTTCAATTTTTTTGTTTTTCTTCAATTTTTCAGGAACAACACAACAACAAAAATGATACTAACACGATGAACAAGGAACGGGGGTTTGTAAGAACATAACCCGAGCCTTGCTCTGATACCAACTGATGCAGGGCAAAATACGTGGAAGCAACAAACGATACATACAATGCGGAAGCGATAAAGATAACAAGATTTCAAGACTAGAAAGGCAAGAAATTAGAAAAAAGAATCGAATTCAATTTACTAACGTTAATCGATTTCAAAAGGGAGAAGGGAAACTCGAACCTTACAATGGAATCAAACTAGGTGTCGATCTCCATAGGTTCCAAGTCGAGACATACACGAGCCTCGGGCTCAAACAAGAAGGGCTCGGCCTCTTCAATGTTCTCTCTCAATTCTATCTTCTAAACAAATGGCTCACTAATGAAAATGAAGAGCAAATGTGCTATATATACATTTACATTGTTAAATGGACAAAAATGACCCCTGAAGCTGATTCTGGTCCGCTGCTCAGGTTCTCTTCATCGCGATCGCGCCAGGAGGCTCGCGATCGCACAGAGCATTCCTCAAGGCATCGCGATCTTGCCAGTTGGGATGCTGTCGCGCAGAGATCGAATGGACTGGGCTTCAACTCCTCGTGATCGCGCGAGCTCACACGCTGTCGCGCAAGGCAATGCACTTCCCTTCACAATTGCGCAGTGATGGGCGCGATCGCGAAGAACACTTGTCCTTCATCAGGCAGTGACCTCCCAGTGTGCTCCCCTGTTTTGCCCTGTTTTGGGCTGCCCTGTTTTCCTATGTCCTTGGCGCTCCAATGTATGATCTTCAAGATGTTACCGGAGGCCTTGACTCGTATCCCTTGTGCTCTCGAACTTGGCTTTTGATGGTTGTCGTTTAGGCCATTTTATACTGCATCAACCGAACTCTGTCCCTAGAGCATATCAATAATATACCGGCACACAACATCGACTATACACAAGTCACGTTTGTGCTTTCTCCTTTTTGTATAAATATAATGAGTAGTATAGAATACTATCTACTAGACAATGCTAGTCAATTAAGTACTCGACATCTTACTTAGCAAGATCAAATCTTATCCGCAAGCAAAACAGAGGTCAAGTCTCACTTACCTCAAAATCGGCTCAAGTGGCTAAGGAACGACCTCCTTTCCCAAACGATGTGCCTCCGTAAGACTCCTCTCTAAGCCAAAGAAATAGTGTCGCACTCGTAAGCATGTGAGGAAAGGATTCTAAGCCCTTACGCAATCTGAAAAATCGATTTCTTTCCGGCTGAACAGTAAAAAATAGAATTCAGCAGCTTTTTTGGCTTTGCACCAGGTCAGCCACTGTTTTTTGGGTCCAAACGGGACCCTACGAAGCTCGGAATGACACCAAATTTTGTACACAAGTGATAAAAGACTTGTGTGACATGCTCGTCCAGACGAAACTCAATTCGGAGCTCTAGAACTCAAAAAGTGGGTCCCACGAGAAAGGGTCAAATTTCGACTTTCGCCAAAATAGCGAATTTTAATCAAACGACCCCGGAATCTAAATTCAAAAGTTTCTACAAGTTACAAATGATGATACGAACCTAACGGAACCGTCAGATCTCTCATCGGAGTTCGTTTACTCAAATCGAGCTCCAAAACCTCTTTTAGCCTTAACGAATATCCGAAACGGATGTCTTTCTTCGATACCTATCTAACAAAGTTCGTTTCAGCTAAAAATTTTCAGGCATGTCATAATGGACCTTACGGAGCTTTTGGGATTGTCGACACACAAATTGAGGTCCCGATTCCCGAAACGACTATTTGAGGTCATTACAGATTATCCCACCAGTTTTGGTTCGTGGATTTAAGATTTTCCCTCCAAGGAAAATTAAAATTACGAAACATTTGGCAGTAACTTGCCAACCCGGCCCATTATATTCTCCCATAGCCCTAGAGTAAATTGTCACTGAGAACCCCCTTATTTCTCTCAAAAACCAAGCATATCCTCTTCTTTTCGTCGTTTCTAACATAGTGAAGTTAAATTGATATGCCTGTAGAAAGATGCAGCCTACGCCCTCGCGTCGTCATGGATAACAAAGTTTTCCACTCTGTAAACACGGTGAAATCCGACGTTAATTTATTGGCCGTGCGGGTCGATCGTGTTTCTCGTCAGGTGGATTTGCTGCTGATGCGTTTGGAAGACTTCGTGACGATCTTAGAGCGAGTACTGAGTAATCACCAAGGAAATTGTCCTGAAGGAGCGCAAATCGCCTCTCCTACAGCCTCACCATGGCAGGGTTCGGGTTTGATTTGACTCTTTCTATGGTATCTGTATTTCCCTATGTCTGAGTCTGCTGTTCCTTTTTGAAGTTTACTTTGGGTACTGCAAAATTTTGATATTTCCGATCCTATGTCAAAATGCAGCACTATTTGTTCCATCCCGTGGTAGTGAACATCAATCTGTGTATGTATGTTGGTTATTAAAATAGCTCAATTTGTAATTAGTATCTAGAGTAGTATTATGTGTAATGATGTTCCTCCAAATAATCCGCGCACATGTTCCTCCAAATATGTGTAACAAGGACAACCTCTATTTTCTTAAACTCCGTGCCCTGTCAAATGGTGCCACATAAATTGAGACGGAGGGAGTACTAATTAATGCTAAAAAGGTGATTTTCTTAATACCCATGAAAACACCTAAAACATCAAATAATATGGACCGGAGGAAGTATAACGTAGTAGAAAAGAGGAGAACATAAATGTAATGGGTTGGAGTTAGTTTGCACCATTTTGATGTCTGCTCTATTTTGGTGCAAATAATGGTGCACAAGGTTGGCGATCCTTCTTCTCCCTCTCTTTATTCAAGTTCATTTACTTTGAGTGTATGCGTCGTATTTCCGAGCAAACTTGTGTGTCATGGTGCCCATGTGACTTTTTGAAAGATATACTCAATGTCTTCTATACTTGTCAATTGACTCCTGCACTTCCATCTGTGCGCCAACATTCTTTGATGGGTAAGAGTTTGTTGCCAAGAGATCTAATTAACCCGATATCTGTTGCATACGTAACATGTATATGCTGCTTCAGTCAAAACCATTTTGGAGGTTGGTCATACTGTACTTCGTATCACTCCAATAAGGCTTTCGACCAAAATTGCTCAGAGAAGTCTATTTGCTTGGTCGTGTAACTAGTAATAAGTGTCTCAAATAAATTCATGTTGAGTTCAACATCCTGTCTTAGTTCAGTCGGTCAAGTTATGGTTTCCAATACTCGTGAGTTTAAGCTTCCGTCATCTAATGGAATATTTTTCACTGCGTCTTTGAGTACCAGTACTTGACAGTTGATGCAATTAAACCAAATTGGTACTAAGATTAAAGAGACAGTGTTTTGGTTTCCAATCGATACATTCATTGAGATACATGGATTAATTAAGTACTGAGATATATTATTGAAAGAGTAAATTTTGTAGGAGAAACCAAGTCAGTGCCGGTTGTGAAAGAATGACTGTCCAGACATGCACCGGTTGTGAAAGAAGACTGTTATAGAGCAATGCAAATCTCTAATAAAATTCCAGAAACAAAATAGATGGACATCAACACAATATTATCACTTTGCAATATTATAAAAGACATCGTCACAAACACATTCTGATCATGTGACTTTTTCTTACCACAAATGCCTTCCCTCTTGGATGGTCTACATTTGCCCATGAGAAGCTTCCAGCTCTAAATCCTAGGGCTGTGAATACGGTTGTTCCAGACAAAAGTATACGCTCTCTGTTTCAAGGCTGTGCGTAAGGTTGAAACAGAGTATACGCTCTTTGTTTCAAGGCTGTGAGTAAGGTTGAAACAGAGAAGCGTATACTTTTGTAGGAAACTGTCGTCCAAAATAAATTACAAGAGTTGTACAACACTCCTTGCATAGGTAGTCGAAGGTTTGCTTCGGGACCGGAGCGGAGATGGTCTTTTTTGACCAATTCAATTGACAGGAATGTATTGTACGAGATTACATATATGATTTCACCACTAGTCCATTCAGCTGTAGTGTTTATACTCCTCGTATAGTCTCTCTACGACCTGGAACAATGCAGAAGGCAAGTTATAAACGAAGCTAAGCATTTTATTTATACAAACTTCCAAAAAGGTTCTACGGCTTTGAGTATTGTTTCTACCCAATTAGCGTTAGACTGGATATGAGACCTCACCAGGATGAAATCTATCAATCTTTATTCGACGTGCAATTGGTCGTGGTGGTATCATCAAGCCAGACGACCCCAGTTGTGTGACGTCTGTACGGACTCCACAACCATTAATGGGAGTTACATCAATAGTTGCAACATCTCCCTTTCAAACAGGGCATATCCTTGTAGCATTCTTTGTATCAACCAAAGGTAACTGATAGAAACATGGCAAGCAATACAGGTGCCCACAACAAGTCAAGATAGGCACTTGAGGCACTTCCAAGCAAATACTGCAGTTGAAAGGACCACCCCCACAGCTTGCTACTTCCGTGTTGTGAGTATTGTGTCCTTGTACCTGACTATCCTCATTGAAAGCATATACATTCCCATTATCAAAAGTAGTATTTCGTTCCTGATGACGGCCTCTATACATTATATCCTCTAGCCGTTCAAGTCTTCTATACAAATACTCAATTCGCAATAACGTGGGGTACGAAGCTTCTGGGTTCGCATGATCCATAGCCAACTGTTGGTCTGTTCAAACAAAGAAGGAATATTATTACTAAGAGATAGAAATGACAATGACAAATTGGTTATAACATTAATTTGAAAAGTATACACTATGCCGCAATCCCACAACAGAAGAAGTTTGCAACACAAAATAATTTTTCAACCCCAACTTCTTTGGAACCGCAATGACATCATGCGGAAAGTCGCATAGCAAGCACAAAATGAGTAAGGATCTAATATTGGGACAATGTTGTGATGTGTGTTGAGGATGTTGAATAGATACGCACACTCAGGCACAGAAATACAAGCACACTAAATTGAAAAATCCACAAAGGTACAGACATTGTGAATCAAAATAATGGCTAAAATACAAAAATCAGAGCCTTCAAACAAAACGATGCAAAGCATTTTGTACATACAAACTTCCAAAAAGTTCACACAGCTTTCTACCACCGCGTTGACACGTGGCACCTCAATATCTTCATTGCCAGCAGATACATTCTCAGTATCGACAGTAGATAGATAATAAATCCTCAACTTCTTGGACTCTACTTAACATAGACTCAATATCTGAAACAGTATATGGGGGGTCGGAGGGTTCTTGGTCTGCATGATCCATTGAAAACGGCAGATCTGACCAAACGTACGTAAAGAAATATTTTTAATTAGAGATATAAACTGCAATGTATGTACGCTTCAAAACGGTTTTTTGAGGTCTAGAACAAAAACCCCCACCCCCAAAATTCATAACCCTTTAGAAGTTTATTGTAAACTAACTAACAGCATATCGAACTAAACGCAAACAAAGAAAAAAATAATTATATACAAAGAAATTATCCAGCTACCCACAAAGTGGAAAACCAAGTTCGAGTTTCGAAATTAATATTCAATAGCTACGCATCTGCAACAAACAATCAGGATTAGGAAGCTCTGACACGAAGACGTCCATGGGGACCACAAAAAACCGCAACAATAACTTAATAAACACATATGGGCCAACAAACCCTATAAACACTACACCAAAAAAAATAAAAAACAGTAGGGCTGAGAGCTTACACTGGTTTAGACTCAGCAATGCTTTTCCTGCCTAATTGATCTCAATAACGGGCACTTGCCCAACAGAATCCTTTGTGATTAGTTCTGAAGAAATTAAGCAGCAATGACAGAACGTTTTAGGGTATCGCTATATATATATATATATATATATATATATATATATATATATATATATATATATATATATATATATATAGAGAGAGAGAGAGAGAGAGAGAGAGAGAGAGCCAACCTACTAGGTAAAAAGTGAAAGACTTTAGTCAAATATAATACAAAATTATAATAATTAATTTGAGATACACGCTTAAGTCTTTTCAAATAAGTACTCTTTATATTGGAAGTTGGAAACGTCTGCAAACCTCTGTATCCTGAACAAAATACATTGGTAGCACATGTTGTTATCCCAGGATTAACATAATCTGGGATTGTTAATACCACCTCCTATGTGGGATAGCTAATCCCACATTTTGTGTGTAAAAGTGGTACTAGCATTAACTAATACCTTAAACCAAACATGGGATAATAATAGTCCCAAATTTTATCCCAGAATTATAATCTTTATCCCGGCTACCAAACACTCAAATGTTCTGTTAGGGAATATTCTAGATGGGAATACCATAATAGCTACTCCCTCCGTTTATGTTTACTTGTCCACTTTCAGCTTTTCACTCCCACCATGAAAAAAAAAAAACTTAAACTGGACAAATATACCCTAATTAATTATACTTGAAAAGTACAAGATAGTATTTAATTGGGAAGAAATTTAAAAATGTACAAGGTATTTAATATCAAGGATGAATTAGGAAGAATATAGCTAATTTTATCTTGAATTGCTAAAAGGACAAGTAAACATAGAATTTGATTTTGGTGAATTTGGATAAGTAAACAGAAACGGAGGGAGTATATGATATGTGTGATAGATAAATCTCTTCCTCGATTTAATGTATAAATTTGTATGGACTACACTCTCAACAAATGATTTCATCGGCTGTGCATGTATGTGATCTACATAGTACATACATGTATAAATCTATTCTAGTACTGTTGATTTTATATTCTTTAAATTGTGTTGAATTTCTAACAATCATTTCCGTTAATGTAAATCTTGGAGCAAATGAAAGACTACTATTCAATACAATTTTATATTCCCCAGTGACATTATATATTTGGTTTAGAGAGCACAATGCTTTTGTCCATTCCGTGGATGTTCTTTTACTTTTTAATCATTTTTTCTTCTTACTCCGTATTGATTTTCTGATGTTTAAAAGTTGCAATAAAATAAACTTCTATAGAATTTTGTTTCCCCAGCTTATGAAATGATTATTTTTTATCGCATTCAGGAAAAATCAATTGACATCGTGCTTTTGTATAGAGTTGAACAGAACTCTACTTGGACTTGTGCCAATACAAATGAGGCAGACAGCATTTCATTCTAACAAAATGTTCATTTTGTTGCGAGACTGATGAACACTATTTTCTGAATAAGTTTTTTTTGGTTGTATACCGGATAATGTCAGGAGGATTCCTTAATTACATTTAATTTTCTTATGATTTTTAGTATAAAATTGGTCACTTATCATTATAGATGTCTCATGTGCTGTCATAAAATATATTTCATTCGTGCGGCAAGGTTTAGAACGAGAATTAAAGTAATTCATTTTTTGAGTTAATTCAAACATGGATTTTACAAATATATGCTTACTCTATGAAATATATGGATAGAGATAAATAAGTTAATATGAATCATATAAGGTATAACATTCTTTCATTTTTGTTTTTAGTTCTTCAATGACTTTTTACGCTTATGTTTGCTTTATTACTGTTGATGTTTTGTTTTAAATATTTCTCTTTTGTTATAAATTCATTTATTTGTGTAGATGGCCACTACTCACTATTTACTCAATTGTAACCTATGATTTACTACCCCACTTTATCCTACTTAATTCCTCCCCACTAAGTGACCACTAATTCCTTATTAAGTCACTATTTAATTCTTGTAAACCTTTGGGTTGATTTGTAACCTATGTATTTGTATCCTATAAATAGAGCACATTTGGCTCAATGGATGACACACTTGAAATACTTTGAGAATAATACAAGTTCTTCCTTCTCCTCTTATATATTTTATCTTATTCTTTCACTACTTTACTGTTAGTTTTACAACATCTGTTGATTTCTTACTATATTTTTGGTTAGAAAAAAAAATTGTTCTCATTAATATGGACTACACGCGCAAATCGCGTTTCGAGAAGTAGTATATATTTAAGGGGAAACGTATGGTCATTTCTGGCAGATTCGAAGCCAGTCTAGTGTCTTTTGGTTTTCTCTTTATTAATGTCAAACTGTCGAAATGTTTCAGGAGTTAACTAGTGTTTGGAACAAGGGCTGGGGGAGATTTTGTATGGGCCAAAAATCTAAAGGCATGAGATCATGCTAGCTTGCGACTCATTGAAAGCACCGAAGATGTACTAGTACGTAGTAGATAAGCAAGCATTAAATTATATAAAGAATATATTCATAAATAAATATTGTTTCATAAAGTAATATCCTTTTCGGTTTTTGAAAATCAAAGTGGATGAACTTTGACCAACAATTTAAGATGATGTTTTTTCATCATATTGATATGCAAAGGGCTGTATGTAGTAGTACTTTTTGTATAGTTTTTGAATATGCAAATTTTTATTTGAAAATATTAATTTAATATAGTCTAATTTAGAATCAAGGATTAGTCGAATTGAATTTCGAGAAGCGAAAAGGTTCATAATTTTTAGAAAAAGAAGCTCTTAACATAATGTAGATAAAAATCTAAAATCACCATTAATTATAGCATGCAGATGAAAAAATAAGAAATCATCCAGTAATAAAATACACCGATCCAACAATCACTCACTCACCTTTCTTTCCACAAAAGATCTCAGTATTACCAAAGATAAGTATAGTACCTTTTGAAATTCAAAAACTTTATCTTGTCATTTATATGCGATATTCAAAACTCTTAGTTCAATCCTTAACAACTAAAAAAGAACAAATGTCTTTTGATTTGAACTTGAATTAAATATCATTACAAATATTGTCTTAATGTCCTCTTTTCTAAGTCCTAAGTCTTCTTTATATATATATATATATATATATATATATATATATATATATATATATATATATATATATATATATATATATATAGATTATTCGAAATATACGTGCATCGCATGTGTCAGAAAACTAGGTAGTATTATAATTTATAAACTCGGCCAATTTCCTATGAACTTCCTTTTCTGCACTAATTTCCCATGAACCGTACTGCTTCGCCTATATATAAGTGTCACGACCCAATTTCCAAGGGCTCGTGATGGCACCTAAACAACATTTGCCTAGGCGAACCAATAAAACAAGATGCGGAAAAGAACAATAATGTGAAAAGATCATAAATGGATATATAAATATAAAAGGGTGAAGTCCAAAAGAATATATCCACACAAAAGAATTGGAGCATTCTAAGAGTGACTCAATAAAGTATGAATATACATCAAAGAAATCTGAGTCCTATCTCTAAGTGACTCCGGCGGTATGCCACCACGGTCTGTGTGGTCGGCTCACCTCAATCAAAAGTCTCAGAAGCCTCGGGAACCGCTAACGTCCGGGCTGCTGACTGGATAAAGGACCTGCGCACGTAGCAGAGTAAGTTATGAGCCGAAGCCCAGTAAGATCACCGACAGGCCCGCTAAGGTACCCTTGCGGGACAAGTCGCTACATGCATCATAAGCAACAACATACTATAGTAATCATACAATAAAGTAGTGAAATCACAAATAGATGTAACACATTCCATACACACAAGTAGTAACCAGAAGTCTCAAGGATTATGCCCATCCAACGTAAGGCATAGGTCAACTCAGCGGCGGTTTGGAGGTCCAATCTCTACTCCCGTGCCGACTAACCTAGACCTACGGTGGACTAGCAACACCACTACTAAGTATCAACCATATACCGTGACCCGAAGTCACTATCACAATCATGAATAAGTAGATCAACGACCCGTAGTCGTTGGCTCATCTCAAATCTATCTACGATCGCACCACACCCCCTGTCAAGTGCATCGTATCTCAATAAATCAAGTGACCACACCACACGCCCTGTCAAGTGTGTCACATCTCAAAGATCAAGTGTCCACACCACACCCCCTGTCAAGTGTGACACATCTCATAGTATAGGCGACACAACACCCCCTGTCAAGTGTCCCTCTAACAGTATTAATATCCACGACATTAATAACAATAACAGAAATAATAACAGAAATATTAATAACGATAATATTTCACAGTCACCGTAACCCAGGTTGGTTATGCTAGCTGAACGTAAGGCGAAGGTTAACTCGACCACAGTTTGGGGGTACAATCCCTACTCCCATGTCGTCCAACCCAAGGTTACGTATAGAGAGCACTACCCAACCCGGCACGTGAACAAATCAAGTACCAATATCATACAAAAGCCGGCAAAATCCTCGGCAAGACATTTATCATGACATGCCGGCAACATCCTCGGCCATGTCCCATGTTCTTGCTATCTAAGCATGGCGTAGCAAGCGTTACTACGATATAAATTTAAGCTACCTCGACGTAGCGTTTAGACCGGCACATACCTCGGTCGAGTCACAATCTCGCTATTTATAACAAACAATAATAGCAAGTAATTCACATCATTAATCCTAACCATTGTTAGGTATATATATGCGTACATGAAGCATACTAGCATGAAGGAAGAGTCCACAAGCACAATAGAGGTCAAGTCTCACTTACCTCGAAATTCGGGCTCAAATGCCGGGAAGAATCTCCTTTCCTGCTCGCCTTGTCCGCGAAGGACTCTCCACTAGGTCTATTAAGACAAGATATAGCACTTATGAGTGCTCAATCATAGCTATTTAAGCCTATAGGCATCCTAGGGTAAAAATTACCAAAATGCCCCCGGGTAGAGCCGAGCCCTAAATTTACAAAATGTACTTTTCCGGACTCCCCACGCTCCCGTGAGTCCAAAAGTACACTTAGATTCCACATGCGAGCCTTGCTTGATGTCTTTCCCCAATTCTTAAGAATCTAGGGTTCTAACCCATTTCCAAGAATCAACCCTTTGATTCTTGTGTTAATCAACATAAAGATGGATTGAAAGGGCTTACCTTAAGTGTAAGTATGATTGGGTCTTCAAGAAATACCCAAAAATCGCCTCAAGAGCTCACGAAATGATTTTTATAAGTTATGAACCGAAATGGCCCGAAATTGCCTTTTTATAGCAGTTTTTTGTCTCTGTGACAGCTTCTTTTGAAAAAATCATTACTTTTGATAGGAATGTCCAAATGACCTGAAACCGGTGCCATTAGAACCACAACTCAAAGAGCTACAACTTTAATGTTTTAAGTTTTTCCTAATTCCTTACAGATTGGCCGGAAAATCAACTTTTATCTGGCTGTTTGCGCCAAAACAGAACAGAAAAGTCGCACCAGATTTTCTACTGTTTTAGGGGCAAAACGGGACCCTACGAAGCTCGGAATGATCCCAAATTTTGCACACAGGTCATAAAATACTTGGGTGACATGCTCGTCAAGACGGAACTCAATTCGAACCTCCAGAACTCAAAAAGTGGGTCCCACGGCAAAGGTTCAATTTTCGACTTTCGCCAAAATAGCAAAATTTAACCAAACGACCTCGGAATCCAATTCCGAAAGTTGCTACAAATCTCAAATGACTATACGAACCTAACGGAACTTTCGGATCTCTCATCGGAGCTCATTTGCTCAAATCGAGCTCGGAAACCTCTTTTAACTCTTTTAAACTTCCGAAACGGGGACTTTATCAAAAGTCCTATCAAACGAGGTCCGTTTTCAATTTTGAAGGTTGCTACATATCATAAATGACGAGACGGACCTAACGGTGCGCTCGGATTTTCCATCGGGGTTCGTTTACTCAAAACGACCTATCGAAACCCCAAATTCCTTTCCGGAATTTCATAAACGGATCCTTTTCTCGAAAACCTATCAAACGGACTCCGTTTCGACTCAGATTTCACAGACGGGTCATAAATGACCTAACGGAGCTTTTGGGACTGTTGACACACAAATCGAGGTCCTGGATCCCGTAACGACTATTTGAGGGTCGTTACAATAAGGGTAGTGGTAGTTGTAGAATCCAAATTCTTCTTATGGGAACACTTCATTCCTTGCAAATATTTCTCATGAAAAATATTGATTCCTTATCTTAAAAAGTGTTTGCCTTCGGTCCTGGTGTAAGATTCCCAAAACTACTCCCTCATTTAGATTTAAATCAAAGAATATGCACGTTTTTCTTCATCTGTTCTTCCATCCATGATTGGAAGAACGGAGTACGCCAAGTCATGAAGTCAGATGGGGATCTTAATTGCGCTCTTTGGATTGACTTCGATTTAGTGTGTGCACCGATTACTGTGCACTCAACTCCTAAATTAGTGAAATGTTGTGATATTCCTCTTGTCATGCGGAGTTCTTCAACAAATGAATTCCAACTCCAAATAGTTACTCTGCATTAGCTCGTATTTTGGTTGCAAGGACACTTTTTCTGGAAGGTCCCATATTTTCACGAGCTGTGCGTCCGCCATGGTTTTCTCTCTTCTATCGATTGATTAGAGAGACTTCAATGCAAGAGCAACTATACAGATGAAGGTTATCATGCCACACAAAATAGAACTTGATGATTACTCACTTCGTTCCAATTTATGTGGCAACATTTCCTTATTCGTCTGTTCCAAAAAGAATGGCAGCATTCTAAATTTGGTAACAATTTAAATTTAAAATTACAATTTTTCCATTACTGAAATGATTTACAACAACACAAATATCTTTGACTTATTTTACACTACAAGTTTCAGAAGTCTTCCTTTATTTCTTAAACTTTGTGCCGACTCAAACTATGACACATAATATGGAACGGAGGGAGTAATATTTTAGCTTTTATGAACTTCATAAAGGGTCTTCTTTGAGATTCATTGGCTCTGTGCAGGCTGACATCCCCACTATCATGTAGGACATCCCAATTACCGTTTTGTCAAACATATTTATATTCTTCTCTTTATATTTTCCTTTTATCATTATTTAATGTATCACCTTTTTTTGTCTTCCAAATATTGGTATTACTCTTTTCATCAACTCTCCCGTCTCTTTTCATATTTATATACGGATATATTCTTTTTATCATTTAAGCTCAATTTTCACTCGCTTTATTCCACTAAGACCACCTTTAAAACCCAACAGGAGGTAATGTTTTGAAAAAGCATTCCACAATATGTTAGAACTGAAAATCAAAACCTTATTTCATTATTTTCGGCTATTAGTGCCAGATGTGGTTTTCATAAAGTTATTGGTTACTCTCACTCCTTCATTGTCCTAGGCTGACAATTGTAGGATCGTTTGGTCCCCTGGTGTAAAGAATTATCACAGCTATTTTAATTAATAATGTACTTGTGCACTATCTTTATATTTGGCTTCGACCATTTATAGTATAGACGTGAAGATTTAATTATAAAAAAAGAATAATTGTGGTCTCAATATACAGTTCACATAGATTGCTGAATGTATTGCTGATGTTTAGAGCCCGCTTATACAGTTATACTCCGTAGTTTGTATAGATGAATGTACCGATGCAAATTTGTTAAGGGAATTTGGTAGCCTTTAATTATCAAACAAATACTCCCTCCGTCCCAAATTAGTCGACACTTTCAAGTTTCAGACATTGTACGCCCAATCGCCCATTAAGAAAATCGATAATTATAGTATATATTTTACTGTGTTATCCTTGTTTAAGATATGACTGAAATAATTTTTGAGAATATCTGAATAATTAAGGGAAAGACCTAACAAAAATAGTCTTGAAATTTGTTACATGTCAACTAAATTGGGACAAATGAATCTTGCTAATGCGTCAACTAATTTTAGACGGAGGGATGAGAAAACAAAGTCACATGGACAGTATCCAAGTGCATGGAAAGTATCATAGGATCTATTGATATTTAATGCATGCAGCAAATAATAATGGAGAAAAAATCCCAACCCCCAAATTGATACCCAAGTGTCTTATGGAGTAGTCTAAGAAGATATATGTGCTTTATAAGCTACTATTATGCTTACCCAAACAGTCTACATGTCTGAGCCATAAGTGGCTTTATAAGACACTGTTGAGAAGTTTGGATTTCGTAACTTATCTTTTTGGGTTAATTTAAGCTAAAACGTGCTTATAAGCTCTTTGTTCTTTTAGTTACCAAAACACTCAAAAAGCAGTTAAGTGCTTATAAGTTAGGCGTGATCATACGGGATCTTACTCTTTTACTCCATCCGTCCCAAGTTATAGGACACATTTTTATTCTTTTTCAACTTTATGGATGATTCTCAACCGCACAAATTTCTATGGGTTTGTTATAAACAACAAGTTTCAAAAATATTACTTATTTCTTAAACTCCGTGTCAAGTCAAAGTACCTCACATAATACGAGAGGGAGGGAGTAGCATTTTATGCAACTTGTTGAAAAATTCACCTAACTAATCCTACAACGTTGCCCTCCTGCTACTACAACAAATCTTATCGAGAAATACACCCTCCATCCCATTGTAGTTGTCACATTCAGCTTTTCACACAATGTTACCCTTATTTAATGTTTGATTATTAACTTTGTTGGATTTTGTTTTTTAAATTATTAAGGGTATAGTTGGGAAGAACTAGTAAATATAGCCTTGAAATCCTAAAGAGACAACCAATTTGGGACAAACCATTTCTCCTAAAGTGACAATTAATTTGGGGCGGAGGGAGTAATATATATATTTAGAACAAAAGAAAGAATTGAAGTATACTTATAATTACACGATGTTCTAACTTTCGATATATTATGGCCCATATGTCAAGTTAAACATGCAATGGTTAATGAAAAGGCGACGTCATAACTATAATTGCTTTGACTTTTACTCCCTCCATCCCGAGTAAGTTGGCCTCTATAAGTTTAACAACGCTCAACACACACCTCGGCTTGAGGTATGAATGGTCATCGCAATACAATTTACACAACTAGGAGTCGGGGTCGAGTCCACAAGGAACAAAGTGATGCGATCATCCCAAATCCTCGCTAGCTTCACTATTCTACGCTTACTAATCTCTCCCGAGTCTTTAATTAGAAAAGTAGACATGTAACTTTAGTGTCATTATATTCAAACTTACATCAACTATCCAAATGCAGCAATACAAATCATCCAAATGTAGCAATACAAATCAAAGAAATAAAGAAAGGGATAAAGAATTGCTCATTAAAGTGCACCCAGTCTTCAATCTCCAAGGATTGTTGATGATTCTTTGACACGACCCGAAATCCGGTTAGGCTGTGCGGGCACCCGACATCCTACCCTAGACCCGTCGGGCGAACCCTTACCAATTAAATTAGGAAAATAAATATAAATCCAACTAATAAATAAGAACAAGACCTAAAAAAAAAAAAAACACAAACATACTGATACCTTTAAGTTGTACAAAAGAAATTACAGCTAACTACCCAACATACTAGGTTTAGGGCTATCCAGACTAGACATCTAAGAGTACAGAAGAAAACAAATACCTCCTGAAGGGAGCAAACTGCAACTGAAATAATAAACAATAAACTGGTGGCCATCCGGAATGAAAGCTGGCTCACCCTGAGAGCTGAAGTCGTCTTCGCTCCTTCACAATGTGGCGAACTCAATTCTGGAGCGAACCTGCCGAAACGAAATAGATAGACAAGAAACAAACAACAAACAAGGGTGAGTCAAAAAGACTCAATAAGTGGGGCAGACTAGCCACCTCAAAGAATAGGATAGCTAGCAAGGGAGAAAAGAAACAGATAAACCAAATTCCTCTTATTTAAATTATGCAAAGGCAGAGCCAGATAATAACTAGAAATACGTATGGAATCACAAACTCATTAACAACCAGGAACGTAAGATAGCCAGAACATATAGGTATCCCGAACATATCAACAATCAGAAATACATCATACTGTCGCGGTGTTCAAGCCGATCCATATATTTATACCGTTGCACCGTGCAACCCGATCTATATATTTATACCGTTGCGGCGTGCAACCCGATTCATGCAACCCAGAATACGAGCTAGAAATATATAGGCAAACTGAGATATGTCCACAACATGGTGTACATACCGCATACATAAAACACAATACAATACACACAATAGTCAGTATGTGGGGCAATGAGATGGGATAAATGCGGTATGATACAATGCAGTCACATAGGCCTGATACCTATCTCCGGCGCGGGACTCTCATCGTCTACCAGGAGATATACGCAATAATGACCCTTCACCGGCTCGGGACTCTCATCGATTACCGGGAAGTATATGCAGTGATGACCCTTCACCGGTGCGGGACTCTCATCGCCAACCGGGAAGTATATGCAATAATGACCCTCCACCGGTGCGGGACTCTCATCGCCAACCGGGAAGTATATGCAATAATGACCCTTCGCCGGTGCGGGACTCTCATCGCCAACCGGGAAGTATATGCAATAATGACCCTTCGCCGGTGCGGGACTCTCTTCGCCAACCGGGAAGTATATGCAATAATGACCCTTCGCCGGTGCGGGACTCTCATCGCCAACCGGGAAGTATATGCAATGCTCAAAACCAGAGTGCAATGTTCATATGTTCAATGCAATACCAACAACAGGGCATAACGTATAATATACAATGTAAATTCAAAGCTAAGGCGTAATGAGTACGCCTATCGGTAGCTACACACGTAAGAAAACACGTGGTAGAAAATCCATGAGGCCAGGTGCCTCCAAAGAAATGGATATAAACACTTACCTCTTCCAAAAGTTAGTACAACCACTCAATAACCGCTTTGTCCTTTGGATTCATTGCCAAACGATCCCACTGTATTCAATAAGCAGAAAACTATATAAAATAAGGCTAAAGGCTTCATTCCCCACATCTTAGGGTAATCCAGGTAGGAACCTGATACCCTATTTGCATACGCAATACGCAGGCCAGACCTATATACAGGGTTTGACGCCACATAACCAAACCCCAAATAAATTACATCTATATGTTGCCCGTAACTCACTGAGTACGAATATATAATCCATTCCATTATCAGGGTCCATTTGACCCTTTAAACTATTAATGAAACTTATTAAAACGATGTATAATATCCCAAGTTTTACCGTCAAAATATATTCAAACACACGTAATAATTCTACTTTTCTCCGACCCCTTTTCTCATTCTCTGGCATTTTTTCATTTCTGCGTTTTCATTTCCCCTTCTGCGTTTTTTTTGTATACAACTTCAAAACTGCCTCGTCCTTAGCATTTAAGCTAAGGACCCACCGACCATTTTGTTTCTTTAGTTCTTTTCTTTTTTCTTTTTTTTTCTTTTCGCGATCAAAATTAAAACGGTACCCTATGACATTCGAAATAATTCCAACTTTTGCATACAAGTCATACAAAATATATGTAACATACTCGCGAAGGCGGATCTCAAATTGGACTCCCGAAACTCAAGATTCGAATTTAAATGGAAAAGAAGTCAAATTATTTAACTTTCGGCATTTTAGCGGAAACTAGCCGAACAACATCGAAATTCACTTTCGAAAAATCACAAAAGTCACAAATAATCATACGAACCTAACGGCGCTTTCGGATTTCGAATCGGAGCTCATTCGCCAAACCGAGCTAAAAAATCTCTTTTTAATATTTATTGACAATAAAAACTGAAACCTTCTTCCGATGCCTACCAAACGAGGTCTGATTTAGCTCAAATTTTACAGACAGGTCCTAATGAATATTACAAATATTTTAAAATTATCAGCACGCCAATCGGAGTCCTAACTTCTGAAACGACTGACCGAGGTCGTTTCATTCTTGCTCCCAAGTTGGAAAAGTAGCCAAAGATATGTAAACTATGGTAAACTATCTATTTGTAGTCCCAAAGTAATTACCATATTTTCCCCAAAATTATCCCTAGGTTAAAACAAAGAAATGGCTGATTTTTTGTCATATAGCCACTCTGGTAGTGAAAGTTGACCTGCAAGCCAGTTTTTCGATGCTCAACTTAGTCACTGTTTTACGCATAGCCATATTTCGGTTGAGTTTTTGTCAGACTAGCCAGTTTTCTTCTTTTTCTTCAACTTGATGTCTTTTTTACTTGTTTCTTCCATAGCTCTTCTCCAATATATTCAACCTACAAAATGCAGCAAAACCATGATAAGTGCTCTTATTTAATCAATTTAACACAACAATAGCTCCGTATATGACTATTAAATACTTTCTGACAATACAGTTAATAATTAGGGTTACGTGTGTAGCTGGAGAGGATTGGCAAAAATAGTCTTGAAATTTAGAAGCGACAACTAATTTGTGCCAAATGAAAAATGAATCTTACTAAAGCGTCAACTAATTTGGTACGCAGGGAGTACAAATAATTGGTGCTAGTAATTACTATTTATACAGTACAATATAATCGAACATGCAAGGTACAAAAGAGCCCATCAAGACTCGATACATCAAATCTATTATCTTCTGTGTTCGTCCGTGTCATTATGTATAGTATTGAAAGATATTTCGTTCTCCTTTTTTGAGGGATTTGCAGGAATCTTTACTGTGGTGTGGCCTACATCACACACCTGCCGATGAAAAGAAGAAAGTAGCATCAGTGAGATTGTGTTACTGAGTATTGAAAGATCTTTCGTTTTCCTTTTTTGAGGGATTTGCAGGAATCTTTACTGTGGTATGGCCTGCATCACCCACCTGCCGATGAAAAGAAGAAAGGGACGTCAGTAAAAAAAAGAAATTGTCAGTTGCAGTGGCTAGAGTATTTACTTTCCGGATTTTCAACGTATACACGTCGGCGAAAGCATGCACTTGTCTTGTTGATGCTTTACGAGTGGACGGCGATAGTAAAACTCAAGAAAAGCTATCTTTATAGGGATAGGGTAGCCTCGTTCAGGTCAAAAGTCGGGTTGAGGTAGTGTGTAACAAAATTTCTCCATAGGGCTGGTGCACATTCAATATGCTGATAAGCATGCCAAATGAGTGAAACAGGAATTGGCCTGCGGAGCGCGTTGAATGGCAGGCATATTCAGTGGTATCGTGTAAGTGTATTATTATTGGTTGGACTTTGTGCGTTAGGGTTTCTAGTTTCGAGGGCTTCCAGCCCCGTTAAATGTTTAGATCTGACATGCGAGGCTTGTCCATTGGGTGCTGATGAGCTTGTGGGACGTCCGCAAAAAGTAATAAGTAACATTCAATACAAGACATGGGAGGGGTTCAAAGAATCAATGAATGCAAATCAAAACACCTAATTTATGACAATATCATATCTCAAGAGGTGTAAGTGACTATCTAATGAAAGTAGATCTGATAGGGCTGGAAGGCAATGTGTATGGTTAATTTGACTGTCCCATGTACTGTACTGTATTCTAATTATGATTACAACGTCTAATTTGATTGTTACTTTAAATACCATTGTGGTGGATGAAAATATAATGTGGATGGTCGTGTCGTTGTGGTGCATTCATCAAGTATTTATGTGGATAGTTGTGGAAATTATAGTGGCATGCCAAAAATTCGTTCATTTGTGGTATTGATGATACTGATGAAATACATCAAAAACAAAACAGCAAGGCTAAGACAATACATTAAATGTTGTTGTTGCCAAGTCCACACATTTGGGTGTGGCTGCAATCCCTCTAATTCCAAAGAACTATGCTCTAAACCCTAAATTACGACCCACTCTAGCCTACACCGCTGAATTCACCACTCAATGCATCGTCTGCCGAGCCAAACTGTGCTCACGTCTGCTGATTGGATGTCCACAACCCTAAAAATGCACGATATGGAGCAGTAAATGATCTCACCTGACAGTTCCCTCATTTATAGTAGCAGTTGGTGGAGAAAAGATTCATTCTTATCATGCAAAATAAGAGGGAAATGAAAGATTTTTTCAAAATCGAAGAGTTCTACTCCGTATTAATTTACGCATTCTTTAGGTTTTCAAAGAGTTTACTAGTCTTAATTTTTAGTGTCAAATATCTTAGCACCGTCGTTAGGCTTAAATAGATCATAGTGAAATAGTTTCCCTTGCACACTTTTCCGGTTATACGAAACCTCTAATGGGGTCTAAAAAGGTAAGTAGGAAGGTTATTAATTTTTTTTTTAGTTGACATGATGGAGTTACAGTAGCCTAAGTCCCGTGCACGAAAGATAGTGAAGACGACGATAACACAACGATCAGTACAATAAGTTTCACTGAAGACAGTACAACGAAAGTCGTTCAACTAAACCTTGCAAAAGGCAACCACGACAATACAGTAGGTTCATATCAGAACAACAAACAAAACCGAACGACCGAACAACTAAAACTACTTACCAAACGCGATAAAAATCATAGAGCGCCCTGACAAAGAAATCGCACAAACTTAAAACAACAGGCAATACCCTAGCGGGATAAACAGAAGATGTGGTTGGTGTCGTACAAGTTATGGTCTACATGACTGGATGGAATGAAAATTTCAAGCAACACTAACAACTACCAACTCAATTTGGCAGCCAGACTTGTGCATCTTGTCTTTCGAACTGATAAATTGGCTCCCATTTTCTATCTGATGGCATAGATAAAGTTATTAACAATTAGTTACTATCACATATATTTGTTTCTAATCAGGCAGTAATAATCTACGCACATATTGCACTCTAATTTATAAAAACAATTCAACACATTCGACGACTAGACAAATCATTTTGGACCCAACATGGAACACGTGAGAACCAAATGTAACAACACAACAACTGACTTTATGTAGAAAATTAAAATATATGGTTCCGATAACATGAACATAAAACAGCCTTTAAGTAAAGGCTGTTAATTATAAATAACCATGCCTAGTAAAAAGCACAAATTGTCATATCCCGACCAACAATTTTCAACCTTCAATAATATTTTTTATGATGGCTTTCTTCGCGGTCTTTGCCTCTTCCGTACGACGCGCAATTCGACCCCCCCTCAACTTGGAATAGATCATGCTGCGATGCATTTAGTTCCAAGAGTGCCTCCTGAAGTTTGAGCTCCAACAGATGCACCCTTTCCAGTGCTTGGGTAACGCGCCCAACTTTTTCATGGAATAAAGCTTTATCCTTCTGCATCAAAAAACAAATATTGCCGAATTTACATAATATAATTAAAGCCCATCCAATCGGAGGTGCATGAAATAGTAAAGAGCAAACAACCTGTTGTTCACCAATGAGTGCCGATGCATTGGTAGAATTGTCCATTTGTGTGATTGATTATTCAATGAAACTGAACAAAACTGAAAAAACAGAATATAGTGAAAAAAGAAGCAAGATGTTGGAAAAAGCTAAAAGGAATCAGATTTATAGTTGGCACCGTTAGGATTATGAAAAGTCGCATATTTAAGTTAGCTTTAGGATTACAGATTATGAGGAGTCGGATTTATTTACCAAGGCGTTTTAATTGGTCAATTTTTCGTAAAAATGGCACCCGTTAATGAAAAGTTCATTCATTTTGAAAATTAAAGGCTTATAATATCATCGAACATACTTAAGCCAATATTCGTTCGTTTTTACAAATTAAAAGCGGAAGAATAACATCAGCAATAATAATGTAGACATTATCTATATTCCCTGAACTTTATCCACTATAGATATGGCACATATATATTTGAGTTGTAGTAGAGTTTACAGTACAAAAATATATAGTTTAAGCCACTGTACATCCTTTTCAGGTTTTCAACTTACAGATGGGCATGGTATGTCATAATTGGCTTGGATGCATGTTATGAGATTCGGTTGAAATGATAAAACTCAAATAAAGCTATACTCATAGAGATTAGGGAGGGACGGAAGATATCCCCTCGTTCAATTTCTAAAAAGTCGGGTAGAGGTAGACTGTAACAAAATTTGTCCATAGGGTTGGTGTGCGTTCAATATGCAGATAAGCATGCAAAATGGGTGCAAGTTGAGGTGAAGAGGAATGCATTGGATGGCTAATACGGTGGTATAGTGTAAACAGCCTTTAGGTCTAGGGTCTGCGCATTAGTGTTTATGATCTCGATACCTTGACAACACAATCTTGTGTGTGGGTACCTAAATAGCGTTTTAATATTATAGATGATATGTTGAAGATAATTCAAAGTTGATGTGGGAAAGATTAGGTTTCATTATTCGGTAGTTTATTTAATTCCTGTCTAGAAAGCTAAGGTTTTTAGGACAAACTGTATTAGAATAGGTTTTGTAGTTAAAGTTAAAGTAGACTCTGTTTGTTAGTATTATTATAAATAGGGGTGCTACCTCAATTATATTGAGTGGTCTAAAGAGTAGAAGTTCCGATCAATATTATTAAGGGTCCGTAATATTAAAGATAGTTATTTTTATTTTTCTACATGATATTCTACAAGTTAATTCTTGAATATAAACTACTGGAAGTTAATACCACGCGTTAATTTAATTTATATTAAATGGGCGAATAATAAATTAAAGTTTCCATAAGAAAGGAGCAGAGTAGGGACCTTGGTTTTGTTAAAAGTCAGAACCATTAATTTTGTTACGTTATTGGGGAAATGGAAGGTGGGAAAAGTTAATGGAGAGGAGGCCCACATATTAAAGGGATAATCGAATACTCCATCCATCTCAAATTATTTGTAATGTTAACTTTTACGCGCCCCTAGGAAGTATTAAAGAGGGATAATGACTTGTTTTTGTACCCTCTAACTTACGCCATCTGCTATATAACTATATATATATATATATATATATATATATATATATATATATATATGTATATTCCCTTGATATATCCTTCTATCACATTCACTATCATACTATCTAACTTGAACTATGTGTGTGTGACCTAAGGAAATGTTATTTCTTTTTATATTGAACCTGTATATTTTTTTTTTTTTTTTTTGAAGAATAGATACAAACACTTTATTCAAGCACTAGTTCTGTCCACATAGCGGAAGGTGAAATATTCACCCTAAGGTGATGAAGAACTCATTTGTTATCTGAATACACAATTTCGATTTTGCATATGATTTCAACATTTCAGCTTGTCTGTCCAACTGTTGTGTCATTTTGGGTGGCCAGTAGCTTTGCTGTGATGTATCTCTTCCCAGCAGACTCTAGGCAAATCTAATGGAGGTATCTCCATGAATAAAATATTTCCATAAAATTAATATTCTAGAATGTTTAATATCCTTCACTTGAAAGTCAATTAAAGTATTATTTAAGGGAATCCTCTAAAATGGAGAAATAGAGTTTTTCTGAGTATGAATCCCCTGAGATGGAGAAACTGACACACCATGGTCTGAAAACTGATGTTGGAGTAACTTCCTTGACCATATCATCCACTAGAATGCCAAAGATTTCCTATGATATGCACTACAATAGATGGAAACAGTTTCTTTTGAAGAGGGATTCTCCACGATGTAAAGATAAGTTCTTAAAATCGCAAAGCAGATTTGAACATCTAACTCGGATGGTGAAGATATGTTGTTTATCATTTTCATATGTTATGTAGCATATAATTGAATTTGTAATATTCATCTAATATAATCCATTCAGTCAATTTTAGTTGCGAAGGTTGACTTTTACTTTCACATGAAGGAATCATGAATAAGTTTTCTTGTTCCCGAAATTGATATGATTTACAACTTCAACGGTAGTAGGACATGGTATTCAAAAAGCTAATTTGGAACCTTTTGGTATTTGAAATGATCAGATGCAAATCCATATTAGTAACTATCTTTTGAATATAACGACCAATTTTATTGGGTATTAAAATCAATGCTTATTCCAGTTAGCTCATGTTTTCAAGAGTACGTATCTTTTATTTAACGGGAACTTATCTTTAATGAAGTTTTTAAAATATAACAAAAATTACGATTTTATCCAACTTAAAACAACTTACAAAGGGTAAAAAAGTTGGATGACATTTCACTAAAGCTTCGTGCTTTTATAATACTAGTATAGTATAGCAGATAGATAGATTAATGGTTTAAAATAATGTGAAAATGTGAAATGTTACCTCACCGCTTCATGAAGCTCGCAATCATGTGGATCAAATTAAGACGCCTTGTTTATTCCAGAATTCCACGCGTCATATTTTGATTAGTTTCCATCGATTTTCCCTACCTTTATTGTTACTGCTTTGATAATTTCATTTCGCCGAATCACTTGGCAACCCTGCCCATGCCCTATTACCTTCTCTCTTGTGGCTATAAAAGAGCTTTCTCAGTATATGTTTATTTCAAATTTTCACTCAGAAACATCCAAAATTCCTCTTATAAGGGAATACTCCCATTGTTAATGGATCAGACAAGCTGCCCTACAAAAATATTCAAACTTCAGCCTCGATTTTTACACATTTTATTTGAGACATTCCCTTAATTTAGTATGTTGTTGATGTCTTGTACTTTCATGCTCGCTTCTGATGAACTAGTTCAATCCACATTCCGGAGGATGAAATTTAAACTCTATGATGATGAAGAACTCATTTGTTATCTGATGATCTATGTTTTTGTTAATTCATTTTTATTTTCTATATCCTGCATCCTACGGGTGCTCTCCCATACGCTCTTTGCCCAAAAGAATCACCACGAGCCAACACCTTTACCATGTTTATCCGTTGGAAAAGTGGTGCATCCAAGGGAGAGTTGCTTCTTGATCATGTTGTTTGAAAGGAGGCCTTGGAGCATTTTGTTGCCGGTTTTCTTGCATAAGCCGCAGGACAAACAACATATGTATCGCGTGGAAAGTACTCAGAATTGGTATTATCGTTTCGGATCGATCTTTCTGTTAAGAAGTTGATTGGAGAAAATTTCAGAAATATTAAGAATGAACCGACTCTCTTGATATAAAGGAAAGAATTAGTGCGTGTGACTCTTTAATTAGAGTATGTTGAAAGTCGCACCATTTAGAAGTACGAGGTGCAGTTTAGGGTTTTCACTGAACAAGGTTTGCATAAAAGAAAAAAGATTCGGTAAAATAAAATAGGATGTTACTCCTCTTTGATATATCTTTTGGTTTCCTTTCGCTATATAGAATGGATCTCTTACCTTGTAAATTTTGATCATTGGTGCAATTACTTTTGTCATGCCATGTTGATGTTAATTAGTCAAGCTGAATCTTTGATCAAATATACAACGTACTTTCAGCCCAAAAAAAATTTGATCGTCTATTTTTTTTTTTTAGACAATCTTTTCATGAGGGTTAAAGAAGTAACAGCGAAAATGAACATTTGGCACCCCTGAAAAATTAAATAAGTCAATTTGATTTATACTTGATCATATTGTACATGATAACTGAAGACGATCCACTGAACAGTAACGTCTCGTGTCAATGTATTTGTACTAACTATGCTATAATGATATGACAAATTTCAAATTAGCTTTAATTTGAACAACATAAATTGGTCATTGATCACCAATTTTGAAAAAGTATCCCTGATCATATGAGCTTCTTGATCATATGGTACACTGATAGCTGAAGACGATCCACTGATTAGTAACGTATCTAATAAATGTATTAGTACTAACTAAGATATATCGATATGACAAATTTCAAATTAGCTTTAATTCGAACAACATAAATTGGTCATTAAGCACCAATTTTTGAAAATTATCCTTGATCATTATGTTATACTACTACTTGATAGTGCGAAATCTTCTATTTTTAATCCGGGTCCCACGATATTCTCCTCTTTTTAACCCTAAAATATTTCTTTTCTTTTTCATTTTCTTTTAGCCACAACCCTAAATGTTGTCTGCTCTTCTTCCTTCTGTATTCTCTGTAATTTTCTTCTACCCCTCATTTTGGCCATGAAGAACAACAAGAATGATGACCCTTTTATGTGTTCACCTCACAGATTTTGTAGTTATATTGCCCTTTGAAATTTTATATTTTTCTCTAAAGTAAATTTTTAACTAATTGTCATTTTAATGTATATATTTGTTTTTTCGCAGATTCTTCCACTTGATATCCCTGGATGTCTTCCTCCTGAGGTGAAAACTACCATTCTAGAGTGTAATAAGAAGGAATGGGTTATTAACCTTAAGGGTGGAAGAGATATGTTAATCAAGGGGTAGGTAAAATTTGTAACATAAAATAATCTGAAGACAAGCGATTATGTTAGTTTTACGTGTGTTGACAGTAGTGTTGACTCTGTGAAGTTTGATGTCTCTAGTTTTGACTCCAGTTATTTTGATCCCCCATGTGGATCTTGTCATTCTTGTTGCCGAGATGATGAGGAAGTGATGACGAAGGAAGTTCCAACGATCCCCCATGTGGAGGAACTGCTATTGATCCAGTTATTATTTGATTAATGTAGCGGTTGAATTATTAGTTGTAGGAGGTTAAATGCCCTGATGGTCTGTTCTTAATGTCAGTATGTTGTTGGTCTGTATATGATGCTATGTTTTTAAGTAATTAGATGTTTCTATTTTTGAAATGATATTTTCTAAGTAATGGAATGTATGTTCATGTTTGCATTTCCTTTAATTCTGGTTATTGTATTATGTGAATAATTTGAACCATAAGGTAGAAGTTTTTCACATTCTCATATTGAATTTCTATGGACTGAACTTCAATCCTTATGGAGAGAAGTTCAATCCCTTTGACCGATTTCAAATTAATGTTGAAAAAACCAAATTTGTAAAGCAATAATTTTGGTTATACTTTTACAAAAAATTTCAAACTACTATTGTTTAAGTGTTGGAGATTAACTTAACGTTCGGAATGGATTAGTGTCTCACCTTGTAATCTAATGCTTTATTTGGCCTGTGGTTTATGTGGTTTATTTGTAAGTCGATACATAAAGATTTGGAAGGAAGAACTAACGAAATAAATCCATAATTAATTTGAAGCATTAGTTGTTAGCCATATCTTAGGGACACAAAATATTTCGGGTATCATATGATCATATGAATGTGTATAATACTCCATCTCAATTTTATATAAAATATTTGATTTACTAACTTTATTCTTTTTATAGAAGTTGGCACTAAACAGAAAAGGTGGCCATTTTCGCTTAATATGTAACAAAGAAAAGCTAGCTGAACGAAATATGTGCAATAAATTACCCAAGCTAAATGTATGCAGGCGACCTTTTTTAATAGTCTTTCCACAATTCATATATGAAAAATAAACGTTTTATTTATTTTCTTTTATCGTAACTAATGAAATGTACGAACTACTTTATCAGATGGTCCTTGCACTTCTTCATATAAGAATAAGTGAGTTGTAATGATATGCCAGGCCTTCATTGCGCATGAACTGACCCCTATACCTAAAGGCTGCTTACAGTATACCACTGAATTACCCTTTCAATGCGTTCCTCTGCACCTCAAGTTGCATACTTATCTACATATTCAATGTATACCAATCCTATGGACAGATTTTGTTACACTCTACCTCCAGAACGAGGGAATATATTGCGTCCTTCCCTATCCATATGAGGATAGCTTTTCTTGGGTTTTATCATTGCAGCCGAATCTCAAAACATGCATCCAAGATTGCTAAAGGTCACGCCCATCTCTAAGTTGAAAACCTGAAAAGGATGTACAGTGGCTATTGCACTTGACCAATTCTTTGATGTGGAGTATTCAGGAAAGGAATCTCTTCTGACGACCCTTTCTTCTTTCCATTGGTATGCGGGTGATGGCAAGCGATGACAGGTTAGATTCCTGCATATCCTGCGAAACATAGAATGCAATATCATTCCACAGTATACTAATGGCATCAACCACCACTGAAGCGTCAACATTTGACAGATCGATTCTTGAAAGATTATCGGAACCAGCCTAGTTAATTTCACTGGACGAAGTTTGTGAAGAAAGGGCCAATTTGGTGAAGGAAGTGGACAAATTAGGGGCTTGTAATGCTACTAATTTATTGAAGATTAGTAAGTTAGAGGCTAAATTGCATCGGTGGAAGATGTATTTCTTATTGTCTTGGGCTGTTTTTTTTGGTTTCATAGTAGCTAGGTTTATTTGATACCAATTATTTATATATTTGAACGTTTAACTTTTTAATGTTTCGAGCATTTATCAATGGCGTTCCAACAGTCTAGTATTTTTGTCGTATATAATTCAAATTGATCATCATACGGATGTTCTAATACTGCAAACGGGATGTTCAGACTAATGCAAAATAATATTCATAAATATTCATAACATGCATAAATTGTACCTCTGCTAAAGGACAACACTTCAAAACACGACATTCAGAACAAACAGAAATTTTTTCTTAAATGACTATACTTAAAGGGAGATTATTTCTTCATGATTTCACATGCATGTGTGCCACTGGAGGACGTGCTGGTGAAGGATAGTTCTGGGGGTCAATCTTGAGTTCAACTTAATTACCTCGAAGCATATGCTTAATAAGATTCATATCCTCACGGAATTTGATAAGATCCAAATTGGAGCCAAAGCGCCAACCATCAAGAGCCAAGCATGAGAGCACAAAGGATACAAGGCAAGGGCACCGGAGGAGGGTTCGAGAGTGATTTGGAGTCATGGACTTGAGCGCCAATGAGGGAGGACCGGCTACGGACCAAGGAGGAACACTTAGAGTCCATTTTGAGCCGTTTCCAAGTCTCCCAGGAAGGAGGCGGACCGCCCATTGGACTAGGCGGACCGCCTAGTTGACTACACCTCTCAGGATCTCTGGCCGCCTACTGCAGAGGCGGACCGCCCATTTTTCCAGGCTGGGCGCCTACTCTGGGCGCCTACTATTCAGGCGGGGCGCCTAGTGTGCTGAAGGCCTATCCGGGTTTCCTACTTATTTTGAGTGTAATTCCAACTATAGCCCTAAGTGACATGTATTGTTTTGACTAGACTTAGGGGCTATTTAGACATTTTATTTAGAAGTGTGGTGAACCTATAAATACCACACTTAGTCATTTATTTGAGAAAGCTAGTTTTGAAGATAGAATTGAGAAGATAGAATAGGCTTGGCCATTCTTGTTGAAGTGTTGACTTCATGTATCTCTTACGTTGAATCCATGGTGGATCACCGCTAGTGTGAGTCCCATTTAATGGTTCAAGTCTCTTCTCCCTTTTGAATCAATCTATGTGTTTAGTTTGATTCATTCTTTTCTTCTACTTTCTGTTCTTCCCCTTCCCTATTTCTTGTTATCTTATGATTGTTGCTTCCGCATCCTTGCTATTTGCTTCCGCATATTTGGGTCTTATCAGTTGGTATCAGAGCAAGGCTCGGGTTTCATTCTTACGAATCCACGTTCCTTGTTCATCCTATCTTTACTTTATTGTTATTGTTCTTGTTCTTGAAGAAAAGAAGAAAAACAAAAAAAATTGAAAAAAAAAGTGAAAATTACAAAAAAATTCTTATTGTTGATTGGATTTGATGATTCCTTTGGTGTTTGATATCGGGGATTGATCTATGATGATTACCCGTTAATTTGGTACCCTTGTTATATGATTTGGTGTTGAGAATCAAAAGTTGAAAAAAAATCAAAAACCCCAAAATTGAAAAACCCTTGAATTTGATTGAAATTTCTTGATTTGGATTCGTTATGGATTGGGTGTTGTTATAAATCATTGGGGATTGATTGGAGTAGTTGAAAACACCATTGGGTACCTTCGGATTGGAAAAAAACACCTTGGAACATCGAAATTTGGGTGCAAAAGGGCCAAAAACCCGTTTTCGGACCGTGCTGAGAAGCCCAGTAGGCGGACCGCCTACTCCTAAGAGGTGGACCGCCTCTTTTCATGCTACTCTCTGGATTTTGAGTAGGCGGGGCGCCCACTTTACAGAGGCGGACCGCCTACTCCTGGGAGGCCTCCGTTTGGCTTCGTTTCGTGTCTTTTTGTGATCCGTTTGCTTCCGTACCTCTTGGTTAGTGTTTCTAAGGTATTAGTCCTACTTTATTAACACTAATCTTTGATTCCTTAGGGTGTTGTGTGTCTTGAAGTCTTTACGTAAAGTCGTAGAATTTGCTTGCTTCAAGTGCGCACTAAACTCGCTTCCGTTCATCGAGTCGCA
This sequence comes from Petunia secreta, assembly GCA_029990175.1. Lineage (NCBI taxonomy): Eukaryota > Viridiplantae > Streptophyta > Magnoliopsida > Solanales > Solanaceae > Petunia > Petunia secreta. The sequence continues at coordinate 22,863,840 of JARKIP010000022.1, read as the reverse complement.
TTAACTCCATTCCGAACCGTTACTTGGGTGCATTAGTTGATTGGTCTTGCCATTGTGATTACTAAGAGACAAGAAGGTCTTGAGTGGAAAAAGGCTTGAGTGGTGAGAACAATAGAGTGAGGTCATAAAAGCCAACGACCTTGAGTGTATACACGAGAGGAAAGAAAATTGAGTGACATCTCTTGAGTGATACACGTGAGGGAGTGAACTTGTGAGGTCCTTAACTCTTTGGTTACAACTATGGCATCGGATGACGATTGTGGAGGGTATGACTCATGCGGAGATGATGGAGACTATGGTTCCTATGATGGTGATGATGGGTATTGCTATGACGATTCAGGGAACCACGGCTCCTATGATGATGAAGCGGGTCACTATGTTGATTATGAAGATGAAGAAGACTATGGGGTTTTCGAAGATGAATGTGAAGAATCTTATGCTCCAAGTCAAGAATATGAAGATAGTGATGCTTCAAGGTATGATGATCCTACTTACTCTTCTTGTGATGAATTTGAACATGATGGTAGTGACGTAGAGAGAATTGATGATGAGGTTGATTATGCGGATTATGCATATGCATCTTCTCTTGATGTTGCTTGTGGTGTGCAAGAGAGTGGTAGAGGACCTTCCATTAGTATGGGAGGTGGTGGTGGTTGTTCCATGGGAAATGGGAGGTTTGCATCTTCTAGTTCCCATGTGAAGGGTGAAAGGAGAAATGGTATTGCTCTTGCCGTTACGGGGGTGCATCGCTCTAGTAGTGGTGGTAGGAGTGGTGCTATGGGCTATGGAACCAGGGCGAGAAGCAATTATGGGTTCCATAGTGGTACTCCTTCCCCGACTTTCAACAACGCTTCTAATGTTGGAAGAGTGACGGGAAGTGGAGGTTATCCTAGTGGTGTTGCTAGGAGAGGAGGATTGAGGAAGATCCAAGTTGATAGTGATGGATATCATGAAGTTCCAAGATCTTACTTGGAAGATCCTATACTACACTTGGGTCTAAGGAGGTTTCTTGTTGAGGTGGAAGGTATTGGAGGGTACTTGCTCAAGATTGGTAACACCGATACCAATTGCATTAGTACCTCGGTGGTTGATGAGCTAAGGCTACCTTGCTATGCCTTGGAGTATCCTTATGACTACTACGGAGTGTGGGTTTCCAAGCAAGCTCGGGTGTGCATATCTCATGGAGGTTATTGGGGTTATATGTGGTGTCATGTGTACCCCATGCAACATTGTCATGTGTGGTTAGGTGAGTCATGGTTGCAAAGCAAGAAGGTGCGATATAGTAATGTGAATGATAAGTATTACCTCGGCCAAGGCCCAAAGATTTATGACTTTGAGCCTATTGGGGTAAAGATCAAGTCACCTCCTAGTGTACCTCCTAGGTCTATGCAAAGGGAAAAGGAGCAAGAACCTCATCCTATGGTTGAAAGAGTGAAAACAAGAAGTCCTACAATCACGAGCAACGGTGGGACTAGTGCAAGAAAACAGTTGACAATTGTCGACAAGGTGAACCCCAAGCCACAAGCTCCAAAGCCAAGTGGTTCACCAACAAAGAAGAAAGTGATCTCAAGTGATGAGTCTCTTAGTCCTAGATTCCGGGTTGATGTTAAAAGTCCACCTACTCCGGCTATGGGTATTCTTGGGCCTCGTCCCAATTCACCCGAATTTGAGAGACAAAAGATTGAGAGGAGTAAGGGAGTGACTGGTGACATTCCTCGAGTGGAAAAAGGAGAGGATGTGTTGAGTGATGTGAGTGGAATGTCACCACCCGAATCTACACCTAACCTTGAAAAGAAAATGAGAGAAAAGAAAGAGGGAAAAAAGAGTGAGGACACCCCTTATTCTAACCTTAACCCTTTATCTTTTTCTCCTATTCTTGTGAATGCTTGTGTAGGTACTCTTGGAGGCAAAGCAATGGAGCCTCAATCATGTCCCAAGAAGGATAGACAAGGTGAAGAAACTCTTCAATGTGAGCTTCAAGGTGAAGAGACAATCCATGACATTTCAAATGCATTGAGTGAGCAAGATGGCCACTTAGAGGTAAGTGATAGTTCTTCCCTTGAACATGTTACTTCCTTGTCTTATAGTAGTGTTTGTGGTAACTCAACACTAGTTGATGATTTGTATGATTACAAAGTGTTTGTAATTAGTGTAGAGTCAAATGGTCAACTTGTGTGTGATTGTGAACCACTAGTTGAGAGGGATGATAAGCCACATCATGATGTGAGCTCGGTTTTCATTGAACCTCTCATTAGTGAAGGATGTGTAGTTGACCCTATTTGTGATCCTTGTTATGACACTCCACCTATATTTGATAAAGGGGAAGATGAGTTGAATGAATACCCTATCCTCTCCCTTGATGAATTGCTTGATAATGGTGGGCCTATGTGTTGTAGTGAGGTTTGTAGTGACCTTGAGGAGTCCATAGTGAATGAGATGGATCGAATTGTTTTCAGTGCCTCCTCGGGTGAGAGTGAAGAACCTAGTCTTGATACCATGTTTTTGGATAACCATGAATTTGAAGTGCATGCTTTTACATTTCCATTGTGTGAACATGATCTCATTTGTGGTAGCGACTTGTATCGGACTAGGATTGGCAATAGAATAGAACCTCCATGGTTTGAAAAGTTAGACTCTATGGATGATCCATTATTTGGAACTCCAAGTGGGATGAGTTGTCTTGATTTTGGTTGTGTTAAACCATCTTCTAGTAGTCCTAACCTTCATTGTGTGGACTATAATGATGAAGGGCCAATTTTGGAGACCTTCCTTTGGAGTTTGGCTAGTGAGGAAGATTGTCTTGGAGTTGGAATGGGAGGAGGGGAAGTCACTCTTGGTGTGTGTAAGAGTGCTTCCAAGAAGGGGAGTGGAGTATTCGATGTTAGTTGCCGCTTGAATTATGTTGCTTACTCCATCCCATATGTTGAACACACCTTGAGTGTTGAGCATGCCAAAGCTCGATGTGATGACCATAAGCTTGGAGGTCATAAGGAACTTAGTTGCTTAATCTTGCATGTTCTATATCATATTGATCTCTTTGCTTGTTATGGTAGTGAGTACTTGTCGTTGTTGAGCCGAGAACTTGTTATTTCCTTTGGGAACATAAGCTTCTTGATTAGTATTGATGCTTGGCTCTATCATAAAAGTGTGATTTTCACATCACTTGTACTCACTCTTGTTGGACTTTCCTACTCTTGTAGTGGGAAGTTTTGGTGTGTTCTTATTGGGCTTAGGGATCATAGGAATTTTAATGGCTTGATCTTGCATATTCTCTATCCTATTGATCTCCTTGATGAATCATGCATTGAGTGTACCCATTGGGGAAGCCAAGTGCTTGTTGTTTTCTTCGGAAACATGTGCTTTATCATTGTTATTGATGCTTGGCTATACCATAAGAGTGTATTTTCCCACACTTTTGACACTAACCTACTCTTGTAGTGGGAAGCTTTGTTTGTGCTTGTTTTGAATGTAGGCTTGATGGTTTGATTTCGAGGACGAAATCCTTTCAAGAAGGGGAGGATGATAAGATCCAAATTGGAGCCAAAGCGCCAACCATCAAGAGCCAAGCATGAGAGCACAAAGGATACAAGGCAAGGGCACCGGAGGAGGGTTCGAGAGTGATTTGGAGTCATGGACTTGAGCGCCAATGAGGGAGGACCGGCTACTGACCAAGGAGGAACACTTAGAGTCCATTTTGAGCCGTTTCCAAGTCTCCCAGGAAGGAGGCGGACCGCCCATTGGACTAGGCGGACCGCCTAGTTGACTACACCTCTCAGGATCTTTGGCCGCCTACTGCAGAGGCGGACCGCCCATTTTTCCAAGCTGGGCGCCTACTCTGGGCGCCTACTATTCAGGCGGGGCGCCTAGTGTGCTGAAGGCCTATCCGGGTTTCCTACTTATTTTGAGTGTAATTCCAACTATAGCCCTAAGTGACATGTATTGTTTTGACTAGACTTAGGGCTATTTAGACATTTTATTTAGAAGTGTGGTGAACCTATAAATACCACACTTAGTCATTTATTTGAGAAAGCTAGTTTTGAAGATAGAATTGAGAAGATAGAATAGGCTTGGCCATTCTTGTTGAAGTGTTGACTTCATGTATCTCTTACGTTGAATCCATGGTGGATCACCGCTAGTGTGAGTCCCATTTAATGGTTCAAGTCTCTTCTCCCTTTTGAATCAATCTATGTGTTTAGTTTGATTCATTCTTTTCTTCTACTTTATGTTCTTCCCCTTCCCTATTTCTTGTTATCTTATGATTGTTGCTTCCGCATCCTTGCTATTTGCTTCCGCATATTTGGGTCTTATCAGAATTCATCGAAGCTAGTCCTTAATCGCGTCACTTGATCCTCCACATTTCCTATATATACTGCCAATTGATCAACATCTGAAGTCAAGGATGCAATATCTTCACGGACATGATCGATTTCAGTGAACCTACTATCACTTGGGACTCCACTATCATGTTCTGGTGTTCTTGGGTGCCCTACTCTGCGAGGCATTGTTGTTGTTTCGCGTTGTTGTTGTTGTTGTTGTTGTCCAAGATGTTGTTGTGCAGATGTTTAGCATTTATAGAAGCCAGGCGTCAGGCCATTCTTGGTGCCTTTTCGATTGCATATGTGATGATTTGAAGAGGTGTCTATTCATATTGAATGATTAATTGGGGTTAGTACACGTGTTTTAACTGTGACCAGGAGGTGCCTAATCCTTTCCGTGGAAGTCAGAACATCTTCATGGCGATACGAATCATCGTATACTCGTTCGATTAGCCTATCGTTAATGTTTGAAAATTATTTATATAGTTCCAGTAGTCTATTATTTTTTAAACTAATCATCATAAAACTAACGGCTAGCCCCTTCAATTCAAATCTGAAGCAAACAACGAATGCGTCACTTCAAAAAATAAAAAAAAAATACATAACGGCCAGTGTTGGCAAGTGGCTACAATACACTTAAGTCGGTTACCTCTTTTTCTCCTATAAATACTCGATCAAACCATTCAAAAAACTCTATACAACCACCACTATAGAGCTTCAATCAATATATATATATATATATATATATATAACAAAATGGTTCGCCAACCTTCCTCCTCAATAGTTGCTACTCTTTCTGTCCCAAATTATTTGACACGTTCAGCTATTGCATGCCCAATAAGAAAATCAATAAATAGAGTATGCATTTTACTAAGTTACCCTTATTTAATGTTCCTCCCTCCTGTCCATATTATTTGATTTTTTGGGTGTTTTCACGTATATTAAGAAAATCACCTTTTTAGCATTAATTAGTAATATAATTGACTATATTAGCCCTTATTCAAGCTATTATTACTTATCATTTTGTTTAAAATCATTTATTAGCAAGGGGTAACATTGTAAAATTGTGTCTTGATTACCGAAAAGATCAAATATTGTGGACCAAAAAAATAGGCTAAAAAATCAAATAAAATGGACCGGAGGGAGTAACTTTTTTGGAGAATTCTTTTAATTATTAAGGATATAGTTGGAAAGAACTAATAAATTTAGTCTTGAAATCCTAAAGAGACAACTAATTTGGGACAAATGATTTCTCTTAAAGTGACAACTAATTTAGGACGGAGGGAGTAATTCTTCAGACATTAATTTTACGACCCCTCATATTTTAAATCTCACCTATTGGTTAATATTGGAATTGTTCAAATACCGATGCCCCGACTGGTTTTGGTATTACTAGCTGCGTCACCTATATATAGGGGGTTGTGGTAGTTGTAGATTCCAAAATCTTCTTCTGGGAAACACTTCATTCATTCCAAATATTTGAGAATTTCATAAGTACTCCTTCATTCAGAACTACTCCTTCATTCAGAATGGATATTGTATGAGAAATTTGTATATCAAATAATATGCACAGTTTCTTCCTGTGTTATTCCATCAAAGATTGGTTGAACGGAGTCCCCAAAGTCATGAAGTCTGATCGGAACCCAAATTACGTTCTTCTGAATGACTTCAATTTAGTGTGTGCACTGAATACGGTGCGCTCAACACCTACCGCAACGAATGTTGTGATATTCCTCTTGTCATGCGCAGATTTTAGCTGTGGTATTATCTCCTTCAAACTGCAAATCAGCTAGGCATCTCCAAAACTGATGCTTTTGCGTAGGATGAAATGTAAACCCTATGATGATGGGGAGCTCATGTGTTATCTGATGATCTAATGTTTTCTACGGTATTCTCTCCTTCACACGGCAAATCAGCGGGGTGTATCCTTTGTTTGCAGTTTGGAGGTTGCTTTAGCTTCCACATCCATGTTCCAAATTACTGCCGCCAACGTCTCGTCTCGGGTTATCTAAAACTCCATGACTGCGAAAATTCTCCCCTTAACAAGCTTCATTTCGACAAATTAACGAAAATCTCAGGTTTCGATCCTGAGTTTGAGTTTATCCAGTTCCTTCTCTTTAGTTCAACATCAATTGTGAAAATGACCATTGTGGAGCACCCAAATCTTGACGCAGACAAAGCACTGGATTTAGCTAGGAAGCTGCTCCTGCTTCAACCACCATCAGCGGTGTCTATAGATTTCTCAAGGGAAAGTGAAACATAAGTGTGGTAATTAGTTGCAGGGAATTGTATCATTATCCACGACATCGACATAAGAACAAGTCGCATCATTATCCATTGGTTGTTTCAAGGCCTTGCAAATATGAAATACGGGATAATTTTGGGAAAAATATTGTAATTATTTTGGGGACTACAAATAGATAGTTTTACCATAGTATACAAAGTCAAAAGAATAAAAAGTCGGTATTGTTATAGGCCAGTGAGTATTTTCTCGCCTCGACTCCTCTCATGCGGAAGATGTTAGGGGGTCGTTGTGATCCTACGTTTTCATGGTCTGGTTAGTGCTTGCCAAAAACGAAGAGTTGTAATTTGATGACCACCCAACCATATAGGCCAATTTGCATTGCCCTATCGTGAAGGTTAGGTTTTCTAGGTACCTCTTTTTTGTAACATTAATTAGGTTAATGTACCATCAGTACACGTCGAATGCGTAAGTTAATTTTTTGAAGAAGAATATTAAATCTCCCACAGCCTAGCTAGTTATCCTGGTCATACTACACGATCTGATGTTCTGGGACTTATCAGTTAGTACCTGATCACAAGATGAAGTAGAACTCGTTAATGAAAAAACTATCAAAGCACGTTTTAATAAATAATCCTTTCAACCCACGTCTTAGTAATTGTTTGGTACGAATGACTTGTCCTTTCACCAGAGTTTTAACCAGCTATTGCACAGTCAATTGTGACCTTGATGGGTTGGAGGTGCAAGATATGGGAGCTGGTCGTATCGTATATCATTGCAGCATTTACTACTCTCAACAAACATCGGTGACATATGTTGATAACATGAAGGGGTGACATATGTTGGCAGAACAATTTGAAAAGGTTTCATTGGAATGGGTAGCAATTGTGATGTATAGTTAGTATTACATATCCCTAATCACAAGTTGGGCAAGGACAGTGGAGCACTGATGGTATATGGTCAATTGATAACTCATTCTATATCATGAAAGAAATTCACTTTAGGATCCAGAGCCAAGTAGGGTTACTGTTTTCGTATTTCTTTTATGTATTACTCCCATCCCTTTGAGGAAAAGGCAAAACATTACTGGCAGCGTTCTGACATAATCAATAGTATTCCCCAACTATCCACCATCATACTCAATAAATAGGGCACTAGCTACCCATCGGTTTCAATTTAATTGAAAATTTTTGCTTGTGCACGAAGTTTAATAAAGAAATTGCGACAGTTGATTAGCCATGGTCTAAAGTAATTGAAGATGTTTGCGTGGATACATATCAATTCATTGAAGATAAAACAAAAAGTTTATTTTTCAAATTTAGGATGTAGTCATTCTTTTAAAACGAATCAAAAAGAATATGTAGGTTATAACAAATTGAAACGTACAGACGGAGTTGGGAGCATGTGCTTTACACAACGACTACATGATCACACACCTTAACAGGGACCAGCTAAAACGATGTCAATAGTTTCTTACGATGAAAAGCTTGCTCATTCAATGCACTGAATGTTGTATAGCAAGCATGATTTAGCAGAAAACATTAATTCTCCCTTTGGAAGTAGTAAAAAATGAACTTCACCATTAATATGAGGTGTCGATTGACATTGGCGGGTGAAATATTCTGCTGACAAATAAATCTAAATAAGGGAGTAGTAGTTTTTGAAGGGAAACGGTTGGTTAGCACCCATGATAGGCCAGGTGAATCTCGGTTGTAGATACTCCACTTTGCCCTAAACCTGCTCAAAAACTATACAATTTCATGTTAATTAGATTATAGTACGTACGTGCTCATCATCACAAATAAAACGGTCATCTTATTTATATTCACAAGAACCCAACCATTATTACCCAGTCGAGAAGACAAAAACCAAGACACGTCATCGGCCTCCTGAAAAAAATCTTTCATTCCCTATTTTGCAAGATAAGAGTGAATCTTTTCCTGCAGAGTTTGGCATTGGAAAAGGAAGTCATGTGAGTTTATTGGCTGCTCCATATCTCGTACTCCAATAAGTCATAAGTGTAATGGCTAAGTTTGCAGCCACATTCAATTTGTGTAAGATGCAATGTATTGTCATTTAGTCTTGCAGTTTTGTTTTCGATGTACTGCATGCTTTCAGGCAATCTCAATGGCAGTCATCTGGGCATTGCCACTCTACTTTCCACAACTATCTGCGTCCACACTTACAGTAAGTGCACCACAACAACACGACCATCCACATTCTATAAATAATTCGTGCTTACCATTGCAAAGAAAAAGGCCACCTTATTTATATTCTCGGGAAGTTTTTAAATATTACCCTGTTCAGAAGAAAAAAACAAGACGCGCAAACCTCACATCACTTCGCGATCTATATAATCTCATCTGCGAACTAAACTTTTTATTAGTAAACCGTTAATGAAATGGTTGAATGTTTTTTGTTGGCCAAGAATTTCTTCATAACATTATACTCTGCTACTACAACTTAAAAGTAACAACACTGCATTTTAGCCCGTTAGTAGAACTTAATGGAATGGAAACATCACCATAGTTGCTAATTGCATGTCCAATCAAAGGCTAGTTGATCTAAAAACCGAAGGCAATTTTTTCCTTCTGATGATCAAAGAGGAGATGTAGTTAAGTAATGTTATATACCAATTCCGGTGTAGGACTTATAATCCAAGAATTTCAAATAAGGGAGTAAAACAATTGTGGAAGTTCAAAACAAATCAATTGATTCCTTATTATTTTTTAACAAATTAAGGAAATCAGGGTGAAAATCATTAAAGTAAATAGGATAAGGTGCAATTCCCAAATACCCCCAATCGTCAAGGGTGCAAATTGCACAATTTGGTGAATGGACACGTCTATTACTATAGGTTATTTAATGGCACATAATATGATCTTGGCGGGAAATAAAATTTTTGTGTAGGGAAGTTCAGGTAATTAAAGACAGTGACGTTTTGCATTTCACCTACAGCTCCCAAGGAAGGAACCTAGAGGCGTCAGCGAAGCAACAATGGAAGAACCTCTACAATTTGAGGTGCTAATGTCCAAATCGTTCATCAACATAGATGTTATGGTACTTCTCTTTAAACATATTGCACGATTTGTTGTAACATAGCATTTTAAGATGTTACTACTATTTTTAATGTTTTGTCTAACTACAGCATCTGCCTGAGAGAATCATTAAATTTATGTCGGATAAGGTAGAAGTTTGCGTTCTTCATGGTGATAGAGGATCTTGGCCAGTTGCAGTTGGTCGAAGTAAAGGTATCATTACTAAATTTACTTTTGGGTGGTGAAAATTCATTACGGACAATGATTTAGATGAGGGAGATAGTGTACTGTTTCAATTCTCTAAACGTGGGGATGCAATTGTGAGGTGGGAAGTTCGCATCATCCGCCGAGTGAATTACTATGATGTTTTGTATAAGCCTCAACGTGATGAAGGAACCTCATCAAACCCGTCCAATGTACTTAATTCTCTTACCTGATTTTTTGTTATTTCTCTATACAATGACTCCACTAGATTAGTTTAAAATATGATTCAATTTTTTCAGGAAATGAACATGGAGAGTAATAAGGAAGTTGCTTGCTTTGAGAGTGTGAGTAAAGCGACAAATAATTTAGATCGCGAAGTTATTAGTCTGACAGGAGAGATTGCATCTTTGGTGGGTAGACTTGCATCACTTAAAGAGAGTGTGAAAGGCAAGGAAGCAGAACAAAAACATGCAGAGGATTTCGTAAAAGCGGCAGAAAAAGATGTGATAGACGACAAGGATTATCCCGTGATGATCTCGATTATTGACAACAGCATGTGGCTTATTAACTGAATGTATGTCTGTGAGATCAAAATCTACTAGTAGTAACCCTCTTAATGCACATTTTTATTTGCTGGTTTTGTTATGTTGAGGTTTGGTTATACCTCTCGCGTTGTAAAATTTCACAGTGGTGCTTACCGTTACAATGCATATTTTGCTACTACAACAATCTGCACTGTGGCCAGTTTAATTGTTTTGTGATATTGATATTACAAAAAGTGTAACTGCCAATTTTTACACAATATAAGTTTGCTTATTGTGTTACATACAATAATTAGTGCACATGGAAGAATTAAAACATAATGATTGGGGCGTCAATTGGGTGCACAATCCAAAATGATTGGGCATTTTGAACTATGAATATAGTAATCCTTAACAAAAAACTCAATATAATGTGCTTAATTGTGAAAGCGTAATTGAATCTTGATTGAAAAACACCCTGTAAGTACATTAAACATTTCTATGACTGGATTATACGCAAATCTGTTTGTTGACCAGATAATTTGTAAAGATTAAAATTCTGTAATTTGGATCAACAACAGTCACTATATTAAACAACATCATGAAAATGCATTTAAGTACTGCTACGCACATTTACTATGACATATAGCTTCCTAGAAAAATGTTTATACCAAAAACAGATCATGAAGTGCATTTAAATAGTGCTAAAAACATAGAATACTGCTATACTAATCATCCATAATACGATAGGCCGGAGTTACTTCACCACCCAGGGTGGGGTCATCTTCATCCGGATCACCCCTTATGTAACACCCCAGGTGAGAGTTAACTGTCCCACATCGGCATAACACAGAAGTGATCCTGGGTATATAAGTTAACTGGCCTTAGACCCTAGTGATTAATTTTAGAGACATGCGGGACTAGGCCTAAAGCAGACAATATCACTAGTGGGCTTGGGCTGTTACACCTTAAATACAACATCATCTTTGTTCAACTTCAGCAGTCCTTTACCCTTTTTGTATGAATTAGTTGGTCATTGAAAACCCTAAATTGCACCTCGTAAAACTAAACTGTGCGATTTCCAACTTTCCCTATTGAAAGACGCCCCAACCACTCATTATTTCATTTGTACCAAGAGATAATATTCATTCATCCCTCTTTCAAAAAAAAAAAATCATCCATCTGTTCTACTCCATTCATTCCTTAAATACAGCATCATCTTTGTTCAACTTCAGCAGTCTTTTACCCCTTTTTGTATGAATTAGTTGGTCATTGAAAACCCTAAATTGCACCTCGTAAAACTAAACTGTGCGATTTCCAACTTTTCCTATTGAAAGACGCCCCAACCACTCATTATTTCATTTGTACCAAGAGATAATATTCATTCATCCCTCTTTCCAAAAAAAATCATCCATCTGTTCTACTCCATTCATTCCTTAACCAAGAATTAGGAAAAAAAATGTCAATCGATTCTACTAATTCAAAGTACTATTTACCCGGTACACTCGTTTTTATTAATGATCCTGTGAAAGTTGAATTAAGTTGGGAAGATGTTACAACTGATGACTTTGTAAGTTTTATTGATTAATAAAATTTTTTATTTTTTATTTAAAATAGCCTCTAATTAATGTCGTTATTGATAATTGTTTCTGTGATACATCTTTCCAAAATATGTGCTTAGCCGATTGCCTGATGAACCACTCCCGGTTCGTGTTATTTGTGGGACAGATGAATACGACATGCGCCTGTTTGTTGAAAAAGGTGTAAAAGGCTCGGCAATGGTTGGTTAGATTTTTTAATGGCAAACAAAATAAAGGTTTGTAAGTATTTGTTTTTCCAGATCAAGGACAAGCTATGTGATGGTCGATTAGTTTTCAATGTTCGCATTCTGGGAAACCCTCCAAATCCTGATGGTGGTGATTCTGATGATGATGCATTATGTTCATCATGTGATGGTTCTGATTATGCTGGCGAAGGAACCTCTGATGATCCGGTCCAAATTGATTAGATGTAAGGGTTAGGACTATGTTTGTCTAAGGTTTTTGTTGATATGTTATGTATTTTCAAGACATTAATGTCTAGTCGTTTGTAATTGGTACTTAGTTATTTTAAGACTTTAATCTATGTTAAATATGTTGTTTCATCTATTTTAAGTACTGAATTTTTAATTTATGTTGAACGTATGTTTAATTTAGGCAGTTGTATATATTGTTTCATCTATAAGTTTTACTATTGTAAATAATAATGTCCTGTAGTTGTGCAAGAACTTATTTTGTCTAATGTAACAATTAAGTTGCAACTTATAATAACGACTATCATGGATTCATATAAGACAAGAAGAGATGATATGGAAGAAGAATATTCTACGCATTGTATGATGTAGCAACTGACATGGAAGGAGAATATATTCTTTGTTAGAATATGGGACAACCAGATTTGTTAGAATAGGAATAATGATACATGGAAGATTTCCGTTTCTTTTATGTGATTGTCAAAGATTTACTATAAGATGATGATTGTCAAAGATTTACTATAGGAATGATGATACGTGAAAGATTTGTTCTATGTGATTGTCAAATATTTATTTGACAAGTTATTTATTCTCAATTGATGCCAGTTGACATTATTTAAGGCATTCAAATGTGACAAAAAAATTATAGACTAAAAATGAGTATAAATTTAACAACTACAAATCTGGGCAAACTTAATAAGACAAAGATTAAACATACATTAAATATAAATATAGTTAGCAACAATTCAACGAAAGTACATGCTACCAAAAACCATAGACCAAGTAATAAACCCTACAAAAGTAATAAAACTTCAGCCTCGCTTTTTATATATTTTATTTGAGTCATTCCATCAATTTAGTATGTTGTTGATGTCTTCTACCTCCATGCGCGCTTCTGATGAACTACTAGTTCAATATGCATTTGCGTAGGATGAAATGTAAACCCTATGATGATATAGAACTCATGTATTATCTGATGATCTAATGTTTTCTACAGTATTCTCTCCTTCACATGGCAAATCAGCAGGGTGTATCCTTTGTTTGCAGTTTGGAGGTTGCTTTAGCTTCGAATATTTAGATTTGATTGGCGTGTTTAGGAGATTGCATTACCCGTAAAGTGCTACTTTTGTTGGGGTGCCGAATTCCCCCTGTAAGGAACTTATTTTTACATTGTATATCACACGTGGCTTTGATATTAATGAAAGTGGTGGTGATTAATAAAATTTTTCCCCTGAGCCTAGCAGCGAATCTCATTGTAATGTCCTGACATAATTTTTTTTTATATGCACAGTGAAATTAAACTAAAATGCTATAGTAATGAATCTGGAAGTCAAAAGAATAAAAAGTCGGTATTGCGATAGGCCAGTGAGTATTTTCTCGCCTCGAATGCTCTCATGCGGAAGATGTTAGGGGGTCGTTGGGATCCTACGTTTTCATGGTTTGGTTAGTGCTTGCCAAAAATGAAGAGTTGTAATTTGATGACCTCCCAACCATATAGGCCAATTTGCATTGCCCTTTCGTGAAGGTTGGGTCTAGGTACCTCTTTTTTGTAACATTAATTAGGTTAATGTATCATCAGTACACGTCGAATGCGTAAGTTAATTTTTTGAAGAAGAATATTAAATCTCCCACAGCCCAGCTAGCTATCCTGGTCTTACACGATCTGATGTCCAGGGACTCATCAGTTAGTACCTGATCACAAGATGAAGTAGAACTCGTTAGTTAAAAAAGTATCAAAGCACGTTCTAATAAATAATCCTTTCAACCCACGTCTTAGTAGTTGTTTGGTACGAATGACCTGTCCTTTCACGAGAGTTTTAACCAGCTATTGCACAGTCAATAGTGAACTTGATGGGTTGGAGGTGCAAGATATGGGAGCTGGTCATATCGTATATCATTGCAGCATTTACTACTCTCAACAAACATCGGTGACATATGTTGATAACATGAAGGGGTGACATATGCTGGCAGAACAATTTGAAAAGGTTTCATTGGAATGGGTAGCAATGGTGATGTAGTAGTGAGTAGTACATATCCCTTTAATCACAAATTGGGCAAGGACAGTGTTGCGCTTTAAGTATGGACGCAGATAGTTGTGGAAAGTAGAGTGGCATGCCGAGATGACTGCCATTGAGATTGACCGAAAGCATGCAGTACATCGAAAACAAAACTGCAAGACTAAATGACAATACATTGCATCTTACACAAACTGAATGTGGCTGCAAACTTAGCCATTACACGTCTAACTTATTGGAGTACGAGATATGGAGCAGTCAATAAACTCACCTAACAGCTCCCTCCTTTTCCAATGTCAAACTCTGTAGGAAAAGATTCACTCTTATCCTGCAAAACAGGGAATGAAAGATTTTTTTCAGAAGGCCGATGGCGCGTCTTGGTTTTTGGTGAATTTCTTTCATGATATAGAATGAGTTATCAATTGACCATATACTAAGTTGAGAAACGAGTTATACACGGATTAATAATACAAGAATTAGTAGTGCAGAGATTAGTAATGAATTCTTATACATGTATTAAAAATGAGGGTTTGAGAGTGAGTATTTTTGTCATTTTATTGTTTATCCATGTATTAATAAGCATGGTATTACTAATACCATGTTGGCCTTGGTGTTAATTTATACTACAATTGTATTGAGGCATTAAATTGTATATGGATTCCTAGTACTTGATTGAATTTTTCTACCAAACAAGGGATAAACTTAATTCATGGACTAAATTAGTCAATACATCATACCAAACGACCTTTATCAAATACACCACCGCAACACGACAATCATATATTCTATAAATAATTCATGCTTACCATTGCAAACCTCACATTTGTCTTAATACTAGAAAGCTCCCACCCTTTCTGTGTGCCATTTCTAAACCATAAAAATTTTTCCACCTCAGATCTGAAAGAAGTATGTAGAACAACGAAACAAGGTTCACTCCAAACGGGCACCATAGCCCGCACAACAACCGCAACAACAATGTATTGAATAAGTGGGATATCGCTGTTCTTGAGTCCCAGGTCAAGGAAAACTCCCGCACGCTTGAACTGATCAGCAATGATATCTGGCGTCTTAGGGGTAGTTTTTTTAGAGTCGCTGAGGGAAGCAGCAGGACCACGAGGCGTATGGAAAGAATGCTTCGCGCACTGCTTGTCGACAACGAGGTGAATCCCGACCAGTTCGTGACCCCACCAAATTCTCCTAATGCGGAGGATTAAAGATATATGCATTTTATCTTAGTATTTATTAGTATTAGTAGCTTAATCAATGCACTCGGAAAGGTAAGGCTATATGTCTCATATCTCCACTTCTTCTCTATTCTCCACGTACAGTGCAACTATATTTAATATATGATATGTTTTTCTGTAAGAAAAGTGCCCTACTTGACTTTGAGTCGCAAAATTATCAATATAGCCATGAGCTAGTTGTAGCATTAACTGGTCATAGACATCAATAGTTATGGCATGTTGCCACACACATCGTTCGGCAAATTGCGTCTTCTTAGTGTTATTTCCTTTTTGTGTCGATTATTCAAATTTTGAAGAGGAGCAGTGCATGTATTTTTTATTATAGGATTATGGAGACCTCACTTGCTTCAAATGAGAAATTTGTTAGTGAAGCCTTCAATATGCGACTTTTTATTTATCCCACTCACATCAGTTGTGTACGTTTCATAAAGTTTTCACCCCGAGAAAAGAAAATTGAAGCACATATAAATGCATGGTTCCTGATCACTAAGATCATCCGTATTATTAGTCGGAAACATGTTACTGGTTTTGTCAATTAAAAAACTACTGATGTAATTATTTTTCCTAGTTTTATATGGAAACAGTCGAAAGATGACTAATCTTATGGCTGCTAAACATAGAACTCACTCAAATAGATAAAGTTAAAAAGAAAAAGAAATAATAAGAGAATTAGAGAATAACATTAAGACGACGCAGCTCGCTGCAACTTGCAATATGTATTCACGTGATATGATTGTGATTTTCATGTCGTCATAATTATATATAATTTCCATTTACTCTTGCAATTAATGATATAAATAATTTCGGGATTTTTACAAGACTACCAACTGTAGAAGATTTTAAGTTAATAATTCTTCAAAAATCATGATTGCTACACCTTGAATTATAATTGAACATTTGACACTACAGTATACATTGCATGAGTGTTTAGTACTCTTAATTACTGTGGTCATTATTTAAATAATGGCGCGTGCATCATCATCATCATATCATATCATATCATCATATCATACTATTCTAAAAGAGCCAATCCTCTAAGTTAAAAGTGAATGACCGTTTTTCCCTTTCAAAGCTATATTTTTTACAAATACACTTACCAACCGATAGACTTACCTTCCACTTACAATGAACTACTGAGTAATTAGAAAGACACCTACGAGACTTTAGTGCAGCCACTAAATGCAGTCGTTCCCAATGATTTAGATTGCTTGTTTGCTTTCCTCTTCCACTTCAGGAATTTAAAGCTGCAATTTGGTGAAATGAAAGGTCACATTAACTCTTCCGTTTCCTTTAAACTATTTGATCTGTTGTATCTTATATTACTCCTCTATATAAGACCCTCATTGCATTTTGAAAACTAAGGAGCACTCATGCCACATTTTTGTGGTATGTCACCATATGCCCCCCACCCATGTACATGTAGCTGTAATGCTCCTTCTCCGTTGAAAGATAATTGAATTAGCACTACATCTTTAAAAGACCTTAAGTTAATTTTCTTAGGATCTTTTTTACTCACTTAAAGTCATTGTAAACAAAACTACAGTAATATATATATATATATATATATATATATATATATGCTTATATGACTTTAATGTCAAGATTGTATTTCTATGTTAGGGTAGTTTAGTTTCTTTTTATCTTTTATTGTTCTCGAGTATGTACAAAAATAAATACTTTTAAGTTTGTCAACATCGAGGGATGAAAGAAATGGTCCATACACAAGGTAATGATATAATACATGATGGAACTGCTTCACTCTGCTTTTGTTTCAAGAACCTTTGTTGGTTACGGATTTTTTCTCTTTGTTTTGATGCTTTAGCCAAATATGATTGACTCACCATTTCAAGGACTTAAATTATTGTTTTACAGTAATATTTTTTATGTGAATTCTAAAAGATTTATACTCACAAGTATGGGATATTCGCGCAATGCGTGTACCCAAAAACTAGATTTGGGTACTACCTATAATTTTTGCACTAAAAAGTTAATTTAACTTTAATTAAAAAGTCATGAATTATTTGGTATAAAAGTAGTATTTTCCATAAATGGGTATATTAAATATTTCTCGTGAATCTGAAAGTGCAGACTTTGAAGAGTTGCATAGATATTTATTTCCTTCTTAAATGGGTACATTAACCAAATACTCTCTCTTAACTGTATTTAAATGAAGAATTTGAATAGTTGCAATTGATAATATATATACAGGTACCATATCTGTCAAATGCAATTGCTACATAGATGGCCATTTGCCCCTTGCAATTGATAATATATATACAGGTACCATATCTGTCAAATGCAATTGCTACATAGATGGCCATTTGCCCCATTTCTGTGATATCTATTCATTAATTTATCAGAATTATGTGATTCGGTACATATTTGTTATATTCACACATCACTTTAGACATTTTAATCTTTACAACACGCTGGCCAGCCCGTAATTACTGAATAGTGGAATTGTTAGCTGTGAGTACATCTCATAATGGTTATTTACATTCAATTTATTTATTCATTTACATATTTGATATATCATATCCATTTTGCGTATACATCTTAACATGCGTACAGCCCTACTATGTTCTGAAGTACCTCTGCTTGGCCATCTGGTAAATATATATGTTAGGACAACTTCATCCCACTATTTTGTCAACAACAATTATATTTTTACTTTTTCTGTGATATTCCTATTTTCCCATTTTATTATCGTCAAAAGTTTCATTTTATAAATGGTATTCGATTTATACCACAATGAAATCATGACTTAGATTTGTAAAATTCCCTCTATAGTGGTGAAAGAGGAGGCAGTGAAGATGCTACTGTTGCATTGCTAATTTTTTATATTTTGGAATTTAATACTTTATTTATTTTTGTTCGGGAAGAAAAGAATTTAATAAATAATATATGCAACGGGATTTAAAGATAAGGCAGAAAGCTAATAACGAATAGCGATCAACCTAAATTCATTCATGGAGGATGGACAAATTGAATATATAGACCAAAATGTGTTATAATAAGTTACATCCAAACACCTTATCAAATATGCGGTGTTTGTACATATTAGTAACCTAGGTAATGTACTGAGTATTAACTCCTAACTGTGTGAAGATTTTGTCAGATTCAATTGTATGTGTTTTTCTTCTTTTTCCTTTTCACTTGATACTAAAGTCTACTAAACAATCATAAGCAGTCTTGAAATTCACCTTTCAAAATTTAGAAATATCATAATTAAACAAATCAATTAGTGGTAAACATAACCCGTAAATAACATATTTTTATTACAAGAATAAGTTTTTTTTACTTTTAAATTTTTAATACTCCTTAGTATGGGGTACACGCGCAACTGCGTATTTAGAACTAGTAATATCAATACGACTAGAGCACATTCTTTGTAAAACTGTAATTGTGATTATTCTAGAAAGCACATCCTTCTGGGTGCATTTTGAGCCCCACGACCCTAAGGCAAAGAAGTTGTAAGGCTTAGCAAAACAAAATGATTAACAGAGAAAATTTGTTTACGTTTTATAATTTCTACAATAACTACTCCCAATAAATATTGAAAAGAGTGCAATGCAACGTATAACTCAAGAAACCGTCGTTTCTATTAAACAGGCAACCCTTCACTAGTTAATTCAGATCATCGTGGATCATCCGTGGACGCAGCACTACACATCGTTTCACTATAAATGCACGAAAATTCTTCATCATCATCACACAAGAAAAAACAGTAACAATAACTATATCAAAACTGTAGAGACATCATGGCAAGACGTCCAGTTATAAAGATGGCAGACTTGAAGAAAGATCTTGATGAAGTGAAGGGAGCCCTAATAGAAGCAAGGGACCGCCAACTTAAGGATATTCGGAGGATTAAAAAGATATTTGAACTTCTCCTCCAACCTCTGGGCAAGTCCTTGGACGACGTATATTTCACACCGCCCAACTCTCCTCCCACCGGCAATGGAACTTAAATTTTATCTTGTACTTTTCCCTTTGTTATTTTCCTATTTAAAAAGTAGTCTATGGTGACCCTTGTAATTGTGAAACTCCCCTTTGTGCTTTTCAGTTGGTTAGAATTTAAACTTTAATGTGTAGGTAATACTAGAAATTACTTAATATTAGTGACATGTAATTTAAGCACGATTCTACTATTGATTTTTTTACACGAACATACTACCTCTTCTTTATATAGCAATGGTTGAACCAAGTATGGCATTAGCATTAGACCTTTGACCAGCAAAACAAGTCAGAGACAGCACAAAATCTAATTCTCACAAAAGGACAAGAACATAGATTAGTAACGAATGTCTAGTCTATACTACACATCCAAATTATAGTCAGAAACTGCACCAAATATCCTAATATACCATCCATCTATTCCTCATCTTCGGAGATGATATGAACGCGAAAACAGAAACCTTGTTGGGGATTTAGTGGTAAAATTTCGAAGTGGAGAGCTTGTCCTACTATGATACGACGCCGAGTAACAAACTGCAACCAACCGTGCTGAAGCTTTTTGCGAGACAGCGACACAGTGAGATACATGTTGAACCTAAGCATACCACTGTAGATACAAGTTTTCGTCGTTTCGTCTGGTAAAAGATGGTTTAAGCGCGAGGGGAAAATCTATAGTAAAATAGTTCACCGTTTAATAGATCTAAAATAAAATAACTACATTAAACATAACCGAGATTTTAAAAACGTGGTACGAAACTTACTAGATCGTCAGTTGTAGAGTATGATCTGCATATGCGTATATTGAAGCATGTACGGTTTTCAGTTTGGATGAACCATCACAAAGGCCAGATTTCACGGTCACTAGTGTCCGGCATATGTTTGAGAAAGGGAGAAGATCGACGAGGCGAAAAGAAGAAAATTTAACTTTTGGTTTACCGAATCCTCCAAAAATATATAAGTAAATACGAGGTAATGGGAATTGTTGAAACCCTACCAAGAGATAGTTTGGGTGCGCTTAAAATTGGCTTATAAATTTATAAATTCATTAATATATGTTTGATAACCATCAAAAATTAAATCTATGCGAAATAATTCAAAATTTCTTTACAAACAATAGAAACTTCAAATATTAATCTATAAGAAATAATTCAAAATTTCTGTTAATTTGCCACTTAATTTTTCAAAAAGCAATAAAATATATTGCTTAAATTATTTTCAATTTGTATATATGACTGTCGCATCATCAAAAAGATAAAAACTATATATTAACTAAAATCAATTCATATTATCAATCAAAATAAGTTGCTCATAAAATAAGGTGCAAAGGATAGACACAAATTAAAGAAAGAACAAAGAAAAGGGAAAAGATGACTGAGAGAGATACATCTAACAAGCAAATAAAAAACAATAAAAGAGGAAATGATGAGAGAGAGATATCTAACACTGAATGCGTCCATTGGAAACCAAATTATAATAGGACTCCATAATCAAGTTTCATTTAAACACATTATATAGACAATCCACGATATAGAACGTAATGCTAGTACTAAAGTAGTAGTCAAATAAGAGGCCATTAAAAGCTGACTTGTCCGAAAACTTTCAGTAAATTAATCCCCCAAATCAGTATCCCAACCCAGTGGCATTGCAAGCTTGAACAGTTCTACAACTAGCATACACCTTTCACAAGTTATGTCCA
Source organism: Petunia secreta (assembly GCA_029990175.1). Classification (NCBI taxonomy): domain Eukaryota; kingdom Viridiplantae; phylum Streptophyta; class Magnoliopsida; order Solanales; family Solanaceae; genus Petunia; species Petunia secreta. Next base: position 22,842,596 of record JARKIP010000022.1, on the reverse strand, counting down.
ACTCACCATAGCCATATATGATGTATGGATTCATAGAAACCCAGTGACCAACACGCTATTCTCTACACAAAATCTAAGAAGATGGATATTCTTGAACCGTTCAGGACCAAGCATATTTCTTAATTCACGATGATAAACAATCATATCCCGTCTACCATCTTCGTCATACCATATCCTCCGAAGCTCATCTATTCCACTATAGTGCTGGCCATTACAAAGCAATGCAATCCCATAAGCATATACTGCCTCGCCAATACCAGAGTCAGCAACTTGCTGCAGGATGGGTAAACCATCAATATTTTGCTCGTAAAAGAACTTGTAGATGCCAAAGAACAGAGATGCATGGTCAATTCTTTCTTCATGGAGCCTTCTTATAAAATAAATAGTTGCAACATCGAGATATGGTAGCTTATAACTGTTGAGATACAGAGACAGGCAGCACTGGAATCTGCTCGAGAACACTATACGTTGAAAATCCCGGCTCCTGCCAAATAAAAAAAGCATGCAGTAATTTATACGTAATTCCATATATTGTGGAATGAAACAACTGTAACTAGTTCTTACACTTCAGATATGTTCCTTAAAGACATTCTCGATGGCTCGTCGCTAACCACTTTCTCGATGATTAATGCCTTCAAATCATCTTAGATGTTTGAAAGGGATGGTTCCTCCATCGTGATTTTCTAACTCACCAATCTTATTGCTTGCTAGGAAATAGCATCCCCAATTGAGGTTTTGATGGCTGTTATTCTTATTGAAACTGAAAAGATGGAGCGTTGTTAGTTGTGTTTGTTTTGGTTGCATTTACTAATTACTAAGTCATAGAGCATTGATATATGAAATAGTTTTGTTTTATAGCGAAGTGGTCATAATTAATTCCATGAGATGGCGTGACTAATAAATTGGAAGTTCAATAATCTAATCTACACCATAATTCGTTACAGTGTCATTCAAATGGTGGAAGGTCATAAAAGTGATGGTGGAATAGCTAGTGTGTGGTAGGGCTTTTATTTCATTGACACGACAACTCGCTGGAACACATCCTTTATAGAACGGTTTTAATTATTCAAGAAATCACATCCTCACGGTGCAATTTGGATCCCACCACATTATAGTAATTATATTGGCTAAATCATATATTTTGGGTGTCAAGTGATAGGGCACTTTGTAAACGTCCCCAAACAAAAATAAAGTCGGTTTTATTGGGATTTATGACACAAAGTCTCTACAACAAATATGTTGCTTTAAAATGAGTTGATTTTATTTTGGTCCCCACCCCCTCTCCCCCCCCCCCCCCCTTAGTCGGCAGTGTAATATGTTGCTTGTGTGTTCTAGTATTTAGATGATAATTTTGTGATAAGGATTCTTGATAAAAATGGATAGACGCGACATAATGCTGTACGCTCATTATGTTTGTGGGGGGGGGGGGGGGTTATTCAAGGAGGGAGAAATGTATTCACAGATTTTAAACTAAATAAAACGTTAAATAATATTCGTGGATGGAAAATTAAAGTGGAGGATGGACTGAAGAGGATTTCACAACATGGTTGAAATCAAGAAAATAGTTAAATCAAATCTAAACTAAATGACATGAGGATCTGAAGAGGATTTCACAACATGGTTCAAAATGGAGATCCCATGATCATACATTAGTCGTGACGAATTGGTATCTTACTTTAGCCGTACGTTATTTTCCTTTTGATGTCAAGCTAAAATTTAATTTAGGATTGTAACTACGACAACAATATTACTCGTTATGTTTGTGCAGTATCATTAACAGACCGTCTATCACTATCACTAATAGTAGTGTTTTTATTGCTTTTGCTTATGGTTTTGTCGTTTATTTATTGCCGTAACTTGGTCGTGTTTTGCTGAAGTTATGGAATGGAAATGTTTCCACGAAACTAGTATGAATTAACCTTATGTTATGCTTAATCTATTCATAAGATTATATGTGTTTGGTCACTCAAACAGATTTTTCCCCTCCAAAACCTTCTTCCCAACTAACTAATACTAATATGGCTTATTCCCAAAACCTTGAACCATACGAATAAGTCATGCATGGGAGATGAAAATCTGTGTACCTTTGTACATAGTGCGTGATCGTACTTTTTTTTTAAGTACGTTTTATTTATTAGAGAAGAATGCATTTCCTACACCATACGCATTTGAGTACCACCAAATATAAGGTATATTAGAATTCCATTGTTATTAACCTATTTCTTTACCGTTTTGAGTAACACCATTTCACAAACCCCAAAAACAAAGATCAACTAAGGATTGAAATAGACAAATCTCTAGGGTTGAGAAATCAGACGATAGTTTGATGAATGATAAAGACGATTTGGTTAAGTAATATGCAAGATGAAGGAAATGTGGTAAAATGTACTTACATAGTCACTATAATGGATTGAATGTTTGTTTTAATCTTTTATTTATTACTAATATTTAGGGCGCATGCAGGCAAGATAAATTTGGAAATAGTTTGTAATAATTGGAGGTCTTAAGTTGAAGAGACGTATCTATTGGTGAAAGAGGGACGTAAAGTGACCTCCAACCTATTGTAAAAACGTAAAAGAGTATCTCAAATGTAAAACTCAAATATGTCCAGTATAAGGATGGTACAAGAAATAAGGGAAATTTACAACACACAAACAAGAACATTGAACAATTTTCTTGAAACATTCTCATTCACCAAGGGCCATGAGTCATCTGATTAGCATCATAGTATTTATAGCCTGGCTGGGGTGACACACTGTTCACATAGCTAGTATCAGCAGGTACAATAGCAGCAGGTACAATAACACAACCACCTGATTGAGGCATGGATCGATCATAGAGGTACTGCTGCGGAAGGGCCATGCGAGGACCATAAACTTGAACTGATGGAATTACAGACTGATATGGCACTTCACCAGGTTGTGGATGATCGTAACCTCGATAAGGTAAAACCCTGTAGCTGTAGTTTTCCTGAGAAGGTGGACCAATAGAAGGGCCAGAAGCGTGAGCATGATTTTAAGAAAATACAGCAGATGCTGAGGCATCGACCATATAGACATGCCTGCTGTAATTATAACAACCGACCTGTAATGCAGGGCCCTGGATGGATACTGGAGGCTTTTTCTCCCAACCTGAACCATATATGCTGCATCTTGGTGCTAGCTGCGAAGGATAATTACCATAGGGAGGTGGATATTGTGGGCTATGTGATGTGTATTGTACTCTTTGATGGTAATCATGACCCGCAAACTGTGATGGAGGGGCCTGCATGGATGCCGAGGGCATCTGCTCCCAACCTGGACCATATCCACCTCTTAGTGCTTGCTGAGGAGGGCCCTGCATGGATACTGAAGGCATCTGCTCCCAGCCTGGACCATATCCACCTCTTGGTGCTTGCTGTGGAGGGCCCTGCATGGATGCCGAGGGCATCTGCTCCAAGCCTGGAGGGCCCTGCATGGATGTCGAGGGCATCTGCTCCCAACCTTGACCATATCCACCTCTTGGTGCTTGCTGTGGAGGGCCCTGCATGGATGCCGATGGCATCTGCTCCCAGCCTGGAGGGCGCTGCATGGATGCCGAGGGCATATGCTCCCTACTTTGACCATATCCACCTCTTGGTGCTTGCTGTGGAGGATAGTTACCAAGAGATAATATAACAATTAGTAACATAGAAATATATTAAACATTTAGGGTCTGAAATCCCCACCTAGAACTTTAACAAATATAGGCAGTAGAGAGCTTTTTTGATGATTTGGGAGTGATTAACTAACTTTAAGTACAGTTCAGTGAAAGTATTGGAACTATACCAACATATATATAAATTCTATATCACACTGTTTTGTGTTCAAATATATCCTTAAGGTACGAAAGGCGCATCCAAGAGGATTGGGAAAGAGTACCATACTGAGCAGAAAAGAGTAACAGGAGCCTTCATTTGGATTAGAAGCCAGAGGCTTAACCTAGCCTAAATATAGAGACTCCTAGAAACCCGTTGAGTCTTTACAAAGAGACGAGTCGAGTCTTTGCATGCAACTGAGTTCATCGGTCAGCAGTCATCAAAATACTTCTACCTCAATGTCAAGACGAACACCAGGTTTGAAGCAAAAAACGGCATAACGTGTTATAAATGAGCACTCTCTGAACAGATCAAACAAGTATATATGGCAAATAGCAAAGTGGATGTGTTTTACCTCACGGCTATCTTGGATGTCTTCTACTTCCATGTCTTCTTCTGCATTAGTGTCTTACTCTACCTTATCAGTGTCTTCTTCTACCTCATGGCAAAATGAGATGTGACTCGACAAGTGCAGTTATCTCAAATATTTTAATTATAGGACTTTCTTACCCGAGAGTGACGCAAGAACCTCCTTGGGGAGTAATGCAAGAACCTCTCCTGCAGCCTGTTGCTCTGCCACTTTAACAGAGCGTCCAGCTAATTTGGATTTATATCAGAAACCGTTGAAAGTGATGATAGTTATGAACTTTGGTGCATGATCCGGACCCCCATCCCTAGTCATTTCATAGACTGGTAAGGGCTTTCCATGTCTTACCGCAAACTCATGAAGTTGCTGCTTATGATACATCCTCGCTCTATTTCAAACCAACATCTCACACCAACTAGTACTGTTCATTGGATGTTCCAGATTTCAATAAAGATACGAGAATGCATAGACAACAAAAGTTCTTGAAAAAACACATAAACATGAGAAACCTACGTAGCAATGTCAGACAATTAACAGCCCAACACCCAACTCTTTACTACTAAGTACTACCACATCAGTCAGGTGTCTCTTGGCTTCAAACTCACCAAAGAGGCAAAGACTAAAGAGAATCTATGCCATTTCTTGTTAGTCTTTTCTGTTTATATGGTAATACCAAAAGCAACTCATAGTGGTACTCCCTTCGGTCCATATTAGTTGTCGTGTTTCAGATTTCGGATTACAAGACACAACAATGCCACAAATAAAAATAAGTCTCTAATCCCTAAACATACTAAAATAACTAAACTTCACATATAAAACTAAGTTTTCTAATCCCTAAACATACTAAAAGAACCAAAATTCACATGTAACTAAGTTTTCTAATCCCTAAACATACTAAAAGAACTTAATTTTACATATAAACTAAGTTCTCTAATCATTTGCACTTGTAACAACATCATAAAAAAACCAACAGCAGCAGGGCCATAAAACTCTAATAGCAGCATATCGAACAAATCGGGTAAACTATGATAAAGAAGCTCTAAAAGAAAAGAAGATGGTCATGGGGACCACAAAACACCCCAACAGTCGAACGAAAAAAAAAATGAACTTCACATATTCTTTTGGACAGGATATTCTATCAAACTAAACTTCATCTCTTGTGCAAATAATATGGGTTTGCAAAAGGGCATAAAAGAACTAAACTTTATTTTTTTGCAAAAAAATTCCCGCATATGTTTTGTAACCCCATATTCTGCTCCAAAACTAAACATCACATATCTGTCAATTAATTTCTCCCAACACTAACTTTATATATGACTGCTGGATTTCAGCTAACTCTAGGTTTTTTTGCTCTGCTTTGCTTTACTTCTATTTTCATAGGTAGCAACATTTATGTTAACGAATACTGAATTTCTAGTTGAACCTTTATTCGGAGTCCTCCCTGTGATTTGTGATCGATTTGTAAATTGTTGTTATTACTCCTTCCAGAGTGTGATAGATGATGAAGATGAGAAGCTGAAAGACTTGAAGAAGAATTATGGTGAGGAAGTATAAAAAGCTGGATGATAATTGCCAGATACCAAAGCCTATAGAAGAGAGAAAGAAAAGTAACAAAAGATGGTGCGTAGAAGCGAGAGAAAAGTTTTCGTAGAGGAGAGAACGAATAATGGGGGAAACCGAAGAGAGAGAAAAAATTTTCAATAAAGCTTTCACAACTATAACTTATCTAGTTAGCGTATCGATATTGAAATATGGACTGATTGAAGTGTAATTTAATGACATGCATCGATATCAACGGCTGGTAGATAAAAGTTTTCAACATGAAGAAACACCATAAACCAACAAAAATAGCTTGTAATATATCCAAATGTATGTATCCAACTTAAAATTAAAAATACAATATTATAAAATCAATCATCATTCAAAGGTTTCAGGATGGCTTCCTTTTCATTCTTCGGAGGCGCAATTGGACCAGCATCCACTTTGCATAGGTCATCATGCGCTGCCCTTAGTTCCACCATTGCCTCCTTCAGTCGGAGCTCCAACGCATTCACCTTTGACATAGCTATAGTAAACCGTCCTAATTTTTGCAGGTACAAAGCATGGTCCTTCTGCATCAAAAGTCAAAAATAAAAAAATAAAAAATTTGCCAAATTATGAAATATAATTAAAGATAACACAATCGATGGTACGTGAAACAACGAACGAAACCTGTTGTTTGGCATAAAGTGTATAAACATTGGCAACGTTTTCGATTAGTGAGATTGATTGGGCAATGAAAGGGGGAAGAGATAGTTACGTAGAAAGCAAATAGGAGAAGAAATCCAAATGAACGCAAGAAATGGACAGTCGCAAGAAAGATTAAGTGCAGTGATAATGAGGGTGAGAAGCACTAATTAAGGTGCTTAAATAGACAAACATACCTGTTCACAAAGGGTGTTTGTTTAAAGTTGACCCTACTGTTTAATAGACATATTTAATATACATCGTTATCCAAAACTGATGCTACAAAATAGGTTCATGCATATACTAAATTCTTAAAACATTAAATACAAACAATTAGGATGTTGGTAATTCTAAGCCTAAAAAATATTACTAGGAAACAACAACGTAAATTGTGGTAGAATCCCAACAGCAGTTGGGATCTTATGCTTTACTCCCATATATCGCGATGAAAGGTATTAAAACACAATCTTCTTCCCTTTTTTATTTTATTATCTAGCTCTATAATAATTAGAATATTTTTTTAATACACTTTTATTCTCTTATGCATTGGAATATTTTTTATGTACAGTTTATAAACTTGAAATATTTGATTCATATTCATAACACTCGTAGTAGATTTTATGCATACTAATCTATAAATATATAATGAATGATAGCCAGTGTATTTGGTAAATATTAGGAATACTGAGAGCATATATATTCATAACACTTTGTAGTATTTTATGCATACTAATCTGTAAATATATAACGAATGATAACCAATATATTTGGTAAATATTAGGAATACTGAGTGCATACATATTCATAACACTCGTAGTATATATTATGCATACTAATATGTAAACTCATAATTAATGATAACTAGTGTATTTGGTAAATATTAACAATATTGAGTGCATACATATTCATAATACTCGTAGTATACTTTATGCATATATATATATATATATATATATATATATATATATATATATATATATATAATGAACGAATATACTCATTGAAAGAGAATGGAGTAAATGATACCTAGAAAGTCTTTGTGCCTACTGTAAATAAAGAACGAAAGTGATATGAGCAAAATATTAGGAGGTAAATCACAAGGTTAATAAGTAGTTAATTCAGATTAATTAATAATAATAAATACAGTCAAACAGAAAATCCCAACTTCCCACAAAAGTAGGCACGCTTAGGGGGAATTAATCTGTTTTTGAAAATGGCTAAAAAAAGATACCTACATAAGTCTAAATATTTATATGCAGTAAATTAGAAAAAATGTATCTATTTTCTATTAAAGACACTTCCAAATGTCTATACAATGTAAAAATCACTTTAATTTTTGCACAGTTCATGATATGAAATTATAAACATAAACGTTAAGAAGACTTTATTTTTTAAAATTCTCACCCCTATAATTGCAAATTTTAGACTGATATTACAGTGTATTTTAATTCTCTATACAAATTACATTTAATTATATTTAACAAAATATTTTTGAATATTTTATGACATCATATTATATATTTATTATAATAAATTATATTTACTTTTTTCTTTATTATTATTATTAAAGTGGGAATCCCCTAATCATAAATCATTTTACTAAAAAAAAACTCCTGTGTTGTAAAACTAATAGTAAAGTAAGAACAAGACAAAAGTATATGAGAGGAGTAGGAAGAACTTGTATTCTCAAAGTGTTTCAAGTATGTCTTCCATAGAGCCAAATGTGCTCTATTTATAGGATACAAATACATAGGTTACAAATCAATACATAGGTTATAAATCAACCCAAAGGTTACAAGAATTAAGTAGTGACTTAATAAGGAATTAGTGATCACTTAGTGGGGAGGAATTAAGTAGGAGAAAGCGGGATAGTAAACCATATGTTACAATTGAATAATGGTGAGTAGTGGTCATCCACACAAATAAATGAATTTATAACATCTTGTTAATTTTCGAAGCCGGACTAATATTTTTTTTTCGGTTTCTCTTTATTAATGACAAAAGTTTAAAAAATTCAGAACTAGCAATATTATTTTGAATATTCTTGATGAAAAATGTCCTAAAGCAATATTTTTTACCAACACTAGAACATATTATTCTATGAGCATTAAGGGGTATGGTGGTTCTTGTTGGTAGATGTAAAAACCCAATCTTGGTCATCGTATTACTTGTTGATCATAACCATTAACTAGCCACCCATACACCTTTCACAGCACAAGGTAACACATTTGCACAAATGAGTTGATTTCAAGTGAAACTTGTAATAGCACTCCTCCAAAAATATAGTTTCAGACCTCAATTTAGTCATTTGAGTTGACGTTTCGCGTTCTAAAGCGATAGTTGGTGTATTTAGTGCATCCAGTGTAGTTGGAATTTTGATGAGGGTAGTTGGGGTTGTAGTATTTATGTTTTGTGTATGGTTTCAATGCATCGTCTATGAAGTTCAAGTGGAGCTTTTAAATACTTCTCACAAACCATATTGGGGTTTCAGTCCTCCATCTTGAAAAAATAATTGTTGTTCTCGTATACTTGTCCAAACGTGATGAAGCAAGAACCGTGTCTACTGGATCTTCTAGCAACAGTTGCAGAATCAATAATCCATAAATTTATGGAATCCGACCCTTCTGTTGCTGATATCTCAAATCTGACCTTAGTGTGAGTTCAAGAATGATTTGTTGATTCTTTAATGCACTTTTTTATACCTTAATACATGCCACGACGTTATCATGCATGCATTTTACAATTTCAGGTGCGACCTTACACGTAAGCTGGTGTTTACAGGGCAATTTCAACGATACCTGCCTCTGGAGAAGATCTTGGATAAACTGCAACGTTGCGACCGTGGAAATCTTGAATTTCTATATGGACTGAGCAGCAAAGGAATTGATTATGCTACCCTACTTCTCGGGACTCATATGTTTTTGTTGCCGGTAACAAGGAGGGGTTACACTATATGGCCCAAGTCGCTAATAATTCTTCGGGCGAGGCCCAATTCGTTAATAATTCAGCTGTGGCCCAATTCGTTAATATTTCTGTTGTGGCCCAAGCAAAGTACAATTATGGGATTGCATTGCTGATGTTTGATAGGGAAGATGAAATTAGCATCAACTCGGGGATGGAAGTGCTGCTTAGTTTATTGAAGGAGCCCGCCGGAAGAAATAAGACGATTGAATGCAGAAGACGTCTCAAAAGGATGATTGGTTTGGCAAACTGCAGCAAAGTTTTAGAGACTGGGTGTTGTCACTTTCAGGGGCCGGGGCACTGGAACGGATATATGGCAGATATTTACGGCTGCCGTGAATTATTTGTCAATTGTGATCTATGTCTCATTAACGTTGAAACCACGAAATTAACCTTTCCGATGTTTGACTTTGAGGTGGGAGCTCCTTGTCATTCAGATTTAAGTTCGGATGATGGTAGCTTTGGTTCTAGTCTGGATTATTAGGGATATATATACTTTGTATCACCTTTATGGGCTCTATATATGTAGTACTTACTTCATCGTGGACTGATTGTGCGCTTGTACTTGTCTAACGATTGTCCAGTCTGAAGTTATAATGTACTTAGTACTTAGTAGCAGTATTGACTTTCTACTTTTTGTCCATGTAGAATACACCAAGTTTGCATACGCTGGGCTGATTTCGTGCATTCCCGTTATTTGTATTGTTGCAAGGGCAAAGAACTTGTCTACTAACCAAAACAAGTTCTACCCACCTTGATTAATAAAGAAGTACCAGGGCATGTGATAACTGCTCAATAATAAAGAGTACCTAAAATTCGATTAAACAAGTGTCCTTATTTTACACATGTCATTGGCTAAACTTAAACGACAGCGAGCATGGGAATGTTGAATTCCTATCAGGATTCATACGTGCAGGAATAGATTATGCGACCCAACTCCTGGGGACTTGCCGAAAACGTGTTGGAGGGCTTACCCTACATGGGCCGAGCACATGCCTTCATTGATGGTGCAGCCCAATTCGCTAATTAATCAGCTGTGGCCCACAAATAGTCCAATTATGTGTTTGCGTTGCTCCTGTTGACAGAATGAACAAATTAGAACTAATACGGCAATGGTTTCGTTGATTACCCTATTGGTTGAGGACGACGGTATACGTACGGTGGTTAAAACCAGAGGACTTGCCATTAGTGATGGTAACTGCAGCAAATTAATGGATTCTAAGTTCTGAGGCGAAGTCGGAGCAGGACACATGAATTTATAATGCAATTCATGGCAATACTGCACCCGTTAGTTAACAGCCATCTACGTGTTGTTGACATTGAAACTTTCGCATTAACTTATCCACTCTTTGATGGTGTCAAGCAGAAGTCATTGATTCACACGAAACACCTACTTCTACTTTGGATGAATAGGTGTCTAGACAATGTACCTGCTCAATCCTGATGCAGTACTTATTAATTTGTGGTTTTGATTTAGTTCGTGTCTAATGGACTGATTTCTGACTTCAATTGTATTCGTCAATGGTAATTGAAAATAAAAACAAAAATTTATTAATAACGTATGACATTCGGGGGAACATAGACCAATATTAGTCAAGAGCGGAGTATTTGGAGGAACATCTGTGCACGGAATACCACACCACATAATACTGTAACTAGACAAGTTTCCGGTACAAACAAGCGCAGCAAGAACAAAAATTCCATTCACAATGTTCAAATGTGAACCCGTTATTACTTTTGTAGCTCAGAGGATTTTGTGAGGTAAGGGCAGTTGGAGACGAAGACTGACGGTCGCCATCGTTGGGGTTCCGGCGACCTCTTTCATTCAAATCTGAACGGAAATCCATTCACAATGTTCAAATGTGACTGGAAAAAGATGATATGTCACACGCTACCTCAGCTTTTGTGTATTTGCAATCCCACTCGCGCGACTGAAGGGCGAGCTAGAGTAAGTGAGGACATTTTCGTATTTTTACACGTAGACCACGTGGGGCGCGGCAAATTTGCCGGCAAAATAGAATGGTATGAATCACTGTCCTATATTTTATAAATGCAGACAAAAGTTTCTGCTGTGCTCCAAATGGTACTAGAAAAAGGGATATGGAATATCTTAATCATTTTTTACGTATAATTCCAGTAAGACAAGATAAATTGTTATCTCCACGAATTCATAGTTCACTTCACTTTCCATCTCTTTTGCTTGAAGAGGATGTTATTGGATAACAAATTAGTTGAGTCATTTTTCCTTATGTGTAATCCAAGTTCTATAACTAATTTCATCAGCTTTTCTGACAAAATTGTTTGTGTTTTCTACATTTTTCTATTGTTTGACAGTCTTATTGTTTAACTAAGTTACAGTTTTTAGGTCTTATCTCTTCATAATTTACAATGTTCAGTAAGATTTGATCACAAATCTTTTAAACTAAGGTTTAACCCTTAAATCGTGTTTGAGTCTTTCTTAATGGAGTACTAAGTTATCGTTTGTAGCTTTTATCTCTCACAGCATAATCTAAAAGCTAAGCTCCACGAGATATATATTTATTTTGTAATTACTGTAGCCTTAAATCGTTGGAGAATCTGAAAAAATAAGAAATGGTATTAATAAGTTTTAAATTGATAATTTCCTCTCTGTGCTGAGTTGTTAATATCTGACCAGTAAGATAGGCATGTGATCTATACATATGTGAACTTGCTTATAACAGGACCCATCCATATGTTCCTTCTTTTTCACTAGATATAAATAACATGATTCATGTGCCATTTTTTGAAGTGGTAGATGCAGACCGGCCACACCGGATTACTAGTATTCACTAAAAATATCAGTGAAGTTCAATAATGGGTGCAGGTCCACAAGTATACTCTCTGTTAGTGGAGATTACCAACTCTTTTCCTTCTTTTTTTTCCCTTAAAGCATCACGTGAATCTTTACTGTGGTCTTTTCCCAATTTTCTTTACAAGGTCGATGAAGAACAGTGTGTAACTTATTATTCTAAGGATTAACTTATAAAAGATTTTTCAAGTTACACGATATACTAAATGCAGTAAACTAATTTTTCAGGTGTAATATCTCAATAGTTGAATTTTTCGTGGAAAATGATACTTATGAATCTATTCTTTGTTTCATTCTTTTTCTTAGTAGTGAACCAATAGGTTTAGTGATGACTAGGTGGAGTCTCAAATCAGTAAATTATATCACATAATTTTTAAAGGAAAACTTATTAAGACCAATTCATTATCTTCTTATTCTATGAATGGGATTGGAAAAAAGAATTTATGTGAATAAAATCTCAACATTTATCATTACTGAAATCTCAACAAAGGATCAATACGTTTACCCTAAGAAAAAAACATGAAAAAAAAAAAAAGAACAAAGAGGGGTGGGATCAAGTTTACATTTGAAGGGGTGGGGAAAATAATTAGACATGTGCTTAAATATTACTCCACAGTTAATTGAAGTTATTACAAGTGTGGACATATCTGGAAAGATATTGTACAGCTGGTCCCACAACAAGAAGACAACTACTACATGTCTTTGATTTATTTTTCATTTATGCAAATTGGCATAACATCCATAACTATTTCCAACTTGAAAAAGCTGTCACACAACTACAGCACTAGTATATATCCTCATCCATTTATTCTTTTTTCCAACTTGGAATTTTCAGAGAAAGGTGTTCTTCATATGTGAATTGATCTATTGAACAAAAGAGAGAATGTCAGCAGTAAGTGGCTTGTACTCAGCTTACTCAGCTTGCAGTTTTGCAGCTGGTATTGCAGGTACTTTTCTTAATTCACACCCCAATTCAACTAGTACTAGTACTAGTGTTACTTTTATTGTATCTGTTGCTGCTATGGTTTTCTTCAGCACCTTTTCTCTATTAGTGGATCTTATTGGCTAAAGCTCTCCAGAATCTTCATCTTACTTTTTAGGTGATTTCTTTCACGCCTGCATTACTACTTGTACATGTTCCATCATTTTCTTCTAATATGACAAGTCGTTGGAGAATTCTGTTAAAACACTTTATCAAGAAATGATCTCTTAAGTGTGCTTTCAATTTGAATAGAAGAAAGTGATCCTATAAAGAAATCTTGTGTTTTGTGTTTAGGAGGGTATTTGGATTGGCTTAAAAGCTAGCCAAACTACTTTTTTAAGTCACTTTTAGCTATAAGGAGTGTTTGGGTAGATCAGAAGTGCTTAAAAGCACCCGGCTTTTAAATCCAAAAAAAGCCAAAACCCATAAGCTGAGTAGTCCCAACTTATGTTACATAACATTTGTAATAGACTAAACGAAATCTCCCTTTTATCTGCAATCAATTTTTCTGGATATGGTAGCTCTTGACCCCTTGATGTGGACTCTAACAATGAATAAATGCCGGGACAAATATTTGTTGTTTGACCTTAATGGATATCATTGACTTTTGGCTAATCTTATGATCTTTATGTTAGAGTATTTTTCAGACCTGATGTCCAATTAGATTAGGTACAGTGATTTTTTCAACTTAATGATTAGAATCAAAGGTATCATCAACTCCATTTGTTATGTAAGGATAGCATTTAGGGCAATAACCAAACTGGAGTGGCATCATATTAATGAGAATCATGTATTTCTAAAATTCAGACTTTAGTTTTACAAAGTTTGACTTCAAATGTTTCCAAAAATGGACCAAAATGTTTCTTCTAAATTTTGTCCTTCCTTAGGGTTTGATTGGTTTGAACAAATTTAATCTGAGGGAAGAAAAAAGAGGATACGTAGTGGTCTTTTAATTGGATAGATAACTGACTGGAAAGGAAAGGAAATAAAAGAATAGATCAGCTTTCTCTGTTCTTTCTTTCAATATGCACAACTATTTGCTTTTTATCAAATCAGAGTGTTATGTATAGTACTATACTACTTCTGTGTTCTTACTTATCATGTTCTCTCTTGTCTTCATTCCATTGCTTTCTATCCAACCAATCACTAAATCCATCCAAGATTGAATGCGTTTCTCAATTTAAAGCATTACACTGGAATTTTCGCTAAAACATCAGCAAAGCTGGAAAATGGTTTAACATTTCTAACCAAAAGTTTGATTAATGTAAATGCAGGGAACCTCTTTGCATTTGTATTATTTGTGTCACCAATGTAAGTATCCTATTTCTTTAAACAGTAACAAATTGTTCATAAGTGACTCAAATATAGCATTGAAGTTGATAGTATTCCCTCCCCTTTTTCAGACCAACATTCAGAAGAATCATTGGAAGCAAGTCTACAGAACAATTTTCTGGATTGCCTTATATCTATGGGCTCTTGAATTGCTTAATATGCCTCTGGTATGGGACACCAATTGTATCTCCTGGCATTATATTGGTTTTCACTGTCAATTCTGTTGGAGCAGTGTTCCAGCTAGTATATATCACCATCTTTATCGTTCATGCAGAGGCCCCCAAAAAGGTCATTCTTGGATCTCATATACCAAATGTTTGCTCAATTTACTGATGCTAACTGAGCTTTAACTTCTATCATTACATATTTAATGCAGTTGAAAATGTTGGGATTGTTGATTGGCGTCTTTGCAGTATTTGCTGCCATAGTTGCCATCAGCATATATCTATTTGAGCCACCTACTCGGCAAACTTTTGTTGGATATTTATCTGTCATTTCTCTCATTTCCATGTTCGCTTCTCCACTATTCATTATTGTAAGTTTTCATGAACAAAGAAAGACTATCACCTAAGATGATGCAGATGCCAATCCTGAAAACTAATTGGTTTGGTACACACTTTGCAGAATTTGGTGATCAAAACAAAGAGCGTTGAATACATGCCATTTTATCTCTCCCTTGCAACTTTTCTTATGAGCCTTTCTTTCTTTGCCTATGGAATGTTCAAGAATGATCCATTTATCTCCGTAAGTAACTTTTTCATTCGTCAGGCTGATTATCTTCTCTTTAATTTCCTATACAGTCCAACTTATGTCAACTAATGCGTAGCATGGTTTTATTAAAAGTTGACAGAATTGTAAACATTTAACTATGTTCGGAAGTGTTCTCATTGTTTCTGGAGATAAATCAGAGGGAATATGAGCTTTCAAGTTTTTCACACGCCACCTATTTATGAAATATTAATATTTTATCTAGTACTATATATATCAATAAGAAACAAGAAATTGGCCAAAGCTTAATGTTATATACCATCTATAAAATGCCCAATGCTATGTTTGCTCTCTGCTTAGCTGCTTATCTTCCTGCTGAAATGGCCAATGTGCTGGTGGGGGTGCTTGTGTAGTTGCTGTAATTGCTATAAATATGTTACTTTTTCTTATTTGGGGGCTTGCCAGGGCTCGGTCAGCCCGGACACCTCTTGCCCACCCTTCAAAAAAATGAGCGACAGCACAAAGCAAGAAATGTCCCTTGAAAACACTGATTCGACCTATGCGTTGGGCTCTAATAATAATTGGCATTGTCATTGATGTTATGTTATGTTTTCTGAATGAAGATTTTCTTCTAAACATAATCAGGTACCAAACGGGATAGGAGCAGTTCTTGGTGTCATACAACTGGTCCTGTACTTTAAGTACAGCAAAGGAGGGGAGCCAAGAGTACCTCTCTTGGAGTCTTATGCATGAACACAATAGTACTATGGCTTGAAAATTCATTAAGTGACTCGAAACTTTCTTTCTTTCATTTTTTCTGATTCTTTTTCCATGTGCAAAATTTGGGAAGTCGAGCGATCTTTTTGTTTTCTTTTCTTTTTTTCATTTTTTTTAGGGAAGAATTTGGTGGATGTGTTGAGTGATTGAGGGTATGTACTATATACTAGTATGTCGGCTGTGGAAATATGGCTATATGTCCTTTGGTATGTGCTCAAATTTTCGTTGAGCGTCTACTGTTTATAAAAGTTCAAGTGCTGAGTTAACTCTCAGCATCATTGTTTACTCCTCGTCGATTTCTGTCCTCACTGTTTGAAAAGTTTTTTCATGCATGAGATGCAACCAACAAGAGTTGTATGAGGCTCCATTAATTTTTTGACGCTTGGATTTGTTGGGTCAAATTTCAATTAATTCAAATAAACAAAGAAAAATATTGTGAATTAGTGACATATGGGATATGGGTCCCTCGCAAAAAGACAAAACTGTCAACAGTATTTTCTTTGAAATTTCTTTTGTTTTTTTTTTTCTCCTCCACCCCAACCACCACCTCTCCCCCACCTAAAAACTTATGTTTTTGCCCTGCTATATATGAACCACTAAATATTTATATTTATTTTAGATATACTAAATCTATAAGGTATTTTGCCATTTGGTCACTCTTTAAAGTGTTAATTATATTAATATTATAGTTTTACAAATATTTCAAAACTAGCAGATATATAATAAATATAACATATTTTGAAAGTAGATTATGCAGCAATTAATATTTTAATATTAACTATCTCAGTAATTTAATGATTCATTCCCTTTATTTCTCCCGCAAAATTAGGAATTTATTCCTTTGCTCCTATTCGCTTATTTCCTCTTCTCTCTTAAACATAGTCTTCTTCAATTCTAATCCCAGCCATAAAAGAAATCACTCCACTTTATCCTCCTCTCCCGACTTCATTTTCAAAAGCGTACGTTGAATGTTTTTCTTGAGCAAAATTCTAACAAACATAAGCAAAATTCGAGCAACCAATTTTTTTGGTATGGGCAACTTGTTTATATCGCCGAATTAGAAATTGATCGTGAGTGCTCATATTAATGGGTGTGTTCTCTCCTATTTTTTTTTTCTATCACTCTTAAAATCTATTTATTCTTGTCACCATATATATATACATATATATATATATATATATATATATACATATATATATATATATATATATATATATATATATATATATATATATATATATATAGTACTCCACTATATAAGTAGAATAAGCACATAAGCAAAGAAGAATAACAAACACAAACTTACAATATACCTTTAATTACTATGTGTGTAATTAGATATAAATAAATGGTAAATTATATTATAAATTTATTATATGCGAAATACATATAGATAGGGGTGGGCGTTCGGTTCTTCGGTTCGGTTTTTAGAAGTAGGAGTCCGTTACTTCGGTCTTCGGTTCGGTTTGAAGTGTAGAAAAGTCCGTAATTTTTATACTTCGGTTCGGTTCGGTTTTTTAGTTCGGTACTTCGGTTCGGTACTTCGGTGTTTCGGTTTAAACCAAAGTTTATAGCCAAAGAAAAAAAGGCCGAACAAGAAAGGGAAAGGAAAGGCAAAGTACATACCTGTTCAAAGTCAAAAAATAAGATTAACAAAAATACATCAAATTACCAAATATAAATGATTGAATACTCGTAATATCATATCGCGATGACTTAACGTAAATGATTTATTCAAACTAAAGGGATGTTCAGCTAATTTATCATTTCCTAATGAATTTTTAGTTCAATTATTTAATTTTTTATATATGTTGCATTTAATCACTAATTAGACATTAAAATACAATAAGTAAAAAAGGGAAATTATACGAATCAATCTAGGAAATATACGTAATATGTAATGGTGGATGTTTTTTGTTAATGGTTTATAAAATAAAAAACAAAAAAAAAAAAAAAACTTCGGGTTTTTCGGAATTTCGGGGCCCGAAGTTCCGGGGAGCCCGAAACCGAAGACCGAAGTTCAAAAATTTCTAAGACCGAACCCGAACCGAAAAACCGAAAAACCGAACCCGAAGTACCGAATTAGTTCGGTTCGGTTCGGTATTTCGGTTTTTTCTGTTTTGTGCCCACCCCTACATATAGATATTTAGTATTTATAAGTACATAGCAGGGAAGAAATGTTTGGGGGGTGGGGGGGGAGGAAAGAGAGAGAAAAAATGCAAATAGTGTTGATGGATTTTGTCTTTTTGCAGGGGACCCGCATGCCAATTCACTACATTCTTCTTTGTTTATTTAAATTAAACCAATATTTGAAAATAGACCCATATATCCAAGTGTCAAAAAATTAATGGAGCTTCATACAACTCTTGTTGCTTGCATCTCATACATGAAAAAAAATTTCTCATTGTTTCATGAAAGATAGTACTCCCGAGTTAACTGTCAGCATCTATTCTTTTGCTTTCTGGTCTCCTTCCTTAAAATGTATAATAATCGGTTAGAGATTTTTGAATTTTGGAAGTCAGGGTTGTTTCTTTTTCAAATATATCAATTCCTTTTGGTGGGGCTAAATAGACACGAGTATCTACACGATTTGTTTAGAGAGACTTACAAAAATATCCACACAACATAAATTAATTACCAGTCCCTACCCACTACTTTTGATATTACTTACCCTACCCACTAAAATATGAATTTTTTACATATATATACAAAAATACACCCTAAATAACAAAATATAGCAACAATTTTCAATTTACAATACATAATATTATTTTCATAAAATATTTTTACAATAATCAATACATTTCATTTTTAATAACTACACTTACACTCACTCCCCTACAAACTCTAAAACACTTTCTCCACATCCCCAAATAAAATCAGCCGCCACCCTACTCCCTTCTCTCAGATCCAATACCACTGCCTGGAACTCCACCCCGACCCAACTTTCCGGTGGAAACCAATCAACCATAGCAGTAACAGCGACCAAGAAACAAATTTGGACTTCACCAATGAACCTGCAATACAACATAAATTATACAGTATCGAAGGACCAACAAAAATTGCAGCAACAGTAGCACCGATCGTCGGCGAATAGTAGCATAGTTGCCGGAAAAATAGACACAGTGATGTAACCGTTATTAAGTCTCCTAAAGTTGATCCAAGTTGCTACTGAGTAATTTTTACTCAAATTGCTACGGAGTAATTTTTTTCCCTTTGATTCAAGTTTTGTTTGGTTCTTGAGTCTGTTCATTGAAGGTTCACTAATTTGAGTTTAGCTTTAGGCTTTAGCAGTGGAATGCTTCGGGAATAATGTGCACAAAGATTGAGGTTGATCATCTTGCTAGAGTGGGCTCGGATCATTCTCCTTTGCTTGTCAACTTTTCACAGGATCCTACTCCTACTATCAAGCCTTTCAAGTTCCTCAACTTCTGGACTTCACATGAGGATTTTCTTACCTTAGTTAGGGAGCATTGGGAAGTACAAGTCACTGGAGATCCATTTATTGTATTAAACACAAAACTGAAGACCTTGAAGAAGAAAATGTCTACCTGGAGCAAAGCTACCCATGGCAACATCTTTCAGCAGGTTTCTACTTTGGAGGACATCATTTTGGCACATGAGTTTCAACTTGAAACTGCACCTACACCTGAGAATAGAGAGGCACTTAAAAAAGTTGAAGCTGAGCTGAAGAGGTATCTATCAATAGAAGCTAAATTCTGGAAACAAAAGGCAGGCATGCAGTGGTTCAAGGAGCGTGATGCAAACTCCAAATTCTTTCACTATCATGTCAATGGTTAAAGGAAGAAGTTGCATGTTAGCAGGATACAAAATAGAGATGGCAACTGGATCAACTCTCAGGATACTATGGCAAATGGGGCTTTATGGTTCTTTCAAAGGCAGTTTGCTACTGACGAAGTGTCTACCAACTATGATTTATTGATGAATGTTCCAACAATGATCTCTGAAGAGCAGAATGAGGAATTCACTAAGGTTCCTTGGGAAAATGAAGTAAAGCAGGCAGTGTTTGGGCTTAGTGGTGATAGTGTCAGTAGTCTTGATGGCTACACTGGCAAGTTCTTTCATGTTTCTTGGGATATTATCAAGGAAGACATTGTTAGAGTGGTTCAGGATTTATTCAGTGGTAGGGTAATTCCCAGATATGTCACACACACTAACTTGGTCCTGATTCCAAAAAAGCAAACTGTTTCAATCTTTTCAGACCTCAGGCCAATCAGTCTTAGTAACTTCATCAACAAAGTACTTTCAAGAGTGGTGCACAACAGGCTTGTTGATGTTCTTCCTTCTCTCATATCTCAGAATCAAGCAGGCTTTGTTAAGGGAAGAAGTATAGTGGAAATTGTATTGCTTGCTCAGGAGATTATACATGACATAAATTAGAGGGGTGTTGATGCTAATGTTGTGATCAAACTGGACATGATGAAGGCTTATGATAGGGTGTCTTGTCCATTCTTGACAATTGTACTAAGAAAGATGGGATCTTTCCATGAGTTCATTAATGTGATCTTCCAGTTGGTGTCTTTAAACTGGTACTAAATTCTCTTTAATGGTCAGAGCTATGGTTTCTTTCATTCAGGTAGGGGACTGAAGCAAGGTGATCCACTGTCACCTACATTATTCATTCTTACAGCTAGTACTTTCTAGAACCTTGAATTCATTGAATACACACAGCTTTTATAGGGGCTATGCTATGCCCAAGTGGAGTCCATACCTCAATCATTTGACATATGATGATGATACTATCTTGTTCACTTCAACTCATGAAGACTCTTTGCATTTGATAACTGGTGTCTTGCAAGCTTATGAGGCAGTTTCTGGACAAAAAATTAAAAAGATAAGAGTGTAATTTACTTGCATGGGTCAGTGAGTGATGATGAGATTGAAAGGGTTGAGGTGATTACTGGATTTCAGAGGAAAGAGTTACCTTTCACCTACCTGGGATGCCCTATTTTCTATGGTAGGAGGAAGAAGATATACTATGAAGATTTAGTAGGGAAAGTGTCTGCTAGGATTCATGGCTGGAGTGCAAAGATGTTATCATTTGGAGTGAGAGCAATACTGATTAAGAATGTCTTGTAAAGCATGCCAATTCATCTTCTTTCAGTAGTGAATCCTTTGGACAGTGTGCTCAATCAACTACATAAGCTTTTCGCAAAGTTCTTATAGGGTATTCACAAGAGGAACAAGCAGGCACTGGTCCTCTTGGAAAAATTTATGTCTGCCAGTTGAGGAAGGTGGCATGGGATTCAGATCATTGTTTGATGTTTCAAATGCATTATTTTCTAAGCTATGGTGGAACTTCAGAACTGGTGATTCTTTGTGGATTACTTATATGTCCAACAAGTACTGTAAGAAGCTACACAAAGCCATTGTGCCATTCAAAGGAGGATCTTATGTCTGGAGGAAAATGATATAAGCTAGGGAGGCTATTGATCATGAGATTCATTGGCAGATTAGACAAGGGTCAGCTTACTTGTGGTATGACAACTGGACAGGCCTAGGACCATTGTACTTTATAGTTCCATACACATTTGATTGTGATTTGTGGTATAACAGTGTCAAGGTGCTATTTGAGGATGGACACTGGAATATTGAGCTATTAAATCTATTGTTGCCAGATGACATTGTGGAGCACATTGTCCAAAATGTGCATTTGCTAGGTCCTGATCAGAGAAGGTACAAGACTTGGTGGGGCTTGACATCAAATGGTAAATTTTCAGTGAGCAGTGCATGGAACTACATGAGGATGAAGCAGCATAAAGTTCCTATTGCTAGGTTTATGTGGGTTAAAGGGATGCCTATCAAGGTGTCATTTTTGATGTGGAGATTATGGAAGTTTAAGCTTCCTCTTGATGATGAGTTGAAGAGAACGAGATATCATTTCCCCTCCAGATGTTGGTGTTGTACTATGCCTAAGGTAGAAACAAGGGAGCATCTCTTTTGGACAAGTTCAGTAGCAACTAGTTTGTGGAAATACTTTGCTCAACCTGTTGGGAGATAGCTGAACAATGTAACCTTCAACAGGTTTGTTTTAAGTGGTGAAGGCAGTGGCCTAAGCCTTGGTCACAAGCTGTTTTTTCATACTATTCCTTCTTTTATTGTTTGGTCTTTATGGAAAAGAAGGAATGCTATCAAACATGATAAAACTGTTTCTTAATCTAGGCTACTCTGTGAAATCACTAGTAATATATTCTATTTTGTTAAGGTGAGGTTTCCATTTATTGTAGTGGGGAACCAGTCATGGCCTGACATTGTGAATGCCCTTGAGAATTATTTGCCTAAGTAAGATACATTAAAGTGGGGTGGAAAGTACCAGGTCCTAGATTTTTGAAGGTGAACACTGATGGTGTTCTAAGGGCAATCCAAGCCCTAGTTCTATGGCCTTTTGTGTGAGGAATGAGGAGGGTGATGCTCTCTATACATTGGTAAAACTGATTGGTGAGCACAATAATATGTATGCTGAAGCAATGGCCATCAGGGAAGCCATGAAATACTGTGTGGAGAAGGCTCTAGGGGCAGTTGTGATTGAAACTGATTCACTAGTTGTTAAACAGGTGATTGAGGGGATGTGGCAACCTATGTGGTCCATAGCATCTATTGTTGATGATATTTTGAAATTGAAACAGTTGGGGAATTTTCAGTTTCAACACTCATTGAGAGAGGGTAATAAGCTGGCTGACTGCCTTGCTAATTTTGCTTATGAGTTGCCTATTGTCAGCTTTACATCTTATGCTCAACTGCCTTCTAAGGCTAAGCTGATTGTCAACCTTGACAAATACCATTTTGTGGAGTATAGAGCTAAGAGATGGAAATGTCTATGATGATGACAAGAAAGGGGGAATGTAGAGAAGATGGAGCTGAATGGAATAGGGAGAATGCCCCCTATGATCAAGATTGTACAGTGGAGATAATAGGGGATTATTTCACTAACTATTGCATCTTTTTTGCAGGTACAATTTGGGAAAATTAATCATGTCATGCTGGCTTTTTAGGACAAACAAGGCAGTGCAACAAACTGGAATAGCATTAAATTTGTTATTATATGTGTTTCAGCTTACAAATGTTCCTTTTCTTGGTTCAACACACAAGAAGTTACTTGTGTTATTCTTCTTTTATAGTGTTAGCATATATAGTTCCATCTTTGAGCTATTGCTTCACTTGATCTTATTGTTTTTTGTGTCAGCCTCTTATCCCACTGGAGAATTTACTTCTCTGCTTCTATGCTTCAAGATTCAAGAAGTACAATTTATTTTAGGATGCTGAATTTTCTTTCAGTCTTGTGGTCAGCTGGAGAGGATGCTCTATCACTTTTACTGGCTCAGCTCAGACTAATTCATGCGACATGTCAAGGACATGCTTCAACTCATGAGAAGAGATTAATGCTGATTCTGGATCATTCTTGGAGGAGTTTATATGCTTCATCATCTGGCAATGCACTCCATCATTCTTCCAGTCGACCACTGGTCATTTGCACATCCTGCAGGCATATGGGAACTTCAAGATTAGTTAGGGCATGGATCACAATTGCAAACTATGTCTTATTTGCCCATTGTTGTAGTAATGTACTAGCTCTTACTTCTTTAGTTTCCAGGCATCAAGTGGATGTGTTGCCTTCATGCCACTTGGTGGTATTAGTGCCCAATGGCACTCAACCCAAGAGAGTGAGGGTAATAGGTAAACTTGGTGCTACTCTAGGGAGAGTTAGCTTGCATATGTTTTTGCACTTGTTATGTGCACACTTTGTAAAGACATTACATTTATTTTTGCTTATTATTAATAAAAATGGTCGCTAGGTGTAATGCCTAGTTGACTCTTTATTTAAAAAAAAAGTAATTAAAATTTAGTTTTGTCTAAGTGGACTTTTTCAGAAACAGCTAGATACAAAGCAGAAACATTCTAGAAATAATTAGATAAAATGCAGACACAATACAAAAACTCATAAACAGTTAGAAACGACGCTGAAATAGTTTGAAAAAGCGCTGATACAGTTAGATACGAAGCAAAAATAGTGCAAATACAGTCCGAAACAGTACTGAAATAGTATGATACGGTATGAAACATCGTTGAAACAATCTGAAACAGCTATTGAAATAGTCCGATACAGTCTGAAACGGTGTTGAAACACTATGAAACAGTCTGAAACGATGTCGAAACAGTATGATACAGTCTGAAACGGAGTTGAAACAGTCCGAAACGGTGTTGAAACAGTATGATCCAGTTTGAAACGGCTTGTGAAAAAGTCCGAAATAAAATGTAAAAAAAAGAAGTGAAACAATGCAAAAAAGGTGAAATCGTTTAGAAATAGTGAGAAAAATGCACAAACGGGATGAAACAAATGCTAAAACAACCTAGAAACAGCTAGATACAGTCGAAATAGTTAGATACGATGCAGAGCAGTGCAGATACAGTGAGATACAATGAGATACGATGTGGTTGGTAGGCGAGATACGGTTAGATACGAGGTGGTTGGTAGTTGACATACAGTGAGATACAATGAGATACAATGTGGTTAGTAGGCGAGATACGGTTAGATACGAGGCGCTTGAGATACGATGAGATACGATGAGATACGATATGGTTGGTAGGCGAGATACGGTTAGATACGAGGTGGTTGGTAGTTGAGATACAGTGATATACAATGAGATACGATGTGGTTGGTAGGCGAGATACGGTTAGATACGAGGTGGTTGGTAGTTGAGATACAATGATATACAATGAGATACGATGTGGTTGGTAGGCGAGAAACGGTTAGATACGAGGTGGTTGGTACTTGAGATACAGTGAGATACAATGAGATATGATATGGTTGCTAGGCGAGATACGGTTAGATACGAGGTGGTTGGTAGTTGAGATACAGTGAGATACAATGAGATACGATGTAGTTGGTAGGCGAGATACTGTTAGATACGAGGTGGTTGGTAGTTGAGATACAATGAGAAACGAGATCGTTAGTAGTTGAGAAACATCGAGATACAGTGAGATACAACGAGATACAATAAGATGGAAAGAGGAAAAGTGAAATTGGGGGAAATAGAAGGAGGAAAAGTGAAAGTGGGGGAAATAGTGGGAAGAAAAATAAAATTGGGAGAAATGGGAGGAGTACAAGTAAAATTGGGAGAAATGGTGGGAGGAAAAGTGAAATAGGGGAAATGGGAGGAGCAAAAGTGATAGTGAGGGAAATAGGAGGAAGAATGTAAGGGTTTGGTATGTTATGGGAAAATATTGCTATGTTTTTGCTATGTTTGTAATTAACTTTTCCTTTACTCTATAATAGGTAATTTTGCTAAAATGTTGCTATGGTTGGTAATTATGTTCTAAAAATTATATTTTTGTGTAAACATTCCCTAAAATATTTACCCAAATACCCACTTCCAATCCCGCCATCTCCTAACATCCAGAAGCTCCCCAAAACTCAGGCGAATCTCCCCCAAACTCCCCCAAATTCACGCGAATCTCCCCCAAACTCACGCCAAAACCCTAATTCTTACCCAATATAAAGATCCATATACCTTCTTAGCCGTATTTATAATCTCGCACATTTTGGTCTAAGTTCCATATCAATGGAAGTAGAAATTTTGGTTCAATTTGATGGTGAATGGGATTCAGATAACAGATATTGCGATTTTCAAGTCGATGCTTTTATTATTGAAAATAGTTGTAATTTTAAAGAATTCCAAACAACGATCGCAAAACTTTTATATATTGATATATTGAATAAAAATTTCGATATCAAATTTGTTGTAAAAGATGGTTATCCTCCCATATCAATTTATAATGATATGAGATTAAAGTTGTATATGCAGCAAAAAGGAAAAAAACTGACATGACCGATTTTCCAATCTCAATTACCTTAATCTGCAACCCAAAAAACGCGGGGAGTTCAACGACATTAAATTATATAGAAAGCAACGATATTTTATCCCATGAGGTTGAGATGATGGATATGACAATTGAAGAAGACGATAACATTGTCCAAATTGATGAAAGCAATATCATTGCGGATAAATTTAACCAGAACATTAAAACTAGCCAAGTTTTCAAGGACGAGGATATTCTTAGTAGTGTTATAAAAGCACTATGCCATTCACAACAAATTCCAATTCAAGATTGACCGGTCGTGTTCGAGAAGGTAATATAACTATAATTTTCAATTGTATACCATTTTAGTATACAATTCTATTGTAATAGTATACACTTGTAATGTATTCCAATCACATTATTTTGCGCATAAGCATACAATAAAATGTACTCTGTAAACACAATATAACAAAATGGTATACAGTACACATGTATACCATGATGAATACTCTAAAAATAACAGTATACCAAATAGGTATACAGTACAAATATACCCCTAGAAGAACTAATTTGTGGCTTTACTGTTTTTGAGTAGTTGTATACCATAATGTATGCACTATGTTTCCTATTTTTCCATAAATGTATACCATAAGAAATGCATTGGTAATACCAAATGGATATATAGTGCAAATACCATTACTACTTTCCTTCTTTTTAGTATTAATGTCAATGCAGTTGCAACACAGTCAAACTGGTATACTATTGGGGTATAGAGGATTCTAAAGGACTATATAGTATATAAAAAACAATTCTTTGGTTGGGCTTTAACGCTATAGCAACACATTTAAAGTTGTATACCAAAAAATTATACATTGTACTATACAGTAGATAAACATTATTTGTTGACCTGGTGCAAAATAGATAAAGTGGAATTGCTCAAAACATATATAGTATATGTTGCTTTGTTTATGTTAGAGGGTGTATGCCAGAGCTCACACTTTTAGTTTTAGTGCTATTTGTGGGTAACTTTTTATTATATACCTTAGTAGTGTACAATATACCCTGTAGGCATACTGGTTTTACAATATTGCCTATCAATAGTAATGTTGTTATACATTGTTCTTACAGTGGTTTATGCAGTTCAACATCAATTTTTCTTTTCCCTTGTCTCTTTACTCAGATTTATTTCCATCGCATATGCAGTGGAAATGTAGCCGTAGAAGAACTACTTTTATGGCATAATTGCTTTTTGATATTATTATACCATTGTTGGCATATTTGCACTACACTGTATGGTAAATATTGGAAAACTATTACTGAACTTTTAAATAAACAGGTACTGCCTTATATGCATTGATGACCAGTGCAAGTGGGTTCTGAAATCGTCAAGTGTGGAAAAGTCAAAACTATTTAAAGTAACATCTTTTAAGGATGAACACACATGCTCAAAAGAGCAGAGGTTTAATGCACAGAGACAAGCTACTGCTTCAATTATTGGAGGAATGATAAAAGATAAATATGAGGATCCAAGGTCAGTGTACACACTAGCGGATATAATCAGGGATATAAAAAAAGACCACAATATCGATATAAACTACATGCAAGCATGGAGATCGAAGGAAAAGGCTCTAGAAATAGTAAGAGGGAAACCACATGACTCATATAAGAAGTTACCAAGTTATTTTGTATGTCCTGCACCATGCAAACTCGGGATCAGCAATACGACTACACATTGCGGCAAATAGGCGCTTTCTTTATGCTTTTGTTGCCCTTACACGCAAAATTGAAGGATGGAAATATTGTAGGCCAACAGTTGTAAGCTTCCTCAGGGGTCCATATGGAAGGATGTACATAATTGCATGCGTCCAGAATGCAGGAGGTAAACTACAGTTACTTAAAAAAAGAACATTTGTCGATTTTAGCATCTTAGTAAAACTTCGTAAAAAATAAAGTACAGTTATGTTCCTACTAAATAATAACTTTCTTTCTACAGGAAATATCCTACCCCTAGCATATGATGTCGTTGATTTGAGAATGATGTGGCATACCACTGATTCTTTCAATGCTTCAAAGAAGTATACGCATAGGGGGTGGCATGTGTTTTGTTTCTTATAGAAATTAGAGCATTCACACTACAAATAACCAGAGTATATCTAAAGGTGCCGCACTATATCTATATATTCCACCTATGGAATAATATAAAATTTAAGTTCAACAGGGTGCAAAAGAAAATTTCATCAACGTATTTTCAATTAGCAAGAGCTTACACAGTTGAGGAATTCAACACATGTATGGATAGTATTGGGGCTAATGATAGGAATGTCAAACGATACTTGATTGATGCTGGATATGAAAGATGGCCGAGTGTATATTGCATTGCAAATCGAACCAACACAATGACCTCAAATAATGAAGAATCGGTGAACTCTAGAACGAGGAACGTAAGATACCTCCCCGTAATTAATTTTCTTGACCACATGATGCACTTGTTGCGGGAATGGAACTTTAAAAATGGGATGGAAGCTTTGGGGACTTGTAAGGAGCTGACGCTGTCTAAGAAGTATGATGATGTCTTTGTAGTAGAAATTATCGCATAAAAAACAATGAGGGTATTTTGTACTTCAATATATTTTTGAAAAGTACTGTCTATTCTATTTTTCAATGTCACTAATAGAATTTGTTTCACGAAAAATAATGTAGGTGCTGCCTTCAAATAACTTCTTGCACTCAGTAGTTGATGCTTCAATAACATATAAAGTGTCCTTGGCTGAAAAGACATGCACTTATCAAGGGTTCGAACTAGAAGAAATGCCATGTCGACATGCCTTGGTAGTGCTGGATAGGTTCAAACTGTTTCCATACCCGTACTGCTCTGAATACTACACTAGGGAGAATTTTATTCAAACGTATGCAATACCAGTTTTACCTATACCGGATGATGCCAGAGGAGGTTTTATCACGTGAGATGCTACCACCAAAAGGAAGAATACCACCTGGAAGGCCAAAGACTAGAAGAATCAAATCAAGCTGGGAAATCTCCCATGTGAAAGTGAAACTTACATGTGGACGGTGTGGAAAAAAGGTCACAACCATAGGACATGCAAAAATGTCCCTATAGAGTCTTGATATACCAACAAATTATGTTGATTTCTCTATTTTAGTGCGTGCCTGACATACCTGGCCCTTTGCTGTTGGTGCAATTTGTGGGTAACTTCTTATTGTATACCTTGGTAGTGTATAGTATACCCTGTTGGTATACATGTTTTGTTGTGTTGCCTATTAATTGGTATGTTATTCGTATAGTGCTTTACTTAGTTCAATATCAATTGTTCTTTACCGTTTAGTAAAACTTTTTTCCATTACACATACTATTTACGGTAACATGAAATTAGAAAGAAGAAAAAACCCCAAAAAAATATCAGTATTTTCATTGTATACCTTGCTATTTTATAGTATACAATGTATGTTTACTGGTTAATTTGTTTGCATGTATACCTTAAAGTTAAAGGAGTATACCATCAGGAGAAAATATACCCAAAATGATATGCAACTTGTTCTATAACTTATTTTTTATTCTATATTGCTTTATTGTACAATATACCCCATGGCAGAGCCCTCTAGTAGTGGTGTTGTTTCTGCACATTTTTTTTGTTCTATACCTTATACACATACCTGACCCTTTTACTGTTGGTGCAATTTGTGGGTAACTTCTCCTTATTTACCTTGGTAGTGTATATTATACCTTGTTGGTATACTGATTTTATTGTCTTGCCTATCTGTTGGTATGTTGTTCGTACAGTGGTTTACTTAGTTCAATATCAACTGTTCTTTACTATTTATTAAAATTTGTTTCCATTGCACATACTATTTACGGTAATATGAAATTAGATAGAAGGAAAATCACAAGAAAATATGGGTATTTTTACTGTATCCTTCCTATTGTACAATATACCCTGTACGTTTACTGATTAATTTGTTTGCCTATATACCTCAAAGTTAAAGGAGTATACCATCAGGGTATACTAAATACTAGAAACGTATATAGAAGAAAATATACCACAAATAATATGCAACTTATTCTATAACTTATTTTTTCTTCTGTATTGCTTTATTGTATACAGTATACCCCATGGCAGAGCCCTCTGGTAGTGGTGTTGTATCTGCACATTTTTTTTGTTCTATACCTTATGCAGTATAGCACTCAGGTATACAATTTTTTAGTGCATAGCCTTTTAGTGTGATGTATACTACAATGGTATACCAGCCTTCATAATATTACAAAAACTTATTTTCCTATTGTATACCATTTATTGTACACTATATACCACAAAAATACATTACCTTGACTGTTTTGCACAAAAGTATACTACTTTAACTAAAAAATGGCATAATTTTTTAATTAAACTAAATGAAATACATACATTTACACACTCAAAATGCGTGTGTCTTTTGAAATCAATAGATCCAGAAAACTTTGCCCCATTTACAAAAATCGCGCTACATTTTGGTTTATTTTTAATAAATTGGACAAAATGAACATTGACGTGTGTGTCATAACTAACCCCGTCCAAAAATATTTTAGTGTATAACCTTTTAGTATGTTATATACGCCAATGGTATACCAGCCTTGACTGCTTTTAATATTACAAAAGCTTATTTTTTATTGTATACACTTTCTTGTACATTGTATACCATAAAAGTATACTATCTTAACTGTTTTGCATAAAAGTGTACTACTTTAACTAAAAAGCGACCATTTTTTTATAATTAAAATGAGTAACAGACCTACACTTAAAAAACTCAAAATCCCACGTGTCTGCCACAAACAATGACTCCAAAAAACACTTTATGCATTTACAGAAATCCCTCATTTTCGGTACCCATTTTCATTTGAACATGGATTCTCCTTACAATTGTTCCAATTTCCCATTTATAATTTGAAATAATTTTTTTGTCAAATTAATTGTACAGTTCAATTGTTCGATAGTTTGAATTGTTGTTCTAGGGTTTGAACAGGTACTTATGGGGCGTAAAACCAGGTCTTCAGCAATATTTCTAAGTTTTTGTATTGATCAAGAGATAGATTTGACTTTGTTTTCAAGCGCTAGCCATGTTAGCCAAAATAGTGAAGATGCGACTACGGTAAAGTTTTTATTTGAATTTAAAATTACTTTATATACTGTAAAAAGGGTTGGAACAGATCCTATAAATCGAGCAGTTCTTGTTCGCACTCATGGATGTTGTTTAATAAATGTGAATGAGAACTGTTTTTAGTTTACAGACGTAGAGCTTATATCTCTAATAATGGTGGTTATAACTATTATGTTGCAAATAGGGCGGAGCTACAGTGTAGTAAGTGGGTATGCCCAAACCCAGTCGCCTTGGTCCAAAGCTTGTATCTATCTATAATAGCTTTTTAGTATGTTGTATATTACAATGGTATACCAACCTTCATAGTATTACAAACTTATTTTTCTATTGTATACCCTTTAGTGTACACTGTGTTTCACAAAAGTGTACTACCTTAACTGTTTTGCACAAAAGTATACTACTTTAACTAAAAAATGTCCTATTTTTGTAGGATTGGGAATTCTTTGTTGCACCTTCTAAATATATAGGGTATAATCCGTAAATGAACAACGAAATCAATACCAACATCATCGAAGAGTTGACTTCCAATTTGATGGAGCATCAACTTGAGATATTTCGTTCCACGTGTTTTGGTTACTTTTTAGATATGTCGGTACAGATTCGGCAAACACACATTCTGCATTAGTTGACAGGGAGATAAAGCCGACAGGTGGTGAAGCATTGTGGTTTGACATAAATGGTCAGCGTGTTTATTTTGGGTTGGGGGAATTCGCTCTAGTTACCGGATTGAAATGTACTGGTGTTGATGTTGAAAAGTCATTATTTGAGAACAACTCTTTGATAGAAAGGTACTTTGGTAGGGTGTCTCATGTCTACCGCTATGCTATAAGTACTTTTTTCTTTGAGAAACGTTGGGAATATAATGACACAGATGCTTTAAAAATTTCAGTATTGTACTTTCTTTCCACTTTTTTGTTTGCAGACCGTAAAGATAAATGATATCTTGAGGTGAAGTAAGCTGATGTTATTGAGAGGGGTGAGTAGGACAACTACCCTTGGGGGTTGGCAGCTTACAAAAAGATAATAGCCTCACTACACAAGAAGATTATCCACACGCCTACAAGTATAAAATTTTGTGGTTTTACGCTTGCAATTCAAACATGGTTGTGTTAGATTTGTCCAGCAATTGCGGAAGAAATTGTCTTGCCGAGTTAATTTTGTAGCTCATTTGAAGATACCACGGCTTATGAATTGGAGTGGACAAGACAGGTAGCCTGCCTAGTGATACAAGTGTTGCTTCCTCCAAAATAGCAGTTGATCCATGTAACATTGCAGATATGGGTTTGACACAATCTCAATTCCACCGTCTCACTTCTAGTAGTCCTGATGAGAAGGCACCAGCCAAGACTGGTCAAACAACTAGTGCTTGTCCTAAGTCAAAAGATATTCCTTTTGATATTGCAGAAATAGGTTAAGCTGATTCTCAGCTTCATTATTTGACTTCGAGAAGTCTAACTGAGAAAGTATGAGTCGAGATATCAGTTGTTCATCGCGAAAATGTGCATGATGAACCTATTCATCCGAGTGTCTCTGCAATGTCCGAAGCTTATGCTGGGAAGCATCCTGCTGAAATCTGCACTCCCACTCAAGGTAAAAGAAAAGATCCACATGTCCAACATTCACCTCACAACTCCTCAAAGAAGAAGAACAAGATTGTTTCTGGACTGTTCCATTTGAAAAATCTATTACATAGGATCGTGATGACGAACCTCTAGTTGTGCTTACTGAAGCAATGCACAAGCGCAAGGGATGAGTATTTTACACTTAGCCGTTTTTGAATTTTACCACTTCTCACTTAAAAATTTGAAAATTGCAGTTTACTTGTGTTTGAAGCAGTTGGCAAGAGTAGATCCTTGCTTGTGCCGTGATAGATTGCAAAAAAAAAAGAAGTTGGTCAACTGTATACCTTTAGTATACAGTATACTTTACTGGTATACCAATTTAGTTTGTTCTGCAAATTTGGTCACTTTATTATTGTGATATTGCTCAAATTAGCTCAATGAATATCTTTTTAATATGCAGTGTACATTATTGGTATACCAATTTTCTCACTTTATGATTTACTTTTTTCTATTTTACTTTCTGATTTTATGTCTTGTTGATTTGACAACAACAAAATAGATGATGTTCTTGATCCACCTCTTAATTTTGAGGTTGCCGAAATTAACAATAAGAATTGGTTTCGGGTGTTAAAAACTCATGGCAGTGCATTGTCTTCTGAGGTATATCATTTTTTTCCAGAATTTCTTCATCTTTCAATATTTTTGTATCACTGTGATTATATTGCTGCCGTTTCTCATTTTGTGTGTCAAGTTATGCTAACTCATGCAATCATATTCAGCATCTAGATGTCATCTTCTACTATCTGAGGAAGAAGATCAAGTATAGTCTTGAAGAAAGATTACAACTACATATCATTATTTTCACAACACTATTCAAACTGTTTATCAGCAATCAAGGGGAGCAGTACCTATGCAAATAGTGAACGTACGACATCAAATTGAGCAGTACATGACTGGTTATGGTTTGTATTGCAACACTCCATGGTATGATGTTGATGATGTGTTCAATTTTGCTCATTTCCAATAAAAGTCGCATTGGATTCTGTTAAGATTGTCACTACGATCTAGGACCATCTTTGTATATGACTAGATGCACTGTCGATGGAAATCTCAAGCCGTTGAAGAGGTGGTGCAGGCTTATGCCATTGTGGTTCCTTTGATTCTATGCGAAATTGGATTTTATAATAAGAGGAAAAATATTAATTTGCTAAATGGCTTACACATTGGCCAGCTGTCAACAAATCTATATAAAGTTGTATTTGTTAAAAATCTTCCAGGTCAGTCATTAGCGTGAGCACTCTTCCTCCCATATATACTTTTCTCATACTTTAAATATTTTACTTAGGTTTGTTCTTTGATGTTTTGTGTAATTTATGTGTGTACATGGATTGTGGAGCATTTCTAGCAAGTTTTGTGCAGAGCACCTCATTAAGAAAGCCCCTATTAAAGCTGATATTTTTAACATTGAGCAATTTTGTTTCAAATATGTTGCACTTTTGTGGGATTATGGCTTTAGGAAAAATGCGCACCATGAAGAAAGTGATTCTGAATATCCTGGTATACATGATTCTGAGAATAGATGCTAGCAATTCTGAGGATCCTGTTCAAAATCATGCAACAGTATAGATGGTCAATGAAAAAAAAATACAAGTAGTAGAAATGTGTTAATGAAGAGTCTGACCTAGCTCATTAGTATATCTAACTAGTACGGTATAGTGTCTAGCTATTCGTTTTTGGTTAACATGGCTGCTATATATGGCATTGTTCCCTGATGCCCTGATTGGTCTCGTTAGCACTTTAACAACTCGTAGTTTTATAATTTTAATTGCAACTGTAAACATTGTTGTCTATCCTAGTTTGGCTACTGTTTCTTTCCTAGTTTTATATTTGAGAGCTAGTTTTATTTCTATTGAAGTATTCTATTTTTCAATTATGCTCAATGTTCAATTATATAAAAGCTGCGACTTTGTCTAGTAGGAAAAAGTATACTACCAGGGTATACCGGATACTAGAAAGGTATGCCCGAATAGTAAATTCCATTAAATTCCATTATTCTGTATACCTTTCTAATATGCAGTATTTTTCAATAGTATAGTGGTGTTAAGTGAGAGCAACCAAGGCTACTCGGACAACTTGACCGTCACTGCAGTAAAGATATTGTTAAGTTACTGCAGTATACAACTTTTCTTCTGTATACCTTTTTACTATGTAGTATACCCTAATGATATACTTTTTGACTTGTGCAACTAGGTTTGCCTGCTATTACTAGGAAAAAAATGAAGAAACCATGAACAACGTAATTAATAAGCAAGTCTAAGACGGCACAAAAAGGTCAATATATGTATTTTTTATTAATTGAAAGCTAAATTGATATAGAGATAATTTAATTTCCTACCACGGGTATAATTTGCTTTTGGGGTTGGACAAGTTGCAATTTACAGTTAGGCAGAAAGTGCTCTTACCAAAGACGACTTAATTCTTTATAATTTAGTGTACATCATTTTAGTGTGATGTATACCCTGATGGTATACAAGCTTGACATTATATGTACGGCCTTGCAAATATAAGAAAAGGTAAATTTCCTATTGTTATTTCCTATTGTATACCTAATTAATTTGTCGGTACACCACTTTAACTATGTTGTTGAAGTGTTCATACTAATGTAACATCAAATTTGAACCAAAAAAAAAAAAAGATTTGAGAATAACTTGAGAAAACATATTTGGGAATATTATGCTTTATGTATACTAAGATGATATCTAAACTAAAAATAGCCACATTTTTTAAAAAGTAGAGCAAAAATGAGAATTTCTCCACACAGAAGAAATCCATTACTAATCCTACGTGTCATAGAAAATAACGAAACCACGTGACTTGTCAGTTATTCAGCACTTCTTTTCCGTATTGTACCATGCAGTTTTTGTCTTCTTTTTTAATCATGCCTTACACATGTTTCTGATTAGGACGAAGACACAACAATTTTGTCACCAAGTAGGCAGGAAAAATCTTGGTTTATGATTTTCAAACGGATTGCAAGAAAGCCTCTTGTAGTCTTGACTACTTCTAGCTCGGATTTTGAGGATTCACCCAAAATTCATGTTAAGGATACCTCTCCGCTCAAAGAGACAATATGTTTCTCTTGATGACAACAATGAGGGAATTTCTATGCAGGGTGATGACAAGTCGAAGAAGAAGGCAGCAAGAGTTTTTGATGATACAAAATTTAAGGTGATTTATTTATGTATTGTATACCTTTTTAATATACGATATACATCACTGGTATATTAGTTATTTGCCTTTATAAGTAACGGAACATGTTTTAACTTAATAGAAGACATTTTTTAACTTAAACTGTATACCTTTTGAGTATACTGTATATGATATTGGTATACCAGCTATCTGTGTCTATAAGTTACTTTCTTCATTGTGCGTGATTTTGTTACAACCATACTCCCACAAAAGTGCAACAAATCTTGAACGAAATTTGTGAATATCAAAACCATTATGTTTAATAGCGATTTTCTCAATGATGTGCTCTGTAAAAGTAGCCACAAACGCTCCACAATCCCTGTACAGATGCATAAATTGCACACAATATCAAAGAACAAATATGAAAAAAAATAATAAGGTATGAAAAAAGTATATCTGCGGAAAGACAGCTTACACTAATATCTGCTTAGGAAGTTTCTCAACATATACAATGTCGTATGGCTTTGTCAAAATTTCCCATTATGTAAGCTATTTTGCAGAACAAGGTCATTTCTTTTAGTATAAAATCCAATACGGTCCAAAAGTAAAGGGACCACAACAGTATAAGCATACACGACATCTTCAGAAGCTTTAGTTATCCGTCGAGTGGGCATTGAGTCATATACTAAGATAGACCTGCTCCGCAGTTGTACGTAAAATAGAATCACCTCTTCTTTAACATCTGTTTTAAAAGAAGCAAATTCATTTTGCACTTCAAATAAATAAAAAAGAAAAAAAATAAATATATATCAAAGTAAGTTGTAATCATTATAGAAAAAAAAAAAAGACAAATACAACATACCAATTTCATTAAATCAGTATAGGAATCATTGGCAGCAACAGTACTTGGCTGAGAAAGGTCTTTCCTACTCCGCTACATACGGTTTGACTTCATAAACAGAATGGCAACAACATCTTAAAACACAATAGATTAAGAAATAACACTTGCTCATCAAATTAAAATATAAGTGTATATATTGAACCTCTTTGCTCAGTGGCTCTTGCATTCGAGCAGCAACATTACTAGCTTCAGGAACATGTCCATGATTATGACTTTGCCCACCATCAGCACCCAAGTGTTCTTCACCAACATCACTAGCTTCAGGAACTGCTCGCTGATTATGAGTTTGTCCACCATCAGCACCCAAGTCTTCTTCAGCAACATCACTAGCTTCAGGAGCAAGTCCCCTATTCTGTGTTTGCCTATCAGTAGGACTCAAGTCTTTTTCAGCAATATCAACAAATTAAATATCATCTAGGCCAACCTCTTCCTTCTCGACATCAGTTGAGAGTATGTTTCTTATATTTACCTGTTCCAAAAATATTGAAATAAGTAAAAGCAAAGAACAAAAAATACTAGTTACACATAAGTATAGCTTCAAAGTACAGAAATGCAGAAAACTAACCTGTTCAACTGAGTTAGAAAATATGTTAAGCAATTAAGAATTAGAAGCAGGCTGTCTATCATCTCCCCTCCAATTCAGAAGGAGTGCTATCTTTGAATCACCTACAAAAGCAACTCGGGAAGTATTTACTCCCGCAATTGTTGGACAAGTCTCGCACAGCCATGCTTGAATTGCAAGTGTAAAACCAGAATGTCTATAACTACTCGGCTTATGAACAATCTTCTTGTGCAGTGACGCTTTTGTCATATTGAAAACATCAACACCCCCAGGGTAGTTTTCATACTCTCCTTTCTCAAGAACATCAACGTACTTTATGTCAAGACAACCTATATCTTTTCGTATCGGTGTAGCGAATAAAAATGTGAAAATAAGATACAGCATTGCTGTCTCCAGCGCTGTGCCATTCTTTTTTCAACATTCATTGTTGAAACAACTAGTTAAATGAAATCGGTAAAGATGAGACTTTCCATCAAAATACTTTTGCATCAAACGATTCTTCATAGGAAGTGTGTTACCCTCCGCAGCGCCAATACACTTCAACATAGTGAACAAACCAAACTCGCCCAACTAAAAATAAAGACGATACGCATTTACATTAAACCACAAATCATCACCACCTGCAGGTTTTATCTCCCTCATCATCAACCAATGAAGAATTGCATTCTGACGAATCTGACGCGGCGTATTTAAAAAATATACAAAATATGTACTACGATACATATCAACTTGACGACTCATCAACTTGGCAGTTAACTCTTCAACAATATTAACATTTAGATCATTGTTGATTTGATTTTGGGAGTATAGCGATTATATGTAGAAGGTGCAATAAAGAAATGCCAAGCCTTGAAAATACATAACAAACAAAACAACACTAAATGAATTTTACAAAAGACATGTATACATTGCTAAAGACCATATACGACACATATATACTACTAAAAATTAACTACTATATATAGTCTACCAAAAATTAACTACTATATATAGTTTAGCAAAAATTAATTTATGCATGCACAAAACTTGTAAAAAGCATCGTAGAATTGAAGTTTTCTTGGGATAACAAATGAAAAATTACCTTAACCTCATCTTTACCCTTCAATTGATGTTGTTAGTACGAATTGGAATTGATGTTAAAGATTTGGTATGACGACCCATAAGTGCGAATCAAATCTTAGAAAATGATTCACCCTATTGAACGATTGAATGGTAAATTATTAAAAGAAATTTACACAATTGAATGGTAAATTATTGTGTGGAAGAGAGAGGTTATATGTGCCTCTTTGTAGTTTACTAGTTTACAAATATTTTAGACAAAGTGGCTAAAATCCTCCTAAACTATAACTTTTTTTCCAACTTGACATTTTAACTTTGTGGGGGTACTAGTAACCCCTAAACAACTTTGAACCGGTATTATTATCCCCTTTCTTGATCTGTCCTGCTTTAATAAGGAAGGTGGTTTCACATACCAATTTTTGCACGACACGTGGCAAACAAAAAAATTTAAAAAAAAAACAAAATAAAAGTTAGATCTTTTAAAACAAAAAAAAAAAAAAAAAAAAAAAAAGGAAAATACTCCCTCCTTCTCCCCTTCCTAGAACTCCCTTCACAATATCAGATTTCATAGCCATCATTCACCATATCAGTCCATCTCCGGCGACGTGGCTAGAAGCACTACTTCAATCTGGTGTTGTTATTAATCGTTCACCAATTTTACACCCTTCATCTAGCGTTGCTTACGGATTCTTTTTGCTTCGCCTGATTTTGATGATCATGACTTGGATATTTCTCCCCGAAATTTGGTTAGTATGCTTTTTAATTCTAAAATGAATGAGTTTATTGAATGAGGATATGTAAGTTTGTTTCAGAGGTTGAAATGGTGATGTTATGGTGGATGAGAGTGATGCTACTGTTGATCTCTTTACGTTATAATTTCTTTGGCTTGTGTGTCAAAAATTGTGGAATCTGCTTTTTTTGGGATTTTGAAGTGGAAGGAGTAAGATGGTGGTGTAATTCTCGATTTGTTGAAATATGAGGGGTAGCGTTGCAGTGGAAATGGAGGGGGTGATGATGGACTTGTGGAAGAGGTGGCAATGGTGAATTAAGAAGAAGGAAGAAGATAAGAAATATAAGAAAAAGTAAAAAAGAAAAAGATAAGGAAATTAATAAAATAAACCTAAAAGAAATTAGAAATTACATTTAACAAAAAATAAAAGTCCGTCAACAAAATTTTCTTGATCCTGCCACTCTCTTTAAGAGAGTGGTAAACACTCTCTATGCCACATAAGCTCAAAGGAGGGTATGAATACCAGTTCAAAGTGGTTTAAGGGGGCACTAGGACCCCCGCAAAATTTGAGTGTCAAGTTGAAAAAAAAAATGATAGTTCAGGAGGACTTTAGCCATTTTGCCAATATTTTATTCTGTATAATTATACATTATAGAGGAAAAGAATTATACCATCAGGATATATTTATTAGTAGAAGGTATACCGAAGAAAATTGTTAAAAAGTGGGTTAAGGGAAGCAGAGTCTTATTAGAATTAGTAAAACTTGTGGGTTCTAGAACTAAATATAAATAGAAAACATAAGTACACAATAGGAAAACATAAGAAGAATTGTGTTACTAGTTTAACTAAAAATTAAACTGACTGAAATACATAAATTTAGTACACCACAAGAGTATCTTAGACAAAAAAAGTATATCATCGGGATATATTGTTTACTAGAAGTTATACTGAAGAAAATTTTAATTGAAAATTAAAAGAAAAGTTTGTCTTGTGTAAACCTTTTGTAATATAACGTATATCACAATGGTATACTTCTTTGAATGTTAGTAATAGTAGGGAAAAGTCTACTGTAAAAAATTTGAAGAACTATATTAATTTGGTATACTAATAAGGTATACTGCATAGTGAAAAGCTATACAATATACTGCAAACTGTATAATAGTTAAAACATGTCTCCTATTAACTTAGTTAGATACCAATAACTGGTATAACAATAGCGTATACAGTATTCAAAAAAAGGTATACAATTAAAAGTAAAACATGCCTCCTATAAGTTTATTAACACAAATAACTGGTATACCAATGGTTATCGTTGAGATGTGCATTAGCGACAGGTTAGTTTGAGAGTCAAAATGTTCATTTGGGTCTTCTTACAAAAATGAGCACTTAAGTTGGTGTAAGTGCTCCTGCAACATAGTTGAACTGGTATACCAACAAATTATATTGTAGTAGAGTCTAACAGTCTAAATTTTTATTTTGGTCTACTTACAAAAATGCGTCCATTTTCCAATTCAAAATGTGACGTTAAGTTACCATAAGTGCTCCTGCAACATAGTTGAAGTGGTATACCAACGAATTATACTGTATAGTAAAGTCTATACAGAAGAGAACTTGTTTATCAAGTCAACATGCTGGCAAACAGATAAGTCAGTATACTTTTATGATATACAGAGTACAGAAAAATAGTATACACTATTAAAACATATGAATAAATGTTTTGCACAAAATTATACTAGTTCAACTAAAAATAAAAATTGAGTGAAATTCATACAGTTACACACTCAAATCTATGTGTCTATATACCACAAGAGTATCTTAGACAAAAAAATGCTTCCTCTCAATACTATAGCACTTAAACGCACATGGGACAAATAAATGACAAAGCCAAGCACAAAAAATCCTAAGACTTCAGGAAAACATTCTATCAAAATTTGGTACTGATATCCATGAACATTAACAGTTGGCAGTAACACTGCAAGACTGTAATACTGTCTAAGATATAATTTTCTTTCACCAGTAAAATGTTAACATCATACTACTCATTTTAAAACATATAAAGCTAGTCTATTTCTTGCGCTTCTTTCCTCAACGATGTTTAACCTTCCTTTCAGGATTCCGATCAGGATTTTCAGAATCGCTTTCTTCTTTGTTGCCCTGCTTCTCTTTCCCATATTTCCATAACAAAACTGCAAATCTGGCTCGGCATCCATGGACATCAGATTTGGCTACAGGAATGTCTACACCTTCAATGATATACTCTGAAAAGCTTGCAACATATGCCCCACAATCACTGAATCACATATATTAGCAAAATGTCAAAAGCTAACATATAGATTGATCATAGATGTAAGTAAATGGTAGATAAAAGAAATAAATTCTTACACTGTGTCTTCCTTCTGTAAAGGGAGATCATGAATATATTCGATCGCGTATGGATCTGTGAACTCTCTACCCTTATTCCTACCTCCTTTCAACTTAATATCATTCCTCTTCTCGTAAAAGTTAATAGTCAGTAGAAATAGTGGCCCCAACACAGAATATTCTTGTAATGCTTTCTCGATATATTTTCTACCAGTTGGACTCCTCAGCGAATCATACACATATATACATCTATCAACAAGCGATATTATTGCTAAAATCCAGTCCCACCCATCTAGGTCATGAACAGGACATGGAACCTCATCAACATTATACCATGCAATGTTGCAAAATATGGTAGAACCAAGCATATAGTCAATCACATCCTCATATTTATCTGTGCTAAAGTGGTTTTCTCCACTTCTTGTTAAATCTTCATAAGCCTCTGTGATGATCTCATGAAATTTGTAATCTGTTGTTGTTAACTTCAATTGAAGCCCATATTTAGCTTTCTTCCCCAAATAGTAAAAAATGACATCTAGATGCTGAAAAAAAAAGATGTCAGTATACTATCCATGTATACACATGGAAAAAAAACTCCAAAAAAAGAAATATAAATTTAAAAGTGTACCTACCAAAGAAATCAAAAGTCTTTTAGGAGTATATAAGCTACGAAACCAACTCTTACTGTTGGTCTCACCAATTTGAAATAGAAAAAATTCGTCAAGCTTCTCAAATTCCCTATTTTGCATTGAACAAGTAAAAATATCAACAACACAAACAATGCATTGTTCAA
Organism: Petunia secreta; assembly: GCA_029990175.1. NCBI lineage: Eukaryota > Viridiplantae > Streptophyta > Magnoliopsida > Solanales > Solanaceae > Petunia > Petunia secreta. The sequence continues at coordinate 22,800,451 of JARKIP010000022.1, read as the reverse complement.
CTGAAACATAACATTGCAAACACCATGCTTAAAAAACTTATTAAACTTACCCCTTTTTCTTCTTATCAAATTTGTTGAATTCACACTCAAGATTGAAATCAACATGCTCTGTTATACTTCCTAAATATGAAAACCTCCCGGATACAACTTTTTCAGTGACAATCCTGCATCCGCAGTTTCCCCAGATATTGAAATGACACTTGCACCAGAATTCCATGTAGAGACATAAAGAGAAGCCTTAATAGCTGCAGTACATCTTTGTCTTGGAAGAACCACAAGTGTCTTCTTACTAGCTGCAATATCTTGTGCAAACCCATCACCACTCCCTGTTATCATCCTTGGCATCATCTTTACTCAGAAGCTGCAAGTAAATAAACAAAAATAATCTTATTATAGTAAAGAAAAATGAATGCTAATATACTGCAGTATCACTATATAACATTAACGTATACTGCTAATGCACTATACTTTCTAGGTAACAGTAAAGGTATACTAACAATATACTAAAAAAATACCTTCGAGTATGTCACCGGTAAAGCAATGACTGCAATACTATTGTTAAATTCAAACTCACTAATTTCCAGCTCGGGACTCTGATCTGCAGTTAGAGGTAAAAAAAAGGTAATTACATATTGTTGACACCAAATTTTATCCAAAAAATTTTAATTAGCGCTAATTATTTAAATGAAAATCACTTTTAAATTTTAAGGTGAATTAATGAGTATCTTGAAGAAAAAGGCTAAAATCGTTCCAAGTCCTAAAATCTATTCTACCCTTGCAAAGCCTCATATATACACTTCACGCGTATCATTTCAGATTTCCCATTTTTTCACTTTGACCCGTTTTTCTCACCATACCCATTCCCAATCCTGCGACCCGATTTCCCCCTTCCAATCCGCCAAAATTCAAACCCCACTGGTCCCTCCTGGCCTCCAGCTCACCTCATCATACAAAAAGTCTTATCTATTTATACCCGTTAGGGTCATTTTTGTCAAAAAGCAAGGGAAAATTGGAACCCTAGTGGTTCCCATATAAGAGGCATTTTTTTGGTGGATTATAGGGAAGGGAGAGAAAAGCAACAAGAGCGAAGAGGGTTCAAAAATGTGAGTCATAAATAAGGGAATGGAGAAAAGAGGTCCAGCAACCATGTTGTAGAGAGAAAATAGGGAAAGAAACAAAAAAAAGGAGAAGAAGATATTACTTTCTTTCAGTTGGAGTTTCGTTTAAAATACATTATTGTTACTGTTTTTCGGGTTCGTTCCGGATATTTATCTTGGTATTGCTTCCGTGCTTGAGTCGTCCAATCATTTGTTCGAGTCTCTTCTTTTTGGATCCATCGCCTCAGTTCCTGCTCCAGAAGAGGTAATAACCTTGCTTCACCTTGATGTTTTTTTTCTTTATTTTTGTGAACGTGTGACCTGTTTACAATGACTGATTTATGCTAGCTGAAATGATACCTGAATAAGTGATAGTTAAATTATATAAACATGGTTTCCATCTAGCTAATGAGTTCACTTGCAAGATGGTGTGTTTCTGGTCGTTAAGTAATTTTTAGTCGATGAATGCTCTATATGGTAAAGCTTCTCTCTTGATGTTGGTTTAGGGGATTCAAACTAGTGTAGTTTGGATTAATATAAAAGAGGTTTGGAGTGTGAGTATCATTTGTTTGGATCTAGTCGATAAAGCTCGGGTCTTTATACATTTTGGAGTATAGAATTTGATATTTTACAAAGGAATATATTCATGTTTTCTTTTAAGTATGAATTTCTCTCAAGTAGGTGCAATCCTCAATCTAGGAAAAGTATGCAATAGCTTTTTATTTTCAGTTATAAACTCCCCTTGTTTTGTTTCAAGTCTAAAAATTACCTCTCTGACCATTTAGCTTATCTGTAATGATTTGAATCTTGAACACCCTGCCTAGTTTTCTTGTTAAAGAAAATTTTATTTTTGCAAGTTAGATGAACTTCCCTCCATGTTCAATATAGTTTGCTTTATGGCTTAATGTGTATAAGATTGGGGTTGTTTTATAGCAGTCTTTATTTATATTCCATCAAGTTCATCTTGAAGGTGTAATTTCCTTTCCAGTTTTCTATTGAACTTCTTTCTATATTTCCTTCCTAATAGGAATCTATTTTTTTTTTTTTTTTTTAACTCCTAAATCAATTTTGTGAAGTATATCCAATTTTATCTATTCTGTTCATGAATTGTCAGTTAGTGCATGTGTCTATGTTGGTCTGTTTTGGTAGGAGTTTGTTCCGATGAGTTTGAAGCAGAAGAGGGGGAAGTGCAGGGGTTTTGTTGGAGAGGGTGGTTGAGGTTTAGTTTGCTTTAGAGTTGGTTTCAGGAGTTTGAAGGCTAGGAATGATGATGTTGATTGGTGGAATTAGGCAGGGGTTTAAGAGGGAGTGACTTGGTGTTGTTCAGGTAATAAGAGGTATATGCAGGACTGATTTGGAGGCTGTGCAGGTAGTGGAAAAGGTAGCAGGGATCAGCTTTGTTTCTTTTTGTTTGTTTTTCCTGTGAAGGGGAATGGTGTTCAGGTTGTTGGTGTCTGTTAGTTTTTGCAGGTAGTGAAGGGTTCATAAGAGTTAGTATAGGGGTAATAAGGAAGTTTGAGGGAGTTCCTGGATTTGTATAGGGTATGCAGGTGATTGGAGAAGCTTGGAAGTTGTTGTAGTGAGGTGCAGGGTCTAGTTCTGCCTCTGTTTGTTTTCTGTGAGTAAAGAGATGCTTGGAGGTTGTACAGGTTATGAAAGAGGGTAGTTCAAGTGTGAATTGGATGAGATGGTTGTTCAGGCTAGTGTGTGTAGCATCTTGTGCGTGTGTCTGCTGGTCAGTGTATGTTCATATAGATGTGTATCTGATTTAGTGTATGTGAGCAGTGAGTGTGTGCAGTAGAGTGGTCTGTCTCTCCTTAGGTTCAGTCCCCCCAAAATCCTTTTAGTTTAGGGGTATCATTTTGTAAATTCTTTCCTGCTCCCTTGAATGTATAGGTGTAGGTTCAGTTCTTTAATAAGAAGCTTGTTTCTTGATGTAAAAGGATTAAATTTGCAGGTCTTTCCAGTTCATTTGGGTGTTAGCAATTATTTTAAGTTGCACCAATTTTAAGCATTTCAAATGAGGCTCTTTTGAGCTCAGTTTTGGTCCCTTTAGACTCTCACCATCTAATCTTTGTTCTGTAAATCTTTTGATGTTTGTTCCCTGCCTAGGATTATCCAGTTAGAATTTGAAATGGAATCCTAGGGTAACTAAAACTGAAGGCCTAATCTAATTAGTATAATTCTTTGTTCAATTCCATCCTAAATTTGATTTTACTCTTATTTCCTTCTCCTGTTATGATCTATTGCCTTGTGTGATTATTTTTTTCATTAGTTGATATTAATCTTTATTTTTATCTCTTTGTTTCTTTGGCATGAAATTCCCTTGGGACGAGTTCGGGCAAAACTTGAAATGAGGATGGTTTACATTGGCATTGGAGTTGCATTGGGGTCAAGATTCTAGCTCGAGTTTTCAAGACTTAGAAATTTTAAAAAATTCAAGGCTCCCGCGAGTTTGTCAAATTCCCGGGTTTTATTTTTTAACTCTTATCCTCCCTTTTTCCTTTAGAATATTTATATAAACTTTCTAGAAATATTTTATTTATTAATATATTGTCGCTCCCAAATGCACACGCAAGTTACGTGGTCGACAAGTTATAAAGTAGTGAGCCGAGTATCATTCCATGAGGTCTAGTGTTAATGACTATATTCTAGCAAATAATTTTCTAAAAACTTTTCAGGGATCTTTTTCAATGATGGTTGAGATTTTTACTAACTAAAGGAAATAATAAAAAAAACTAGTACCTGAAGTCAAGTAATAGGGATCAAATTATGGGTTGTTATCAATAACGGAGAAACGGTCCAGGGTCAGAGCTACAAATAATCCAATTGAGTTTTCCAGCTGATTCTACTTCTTGATTTCCTAGATTGCTAACTAACAGGTTAATCATTTCGTGAAAACCTGTCGATTCTTCACGAGTCTATACAAGCTACTCTAACGCCTATATGTCCATGGAGTTAAATCACATGCATGCATTAAAGAACTCTGTATTTAGCTAAGCAAGGTGAATAGGTATATGTCTATCCTACCCGCAAATCGATTCCCTGATGCCCAGGTTCACAATGAAGCCCTATTCTTTCTTATGTGCATTCACAAGTTCCCTCCGTCGAGTTCAACTTGTAAACCGTAGATAGTGTTCAATTATCGGGCCCTAATAACCAAACAATTAGGCTCAAGAAAGAATAAACAATCTGTAGTGGTAAATCAATAAGAAGAAATCAACTTTAAAACATCAACCTTCATGTAATTGCCTTAACTCTAGAACGAACAAACTATAGAATTAAAGAGAAGAATAAGATAAAGAGAGAAAGAACCTGTTTAGAAGACATCTAGGGCTCCTCTGCTCTTCTCCAAAACTGACCTCATCCTAAAATCACGAAATAATGAGGTTTTATAGTGTTTACAAAGGTCTAGGATAAGCAAAACCAAAGCCTAATCTAATTGGGAAAACTTGTGTTTAGTCAGCCTCAAAGCTTTCGTGGAAGCCACGCTTCCACTATAGCTCCCAACTCCAAAGCTATCTCTGAAGCCTTGCTCCCAGTATAGCTTCCAACTCTTCAGGACTTTCTTGGAATCCTTGCTTTCAATATAGCTTCCAATGTATTCATTAACTCCAATTTGATTGTTCTTGTCTCGAATTCATCCACATCATTCCTAAAATCAAAAATACGATAAGTGAGCACAAGAAACACAATTATCACATATAAGGCGCATAAAGTACCAAAATTTGAGAAGATATTAAGGTAAAATAGGAAAATATTGCCAAACATCACCACCCCGCACTTAGACTTTTGCTCGCCCTCGAGCAATCATTAAAACCCAATTTCCCTACTAGATCTCACTATGATTATGGTTGATACCACCTTTAGACAAGTGCATATACATACCATGTGACCCTCAACATGCCAAAACTCATCACATTACAAAACACTAGAACAAGCAACTCAAGACATCTCAATCTCAAAAACGACTTAATGAAACCAAGCTTTCACAAAATCACTCTCATTCACTCAACCAAGAAGTCAATAACTTCACATATCTCGCGCAAACCATGTGCCCTCACAAAAAATAATCAAGCGAGCGTCCCAAATATCACACTAGTATATATTTCAAGAATAAATCAGGGACATAATATAGGAAGAATTCACTCGCTCTCCAAAAAGAAGTTCACGTGCCACACATAATGTACAATAGGCTTGCCCGTAGTGTAGGACTCCACTAATCTAAGCTCACTCCAATCGGGATTAACTAGGACTTTAAGGGTTGTGACTACCTCCCTAAGTACTTTAATACATTATTTTCAAAAAAAATTTCCACCATTCTTGTCAAAACCAACCAAGAACCCACCCAAAAGTCTCCTTTCAAATTTAAGCATTTTGTAAAAAAATTTCTTTGTGCAAAACACTAGCAAGGATTGAGATTTTTCTTCTTTCCTTTGTTTTCTTTATTTTCCTCTTTTTCATTTTTTTTTTCTTTCCTTTCATCTCTTTTTTTTTTCAATTTTTTCCAACCTCGCCAATGTATTTTTATTCAAAATGCACCATATTTTCCTTTTATTGGTTCCACTCAAAAGCTACCTAATTCTACAACCACAACTCCATAAACAACAATATTTTTTAATTAATGTGCTCTAAGGAGTAAGGGTTCAAAAAGAAGATAATTAAGAACAAATTGGGTAAGGCTTGAAATGTGGGTGCCAACAAAAAGGTCAATAGCTCAAAAGGGCTTAAGAAGGATAATATTAAAGGGTAGGTTAATCAAGGCTAAAAGGGCTTATCAAAGAAACGCCTGTATCATCTCCCAACTAGAGCAAACCTAGGATTTCGCTTTGAACACACACGGGGCAAGTTCTAGACATCAGTGTGCAAGCACAGAACATAACAAAGGATACCTCACATCACACATGGCACATAGTTTACTCAAGACGGTTTTATTCCAATCGGTTTAAGCAAATAAGGTGCAACTTTGGAAATTTAAGCACTCAGGCACAATAGTTCACAAAAGAGTCAAGTAGTTGATCCTAAGCGTCTCAAGAAGGTCATTCAAATTTTTCTAGGCATGCATCACAATTTTAAAACACAAAGGGATTCACAAATAGCATATGCTCAAGTCCAAATTCCACTGGTATCAAACAAACCAAAGGCACCTAGCATTCTACCTTTTTTTTCCTAAAGATACTCCACTAACTAATACTCCCTCCGTCCCAATTTATGTGGCACCATTTGACCCGGCACGGAGTTTAAGAAAATAGAGGTTGACCTTGTTAAATATCAATTTTACCCTTGAAAAAGTAAGAGAGAGAAGATTTGAGTAATAAAAAAGTTGTTAGTAGGTTTAAAAGTATGTAGGGCCAACAAGGGTAAAATAGAGATGATGCATTAAATAGTTGTCAAATAAGGAAAGGTGCCACTTATTTTGGGACAAACAAAAAAGGAAATGGTGCCACATAAATTGGGACGGAGGGAGTACTATACTACTCCTAAAAAAATAAAATTACCCGGTTCAAAGGTCTACCCATGGAAAAGAACCGAGGCCATAAGAAAAACCACAGGGCGGATGACATGTACCACTAACTAAAACTAAAAAGAAAATCTTTTTGGAATTTTTCATTAGTTTCTAATTTTTTTTATTTTTTATAAATTAAAGCAAGAAACAAATAAAAATAAAGTCAAGTGACAAAAATAAAAATTGCTGAAAAGAAATTACTAATAGTACAGTCATCCATCACCTCAAAAATTTGAGAATTCCTCCACCCCACACTTAAAAGTAAGCAATGTCCTCAGTCGATAAAAATAAAGTACAAGAGGTAAAGGAACTTTCCTAAAGACCAATAGGCCTAGCCGTTGGCGCTAACATCCTCAAACTTTCCATATATCATGAGGTACTCAGACTTCTCCCAAAAGGTCATCAATATTAGGCAGGTGTGAAGACACCCTGCACTTAAACTCGACATTACATGAACCTGCTTCTCGGTAGTTTCTGTCAAATTCTTGACTCAACTTCACAAGCTTTCCGAGCTCAAACAAACTACGTAATACTATAAAAATATTAAAATAAATAAAAATAATTAAAATTGGGTTGCCTCTCAACTAGCGCTTGATTTAACGTCGAGGCACGACGAAGGCAACTTCACCACTTTTGCCTCCATTTTGAACTAATGAATTGTCTCACCAACTTTGCCTCAAGCTTACGACTATGGTATTGAGGTGGTGGTAAAAATACTAAAGAACCAACTAAATAATGTTGCATTTTATACTTTTTGTCTCTTAAGTGAGGAATGTCGTTTTGTCTTCTCGGTATAACAAATTTCAAGATATAGGCACCTTGTTCCTCATTCCTATGCTTCTTAACAGGCTCAAAATGGCTTGATTTTCATGTCACCATCCAAACACAATGTAGAAAAGTGATTAGAATGGGGTCCTATGCGCTCTAACTCTAAAATTGCATTATTTTTGACACTCTCACTTGCACAAACACTAGAGTTCTCAAATACGATTTTTTCTATATCCTCACTTGACTCTAATGTAATTTTTTCAACCTTGGTATCATCGACTAATATTTGGTCGAATGGTAGGAATTCCACTTTTTGCTCCTCAAATTGGCTTCTAAGCTATTCTATCTCAAATCTACTATCCATGACAATCGATAATTGCGCATTAGACACCTCAACCATATCACTCAAATTTGCCTCCAAGTCGTGAATAGTCAAGCCAAATTCGTCGATCTCTTGCCTGAGCACAAGCCTTTCTTCCATAAATTGCCTCATCATATTTGTAAGTTCACTTCTAAAATCCCCATATGCTTCTAAAAGGTTGGCTTGCTCCGTTAGAAAATTTTGGCTCACAACCTGTACTTATTCATTTCTGCCAGACTCACAAACATTGTTAAAAATATCACACACATTGATAAAGGAATGAGTATGACACTTGGGACAAGAATTTCACAGACCACCACACAATTTGCTACAATTCCAATCAAAGGTTGTAGAAAATTCACATAACCAATTCCGCAGGGTTGAAAGACTTGGACAATTTTCCCACAAGTGAGTTCCTCCACAAAGTAGACAGAGATCATCAAAATTTGAGCAACCATCATTCGACCAATTTTTATTAAAATATGCCATGATAAGACAAGTACCACAATACTAAACTAAACGAAAATTAAACCTGAATAGAAAATAATAAATTGTTCATAAAGAAAACAGTCAATTATTTAATCTCCGGCAACAGCGCCAAAAATTTGTTGCTCCCAAATGCACACGCAAGTATACTTGGTGGACAAGTAATAAAGTAGTGAATCGAGTATCGTTCCACGAGGACTAGTGTTAATGACTATATTTTAGCAAACAATTTTCTGAAAACTATTCAGGGATCTTTTTCAATGATGGTTTAGATTAGATTTTTACTAGCTAAAGGAAATAATTAAAAAAACTAGTAACTGAAGTCAAGTAATAGGGATCAAATTATGGGTTGTTATCAATAACAGAGAAACGGTCCAGGGTCAGAGCTACAAACAATTCAGTTGATTTTTCCAGCTGATTCTACTTCTTGATTTCCTAGATTGCTAACTAACAGGTTAATTATATTCGTGAAAACCTATTGATTCTTCACGAGTCTATACAAGCTACTCTAAAGCCTATATGTCTATGGAGTTAAATCACATGCATGCTTTAAAGTACTATGTTTAGCTAAGCAAGGCGAATAGGTATATGTCTATCCTACCCACAAATCGATTCCCTGATGCCCAGGTTCACAATGAAGCCCTATTCTTTCTTATGTGCATTCACAAGTTCCCTCCGTCGAGTTCAACTTGTAAACCGTAGATAGTGTTCAATTATCGGGCCCTAATAACCAAACAATTAGGCTCAAAAAAGAATAAACAATCTGTAGTGGTAAATGAATAGGAAGAAATCAACTTTCAAACATCAGCCTTCATGTAATTGCCTGAACTCTAGAACGAACAAACTATAGAATTAAAGAGAAGAATAAGAGAAAGAGAGAAAGAACTTGTTTAGAAGACATATAGGGCTCCTTTGCTCTTCACCAAAACTGACCTCATCCTAAAATCACAAAATAACGAGGTTTTATGTGTTTTCAAAGTGCTAGGATAAGCTAAACCAAAGCCTAATCTAATTGAGAAAACTTGTGTTTCATCAGCCTCAAAGCTTTCGTGGAAGCCACGCTTCCACTATAGCTCCCAACTCCAAAGCTATCTCTGAAGCCTTGCTCCCAGTATAGCTTCCAACACTTCAGGGCTTTCTTGGAAGCCTTGCTATCAATATAGCTTCCAATGTATTCATTAACTCCAATTTGATTGTTCTTGTCTCGAATTCATCCGCACCATTCCTAAAATCACCAATATGATATGTGAGCACAAGAAACACAATTATCACATATAACGAGCGGATAAAGTACAAAAATGTGAGAAAATATTAAGGTAAAATAGGCAAATATCGGCAAAAATCATATATATATATATATATATATATATATATATATATATATTTGATTTGTTTGAGTTATTTGAATCATTTTATGTTCATTATCTTTTATTTTGAAGTCATTATTTAATTTATTGCAAGTCAGGCTATTTAAACAAATGCGTGCAAAAATTCATAAATTTTCAAAACCCTGATTAATAAATGACTATAAGAAAAGGCTTCTATCTTAGTGATACGAAGAAGTTTCTTTAAAAAGTCAAAGCTTATAATGAAGTTTTAAGTAAGTTCTAAATGTCCTGAAACGACATTGCAAAAAATGACTTGAAACATAAGTTCCACCTTATGGTGAGATACTCGTGTTTTAAAATTGAAATTAAGCAAGTGCCATTTCTGCGCTACCACATATAAGTTGGCAAAGAAACAAGGACGATCAAATCGCTCCTTCTCAAAGAAAATGCGATTTTATTTTATTTTATTTTATGTAAAAAAAATAGTTAAAGCTTCAAATTAATTGTAAATCTTTTGAAAACTTGCTAAATTTAATTTGTTGAATTAAATAATAGTTCAATTAATTATTTTTTAGAAAAGCGCATAAATAGCACTTGCAAATTAATTTGGAAACCCGTGGGATTAACCGTAATTTACGGAATTTCGAAAGTGCCTTAAAAACCTTTCGAAATTAGAAAAACCTCTTACTTAGAATCTCTGAAAGATGGTTTTTTTTTTTCAAAAATGGAGTTTTGCAAGCATTTTCTTATTTGGTTCCTTGTTTTTCCTTAAATTGGTTGGCGACTCCAAAAACTCCAAAAGAGTTAGTCCATTCAGTTGATATTCCGAAATTTTACTTTTTGGGGTTATTGTATTGGGGTTCAACAGCATGGCGACTCCGCTGGGGAACAATAAAGGTTTTGACCATAAAGGTTTCCAATTATTTGCAACTAGCATGCTTAATTTATTTTATATCTGTTTGTTTGTGTGCCACGAAAAGCATGTCACTACAACCTTATTTGTGCACATATATAAACTTGCATTCCGCTAATATTTCCCCCATTTTTGAGAACCTCTTGCATTCTCACTCAAAATATCCGCGAGGTGTGTGCATACGTACCCGCAATTTCTTCTACTAAAGAACCCTTTGACGAGTTGGTATACCGGCAGGTCGTCGTGGGAGTAATTCGACCACGAGACCGCCTGCCACTCACCTATTAGCCTCAACCGTTAAATCACTCTTAAAATGAGCTTTTAGCATGCATGCATTTACACCTTAGTCTGGACCCGGTCCTTAGTACCGCCCCCATAATTAGGAAACCACCCTTACATCAGTAGGTTCTTGAAACCCAACGACAATGCATATTATGTGTTGTGTGATAACGAATCCTCAGTGCTAGCCATGTTTTGAGCATAATCAGATTTAGAATTTTGTCTCATATTTTGTCTTTTAGGTTAGAAAATAGAAGAATTAAGCAGAATCTATGTGGTCATAGCAGTCCACAGAGAATTTAAGATCATAGTGCAGAATTTTGTGAATAAGACAGAATTGCAGTCCGAGGGAAAGTTAGGCAGATTTGGTAGATTTGGTTCAAATCCTTGCAAATTGTGATCTGGTTCAAGTGTTTATGAATGGTGTAATAGTAGTTTTAGGGTGTAATTTTGGTGGATGCATGTATGAACGTTGTTGGATTATGCTGAATGGGCGATATAATGGAGTATGTAGGCTGCATACTAAGAGCTGAAACTCCTGGTGTCTTTAAAAGATCAGTGGGGTCTCTCTTATGAAGACCTCTGTGTGTGCAGACATACGTTGACTGACCAGCTGCAACTTTATGAAAATTGAAGTATGCTTATCGCATACTAGAAGAATGAAGGCCCTCCTGTGTCTTTGAATGACCAGTGGGCCCCCTCCTTGAAGACCAATAAAGTCTTGGCTACCTAAGAAACTGAAAGGCTTGATTAAAGTCGAGGACTAGTGAGGAGCTCTATGAAAAAGGTCTATGAGCCTTGCAAAACCTAGGAAGCTGAGAGGCTTGTCCAAAGCAAGGACCAGTGAGGTTTTATTTGTAAAATGTCAGTTAGAACCTTTTATGATTTGCAGACTAGCATTGTAAAGGCAGTTGGAAATTTCACCCTTGGATGTTGTAAAATAATTGGGAGTTGTGCATGGAGGAGTGTGGATTTTTGCAAAAGGTATGGAGGATTGTTTCAGGTTTAGGCATTTGGGTTCAGAATTTTGTGCAGATGTCGTGGAGAGCATGAGTTGTGTTAGAATTTCAAATTGACACCAACTTTGGGAAGAAAGTTGGGAAAACAGAATTGCAGTGTCAAGGCGGAGAAATGATTCTCACAAAAAGACAGTTTTGTATTATTATTGTTATCAATTATTATTATTTATTGCTTACTCTACATCTGAATTGCTCAAACTGGCATGGACTATTTTTCATTACCACTTGTTTGCGCGATTAGGCTTACCTCTAGCGCAAAGAGGCATCTTATAGAGTAGGGCGCGCTTGCATATTTATTTACGCTCAACTACTTGTGATTGCCACATGTTAACCGATTGCCTTGTTTTATTTGTTCAAAATCCGTTAAATATTGTGTTATGTGCTTGTTTGCAATCTTATTAATGACATGCAAACTAATATAGTTACCCTTTCAGGTTTCTATTGTTTTGTTTATTTCCCTAGCAAAAGTTGGATTTATGAAGTGCTGACCATTCACCAAGCAAGAGATTCAAGATCTGATTGATGGTAGACGCTCTAGCTCGTGAGTGATTGACACGACCCGAAATCCGGTTAGGTCGTGCGGGCACCCGACATCCTCCCCTAGACCCGTCGGGCGAACCCTTACCAATTAAATTAGGAAAAAAAATATAACAATCATAGACAAGGACAATACTTAAAACAAAACACAGACATACTGATACCTCTAAGTTGTACAAAAGAAATTAAAGCTGACTACCCAACATACTAGGTTTAGGGCTATCCAGACTAGACATCTAAGAGTACAAAAGAAGACAAATACATCCTGAAGGGAACAAAATGAAATTGAAATAATAACCAATAAACTGGTGGCCATTCGGAATAAATGCTGGCTCACCTTGACAGTTGAAGTCGTCTTCGCTCCTTCACAACGTGGCGAACTCAATCCTGGAGCGAACCTGCTGAAACGAAATAGATAGACAAGAAACAAACAACAAACAAGGGTGAGTCAAACGACTCAATAAGTGGGGCAGACTAGCCACCTCAAAGAATAGGATAGCTAGCCAGGGAGAAGAAAACAGATAAACTAAATCCATCTTATTTGAACTATAAACAGGCAAAGCCAAATAATAACTGAAAACACATATGGAATCATAAACAGCCAGGGACATAAGGTAGACAGAACATATAGATATCCTGAACATGTCGACAATCAGAAATACATCCTGTTGCGGCGTGCAACCCGATCCATATATTCATACTGTTGCGGCGTGCAACCCGATTCGTATATTTACACTGTTGCGGCGTGCAACCCGATCCGATCCATGTATTTATATTATCGCAACGTGCAACCCGGGATACGAGCCAGAAATATATAGGCAAACTGAGATACGGTATACATACCGCATATATAAAACACAACACGATAGTCACACAATAGTCAGCACGCGGTGCCATAAAATAGGATAAATGCAGTATGATGCAATGGTGTCAGATGTGCCAAATAGATGGAGCGGAATCCTCCTGCTCTGGGGGCGGAATCCTCTTACCCTCAATATGATGCAATGGAGCGGAATCCTCCTGCTCCGAGGGCAGAATCCTCTTACCCTCAATATGATGCAATGGAGCGGAATCCTCCTGCTCCGAGGGCGGAATCCTCCTACCCTCAATATGATGCAATGGAGCAGAATCCTCCTGCTCCGAGGGCGGAATCCTCCTACCCTCAATATGATGCAATGGAGCGGAATCCTCCTGCTCCGAGGGCGGAATCCTCCTACCCTCAATATGATGCAATGGAGCGGAATCCTCCTGCTCCGAGGGCGGAATACTCCTACCCTCAATATGATGCAATGGAGCGGAATCCTCCTGCACCGAGGGCGGAATCCTCCTGCTCCGAGGGCGGAATCCTCCCACCCTCAATATGATGCAATGTGCATACGAATGAAACATGATGCAATGATAACCCATCACCAGCGCGGGACTCTCATCAACAGCTGGAAAGTATATACCAACTCACAGCCAAAGTACAATACTCAGATTCTCAATGCAATACCAATAACAGGACATAATATATAATATAGAATATAAATCCCAAGCTAAGGCGTAATGAGTACGCCTATCGGCAGCTACACACGTAAGGAACACGTTGTAGAAAATCCACGAGGCCAGGTGCCTCCAAAGAAATGGATATAAACACTAACCTTGTTACAAAGTTAGCACAGCAACTCAATAACCACTTTGTCCTTTGGATTCATTGCCAAACGATTCCACTGTGTTCAATAAGCAGAAAAATATATCACACAAGGCTAACGGCTTCATTACTTTCGCCTTAGGGCAATCCAGTTGGGAACCTGATGCCCTATTCGCATATGCAATACGCAGGCCAGGCTTATGTATAGGGTTTAAGGTCACATAACCAAACCCTAAATAAATTACATTTATATGTTGCCCATAACTCATTGAGTATATATAATCAATTTCATTATCGGGGTCCATTAGACCCTTTAACTATCAACTGAACTTATTAAAATGATGTCTAATATTTCAAGTTTTACCGTTAAAATATATTCAAACACACGTAATAAACTCAAATAATATATTAGGATCATTACCTGAATGTTCCAGGGTGAAAATTCTACTTTCCTCCGGCCCCTTTTCTCATTTTCTGGCATTTTTATCCACTGCGTTATGTCATTTTTCTCTGTTCTCGTCTTTTGCTGCTTTCTGATCTTATTTAGCTTATAAGCTCACCCCAACCGACTTTCACTTCTTTTCTTTTTTCTTTTTTCTTTTTTTCTTTTACTCTTTTTCTTTTATTTTAATTTCTTTTCATGACGAAAATTAAAGCGGTACCCTGCGATATTCGAAATAATTTCAACTTTTGCATACAAGTTATACAAAATATATGTAACATATTCGCAAAGACGGATCTCAAATCGGACTCCCGAAATTCAAGGTGCGAATTTAAATGGAAAAAGGTCAAATTATTTAACTTTCGGTATTTTAGCGGAAACTAGCCGAACAACATCGAAATTCACTTTCGAAAGTTTACAGAAATCACAAATAATCATACGAACTTAACGGCGCTTTCAAATTTCAAATCGGAGCTCATTCGGCAAAACCGAAATCAAAAATCTCTTTCTAATATTTATTGCCAATAAAAACTGAAACCTTCTTCCGATGCTTACCAAACGAGGTTTGATTTAGCTCAAATTTTACAGACAGGTCCTAATGGACATTACGAATATTTTAAAATTATCAGCACGCCAATCAGAGTCCTAACTTCCGAAACGACTGACTGAGGTCGTTTCATTCTCCTCCACTTAAACTCTCGTTCGTCCTCGAACGAGCCTAAATCTAAAGCATGATTTACGCAGATAACAAGAGAACTTGCACGACCTTCATAAACTACTCCATGGACATTATCTCATAATTACAGAATCAGAGTTATAACACGCACATCAAACTCTTAGATAAAACATATTTGGATAATATGATAACATCGTTGCCCAACTTATTCGGACTAAGCCGACCCTTTCTCGATCATGAGAGAGGAGTTCTATATTTTCGAAACAAAGATACACGAAACTTTGAATTGGTTAACATGATTCAGTCGATAATTACCTCTTCGATATACCTTTCGATATAGAACAGGTCGATGGAACTAAGAAAGTTTACAAAAATCACAAATAATCATACGAACCTAACGGCGCTTTCAGATTTCGAATCGGAGCTCATTCGGCAAAACCGAGCTCGAAAATCTCTTTTTAATATTTATTGCCAATAAAAACTGAAACCTTCTTCCAATGCCTACCAAACGAGGTCTGATTTAGCTCAAATTTTACAGACAGATCCTAATGGACATTACGAATATTTTAAAATTATCGGCACACCAATCGGAGTCCTAACTTCCGAAACGACTGACCGAGGTCGTTTCATTCTCCTCCACTTAAACTCTCGTTCGTCCTCGAACGAGCCTAAATCTAAAGCAAGATTTACGCAGATAACAAGATAACTTGCACAACCTTCATAAACTACTCCACAGACATTATCTCATAATTACAGAATCAGAGTTATAACACGCACATCAAACTCTTGGATAAAACATATTTGGATAATATGATAACATCATTGCCCAACTTATTCGGACTAAGCCGACCCTTTCTCGATCATGAGAGAGGAGTTCTATATTTTCGAAACAAAGATACACGAAACTTTGAATTGGTTAACATGATTCAGCCGATAATTACCTCTTTGATATACCTTTCGATATAGAACAGGTCGATGGAACTAAGAATTAGCTTACACTTCAGCAACACCTTAGAGATTTAATATTATGATTCGGTATCAATTGGAGTAAGACTCCTCCACTTAAAGCATAAACTCATACAACGAATTTGAATAGAAATAGTCATCCTCGCACAACCTGCTGGATTAAAGAAGACCTAGCTAAAAGCTGAACATAGGCAGACCTAAACTACCAAACTACCCTTTCGAGTTGCCAACTAGCTGCAACTCTCGAATTCACAACTCCATACCTTTGCCGTAAACACCACCGCCCGATGGATGGTACTTCTATATAAAAATTTCGGCAGAGTTTCCCCTGAAACTGGATGATCCGCAAAAACAGAACCAGCACTATACTATACATGGGAATGGATACCCGGATAAACTGATAACATAAACATGTTAAACGGATAACAAGATGAGACAACTTGACCAAAAAAATAATATGCTTATACGGCCACAATAACACGTACTCTGGCTCAACACAGGGAACGTCACAAGCGGCTACCAATCGCCCAAGCTCACTAGTGCCGGACGAAGAAGAAATGGAAATAGATCGAGGATAGAAATAATTAGAGCTTTAGGAAGTTCATCTTCTTATTTGCTTGACTACCAAAGCTAGACTACTTCCGCGTCAGGCGAGCCAAAAAATCGCAATTGAAGAGATAGACATTAAATAAGCTTTATGGAAAAACATCCATACTAATTTTAACCTTCCAATAAGAAGGAAATTCTGACAATTTACCATAAACCCTTTTATAACCCAGATAAGCTCATGGGATAACATGACTCTACAAACATCTTGAACCATGGAAGACACATAGATCAAATATTACTTACTAACCACTTTATACCGGAAGAAACGATAACACTTTCTGATGATGACGAATTGGGATCTCATTATCCTACCAACACTGATTTCCGAGGAGAGAGGTAAAATGACTTGACATAATAACACAAGGTGGCATAACAGGATGCCAAACAGGCAATAGCAATACTCACCGTCAAATCTCTCATATTTAGACTAGATAAATTAGTAGGGTCTCACCAATGCAAGGAATAAATCATATCAGAAACTCACCCCTCTCCCGCAACCGATTATTAATTACGACAATATCCAAGAAAACCGTCGAAACATGATCAAAAACTCTCGGGGCTTCGTCAGTGCTAACCCCAGGCCAGACTGCTTCGTCTTGAACTCATACCATTTGCTAATTTATCGCACGAGGGTTTCAGAATTACAACGAAGGAATTAACGAAAATACTTTTGTATCCTAGACTGACGCACGATCAGAAAAGGAGGAAGTAAAACTTCCTAAATGCCATCATAGCCCCTCGTAGATAAGTACGGACGTCTACGTACCCATCAGCGAGACAGGTCGTGCGGGCACCCGACATACTCCCCTAGACCCGTCGGGCGAACCCTTACCAGTTAAATTAGGAAAATAAATATAACAATCATAGACAAGGACAACACTTAAAACAAAACACAGACATACTGATACCTCTAAGCTGTACAAAAGAAATTACAGCTGACTACCCAACATACTAGGTTTAGGGCAATCTAGACTAGACATCTAAGAGTACAAAAGAAGACAAATACCTCCTGAAAGGAACAAAATAAAACAGAAATAATAACCAATAAACTGGTGGCCATTCGGAACAAAAGCTGGCTCACCGTGACAGTTGAAGGCATCTTCGCTCCTTCACAACGTGGCGAACTCAATCCTGGAGCGAACCTGCCGAAACGAAATAGATAGACAAGAAACAAACAACAAACAAGGGTGAATCGAAGGACTCAATAAGTGGGGCAGACTAGCCACCTCAAAGAATAGGATAGCTAGCCAGGAAGAAGAAAACAGATAAACTAAATCCATCTTATTTGAACTATAAACAGGCAGAGCCAAATAATAACTGAAAACACACATGGAATCATAAACAGCCAGGGACATAAGGTAGACAGAACATATAGATATCCTGAACATGTCGACAATCAGAAATACATCATGTTGCGGCGTGCAACCCGATCCATATATTCATACTGTTGCGGCGTACAACCCTATTCGTATATTTATACTGTTGCGGCGTGCAACCCGAACCGATCCATGTATTTATATTATCGCGACGTGCAACCCGGGATACGAGCCAGAAATATATAGGCAAACTGAGATACGGTATACGTACCGCATATATAAAATACAACACGATAGTCACACAATAGTCAGCACGCGGTGCAATGAAATAAGATGAATGCAGTATGATGCAATGGTGTCACATGTGCCAAATAGATGGAGCGGAATCCTCCTGCTCCGGAGGCGAAATCCTCCTACCCTCAATATGATGCAATGGAGCGGAATCCTCCTGCTCCGATGGCGGAATCCTCCTGCCCTCAATATGATGCAATGGAGCGGAATCCTCCTTCTCCGATGGCGGAATCCTCCTGCCCTCAATATGATGCAATGGAGCGGAATCCTCCTGCTCCGAGGGCGGAATGCTCCTACCCTCAATATGATGCAATGGAGCAGAACCCTCCTTCTCCAAGGGAGGAATCCTCCTACCCTGAATATGATTCAATGGAGCGGAATCCTCCTGCTCCGAGGGCGGAATCCTCCTACCCTCAATATGATGCAATGGAGCGGAATCCTCCTGCTCCGAGGGCGGAATCCTCCTACCCTCAATATGATGCAATGTGCATACGAATGAAACATGATGCAATGATAACCCATCACCAGCGCGGGACTCTCAACGACAGACCAACTCACAGCCAAAGTACAATACTCAGATTCTCGATGCAATACCAATAACAAGACATAATATATAATATAGAATATAAATCCCAAGCTAAGGCGTAATGAGTACGCCTATCGGCAGCTACACACATAAGGAACATGTGGTAGAAAATCCACGAGGTCAGGTGCCTCCAAAGAAATGGATATAAACACTTACCTTGTTACAAAGTTAGCACAGCAACTCAATAACCACTTTGTCCTTTGGATTCATTGCCAAACGATCCCACTGTGTTCAATAAGCAGAAAAATATATCACTTAAGGCTAACGGCTTCATTCCTTTCGCCTTAGGGCAATCCAGTTAGGAACCTGATGCCCTATTCGCATATGGAATACGCAGGCCAGGCCTATGTACAGGGTTTAAGGTCACATAACCAAACCCTAAATAAATTACATTTATATGTTGCTCATAACTCACTGAGTACGAATATATAATCAATTTCATTATCGGGGTCCATTAGACCCTTTAACTATCAATTGAACTTATTAAAACGATGTCTAATATTTCAAGTTTTACAATTAAAATATATTCAAACACACATAATAAACTCAAATAATATATTAGGATCATTACCTGAATGTTCCAGGGTGAAAATTCTACTTTCCTCCGGCCACTTTTCTCATTTTCTGGCATTTTCATCCACTCCGTTATGTCATTTTTCTCTGTTCTCGTCTTTTGCTGCTTTCTTATCTTATTTAGCTTATAAGCTCACCCCAACCGACTTTCACTTCTTTCCTTTTTTCCTTTATTTTTTTTGTCTTATACTCTTTTTCTTTTATTTTAATTTCTTTTCGCGTCGAAAATTAAAACGGTACCCTGCGATATTCGAAATAATTTCAACTTTTGCATACAAGTTATACAAAATATATGTAACATACTCGCGAAGACGGATCTCAAATCGGACTCCCGAAACTCAAGGTGCGAATTTAAATGGAAAAAGGTTAAATTATTTAACTTTCAGTATTTTAGCGGAAACTAGCCGAACAACATCAAAATTCACTTTCGAAAGTTTATAAAAGTCACAAATAATCATACGAACCTAACGGCGCTTTTGGATTTTGAATCGGAGCTCATTCGACAAAACCGAGCTCGAAAATCTCTTTTTAATATTTATTGCCAATAAAAACTGAAACATTCTTCCGATGCCTACCAAACAAGGTCTGATTTAGCTCAAATTTTACAGACGGGTCCTAATGGACATTACGAATATTTTAAAATTATCGGCACACCAATCGGAGTCCTAACTTCCGAAACGACTGACCGAGGTCGTTTCATTCAAGTTTACAAAAATCACAAATAATCATACGAACCTAACGGCGCTTTTGGATTTCGAATCGGAGCTCATTCGGAAAAACCGAGCTCGAAAATCTCTTTTTAATATTTATTGCCAATAAAAATTGAAACCTTCTTCCGATGCCTACCAAACGAGGTCTGATTTAGCTCAAATTTTACAGACAGGTCCTAATGGACATTACGAATATTTTAAAATTATCGGCAAGCCAATTGGAGTCCTAACTTCCAAAACGACTGACCGAGGTCGTTTCAGTGATGCAGCACTAGAAGCTAATTGCGTTATTTGAAAAGAACTTGGTGATTGAACTTAGTAGCATTGTTTTCAATTTTAATTCAGATTGAGGTCCTGAATTGCATTGTATTTAAAGCTTATGTTAATCTGAATCAATTCATTTAAATTTTATGAAAGTTGAAATAAAACGCATTGCACTCTTATTAATGACATGCAAACTAATATAGTTACCCTTTGAGGTTTCTATTGTTTTGTTTATTTCTCTAGCAAAAGTTGGATTTATGAAGTGGCTGACCATTCACCAAGCAAGAGATTCAAGATCTGATTGATGGTAGACGCTCTAGCTCGTGAGTGATGCAGCACTAGAAGCTAATTGCATTGTTTGAAAAGAACTTGGTGATTGAACTTAGTAGCATTATTTTCAATTTTAATTCAGATTGAGGTCCTGAATTGCATTGTACTTTAAAGCTTATGTTAATCTGAATCAATTCATTTAAATTTTATGAAAGTTGAAATAAAACGCATTGCACTCTTATTATATTATTTATTTATTTCAATTATATTTGTTTCTGTTTCAAAATTAAAATTAGTAAACCTGTCAAATTTTGCTTGTGACTATAATGAAACAACTGAACAATTTGAGAATAATGCAGTGAAAAGTTGCACTTTTTGGATATCAATACTATAAGAACTTCAACTGGGGCAGCTTTTACAAAGCAATTTGAAGTATCAAAATTCACAACTAGGACAATTATTTTTGCAAAAACGAGTTGAAGATGTGAAAGATAATAACTGGGACCGAATTTTGCAAGAAACACCATTGATTATCAAAAGATGAATTGACAAGATTTCGAGAATTGGCTAAGCGAACAGTGCAAAGTTTAAGACAAAGGACGTTCAATTTGTTTTAAGATATGTTACAAGTTTAAGTCAAGGCAAAAAAATTTCAAAATGCATTTCTGACTTCATTTGCATGCTTGTTTTACTTGCTATATTGCATTAAATTATTTTACGTTGCCTCTATTTTTCAAAACATCTATGCTATTGAGTTCATGAGCCAAGTTTCTGACCATGATTCACAAATGCAAGTCCGAAGAAGACAAGGAAGCAGCAGGAGCCGCAAGTTCAAGACCAAGTCAGCGCAGATCAAACGCTCCCCCCTCCCTTCCAAAACTAACGATTTTTCTTTGAGTGCAGGAATTCCCAAAGCAGCAAAATAAGGAAAAGTAACAACCATCAATTCCTCGGAGATTATTTTTCATACACATTGGAAAATTTTTCCAAGATAACCGACTGAATTGGAAGCGTTATCTGATTCATCGCATACGCGAAACGATTTTATTTCTCTCTCTATTTATGCCCTTGTTTAATCAAAACTTCATTGCTTTATTGACAAATTTACTTTACACTTTGCAGGAATTAAGCATTAACTCCAGTTTTGCTCAAGGACAACACTCAAATCTTTATGGCTTCACCAAACATAAGCCGGACGGCTTAAACTCTCACTTTATATCTCCTTTATCTTTGACATTTTCCTGTCTATATGGATCTAATGAAAACTTTATTTTTCAGGCTATTCTACCATTTATTTTACAAGTACCAACATCAAGTCTATTGGTGACAACCGAAGACGTCACTTTATTATCATTATTTACCGTAGACAACCGATAATAATATTTTGGCAATTGTTGCCAAAACTTGTCATAAACAATTGATTGAAGTATTATTGGTATCGCAAACTATCAAGGACGTTATTATTATTTCAATGGCTTTCAATATTGGAATCATCATACACAATCGGTGGTATTATTCCAATGACCTTCTTATATTATTCTAATGGCTTTTTATTGGATCTATCGTACACAATCGATGGAATTATTCCAATGATTTTCTTATATTGGATGAATCATATACAAGTGGTGGTTTTGTTCCAATGACTTTTATATTAGATCCATCATACACAACCGATGGTATTATTTCAAGGGTTTTCTACTTTGGATCTATCATATACAATCGGTAGAATTATTCCAATAGCTTTCTATATTGGAATCATCCTATGCAATCGGTGGTATTATTCCAATGGCTTTCAATATTGAAATCATTGTACACAATCGGTGGTATTTTTCCAATGACGTTATTATATTATTCCAATGGCTTTCTTATATTGGATCAATCATATACAATTGGTGGTTTTATTCCAATGGCCTTTTATATCACATTTATCGTATACAATCGGTTGCATTATCTCAACGGTTTTATTATGATGGTTTTATTATCCAGTCCATCATATACAATCGAAGAGTTTATTTATTAAGTCTACCGTATACAATCGAAGACATTATTTTGGGGGTCTGTCGCAGATAATCGGAGACATTCTTTTATGAAGCCTATCATAGACATTCAAAGGCCACATTCTTAAAGCCAATCGTAGACAATAGAAGGCCTTATCGTGAAGCCTACCATAGAAAATTGGAGGCCTTATTTTGAAGTCTACTGTAAAAATAGGAGGCATCATATTTACCAAGTCTACCGTCGACAATCGTGGGCGTGGTTCTTTATCAAGTCTATCATGTACAATCGAAGACGTCTTTTTCTAGGAAGTCTGCTGCATACAATCGGAGACATCACATTTACCAAGTCTACCGTAGACAATCGGAGGCGTGGTTCTTTATCAAGTCTATCGTATACAATAGAAGATATTTTTATTGAAGCCTATCGTATACAATCGAAGGTCTACTAATATGAAGCCTATTGTAGACAATCGAAGGCATCCTTTATGAAGTCTATCGTCTACACTCGAAGACATTTTTTTCTATGAAGTCTACCGTAAACAATCGGAGACATCACATTTACCAAGTCTACTGCAAACAATCGGAGACATCACATTTACCAAGTCTACCGAGACAATTGGAGGCGTGGTTCTTTATCAATTCTATCGTATACAATTGAAGACGTTTTTTCTATGAAGTCTATCGTAAACAATCGGACACATCACATTTACCAAGTCTACCATAGACAATTAGAGGCGTGGTTCTTTATCAAGTCTATCGTATACAATCGAAGACGTTTTTTCTATGAAGTCTACCGTGAAAAATCGGAGACATCACATTTACCAAGTCTACCTTAGACAATCGGAGGCGTGGTTCTTTATCAAGTCTATCGTATACAATCGAAGACATTTTTTCTATGAAGTCTACCGTAAATAATCGGAGACATCACATTTACCAACTCTACCGTAGACAATCGAAGGCGTGGTTCTTTGTCAAGTCTATCGTATACAATCAAAGACATTATTAGTAAAGCCTATCATAGACAATCAAAGGCCTTATCATTGAAGCTTACCGTAAACAATCGGGACCTTATTATGAAGTCTATCGTAAACAATCGAAGATGTCACTATCATTTGAAGCCTACCATAAACAGTTGGAGGCCTTTTATGAAGCCTATCATAGACAATCGAAGGCGATATTGTTATGGAGCCTACCGTAAACAATCAGGGCCTCATTATGAAGTCTATCGTAAACAATCGAAGATGTCATTATCATTTAAAGCCTACCATAAACAATTGGAGGCCTTTTTATGAAGCCTATCATAGACAATCAAAGGAGCTATTGTTATGGAGCCTACCGTAAACAATCGGGGGTCTCATTATGAGGTCTACATAAACAATCGAAGACGTCATTATCATTTAAACCCTACCATAAACATTTGGAGGCTTTTTTATGAAGCCTACCGTAGACAATCGAATGCGCTATTCTTATGAAGCCTACTGTAAACAATCGGAGGCCTTATTATGAAATCTATCGTAAACAATCGAAGACGTCATTATCATTTGAAGCCTACCATAAACAATTGGAGGCCTTTTTATGAAGCTTATCCTAGACAATCGAATGCGCTATTGTTATGAAGCCTACCATAAAGAATTGAAGGCCCTTATTATGAAGTCTATCGTAAACAATCGAAGGCGCTATTATTATGGAGCCTACCGTAAACAATCGGGTGCCTTATTATGAAGTCTATCGTAAACAAATGAAGACGTCATTATCATTTGAAACCTACCATAAACAATTGGAGGCCTTTTTATGAAGCTTATCGTAGACAATCGAAGGCGCTATTATTGTGAAGCCTACCATAAACAATTGGAGGCCCTTATTATGAAGTCTATCGTAAACAATCGAAGGCGCTATTGTTAAGAATCCTACCGTAGACAACTGGAGACTCGATCATGAGTCATTCCAGAAAGGCGACATTTTATCCTTATATTTTATTCAAGTCTACTTTATGTTTTTATGGATTAAAGCCTTTTATTGTTTTATTTTCAATCTACCAACAGCCCTGAAGTCCTCTTGCCTTACAAAGCCGGATTTCTTCATTAGTTGATTGGACACGAGCTTATCATTGTAACCAGCATCTACGAGTTTTATTATTATTATCTATTTCTTACTCCATTTACTAAGCCTTATTTTCAGTTACTCACTTACCGTTTGTCGAGTTTATTACAGGATTTTAGCAGCACCGCAGCAGCATTGGGAGCATAACATGGAACTCTTTCTAAGCAGTGAACTGGGGAAATCGTTGATATGAGCTAGAATCGTCAATGAGGATCTGAAGAATCGCACTCGAACAAGCAAGTCTTACCTAATCTTTCATTCCAGATTAAGGGTCAGTCAGATTCTTTCCTGTTTATGTGTCTGTTTCTGTTAATCGTGCGAGTCTTCGTGTCTAAGTGTCATCGAACTACATATGGTATGATTCTTGTTTAGCCAAAGATATGTAGGCAACTCAGAGACCGGAGTTCGGCCATGCCTATAAGCCTCGGCTTTTGGTCCATGGAATCAAAAGACTTTGGCTTTATCGTGACAAAATTGGCTTTATGTCAGCTTCTTTACCCTGAAAACTCTTTCATCATTTTTCGGGTAAAGAGGGGCAGCTATTGACACCCAATTTTGTCCAGAAAATTTTAATTAATGTTAATGAAAATTAGTTTCAAATTTTAAGGTGAATTAATGAGTATCTTAAAGAAAAAGGCTAAAATCGTTCTAAGTCCTAAAATCTAGCCTACCCTTGAAAAGCCTCATATATACACTTCACGCGTATCACTTCAGATTTCTCATTTTTCCACTTTGACCTGCTTTTCTCACCATACCCATTCCCAATCCTGCGATCCAGTTTGCCCCTTCCAATCCGCCAAAATTCAAACCCCACTGGTCTCCCCTGACCTCCAGCTCACCTCGTCGTACAAAAATCCTTATCTGTTTATTCCGGTTAGGGTCATTTTTGTCCAGAAGCAAGGGAAAATTGGAACCCTAATGGTTCCCATATAAGAGGCATTTTTTTGGTGGATTAGAGGGGAGGGAGAGAAAAGCGGCGAGAGCAAAGAGGGTTCAAAAATGTGAGTCATGAATAAGGGAATGGAGAAAAAGGTCCAGCAGCCATGTTTATGGAGAGAAAATAAGGAAGGCAACAAAAAAAAAAGGAGAAGAAGATATAACTTCTTTCAGTTGGAGTTTCGTTTAAAATACATTATTGTTACTATTTTTCGAGTTCGTTCCGGGTATTTATCTTGGTATCGCTTTCATGCTTGAGTCGCTGCATCTCTTGTTCGAGTCTCTTCTTTTTGGATCCGTCGCCTCAGTTCCTGCTCCGGAAGAGGTAATAACCTTGCTTCACCTTGATGTTTCTTCCTGTTTGTTTTTTTTTCCCTTTATTTATGAAAACATGTGACCTGTGTACGATGACTGATAAATGCTCGCTAAAACGATGCCTGAATAAGCGTTAGTTAAATTGTATAAACATGATTTCCATCTAGCCAATGAGGTCATTTGCAAGCTGGTGTGTTTCTGGTCGTTAAATAATTTTTAGTCGATGTATGTTCTATATGGTAAAGCATTTCTGTTGATGTTGGTTTAGGGGATTAAAACTAGTGTAGTTTGGTTTAATATAAAAGAGGTCTTGAGTGTGAGTATCATTTGTTTGGATCCAGTCGATACAGCTCGAGTCTTTGTATATTTTGGAGTATAGAATTTGATATTTTACTAAGGAATATATTCATGTTTTCTTTAAAGTATGCATTTTTCTCAAGTAGGTGCAATCCTCAATCTAGGAAAAGTATGCAATAGCTTGTTATTTTCAGTTATAAACTCCCCTTATTTTGTTTCAAGTCTGAAAATTACCACTCTGGCCATTTACCTTATTTGTAATGATTTGAATCTTGAACACCCTGCCTAGTTTTCTTGTTAAAGAACATTTTATTTTTACAAGTTAGAAGAACTTCCCTCCATGTTCAATATAGTTTGCTTTATGGCTTAAAGTGTATGAGATTGGGGTTGTTTTATATCAGAGTCTTTATTTATATAGAAATGTTGTCCATTAAGTTCATCTTGAAGGTGTAATTCCCATTCCAGCTTTCTATTGAACTTCTTTCTATATTTCTTTCCTAATAGGAATCTATTTTCTTTTTTTAACTCCTAAATAAATTTTTTGAAGTATATCCTATTTTATCTATTTTGTTCATGAATTTTCAATTAGTGCATGTGTCTATGTTGGTATGTTTTGGTTGGAGTTTGTTCTGGTGAGTTTGAAGCAGAAGAGGGGGAAGTGTAGGGGTTTTGATGGAGAGGGTGGATGAGGTTTAGTCTCCTTTAGAGTTTGTTTCAGGAGTGTGAAGACTAGGAATGATGATGTTTATTGGTGGAATTAGGCAGGGGTTTAAGAGGGAGTGGCCTGGTGTTGTTCAGGTAATAAGAGGTGTATGCAGGACTGATTTGGAGGCTGTGCAGGTAGTGGAAAAGGTAGCAGGGGTCATGATGCAATATAAATTGGCCTAAACGACAACCATCAAGAACCAAGCTTGAGAACACAAGTTAAGGGCTCCGGAGGAGGGTTCGAGAGTGATTTGAAGTCGCATGCTACCATCGGTATGGAGGGTGGAGCACCCCAAAATGAAGGTGGAGCACCCCAAGATGAGGGCGGAGCACCCCAAGAAGAGGGCGAGCACCCCAAGCACTCAAAAACGGCTTAGTATCAAGAACCACACTCTCTGGACTTTTGAAGGGTGGAGCGCCCCTGTGCAGAGGCGGGCACCCAAAGCACTTCACTAAGACAAAGGGTGGGTGCCTTGAAGGGGAGGGTGGAGCGTCTCCCCCTGTTGCAGGCCATCCGAGTTTTGCTCTATTTTGTTGTGTAATTACAACTATAGCCCTAAGTGACTTCTATTGTTTTAATTAGACTTAGGGGCTTTTAGTTATTTCACTTAGGAGTGTGGGAAAACTATAAAAGCCACACTTAGCCATTTCATTTCACAACTTAGCTAGCTTTGAACATTGAAGAAGAGAGAATTTAGAAAGGCCGAGCCTTCTAGTCCGAAGAGGATCGCTTCGTGAATCTTGTACGACTTGGAACCTATGGAGATTCAACATCTAGTGTGAATTCCTAGTAAGGTTCGAGTTTCATTTCTCCCTTTTGGATATTAAATGTATGTCGTGAGTCGATTATCAGGAAAATCGATCTACCTCATACTCTAGAGACTCCTCAAGGTCACAACCATCCTCACTACGACACAAGTGACCACCGCTATCAATTAAGCAATCAAATGGAAGAATAGGAAAATCATGCAATTCATCTTCTCCTTTATCAAATATGGGTGGGGTGTCATAACAAGGTTCACATACAAGGTCAACTACAACATCTTCACTAAAGAGAGGTTCAATGAAACCGGGCTCACGTCATGATGTGGCTTTTCAACCCTCTCAACTTGTGGTTCATATTCACACGCAAGTTAACCAACCAGATCTACACTATTTGCAAACACATTGTATTTACACAAATCATCAACTAGTATAGAGTTTTCACACACATTATCACATGACAAGGAAGTATCATGCTTAAGGGAAGAAGTACTAACACATACCTTGGAGTGGACATCTTGCTCACTCAATGCACTTGAAGTGTCATGAATAGCTTCTCCACCTTGTAGCTCACATTTGGAATCACCTTCACCTTGTCTTTCCATTTTGGAACATGGTTGAGGCTCCATCAGTTTGCCTCCAAGAATTCCTACACAAGAATTCAAACACATAGAAGAAAAAGATAAAGGGTTAAGGTAAGAATAAGGGGTGTCCTCACTCTCAATGATTCTTTTTCCCTCTTTCTTTTCCCTCATTTTTTTTCCAAGGTCGGGTGTAGATCCGGGTGGTGACAACCCACTCACATTACTCAACACAACCTCTCCTTTTTCCACTCAAGAGTTGTCACCGGTCGCTCCCTTACTCCTCTCTATCTTTTGTAATTCGGGTGAGTTGGGACGAGGCCCAAGAATACTCATAGATGGAGTAGGTAGACTTTTAACATCAACCCGGAATCTAGGACTTGGAGACTCATCACTTGATGTCTCCTTCTTCTTCGGGTTCACCTTGTTGACAATTGTCCCACCACTACTTGCAATTGTAGGACTCCTTGATTGCACATTTTTGCCCATCGAATGAAGTTCTTGATCCTTGCTCCTTTGCATAGCCAAGAAAGGTGTACTAGTAGGCAATTGGCCTCTTGACCGATAAGGCACAAAGTCATAAAACCTTTGTCATATGCCCACAAGATACGCATCCTTCATCACACTATATTTCACACTCTTGTCTTGCAACCATGGCTCACCTAGCCAAACATCAACATGTTGCATCGGATACACATCACACCACACATAGCATCTATAGTTCCTATGAGATAGAAGCACCCGAGCTTCCTTGGAAACCCACACTCCCTCATACTCATAAGGATCCTCTAGCTTACGGTATGGTATCCTCAATTTATCAACCAAAGAGGCGCTAATACAATTGGCATCGGTCTCATCAATTTTGAGCAAGTATCCTCCAATACTATTTACCTCAACAATGAACCTACGTCTACCCAAGTTTTGTAGAGACGCATCCAAGAGAGAACTTGAATGCCCACAAGTGTCAACACCAACAACTTGGTATCCCTTATCCCTCCTCGCCTAGCAAGACTGCTAGGGTAACTTCCACTTCTCGTCACTCTTCCAACATGAGTAGTCTTGTTGGAAGTCGAGGAAGGACCCTTGCCATGGAACCCATAAGTGCCTCTCGCCTTGGTTTCATAGCCCATAGTACTACTCCTACTACAACCATCCAAGCCCCTCACGGCATTAGAACAATATAACCCCGTTGTAGCAAAAGCAACACCATCTCTCAAACCAACCTCCACATGGGAATTAGAAGCATTAGGTCGCTTAGCGTACCTAGAAGGTGCAAGCTTATTCTTTCCCATGGAACAACCACCACCTCCTCCCATACTAATGAAACGACCTCTACTACCCTCTTGTACATATGGAGCAACACCAAGAGAAGAAGACGCACATAAATAATCACTATAACAATCTTCATCAACATTCTCTAGGTCACTATGTTCATATTCAAATTCATTACAAGGAGAGTAAGTAGGAACATCAAACCTTGAAGTGTTACCATCTTCGATTTCTTGACTTGAAGCATTAGAATCATCAAATTCATATTCACAAGCTTCATAGTCTTCTTGCATCTCATGATCACCATAGTAACCCGCTTCATCACCATACGAGCCATAGTAACTCGCATCATCCCCACATGAGCCATAATCTCCACAATCTTCATCCGACATAGTTGAAACACCAAAAGAAATAACCTTACAAAAATCACTCCCTCACGTGTATCACTCAATATATAAACACTCAAGGGCAAGGCATTCAATCTCTTAGAAACCACTGTGATCACAACTAGTATGTCCAAGTATTAGTTCGGAATGGAGTTAATGGGACTCGATGGCAGACGGTTATTTAAAGTGCACACTTGAGGCCAAAGAAAGTTCTACGACTCTTCTTTTAATTCTAATCTCCTCTACGCACGAGTGTCCTAATATGCTAAAGAGTTAGTATCTTTCGAGTAGGACAATTACCCAAGAAACACTAACCAAAAAGCTCGGAGGCAAAGAACAAGCGAAAGCCTAAGGAATCAACTACCCGAACCCCAAAACAGGGGGAGGCGCTTACCCTGACTCAGGGGCACTCCACCCTAAAAGTTCAGAGAGTTGAACTCCACTTGGGCGCCCGCCCTCCACTTGGGGCACCTGCCCTAGCCTGTTCTTCAGCAAAGCTCCAAAACGTGTTCTTGGCTTTTGCACCCAATTTTTCAATAGTTTTCAAGTCGTTTTCAATTCTAATGATACCCAAAGATGTATATGATGATTCTAAACATTCCCCAATAGGTTTTAACTCCAAACAAACAACAATCAATCGATTTTGATTCTAAAGCAAGAATTCTAGGGTTTTGAAAAATTTTGGAAATTTGAAATTATTTGAATTTTCAAATTTTGAAATACATCACCAAATCATGAAATTTTGGTACCAAAAGAATGGGAATCACATATGGGACAATCCCCACCAATGATTTTCAATGTATGGGTGTTCACATCCAACAAGTTCCAACAATTTTTGTATTTTTTCAACTTTTTAAAATTATTGTTTTTCTTCTTTTCTTCAAGAACAAACACAACAACAACAACAAGATAAAGATACTACTAACACGACCCGGAATCCAGTTAGGCCGTGCGGGCACCCGACATTCTTCCCTAGACCTGTCGGACGAACCCTTATCAATTAAATTAGGAAAACAAATATAATTCAATTTATAAATAAGAACAAGACTTAAAAAAAATACAGACATACTGATACCGCTAAGCTGTACAAAAGAAATTACAGCTGATTACCCAACATACTAGGTTTAGAGCTATCCAGACTAGACATCTAAGAGTACAAAAGAAGACAGATAGCTCCTGAAAATAGCAAAATGCATCTGAAATAATAACCAATAAACTGGTGGCCATCCGGAATAAAAGTTGGCTCACCCTGACAGCTGAAGTCGTCTTCGCTCCTTCACAACGTGGCGAACTCAATCCTGGAGCGAACCTGCCGAAACGAAATAGATAGACAAGAAACCAACAACAGGCAAGGGTGAGTCAAAAGGACTCAATAAGTGGGGCAAACTAGCTACCTCAAAGAATAGGATAGCTAGCCAGGGAGAAAAGAAACAGATAAACCAAATTCCTCTTATTTAAATTATGAAAAGGCAGAGCCAGATAATAAAGAGAAACACGTATGGAATCACAAACTCATCAACAACCAAGAACGTAAGATAGCCTGAACATATAGGTATCCCGAACAAATGAACAATCAGAAATACATCCTGTTGCGGCGTGGAACCCGATCCATATATTCAGCCTATTGCGGCGTGCAACCCAATCCATACATTCATACTGTCGCGGCGTGCAACCCGATCCATAT
The DNA here is from genome assembly GCA_029990175.1 of Petunia secreta. Lineage (NCBI taxonomy): Eukaryota > Viridiplantae > Streptophyta > Magnoliopsida > Solanales > Solanaceae > Petunia > Petunia secreta. The sequence continues at coordinate 22,768,792 of JARKIP010000022.1, read as the reverse complement.
ATTTATACTGTTGCGGCGTGTAACCTGATCCATATATTTAAAGCATATTAACCAATTAGGGGCATAAAATAGCCAAAAACATATAGGCAACTAAAATATGTCCACAACATGGTATACGTACCGCATATACAAAACACAACCCAATAGTCACACAATAGTCAGTATGCGGTGCAATGAAATGGTATGAATGCATATGATGCAATGCAGTCACATATGCCTGATACCTATCTCCGGTGCGGGACTCTCATCGTCTACCAGGAGATATGTGCAATAATGACCCTTCACCGGCTCGGGACTCTCATCGATTACCGGGAAGTATATGCAATAATGACCCTCCACCGGTGCGGAACTCTCATCGCCAACCGGGAAGTATATGCAATGATGAACCTTCACCGGCTTGGGACTCTCATCGATTACCGGGAAGTATATGCAATAATGACCCTTCACCGGTGCGGGACTCTCATCGCCAACCGGGAAGTATATGCAATAATGACCCTTCGCTGGCTCGGGACTCTCATCGATTACCGGGAAGTATATGCAAGCTCAAAACCAGAGTACAATGCTCATATGCTCAATGCAATACCAACAACAGGGCTTAACATATAATATATAATGTAATTCAAAGCTAAGGCGTAATGAGTTTACGCCTATCGGCAGCTGCACACGTAAGGAACACGTGGTAGAAAAATCCACAAGGTCAAGGGCCTCCAAAGAAATGGATACAAACACTTACATCTTCCAAAAGTTAGTACGGCTAATCAACAACCGCTTTATCCTTTGGTTTCCTTGCCAAACGATCCCACTCTATTCAATAAGCAGATATCAATTTAGGCTAAAGCCTTCATTCCTCACATCTTAGGGCAATCCGGTTAGGAACCTGATACCCTATTTACATACGCAATACGCAGGCCAGGCCTATGTACAGGGTTTAAGGTCACATAACCAAACCCCAAATAAATTATATTTATATGTTGTCCATAACTCACTAAGGACGAATATATATTCAATTCCATTATCGGGGTCCATTTGACCATTTAAATAATTAATTGAATTTATTAAAACGATGTCTAATATTCCATGTTTTACCGTCAAAATATATTCAAACACAAGTAATAAACTCAAATAATATATTAGGATCATTACCTGAATGTTTCGGGGTGAAAATCCTAATTTTCTCTGGCTCCTCTTCTTTTCCCTTTTCCTTCCTCTCTTCATGTTTTTTACCTTTTGCTCTGTTTCGTTCTTAATGTTTCTGTTCTTAATGTTTCTGTTCTTAACTAGCTTTAGGACATATATATGCAATCCTCACCACCGCCTGCTTTCTTTGGTTCTTTCCTTTTTTGTCTTTTCCTTTTTTTCCTTTTTCATTTTCTTTTATTTTCTTTTCTTTTCGTGACAAAAATTAAAATTGTACCTTGCGATATTCGAAATAATTCCAACTTTTGCATACAAGTTATACAAAATATATGTAACACACTTGCTATGACGTATCTCAAATCGGACTCCCGAATCTCAATATGCTAATTTATTAAAAAGAGGTCAAATTATTTAACTTTCAGAATTTTAGCGGAAACTAGCCGAACAACACTGAAATTCACTTTCGAAAAATCACAAAAGTCACAAATAATCATACGAACCTAACAGCGCTTTCGAACTTCGAATCGGAGCTCATTCGCCAAAACCGAGCTTGAAAATCTCTTTTTAATATTTATCGATAATAAAAACTGAAACCTTCTTCCGATACCTACCAAACGAGGTCTAATTTTGCTCAAATTTTACAGATAAGTCTCAAGGGACCTTACGAATATTTTAAAATTATTGGCATGCCAATTGGGGTCCTAACTTCCGAAATGACTGACCGGGTTCGTTTCATTCTCCTCCACTTATACTCTCGTTCGTCCTCGAACGAGTCTAAGTCTAAAGCAAGATTCACGCAGATAGCAAGAGAACTTGCACGACCTTCATGAGCTACTCCACAGGCATTATTTCCTGATTACAAGACCAGAATTATAATACCTATATCGAACTCTTGGATAAAAGCATAGCTGGATAATATCATAACGCCATTGCCCAGCTTATTCTGACTAAGCTGATCCTTCCTCGATCACGAGAAGAGACTTTTACATTTTCGAAGCAAAGATATACGAAACTCTGGATGGATTAACATGATTCGGCCGATAATCACCTCTTCGATATACTTTTCGATATAGAATAGGTCGATGGAACTAAGAATTAGCTCACGCTTGATGCATCAGAAAAAGCTTTTGAAGTACCTTGTCACTACACACTATAGAAGATTTGATGCAAGCTATATTATTTTTTGTGCGAATGCACTATGCGACATCCCAGGTGATGTTAGCGTTGTTCCGCAAGCTCCTTGTGGGAATGTAGTTACTCATATCCTAATGTATGTCAAAGGTTCATCTGAACAGGGTCTATCATATAAGGATAACGATCATGCAGATACTACTGGATAGTATAATACAGACCAGGAATGATCTTCAGTCTAAACATCTGCTTCAGGGTATTGTCTTTGAATTGGAAATATTATGACTTGAAAAAGTGAAAATAAATGAGACGTGTAGTTGGACCATGAGCTGAGGCAGAATGCTAGCACAAAGTTGATTACATGAGCACTTACAACCCTAAAGTAACCTCTCAAGGAGTTGAGATGTAAAGGAGATATGCCAATGATGGATGGACGACAAGCTGCACTAGACCTTTATCTCTAAATTTTCATGAAGTAAAACAGCGTCAGTATAAGGATCCAGTTCTAGTTGAATACAGACAGATAGCCAGAAGAAAATCGGAGTCACCATACAGGGTTACTACTGACGGTGTTCTCATGTATAAAGAAAGACTTTGTATTCCTGATGTTGCAGATTTACGTGGACAGATTACGATAGAGGCACATTATTCCAAATACACCGCTCATTCAGGTTTGACTAAGATGTACCATGATCTTAAGCACATTTATTGGTGGAACGGAATGAAGTGTGACATAGCAGAATTTGTGGCTCAGTGTTCTAATTGCCAACAAGTTAAAGTCGTGTCATCTTTCCAGACTTTATACTTTCAGCAGATAGGTACGTATATATCATCAGGTTGCCAGCTTATCTCTGGCATTAATAGATTAATATTAGGTTTAGTGTCGTGGCCCTAGGTTGGGTCGTAGCAAAAGTGGTATCAACGCCTTGAAGATTTAGTATTACCATTCAATATTTGGAGGAAGACTCCTCCACTTTAAGCACAAACTCATGCAGCTATTTAATTAGGAATAACCATCCCCGCACAGTCTGCTGGACTAAAAAAGATTTAGCTAAAAGTCGAACGTAGGCAGACCTAAACTACCCAAACTACCCTTTCGAGTTGCCAAATAGCTGCAACTCTCGAGTTCACAACTCCATACATTTTCCATAAGCATCACCGCTCGATAGCTCAATTCAGGGGGTCAAATGACACCTCTCATTACCCTTTGTAGCTTTAAAACACAACAACGTGCTTACCCGGCTACCTTGACACGCACTCTAGCTCAACATAGAGAATATCACAAGCGGCTACTAACCGCCCAAGCTCACTAGTATCGGAAGAAGAAGAGATGGCAATAAACTGAGGATGGAAACAATTAGATCTTTAGGAAGCTCATCTTCTTATTTGCTTGGCTATCAGAGCTAGACTACTTCCAAGTTAGGCTAACCCAAAAATTACAATTGAAGAAATAGACATTAAATGAGCTTTATGGAACAAAATCTATGTCAATTTAATCTCCCAATAAGAAGAAAACTCTAACAATTTACCAGAAATCCTTTTATAACCCAGATAAGCTCATGGGATAACATGACTATAAAAAAATCGTGAACCGATGGAAGACACATAGACCAAATATTACTTACTAACCACTTTACACCGGAAGAAACGATAATACTTTCTGATGGTGATGAATTAGGATCTCATTATCCTATCAACACGGAATTCCGAGAAGAGAGGTATACTAATTTGATATAATAATAGAAGGTGGCATGATAAGATGCCAAGTAGACCATACTGATATTCACTCAAAATCTCTCACCTTTAGACCAGATAAACTAATAGGGTCATCACAAATGCCATGAATAAATCATACCAGAAGCTCACCCCTCTACCACAACCGATTCTTAATAGAAACAATATCAAAGGAAACCATGGAAACATAATATGACAAACCATTTCTAGATTGACCGGAAGAATCAAATCTTACTCACATTTAATAGAAGAAGAAATACATGGGCCTACTACGTCAGATATCTTAGCATCCTGCCAGACTGGCAGTTCATAGAATTGCCTCCTGCAGCTGAGCTGAGCCATTACCCTGATAATCACCTTCTGAAGACCCACTGTCACCACGCTCTCGACCTCTACTGGATGGTGGCATTTCTTTTGTTGATTGAGATCTAAATAAAATCCCCTGCGACTGCGCAGATGCCTGATGACGAGAGAAAGGACGACTGCCTACTTACTGGAGTAAGGAAAAACTCCTCCAAAGATGAAAGGCTCATAAACAATGATAACACCTTTTCGGTGAAAATGGAAGCAGGACAGATTGCTGATAGCTACAAAGAGAAAATCGAGTCTAATCTTGATGAACTACTCGCGCACTTTGAGAATCACGCTCTACAAGCTGAGATAACCTGGAAGATGACCTCCCAAAACAATCAGAACTCTTACCTCCAAATGAGGTACCATGGTTACCTATTAGGGCCACAGGATCTCCTGCTCTCCCACTCTAACTCTTCCCCCTCTAACTTATGGTATGCCTAATACCTTTGAGCAATATCAACAACGACGTCAAATGAAGTCCCAACATCAATTTTTCGAGCCATCTGGGATCTCAAGGAAAAAGAAATGTCATCAATAAATCTTTAAATCTCTCGAAAGGCTCATGGACTAGTTCTAATGCATATTCAGCCATTTTATAGAATTTAATCTCATATTCTGAAATACCAACAGGCTAACCGATAGGCTACCCTGTCCAATCCACTCAAACTGGCAACACTTTTCATCTTGCTCGCTACTCGAAAGGAACTTTTCCATGAATCTAGAAGAAAAATCGAACCAAGTTAGCTAATAAGAGAACGGTCCACCAATTCAAGGCTGGACCCCTGAAACTGGAAAGCAGAATAATCAACACCATACCGCTCGATATAATCAAGAGCCTGAAGGATACGCTGACATCATTTTATTTTTTTAAAAAAAAAAAACTTGCACAGGGATTATCTGATGCATGGCTTGAGAATATCGGAAGGTTCAACTGCGTAAAATAATTCAACCTCTTCGGACACTTGGACCGAGCCATTACTAAGGCTAACTAACCATCCAGAATAACTAGAGGCACAACACATGCTGTCTCCAGAACATAATTTACTGCAGCAATATTAAGAACTGGAATAGGAGCTCCCTGAGACCGAACGTCTGCATTTGCGGCAACCTGATAAGTTGCCTAGTGAATAATAAGTTCTTGTGGTATATGCTTCACTAAGATTCTTGTAAAAGCATCGTAGAGAGCCAAGGGAACCACAAGGCCCTGCTCCCTTTCCCATCGCGAGCTCGTACAGCTGGGGCCTCCGTAAATAGATCGTCAGCACCACAACTCTCGGGGCTTGAGCAGCTTTAGCGCAGGCTAGACTGCTTCGTCTTGAACTCATACCGTTTGCTGATTTGTCACATGGGGATTCACAATTACCACGAAGGAATTAACAAAAATACATTTGCATCCTAGACCGATGCACGATAAGAAAAGAAGATAGTGAAACTTCCTAAATGCCATCATAGCCTCTCGTAGATAAGTATGGACATCTACGTACCCGTCAGCGAGACACTACTAGACACTATCTTAGTCTGGATAAATATAAACTGGGCTCTGATACCAACTGACACAACTCAAAATCCGGTTAGACCGTGCGGGCACCCGGCATCCTTTTCTAGACCCGTCGGGCGAACCCTTATCAATTAAATTAAGAAAATATATATAATTCAATTTATAAATAAGAACAAGACTTAAAAAAACACAGACATACTGATACCTCTAAGCTGCACAAAAGAAATTACAGCTGACTACCCAACATATAAGGTTTAGGGCTCTCCAGACTAGACATCTAAGAGTACAAAAGAAGACAGATACCTCCTGAAGGGAGCAAAATGCAGCTGAAATAATAAGCAATAAACTGGTGGCCATTCGGAATAAAAGCTGGCTCACATTAACAGCTTAAGTCGTCTTCGCTCCTTCACAACGTGGCGAACTCAATCCTAGAGCGAACCTGCTGAAACGAAATAGATAGACAAGAAACAAACAACGGGCAAGGGTGAGTCAAAAGGACTCAATAAGTGGGGCAGACAAGCCACATCAAAGAATAGGATAGCTAGCCAGGGAGAAAAGAAACAGATAAACCATATTCCTCTTATGTAAATTATGAAAAGGCAGAGCCAGATAATAAATAGAAACACGTATGGAATCACAAACTCATCAACAACCAGGAACATAAGGTAGCCAGAACATATAGGTATCCCGAACACATCAACAATCAGAAATACATCATGTTGCGGCGTGCAACCCGATCCATATATTCATACTGTCGCGGCGTGCAACTCGATCCATATATTTATACTGTTGCGGCGTGCAACCCAATCCATATATTTAAAGCATATAAACCAATTAGGGGCATAAAATAGCCAGAAACATATAGGCAACTAAAATATGTCCACAACATAGTACGTACCGCATACACAAAACACAACCCAAGAGTCACACAATAGTCAGTATACGGTGCAATAAAATGGTATGAATGCGTATGATGCAATGTAGTCACATATGCCTGATACCTATCTCCGGCGCGGGACTCTCATCGTCTACCAGGAGATATGTGCAATAATGACCCTTCACCGGCTCGGGACTCTCATCGATTACCGGGAAGTATATGCAATAATGACCCTCCACCGGTGCGGGACTCTCATCGCCAACCGGGAAGTATATGCAATGATGAACCTTCACCAGCTCGGGACTCTCATCGATTACCGGAAAGTATCTGCAATAATGACCCTCCACCGGTGCGGGACTCTCATCGCCAACTGGGAAGTATTTGCAATGATGAACCTTCACTAGCTCGGGACTCTCATCGATTACCGGAAAGTATATGCAATGCTCAAAACTAGAGTGCAATGCTCATATGCTCAATGCAATACCAACAACAGGGCTTAACATATAATAGATAATGTAATTCAAAGCTAAGGCGTAATGAGTACGCCTATCGGTAGCTACACACGTAAGGAACACGTGGTAGAAAAATCCACAAGGCCAAGGGCCTCCAAAGAAATGGATACAAACATTTACCTCTTCCAAAAGTTAGTACGGCTAATCAACAACCGCTTTATCCTTTGGTTTCCTTGCCAAACGATCCCACTCTATTCAATAAGCAGAAAAAATATATCAATTTAGGCCAAAGGCTTCATTCCTCACATCTTAGGGCAATCCGGTTAGGAACCTGATACCCTATTTACATACGCAATACGCAGGCCAGGCCTATGTATAGGGTTTAAGGTCACATAACCAAACCCCAAATAAATTATATTTATATATTTCCCATAACTCACTAAGGACGAATATATATTCAATTCCATTATCGGGGTCCATTTGACCTGAAACGACCTCGGTCAGTCGTTTCGAAAGTTAGGACTCAGATTGGTGTGCCGATAATTTTAAAATATTCGTAATGTCCATTAGGACCTGTCTGTATAATTTGAGCTAAATCAGACCTCGTTTGGTAGGCATCGGAAGAAGGTTTCAGTTTTTATTATCGATAAATATTAAAAAAGATTTTCGAGCTTGGTTTTGGCGAATGAGCTTCGATTCGAAATCCGAAAGCGCCGCTAGGTTCGTATGATTATTTATGACATTTATAAACTTTCTAAAGTGAATTTCGATGTGGTTCGGCTAGTTTCCGGTAAAATGCCGAAAGTTAAATAATTTGACTTCTTTTCAATAAATTTGCATATTGAGTTTTGGGAGTCCGATTTGAGATCCGCCTTTGCAAGTATGTTACATATATTTTGTATAACTTGTATGCAAAAGTTGGAATTATTTCGAATATCGTAGGGTACCGTTTTAATTTTTACCGTACTATCGAATTTTAAAGAAAAAAAGAAAAAAAAAAGAAAGAAAAGAAGAAAAAATTGATGGGCGGCTGGATGAGCTTATATAAAGCTCAATGATAAGCTCAAAATGAATGGAAACAGAGAAAATGAACAGAATACGAGAAAACGAGAAACAGAGAAAATTATAAGAAAAATGCCAGAAATTGAGAAAAGAGCCGGGAAAATAGTAGAATTTTCACCCCGAAACATTCAGGTAATGATCCTAATATATTATTTGAGTTTATTACGTGTGTTTGAATATATTTTAACGGTAAAACTTGGAATATTAGACATCGTTTTAATAAGTTCAATTAATAGTTTAAAGGGTCAAATGGACCCCGATGATGGAAATGATTATATATTCGTACTCAGTGAGTTATGGGAAACATATAAATATAATTTATTTAGGGTTTGGTTATGTGAAATTAAACCCTGTACATAGGCCTGGCCTGCGTATTGCGTATACGAATAGGGTATCAGGTTCCTAACCGGATTGCACTAAGATGTGAGGAATGAAGCCTTTAGCTTAATTTGATATATTTTTCTGCTTATTGAATAGATTGGGATCGTTTGGAAATGAAACTAAAGGATAAAGCGGTTGTTGATTAGCAATGCTAACTTTTGGGAGAGGTAAGTGTTTATATCCATTTCTTTGGAGGCACCTGGCCTCGTGGATTTTCTACCACGTGTTCCTTACGTATGTAGCTGCCGATAGGCGTACTCATTACGCCTTAGCTTTGGATTTACATTGTATATTATATGTTATGTCCTGTTGTTGGTATTGCATTGAGAATCTGAGCATTGTACTCGGGCTGTGAGTTGGCATCTACTTCCCGGCTGTCGATGAGAGTCTCGCACCGGTGAAGGATCATTATTGCATCACATTGCGTTCATATGCATTATATGTCATTCATATGCATTACATTGCATATCATATTGGGTGTAGGAGTATTCCGCCCCACGAGCAGGAGAATTCCGCTCCATTGTATTATATTGAGGGTAGGAGGATTCCGCCCCAAAAGCAGGAGTATTCCGCTCTTATGTCAGAGATTGAGTGCAGGAGTATTCGGCCTCAGCTTTACATTATATCGGGTGTAGGAGTATTCTGCCCCAGGAGAGTGCAGGAGTATTCCCCCTAGGTTTATTATATCGGGTGCAGAAGTATTCCGCCCCAGGAGCAGGAGTATTCCGCTCCAGTTGGTTATCAGATTGGATTCCCCTCGAATGCAGGAGTATTCCGCTTCGGGATGGGATTACGGGCACATGTGACCCTTTGCATCATCTTTTATTTTATTTCATTTCATCTCATTTCATTTCATTTCATACCATTGTGTAGACTTGTGGTACATGACTACTGTTCTGCTTATATGTGCATTGCTTATTTGTAGTTGATATGTTTCTGGCTCGCATCCCTGGTTGAGCTTATAGTTTCCTACGTGTTTCTGGTTATTATTTGGCTCTGCCTTTTTATAATTTAAATAAGAGGAATTTAGTTTATCTGTTTCTTCTCCCTAGCTAGCTATCCTATTATTTGATGTGGCTAGTCTGCCCCACTTATTGAGTCCTTTTGACTCACCCTTGTTTGTTGTTTGTTTCTTCTCTATCTATTTCGTTTCGGTAGGTTTGCTCCAGGATTGAGTTTTCCACGTTATGAAGGAGCGAAGACGACTTCAGCTGTCAGGGTGAGCCAGCTTTTATTCCGGATGGCCACCAGTTTATTGGTTATTATTTCAGTTGCATTTTGCTCCCTTCAGGAGGTATCTGTCTTCTTTTGTACTCTTAGATGTCTAGTCAGTATGTCTGTGGTTGTTTTAAATCTTGTCCTTATTTATGAATTATTATATTTATTTTCCTAATTTAATTAATAAGGGTTCGCCCGATGGGTCTAGGGGAGGATGTCGTGTGTCCGCACGGCCTAACCGGATTCCGGGTCGTGCCATGACCCTTTAAACTATTAATTAAACTTATTAAAACGATGTCTAATATTCCAAGTTTTACCGTCAAAATATAGTCAAACACACGTAATAAACTCAAATAATATATTAGGATCATTACCTGAATGTTTCGGGGTGAAAATTCTAATTTTCTCCGGTTCCTTTTCCTTTCCCTTTTCCTTCCTCTCTTCACGTTTTTTGCCTTTTGCTCTGTTTCGCTCTTAATGTTTCTGTTCTTAATGTTTCTTTTCTTAACTAGCTTTAGGACATATATATGCAATCCTCACCACCGCCTGCTTTCTTTGGTTCTTTCCTTTTTTGTTTTTTCCTTTTTTTCCTTTTTCATTTTCTTTTATTTTCTTTTCTTTTCGTGACAAAAATTAAAACGGTACATTGCGATATTCGAAATAATTCCAACTTTTGCATACAAGTTATACAAAATATATGTAACAGACTTGCTAACACGGATCTCAAATCGGACTCTCGAAACTCAATATGCAAATTTATTGAAAAGAGGTCAAATTATTTAACTTTCGGCATTTTAGCAGAAACTAGCCGAACAACACCGAAATTAACTTTCAAAAAATCACAAAAGTCACAAATAATCATACGAACCTAACGGCGCTTTCGGATTTCGAATCGGAGCTCATTCGCCAAAACCGAGCTCGAAAATCTCTTTTTTATATTTATCGACAATAAAAACTGAAACCTTCTTTCGATACCTACCAAACGAGGTCTGATTTTGCTCAAATTTTACAGATAAGTCACAATGGACCTTATGAATATTTTAAAATTATTGGCACGCAAATCGGAGTCTTAACTTCTGAAATGACTGACCGGGGTCGTTTCAACTACGAACAAGGAACGGCGGTTTCTATAAATAGCACCCGATCCGTGCTCTAATACAAACTGATGTAGGGAAACCTACGCGGAAGCAATAAACGATACGAAAATGCAGAAGCGATAAAAATAAGATACGTGATATCAAAAGAGATATTGGGAAACAAGGATTGGGGAGACAAAAAACGAGAAGAAAGAACGGATAATTGACTCACGACATGAATTGAATATCCAAAAGGAAGAAATGAAACTCGAACCTTACAAGGAATTCACACTAAATGTTGAATCTCCATAGGTTCCAAGTCGTACAAGATTCACGAAGCGATCCGCTTCAGACTAGAAGGCTCGGCCTTTCTAAATTCTCTCTTCTTCAATGTTCAAAGCTAGCTAAGTTGTGAAATGAAATGGCTAAGTGTGGCTTTTATAGTTTTCACACACTCCTAAGTGAAATAACTAAAATCCCATAATTCTAATTAAAACAATAGAAGTCACTTAGGGCTATAGTTGTAATTACACAACAAAATAGAGCAAAACTCGGATGGCTATAGGGGGAGGCGCTCCACCCTCCCCTTCAGGGCGCCCGCCCATTGTCTTAGTGAAGTGCTTGGGGTGCCCGCCTCTGCACAGGGGCGCTCCACCCTTCCAAAGTCCAGAGAGTGTGGTTCTTGACACTTAGCCGTTTTTGAGTGCTTGGGGCGCCCGCCCTCTTCTTGGGGTGCTCCGCCCTCATCTTGGGGTGATCCACCTTCATCTGGGGGTGCTCCACCCTCCACACCGATGGTAGCATGCGGCTTTAAATCACTCTCGAACCCTCCTCCGGAGCCCTTCACTTGTGTTCTTTGTGCTCTCAAGCTTGGTTCTTGATGGTTGTTGTTTAGGCCAATTTATATTGCACGAGGTCGGGTTTGTTTCTTTTTGTTTGTTTTCCCTGGGAAGGGGAATGGTGTTCAGGTTGTTGGTGTCTTTTTGTTTTTGCAGGTAGTAAAGGGTTCATAGGAGTTAGTATAGGGGCAATAAGGAAGTCTGAGGGAGTTCCTGAATTTGTATAGCGTATGCATGTGATTGGAGAAGCTTGGAAGTTGTTGTAGTGAGATGCAGGGTCTAGTTATGCCTCTGTTTGTTTTCTGTGAGTATAGAGAGGCTTGGAGGTTGTGCAGGTTATGAAAGAGGGTAGTTCTAGTGTGAATTGGATGAGATCGTTGTTCAGGTTAGTGTGTATAACAGCTTGTGTGTGTGTCTGCTGGTCAGTGTATGTTCATATAGATGTGTATCTGATTTAGTATATGTGAGCAGTGAGTGTGTGCCGTAGAGTGATCTATCTCTCCTTAGGTTCAGTCCCCCCCAAATCCTTTTAGTTTAGGGGTATCATTTTGTAAATCCTTTCCTGCTCCCTTGAAAGTATAGGTGTAGGTTCAATTCTTTAATAAGAAGCTTGTTTCTTGATGTAAAAGGATTAAATTTTCAGGTCTTTCCAGTTCATTTGGGTGTTAGCAATTATTTTAAGTTGCGACAGTTTAAGCATTTTCAAATGAGGCCCTTTTGAGCTCAGTTTTGGTCCCTTTAGACTCTGTCCATCTAATCTTTGTTCTGTATCTCTTATTATGTTTGTTCCCTGCCTAGGATTATCCAATTAGAATTTTAAAATGGAATCCTGGGGTAACTAAAACGGAAGGCCTAGTCTAATTAGTATAATTCTTTGCTTAATTCCATCCTAAATTTGGTTTTACTCTTATTTCCTTCTCCTGTTATGATCTATTGCCTTGTGTGATTATATTTTCCTTTAGTGGATATTAATCTTTATTTTTATCTCTTTGTTTCTTTGGCATGAAATTCCCTTGGGACGAGTTCGGGCAAAACTTGAAATGGGGATGATTTACATCGGCATTGGAGTTCCATTGGGGTCAAGATTCTAGCTAGAGTTTTCAAGACTTAGAAACTTTAGAAAATTCAAAGCTCTCGCGAGTTTGTCAAATTCCCGGATTTTATCTTTTAATTCTTATCCTCCCTTTTTTCTTTAGAATATTTATGTAAACTTTATAGAAATATTTTATTTTTTAATATATATATATATATATATATATATATATATATATATATATTATATATATATATATATATATATATATATGAGATTTATTTGAGTTATTTGATTCAGTTTATGTTCATTATCTTTTATTTTGAAGTCATTATTTAATTTATTGCAAATCAGGCCATTTAAACAACTGCGTGTAAAAATTCATAAATTTTCAGAACCCCGAGTAATAAATGACTATAAGAAAAGGCTTCTATTCTATTTATATGAAGAAGTTTATTTAAAAATTCAAAACTTATAATGAAGTTTTAATTAACTTCTAAATGTCCCGAAACAACTTTGTAAAAAGCGACTTGAAACATAAGTTCCACCTTATGGTAAAATTCTCGTATTTTAAAGTTGAAATTAAGCAAGTGTTAAAACTAAGGGTAATCATTCCCAGGTTTTACAGACCGGCGCATGATAGCGGTGTTTGCGATCATACGCCCACCTGAAAATGCCCAGAGGCAGACCACGGAACAGCGCTAAGAAGGGGAAAACCAAAACAAAGGCGTATAATTCAACCATGACAAAGCAACAACAAGGAAATAGAGCCACAAAGAACAAAACACGATGTGATTAGGAGGCGATTGAACAAGAGCAGTGGTCGAAATTACGTGTGTATGCGACGACATCGTCGGTGCCTCTAATGAGTTCAGGGAGCTCAAGTACCAGCTCGCCAGCAAGAATGGATACAGAAGTACTCAATCGCAGCTCAAATCAATCGAACCCTAACAGCTCAAACCCAGGAGCTAAGTCCCTAGTTAAGACACCAGCTAAGATAAACAGAAACACAAATACACCAAATGGAGTAGAGGGAAAAGATCAACAACAGCCTATACTGGAGGAAACTGAACACCAAGCAAAGGAACAAGCATTGACTGATCATGAAGCAATGGTACAGAAACAAAACAAATGCACTAATCTGTTTAAAGGGAACAAACTTGCCAAAAGAGGTATGGCCCTAAGCTTTGTTGAGCCTAGTATCTGTGGGGGGGGGAGGGAGTAGTTGAGCTCCAAAAGGATGATGTTGAAAAAGAAACTGAGAAGTGGAGGCAAGCACTAGTGATGTATGTGGTTGGAAATGAACCATCAATTGGAGCATTGGAAAGATACATTGCACAACAATGGAACTATATAGCAAAACCAAAAGTATACTATCACAATGAGGGCTACTTTTTGGTGAAATGCAATACCATTGAAGACAGGGATGCAATTTTATACTCAGGACCACATATGATGAACAATAGACCTATTATGATGAAAGTATGGACCCCTGAGTTTGATTTTACCTCTAAAATCCTACAGACAATTCCAATTTGGGTGAAGTATCATAACTTGTCCCTGAATTACTGGACAATGGAATCATGGAGCAGGATAAGTAGTATATTAGGTACACCTCTGTATGCTGACACATGCACTACTAATGTAGAGAGGATTTTCTATGCGAGAGTGTTAATTGAGATGGATGTGTCAAGGAAACTACCCACAGTAGTAAAGGTGCAAGATCCTAATGGCAGAATCTTTGAACAAGCTGTGGAGTATGAACGGATCCCTGAATTTTGCAACACCTGCATGCAAGCTGGGCATACATGTGCTGGGATGCCAGCTCAAAGAGAGAGGAGCTAGCAGGAGCAAATACAACAAAGGCCACAACTAGGAAGAGAGCAGCAAGGGACCAAAGAAGCACAATGGCAACCAAAAGGGAAACCTGCGGAAGTGAAGGTCAGTAACCAGCAGGGGACATCAGAGCAGGGTAACATGATAATGCCTGGACAATCAGT